>CAVMJV010000027.1:0-1398288 GCA_963681835.1 Meloidogyne enterolobii
TGACGTTTTGTCCGTGGGACAAAATGGGAAGTGACGTTTTGTCTGGGACGAATTGGGGAGTGACGTTTTGTCCGAGGGACGAATTGGGGTGTGACGTTTTGTCTGTGACGAATTGGGGAGTGACGTTTTGTCCGAGGGACGAATTGGGGTGTGACGTTTTGTCTGGGACGAATTGGGAAGTAAATTTGGGTCAGTCTTGGATGTGGGGAAGAAAGGTGGGTCTTATAAAATAGGTATGGACAGTAGAGCACTATATTGGACCCGGGAAGGGATTAGAGTACCGTATCGGGGCCCGGGGGACAGTAGAGTCACCGCAGTAGAAGTTGTAGATGGCTGGCAGGAGCAGTTGAAGTGTAGACCGCTGGCAGGAGCAGTTGAAGTTGTAGACGTTTGGCAGGAGCAGTTGAAGTTGTAGAAGTCTGGCAGGAGCAGTTGAAGTCGTAGAAGGACCGTTGAAGTGCAGGAAGGGGGGGGGGGGGGTTCTAATCAAATCTAAGGTCTAAGTGCCCTACTGTCTACACCTATTGAATAAGAACCGTGCCTTTGGATATAACTCGGAGGTATGAAAGCCTGAACCTATGGAGAGAATATTTTTTGAGAAGGGGGGTGGTCGTCAGTTCAGTGCGGGATTTTCAGTGTGGGCCATTTTTGGAAGTGACAATTTGTCCTTGGGACAAATTGAGGAGTGACATTTTGTCTGTGGGGACGAATTGGGGAGTGACGTTTTGTCCGTGGGACAAAATGGGAAGTGACGTTTTGTCTGGGACGAATTGGGGAGTGACGTTTTGTCCGAGGGACGAATTGGGGTGTGACGTTTTGTCTGTGACGAATTGGGGAGTGACGTTTTGTCCGAGGGACGAATTGGGGTGTGACGTTTTGTCTGGGACGAATTGGGAAGTAAATTTGGGTCAGTCTTGGATGTGGGGAAGAAAGGTGGGTCTTATAAAATAGGTATGGACAGTAGAGCACTATATTGGACCCGGGAAGGGATTAGAGTACCGTATCGGGGCCCGGGGGACAGTAGAGTCACCGCAGTAGAAGTTGTAGATGGCTGGCAGGAGCAGTTGAAGTTGTAGACCGCTGGCAGGAGCAGTTGAAGTTGTAGACGTTTGGCAGGAGCAGTTGAAGTTGTAGAAGTCTGGCAGGAGCAGTTGAAGTCGTAGAAGGACCGTTGAAGTGCAGGAAGGGGGGGGGGGGGGTTCTAATCAAATCTAAGGTCTAAGTGCCCTACTGTCTACACCTATTGAATAAGAACCCGTGCCTTTGGATATAACTCGGAGGTATGAAAGCCTGAACCTATGGAGAGAATATTTTTTGAGAAGGGGGGTCGGTCAGTTCAGTGCGGGATTTTCAGTGTGGGCCATTTTTGGAAGTGACAATTTGTCCTTGGGACAAATTGAGGAGTGACATTTTGTCTGTGGGACGAATTGGGGGAGTGACGTTTTGTCCGTGGGACAAAATGGGAAGTGACGTTTTGTCTGGGGACGAATTGGGGAGTGACGTTTTGTCCGAGGGACGAATTGGGGTGTGACGTTTTGTCTGTGACGAATTGGGGAGTGACGTTTTGTCCGAGGGACGAATTGGGGTGTGACGTTTTGTCTGGGACGAATTGGGAAGTAAATTTGGGGTCAGTCTTGGATGTGGGGAAGAAAGGTGGGTCTTATAAAATAGGTATGGACAGTAGAGCACTATATTGGACCCGGGAAGGGATTAGAGTACCGTATCGGGGCCCGGGGGACAGTAGAGTCACCGCAGTAGAAGTTGTAGATGGCTGGCAGGAGCAGTTGAAGTTGTAGACCGCTGGCAGGAGCAGTTGAAGTTGTAGACGTTTGGCAGGAGCAGTTGAAGTTGTAGAAGTCTGGCAGGAGCAGTTGAAGTCGTAGAAGGACCGTTGAAGTGCAGGAAGGGGGGGGGGGGGTTCTAATCAAATCTAAGGTCTAAGTGCCCTACTGTCTACACCTATTGAATAAGAACCCGTGCCTTTGGATATAACTCGGAGGTATGAAAGCCTGAACCTATGGAGAGAATATTTTTTGAGAAGGGGGGTCGGTCAGTTCAGTGCGGGATTTTCAGTGTGGGCCATTTTTGGAAGTGACAATTTGTCCTTGGGACAAATTGAGGAGTGACATTTTGTCTGTGGGACGAATTGGGGAGTGACGTTTTGTCCGTGGGACAAAATGGGAAGTGACGTTTTGTCTGGGACGAATTGGGGAGTGACGTTTTGTCCGAGGGACGAATTGGGGTGTGACGTTTTGTCTGTGACGAATTGGGGAGTGACGTTTTGTCCGAGGGACGAATTGGGGTGTGACGTTTTGTCTGGGACGAATTGGGAAGTAAATTTGGGTCAGTCTTGGATGTGGGGAAGAAAGGTGGGTCTTATAAAATAGGTATGGACAGTAGAGCACTATATTGGACCCGGGAAGGGATTAGAGTACCGTATCGGGGCCCGGGGGACAGTAGAGTCACCGCAGTAGAAGTTGTAGATGGCTGGCAGGAGCAGTTGAAGTTGTAGACCGCTGGCAGGAGCAGTTGAAGTTGTAGACGTTTGGCAGGAGCAGTTGAAGTTGTAGAAGTCTGGCAGGAGCAGTTGAAGTCGTAGAAGGACCGTTGAAGTGCAGGAAGGGGGGGGGGGGGGGGGGTTCTAATCAAATCTAAGGTCTAAGTGCCCTACTGTCTACACCTATTGAATAAGAACCCGTGCCTTTGGATATAACTCGGAGGTATGAAAGCCTGAACCTATGGAGAGAATATTTTTTGAGAAGGGGGGTCGGTCAGTTCAGTGCGGGATTTTCAGTGTGGGCCATTTTTGGAAGTGACAATTTGTCCTTGGGACAAATTGAGGAGTGACATTTTGTCTGTGGGACGAATTGGGGAGTGACGTTTTGTCCGTGGGACAAAATGGGAAGTGACGTTTTGTCTGGGACGAATTGGGGAGTGACGTTTTGTCCGAGGGACGAATTGGGGTGTGACGTTTTGTCTGTGACGAATTGGGGAGTGACGTTTTGTCCGAGGGACGAATTGGGGTGTGACGTTTTGTCTGGGACGAATTGGGAAGTAAATTTGGGTCAGTCTTGGATGTGGGGAAGAAAGGTGGGTCTTATAAAATAGGTATGGACAGTAGAGCACTATATTGGACCCGGGAAGGGATTAGAGTACCGTATCGGGGCCCGGGGGACAGTAGAGTCACCGCAGTAGAAGTTGTAGATGGCTGGCAGGAGCAGTTGAAGTTGTAGACGTTTGGCAGGAGCAGTTGAAGTTGTAGAAGTCTGGCAGGAGCAGTTGAAGTCGTAGAAGGACCGTTGAAGTGCAGGAAGGGGGGGGGGGGGGGGGGGGGGGGGGGGGTTCTAATCAAATCTAAGGTCTAAGTGCCCTACTGTCTACACCTATTGAATAAGAACCCGTGCCTTTGGATATAACTCGGAGGTATGAAAGCCTGAACCTATGGAGAGAATATTTTTTGAGAAGGGGGGTCGGTCAGTTCAGTGCGGGATTTTCAGTGTGGGCCATTTTTGGAAGTGACAATTTGTCCTTGGGACAAATTGAGGAGTGACATTTTGTCTGTGGGACGAATTGGGGAGTGACGTTTTGTCCGTGGGACAAAATGGGAAGTGACGTTTTGTCTGGGACGAATTGGGGAGTGACGTTTTGTCCGAGGGACGAATTGGGGTGTGACGTTTTGTCTGTGACGAATTGGGGAGTGACGTTTTGTCCGAGGGACGAATTGGGGTGTGACGTTTTGTCTGGGACGAATTGGGAAGTAAATTTGGGTCAGTCTTGGATGTGGGGAAGAAAGGTGGGTCTTATAAAATAGGTATGGACAGTAGAGCACTATATTGGACCCGGGAAGGGATTAGAGTACCGTATCGGGGCCCGGGGGACAGTAGAGTCACCGCAGTAGAAGTTGTAGATGGCTGGCAGGAGCAGTTGAAGTTGTAGACCGCTGGCAGGAGCAGTTGAAGTTGTAGACGTTTGGCAGGAGCAGTTGAAGTTGTAGAAGTCTGGCAGGAGCAGTTGAAGTCGTAGAAGGACCGTTGAAGTGCAGGAAGGGGGGGGGGGGGGGGGTTCTAATCAAATCTAAGGTCTAAGTGCCCTACTGTCTACACCTATTGAATAAGAACCCGTGCCTTTGGATATAACTCGGAGGTATGAAAGCCTGAACCTAGTTGAGTTTTTGCAGTTCGATAGGAGCGGTAATAAATGAACTTTGTGGAATACATCTGGGTTTTCATTATAGAAAAAGTGCGCATTTTAAGAAAAAAAGAAGGCGACACGTTGGATCGCTTTTAGAGTTTAGGAGTGTCTGAAGCTCTCGGAGCTTGGAAGAGTTGGGCGATGGGTAAACCCGGGGGAGGGGCCAAACCCATTTTTAACCAACAAAAAAATTATGTGATAAAAAATACCACTTGTAAAGAAAAGGCCTTTTTGCTTTCTTCTAAACGAATCCGCAAAAATCCTTTTTTTACAAGTGGCTTAATTGTGCTTTTCCGTTTTTCCATCTAAGAATTTTGCTGTTTTGATAACATTTTGTACTTAAAAAGATAAAAAAATTCGACGCAAACGGAAAAGCACAAAAAAATATTATAAAAACAAATTTCATTCAAATATCTTTTAGACCTTTTAATGTGGCGGAAGCATCTTTGCCACATTTTTAGCTTCTCTCATCTTTGTAATACATCATCCATTTGTTGCACAATGCTCATTTTTTACACTTCTCGCCATCCAATTCTTGACATTGTGTTGCTGTTGATGTTTATGGCCTCACATGTACACGAAGATTGTTGTTGATGCACACATCTGCATAATACCTTTAAAATTAAAAATGCAAAAATTTGAGAGAAATTATTATAAGTGGAAAAACGAAGGGTCAGAAATTGAAATGCGGAAGACAACCCGACCCTGTCTCCAGCTCATCCCCTAACGGTACAGCGTATCTCTGCCCGAAGCTCATCACCAAAGAAAACACCACAACCACATCCAAGCAATGCAACCCCAAGACACCCAATCCCTGCTTTAATCCCTTCAAAATCAAACCTTATCATCATTGGTTGCTTGATGTTAAAGCAAAAAAGCTTCGAAATGCTCGGATTGCAAATAGCTTCCAATTCCTTTTGATAATGCTCAAATTCTTCCTTCTCCTCAGCAGTTTGGTTGCGTCTGACCAAGAGAGCGTTTCCTGACATTTGTCCAAAACCTTCTTCTTATCGTCCTCACTAATCTTATCCTTGAGCTGAAAAATTTTTGAAAAATTAAACAAGTCCCATATAAGAGAGTGGACCCTGACGGATTCAGAAAACGAAAGGGTCAGAACAGAAAGGCCGAAAACAATCTATCTCATACCCCAACAGGACATCTCATCCCTAACCCAAGCTAATAACCTTAAGGAAGCTCCTTTTCCCCCAGATCATCACCACACAAAACACCCTTTTCTATTCCCAGTTCATCCCTAAAGACGGCACATCCTATCACCAACCTAAACATACAACCCTCAAACGAGAAAACCCATTCCTAAGACAACCAAGCCCAACTTTATCCCTCAAAAGCAAACCTTATCATCATCCATTGTCTGCTTGATGTTAAAGCAGTAAGACTCAAGTCCATTCTTACATTAGCCGAAACACAATCACACTAAATCTCATCCTCGCCACGATATTTCTCAGCCTCTTGGATCATACGCTCAATCTCATCTTTGGAAAGACGTCCCTTGTCATTAGTGATGGTGATCTTGTTTTGCTTTCCAGTCGACTTGTTTTGGACAGAAACATTCAAAATTCCGTTGGCGTCAATGTCAAAGGTGACTTCGATTTGAGGAACACCACGAGGAGCAGGAGGAATTCCACTCAATTCGAATTTTCCCAACAAGTTGTTGTCCTTTGTCATAGCGCGTTCACCTTCATAGACCTTTAAAAAAGAAAATTTCAAAAAATTTTTCAAAATTTTTTCCAACCTGAATAAGAACACCAGGCTGATTGTCAGAATAGGTAGTGAACGTTTGAGAAGTCTTGGTGGAAATAGTCGTGTTTCTCTTGATTAACGGAGTCATGACGCCACCAGCAGTTTCAATTCCCATCGAGAGTGGGGCAACGTCCAAAAGAAGAAGATCCTTAAAAAATTTTTTCAAGTTTTCCCTCAAAAAACTCTCCTAAAAAATATACCTGAACATTCTCAGACTTATCGCCAGACAAAATTGCAGCCTGAACAGCAGCTCCATAGGCGACAGCTTCGTCCGGGTTGATGCTCTTATTGAGTTCTTTGCCAGAAAAGAAGTCAGACAGAAGCTTCTGGACTTTTGGAATTCGAGTCGAGCCTCCAACCAAAACAATGTCATGAATCTGAGACTTGTCCATCTTAGCATCATGAATTGATTTCTCAACTGGATCCATAGTACTGCGGAACAAATCAGCGCAAAGCTCTTCAAAACATGCACGCGTGATGTTGGTGTAGAAGTTGATTCCATCAAAGAGAGAGTCAATCTCAATGCTAAAATCGATTCAAGTTAAGGTCAAAAAAATCAGAAATAACCTCGCTTGAGTGGAGATAGACAAAGTCCTCTTAGCCAGTTCACAAGCAGTACGAAGACGACGGAGAGCACGCGGATTGGTCGCAAGATTCTTCTTGTGTTTACGCTTGAATTCAGCAACAAAATGGTTGACCTTAAAAAACATATTTTCAGTTTAGAAAACCTCAAAAAACTCCAAACCATTCGATTGTCAAAATCTTAGCCTCCAAGATGAGTGTCTCCAGCAGTCGACTTGACCTCAAAAAAACCATCTTCAATAGTCAAAATAGACACATCAAAAGTTCCACCGCCTAAGTCAAAAATCAGAACGTTGCGCCCGCCCTGGCCTTTCTTATCCAAACCATAAGCAATGGCCGTAGCAGTTGGCTCGTTGATGATACGCAAAACATTAAGTCCAGAAATCGTTCCAGCATCCTTTGTGGCTTGGCGTTGACTGTCGTTAAAATACGCAGCCATCGCAGTGATGACAGCATCTTTGACCGTCTGACCCAAAAATGCCTCACTCAGCCGTTTCCTTCATCTTAGTCAAGACCATGGCGGAGACTTCCTTAAAACCAAAAGTTAAGCTTAAACAAAGTTAAACTCCAAATCAAACCTCAGAGAACGCCTTCATTTCTCATTTAATCTCCACTTGGATTTTTGGACGAGCACCTTCTCCTTGGATAACCTTGAACGGCCAATGCTTCATGTTCGATTGAACGGCTGGATCGTCACACTTGCGTCCAATCAAGCGCTTTGCGTCTGAAATGAGATTTGACTTGTTTAAACAAAAAATATAAGAAAATACCCAAAACAGTGTTCGTCGGATTCATTGCTACCTGATTTTTAGAAGCGTCACCAATCAGACGTTCAGTGTCCGTGAAAGCCACATAAGATGGAGTCGTGCGATTTCCTGAAGAAATAAAGTTAGAACACGTAACCTGATCCAGAAAACAAACCTTGATCATTAGCAATGATTTCGACTTTTCCATGCTGGAATACACCAACACAGGAATAAGTCTTACCAAGGATACCGACAACGTTTGCTTTAGACATTTTTAAAATGATATCTGAAAAATTAGAATTTAGAAGATTAGGAGTAAAAAATCATTAAACATAACAAAAGAAAATGCAAACTCCGGAAACTAATGAAAATCGATAAGTGACGCCAAATGAATTTGAACGAAATATTAACACAAATTAATTTTGTTAATTTAATTTTGGAAAATGTCAAAGTGTCAAGTCGTTATTCTGTCAATTGCTCGAAATGGAGTAAAAAATTTAAAGCTACTTTTGAAAAATTACACTCGATGGAAAGACTCCAAACGATTTAGAGAAACAGACCTGTTCTGAATGTTTTGAAGGGTTCTGAAACCAATTTTTAATTGTATGTGAAAAATATTTTCTTAAAGTAGATATAAAATTAAGGTTACTTGAATACGTATTATAAAACGTGTATTTATTTATTTTAACATTATATAATGAAATTTTTTGCAACATATAATTGTGGAAAAAATAAAAGATGTAAAAGAATAATTTCTAAAAGTGACTAGTTTTGAGAATGGGGAAAGTTAAAATCATCTCCATGTGTACGAAAGGAAAGTCAAATTTAAAGAACAAAGCTCTAATCGAAATATGATAACTATACTATTAATTCCTTTTCAATTTCTATACATCTTATCAACGAACACACAACCATTTGAATAAGTATTTAGCAATTATTAAAGACCGATCAACGAAGCTGTGATTACAAACAATGCTACTATTATCATTATCCACCATAGCTTTTGTGTTTTTCCTCCAATACTTCCACCGGTCAGATGTTCTGTCTCTCCTTGATTTGCTTCACCTTCGTCTCCCTCTTCTGCAGTAGAATTTTCGTCGTATTGCTGGTCTTGTTGAGGTTGTTCTTGTTGTGAATCGCGTTGAGAACTTTCTTGCTTTCTAAGACAACTAAATTCGCAATCAGCCAGTTTATCAGAGTGTAGACCCTAGACAAAAATGAAAAATTAAAACTGCATGAAGAGAAGGGATGGATTGAGAAAAAAGTCGGGTCGGAACAAAGACTGGGTTTCGAGTAACCCGGTCCATCCAGCATGAAGAGATTGTTTCATACAAAAATCACCTATGATTAATTTAATAACCTTAAACATTCCAGTAAGCGAACGACACATAATCAAAGAAGCTTCCTCACGACAAAGACCTGCCATTGCCTCCATATATTCTTGTAATTTATTATTCACAGCAGTACAAACTTCCTCATCCGGATGATCCAAAAATTTTTCGCTGAGGTAGGTGCCTGCAATTTTCATTATTACATAATAGGATTTCTTTAAAAATAACCTGCACTAATGGTCATTTCACCAATACGTTCCCTTGAGAGACATGGTCTGTGCTCACTAAGCATTTTCTGACCTTCGTCTGAACATGCATAAGTAAGCAAATAGTAACTCTGCATTTTAAACGGAATAATTAAATTATTTTAATAAAAAAACCTTAAGAAAGCTGCCAGAATTCTTTCTGTGGGTTAACAAATCACTAACTGTATTACTAGCAGCTACAACCTCTGAATGACTACATTCGTGTTGTTCAGGACCTTCATCCTGAAAAGAAATAATCAAAAAAATAAACAAAATCCGAGAAAGGTAAATAACACCTGCAAATTGTCGATAAACAATATTTTCTATTTTATAAAATCTTTAATTAAACCATAAAATAGATTGTACTCATTTTAATAATCTCAGGTATTTCAAATTTTCTCGCCTGAATGCATTTGTCCAATTCTCTAAGGTGCTGACACTGATCATTGTTTATTGTCACAACATTATCTTTTAGCTCATAAAGTGTCCAAGTCCACTCGTCAAGAATTTCGATAAAACATTTGACAAGCGTAACATAATTACACCTACTCTGAAAAATAAGGCTATAGAAAAAAGTCAGAATTATTAGGAAATAAACAAAAAATTTTGAATTTCGAAATAAATATCCAAAAATTAATTCATTTATATTTATAATACAAAAACAAACCTCGGCATTAACAATTGGAAATATCAGCAAGATAATAGTGAAGGGAAGCAATAGAAATTGACTAGAAAAGATGAATCGGTTGGGCCAATATGTCGACAATCTTTTTTGGCCAGTCATTTTTATAAGCAAAAATGAGACGTTATTGTTTGAGCGAATTTTCTATCTTTATTGAAAACTTTAAAGGAGAAAAAGAAATTCAATTTTTTCTCAAGGCTCTATCCGTTGTCTTTATAGGCAAAGTGGTAATGTGGCAGTGATTGTTGCGTTTAGAGAAGCAGCAAAGTTTTTCTCCTCAAAAGTTTTTTTGCAAGAATCTAAAAATAAAAAATATTTATATAAATTAAGAACAAGCTAAAAATGATTTTTAAGTAGTGAGTTTTGATGTTTAGAAATTTTAAATAAATTTAAGTAAAATTAATGAAGAAAGGCGATTTATTTTCATACTACACAAAATTTAAAAAAAATAGAAAGGCTGAAGCAGTCAAAAAATGGCAAACACAAGAAAAGATTGAAAAAAGAAAAGCAATCGTTGTCGGAAGCGGCCAAAAAGTCTGGAGTAAAAAACCGCGCGTTTCTCCTTTCACTATCTCACGCAATGACAAACAAGCAATGAAATGCTTGTTATATAGGAGGTTTGAGAAGCTCTATGCACAAATATTATTGAAGTACAAATAAAAAAACGTTGAAGCAATACATAAATAGTATATGTGCAGAGAAAAAAGAATGTCGGGAAATTTTTAGAAAGCGAAAAAAGCAATCGTTCTTTATTGTCAAAGCTAAATGTACGTGAAAATATTGAAAGCAAAAAGAAACCCCCCATTATTAGGCAAAACAAAAGATGAAGCAGAAAATGCAACTTATATGTACATAGATAATAGATTTGTGAACCCCGATATCAAGACCAATGTGGGGTTAGAAAATGTTATACAAGTATAGGACATACATACATACATATGAAGTGATAATATAGATTTAAATAAAATAGTAATAAATTTGTAAAATGTGTGAGAAACCTTCCTAAATTGAATATGTTTGTTTAGCCCAAGTGTAGAAATGCTTTAAAATGCCTAAAATTGAATTTTCTTTATTTCCCCATTTCAACTCTTTAAAAGAGCAGTCACTAGTTCTTTGTGGAAGATTAAATTGGAAGAAAAACCGGTTGCTATTTTAAAGAAAAATGGGGCTTTTTCGAGGTCCCTATCATCTATTTTCATAAATAAAAAAGGTGTTTTAAATATGACAATAATAGTCAAGACTTTGTACTCTTTTAGAGTTATTTATAATGCGCGTTTGCGGGAACTTTAATAATGAAGAAACAATGAAAGATGGAAACCATCAAGGAGCTAAAGATAAAATAAAAATATCGAATTTGATAAAAACATACGTAGTAGAATAGGATGAAACTATGAAAGAATGATTGTTGAAAAGATTAGCGTGGTAACTAAAACAAGATAGAAACAATTTCAATTAGTACATCGTATACATATTTAATTAGTTACCGGAAAGATTTTTTTCTTTTCAATGGGAAGAAAATCACAATGTATTTTATCATTATTTAGCCAACCTTTCTCCATTTTCACTTTCTTGTTGTTTTGGATATGAAAAATAAAAAAGCGAGGGATAGATTTTAAAAAGAAATGTGTGCTTAATTGCTCTAACGGGAAAGAAAGAATAGAGAGAGGGAGAGAAAAGCGCACTTCTATTTTAGTTAAGAAAAAGCGGCACAAATAAGGCAGAAGTGAGCCAATTTTGAGGAAATCGATTACGAAATAGCAAAAGTGTGGATAAGGAACGAGGAAAACTCACAATGCATTTTGTTCGAGCAACTACATATTTAGTTCAATTTGAAAATTAATTATTAAGTACTGAACAAAGGAAAGACGATGTCTTTATAATAATACCCACTCCAGAAAAGCAGAATCGAAAGAGATGCAACACCGTAAATATCCCATAAACTCTAGACATTTTAGCAATAGTATACAGACAATAACGTTGGGATATGTTGTCTCCAATAAACTCAACCTTTATGGAATTTACTATTTGGATATGTTAGGGATTGAGTTACCTGCATTTACTATGGCCAATAAAACTCGGAAATGTGCAGCTCTGGGAACTCATTTTTGGGCCATGGATAGAGAAAAGAGAGAAAATTCAATTTTGATTGACTGACTGACGTATTGTGACTTTATTACAAGAAAAGTAAAATAAAACGCGTGAAAAACAATGGAATATTGAAATATAGATAGTTGGAATAAGAGCTCAAAAAAAGAAAATAGTTAAAAATTGCCTGATTGAATTTGGCAAAATTATAGTCCCTAAGTTAGTTGCTAAAGTACTTTATCGAAGTCAGCCATAAAAAATTGTCGTTAAAAAAAGAACTATCTCGTGAGGAATGAATATAATTTTTAAATGAGCATGATATTGGGAGCATGGTTTTAGAACGCTGACAGTCCAAGATTTAAGGATATTAAATAGAAAAAATTCTCAAAAATGGATTAAAAAACTACGCGAAGATGGAAATTAATAAAAAATTTTGCCAAAATTTGCAGCATTTAGTGTTTTTATTGATAATTTTATTGATAATAAGGTCATTTCTTCATAATTGAATTAATGGAAGGATAAAAAATAAAGCAGAAGAGGAAACACTTGCATGCACAAGAAAAGAATCTCGAGGCAGAGTGGATAAGTGAAAAGGCAAATTAATTGTTGGTTTATAAGTGGAATTTAAAAAAGAGTTGACCTTGTAAAAATAAAAGAATTAACCCATCCAGAAAAAATTAAATCGCAGAATAAAATTATGCAATAGTATAACAACACAAACTTATTGTTAAACTAAATAGCTAAAATCTCCGATAAAAAAATAAACATACTAAACTGACATTCAATTCATTGTTTTTAGCTCAAATCTCGATCATAATTATTTTGAAGGATTTTCTCTTCATTTTTTTTCAAACTTTAAAAATAGACAGGTGTCTCTACTTAAGATCAATTCAACTAAAAATGACAGAAAGTATGTACTATTTGTTTATCGTGGGTTAGTACTAGGAATATTCGAACTCACAAATATTTATTCACATTTTAATCTCAATGTCAATAAATCTGAGGTCAATTTTACTGTATATTTTATTAATCTACATAATTGTTAAAAATATAAATTGTTCAATTTCTAATGGAAAAAGAACAGTTTACAAAAGAAAAGAAACTTATCAAAAAAGGAATGAGAATGCTTATGATAAGTTTCAAGAAAGGTACATCAATGTTGTTTCCAATTTTCAATAAAAAATATTAAGTAGAACACTTAAAAAGTTGAGAACAGAAAATGGCCGACTTTTATTAGTAGTTTGCAAGTCAAAATGCTTAAAAGAGAGAGCTGATGTAAGTTATATTTCTAATATTATGGGAAATATTAAGACGCAAGGTTATCAATTATCCAACTTGCATAAAGAGTTTGTCATTTTAAAATAGATAGCCGCGTGGCTAAGTGAATACAACAAGAAAAGCAGTATAAACTCCCAAAATTTCCATAAAGAAATCAACGAAACTCATGAGGAAGCAACAAAGAATGTATCAAAGTCAACATATCAACCATTGGGAATTCACATTCATTACTACCAAAAGTCATTTCCTATTGCCGAAATAGAGAGGAAAATAAAGAAAAGTTCGAAGCAAGTAATTGCCTTTTATGTAGCTGATGGCAAGGTTAGTAGTTTCTTAATTTCTCGTAGTAAATTGAAAAATATTATGAATTAAAAATGTAAATTGAATAGTTTGAGAAGAGAATTAACAAAACTAAGTCATTAGAAGAAAAAATAATAATAAAGAAAATAATAAAGCTAAAATAATAAAGTTAAGGAATTTCAAATACCGGATAAGGATCTCACACGAAAAGTAAGTGAAAGCAACCTTTATAAAAATGCAAAAATCCAAAAAAAACTCAAAAGGAAATGTTTCTTCAATGGTTAGAAGCCTATGAACATCCTACAAATATTATATTGTTAAAAGAAGCGATAGAGCTTGATGAATGGCTTAATAATGAATGCAACGAAGTGACAAGACGTTCGCTAGATCAAACAGTAAACTAAAAAATCAAATAAATCTTTCCTAATACTTAGGTTCTTCTAGCAATTCATGATATTGTAAGTTAATATTTAGATGAGTTTATATTAGTTAAAGTATGTATTGTTTAACAAAATTATTAAAATTTTATAAAGGAAATATGCCCTGAACCTTTACTGAAGAATTTTGCTCGTTCCTTTATGAATAGATCAAATTACGTGGCAGTCGAGTTGCGACGCCCTCTAAATGAGGAAAACGAATTTATACTGCAATGGAGACTAAAAGGAATAGGTGAAATGTGCCGAATTATTGTTTTAATACGTAGGAATGGATTCATGGAATTATCGCCAGATATAACAGTCACAGAGGTAAAATAATACCCAATGCTGATATAAAAATGTATTAAGTTTTACGAAACTATTAGCAATATATCCCAAATTGGAATAAACCAAAACTGTACTATTATAAACCAACCTCAAGAAATGCAGGAAATCATGCCACAATTGAATCCAATAGAATTAGAATTTTTTAAAGAAGAACGCCACTTGAAATCAATAGAGCAAAACCGTCAATATTTAGCAGTTGGCACAATAGGAGGCGTAGCAGTGATGGCATTAGCAATGTCCATTTTTTGGGGTTTAAATGGAAATGATTTTGTACCAAAAAAGTAGAATAATTACTAATGAGCTGCACGTCAAGATATTAAAATTTTGCCATAAGTATTCCAAGATTGTAAACAACTAAAAAAATCTTATAAGAATAATAAATAGAATATTTTGGAGATTTGAATTGCCGTGTAGTTTAATTTAAATAATTATAACTCAATAATCTTTATCATAATATGCTTAATAAATTATTAAATATCACATAAGGAATACTAAAAAATTTAAAAAGATTTTTTTCGATTTAATTTTCCTTAGCATTATCAGCCAATTTAGCAAGCTGAGGAGTTGGACAAAGCCGAAGGTCTGCCAAGGCATCCATAAGAAAAACTAAAAACCAACCAATTAAATTAAAATTTTACTTTTTAAATTATTTACCAATGTCTGCATTTAATTGACGTTTCAATTTTAAGGAAGGTTTCTTAAAGTTGGCAATATTTGAACAGAATGAATTTTGGACAAGAGTTGCCACCTATAAGAATAATAAGTTTTTAAATCAATGGGAAATTTTATTAAGGCAAACCTCTGTCAAAAGCCAAAAATCCGGTTCATCCACTAAAGAAAAGACAATTTAAAAATTTAGAAAATTTATCAAGTTTGGGAATAAAACTCCGTCCTAAGATTTAATCGACAGATTGTCTGTCCCTAATCTAAAATCTAAAAATATAAAAGATTAACCATTAAATGACGTTTTTCCATTGGATGCTGCACAACTAATTGCAGTAATAAAATTTCTATCATTTCCATAAGCACTTATAGTATTCATCTGCGAGAGAAGTCCATGTCCAATTCCAGTAACATAATTTTGAGGTGACACGCTAAAACTGGGCAAAGAAGTGCTTAAATCATCTTTCGAATTGCCTGAACCATCTACTAATTCTTCAGCATGCTTTTGCCACTAAAATATTTTCAAAGGTAAAAAATGAAAAGATAACCATTTTTTGCATTTCATCTTCCATAGGGTAAATTATTGTGTTTGCTATTGATTCTATTTTACGTTCAACAACCTTCACTGTTAACGTGTCAAGAATTGAATATTTTGTTATAAGCATTAGATTTTCTAAAACAAAAATAAATTAAATTGGAAAATTTTTTAAAATACCTGTTGATTGTGAACCCAAACTTTCTGAAGTTACTTGAATAATATAATCGTTGACATCTTTAACCATATTAAGGAGATATCCTAAAAAAAATTTTATTAATTGCAAATTTTACGTAAAAAAACCTGCAGAACAAATGGCAGAAAGTTTATCTTCAGTATTTTCTTGTACACTTTTCCTTTTTCGTATATCTACAGAATTTGTTTTTATATTTAAAATGTCCTGATTTTGAAGAAAAGAATTTATTTCACGTATAGCTAACTAAAATTGATTTTTAAAAATATTTTTATTGAAAAAAACCTCAAAAGACGGAATAATATGTTTAGAAAAATTTGTGCCAAATGTGCTTCTTGCCTCGTTAACAATATCATACATACATGACTGAATATCTTCCAAATAAGGCATGAGCCAATTGTGTTGATGTCGAGAGCTCTTATCTGGCTGAAAATAATTTAGGTTATTCTAAACAAATTTAAAGAGACCGTGATTTTATTTATTGTACATAAAAGAATTGAAGTAACATGCTTCCCATAGTCTTCGCTTATGATAACATAAATTGATTTGGCCAATTCAGAAAAAAGAAATAGAATAAAGGAATCCCCTTCTTCCTCGATCATTGCAGTATAGTCATAGAGAATCTGAAACAGAATTTTATAATTAATAGAAGTTAGAAAATAGATTTAATAATGCTTGGAATGAGAATAAAAAATTTCATAGAAATTGACTCACTTTGCCGCATGAATACATTTGTTAGGGAAAAGAGAATAAAATAAACTGGGGGAAATAACCAAGGGTACCAAATTTTACATTAATTGGCAAAATACCTTTCCAATTGATTTAGCAGCAATGAATGGACTTTCAGCATTAGAAATAATGGTAGTGATAACAGACAAAATTGTTTGCCAATTTGATTCTATTGCTTCTTTAAGATTTTTACAGACAAATTCAGAACCATTTTCTGCAATAAATAAATCTATCGTCCTAAAATGTGTTAAATTAAAATAATTTACAAATTAAACAGACTTGTGACAACGTTTCCAAATCGTAAATATTTCATCCAAAATATTCCAAAGAGAAAGCTCTTCCTTTTTTGATTCAAAAAACGATTTAAGTTTACTCTTTGGATAACCACCAAGATTCGATTCAAAAACTAAATACATACAACATTTAATAAAAAATTTTTTTGATGATTAAATACCTTGAATTCGATCAAGCGAGGAATATTTTTCACGTATATTTTCTAGTTGTTTTATATCATTTGAATCCAGTGCAAGAATTGTTGCTGGCGAATACCAAGCAAGAAACTCCTCTCTGATTTTTTCAAAAGTTTCGAGTTGAGATTTATCCAAAGAATACTTAAAAATAAAGAAAAAAATTTAGTTGAGAATTCTCAATTTTTATTAACTTACCATTTTTAGAATATCACAGCTTTGTTGCAATGATACTAATTTTTGATATCTGATTGAAATATCTGAAGCATCTAAAATTTGTAGTTCATCATGTGTGTTGTCCCAAATTAATTTCGACTAAAAAAATAATGACCTTCAAAAAAGTAAAAAAATACTCGAAGGATTTCAGCCAATTTATCCGCCCTTCTTTTGGCTGCATCATGTTCTAAAACAGCATTTGGTTGTTTAGTATTAGTTTCTGTTTGTTTGAGCATTCGAAGATGATCTTGTAAACCTTTTTTGAGTGCATCCAATGCAGGTGGTCCTAATTGATTAGCTTTTCCAAGACTGAAAAATAAAATCAAACATAAAAATGAAAAGTTAATTTACGTCAATATAAGAGATAAATCAGTACGATCTTTAGCAAAAACTTCTTTATAATGCATTTGTAGATCATTTATTATTTGAAAAGAATGTGTTGGCGAATCAACAACTTGTTGTAAATTTAAGACATGTAATTCATCACAGATTTTTTCATGTAGTCGTAAATCAAGTTCCTAAAATATAAATGATTACAAGTTAAAAAGACTTATACAACCTCTTTAAGTGATAAATTTAAAGGCATTATTCACAATTAGTTTTTGAAATTTTTTAATAAAAGATGCTCTAAATAATAAAAAATGAGAAAAGAATTATTTTTTACACTAAAAATTGAAGGAAGAAATTTTCAACTTTGGCAAATTGAGAAGATCAAATTAAAATTTTGAAAAATTGAATCAAGTAGGCATGTTTACCGTGGAAAGATATAGCCTGATAATATTTTTGAAGTAAAACTGATTAAATCACAGTGCCCAAGACAACTGCGCCTACTTGTCCTCGGTCGCGCATACTTGGCCCGCGCTTACTTGGGCTGTACCATATTTTGAAAATCATTTTTGAAGATATTTTTTATTTTTTACCGTTTTTTACGTAGGTCCTGATTTTCTTTTTATTGCGTTCTACAGAACCAGGTACAATGCAAGCAATAAAATGTGTCGTGGTTGGTGATGGTGCAGTTGGTAAGACGTGTTTATTGATCAGCTATACAACTAATGCATTTCCTGGAGAATACATACCAACAGTTTTTGATAATTATTCAGCGAATGTGAGTTTTTAATCAGGTTAAATTTTTAATAATTTTTTTTACAATTAGGTCATGGTCGATCAGAGGCCAATCAACCTTGGGTAAATTTTTGAAAATACTGAAGCGTTCTTTAAAATATTTTTTTTTATTTTTAATCTGACAGTATTTTTATATTTTATTAAATTTTTTAAGGCTTTGGGATACAGCTGGTCAGGAGGATTATGATCGTTTAAGACCACTTAGCTACCCACAAACTGACTGCTTTATTCTCTGTTTCAGGTTTCTTTCCTAATTTTTATTTTAAAAAGTTCAACTAAAATTTAGCCTTGTCAATCCCGCATCTTTCGAGAACATTCGAGCAAAATGGCATTCAGAAGTCTCGCACCATAGTCCTCATACTCCAATCATTTTAGTTGGTGAGTTTTTTTATATTTTCCTTCAATTATTAAATTCTTTTTATTTATTTAAGGAACAAAACTTGATTTACGTGAAGATCCAAAAACGGTTGAAAAATTACGAGAGCGTCGACTTACACCAATTAGCACAGTTCAAGGACATCAAATGGCTAAGGACATTAAAGCTGTCAAATATTTGGAGTGTTCTGCCTTGACTCAAGTTGGATTGAAGCAAGGTTTATTTTAAATTTTTGATATATATCTTTTTTTAATTTTCTCATTTTAAAGTTTTTGATGAAGCAATCCGTGCTGTGCTTTGTCCTCCTCCACCAAAACCTAAGAGAACATGTGGTGTTCTTTGAATTTACTATTTTGGTTACATCATCGAGGGTTTTTATTTTCCAAGATTTATACATTTTTAAGCCCTTTTTCTGTTCAAACTTGCTTATCTTTTCACTAAAAATGTTAGTTATCTGATGCTTAACCCAAAATATATACTTAACTATGCATTCAGTTTTTAACTATAATCACGTTTTTCATTGACATAATTAACCTTATTCACTATACTTTGTTATTTTCTAGTGACATTTATTGGCTGCCTAACGGTAAATATATTCGCTTAACTTCGTATATGTTGTATTCGGAATCTTATATCAAATTTATAAATTAGTGCTCGGAAACTGTTAATCTCTTAATTTTATCTTGGTCTTAGTATTTATTTGCCAGTGAACGCCTAAAAAATAAGTTTCCGAAGTACTATTTCCAATCTCTCTCATATCACCAATAAAACAATGTATTATTGAATAAATTCTGTGCCTTTAGTAATTAATTTAAGAGTCGATTATTCACAAACTTTTACTGACACCCCCAGAAGAATGCCTTCTAAAAATCGTATTTTCATCTGAAAATTAGACGACGCGGTATATTAGATTGGTGCTCGGATAATCATAGCTACAACAAACAAATTTTAAAAGAGTGAAAATTATTTATTGCTAGAATTCTGTTTTATTTCTAAATGATTTAGAAAATCTCATTAATTCTAATCAGCTGTTTTAAAGGCAGCTACAACAATTTTGCTGTTGTACCACTTTGTTGTTGTGACGAATACTTGTAATTTACCCAATTAACATTTTCAACTCTTTGTGTGTTTTGTGGCTGGTTTACTGGATAGGCAAAATGTCCTCCTGTTGCATCTGTTTTAAATTCGAACTTTGACCATTCTGGTACGTAGAGCCTTAAATAAAAATTTTGGTTGTCCAGTTTACAAGTCCAAGCAAGTTTTATCCGTACAATCAAAGATACACCGAACAGGGCATAACACCCAGGTCAGTGTTTAATTGTTCTTATCATGTTGAACCAGAATCTATTTAAAAAATCAAACAAATATACCTAAAACAGTTTAGTCGACGTATCTCAATCGACACTTCATCCTCATATTTTTGTCGACGAAGTACCTCGAAATTGAAGATTATTTTAATAAATCAAAGCATTTATACAGCATAATCAGGAAGACAAAAATCGTAACAATAGGAGCACGATTCGTCTAAAAAGGAATTAAATTAACAGAAATATATAGAAAGAAAAAACCGTTTGTGTAGAGAGTGTGTTTCAGTAAGTACCACTGAACATTTTGACAATCTTCGATTGGATCCTTAAATTTACCTTCGACAAATGATCTATCGACCTGTTCGACTGTGAATTGCCTTTATAAAAAGTATTTTAAAATAATAAAAAATTGTTACCAGTATTCCTGCCATCCAAATTGAGCATATACCTGGAAAGATTATTATAAATATTACAAAATAGCCAAGACTAACTAAAATAAAAAAACTATATCCCCTCTAAATTCAAAACATATCCTTTTCATATAGTTTTTGTTTTAAACATACCTCTTGAAAGGTTTTTTTCAACGCATTATTCACTGAACTCATACTAGGTAATGAACTTGTATCTAGTTGCATTATAAAACAAATTATATGCCTTCCAGCACCGTCAGTAAGGGAATGGTCAGCCACGGCCACATATCCCTTAAATTACTTCATTATTAAAAAGGTTACAACCATTTTTTAAGTTACAACACTCATTTCCCTAAATATTTCCCATATTTTTGTCACATATTCAAGGTTCCTACAACCAAAAAATCCAATGTACTGACTAGATAAAGAAAGCCCAACAATTCAAAATATTGTAAAAATTAATTTAAATACCGTGTCAAAATCAACAGCAGTAAAGCTATTCGACTTAAATGGAGGACTTCCAACTAATTCAAAATGTAATTGTGCAGGACTGTGTAGATGAACATAAAGTCTGCTGGGTGATCTGTTGCTTGAGCCTGTTCGGCGTTGACACTCCTCACAAATAGGAGGATATAACCAAAAGGAGAAGGTGGATTTTGGAAGAAAAAGCGCCGAGAAAATGAACCAAAAAAACAACAGAAGAATAATTAAAAATATAAAAATTAAAACAAGTCGAGGTCGTGTCAATGCGGATTCCCTAAATTTAAAAATTATTTTTTTTGTTACCAATTTCCTAACCTCATTTGTCTGCTTAATTCTGTAATTGAGCCTTTCAATCTGTCAAGTGAATCCTCACCAATTAAATGTTTTTGTTTTTTAAGTTTTCCAAGCTCCAAAAATTTTCCAGTCCACCCCGACAGCTTTTTTGAGTCGGAAATTGCCGATAAGTTAGAAGGTTGCTAAAAAATATATTGCTTACGTGTTAATCCTAAGAATTCCTTACACCATAAGATACATCATGGGGAAGTTCTTGCATCCGTCGATAGCTATCTTTTCGTTGGATCGAACTGAAATACTAAAATATTTTTGTAATAATGTAAAACCTGTCGGAGGAAGGGCTTCTGCATGGGTTACCTTCAATTTCAGCCAAAGTATGTCGCGGATGCTTGAGTATACCTGGACTACTTAATCGACTTAAACCTGCTCCAGCAAAATCTGTCCTTCCTGACATACTCTCTTCGTGCGATAATTTTCCAGCCCCATGGGTTTTTATTATTTGTGCCGTACCTGCTTCAAAAGGATTTTTTAAATTTCAACTTTAGCAAAAAATTAAAACCATGTGTCTGCACTTCGTGAAGATCATACCCAATTTGTTTAATTGAGATTGATCTCTCCGGCGTTGATTGGCAAATTGGAGGTGAGACAAATAATGAAGGTTGAGGACCCATAGAGGGACTATAAAAAACTGAAGCATCGCGTTCAACATCTTTTTCGCATGGCAAATTAAATCTGAAACTTGCATTAACTTTTCTAAATTACCAGAAAGCTAAACAACCTTCTTTTTATATCCTCACTGAAGTCAGTAGATACAAAGTTTTCTGTAGATTTTTTCACAAAGGAAACAGGTGTAAAAGCTTCTTGGTTGGGAAAATTAAAAATTTATATTTCACATGAAATTTATAACTGACCAGGTGAAGTAATTGGACTATAAAAAATCTTAATTAGTAGATAAAAATAATTAAATTAAACAAACCGACTGCCCTCTTCCACAGTTCTCTCAATTATTTCAATTTGCTCTACTTGTTGGTGTCGCTTCTGATTTTGCATTTTTTAAAATAGGAATTAGGCAATCGAGAAATTGTAAATTATTCTTAAGTGAATGGGCTCCCAATAAGGCAGGCCGATTGTAAAAGATGCAAAGTAAAAAAATCTTTTAATGACCATTCATTTGAAAATTCGAATATAATGTGAAAACTATTAAAGTTTAAAAGAAAAGTTAAAAGTGTTTTCAAATTTTTAAAGAATTTTCAACCGCCTAAACTACACAGCAACAACTCTTGTCGCGTCCACTCTAATGGATTCGTCGCATTCCTCTAATTTTTTTAGCTCAACAGAAGACTTTTCATCGATTTGTGTGAATTGCAGGCGCCTCTCACTTTAAGCGGGCAACGTGCACAACGGGTGTGCAATCCAAAACCGGTTGTCAGGAATTATTCATAAATGGGCAAAGGATTAAAAACAAGGAAGGATGAGCTGAGTTTGGAAGAGTAGGAAGGAGAGAAAATATAAATATTCTATATTAGTAATGGATGCAATAGAAAGCCTAACTGATAGAATTTAAGAAAAGCTGGGGGTTGATTTAATGAGTAGGTATCAATCAAATAGCAGATTAAAAATTAAAAGAAAGCCAAAAAAGCTAAATTGAAAACAATGAATACTGTTTCCTAAATTACCTATTTAAAAGGAAACTAACAATAAGCTAACTAAGCTGATTCCAAATCTTGGGTCTTTAATCCTTACATTTAAATTAGTTTAGCCTGAAGGAATCAAAGGTTTCGATCAATTAAAACTTAGGAGAATGGACAGTGTACCAAAAAAATGAAAAGAAAATTTTCGTTTAAATTTTTGAATTAGGAACAGGAGTAACGTCCACGTTCTTAAACTAATGTACAAAATCTACACCCAAAACTAAAAAATAACTTAATAAGTTTAATTTTTATCAACAAGCCTCAATAACAACATAACATTTTCAGAAAAATAAATCCACCTTCCATTTAGTATTCGCCACGGGCCAATTGTCGTCGCTGTTTTTTCTTAGACTCCTTCTTCACCTTAACAATTGCTCCAGCAGGTTTAGAAACGATTTCCTTCTTCTCAGTTAAAATCACTTCAATATGGCAAGGCTAAATATTTTTAAGTTAAAATTTTTCCAGATATTAAGAAATTATAGTTGAATCCTTTCGGGCCTGATGGTAGTAGTTAGGTGGATTAAATCTCTAAACCGGAGATTAGAAATGATTTAACAAAACCAGAAATTCGGCTTAAAAAGGATACCCCCCCCCAACACCACTAGTCTATCAAACAATGAATCCAATTTAAAATTTTTTCTTAAAAAATACCGAGCTCATATAAGGGTTTATACGTCCATGAGCCCTATATGTGCGCCTTCGCATTTTGGCCGCAGCCTGCACCACAATATGGTCAATCACAAGATGGTCAACATCGAGTCCTTTAACCTCAGCATTGCTTTCAGCATTTCTAAAAATATTGATGTGAGAAATGTGTAAATTGTAAAAAATTAACCGCAAGAGTTGTAAGAGAAATTCCGCAGACTTCTTTGGCCAGCGTCCCTGAGTCGTACCTGTAATAAGGATTAAATTGAGTAATTCCCTGTTTAGTCCCCCACACCAACATTTTTATACGGACATACCCTTATTGTTAGTGTTAGAATAATCAAGATACTTATATTCCTTCAAGACAATCCCTCGAATAAATAAAAAATACCCCAAGCCTTAGCCTGCGCCTTTCGTCCAACACCACCATTGAAGTGACGAAAAGGAACAATCTCCTTCTTTTCCTTAACATTCTCCAAAAAGCGAATGGCTCTTTTCAATGGCATCCCTTTGACCGCTCTAGCTGTTTCATGCGTGTTTTTGAAGTGAACACGCAAGTCAGAACCACGCGCCTTGCACGATTTTGTATTGTTGTCTGGACGTTTGCAATAATGAACTTTAGTCATGCTTAAGATCTATAAACTAAAAGAAATCTTTAAAGGTGGATAATAGAAAAATAATAGCTTGGATAGGAACAAATGGAGAATATAAATAAAAAGTAAAACGAGTTTATTAAAAAATATAAATAGTAAAAACTTTCAAAATATCAAGTTTTTTTAAAGCCATATTTTTTCCGTTCATAGAACAAATCCGTCTTGGCACTCCCTAAATTGACAATTTTTGGACATCCATCTCTATCCTTTTCCATAATCGTGCATTCCTTGCAATAATAAGCATCACTGGTTCCAGGACCACCACAAATAACACAACGTCCCTAAAAGACGTAGTTAGATTGTAAATCAAATTTCAATGTAAATAAACCTGATAACTTCCATAATTGCATTCATCACAAATTCGAACAAGCGTGGCTGGTCTGACATAAGAATCACAAATTACACAGCTACCATCACACTTATCACATAATCTACCAATTGCAACACCTGGCTGTTTACCTAAAATGATAAAGAATCTAATTTAAATTATGTATTTGAAACTTACGACAAAAGATTAAATCTGGATGGTGTTTGGCCATTAACAATAAATAAAATTTATTAATACTAAAAAGACAAATAACAATTAAGTACCTTGGTAGAAATAAAACTTCTAGAAAAGTGAAAAGTGGTCTAACATTAAATCTCAGATAAAATCAATAAATACACCTTGCCAAATTATTGTAAAAGACGTTTCAGTATCGCCGGTCTTATTTTGAGCCAAAACTTTTTTATTCCTAACCAATTTAGACAATTATTGAAAGCTCTGCAGCTCTTTGATCTTTAATGATACGCGTTTACTCGGATCGGACGCAAATAAAGTTATGGCGCAAATATTGCCTCGAGATTGAGTCGGCGACACTGAATCGTCCTTTATCGAAAGAAAATGATTGAGAAATATTGTAGTTAGAGAAGAAAAATAAAACTGGAGAGAAAATGAAAAATGACAGTTTGTCCGCGAGTTAAAGAAATTATAAAAAATAGCATGGTCAGAGATAAAGAGGAATATATCCGGATAAGGTCAGTTGAGAGCGGAGTTCAAAAATTTTTTAAAAATCTTTATGTACTTACTCGTAAAATCGACACTAATTGATTAAAAACATAAAAAATCGAACAACCGATTTCAATTGATAATTAATTTTACAAATTTTAATTCTTAAAAAATCGATACTAATCTATATCAATCGATCAATTCAATAAATTTATTTTCTAAAAATAATGTATTTATAATTATTAATTTACTAAATAAAATACAAAAAATAAACAAAGATCTAGGCCTAATTTATAAATGATAAAATCCTTACCAGGAATATGTATTGAATTAGACCCAGACCTATTTGTAATGTAAACATAAAAAATATCTAGTAAGATGCAGATTATATTTGATATTTTAAACTATTTTAATTTTACTGTAAAAATTCTATCCTAAAAAATTTAAAATTCTGCATCAAAACATGTAGTACATATAAAAAATACTGATAATAATAGTTAGATTCCGTATCGTGATAGTATTAAATCCTAATTATTATTAGAAATTCTATTTTCAATCCTTATCTTTTGCCTGTTTATTGCTAGTGTTAATTCGGCCATAGAATCCATTTGTAGGGTTGGTTTTATTGGTGTAGTTCTTTTTGGAGGTGGTGGTGGGGGAAGTTGTTTTAGGATCTTATAAAAAAGAAAATAAATTAACAATAAGAAGGAAATTCGGGCCCCAAAACAGAAATCAAAAACCGGAATTTAAAAACCACTGATTTGTTTAAAATCGTTATTGGCAGCCCCAGAAATAAAACAAATAACGATAAAAAATTTTCTTACTCGAATAGGAGACGTTGGAAGTGAAGAAGGTAGTGGCGGGAGGGGAAAAAATTCTTCATCTGCCTCATCCGAATCGTTTTCTTCTAATCTATTCGAAAATATTTTTGTTGATTCAAAAGAATTTTCAGCGAAGGGAGAAAGAGCAAAATTACTATTTTGTTGTTGATGTTGTTGAGATATTCCAGAATTTGATGGATTTGGTTGGCGTTTAATTGTATTGCAAAAATCCTAGAATTATAAAATATTTTCTAAAAATCAAAATTTATTATTAAACCTGTTCAAAAGCAAGTCTGCCACATTGAATTGTTGGCGAACCAAAACGAGTATCACAACTCGTCCGCGAAGAATGAGACGTACCAAGAGCAGCAACAACAAAGCCTGGTGTTGAACAAGGAGAAGCAGAAATGTTTGGAGTCCTTCTATAAGGCGAATGAATTCCAACAGGTGACCCAAATAAATGTTTTGATGGAACTTTAGGAATTTCAACATGAACAGAGCAAGAGTCAATAGGCTCGCAAGAAGCATGGGCAGTGCAAAATGCTTTATATAGAGTAGAAAAGCCGTTCTATAAAAGGAAAATTTAGAATACATCGGACCAGACGTGGGCGAAACGTTTCGTTTCGTTTCGTTGTTTCGTATGTTTCGTATGATTTTTACTGTTTCGTCTCGTTTCGTTACGAAACACTTTTAAATTTGTTTCGTTTCGTTTCGTTACGAAACACCTGTGATTTTTCAACGAAACGAAACAATTTTTTAAGCCTAAACTAAGGCCAAAATCTATAAAATTTACCATCTTTTATTGAAAATTTAAAAAATTTTCGCCTGCGGCGCTGAAAAAAAAAGAATTTCGGCTTCTTGGCTTTCCCAAATTGTCAAAATTTTCGCCTGCGGCGCTGAAAAAGGAAGATAGCAATTACTTATATACTACAAATCCGTTTATACTCCACTCCCTAATCCACATATACATATTACTTAATCGACGACAAATTCTATTACCGGACTCGCATCATAATTTAAAAATTGCGGATTGCGAGTTGCGGAAATACTGGAACCGGAACTTCCGGCGAAGCACTAGCTTATATCGCCTTCCTCTCGAAATGGAGATATGGAGACAATTTGGGTAGGCAATGGAGCAAGATGGTGAATTTTTTGGCCTACGGCCTTTCAAAATTTTAAAATTTTTCGTCTGCGGCGCTTAAAATAAAATTTTACTTGAAAAATATTCAATTTTATTTAAAAAAAAGCGTCGCCAAAAATTTGGCTTCGAAAATGATTGACCCCCCCCCCCCTTCCCCGAAAATTTTCCTTGCTACGGGCCTGGCTTATGGGACACAATTGTTGTAAATAAACCAATAACTAAATCATTTATAAGTCATAGTCGACTAATAACGTATTTGAGGTCGAATAATTTCGAAATAAATGCAGTTTTGAAAATTTTTTGAATATTAAAATGTTTCGTTTTGTTTCGTTTCGTTTCGTAAGATTTTGGTTGTTTCGTTTCGTTTCGTTAACGAAACGATTTTTAAAAAATTTTGTTTCGTTTCGTTTCGTCAGAAAAAAATTTTGAGTTTCGCCCAGGTCTGCATCGGACCTCCTGATGAAAATATTAATCGCTTAGGCAACCCCCTACTCCCGTGACAAACTACTTTATAAAAGTTTGACATACCAAAAGAAAAGGGATGATAAAAAATATCTTTAAAACCTTGATAATACGAAGAGCATTAACCCACTGATTAAAAGTATGTTGATCTTCAGCACAAATATATTTAACAAATTTACTGGTTTTTAATTGAACACGCGGATGTTTTATTGCAAATCCCCACTCGGTTGGTGCCTTGTATTTCTTACGCCAATCAGTACAAATATATACCTTAAAAATACATTTAATTTTTGTTAAAAAATTAAATTATACTTGATTATTAAAAACACTCATAAGACATTGTAGATCGCGCGTTGGACCACGTGTCTTTCCAGGCTTTGAGACATAATATAGACCTTAAAAATATAATTATTTTATAATGAACTAGAATTTGGGGGAAACCAACTAGAGTTCGAGGAACTGCCTAAGTAAGTTTGGGTGGGTGAGACACCTTATAGGGTGTACAATGGAATAAAAATTAACAGAAATACAGACCAGAAGCTCTAAGAACAAAAAAATGTCTTCTCCACGACTTTTTTCCATCCATTTTAAGTAAAAGCCATCCCTCCAATTCTGGAACTCTGCCACCAGAACCACCATTCTCATCTCCCATATAACTTTCCAACAAACGTTGCTTCTGTAATGAATCCCAATTAGCAACACTATTGGCACAAGGAAAATCGTTGCGATTTCGATCAGTCAAAAGAAATTGTTGAGGAGAATGAAAAATTGACCATTTATAAGGTAAACGAATAAAATGAAGTTCATTAGGTGAATTCTCACCCCACTCTTCCAAATTTTCCACAGTGAATTCATTATCCTCATAAATACGTTCTGAAAAAGAAAAAATTAAAGTTTATTTTATTAGACATCCTATGTATTTCCCAAAATTAGTTAAATAAGTCCTTGTCAGTTCCTCTTGACACAAACCCAATATTTTTTAACCTACTAGTACTATATTTTCATATAGGAAATTCAATCCTTATTCTAATGTAAAATTAATCCAGTACACCCTTTTACATTTCTTGACCATCTGCTTATATGTATTTAGTTTGTACACAATCCTTAAAAGGGTCTAAGGATAGAACAAACAAATAGTAGATAAGAGAACAGAGTATATAAAAATAAAAAAAACCAACTAATTAATAATTTTGGATATTCTTCAACAATTGCGTGTTCAGGAGTTAACACACAATTAATTTTAATAGCCAATTGTTTCATTGTTTCAGCAACAGTCCAACGTTCATCAATTAAAATTCCTCGTTGAGTTCCATCTTCTAAGAATATTTTAACAAAAATCTAAAAAATAAATAGTACTTATCATTTTATTTTTGCTAACCTTTTTCATTTTAGCCTCTTTCATTTTTTCCAATGCTTCACGTATTTTAGCCTTTTTGTTTTCATCTTTCGAGATTGTAATGGCAGAATTGTACGAACCAGCTGAAGATGGTGGCCTTGATCCTCCCAAAAATGACGACGAAGTTGGATAAGATAACAATCGAGCGCCTCCATTTTGTTGATTATTATTCAAAATAACCTAAAATTTAAATTTTAACAAAATCTAAAATTGAAAAAAATAAAATTAAAGAAAAATCGTCCGCCCTTCGTTTGACCTTTTATCCAAGTAATAAAAAAATCTTTTTTACATGGCCTTTAGAGCTACCCGATTAAAATGTATTCTCGAGGTAAATGTCAAAGCATATGTTCTTATTACAAATAAAAGGTTATAGGACGAATACAAACACAAAATTACCAAAGCCAAAGGATATGCGATACTATTCTCTTTCTGACCTAAGTATTGGGAAAAATAGCAAGGAAAGAAAACTTGGCATACAAGCTAAAAAGAAAAGGTAAAAATAAAAATAGCACCGTTGAACATATGCCAATATGTAAGAAAACGGACATACTAAAAATAACTAAAAAAAGAACAGATGCGAGTCCTAAATGAAACCAGAAAATTAGGCCAATAAAGCAAGGAATTTCAAATTTTACAAATTAAAAAAGAATTAATTAAAATCTACCTGTCTAGTAGGTGATGGTGTAGAACCAAGAAAACTATCAGCACTAGAAAATTCTGAATTACAATTAGCCACGTTTTTAGGCAATAATAAAGCATTTCCACCAGCAGGCATGTGCGATGTGGATTCTGTTGAAGAAGAATCTCCAAATGCTGAATCAGTATCAGCCGGATTGAAACAATCACTAAAATCTAATCCATTTGTTTTAGTATGATGGAAGTGAGAATTATTCAAAGAAATAAATCTGTTGTCGTTAGAAGAGGATTTTCCGTTTACATTAGAATTTCCAGTGATTAATTGAAATTGAACATGCTGTTGTTGTTGTTCTTGATTGACCATCTGTGGAGATGGCAATTTCGTTGTTGGTTGTGTATCTTTTGACAATGTTGGTAGTTTTAGTTTAGATGATGGTAATGTTGGAAGACCTAGAACAAGCCTATCACCCGCCTCACCACTTAGTTGTTCTTCAAGCTCAAGCAATTCAGTTAAGATTGTGTCCAAGTCAACTTCATCTGAACAGAAAAATAAAATATTAAACAGTAAGAGTAAAAATTATTTATTTAATAACCAGTTTTTAAGGGAAATTTTACTTAAAATTTTTAAAGTTTTATTCGAAAAAAATTAAAAACGAAAAAAAGCCAACCTTTCGCCTGTGCCATACTGAAACGAACGATATCAAGTTGCGGTTTTGGTGGCACTGCAGGTCGTCGTTTAACTGCAACAGAAGGTAATAATGTGGTTTGGTCGTTAGATTGTTGTTGGTTTGTTGTATTCGAAGGAGTGGTGAAGATTTGTTGGGGTGCTGCGTCTTTTTCTTCCTTCCCTTCATTTTGCTTACCAATGGGCGGGGTAATCGACCGCAAAAGAGTTGAAGATGTGGAGGAGGAAGAAGCGTTGCCAGACATATGCAACGGGTTGATGAATTTTACTATAAAGAAAAGAAATTAAAAGGTGTTAAATGATAAAGGAATTGGGGGACCTTGACCCGGAAAAATGGTAAAATCATGCTGCATTTTAATTTTATTATCTACTTTTTCCTTAGAATGGTCCCACCTAAATTGCAATTCGTGTAATTTTTCACAATAACAAAAATTTTGGAAAAAGAGCACTTTACTGTCAATCGACAATTCTCTTTTGAAAAATTTAATATTGACTGAAAAAATAATTTATTCTCCCTTTTACAGTCAGCCTTCTCATAATAAAGGCAGACGTTTGGAAATTTGCCGCGATTGTGATTATAGGACACTAGAAAATTGTACTTGATTACGGAATGGGTGATTGAGTGTTGTCATTCACCGCATTTTTTTCAGACGCATTCCATAATTCTCGATTTCCTTTACCCTTTACTCAAAATATTTATTCTATCGATGTTATCGCCGCGAATTATTTATTATTTTCTATTTTCACTTCACCCTTTTTTCATATCAAATTTATTTCTGACTTTCCCCATATTTTTAACAACAAATCCAATAAAAAATGTATGTAGCCACAAAAGAAAATTTAAAAAAATATATAAAAAAAAGAAATCAAAAAAGAGAGGAATCTGAGAAGAAATAATTTCTACATGCCAGATGTTTTTAACTATTAGAATGAAAAGGAAGTGATGTATAAATAAATCCGAAGGGAAGATTGAAATTTGATAGTAAATCTCGAAATTTTGTGTTCTCATTCCCAGCGATATTTAAATATTAATTGTAATTTGTTCGATATTTTTATTTAGGAGAAAAAAATAAATGTTTGCGGATGAAAGCAAAAACCATAGTTGGGGGGGGGGGTGTCCACTTTACATTTCCTTCATGCCCTCGAGAGATTTTGTCCACATTTTTTTGAATAACATGACAACAATACATACATAATAAATAGTACATATACTCTTTTTTTAAGAAAAAATAAAGGAATATTGTGTATTGGGAAGGTTATGAAGCTATATATGTAGTTCACGTGTACAACGGATATTTCCAACAAGAATATGTAAAAATTTTCAAATGAAGACCAAAGAGAGAAAAAATAGATAACTTGAAAATCTGCGCATATATCCAATTAAAGAAAACATGAGTAGGAAAAATAAAAATCAAACAAAAGCGGATAATCTTAAGAAAGATAAAAGGGAAGTGAATTATAAAATCCAATTATTATGTTGTTATAATCTCAAGGTTAAAACGTTATAAACTTGAGTCAAACTTATTTAAATTTAAAAAACAAATATGTATAAACTTTAGTAGTTTGATTCATAAAATTGTGTTTTGAAATTATTCCTACGTTTGTTCATTTTTTTAAAACAAGAAGATGAAATAAAAATAAAATTGTAAAAAAAAAGAAAAAAATAAATATTGAAAATAAAGCATAAAAATGCAGGTGTGACAGATTACAAATAAACAAACAAAAAAGGAAAGAAAAAAATCAAAATTAATAAAATTTTTAACTCATTTGAAAAATTACTAGGAAGTGGTTGAAAAAAATTATCCCAGGAAAGACCAAGTGTAAGAGAAGAGGGTTCTTAAATTTAAATTTAGATTCTGTTACCTTATCCAAGCTTAATTCCTCTTAAGCATCAACTTTGTTTGAATATGAATCATTATTTTTTAGTCAAATTTGTTGAATCATCAAAAAATGGTCCTTTGATGGGAATAGTTAGCAAAGCAAAAAAAAATATGAGATTATGAAGTTAGTTCTTTTAGCACAAAAGAATAAAAAATTGGGAAATTTCTGTACAATTTTAGATGAAAAATTGAATGAAAAACGCTATTATGTATTGAATAAATAAAAAATCTACAATGACTGAGAAATTAAATAATAAATGCGATGATTCATCACAAAAAATCTATTGGAGAATACAATAACATTTTATTTATTTTAAAAAATTGAAACGAATTTAGCCGATAAATTGCAAATTTTTAAAAAATTTATGTGGACAATGAATCCCTTTAAAATTTTACAAGATTGCCTAATAATTCAGTTGGCAGAGGAAAAATAGATAAAGCAGGGCGAGAAAGATGAAAATTGGCTGACCACAAAGACGGGCACAAAAGCAATAACTGACAAAAAGGAGTAAAAAAACGAAAAAAGAAAAAGATTTTTGCACAATTTTGAAGCTACTCTCGCGGGATTTAAAAAAAGGCGAGTGAAAATATGCAGTTTTGGAAAGTCCAATTGAAAAGAATCTTTAGTGAAGTTTCGTTTTATCAAAATATTTCATGTTGTTTCAACTTGGAAGGACAAGAAGCAAAAAACGCGTTCTGGCAAAAACGTGTCCTCGAATACACAAATTTGTTGGTCAACAAAATCTTTTATTTACCTCCTTTATTCTTCAACAATGCTTTTTTAAGTATCGGGCAACTGTGAGCGGAAAAATAGTTAGATTTATTCAATTACATCATTCTTTCCCTCAGCTAGTTAGTCAACCCATCTAAAACCATTCCCTTGCGCTTTTAGAAGATACACTCAAGTGGCAACATTCGTTAACTCAGAATTCGAGAAATCAATGTGATTTTTCAAAAAAAAGGATCATTAAAGACAAAAGATTAAAAAAGTGAATTGTTTTTTGGAATGAATCTATGGGAATTGCCACACAAGTCAAGAATTTAAGATGAATTAGTGGCCAATTAATTAATCATAAAAAATCTCAGAGGCTCTTAATTATACATATTTAATTTTAGCCATTTTTAGCTGGCTGTAAAAAATGGAAGCGTGGAAATATTGGTTAAACTGTTGATGCGTAGAAAAAATAACACCAAAAATCTCTCGGAATTTTGTTTGCTCGCCATACTTTCCAATCACGTCCACCCCCTTCTATTCAACAACTAGGTAGATGAAAAACCGCTGATGCAATGAAAGGATGACAAAAAATATATGAATGAAAAAAACAAGACAAAAAATATAAATCAATTAGTGATAGGCCAGAATTTGGAAGAAAATGGGCAGAAACTAATGAAATTTTGGGCGATTAAAGACAAAAAAGTACATATAATTTATTGAGGCAAGAAACAACTTGATGAAAAAAATGGTAGGTTGAATGGTTTGACTAGATTATAAAAAAGTAGCACAAATGTTTTATTGCAATTAAATTTAAGAGGTACATAATACTTCTTAAGCTGGCTGAAAAAAATAAACTTGATTTATTAGTGTAGGATACCTATGTGTTGTTGGACTTAAATAAAGAGCAAAAAAAGGAGGTTTTGAATTAGAAACGATAAAAGAAGGAAATTATAATTACATATTTTGCGAACGTGGATATGTATGTGATTTAATTAGTTGTCCCAATCATAGCAACAAAATAACTTAATAAAATATTTTGGAAAATATTAACACATCCAAATATGTAAAAGGATCTCCAAAATAAAAATATGTATAAAAATTTTGTCAGCCCATTTCAATAAATTTGGCTAATTTATCAAAATATGTTAGTGAGAATACAATCATAAGAAGATGGCGGGAGTATCCGGCAGAGATCCTTATCTTGCACAGAAATTCCCCAAAAATAATATTCAAGGTTAAGAGATATAAAAATTTTCTGAGAATAGCGGTAAATAAAAAACAAAAGTTTCAATTAGAAGTAAAAAATATATAAAATGACTAGATATCGAGAAAATTAGAGCAAAGCCAAATAATTAAGATATGTAATAAAACAGTCAGTAATGAGAAAAAAAAATAATAAATTATGTATTTAAAAGTATTTAGGAAGGAGATTAACCGGATTGTGCATCGAGAGTGTAATTGTCAAAAATAAATTAAATATATAATTTTTTTCCTAATTTTGGAGCAAATGTCAGAGAAATGACCAGACAAAAAAGAATTATTCAACAATGTCCAGAAATAAAAAAACAATGAAACAAACGAAGGAAAGAAGATTAAACTGTTGGTTAATAAAGGAAAGAAGATAAAGGGTAAAGAGAAAAAGCAGCGCGCGAATTGTCTATATTTTTGTGAAAAGTAAAATGGAAGATGGTAAAAAAATGAAGAAGATAGAGACATCCGGTCAACATTTTTTAATTCAATTTAATAGGAAATGAGGATGTAGGGGAAGGAAAAAATCGGAAATTGAGGGAAATGAATAAATAGAAAAGAGAAAAAGGAGAAAAAACGCAGATGTTCGTTATTCCAAAATTTGCATTAAAAAATTATAAAAAGTGACTAATATTTTAAAATAAAAACACAATTATTAAAAGAGTTTGTAGTTATAAAGAGCAGGGATGGAACGGTTTCCAAAAACGGACTTTTTTCCAACCTGATACCCGATCTGAAGAAAATCTTGAAAACACCGATCTGTCGATTTCACAACCAATTACTGATACAGAGGTCAAAATTAATGAAAAACAAACAGAAATGTGGAAAATGGGTGGGCCAACAAAAATTGTTCAAATTTCGCAAATAAAAGTGGATTTATTTTTGAATATGGGAGCTAAATCTGGGCCATACAAACAAACTCTTTAAATAAAAGGCACAAACAGAGGTGAAGGAGTAAGAGAGAAAAATTGGCAAAGAACACGTCTACACAACTAGGGGTGGCCAAATATTATTTGGGGGATAAATGTGGAGAAAACACTTTCTCTATTGAACCAGCCACTTGGAAATATGTGAAGAAATAATGATGGCAAAAATATAAAGAGCAAAAGAGGAGAAATAATGAAAATGGAGAAAAATACACATTATAAATTTTTAATTTTGAGGTTCGAGAAAATGTCCTCTACAAAGTTAAAATAAAATAATAAATAATATAAAATTAAAAATGAAAATAGAGAATTTAAAGAGTTGCTTATTTTTAAACCCAGTATGTACTGCAAAATGGCTGATGAATTAATTATGGACTTGAAAGTTGAGGAGATTGAAAGGGGGTAAATTGCGCAAAGAATGTAAGAAAAGGATGAAAAGACTATTAAAAATAGAATGGAAAATAGAATAATTGGTCATCTAGTTGATGGGAACGCGAATGAAATAAACACTTGACATCCCCCAATTAGTTAAACAAGAGAACTCGGATAAAATTTAACCAAAAAAATAAACTGGTCCCTAAACCCCTGGCACTTGTAAACATGTGATCTATTGGGCTGTTTAGTTTAGTGTTAGTTAAATACAAGTAAATTTCTTTTCCACTTCCCATCTCTATAAGTGCCCTAAACCCACATAAGTAATTAAGAAACCTGCCTTCATATCAACTGCACTAATTGAATTCATCAACCATATTCTAATTGTACACACTGGAAATCAGAGGTGGTTTTTTCTTTGCACAAGAGAATACCTCAGAATGTTGTTAAAAAATATTGAATGATAAACTAGAATAAAAGAATAAATTCCTGAAAAAATTTAAAAAATATTTCAAACAAAAATGTTAAAAAAACCGGAGGTTCTTGGATGATAAAAGATTAATTCGGTTGTTAAAAAATATTGTTAGGAATGAGCGGGTCTTTGAGGCGAATGATTGAGATTTTAGGCCCTACTTGTTTTCCACGTCAGCAATGTTGCTTTCCTCGTTTATAATGACAAGAACGGCGCAAAACTGTAAAATATTATAGGTCTGATTAAAATGAATAAAGAAAAAGGAAAGCTAATCAAATAAAGTACACGGTCTTGAAATTATCCAAAAGAGAAACCACAAAGACAAACAGGCCAATCCCGGAACCAGAAGTATATGGTCTTAAATAAACCGGAGAAGACAAATGGGCCAACCCCGGAACCTGAAGTATATGGACTTGAATCTTGACTCACAGAAAAATCAAAGAAGATATATGGGCCAATCCCGGAGGCTTAAGTAACATTGTCTTAAATCTTGTGTCATAAGGCTAGCCAGATAGTCAGAAACAAACAGGGCATTCTCGGAAGCTTTTATTGACCCAAGACAATAACTAAACTCAAATCACAAACCTCATAAACCTCGACAACTCTCTTAACAATCTTTTGAGAATTAGTAGATCCAAACGAAATATTGAGCTGCCCTCCCTCAAAATAAGGTTTCAGTGATTTTGAAATTTTTGTTCCATCTTTAGGCGAAACCAAAGCAAAAAGTTGTCTCTTAGTAGATCGACCAGATTTCAGTAAATGAAGAGCAAAACTGGTAGCAAATTAATTGAATTTAAAGTTGGAGTAATTAGGAGAGTAGTCATTAGAATAATTAAAAGAGGTTAATGTTAAAATCTGAAAAAGTATTTAATTAAAAATGCGTAACATTAAAAATCAATCGAATCTGTTGAAAAAGAAGGAAATACACGTAAAATTAATGTAAGTGATCTCGATTGGAGTTAAAAAATGGGTCAAGGTAAAGGAAAAAGTTGTTGAAGACGAATATGTGTAAGACTCAAATGTACTAAATTTAAATGGGATGAATTGACATTAAACAGAATGCCAAAAATAAAATCGATAAAAACACGGCAGGACGATTAAGCACAGAAAATCAATAAACCCACCCCTTTGCTCTCCAGGCTTTTCCCAGTAAAGCTTCCCCCCTCTTCCCCCAATGAACTATAAACCTCACAAAACCGATTCATCCACCATTGAAGCACATTCTGCGTTGTCCATACCATCCATACCACTGGTTGAGCTAAAACTTTCAAAAATTTTCTTGAAATGAAGAAAATTGAAAAAAACAAAGACAAGAAAGACAAGGACAAAAAACAAGAAAATGAAGAAAGGGTGGGGAGAGCTTCGCGCATTTTTAGCAAGCGATTTTTCATTTAAAAATTTTGAAGATTTACCGGGCCAACAGTTGATCAGGAAGAGGAAGAGCATGTAGACGAGCACCACCAGTGCATTTAGACGGCCACCACCACCAGTGCATGGAGTAGAGAACCTGGCTGAAAATCACCCCCTCCCATTATAAATTTTAATTTTTTTAAATTTTTAAATAAAAAACCACACCCCACCATATACCAACATCACATCAAAGGCAGGCCACCAGAAGCATGAAGAGCCTCCAACCACCAAGAGCACCGCCAACCACCAAGAGCATGAAGAGAGCCACCAACCACCAAGAGCATGCCAACCACCACCACAAGCATAAATTTTTAAAAAATTAAAAAAAATTTTTTATTAAAAAAACAGGCCCCCAGACCACCACCATGAAGACCATAAGCATATTCTCCAAAGGCCACCACATGAAGAACAATACATAAAAATAAAAAAATTTCATTTTTAAATTAAAAAGTTCAAAATAAACTAGGAAAAAACCCACCGTTTGGTTGAAGCCCAGCCACGGCCACCACATGCCACCATGTAGAGCACGGTCGAAGGGGCCTAACAAAATGAAAAATTTCAAACTCAAATTTTAAAAAGAAAAAAAAATGAATTTAACCGGCCAGCCATCCAGCAGAAGCATATCCAGTTGTCGGGACTGGCCTTCAATTTGAAAAAATTTAGATTTTTTAAAAAATTTTAAATTTATTTTTTAGCAATTTTAAGCGCGCGCAGCAATTGGGTCAACGAATAAACGAATAAAAAAATAAAAAACAGATGAAATAATTGAAAAAATAAAAAAAAAACAACATAAACGCGTAATCTCCGGAGATTAACAAAAATCTGAAAAAATCCAGATTTCAGAAAATGTGACGCCAAATAAATTTGAACTGAAATTTAACGCATTTCATTATGTTAATTTTAATTTGGAAAATGTCAAAGTGTAAACTAGTTGTTATTTTGTCGATAACTCTAAAAAGTATTGACGATGATGAAAATTCGATGAAAATTCGTGCCACCTTCTTTTTAATTAAAAATGCTTCTTCTTTCATTCTTACTACATATAATATTAAAAAAATTTTGTTTTTAGGATTTATTAAATTCTTTCACTATGGATAACAACGACGAGGCTAAAAATCGCAAACATCAATTTTGGCAAACTCAACCCGTTCCAGGACTTGGTTTATTTAAGTAATATTTTCTTAAAAATTAATTTAAAATTATAGGGATCAAAGTTGAAGAAAATACTTTTATTGAGGCTCCTCTTGAAGTAGAAAAAATTAGAAAAGAGCCATATTCATTGCCAGAACCATTTTCATGGTCGGAAGTTGATTTGTTATCAAATGATCAATTAGACGAATTATATACACTTCTTAATGAAAATTATGTTGAGGATGATGAAAATATGTTTCGTTTTGATTATGGACGTGATTTTTTAAAATGGTTACTTTTCTTTAAATAAATTAAATAAAAAAAATTAAATTAGGGCTTTGACGCCTTCAGGTTGGAAAAATTATTGGCACTGTGGTGTTCGTGCTGCTGGTTCTAAATTATTGGCTTTTATTGCAGCAATTCCTGCTCTTATACGAATTTATGATAAAACAATTCAAATGGTTGAAATTAATTTTTTATGTGTGCATAAAAAGTTGCGTTCGAAAAGATTGGCACCTGTGTTAATCAGGGAAATCACACGAAGAGTTAACTTAAGTGGTATATTTCAAGCTACTTTTACTGCAGGAATTATCATTCCAAAACCGGTTGGTTCATGCAGGTTTGTTCAAAATATTATTTTGATTATTAAATTCTCTAAAAATATTCTTAGGTATTGGCATAGATCTTTAAACCCAAAAAAATTGATCGAGACAAAATTTTCGCATCTTGGGAAGAATATGACGCTTCATCGTACTATTAAACTTTATCGACTTCCAGAGGTAACCCTTTCTAAAAGAATACTTAAAAAATTATTTTTAGAACACACATTATCCGCTCAGACCCTTAGCTAAAGAGTATATACAAAGCGCTTTCGATTTGCTCACAAACTATTTGACGAAATTTGATATTTGTCCAATTTTCAGTCTGGAGGAGTTTGAACATTTTTTCATGCCGAGGGAAGACGTAATTTATTCTTATGTGATCGAGGTTTTTTTGTATTTTTAAATCTCAATTAGACTTTAATTCCTAGAACAATGGTCAAGTAACAGATTTCATTAGCTTTTATTGTCTTCCCTCTACAATTGTTCACAACCCACTACACAAGGAAATTAGGGCCGCCTATTCTTTTTACAACGTCGCTGGATCTGTTCCGCTAAATAAACTGATAAATGATGCTCTCATAATTGCCAAAAATGTAATTTAATTAATTTAATTTTAAACTTTATTAAAAAAGATGGGGTTTGATGTTTATAATGCTCTTGATTTGATGGAGAATCAAAGTTTTCTTGAAGAATTGAAATTTGGAATTGGTGATGGTAATTTGCAATACTACTTATACAATTGGAAATGCCCAGATATTGCACCTGCGCGAATAGTAAGCTCTAAAAATTTATAAAAGAAAAAAACATTTTTCAGGGTCTAGTCTTACAATGACACTAAAGAAAATGGGCGAAATATTTTAAAGTTTTTTTTTCAAAAATGTTGATCTTCTATTTTGGTTATATTTTAAATCGTTTTAATTAATCTTAACGAGTAAAAAAATGTTTTGTAACATTATAGTTTTATTTTGGGAGATATAAAATACCGAAATGTTGGTGTCGAACAAGTACCATTTACAACATTAAACATGTAAATTATTTAAAAAAGCATTAAGCAAATCACACGCTCTCATCTAACCTTTGTTAATCATCCATACATATAAATTCCTTCTCATTGTCTTCTGTCTCTTCATCAAAATCTTGTTCTTCTTCTTCATTTTCGTCATCAAGCATATCTTTAAAGAATTCAGCAACTTTAGTCAACCTTTGTTTCTTTTCTGCCTTTTCATTCTCTTTAAATTTATGCATATCCTGTGCACGTAAATATGGAACATCTCTCACTAAATCTTCCAATTTGAAAGCGTTCAATTTTGTTCCATCTGCAGTTGTCACCAAGAGAAATGAAAGATCGGAAGATTTTACCATTAAACCCTTTAAATAGATGTTTCAATTGTATTCAAGAAGTAATCGACGTAAAGATATGGTATAAACCAGTTGGTTTAAGTATATTTACTAAGATTTCTTCAGTATTTTTTAAAGGGTTAAGTACTATATCTTCATTAAATGTACGTCGATTATTCGTCGATTGCATTCAAAACGTTTTTAAATCACTCACAATTCCATCAGGATAGCAAATTCCGCCAAGTGATTTATTTGGATTGACATGCATAAACCTAAATGATTGAATAATTAATAAAATCTAGATTAGAAACCTCATTCCATCATGAGTTGAAGCTCCGGCCAAAAGTAGGTCATCTCTCACTGTTTCTAATTGTTCAACCCCCATAATTAAAGGAGTTTCAATTCTCTCAACAATATTACCAAATTCACCATTATTGAAGACTTCAATATATCCATCAGCTGCACCAACGTAGGTAAATCTGTACAACAAGGAAAATTAAAATAAGTTGATTTCTAATTACAAACCTTTTGGTAACAGCCAAAGAAAGTAATTCGCTGTGCATAGTCTCTGAGCAAAGCCTGAGCTTTCTTTTGTATATGTCATAAGCAGCAAGAGTACCATCTCCACTAGCAGATAAAAGACAGTTTTTCCATGTAGAGAAACTATCTGAATGAATATGAAAAAAAGAAAAATGAAAGTTTAGACTTATTATATCATCCTGATCAGTAAATGCAGCAATTTGAGGTTTAGTTAGTCGAAAGTCCCACATTTTCACCTTAAAGCTACTTATTAAAAGATGCAAAAAATTTAGAAAATTTTCTAGGGTGTCTACAAGCCTTATAACGTAAAATAAAATTCAAAAACATGCCTCACCATTTTCAGCACCAGTTGCGAAATGTAATTTGTCACCCATTGAAGGATTTAACAATGAAATCTCATTTGGTCTGCTTTTATGGCTTTGTCGAATACATCGTATGCGTTTACCAGTATCAGTATCAAACATGCAAAGTGCTCTAAAAAATTTTTAATGTTAGCTCATAAATAAAATTAAAAAAAACCTATTTGAAGCAGTAACAAAAACAAAAGAACCATCTGTAGAAAATGTAATAGCTCTTATAGCCATTTTTAACTTTCTCCTCCATTTTTGTTCAATTCTAACTGGAAGCGATTCATTTTTGTCTGGATCATTCAAAATTGTTAAATTATTGTAAGTAATTCCACCATCCAAAAATCCTAAGCATATTTTATCAGATTGACTAGGGTGAATAGCAATTGATGAGATAGGAGTTTGAACTTCCAAAGTTTGAATTTTTGTGCACATTCAACTGAAAAAACTAGAAAAAATTTGTAAGAACCAGCTATCTTCAAAAATGACAATCCTCCATTTGCCATTTTGACCAAAGGCTTTTTGGTATTTTCCAATTTGAAATTATGATTTGCAAAATTCCTACTTCGGTAAATTTCACTTTGCCAATTCCGTAATTCGACACTCGGCCAGTGCGTCAATACGCCTTCAATGGACAAATTTGCTGATCAAAATAAAATCCTCAATTTTAAATCCTGCGGCTTTTGTCCGACTGATAAACTTGAGAAGGATCTTTATAAATGTCCGAATTGTCAAAAATTTTATTGTTCTGTTCGTTGTTACCGAAGCAAGAAACATTTGGAATGTTCTGAATTATTTTTTAAAATGCAGTGTGAAGAATTAACGGTAATTTTGAATTTTTTCTAATAATATTCATGAGTTTCTTTAGGAAAATTCTGCAGAAGAAAAGTCGACTTCTTCAATTAATAGACCTGTTACTACTTTTGAACAGTATATGGATAAACAAAATCGTGAAAAATCAGAATTGGATGAAAAGCTGATAAATCCGGAGATCCCACTAGAAATCAGGTATACTTTTTTATTGCTGAGCCTTAAATTCAATTCCCTATTTTTCCTATTTTAAGCCCCGATGAACAATTGCTTTTCGATTCGGATGATGAACCTGAATATCTCAGCGATGTTGTTGAATCTTCTATGAGGCAATTTGAGACAATTGACGATGAAGAATTGGACAGAAATTTACTAGCTGCTGGGCTACCAATTGTGCTAGAAAGGGGATCAGAAGAAGAAACACAAGAACAGTTAGAAAAACTTTTTAAAAGCCTGGATGATGATGAGAAAAAGAAATTTACACAAATGGCAGAAGGACTTTTTGAAAAAGATTTTCTTGCTTATACAAATTGTTTTCGTAAGAAAAAATCTAAATAAATTTCATTTTAAACTTTTTATTAATTTTCAATCGTTTTTATAACATACCCTAATAAGTATATCTATTTTTGTCTCTAGAAAATATAAATTTAAAATTCAGAACTACCTTTCCAGAATGCATCAACTCTTGTTTAGGCCATTTTTGTGTAAGCGTTTTGTCAGACATGCCATGACTTCAACTGCTTCCAGACGAGCTATTCCATCTAGAGACAGTCAATCAAGGAAAGTCATCGAGCCTGAAGCTTACATGGTTAAAGAGAAGAGAGATTTTGTTGTCCAAAACATAAAACGCGTTGTTTCCGATCAGACTCGAAAACTTTTTGCCGTCATCTATATACAAAATGTTAGTTTATTTTATTTAAATGAATTAATTTTTAAACCTTAGAAGCAATTCAAAGTCATGCAAGACGATTTGATCCACATAGAAAGCAACATTCCAGTAGATGTTGGAGATGAAATCAAGTTCGAAAAGGTACATTAATCCCATTATAATCTGATCAAAGTTTTCAGATACTATCGGTTGGAGGGCTCGATTTTTCCTTATTTGGCAGGCCATTATTAGACCCCAAATTCGTACATGTACACGCAACTGTTATTGAAAAGGTGGGCTAACCTAAAAAGAATATAATTATTCCCTAATTATCAGACAACCACATCACCTGAAATTATCTACAACTTCAATACCATGTACATCCACAACCCGTTATGTAAGACATAAATATTTAAAGAATTATTTTTTATTTTAGGGTTGAGTCAAGAACTTAATGTAATCCGAATTAATAATATAAATGTTGAAGAGGCTGCTTTTGAAATGGAATGAAAATTTCTTTTTGATATGTTTATCTTTGATAAATTTTTATAAACTTATCACAATTAACAGATCGTAATTATCCCACTGTTGACAGTAAGGTTAAGACACTGTCCTGGGCTAATGCCCAACAATGTTTCAATCGACGAGCAACCTGGGATAATTTACCGAATATTTGTCGAGCGTCAAGCAATTTCTTAAGAATGTCACCGAAATTTAACATTTATTTTATTTGGTTAATATTAAACAAGGTACGAGAAAAATCAAAAAAACCTATTTCTGTAAACATGTTAGAAAGATGAGAACACAGTTATAATATTTAAATTTATATATATATCTCGTTACTACTTTGTCTCGGTCGTTGTCTGCAATACGGAAGCATTGAACGAATTAGCGGCGAGTTGGTTATGATGAAAATTTTCAGTCTCGTGAAATATCAATTCTTTAAGCTTCTCGCGTGGAAGATCGTCAAATTCCATTTCAAATGTGAATGGCTCTTCACATGACGGCTAAAATTATTTTGAAATGAGAATTTTACAAACCCCGTTCCCTTTCTCTCAAACCTCGTCATTTGGGTCGTAGTATTGTTCCATATATGGATGTGCAAGAGCCTCCTCAATACCAATTCGCTTATTTGGATTGAATGTCAACATTTTATCAAGCAAGTCTAAAGCTCTTGGGTCAGCACTGGGATATAGTCGAGACCATTGTTGTTTGACCTTCGGTTGTAGAGATAGGAGGTAAGCGCGAGCCTGGAATAAATCTATTTATTTTGGTTTTTAAGTTAATTTTATTTTGAAGACAAAAAATCACAAGTTTCATAAAAGAAAATCACTCCTTAATTCAATTAAAATAAAAACCTTTTCATTAATAATACATTGTAAATCTTCTTGAGACGGCGAGCCAACAACTGCTAATATTAAATTCAATTGGTCCAAATAATGCTTCCCAGGAAAGAGTGGTCGATTATTCAACATTTCGGCAAGGATACAACCAACTGACCAAATATCGATTGATTTTGTATATCCTTTGGAATTTAACATAATTTCAGGCGCCCGATACCATCTATTAAAAACATTTTAAATTTTAAAAAATCAATAAAAAACCTAGTTGCCACATATTCAGTCAAAAATCCAGTATGGTCATGTTCAGGATCAGAAACTCGAGCAAGTCCAAAATCACAAATCTATTAAATTGTGATTCATTATCGGAAAGATAGAATTTAATACAACCTTGAGATCACAAGTAGTATTTAATAAAAGATTGCTAGGCTTTAGGTCTCTGTGAAGAACATTGGCAGAATGAATGTATTTGAGGCCTCGTAGAATTTGATATAAAAAATAACAGATATGGTCATTCGAAAGGCGTTGCGTTTTAAGCAACTTATATAAATCTGTTTCCATCAAACATTGAACAATATATCTAAAATTAGTTGTCATTTAATTTTAAGAATCTTGGTAAAAAAAGTTACATGTCTTTCATTTGTTCAATGCTGGGAGCCCGAATTATAGCTTGTATATTAATGATCTAAAAAATAAATTTTTAAAAATACTTTACACAGCAGATATACATTTTCGTGTTTGAAGCGAGAAAGAATTTTTATTTCCCGGAGTGTCCGCTGGCAGAATGTTTGGTGTTCAAAAGGTGAAATTTTCTTTATTGCCACACGCTCCCGCGTAATTGTGTCAAGAGCAGAACTTAATTTTAAAGTAAAAATAATTCAATTAACATTAAAATCAACTTACACAACCATTCCATAAGCACCTTCTCCAATATAAGATAAATTCACATAACGAGGACTAACTTCAAAAATTTGTCCATGAACTTCCTCAACAATCTTTTGTTGCGGGATATCTGCTGCTGTTGTGGGGGCTGATTGTGGTTGTTGAGAATGCTGCACAGTGTTGGCTGCAGCCATATTTTTTTACAAATAATCTGAAATTTTTAATTTTGTGTAAAAATTTTTGAGTGAAATTAAAGTAAAAATGGATGGGCGCGGCACGGTTTGGACGTCGTGATTAATTTAAAGAGTAGAGAATTTCGATTACCTAAAATAGACTCTAGGAATTTGTCTAAAATTGTCATACATTCTCGAACTATAAATGAAAAAAAGATGCCAATTGGCCTAAATAAAGTGGAATGAGGAAGGCTTAAATAAAACAAAAGACGAAATATACGTGGCTGGGAATTTATTTACGTAACAAGCGGCAAGAATGAGAACATATTTTGATCAAGGTAAAAACGAGGAAATGGAAAAATGACAAGAAACATATAACTTTTGAATGGCTGATACTTGTGTAGTTTACGCCCCATGAGCCCCGAACCTTCTCGTCCTTTCACTGGACCGAATGGCTAAATCCGGATTTAATAAATATCCGAATTAAATCGTTTAACAAAAATTTTGGAGAAATGGTATAACAAAAGAATTGAGCTGACCTTTACACACATTTTATAATGCAAAGTTTGTTTTAATTTTACGCCTTACAGCATTAAATTTTCTTCATAAATTGAAAATATGCTAATAAAGGCTAGCTGGGTGGTAAAAAGTATATGAAAATGCTTTAAGGCAAAATAAATTACGTAGAATTTAATGCAAGATGGATTGGTTGGTTTAATTTTAACGTTAGAGACCCTTATATTTAAACGAAAATTAGATAAACAAATAAAAAAATAAAAAAGATGAAAATTTACTTTTACAAAACAGTTAAACTGCTCCGGTTACAGGAAAGTTTTTGTATTTTGTGTGACTTTTTTGGCATAAAAAATTTTCCCACATATTTTTGTTGCGTATGTCAGAATGATTCGATTAGTAAGGCCAACTAAATATAAGGAGGAAATAAAGGAAAAGCGGCACAGTGTACGTATGTAAATATATTGACAGCCGATGTTCTTGTCTAGCTTGCCCTTTTCTAAGCATCTATTTCTTATACAAAACATTTAAAAAATTGTTGTTGACCCTTAATAATTTAACATTTTAATCAGAAGAATGTTATGGTTTGGCCGATAAGAGGTGGGTAATTTGCGCGCGGATATAAATGAAAAAATGACATTTGTGGAGTATGGCAAATGGAAAAAATTGTAGAGTAACTTAAAAGAGAATGTAGGTAAAAACTAAAATAGATAAAGGAAAAGGGATATATAAAATAAATAAAGGAAATATATATAGATGTAAAAGGAATGTGTTTTAAAAGAGGCACTTTATGAAATGAAATTTTTTTCGCTTAAAAATTATTGAATAAATTATTTTTAGATTTAAAATTATTGAATTTATTGAAAAATTCAACTACAGTAGAAATGAGGAAAAAAAGTTTGGAAAATTTTATTTTTATTTCTCGGTTGTCCAGATGTTAAAAATTTGTTGAAAGTGTTTAGCAGAATATAAGCAAAAGTGAGGACTTTCTTTTTCATTTATTCAGTTCCTTACAACTTCTATAATCCAGTCTTCACAAATGATTATTTGACTGAAACCCTTCTGAAATGTCAGAAAATAAAATGAGAAAAAGAAAGACTCTCGACTTTTCTATCGACTCAATTTTGGAAACAAAAATGCCGCGAAATATCCCTATTATGGAAAGAAATATTATTCCATCTCCACAAGATGAAAGGCTTTATTGGGCACTAGAAAAGGCAGAAATACGCCTGGAAGGAGTACAACTTTGGCGGCGTTTTAATTCTCTGGGTACTGAAATGATTGTTACAAGAAGTGGCCGAAGAATGTTTCCCACACTACAATGTTCTCTATATGGATTAGTACCGAGTCTAAAGTCTTTAGTTTTTAAAGTTCTAGTTTAGCCGTTATTATAGTTATTCACTAATGGTGGATTTCCAATGCACTGACCAGAAACGATACCGGTAACAATTTACTTGTGTTTTATTATTTTTCTAGATATTCCTTCCACCACTCAAAGTGGACAGTAGCTGGTCCAGGTATTTGAAAAGTTCATTTAAATAAATTTAAAAAAAAGGTGAGACAGAGTTCCCAGCCAGAATGCAACTCCATCCAGGCAAACACATATTAATTAAAAAAAACTAAAAAAAACTTTAGAATCGCCAGCCAGTGGTGCGCATTGGGAAAGGCAAGCTGTTGTAACCTTTGACAAGATCAAATTAACCAACAATCCATTAGACCAGAATGGCCATGTAAGTATCTGCGAGAAATCGAGATAGATTTTCGATCGAGTCGGTCCGGTCTCTAATTTAAACTGCCTAACCCTCGTTTAGTTCAAAAATTTTTTCTCCTACGAGAATCTAAAATTAGTGAGGTTACTTGTCTCGAACAAATATGCTTAATAAGTAGTTAAAATCTGTCGATTCCCCTCCAATCTTTTACTATAAAATAAAACCACAAGTGGTAGATTTATTGAAAGAAAAAACTTTTAGCGAAAATTTCCAACTTTCTTTTCATAAAAATACATCTGTTCTCGCTCAGAAAGCCGTAAATAATTTGTGAAGTGAAAAGGAAAGTGAAAATGTATTCTTAAAAACATTTCAAACTTTTACAGAGGAGGAAAGCCCAAAAATATAATTTGTTTTTAAGAAATAATTATTAAACCTTTTAAATACCTTTAATCAGGCAATTGTCAACTCAATGCATCGTTATCAACCTCGATTCCATTTGGTTGTGCATGTAGACCAAGCCAGTTCATTGAACAGAAGAAAAACTTTTGTTTTTAAAGAGACTGCATTTATGGCTGTCACTGCTTATCAAAATCATCGCGTCAGTTCTGAATTAACTAAAATTATTTGATAAAAATAGAGTAAATAGCGTTAATTATAAAACCTATTTTCAGATTACAGAATTAAAAATCGAGAGCAACCCATTCGCCAAAGGCTTCAGAGATTGTAGTCTTCTGATTAACAATGATTCTAATCTATCAGTTAAAAATGCTTCTTATCACGTCAACGCGAGTTTCAGGGAATCATTTGGTTGGTTATCTCCTGAGTCTGCCTAAAAAGAAAATTATTTAAGGACACTCGTTATTTTAATCATAAAGAATTTTCTTATCAGATTCGAAATAATTCATGATTGTAGGGTTAAAAATGAATTTTATTTATTTATTGGATGACAGTATCTAAAACAAAAAAAGACCTTTCAAAAATAAGAAAGGCTTTGTGCTCCTCTAAATGGATATTTTTACCAGGCACAGTAAAACGAACCATTTTTCCTTCAAAAATTTGAGAAATAACATTCTTATCCGTCACAGCTTGCTACATAATAAATTTAAAGAGTACTATAACCTTGAAAATAAAAATTTTAAATTTGAAATAAATTAAATTTAAAAGGTGGAATGTATTGACGTTTTTAAGTTTGTTGGTTTTGTGAACTCCTTCGGATATCCGAAACTAACAAAAAAGTCGGTGCAAATTGGAAAAGAATCAAGCTTTGGCCTTAAACTAATTTTTAAATTCAATAAATTACGAGAATAAGTTAATTAAATTTATGAAGAAATTAAATTATAATTAATATACACATAAAGTATTATAATGAGAATAAAAAACAAAATATACTTCATTTCTAAACATTTTATTTATTCATAATCAAAAACGATTTTTTGTTGTTGATGGAAACCTTTAGATTAATCTGGGATGGAAGGAGATAATAAAAGTTTAAAAACGAAAAAATAGAAAGCTTTTGAAGAGATAGATTTAGCAGTAAAATGGGATTGCAATTGTTAAATAAAGATATGCAACATAAAAATAATCATTTAAAGATAATAATTTTGTCGATCAATCATTTTCCCACTTCAATTTTCTTCAGTTCATATACCATTATTTCCAACCAAGAATTGACTGTTAGTATTAACTCTATTTATTTCTTCAATTTCTTGTCTTTGTATTGATGATTGTGAATGGAATGTTGAAGTATTTGAATGGCTAAGGGAATTTTGTTGTTGTTGCTGTATAGCTAATTGAACTGCAGCAGCTACTTGTGCTTGGGCAAGTGCAGAACTTAAAACATGTTGCTGCGCCTGTTGAAGATGTTGATGGTCTTTGCTCTCCTTTTTGTGCTTCATCCGACGATTCTGAAACCATATCTTTACCTGAAAGAAAAATTTGAATATTCTCCAAAAAATATACAGTCATCGACATAAAGATAGGGGCAAGTGTAAATGAAATGAAAATTGACTATTTTTCAGTCAAAAAATACGTTCTATATACCAATCGAAAGCTCTATTCGTATCTCAGTTGACATGTTTCTGCATTTTTCATGATATTGAAAATTGGCCGAGATAATCCGGATCTACCGGATATACCAAATCCCATAATCTCGGAAAAATTTTTCGGAAAAAATTTAACAAACCCATTTGATAAAGAATATTTTTGTGAGTATTTACCAAAAAACCGCTTAGAAAAATCTTTTTCCGGTCCAGAGATATGATTTTTTGAAAATGGCATTTTTCGTCTATTTTTGCAAAAAATTCAATTTTTAAGGGAAAAATGCCATTTTCAAAAAATCATATCTCTGGACCGGAAAAAGATTTTTCTAAGCGGTTTTTTGGTAAATACTCACAAAAATATTCTTTATCAAATGGGTTTGTTAAATTTTTTCCGAAAAATTTTTCCGAGATTAATGGATTTGGTATATCCGGTAGATCCGGATTATCTCGGCCAATTTTCAATTTCATGAAAAATGCAGAAACATGTCAACTGAGATACGAATAGAGCTTTCGATTGGTATATAGAACGTATTTTTTGAATGAAAAATAGTCAATTTTCATTTCATTTACACTTGCCCCTATCTTTATGTCGATGACTGTAAATACATGCCTGTCTCTCTGTAAGTATAAGTGTATGGGCTATCTCAATCCTCCTTTTTCTTGTCAAATATCTAAATTAATTAAGTTATAATTTGAATATAACGATCCCTCACTTGTTAAAATGGAACTCTTTTTCAAGCTCTAATACTTGATTCCGTGTATAAGCAGTTCGTTGACGTTTTTCGCCACGAGCTGAATCTGTAAAAATTTTTTAGAAATTAATTTTTAATATTTGTTTTATTTGTGAAATTATATTTAAAGTTCAATTTTATATCCTATCTTTTTTATAAAAATTTTTTGTCTCTTCCGTATTTAATTCCCCAGGAATCTCTCAAATGGTTGGATGATTTGTGGCTCCTCTCTTCTATAGGCCTATTTTTGATTTATTTGTTGAATAAATCCCAGCCGAGAATCGAAAAGGGTTATAATCGAAAGAAAGTACACACTCGTAAATATGCTTTTGTTGTAATAAATTTATTTGTAAATTTGGCAAAATAAATCAAAAATTAGGAAAAACAAATCTCTAACATTTCCTTTACACATAAGGAGAAGTTTATCCCAATAAAAGGATCAAAATTATCCCAAACATTACAAAAAATAAAAAATAAATTATTCTTATCTAAATTAAGAAAATAAAAGAATTAAAAGTTTTGTTGACCCATTCCCCCCTAAAAAGTTGTTTTAAGCAATAAATTAGAATAAATAAAATTATTATTGCAGAAACAGTGGCCCACCAAGATTAAATCTTAAAATAAAATAAAAACTAAACGGAAAAAGGAAGTAGGAATACAATTGTTGTTGTTGCTGTAAATCATTCTCAAATGTTTGGGTTGTTTTAGGTTGTGTCATTTAGATTTACAGAAAAAAAAGATATAAATAAAAAAAGAGATTTAGAAAGAGGATATTTCAAAAAATAAGTTAAAAATTAATTTAATCATTTATTAGTTATTCCTATTTCAATCCCAATCTTCAAAAAAATCTAAAACCGTTATTATTAACTGTCAAATGTGGTGGGGGAAACGAGAGCGTGCGTGAAGATTAATTGCTTTTAGGCTCATCCGAGGGACTCTGGCCCAGATTATTTTTTTAAAAATCTAATTCAATGGACAGTAGAAAGAGGAAATTTTGGATTGGTTAGTGACCGAAGGCGCTTCACAGCGAATAGCATCATCACTAGCATTTTAATTTTTCCTTCATCAATTGTCCTCCTCAAAATAAATACGGCAAGACAATTAATTATATCAGAGTATTTTTTCTTATTATATTCTCTGCCCACACTCGTTGTAATTAAAAAAATAACGTTAGAAATCTAAAAAAATATTTGTCACGGCAAAGTATTTTTACAAGTTAACAAGTTATAAATGAGTTTTAATTTTCCACCTTTTCTAACATATAAAGTTAAATAGTTAGTACTGATATCACTTTTTTTAAAAAAAAGGACCGCCAGTTATTTTAAAAAGATAAAATCTGCACCCAATCGATTTGCAGCCGTTAATGCCTCTCGGGGAGGAGTCTTAGTTAAACCGGCTTTTAAGAAGCCTCTTCTAGCAAGGGTGAATCAATGAGAAAATAACAAAGAAAATGAAAAAAGATTGATGAGAAAATACTGTAAGGTGAAAGTAAAATAAAGGAGAAAATGAAAAAAATATCCCAAAAATTGCGACTGGTAGGGTGGTGAAATCCCTAACTAATAATTAATTTAATTTTCTCAAAACTCACTGCTTGAAGAATGCACTCGGGTCATCCAAGGGAAGATTGTTGGTTCATCGGCTCCAGTTACTGTCGCTGACCGATCATCATCATTCTCCTCTTCATTTTGCTCCTTTGTTTGTTCAAAATAGTTTATTGGTAGGCTATTGCAGTTGTTAATTTGAGAATGACATCCTTGTGTAACTAATTCAGTATGTGGTACTGGTGATCTTTCTGTGTCTAAAATTGTTTCTAAATCTAATTTATTACAAAAAATTAAACCTTCAGGAGAACTTGTTCTAAATCCATTCAACAATAAAGTTTCTTCACTAGAAATCAATCCATCGTATCGCTTCCGACGAGAATTTGGTTCATCTTCCTCACTACCATTTAATGTTCTTTTTCGTTTATATCGTTGTCCTGGAACTTTTGTGTGTTTTTCTTCATCCGAAAATTTTGTTTTGTTTATAGAAACCTCCCAATCAACAATTCCATCGCCGATCGTGGAAGTGCCAGGGACGAAGAGCTCCATTGGCTGAAAATGGTTTAGATACTTTTGTGGAATTAAATAAATTTATGGGATCGTTAAATTACCTAGATAATTCCTCAAAAATAATCTCATGCCCTAGTCATTAAAATAAAAGTCATTAAAATAAAAGTCATTAAAATAATGCCCTAGTCATTAAAATAAAAAACCTTAGAATCAGAAATCAGCGAGAAATGAGCTTCGGTTTGAGATCTGGAACATTGAAAATTTGGAGGCATTGAAATAGGCTGACGTGAAGGAATTTGTTGTTGTTGCTGAGGATGTGAATATATTAATTGGTGTTGTGGTAATATTTGAGAAGCATCAGAGTTAACAAACCCGTAAAATGAATTTTGGTGAGTATTTGAAATGGTGGGTGGAGTTGCAAAAATGGGCATTTGTTGTGGGGCCATTGTTTGTTCTGAAGGTATTAGAGGCTGGTAATTAGTCATTTGAGATTTGGACTAAAATAAAAAATTTTTTTTAATTATTTTAAATGTATGAGAATAATTAATTACTTTCCCAACGAAAAATGGTGAAAATTGGAGAATTAATTACCTATTTTTATTTTTAAAAAATTAAAATAAATTTTCTCTTATCAACCCCTGCCCTTCAACTTTAAACGTGCAAAAAATTCTAAAGACATTTATCAATTATTATATACGTAATTTTTTTCTTCCCTTATTAGTTCCTATTCATTTCATTTGCATGAAGTTTAATGGTTATTAGAATAAATGATTAAACGATAAATTCTTTCGCCCGAGCAATTCTTTAGAATTAAACTCCGAATTGAAAAGGAAAGTAAAAAAGGTAAGTTATATCAAAGATAAAAATAGATATCAGAGGTCAACAAAAGATATGTGGTCTATTAACTTATATTTAGTTAGAAAAATCTCCTATAAAATTTAGTTGGAAGATATTAATTTGAAGGAATGATTTCTAAAATTCAAAAAAAAATTCTAAATTAAAAAAATACAAAAAAAATAATTTTCTTACCAACTTAAATTTTTTGGGGCTATTTAAATGCATTTCAGTCTCTCGGCTGTCAGTTTAATATTTTCTTCTTCCTATACTACATTCACATTTCTTTTCTTTTAATGAAAAAAAAATATTCCATCTCCGCCTATTTCTCCGCCTTAAACCCTGAGTGGTTTGTTCGCCCTACTACAATCCTTCTAATTAAAATCATCACAAAAGAAAGGACACACGCAGGAATTAAAAAAGGACCATGCAAGCAAGCATGAGTTACAGATAATTAGTTTTCAGAAAAAGATGGGTGGATTCCTTATTTCAAATTTCTGTCTACAATTCAAAAATTTTAAAGATAAAAATAATCCAAAAATAGGTAGAAGGGGGATCCTTGGACGGATTTATTTTTAGTTCAAGAGTCACAGGAATATCCGATCTGCATAATGTAATTAGATTATCTTCCCCTTAAAAATTATTCGCTGAAAACTAATGAACTATAAAAATAAAAGAAAATCCACGAGTAAATAAATAAAAATAAAAAAAAGGTGTCGCCATAAATTTATTTAAATTATTTATTTACTTCACCACCATGCGCGAACACGCCCCGCTCACTTTTAGGCGTTTGGAAGATCAACACGTCTTCTTTGCAGCTGTCATTTATTGCGGAACATTAAAAGGAAAAATCTTTTTAAAGTGCCCGACGACTGTCAACAATTATAATAAAAGGGATTTTCCGCTACTATTTCTTTGTATAATTTTGAATTGTATGGCTTTATTCTTATAAAAACAATACGAAAAATTGAAAATAAGAGGGAGGGCGATAAGGGTTTATAAAACAGAAACAAGATATTTTCGATGAGAGAGAGAGGGCCTGCCCTTTCATATTTCGGCTGTCCTATTGAAGTGGGGGGAGAAAGAACTCAAAAAGATGCCGACTTTGGCCATCAATTCAAGTGAACGGCCAACACATTTTGTCATGGATTTGCTTTAAGAAATGTCTCACTATTTATAAATATTGTGAGGGATTTGTTTTGCCATAGGGCAATGCCGAAAAGAATATACTATAAGAATTTAAGAAGAAAAAAACCTCCGCTTTTCCCAATGTGGGTGTTGCCCTCGACGATCGATCATCTCACCGTTTCTGCTACTTTTATCTTATGAAAAGGTTTGCCGCTCTACCTTTCTTGCTTAAGCTCAATGAGCGAGGTCGGGATTGGCGCCAAATCTCTCAAAATATTTATGTATGTTTGATCTCCTCTTTTTGTTTTTTCCTCAACACCGTCACATAAATCAGAATTATTTTTCGATGATCTATTAGTTTCTTATATCAATAAAACTTTCATATAAGCCAAGCCGAAGAGGGAAAACATAAGAAAAAACTAAGGTGTTCCCAAAAATACAGTTTTAACTTATAATACAATTCCCTCAAATTGAAATTATTTAAATAATTTTATACCATAAATTCGTTCCTTGAATTGAATATTCGATATAAATCTAAATTTAACGCGTAACTTTTGTTTGTGCCTCCAATTGCTTCCGTAAATGTTCGTTATGTTCTTCTATTTTTTTCACCTCTTGGCTAAGATTTTTTAGTTCGTCATTCCCTGCTTGAATGGTTTCATAAGCTTTTCTCAATATTTGAGCTCGAGATGCCTAAAAAAATTTTATAAATAAAAAATAAGAGTTAAAAAGAAACTACGCGATCACTGGAGAAATTTGGGATTCCATCCTTCAATGAGCAATACATCTAAAATTTAACGCTTGCTTTTTAACAATAATGGAAAAAAAGCCAAAATTTACATCTTTAATATTGTCACGTCGTCGTCTTTCCAACGCATTCTAGAATTAAGATTAAACTTTAAAAATTAAATAATGAAAAATACGTGCTGTGCGCGGGCCTGTTTTTTGTAGTCATTTAGTGGGTTGTTTTGACCTGGTGACATTGCACTGTCATCAATATCGAACTACATATTGTATTAGAAAATAAAAGGATTAAATGTTTCAAAATTCTTACATCATCGCTGAACGTATTGTCCTCCATAAAAATTCAATGCCAGTTAAATTCAAATCTAAATTCAAAATAGTAATAATTATTTTAAAATCGTAAAATATTGAACGGATGTTCTTCCTATAATAATAAAAAGTAAAAGTGTAGAAAAAGAATTTTAATAAAAATATGTTAAGAAAAAATAACCAATTTAAATAAAAAATAAAAATTTATTAAAGCAGATTCTTAATTTACACATAATAATCAAGTTGTTTTCGGCGGTCTTGAATCCTCACTTCCTCCTCTAGGGACATTCTTACTAAAAGCAGATTCTTCTAGTAGCTTTTCAAAATTTGGAGAACTAAAATTAACATAAAGTATAACCTTTAAAAAAAGCAAACCCTTTAAGTCCAGCAGATTTGGCTTCAGACATTATTAGATCTTTGAAGGATTCGCATTTTTGTTCTATCTAAATACATAAAATATGAGGACATAATAAATAAAAAAAACCTCGTCAAATTGTTTGATGGCATTTTCAATTCTATCTTCATTCACATCAGTAGTTTGACAATTATTAGTGTTGTTATCAAAACCCTTTTTCATAAGTATCTTTAACACAAAATATAAATTCAGCATCCACCAGCAAAAAATATCTGCAAGGATAAAAGACAAAACTCTTAAGAACAAACACGTGACTCAAATTATGATTTTAAAGTAAGACTCAATAGGAGAAAAGTAAGGAGAGACAACGTAAATTAAAAGTGTGGAAGATTGTTTGATTAAAATATTACAAGTACAATTGAGTCTAAGCGTTTTTGGCCGATTTTTCGTTAAATTCTTATCAGGTGATTTGGTTTTCTTAGCAAGTTAAAGTCGATGAGTTATTCACAGAATGTGCTGTCTTTTGCAGAGTTGAATCAACGTTTGCATAAGGTCTTAATTTTGATAATTTAAAATATTTTAACCCTTATTTTGTAGGATGAAGAATGGCTTAAGGATTTTCAAGAAGCACTAAACAAATCAAATCAGATACAACAATCAGTTTGCACACTTCTTGGTAGTTTTCAAGACCGTATCGACTCGCTTTCTGCAAATGTTGCAACACTTTATACAAAATCAAGTGTTATACAGAGAGAACAACAAAGTTTGTTTTTATGTTTTGCATTCATTCTAAAAACAAACCCTTAGATATTCGCAAGCTTCTTTCTACCGTGGATGCTACCATTCAGTTTCATGGAAAAACGACTGCCTTAGAAAATACTATCAGGGTTTTTTAACTATTTACATTAACCAGAGCTGACTTAATTCTAGGATGGCAATGTGATGCTCGCTCTTGACGACTATTTGGAGAAAATGCGAACTCTTAAAGAAGCAATTGCTTTCTTTTCTACTCATCTTACATACAAAAACAAGTTGGAACATGTGGTAGGAAATTTTTTAGATAGATAAATCAATTTTGTAATTTATACAATTATCAGAAGTTGATTTACGAAATTGGCTATTCTAACATTGAGGCAGAATTTTCAAACTTGGTTAGATACAGTTGTGTGCCTGTGGATGCAAAAAAGCTATTTGAATGTCTCGATGATGATTATGGCATGTATTATTCGTTTAATCTTTGATTCAATTAAAATTTAGAAATGCCATCATTCCGATTGAGTTCATTCATGACGCTCCGCGATGTACAAAAAATTCATCAGATTGCCAGTTGGCTTTTAGAACACAGCGATTCAGATGGACAACGACAATTTCTTCAATCCTATTCGCAATTTCGAGCTGAAAATATGATGGTTAATTGTTTACTTTTTACAAATAATTTTTCATTTTTTTATTGTTAAGAAACCCTTACAATTTATTGCTGATCAAATCGGACCAAATAATCGAGTCAAAAGTGGGCAATTTGTAAAGACGTAGGTTTTTATTTTTCTTGGACTTACAATTACAGCGTAATTCTGAACAAATTAATTTCTTAAATATTTCTTACTCTTGATTTATTTAATTAGACATAAACAAGAAGATCAAATTTCTGGTCCTATAGTTAGTGGGGAAAATTGGCGAAAAGTTTTACGTGGAAGTTCCACTAATAAATTAACGGAAAATCAAATTATGGTTAAAAAGCAATGTTTTGATGTTAGTAAAAATCATTTAGAAAGAAAAGCAAAAATTGATAAAGTTGTGTGGAAAGGAAAAAATAATTTAGAGGATAATAAAGTTTCTAGTGTAAAGGATAAGGAATTAGATGAACAAATTGATCGGATTGGAATCCGCCAGTTTGCACCAATTGCTTTCAGACTTTTGTTGAAATTAGATTTTTCATTTTAATTTTAAAATTTTATTTTTAGTGCTCTGAAAAAAGCAGCGAGCAGGATCGGTATTAATTTAAAAGTTAAAGTTATTTCTGTTAAATTTTTAGCTGATTCTAATGATCAACTTCACCGAGATAATGCAATTGCCGTTACCCTTTTTATGCTTTCATCTACTGTCGTCTTAATTCAACTTGAAACAGAGCAAAGTTCGGCCGTTTTTGGTAATGTCAGTGTTGAGGCAAAAGTGTTAAGGCAGATTGTTGGCGCTTGTTTGGGTCGTGTTTTATCACATGCACTTCGAGTTGTTGATTCTTATGAAGGAAGCTTTATGATACTTTTGCCTCTTGCTCGTTTCATGCTCAAACATGCAAATCAGCTTGCTTCTCTTTCCGAAGTATTTTTTTGAATTTTATTTTGTTTTTATTGTTTTAGAATCTTGGCGAATCAGCTCAATTTGCCTCACTCCAATCTTCATTATATCGAAAGTCAATTATTCTTATTAAAGATTATCGATTACGATTGTCAGGTTATATTTTTTACTTACTATTTTTATTATCCAAAATTTTAGAGGATCAAATTGGCGGTCGTTTTTTGCCTCAGGATGGCAACGTTCGGCATTCTAAATTTGATTATTTAATTTGTTGGAATTTCAGGTGCATCCAATAAGTAGTGGAACACTAAATTTACTCAAAGTATTAGTTCAACAACAAAAATTGCTCAATCAGCTTATACAACGTGCTGAGGTTCATGAGAGTCCAGGCGCTTTGGCAGGTTTTATTTGAAAAATTTAAATTTTGATTGAGTTTCCAATTTCAGTGCAAATTCTGAAGGCTCTTAGTCAAAATCTACGTCAAAAGAGTAGTACTTATGAAGACCCTGCATTAGCTTCTCTTTTCATGATTAACAATCTTCAATATATTGGTCAAACTGTAAGCCGTGAAAGGACTTTGCTTGCTCTCCTTCAAGGTGATCAGACAGCATTTCCTTCTAGTTTCGAAACAGAGGCGGAAAGTTATTTACAACAATTTCTGAAAGTTTGGTCTAAGGTCGGTGAGGTTTTCAATGCTGATTTGGGGCCAGGAGAAGAGAAACGTTCTGTGAAATCAATTTTTACGGTATATTCATTTTAATCATTAAATTATGAATGCGTTTTTGCAGGTTTTTACTCGGGAATTTGATGCAATCGTTGAACAACAAAAAATTTATTGCGTAGCCGATCAAATAACAGCTAACAATGTCCGAATGAGAATAAAAAGTCTTGTCTTACAGCCTTTTGTTGAATTTAGCAAAAAGAATTCGCAAGAATGTTCAGAACTTTTTGAAGCCGACAGGCAACTGAAATATGATGCCGAAACGATTGAAATGATCATCGATAGATTGTTTGATGCAACATTATGAATTTAGTGTTTAAGGATTTCCACTTTGTATGTCTATTTTTAAAGATTATCTCACCAGAAAATAAATTTATATGCAAATCTTGTTTTTTACTTAATTTAATCGGAATAGTTATAAAATACTTATGCTTTTTATACATTTATTAATACCTAGCTTTTCACCTACAGGGCAATTGCCCGACTCAAAATTTTGTTGAATATTTGATTTCTTAGTCAAATGCATGCTCTCCGCTTCGAAGGACGTGTGGTGCTTGTGGTAATTAAATGTAAGATTCTTAGAAAGAAATTTATGTTAAGACTGGCGCAGGTCGTGGACTCGGGAGATCTTATGCACTGGAATTTGCCAAAAGAGGAGCTAAAGTTATTGGTTAGTTATTTGTTAAGTTTATCTACGTATTTTAAGTGAACGATTTGGGCGGTGATCGACATGGGCAGTCTGGATCTTCAAATTGTGCTGCTGATGAAGTAGTGAAAGAAATCAAGGCGTGTGGTGGTCAAGCAGTGGCGAATTATGACAGGTTTAAAAATCTATCTTTCTTACTAAGGAAAATTTTAGTGTGGAACAGGGTGAAAGCATTGTACGAACTGCAATAAAAAATTATGGGAGGATTGGTACATAATTGCAATATTGCTTATCAATTGTAATTTTCCACTAATTTCTAGATGTTGTTGTCAACAATGCTGGAATTCTAAGAGACACAAGTTTTGCTAAAATGAGTGAGCTGGATTGGGGTATAATTATTTTTACGTTAATTCCAAAATCTATTATTTTCTAGATTTGGTTATTAAAGTTCATTTAAAGGTTCTTAATCATCCTTCTGAAATAATGAAATGATATTTAGGGTGCATTTTCTGTCACTAAAGCAGCCTGGCCATATATGCGTGAAAGAAAGTATGGCCGTTTAGTATTTATTTCTTCGAATTCTGGAATATATGGGAGTTTTGGTCAAGCAAACTATGCTGCTGCTAAGGTTTTGTAGTTTTTCAATTATTAATTGCTAATTTATGTAGATGGCGCTAATTGGATTATCAAATACTCTGGCTCTTGAGGGTCAAAAATATAATATTATTAGCAATGCTTTGGTTTGTTTTAATTAAAAAATTCCGAATCAATTTCTAGGTGCCCACAGCCGGCTCTCGTATGACTGAGACAATAATGCCAGACGATTTGGTTAAGGCATTTAAACCCGAATTTGTAACTCCTCTCTGTATTTATCTGGGACATGAAAATTGCTCTTCAACAGGACGAATTTTCGAAGCTGGGGCAGGCTGGTATGGAACAGGTATATTGATCCTCAGAAATAAAAACTTAATCCTTAATAAAGTTGAGTCCTATCGTTCTGCTGGCCTTGTCATTTCAAATGCTATTGCTGAAGATGGCAAGTCTATTTTGTCCTTTAATTACTAAATGAGTGTTTATAGTTGCAATCAATTGGGAGAAGATCTGTGATATGAAAGGTGCAAAACACTATGAGAGCAGTAACGGTGGGTATAATTTATTTAAATATTTGGCTTGAAAATTGAAATAGTTTTCAATAGATCTTTCCGGGGATATCTTTTCGCTATTAACAGTCCTTGAATTTGTTTTTTATAGATATTATAGCCGAATTGGTCAACGTCTTGCAGGAAAAAAATACTTCCAAATTGTGAAATTAGAAATTTTATTTGAGATAATCTGACGGATATATGAATTAGGTAGACAAAAATATTTGAAAACTTTATTCAAAAAATAACTGACTTTCACTTATATTCTTTTTTCTTGCCAACTTTTCAAAAAATTTATTGAATTGCTAATAGTATATATTTTTAAAATAATCATATGCCTGTAAAATTTTCTGTGAACTGGTTATGAGGCGAAATTTGGCGATTTGTAGAGTGGCGGATTTCCTTAAATCAGGAATTTGTTCCTGTCATTTACTTTAATTTATACCGAAATTCGTTGTTCAAATTGAGCATCTTTTGCATTAGCGCCTAATGAATCCTTTTGCATATTTGCCTGTCGTTGAGTGTTAGTCATTGCTAGAAAACATTAATTTTATCACATTAGCTAGGGCTTACTTTCATCTCTCAACTGACGCGCAAACTTTAAAGGTGTAGGAACATTAGGACCAGCAGTATAGGGCGGAAATGGACCAAATCTAAAAAATAGGACAGTTCGAGTTTATAGGAAAAATTCTTACGATTCCTCCACAGTTTGTGTATAATGTTGTCGAGTGATTGTCCGTGTGGTCTCTGTTAGATTAGGATCAATTGCAGTTACTGGAGTTCCTGTTGCATACTGATGGATCAGTTCTCGGGGATTCGTGACTTTATAGTCCTTCTTTATCTCATAACGATAGCCCGGCTCGTATAGGTCTGCTAAACTAACCCAGAAATATGCTACATTTAATTTTTGGATTAATTTTTTGAAATACTACGCAATTAAGAATACAAGATCAGATATGGGAGGACAGTTTTCATTGAAAATTTAGACAGCTCACCGCTAGAACGTCCAGAAGTGGGAAATTCTGGTCCAAAGTTGCCAGTTCCATTTGTTGCTGGGCCCAATCCCGGTGTTGAGCGTGTAGATCCATGTGGTCCTCCAACTCCAGGACCAAAGTTTCCATCTCCAGCATATGGTCCGTGCCTTCCTGCAGACGGTGGTCCTCCAGGTCCGCCATCTTTCGGACCTCCAATTCCATGATCTCTTGGTGACATCCACTGATCTTTTGGAGCGCCATTTCTTGTGTTAGCTGGCATTGATTGTGCCGATTCAGGACGTTGATAGGGTGACCCTAACTGGTCTTTTGGTTTGGAAAATGGATCCGTTTCTGGACGCTGTAACTGTCCTTGTCCATCTGCTGTCGGTGAAGCCGCACCCATTTGCTTGCTTCCATAGGCCAGATTTGAGTCAGATTCTCCACCTAACATACTAGGTAATATTTCTTTGAAAATTTATCTGAACCTCCGGTTGACCAAGTTTTCTCAGTAACTCTCAAGCCAGGCTTTCCAGGTGGAGCGCGCTCCACCACTCGTTGTTGGATCACTTCAACTTTGGGTGTTAAATCAGGTGGAAGACGTTTGAGCTCAACACCGTCTGCGGCCACAACTCCTAAGAGTAAGGGTATTTCCTCTTGGTTTATTTATCTAACATACCATCTCCGATTGGCGAGTAGTAGAACCGACGAGTTTTCAGCGATTTTGTGACCATTGATGGATCCGTAACCAGCTATAGAATTATTACTTTTTAAGTTGTGAATCCTTATTAACAACCTCTCCTCCTCTCCATTGTGCAGGAGCATAAGCTACTCCAGAGCCGACTCGATCTCCATATCCAGCAAATGGAGTTTCCCTTTCCTGAGATAGAGCTCTGTCTTGTGAATGGCCACGACTACTCATTTTTTAATCTTAGTAAGGCAAATTGATTTAAAATGAAAACTATTAAGGAAAAAAGTAGGGAAAATAGTTGAAATATCTGCACCACTTTGCTAGTTAGTATGACTGACTTCAAGCTCTCACATTAGTAAAAACGGAAATAAAGTAAAAAAGTGTTAGGCTAGGACGCTTGGTCAAATGAATGACAGAAAAATCGGAGTAAAGCCTACCCCTATCAACTATTTTCTTGCCTCTGGGCGTCCAGCCTCCTCAATAAACTGATTGAGAAGAAGCAGAGTGATATGCTTGCGACGTATAAGTAAGAAAGAAAGAATGCTGGGACAATAAAAAGTTGGGAAGTAACAGTTGTTCGATGCCATTTAGTTCTAATCGATCTGCTTGCTCATTCTAAAATTTACTTCATCTTTCCAATCCATTCTTGACAAATTAAATAATTTTTGAAGGAAAAAGAACAGATGAGTGGTTAATTTCTAGGCGTAAAATTCTCCGAGCATATGTTCAAATGTAAACACCCCACTACCTACATAATTAAAGAAAAAAAGAAGTATTTGAGTTAATAATGAAAAATTAGGTCCGAAATTAGCCAAATTAACTAACAATAGAGATAGGAGGAAAATGAAGTCTAGTTAAATACTTGAAAATGCTTTTTATGAACAATATTCTAGACAGCTGCGACTAATAATTTTAAATGTTCTTTTGGAGAGAATTTTGAACGATGCTTTTTTTGCCAACTTCTACATAATCATTTGACACTCTGAGATAATCTTGTTTCGAGTTTCATTTTTTACACTGTTGCTTTTGCCGGATTGATCTTATGGAACTTCATCTTTTTTTAATCCAAGATCAATTTTTATTTCATGTATCAATTTTCTTATATTTCTCCGTTCTTTTGTATAAGCTTACTAAAACTAAGTGTGTTCCTCTCTTAACAGTTCTCAATATTTGCAGTAATTTTGCACATTCAATGGGAACCAGACGTGGGCGAAACGTTTCGTTTCGTTTCGTTGTTTCGTATGTTTCGTATGATTTTTACTGTTTCGTCTCGTTTCGTTACGAAACACTTTTAAATTTGTTTCGTTTCGTTTCGTTACGAAACACCTGTGATTTTTCAACGAAACGAAACAATTTTTTAAGCCTAAACTAAGGCCAAAATCTATAAAATTTACCATCTTTTATTGAAAATTTAAAAAATTTTCGCCTGCGGCGCTGAAAAAAAAAGAATTTCGGCTTCTTGGCTTTCCCAAATTGTCAAAATTTTCGCCTGCGGCGCTGAAAAAGGAAGATAGCAATTACTTATATACTACAAATCCGTTTATACTCCACTCCCTAATCCACATATACATATTACTTAATCGACGACAAATTCTATTACCGGACTCGCATCATAATTTAAAAATTGCGGATTGCGAGTTGCGGAAATACTGGAACCGGAACTTCCGGCGAAGCACTAGCTTATATCGCCTTCCTCTCGAAATGGAGATATGGAGACAATTTGGGTAGGCAATGGAGCAAGATGGTGAATTTTTTGGCCTACGGCCTTTCAAAATTTTAAAATTTTTCGTCTGCGGCGCTTAAAATAAAATTTTACTTGAAAAATATTCAATTTTATTTAAAAAAAAGCGTCGCCAAAAATTTGGCTTCGAAAATGATTGACCCCCCCCCCCCCTTCCCCGAAAATTTTCCTTGCTACGGGCCTGGCTTATGGGACACAATTGTTGTAAATAAACCAATAACTAAATCATTTATAAGTCATAGTCGACTAATAACGTATTTGAGGTCGAATAATTTCGAAATAAATGCAGTTTTGAAAATTTTTTGAATATTAAAATGTTTCGTTTTGTTTCGTTTCGTTTCGTAAGATTTTGGTTGTTTCGTTTCGTTTCGTTAACGAAACGATTTTTAAAAAATTTTGTTTCGTTTCGTTTCGTCAGAAAAAAATTTTGAGTTTCGCCCAGGTCTGATGGGAACAAAGAAAATAGCAGTGAAACATTAGCTGTCCTTTATCTTTTACTCTAAGGATAAGTAGTTACAGACAGATTGTGAACTTTCTAAACAAATTGAACTTTCTAAAAATTTCAAAGTGAGAATGTCAACCTAAAGCCTTTATTCTCTCCTCAATCTGATTTATAAATAATTCCGCTCTTTTGATTCCCATTTTCTTGTCAATTCGTTGCTAATGAAAAAATATTTGGTTTCCATGTTTATAGTCTGATTAAATATCCGCTCATTTAAATTGCTACTGTTAAAGCTCTCAGGAATGCTTATAGACCACTACGTCAAGAGCCACTGGCCTTCCATAGTTTTTGGAATGCGCTTTTAGTCCTCATCCTTTTCCTCTCTTTATCGATTCTCCATCTCGTCATCCAAGCAAAGTAAAAGTGTTGTTGGGGACAATGTAAGGCCAAGCATTTTAGGAAGAAAAGGAGAACTTAAGGATTTTCAGATTCGTTGCTTATTTACAGCCGGGAACGGGTGTTTTTAAAATTGAAAATTTAATAACAATTCTCCTTTTTTATTCTCTTCTTTATTAGTCTTTTCATTAAAAACAATTAAAAATGTGTTGTTTCCTAATTATTTTTTTCTAAAATAATTTTTTTATTGAACTTAACGTTTAATTAATTTCCTTTCAGCATATAATGTATATTTTTATTAATATTTCCAACCAAGGCCAGAATAAGGCTATTTAAGTTGCCAGCACAATTTTGGCTCTATTTGGAGGAGTCTAATGTTACAACAACCAGTGGTTCGAGAGCTACGCTCATTTAAATCTCTTTCAAAGTTCAACCAGAAACGGTAATAAGGGGGTATTATTAATCGAAAATTTTTAATTTTAGGAGTGGCAGTACGTCGAGGCGGAAGTCTCTAGCAGTTCGGAAACAGTCAACACGAAGACAAAAAAATGTTGACTTCTCAGATGAGGAACAGGTTCAATGATTAATTTTTATTTTATCGTTTTTAACACAAATTTTTATAACAGAGTGAACATCCATGCAGTAGCCATAGTAGGTGTAACACTATTTCTTCAAGCACAATGCGTCCGAGAAGACCAACTTTCCCGGATTGGGTGGAAATGGAAGAAGAGGAAGACCAACTAAGTGAAAAGAAACTGGAAGAATCGGAAGAAAAAATACTGGAGGATGAAACTGGTGATGAAGAAGAAGAAAGCAATGAAGAATTACCCTTTCCAGGGTTTATCCTTTATCAAACAAATTTCTCAGTAAAAGCTAATTTATTCAGTTACGAGCCAGTTTCTCTAGGTTTTCTCCAGCAAAATCAAAAACTTCGGTATTTGTCATTGTGTTTAGTTAATAATCTTTGGTTTGATCGTGTAACTGTACGTTTTTCCAAAAAATTTTACATAGAAATTTTTTTCAGATGGTTGTGATCTTTATTAATTGCATCACTCTTGGTATGTATAGGCCTTGTGAAGATGGCCCTGAGTGTGAAACATATCGTTGTTGGCTCCTTTCACTTATTGACCACACAATTTTCGCTTATTTTGCTGCTGAAATGGCAATTAAAATTGTAGCCTTTGGCTTTTGGGGCGAAACTGCTTATTTGGGTGATGGATGGAATCGACTTGATTTTTTTATTGTGCTTGCTGGTATTGCTGAATATTTATTATCGGTTTTTTAAGTTTTTATAAATTTAAAATACTTATTAAATTTAGAAATATTTGGGCAATCTAAATCTGACGGCAATACGTACAATTAGAGTTCTTAGACCTCTCAGGGCAGTGAATAGAATTCCTTCACTACGTATTCTTGGTATATTTTTAATATTTTATTTAGTTTACAAAATTATTTTTACATTACCCACTTTTCAGTAAATCTTTTGCTCGACACCCTGCCTATGTTAGGAAATGTTCTTTTACTGTGCTTTTTTGTTTTCTTTATTTTTGGAATTATTGGAGTTCAGCTTTGGGCTGGTCTTCTGCGAAACCGTTGCGTAATTGAGTTACCTTCAAGTGACTATTTGTCTTTAAAGAATTTTTCATTTCCTGTTGATATTTCTTTGAGCAGGTTATTAAAATTTAATTTGATATTTTTAAATTATTTTTAATTCTTTCAGGTATTACATCCCTCAGGATACGTCTTTAGATTATATTTGCTCACAACCTGATTCTTCTGGTCTCCATTCATGTGAAAATTTACCTCAATACAAAAGTGATGGCAAAAAGTGTAATCTCAGCCTTTTTGATTACAATAATGAAAAGAATGATAGTTGTATTAATTGGAATAATTATTACTCAAAATGTCAGGTTATGCATAAAAATCCATTCCAGGCAAGTTAATAATTTTTTATATTTATTTTCAAAAATATTGTTTTATTTAAGGGCTCTGTATCTTTCGACAATATTGGGTAACATTTTTTCTTTAAATTTGAAATAAAAAAATTTTTTAGATTTGCTTGGGTAGCAATATTTCTGGTTATTTCTTTAGAGGGATGGACAGACATAATGTATTATGTACAAGATGCTCATTCGTTTTGGAATTGGATTTATTTCGTTCTTTTAATTGTGGTTAGATTTAATTAAAATTTAAGTGGTTCCTAAAATTAAATACTTTTAAATTTGACAGATTGGGGCCTTCTTTATGGTTAATTTAGTAAGTATACGGAAAAAATAAATTAAACCAAAAATTATTTTTTAGTGCCTTGTTGTTATTGCTACTCAATTTGCAGAAACAAAAAGACGAGAAACTCAACGAATGTTGGAAGAAAGGAAATGTATAAATAATGATTCATTATTAGGTTTTTTTATATTTGTTTATATTTAATTTTAAAATATAAATAGCAAGTGAATTTGGCTCTATCTCACAATCTGGGCTTCGAGATAATGCTGAAGGGGACAGCGTTTATGGAGCCTTTGTTCGAGTAATTCGACGTACATTTCAAAGAACACGGCGTTTGTTGATTAGAACTATAAGAGAATTTCGTAAAAAACAAAAGAAGACAAAACAAGAAGATGAACGTGAAAAGGGAGACGAAAATTTAGTTGACGGTGATGATGGAAAAGTGACCGATGAATTTAAGGGAAACATACAAAGGGAAAAATTAAATGGAAAAATCAGTTCAATAGGTTAGCATATTTATTGTTTTTAAATTTATGTTAAATTTAACGGATAGATATTCAAAAACTGGATGATAACAACAACAAAGAACATGCACGACGTCGACAAAGCAGGCGAAACACTGAAGTGAATCCAAGTCCTTGGAGGGATTTTAAATTAAGAATTCGAAGGTTTCCTTTTTTTGTCAGTATTTAATTTTAATATTTTTAAAGCTTTGTTTGTTGTGATCATTTTACTCGTGGTATTCTTATAGCTATTCTTGTAAACACACTTTCAATGGGTGTTGAATATCACCAACAACCTGAAATATTAACTACACTTCTTGAATACAGCAATCTTTTCTTTACTGCACTTTTTGCTTTGGAAATGTTACTTAAAATTGTTGCTTATGGTCTATTTGGTTATATACAAGATGGTTTTAATCTTTTTGATGGAGGAATTGTTGCTCTTAGGTAAATATTAAATATTGTCGGGTTGGGGGAATATCGAAAAAAAATTTTAATTCTAGTGTGTTAGAATTATTTCAAGAAGGAAAAGGTGGTTTATCTGTCCTAAGAACTTTTCGCCTTTTGCGTATATTAAAACTTGTTCGATTTATGCCAGCCCTACGTTATCAACTTGTTGTTATGCTTCGAACAATGGATAATGTAACTGTATTCTTTGGGTTGCTTCTTCTTTTCATCTTTATTTTCAGGCAATTTAATAATTAAAAATGGTTTTTTTAACTCTTACAAATCCTCCAAAAACTTACTACTAATTTTTGTAATCTCTCCCATCTACTAATTTTTTGCCCAGACTTATCATTACAATATCTATTTAAACAATTTCTAACCATTTAAAACCACATTTACATATTTCCCATCCGAATTATTAATTTCACATAACCTTTATCCATTCTCACTTTTATCTACTACTAATTTCTTTTAGCATTCTTGGTATGAACTTATTTGGTTGTAAATTTTGCAAGCATGAAGTCAATTGGATTGGAAACCAAGTATCTAAATGTGAACGTAAAAACTTTGATTCTCTCCTTTGGGCACTAACAACTGTTTTTCAGGTATTCGATCTACAAATATTTTTTAGTTTAGTATTTTTGTGTTATTTTTTTTGTTTGATGTTTTTGTGTTTTTAACCTTGTTTAATCACTAATAAGTTTCTTGCTATTTTATTATCTAATTTTATTTTTTTAAATTTGTTTGACAGTTTACTTGGAATGTTCCTATTTGGATGCACTTTTTGTTCACATCCTGATGATGGAACTCATTGCACAATAAAAGATGTTAATAGCGGACAATGTGAATGTGAACGTGCAAATTATGATTCTCTTTTCTCTGCTTTTTTGACTGTTTTTCAGGTTATTATTTTAATTTTAAATGTTCTTTATTCTGTTTTCGAGTTTGAGATGTGCTTTATTTTATTTTTGTCCATCTGATTGTTTTTGAGTTTTATTAAATTTTTGCTTATCTCATAAAAATCATTAGTAGATTTTGACTTGTGAGGATTGGAATATGGTTTTGTTTAATGGAATGTCACATACAACTCCATGGGCAGCTCTTTATTTTGTTACACTTATGACTTTTGGCAATTATGTTCTCTTTAATCTCTTAGTTGCCATTCTTGTTGAAGGCTTTCAAGAAAGCAAGGTTGTTAATTAAATTAAAAATTTTTTTCAAAAATTAAAAAAAAATTTAGGAAGAAGAAAAGCGTCAATTGGTTAGTTATTAATCATTAAAAATTAAAAATTCAAATTTGAATGAAACAGGAGGAAGAAGCTCTCAAGAGAGCAGAGGAGGAAGAGAATGAACGAAAAATGGAACTGGAAATGCTTATTGCCAGAACTACTCTAAATGCTTTTTTGAAAAAGAAATGTAGTTGTGGCCAAGACAATATTACGGTTGTTCGAGAACAATTAGGAAAGAAAATTATTGAGAATGAACGAAGGAAGGTTAGACACTTTTAAATTATTATTTTATAAACTTTAATTTAGTCTCGTCAATTCTCAATTTCTGTTGATAATAAAGATCTTATGGATGTTCGACAGCAACAGAGACGCAGAAGAGAAAGCTATGCACCTGGCAGAAGACTAACATGGCAAAGACATTCATCTCTATCAGTGCCAAGAGGACCTCACCTTGATGGTATGCACCAGGTATAACAAAAATATATACATATAATGTGAAGTTCTGCAATTTAATAGCTGTTAATTAATCCAAAAAATTTTCATCAACCTGTTGAGCAGTCTCAATCAGAAGGAGAAAGGCCGCGATTGGCGAGCTGGTCTAACTCGGTAAAACATTTAATAATATGACACTATGAATTTTTTTTAGCAATTCAACTCTTCCCATTCACTCAATGTACATTCCTCTCTCTTCGATCCTCAGTGTCCATTGCATGGACATCGCGCAATTCTGGAAGCTTATACACGTGAAAAATATCTCAAAGCAAGTGAAGAACTACAACATGCTTTGGCGGAAGAACAAGATAGAGTCCAACAAAAAAGAAATATTTGGTGGAGAAGATTATTTAGAAAAACCTTCTTGTATAAGAGGTCGGATCATTCCCTGTTTTTGTTATCAAGGAACAATATTATTAGAGAGGTTTTTTTAAAAAAATTATGCATTATTTTAAATATTTTAAGAATTGTTTTCGTTTGACTCAACGCAAATGGTTTTTTTCAAAATTTAAATAAAATTATTTTTAAATTGTAGGTTTGACTATGTAATTTTAATGTGTATAAGCTTGAATTGTGTTACTCTTGCAATGGAAAGGCCAAGTATTCCACCTCAAAGTGCCGAACGTTTCTTTCTTTCAATAACTGGTTATGCCTTTACTCTTATATTTACCCTTGAAATGGTTGCTAAAATTATTGCAAATGGTTGCTTTTATGGTTCAGATGCTTATTTCAAGGATGGTTGGAATATTTTGGATGGTTGTTTGGTTAGTTAAATTTTATGAATTATTTTCTGAAAATTTTTTAGGTGTTAATATCATTGATTAACGTTATTATGGAGATTTTCGTTAGTGGAGGTATATTTCAATTTCAAATAAAATATTAAAACTTTTTTTACAGATTCACCCAAAATATTTGGCGTTATTCGTGTTTTACGACTTCTGCGTGCTCTTCGTCCTCTACGTGTTATTAATCGAGCTCCTGGTATATTTAATTTAAATAATTAAAAAATAATTTGTAGGTGTCAAACTTGTTGTCATGACTTTAATCAGCTCTTTAAAGCCAATTGGAAATATCGTTCTCATATGTTGCACTTTCTTCATAATTTTTGGTATTCTTGGTGTGCAACTATTTAAAGGAACAATGTTTCATTGTGTTGGACCTCACGTTCAAAATGTTAGCACGCGTTCTGAATGTCTTATTGATCCTAACAATCGATGGGTATTCTGTTAAATTTATTCATACCAATTTTCTTTTTTAAAATTTAGATAAACCATCGATATAATTTTGACAATCTCGGCCAAGCATTGGTTTAAATTTTTTTAAAAATTTAATTTTTAATTTTTTTATCTCTAAAGATGTCACTTTTTGTTCTTTCAAGCAAAGATGGATGGGTCTCAATAATGTATCAGGGTATTGATGCTGTTGGAGTTGGTTAGTTCTATGGGATTTGTTATTTAAATTTTTTTTATCTCAGATATGCAACCAATAGAGAATTATAATGAATGGAGAATGATTTATTTTATTTCTTTTCTACTTCTTGTCGGCTTCTTTGTTTTAAATATGTTTGTTGGTGTTGTAGTTGACAATTTTCATAAATGTAAGGAAACACTCGAAGCAGAAATGCGCGAAAAGGCACAAAAAAAGAAAATGAAGAGACGCTTAAAACGTCAACAATTTGCCGAAATTGAACTTATAAAGAAGAAAAAAGAAAAAGTAAAATCACATCCATATTGGGCAAAATATGGGCGAAGACGTGCAATTATAAATAATGTGGTTACAAGCAAATACTTTGATTTGGCAATATCTGCAGTTATTGGATTAAATGTATTTTTTAATAAAAAATTAATTTTTATATCAATTTTTGAAAGGTTGTTTCAATGGCTATGGAATTTTATATGATGCCAAATGGTTTGAGGTATTTATTGAGAGCACTCAATTATTTATTTACTGCTGTATTTACGGTTATTTTTATTTTTAAGTTATTCATTTTCTTCAAAATTTTTTAGTTGGAAGCTGCAGCAAAACTTTACGCTCTTGGATTTGGACGTTTCTTCGCTGAACGTTGGAATCAATTAGATATGTTTATTGTACTCCTTTCTATTGCTGGTATTATATTTGAAGAATTTGAAGCTTTAGAATTGCCTATAAATCCAACAATAATTCGTGTTATGCGAGTTCTTCGAATTGCTAGAGGTTTGGATTTTTTAAAATGAAATAATTATAACAATTTTAATTAATTTTTTTGCAGTATTAAAATTATTAAAAATGGCAAAAGGCATAAGATCACTTTTGGATACTGTTGGCGAAGCATTACCTCAAGTTGGCAATCTTGGCTCACTTTTCTTCCTACTTTTCTTTATATTTGCTGCACTTGGCGTTGAACTATTTGGACGATTAGGTTTTAATTTAAAAATGGTTGTAATATTTTATATTTATTTTTAGAATGCTCTGAGGAACATCCATGGTTACTTTCTGTTTTTTCTATTTTATTTATTTTTTAGTGATGGACTTGGGGAACATGCACATTTTAAAAATTTTGGTAAGGGTTAAAAATAATAATTTTTAATAAAGGATTAAATATTTAGGAATGGCTTTTTTAACACTTTTTCGTATCGCGACTGGTGATAATTGGAATGGGATTATGAAGGTCAAAAAAATTAATTTTGTTATCCTAAAAGGTTTCTTAATATCCATTAATTTTTAGGATGCATTACGAGATGATTGTGATCCTTCTGATCGTTGTGAGGTTTCTTAATTTTTATTAATTAACATTCTTCCTTTTATTTTTTTCAGAGAAATTGTTGTGTTGATCCCATTTTGGCTCCGTGCTTTTTTGTTATTTTTGTTCTTATATCGCAATTTGTTCTTGTTAATGTGGTTGTGGCTGTTTTGATGAAACACTTGGAAGAAAGCACCAAAAGAGATGATGCTGCTGAAGGCAAGTTTTTTTGTTTCATCCGAATCATCCAATTCTCTTTCAGCAAAAGGATTACAAGATTTGGAGAAACCATTAGAGAAAGGTCACACAACAGAGGTTGATTCGTCATCACAAAAAGACGATGATGAAAATAAAAGTGAAGAAGAAGATCAAAACGATGATGAGGAGGAGGAAGATGATGCCGATCCATTAGTAGGACAAATTTATTTTTAATGATTTTTAATATATTCTAGGGAATTTCTGAAATTGAGAGGGATTTAATAGAAGTTGAGGAATGCCTAGTTCGTTCAGGACAACAATCAGCGTCTTTAAGTCTCCCACGTCCATCACTCACCGTATTCGATGTTACCTCCCATTTAATGCCTAAAAATGATAATAAAACTCTACGTAGACAACGTTCTTCACCTAGTCAAAGGATTATGGTTCAACATTCATTTAATTCTAATTTTGAAGGCTCAATTCCTACAACAAGATATTCATTAAGACAAAAAATGCCTCTTGTATCTTCCAAATTTAATGAAAATGATGGAGATGAAGATGAGGAAGAAGATACTTTAGCAATTTTTGATGAAGAGTTTGGAACAACAACAGAAAGGCAAAGTTTTGGAGCACCAAGTGAGGTAGTTTTAGCTGAAATTGAGGAAAGGTTGGAAGAGGATGAGTAAAAAAGAAAGTGATATTTGGGTAGGATTTTTTAAAAAACTTTCTTATGAAGAGCTTTAATATACATAATCTTTTTAAATTTTTATTGCTCAATTATTTAAAGAATAATAAAAATATAAATTAATTTAATAATAATTGCCCTTGCACATCTCCGTGCTTAAGCAGCAGTCTGCACTTAAACCCAATTTAATATTATTTCCGTTAAATGCGGCACTACTACTTAGGCATGTAAATGGCATATTTTGGCAAGATCTGAGGGAAATGGAAGGATAGTTTAGCAATTAATATTTTTAGTTTTGGGCAATAATAAATTGAATATTATTTGTTTCATTTTAATGAGGATATATTGAATATAAAGGGAAGGATGAGGTTATGTGGCTGGTTGATTAATTTACCAGCATTCCCGACTGCTTCTTTTTCCTCTATTTCATTAACAATTATGATGGTAACGGGCCAAACGCTTGATGCTAAAATAGCGTGGTCCAACGTGGCTGATGGCGCACCTGCCATTTTAGCCCCTCCCAATTATTATGTACATCCAAATAGGGGAGGAAGATTTTAAGTAAAATAAATGGTAAAGAAAGAGGGAGGGATTAAGCGAGAATAACAACTGATTCAACGAGAACAATTCAATGTTAAAGAAATGCCTAAGAAAGATGATGTGCCTACAACTTATTGGATGTTTAGTTTTTTTTTACAAGTCAATCACATTTAAAAGAAAAAATTGAGGGATGTCTGGTTTCTTTACTATGGCCATCAACTTCAATGAAACAATTAACATCTGCGCAAACTCACAAATGTCTAGTCAAAAAATATTAAAAAATATTTTAAAAGGAAACTGTACACATCCTAAAAAAAGCTTTATGTATCTCAGACAATAACTACAAGAATGTAACATAAACAAGCTTTTAATACAAAAACATTTTTTGACAAATATTATATGTATGTATCTTTTTTGAAGGAAGAGTTTAATGAAGAAGAGTCGAGATAAGAAAAAAAGAACGAATTCGTATTTCCTTATATGGGCATTTTGTTATTTGTTCCTTTTCGCGTTATAGGCGTTTTGTCTTTTGGGCATTATGTCTAATTCTGCGTTCTTTTCATTTTGTTTAATTTTTCTCTTGTTGACATTTTGACACTTTATATTTTTGCGAAATAGTATGCTAACGAGAGAAAAAGGGAAACGACAAAAATTCCGTTTTAATTTTTAGGGACCGATATTCTGTGGATTAATTTAGAATTTTCATGCTTCCGTTAGATCTTTCACCTCATTTACATACAGAGGAGTGCAACTTTTTGATTCGACTCTATAAAGAATGTGAGCAAAATATGCCCTTTTTTAGTAAGTTTTGATTAACGACTAATTTTCCAATTTTATTTTTAGAGCGAGTTATTTTACAAGAATGTGATCAATGGAAAATTGCAGCTGCTCACTGCCTTAAACAAGAAAGGATTTATCGAAGGTTTTATTTTGTTGTGTTATTTTTATTTGTTGTTATTTCAGAGATACTAATCCCAAATATGCTAAACGGCTTGTTGAGCATCGCCGCTTGCCTGAGGATAGATATACACCTACCTTAAAGAGGTTAAAAGAAGAAGGAAAATTAAATCTTGATGAAGAATGTTCTTGTAGGCGTTGACTTTTAATTCAGTTATTTTTTGTTTTAATAGTTTGTTTTGTGTATTTTATTAAAGATATAAATTCTTTGAAGATTTTTTGTTATTGATTTCGTTAAAATCGTTACATATCTTTCGCACGTGGTTTTGCATTTTTGATCATTTAATATTTTCTTTTAAGATGGAAGCTAATTTCAATTTTAATAACCGGTGTTGTATTGCCCTTTGTCTAGCCAAACAATCAGACATCTCATTATCACAAGTTAAAAGTCAACTACTTGGGCAGCTTTCTAATGGAATTGAAAATATACCTTTTAATCATAATGTTCGTTCAGCATTGTTATCAACAGGAATTTATCTACTATATTCATCTGGAAAGGTTTTTTTGATTTTAAAATACTTTCTGAGTTTTACCTTTTAGCACGTTGAAGTACTATCAAAATTCTTGTCTGATTCACTTCTTTTATTGCCTCAATTGCGGTGGTATGATGATGCTGAAATTGACAAAACAAACAGTTAAATATTTTTAAATTATAATTTTTCTTTTTTGAAGAAATTACCATTCACGAGCAATTTACATTTTGTTTCAATACAATTCTTGCTGATCTGGCTGCACACTTCCCACATGTTAGAGATATCATAATTAATTCACAAATTCAACTTTTGGAACAACTTACTTCCAAAATTACCAATTTTAATGAAAAAGAGGACAATCATCAAAATGTAGGAGATGAAAATAAAATTGAGGAGAAAGGTTATTTTGAAATTTATTTAAGCATTATCTTTTATTTTTAAGGCGATTTGATGAAAATTGCATGTATAACAATTGGCCTTTTACGATCAATGGGCCGCTTTAGTGATCAACTTTCTTTGCCACTCTTTTCATTTATCTATCCAAAACCTTTCGATATGCTTTCTAAAAGAAACGATGACGAACCGCAATGCACATCAAGCTTAAGTTAATTTTTAGTTAATTTCCTTTTGAATTTTTTAAAGACTTAAAATACTCAACTTCTTGAATTTTATTATTTCTATTTTAGTTTGAATACGGACTCTTCCAATTGGTTTTGGAATGATCAAAAAACAGAAGAATCTAATCTTCAACGCAAATTATTTACTCGACATGGAAGCAGTTTTGTAAATACAAGGAGGAAAGGAACAGCAAAATTTTCTTATTGTTTTGATGAAATTTGTCGGTTGAATGTTAATGTTTGTTAGTTTTTGAAATTTATGGATTAATTTGCTATTTTTAGATCAAAAAACTTTTAAATTTTGATTTCTTGAAGAAACTGGATTTGTATTCCGAACAAGTTTTTCAGAGCTCTGAATTACGCAAATTTCCTTACAAAACAATTTCTGAAACTTTTATTCTTGTTTCACTTACATTTTTTAGAGACATTTTAACTAATTTTACAATTGGAGAAAAGGATGGTGATATATCAGAAAGATTTGCTAATGAGGTTGGTTGACTTTTTTTATTTTGTGGTTGAGTTAGACTTTAAAAATTTCTTTTTTATTGTTAGCTTAACGATTTCACCCTTTCAATTTTTAAATATTGCCAAGAAGCAATAACTGTTCAAAGTCAATTAGATGATCGATCACAGTCAAATACACTTGATAAGAGAGCAAAAAATACTGCTTACAGAAGTACAATTTTTGATAAAGAAATTATTGTTAATCGTGTAAAAATGTTGGTTATTGGCAACTCGATTTGTCTGGAATTAATTGTATGGAGTTCTACTGACGAAAATGGTTTATTAAAAATAATTTTGGCGTGGTTTTTAATTTAAAAATTTTTTAAAGATGGTGATATGATTTGTGGAACAATTTCTGACAAAATGTGGATGCCACACAAACATGTATTGGCTCATATGCCTGTTAATGTTATGGCTCTTGAAGCATTGGGAAGTATGTCTGAAAAGTTTCCAGCTTTGGCAAATACATTAATTATTAGTTTATTATGTAAATTTTTATTGGAACCTTGTCCAATTCTTCTAAAAATTTCATCTGAACCAGTAAACTTTTAAAATATTATTTTGAAATTTTAGTTAAATTTTTAGAAATCAAAGAATGACCAACAACAAGAATCTCGAGGGCGAACTGAAATAATTGCTGCAAGAAAAAGAATTGGTCTTTCTAGCCTTCGCTCTTCTGCAATTAATTCACTTTCACGGTTATTTTTTAAAAAATCTTTTCGAGAATAAATGTATTTTTAGTGCTTTAAAATCGGCCATGACAATTGATAAAAATAGACTACAAGCCTGTTTTACAACTTTATCTTCACGTCTTTATACTATTTTGTCTGAAAACGATAGGTTGTTTTATAAAGATTTTAATAATAAATTAAAATTATTTAAGGAATTCTGTTCTAATTTCTGAGAATGTTATTAGTACATTGGGAAAATTGGGTGTTTCTTTTATGGATGATCCAACATCTTCTGAGCAAATATTCCAGGTCAACTTTTACCTCTTTTTAATTTTAATACCTTTTTTTCTTTTTAGATTTTTTATCAACGCTTTTCGAATCCACCTTCTCAATTGGATAATCATATTATTTCCTCGTTGGCAGATATGTGGATTTCTGGAACGGTTAATTAATTTATTTTATTTTTAATTTGATTATTTTTTTAGAAAATTATTTATGATAAAATAATGAAATTATTTACGTTAGTAACAATTGAATCAAGTAGCCGTGTTTATTCAACAGATCCAACATCTAGCAGATTTTCGTAATTTTTTGTAAAATTTTTTTAATATTTTCGGGTTTAAAGACATGTTACACTTTCTGTTGATAATGCTTTGGCAAGAATTGCGTGTTCAATTGAATCTGAAGAACAGAAAATGACTTTTTTGATAAACTTACTTGAGCTTTTTATTCAATTGGGACTTGAAGGTGAACGTATTGGAGAGAAAATGCATAAATTCACTGTAAAGGTTAGGATTATTTATTATCCTTTAATTAATTTTTCTTTAAGAAATCTGCTGGCGCGGGCAATTTGGGTGTTCTTATTCCAAAAATTAATTCTTTATTGGATCGAATGGAACCGATAAAAGACCCTTCAATTCGACTGAAAAATCATTTTAGAGATTTTTGGTTTTATTGTGTAATTCATGGTTTTGCATTTCCTTCAGGTATTTTTTAATTTCATTTACTTTTCCAATTATCTTTTTTAAAGGATTATGGCCAGAAGAATGGTATAAAGCTATTTGTAAAATTGCTGTTAAATCGCCAACTCTTTTACCAATTGATAATTTTAAAACTGAAATGATTGAAAATACAGCAATAAAATTGCAAGGAATTACACAGGTTGATTTTCTTTAATTTAAGATTTTTAAATAATTTATTGCTTTTAAGGCAGAACTTTTGGAAGTACGTAATTTACTTTCAACAGAATTTAAACAAAATGCAGAAGTTTCAACAATTATTTCAAGACTAGATATTGGTTATTGTGTTTATTTATTAGCTATTTGTCGTCTCGAGAAAATGCGTGTAAGCAATTCGGAACAATTGGATTCTATTAGATCTAATTTTCTTTATCTTGAAAACAGGTTTATATTTTTAAGAATTTTCATTATTTGCTATTTTTAGAGGTGTACGAAAAGACAAAACAGGCATTTGGCAATGTCTTTTGGCTAGTTCTATAATTATTTTTGACGAATTTCTTTCAGTAAGAATGAGAAAAAATTCAACAAATGATTCAAAAATAAGAAAAGAATTGGAGGTAATTCTAATTAGTTTTTAATTTTTAATAAAATGATTTTAAAGGTTATGTCACAATATTTGCTTGTTCAATTTAACAATATTTTGCGAGAAATTCGGCGAGTTGCCGACGTTTGTTTGGCAAAATTAATTGATTCATTTCCTTTTCTTCTTTGGAGTGGAACTGTTTTGACTACAGCTCTTCAAATAATGAAATCTTTAATTAAAAATATTGAGGAAGATGCTTGTTGTACACAATCTACAATTGAATTTCCGCAGATGGGATTATCGATACAGTTACAGGTTTGAATTTTTTGAAATGACTTGTAAACTATTTTTAAGGATACTTTGGATGGACGTAAATCTGTTGCCAAGGATTTTACTAAAAGGTGTGAACAAATTTTATGTGAAGCAGTTAAATGGGCTCCAGGACTAACAAATAGTCATTTACTTGAGTTTATACGCTCTGCTGATTCAATTACTGACAAAAGCCTTCGTCTTACAATCAACACTGTTTTGGCTTGTACTAAACGTGAAATGATTAATTCTCTTTTTGTTGGAGGCACAACATCATCTGCAATGTTTACTACAACATCAACAACTAATACTGATTCAGTATCTATTGGAAGCATTATGATAAGTAAATTTGATAAGTAAATTTGATAAGCATTATGATAAGTAAATTTTTCATGTAAATTTAATAAAATTTTCACTTTTATTAGGCACTGATAATCTTGTAAGTAGCGGACCTGTTGATATTTCAACATACTTGTCTGCTCTAAATCAACGTTCTGATTATTTGGGTCAAATTAAAGGAATGTTTGAAATGATGAAGAAACAAAATTATATTTATAATCCAGATATTTGTGTTGATATTGAAGAAGCTACTCATAAATCACTTTTGGATTATCTTGAAGAACAATTTGAAACAGCTTTAAAAACAAATGAACCAAATTGTTTAGAAAAACCTTTACAATTAATGACTGCTTATTTTATGGTCTGTAAAGGTTGGTGAAAGAGTATTTTTAATTAAAATTATGTCATATTTCTTTCAGAAATTAATCAAAAAATACTTCGGTCAATTATTCTCGCACCTTTTCGTCATTTCACAGAACAAACTATGCGTCTTTGTGTAATATGTTGGAATTGGATATTAGCTACTAGAGAGGATATACAAATTGATGTTTATTTTAAAATATTATTTTATATTCAATTTATTAAATCTCTAGTTTCTTCAACAAATGTCAACCTGTTGGGAACTTGTTGCTAAACGTTCTATGGGAATATTTAATCGTGATTTTGATAAATTTGATAGTCCAGTTTCTATAGAAAATGCTTTAAAGAGGCCACATGCAGATACAGGACCGCATAATATTTGGATTAATGTAAGGAGTTTTTTAAAATAATTTTTAAGATTAATTAAGATTTAATTTTTTGTCCTTATATCATTTAAAATATTTTTTAGTTTTTAACTGAACGAGTTAGTCTGGCAAAATATTGTGGACAAGAGCAGAATGATCTTTTAGAAATGATGTTTCTGAAAACTTTTTCAATGCAAGTTGGTGATAATTCCCCAGTACCAAATTTAGCTATCGACAAAATTATGTTTTCATCATTATTCGATGCGAAGACTAAAACACGTAAATTTGATTTTTTAGATAATTTTAAGATTTAAAATTTTTAGCACTTATTTCAAGAAATATCAGTGCTTTGGGTCCTCGATTTCGCTTACTTTCAGCTGCTCTTACAATGGTTCAAGGTGAAGCTGGTGGATCAAGAATTTCTAAAAATGTTCTTCGACAACGAATATATTCTGTTGCTTTTGACTATTTTACTGTTGCACCTCAAACGCCTTTACATAGAGGACATATTCTTCAAAATGATATAACAAGTCTTGTTGGGTTTTGGCAGGCGTTGTATGCTGATTCAAAATATATTAGAAGAGAAACATTTACAACAAATGGTTGATTATAGAGTTTTTTACTCAAATAAATTTGATTATTTTCAGATCCTGAATTAAGTTTTACAAATCTACAGCAAATTGTTAATAATGTTCAATATTCAAATGAGGCTTCCAAGTAAATTTTTTCTATAGCTAGAATATTTATATAAATATTTTTGAAGATTCCAAACGTGGAATTCTATGCCTCGTGCCTCTTCTGTTTGGTCAAATGCTGCAACAATTTCTGAAAGTCGTAATCATGCAGCTGGAGTGGCTGTTTCTTCTAATGCAGATTCTCTTGGCAGACCACAGAGTAAAACTAATGGTGAAATTGCTCAACTAATTGATAAACAAATGAAAAATCTTTTGAGAAAACGGCAGCTTATTTTGATATATTTGGTAAATAATTTCATTCAAAAATTTTTAAAAATATTTTACATTTGAAGATCAATGAAATTGAGAGATTATATGCTTGGTTATATCCTCGCGGAGATTTATTAGAACCTGGGGAAGTGGAATTTGATCAATACTTGAAGAATACTTTAGGTGGTGAGCTTCAATCTAAACCTGATCAAAAACAAATGAGAGAAAATGCCAAATTTGCATGGGAGATTTCACCTGAAATGGCTGTTCATATGGCTTCAAGGTTCTGATAAAATTGAAATTATTAGAAATTTATCAACTTATAGGTTTCGAATGTATTCTATTGTCAACATTGTTTTACAAGAATTAGTTCGAGCATATCCAGAGGAAGTTTCACATATGCCAGAAGCTTTGCCTTTGTTTCTTGGAGATCCACTTACAAATTATGAAAGAATTGAGGTTTATAATTTCAGGCATTATAATTAGGGTTTATTCTTAATTTTTAGTTAACTCATCTTTTGACATGGGCTCGTTGTTCTCCGGTACAAGCTCTTTCTCTGCTCTGCCCTCGTATTCATAGTATACACCCAATTAGTATTAAATATGCTGTTAGAGTTTTAAAATCTTATTCATGTGATGTACTTATTCAATATATACCTCAACTTGTACAAACAGTCAGATGGGATTATGTAAGTATTTTTCAAGTTAAGGAATTTAATTTTTGAATATTTTTTATTTCAGAATGGTTTTATTGCAAATTTTATTCTCCATCTAGCAGCACATTCTCAACCTTTAGCTCACCAACTTCTATGGAACATGCATTCAAATATGTATATTGATGAAGAAGCAAAAGTAGAAGATCCAATTATGTATAAACCACTCAAAGAAATTGTTAATAAGGTTTATTTTATCTATTTTATAAATTAATTTGATTTTCTTTCCAAGATTTTGAGTCGTTTGGAAGGAGCAGCACGTAACTTTTACCTGAGCGAGTCTGATTTTGTTGATCGAATAACAAACATTTCTGGCATTATAAAATCTGTTCCAAAAGGAGAAGCTCGCAAAAAAGCTTGTTTTAAAGCATTAACAGAAATTAAGCTTACTTCAATTGTGTACTTGCCATCAAATCCAGATTATATTTTGCTTGAAATTGATTATCCTTCTGCAAGTCCAATGCAAAGGTTTCTTTTTAAAAATTTGAATGGTATAATTTTTTACATTAAGTGCTGCAAAGGCTCCTTATCTAGTCCAATTCAAAATGCGATATTGTGGGGTTGAATCTGTTGAACGAATTGCTTTAGAAACATATCAACAAACTACACCAGAACATGTAGCAACAAGCAACAAAGGACATCATCGAAAATCATCAAAAACTAAAAATCTTCTAAATTTTTCACCTTCTCATTCATCTACAAAAAATGACTCAAATAACTCTATATTAGAAGCTTCTCCAATATTGGCAACTTTATCTAAAGAAAATTTTGTAATTGATGGAGTTTCATCACCTTGTGGTACAAAATCAATTACAATGAAATCAGCAATATTTAAAGTATTTTTAATTTTTATTTAAATTTTTATTTTTTGCAAGGTTGGTGATGATGTTCGTCAAGATGTTTTGGCACTCCAATTAATGCAACTTATTGAGAAAATTTGTAGAACGGCAAGCATAGATATTCAATTATTTCCATATAAAGTAGTTTCTACAAATCCTGGATGTGGTGTGATTGAATGTGTTCCTGATTCGAAGTCTAGAGATCAACTTGGCAGACAAACAGATTATGGTTGTTATTATTTGCTAGCAATATATTCATGTTAACTAAAATTAAAATATTTTTAGGTTTATTTGAGTATTTTGTCACTAAATATGGAGATGAAACTACCAAAGGATTTCAACATGCTAGGTTGTTAAGCACTTATTAATAAAAAATAAATATTTGTAATTTTGAAGGAGGAATTTCATTAAAAGCATGGCCGCATATAGTGTGTTTAGTTTTCTCCTTCAAGTAAAAGATAGACACAATGGCAATATTATGTTGAATTCTGGTGGATCAATCATTCACATTGGTATTTATTAGAATCTCTTAGAATAAGATAATTTTTATTTTTTTTAGATTTTGGGTTTATGTTTGAAAGTAGTCCTGGTGGAAATTTAGGATTTGAACCAGATTTCAAATTGTCACAAGAAATGGTTGATATAATGGGCCACAGAGCGGATTCTGGTCCTTTTCGAGAATTTGCTGACAAATGTGTTCAAGTTTATTTGGCAACTCGTCCTTATTATAATGTTTTTATTTTTGAATTTTTTTAAACAAATTTTTTTAAGGATTTTATTGCTCTTGTTTCAATGATGTTAGATACAAAATTGCCTTGTTTTAGAGGAAAAACAATTCAACAACTTCGAAGCAGGTTAAAAAAGATTTTTTTAAGAATTAGAAAATATTTTTTTAAAAAATATTGGCATATAATATTTTCGAATTTTTAAGATTTGCACCTGAAGCCACTGACAGAGAGGCTGCAAAATATATGATGAGTATAATAAATAGTTGTTATACAAATGTCAGATCAAAAATGTATGATCAAATTCAATTTCTTCAAAATGACATTCCCTATTAATGTAAATATATTGTTGATAGATGCCATATATTTTTTTAGAAAATATTTTTTAATAAATATATTTTAATTTTTATATTTTGTTTCAACATTCGGATTATCCGTTTAATTATATTTTTTATCGGATTTTTAAAAATATTCTCGCAATAATATATGGACAACTAGAGAGATTTTTATTAATATAACTTAATAAAATTTTTATGAGATTATATTTAATTGTTTATAATGCGAAATTTTTGTTTTATACATATTGAGTAAAAAATAAATAAAAATAATCTCTAGTTGTTTATATTTTTAAAAAATTCCTTTTTAATTTAATTTTGTCTAGAAATGTGAAAATGTTTGTTTGTATTTTTCAGGTTAAAAAACTATAATTAATGATCTCTACATGACACTCATACAAAATGATGAAAACAAAGTTCCTGGGCATCATTCACTTACTCTTCAGGCTGATACAATAGAAGATTGGCCTCTTCCTGCGATTTCTATTGCGCATCCTTTATCGGTAAGTAAATCAGTAAAATAGGGGAACATGAGCAACAGTTGAGGGACAGATTTTTTTCCCTTTTTATTTTATAAAACGGTGAATTTAAGAGGCAAATTTGTCAATAAAAATGGTGTTTGTAAAATTGTAGGCTAATTAGTATAGGTTTTTCATGAGTTGGTAAAAGGAGTTACAATTAATTAATCAAGGCCAATTTTAATGAACGGCAAATTCAACCAAATTGATAAGGATAATGATCTAAGGTTTCGATCTCTGAGAACCTGTTTCTTATTTAATATTCGATTAAGATTTAAAATAAATCAAAATTACTCAATTCTATTTTTGAAGTATCTTTTTATTTTAAATTTTCTGTTCAATAGTATCAAGAACAAACACTTGAGGGTTCTCTTTTTTATCTAAATATTAAGAATAATTTCCGAATAATTTTATAAAAATGGGAGGGGAACTCTCAATTTTAATGATTTCATCCTTAATTCTATCCCTATTTAAAAGACACTAACTTACAATAAAATTATTTTCAGATGCCAACTCTAATGAATGATAAAAGAAAAATTCACCCATTACAAGCAACTCAGGTCTCTACTATTTCTGATGGTTAGTATAAATATGTATAACTTTTAATTTATTAAAAATTTTAAGAATTTGGACAACGCAGATCCATCAGTTCACATAGTGATTTGAACAAATTGGGACATGAGGAAACTAGCCTTTATGGAGGTCTTAAAATACAGACGAACAACATTAATACAAAAACAAATGGTATTTTTTTGGATATATTTTTTTGACAGATTAAATTTTTTCTCAGAATCTCCAAAGCAACAAAACAACATCAACGATCCAGTTATCATCCTCGATAATTTAAATGATTTAAAACAACATTCAATAAATTCTCGTGCTTCTTCTCAATCAACAGCTCCAATTTATAGCAGGCATTTAACACTTTCACTTCAAAGACAGCAACATTCAAGTACACCAACACCCTCCTTTCAATCTCCTGGCGGCGGCAATTTACCTTCTTCTTATGCTACAATAACACGTCTTCATAAATTGTGGGTTTATTTAATTTTTTTAAAATTATTTGTTAATGGGTAATTTCCCGCGAATTTGTTTGACAAAAACAAACAAGAAAATCAGTGTCTTTTTTTCTAAAAATTTATTTTTAAATTGTATTTTTCATTAAAAACATCTAACATGTAGTCTTTACGCTCAACTATATAATTAATCATTTATGTTTTTTATATTTTAATCATTTTAAAATATTTTTTATTGCCCTTCTCTTCTCCTTTTACTAGTAAAAGTTGGTGTTCCTCTTTTAAGGTCGTTAATTTTTCTCTCCTTTTTTGAGTTCAATTTTTCATCAACAAAATAAATATATCTTTTTTTATTTAACAAAACTCTATGTAAACTATTAAAAGAAATTCTTACCTTTTTATATTAGATAAGAGATCGATTTCCAAAAAAACATTCTTTTCTTTTTTCCCACCCTCATACTCCCTCCACCTTCTTTCATCGAGGGGTGTTCTTATTACTCATTCTTGTTTTATTTTATTGATTAAATTAGCAAAAAAAGTTATTTCCAGCCTCTTTAAATATTTTGATTTTTAAATATTTGGCCTTTCATTTTAATAATCTATTTTATAATTTTTTTCTTGCACAATTTGTTCTAATTTTTAAATATTTAATTTTTCCCGAAATTTCTCATTACTCATTTTACACATAATTTTCACGTGTTCTTACATTAAATCTTCAGCTATATTATTTTTAAATTTCTCTCTCTAGAAATCATTTTTTCTAAATCTTAAATTAAAATGACAACGACCGATCATCATCATCATCGAGCTTCTTTTTCCACCCTCACATTTGAATCATTACAATTGCCTCCTTCCATTCCACCAACATTAAAAAAAGAACATTCTTCATCCTTTTCTTCTACTACTACTCATAATATTTTCACATCTGATGATGATTTGTTCATTTCGGCCAAAAGCTCGCTTAATAATTTTGGATCTCCTCCACCACCACCCTCGTCGAATTTTCCACCACCCTCACATTCCAATTCAACATCTCACTTGCCCACTTACATTAATCAACAATGGAAGAAGGTGGAGGAAGAACAAGAACAAGAAGAAAATAACTGCATTTTAAATAATAATAATTTTCATTCAAAATCAAATTTTCCTACTTTAACAACAAATTCTTTGTCACAAACAGCAATTATGAATTCTCAAATTATTCGAAATAATTCTTCAAATTCACTTACCAATTCATCATTAACTTATCAAAATAATAATGATGGTAATAAAACGTTATGCAGTGGCTCTATTATGAATATTCCAAATGGGGTTTTTCATCCAATCGCTGCTAAACGATCATATGTTGGAATTAATAATAGTAGTAATGGATGCAATAGTATTAACGGTCTTAATCAAAATAATCAATCATTTCTTCCTCTTCTATATCAACAGCAGCAGCAACAGCAAAGTAGCCGATCTCCACTTTATACAGCTGCATTAACAAATCTTCAACAGCAACAACAAATCGATAGTCTTCCTTTAATAAATCAACCTTTAATAAATCAACAGCAACAACAATCAAAGAAAAATAGTTCAAGCAACAATTTATTTATTGGTCCAAAAATAGCTATGAGTACAGCAACTGCAATTGCTGTGGCTATACCTCCTTTTTCTCAAACTTCGGGAGGGGGAAGTTGTGGGGAAAGTTTGGCAGGTGACAGTACCAATGGTGGGGGTGGTGGAGGAGGAATTGGGACTCCAACAAAATCATCAAAATCACAAATTAAATCTAGGAGTGCATTTTTACCTTATCATCTTGAACCTATTCAAAAGTCGTTTTTATCTTGTTAATATTTTTTAAATTTTTAAAATATTTTTTATAGGCATCGAGGAGAACTGTCAATCAACGAAAAATATCGTTATGATTTGAGTCGAGCTCAATTGAAGGCATCTTCTCGAACATCCGCACTTCTTTCTGGCTTTGCAATGGTAGTGAATTTTGACAAAAAAAAATTTATTTTTAACATTATAGATTGCACTAGTCGAATTACAATATTTGCCTGATACACCAAAGCCTTTACTGATAATGTTGGGAGTTGTTACAACATTGTTAGTTTCTGTTCATTTATTGGCTCTAATGATGTCAACATGTCTTTTGCCTTATATAGGTTTTTTAATTTTAGAAAAAAAAAATATTTTTTATAAAATTGTGTAGAAGCTAATGGATGTACTCAAGATTCTCCACATATTAAATTAAGGTTTTTTTGTATAGATTAAAAAATAATTTTTTATTTCTTAAAGATTTTATATTGAACTTTCTTGGTTTTTCTCTACTTGTGTTGGACTTTTACTTTTTCTTCTTGAAATTGGTGTTATTTTCTTTGTAAAGTTTAATGCAATTGGCTATATATTTGCTGCCTATATAACAACAGGAATGCTCGGTTAGCGTTATTTTTTTCTTTTAAAAATTTTATTTTATTTTAAAATTACAGTTCCCGTTTTAATTATTTTTATTGTCATCTCCTACTTGATACATCGAAATCGGTTTTTAATTTTATTTTTTTATTTTTAAATATTTTTTCTTTTTAAAGTTTTACCCATTCGATTGAAAGAGTAAGTGACAAAGTTGTTGATTTACAAAAATATTTATGTGAGGCAGAGGCTGGAAATATTCAACATGCTCCTTCAACAATTAAAAATAGTGGTATTGGAGTAAATAATTTGAGAAATTACAAGGAATGTTAAAACTTTTTAAAAAATTGTAACGAAATTTAGCTCTCTTTTTACCCAGAAAATTAACACACTTTAAATTGTTCTATACCAAGGTTTCAGGTTTAAAAAATTATTTTCTGTCCCAATTTCTGTTTTAGTAATCCATTGGACATTTTTGAGTTTTTGATTTATAGTGTGTTGATATAGAATTGATACAAAGTTTTTTTATGTTCATTCCAAAAAATGCCTTTTTTTCTTTTTTAAATAGATTTATTATTTATTTGTCTCTTTGTTTCTTCTTCTCTTTTAAAATTTTTATTTGTTTTTAGATATTTATGTAAATAAAAATATTTTATAAAATTATTATTTAATGGAAAAATGAATGTTTTTATACATTTAAATATTTTAAATTTTCTTAAAAAACATGTCTCTTTTTATTAGAGTTCAATTTTCTGGAGGACATTTGCTGTTTGATTGGAAGATGCTTTCCCTTTGGTAATATGAATGGATGTGAAATGTTTCCATGGCAATTTTTTATCATCAAAAGAAGAGATTTTTTTAAATGAAGAATGCTTTATCTATGCAATATGTATATAAAAAATAAATGTAAACGTTAATGGACGGAATGAAAGGAATGATGCTAATATGTGAAGGTGGGTTATAAAGGGGCGGCAAAAATATATAGAGAATATTTAAAAGGGGTAAAAAGGTTTTTTAATAATCGCTAATGGATTTCTTACATTATAGAGAAGGAATTTGTCATTTTTACAAAAATTTATTTTTTGTCAATCCTCTATAAAGATTGAATTCTTTAAATAATAAACGGGAGGAATATATTTTTGCCGCCAGAATATTTGATATTTTATTTTTTTGGGGGTGGTAACATTCTTTTAACAGGACTTGTTAAATTTTAGAATTTAAAATTTTTAATTTTTGGGCACTAAAAAGCTAAAAAAAATTATTAAAAGGATTATTTCTAAATCTCTTTACTCTATTAAAAGTATTAAGAAAAAATTTTTTTACTTGCAATTAATTTATTAATCCCCCCTTTTTATTTTTTATATTTAAAAAAGTGTTTATTTTATTAACACCCACATTTTTGAATCAGAAAAGTTTGTCTCAATTAAAAAAACTTCCTTCTTTATTTTTGATTTATTAATTGGTTGTTAAGTTCTTTTCTTATTTAAAATACGAATTTATTTTTTGTAGCCTTTATTATTCTCTCATTCTTCAATGGTATTATTTCATTTGCTACAAATATGCTTCTTATAAATTTTGATAAAAATGAGAAAAAACAGCAATATTGATGCTCAAAATGATGCAAATAATTCCCAGCCGAAACGAAGAAGACGATCACCATTTGAAAGTAACAAAATTGCTGATACAAGTGGTATTCAACAGGTTTTGTAAATAATTTTGTAAAAACTAAAAGATATTTCTCTTGTTTTTTTAGCCAACAGATCGTCAACGTATTTTTTCTGCTCGATTGTTTTCTGCTTCACAAAGTCGTTCGCCTTTTAATGCTGACCAAGAACAACAACAACCAACTACAAGTAATTATCAACACCATTTAACACCAACAACATCAAGTAATAATAATCAATGGTTAAGGCAGCAACTTCCGATGAGTGGATGGAAAAAGCATTTAACTAGAGAAGCAGTTTCGGACAATGAGGATGATAAACACTTTGATGATCGGGTAAGATTTCAGCATATTTTCTTTTAAAATATTCCTTTCCGGAAAATTGTAAACTTATTTTTTCGGAAAAAATGTAAATTTATTTATTGTCATTCCGGAAGAATTGTAGATTTAAAATTGTAAACTTATTTTTTGTAATTTTATTTTCCGGAAAAATGTAAAAGTTTCTAATTAAAAATTGACTATTTTTATTTCTTTAAATTAAAAGGATAGCGATGAACAACATAAAAACCAACAAAATGAAGTACAACCTAAAATAAAAACAACAGAGGAATTAGAGAAAATTCATTTTGAAAAATTAAAAAACTATAATGAAAAACGAAGAAGAAAAAACTTAAAACAACAACAATCTTTAGACATTGAAAGTTTTCAAAAAAATAATAAAAGAAGAAGAAAAATAACAAAAGTTGAACCTTTAAGATTTTCGCCGCAATCAACATTTAGAGAAGAAGATGACAATGAAATTAAAAAACCTTTTAGTTCAACGTTGGATATACAATTGGCTGACAATGAACCTAGAAAGGTATAAATTTTCTTTTAAAAATTTTTTAAATTCTTTGTTTTTTATTATAGAGAAGCAAAAGTATTAATTCTAAAAATATTTCTGAAAGTATTATACCTTCAACTTCATTAAATTTAAATATTTCCATAGAAAATAAAGAAGAGAAAAAAGATGTGCCAACAACAGAAGAAAAAGAAAATATTAAAAGAAATGGTTCTATTCAAAGTGGAATATCTCCATTGGAAGATTTAAATATTATATCAAAGATTCCAACACCTCCAATAATTACAATAAGTAGTCCAAAGCAACAACAAAAAAAGATATCAGTACAACAACAAGATCAGCAACAAGGATCGTCTTTAGTTATTAATGAAGAACAGCAACAAAAAAGAATACCTACGCAAATGAATCCTTCGTTAATTAAAGGACTTTCTAAGGTTCTTTTTATTTTTAAAAGATATTTAAAAAAATTTATCTTCAGTCGATATCAAGATTTCGCAATAGAAATCGAATAATGGATGAAAATTCAGTAGAGCAAGCCAATTTTATGTCAAAATTTGGGATGTCTGGAACTGGAATACAGGTTTTTAAAATTAATTTTCTACTACTATTCTTTTTATTTTTAAGCCTGGCAATGCTACTGATCAACAAAGCAACAGTAATGATAGAAGGAAGTGGCTTTCTAGTGTTGTTTTTGATTCGAACGATCCAGAGTATTATCATTGGATTGCTTTGGTTTCAATTGCTTATGTCTACAATCTTTTGGTTTGTTTTTTTATTAATTATTCATGGCAGCATCGATTTGATCTACACTTATTCGATTAATTTAAGGTCGTCATAGCCCGGGTTGTCTTTATTGATTTGGCTGCTGGTCGTTTATGGATACTTTGGTTAATACTTGACCTTTTGATGGATTCCTTTTATGTTGCTGATATGTTTGTCCGTTCTCGTACAGGTTTGTCTTTTTCTCTTGGTTTATAGTTTTTAATTTTTAAGTTTAGGTTATTTGGAGCAAGGCCTTCTCGTTCGTGATTGTGCCAAAATTCGTTCTCTGTACCTTAGAAGTCGGCAGTTTTTGGTTATTTTTAAATTAATCTTTGGATAGTTAGTCTTATGAGATTCTTAATGTTTTGTCAAGTGTCTGAGATTATTGTTTTCTTTTATTTTTAAATTTTTTTAGGTCGACATTGCTAGTTTATTGCCAATTGATCATTTTTGTTTAATTATACTTTGGAGGTCATTTCCTATTTTTCGATTGAATCGTTTGCTTAAAAATGAAAGAATTCAACGTTTTATGGAGCAAACTGAAACTCGAACTTCAATGCCCAATGCTTTTAGGGTTGGAGTTGTTGTTTGGTATATTGCTGTTATTATACATTGGAATGCCTGGTAAATACTACTAATTTTATTACAAAAATTCTTTTTAAATTTTAGTTTTTATTTCTTAATTTCTGAAAGTATTGGTTTGGGAACAGATCCATGGGTATATGGTGCTCAAAATAAACAAAGTCTGCCTGATGGAATTAATGATACTTTAACTAGAAGATATATTTACAGGTTCTTTTAAAATTTTAATTAAATTATTCGACAATTTTTTAGTTTTTATTGGTCAACATTAATTTTAACAACAATTGGTGAAGTGCCTGGACCCCAACAAAATGTAGAGTATGCATTTGTAACTGTCGATTTAATGTGTGGAGTACTTATATTTGCTACAATTGTTGGAAATGTTGGAAGGTTTGATAATTCTAACTTTTTAGTTAACATTCATTTTTCAATTTTTTCAGTATGATCTCAAACATAAGTGCCGGGCGAACAGATTTTCAAAATAGAATTGATTCTATAAAGCAATATATGGATCTACGAGGAGTTGGAAAACAGGTTTTTTCAACTTTCAAATTAAAGATTTTTTAAATTTCAAGTTGGAAAATCGTGTTATTAAATGGTTTGATTATTTATGGGCTAATAAACAAGGCTTAGCTGATGCTCAGGTGCTGAAAGTTTTACCTAATAAACTACAAGCTGAAATTGCAATGCATGTTCATTTTGAGACCCTTCGTAAAGTGCGAATTTTTCAGGTTGATTTATTAATATCTATTTAGTGATTTTCTAAAATTTATTAGGATTGCGAAGCTGGTTTATTAGCAGAATTGGTACTTAAATTGCAACTACAAGTATTTAGTCCAAATGATTATGTTTGTCGTAAGGGTGATATTGGACGAGAAATGTATATTGTTAAAAGGTTTTATTTTTCTTTTAAATTTTTAATTTGAATACTTTAAAGAGGCATGCTCCAGGTTGTAAGTGATGATGGTTCTAAAATATTTGCTACATTATCTGAAGGTGCTGTCTTTGGCGAATTGTAAATTTTAATTTATCCTTTAATTTTAATTATTTCACTTTTTTTATTTGGATCTATTCTAAACATTGCTGGAAGTAAAAATGGAAACAGACGCACAGCAAATGTTCGATCGGTTGGATATACCGATTTGTTTGTTTTGAATAAAGTTGATCTTTGGATAGGTTATTTCTTTATGTTTTACTTGCATTAGAATATCTCTTAATTAATTTTCAGCTTTGAGAGAATATCCAGAAGCTAGAAAAATTCTTATAAACAAGGTTTCTATAAAATTAATTTAATATAAGTTGAAGATTATATTTTTTTAGGGTCGTGAATTATTGCGGAAAGACAATCTTTTGGATGAGAATGCTCCCGAGGAACAAAAATCAGCGGAAGAAATGACTGAAGAATTGCAATCGTCTGTTAGAATTCTTCAAATTAGGTTTGTAAATTAATTGATTGGTCTATTATTTGGTTCGCACAATTTTTGGACTATTTTTTGCCGATTTGTCCCATCTAAAACGAGTTTTACTAATATAAAAAATAATTTTCGTTTCAGAGTTTAAATTTTCAGGGTTGCAAGACTTCTAGCAGAACACACAAACACAGAAACAAAACTTAGAGAACGGATATCTTATTTGGAATCAAAACTTCGAAAATATGCTGTCTTGGCAAAAGAAAAGGAAGCTCAACTAGAAGATGACAATTCTAATCAATTTGAAGATGAAGGAAATTAAATTAGAATTTCAATGCGCCTTTTTTAAATTTAAATAATGAATTTTTAGTTTATAAATGCTCAACTTTTTATTACAGAGTTTTACAAATTTTTAAAAAATCAATATATCGATTAGTATTGATTTTATCGATTAGTATCGATTTTTTGAAAATTTAAAATTTCTTAAAAATAAATTATCGATTAGTATTGATTTTATCGATTGATATCGATTTTTTGAAAATTTAAAATTTTTGGAAAATAAATTATCGATTAGTATTGATTTTATCGATTGATATCGATTTTTTGAAAATTTAAAATTTTTGGAAAATAAATTATCGATTAGTATTGATTTTATCGATTAGTATCGATTTTTTGAAAATTTAAAATTTTTGGAAAATAAATTATCGATTAGTATTGATTTTATCGATTAGTATCGATTTTTTGAAAATTTAAAATTTTTGGAAAATAAATTATCGATTAGTATTGATTTTATCGATTAGTATCGATTTTTTGAAAATTTAAAATTTTTGGAAAATAAATTATCGATTAGTATTGATTTTATCGATTGATATCGATTTTTTGAAAATTTAAAATTTTTGGAAAATAAATTATCGATTAGTATTGATTTTATCGATTAGTATCGATTTTTTGAAAATTTAAAATTTTTGGAAAATAAATTATCGATTAGTATTGATTTTATCAATTGATATCGATTTTTTGAAAATTTAAAATTTTTGGAAAATAAATTATCGATTAGTATTGATTTTATCGATTGATATCGATTTTTAAAAATTGCTGTCTCTCAAGACTCAACTGACCACAAAATGGATATTAATTTTTATCTCTACCACACTATTTCTTTTTTTGTATTTCTCTAACTATGGGGACAAAGTGTCATTTATTTCAAATTATTGCAGTACGCCAAATTAAGTATCGCTTTAAATTCGTGTTTCTTACTTCTTTTCAGGGTGTTTTCCCCATAATACAAAGAATTTCTAAAACTTTTAAAAATCGGTATTTTTATTGCAAAATCAGATATCACAATATAATAAAAAATCAAAAAAGTAATGTTGAACACAAGTTCATTTTTCAGCAAACACAGGCCCATCACTTCTTGGAATTGAAGAATTTCTGTTGGTTGGATCTCGATCTCTAAAATATATTTTTAATGGTTAAAAAACAATAATTAAAAACCTGATTTTTTATTTGAAATTTGGGAATAGAAGAGCCATGTGGTAAGCCCAAAAAAAAGTGTAAAAGCCCAAAACAAAGCAAAAAGTACATCTTTTTTAACATTGCAGAATCAGATTGTGAAGAGCATCACGAACATTTGTTTGAAGTAATGATCGTGCATAAAGTCATTAATACATCAACTAAAAAAAGATTTTTATTAATATGTTTTACGGTTTTTTTAGAATTAAATGACAGAAGGGGATTCTAGGTAATTCTCGGTAAGAAAAATCCAAAATCTTCAAAGCTTTCAGACTATAATTTTTCTAAATTTAAATTATCAAAAATCCCCTTCACCTAAAATCACCCCCTAAAATCATTTTTAATATATTCAAGGTATTTATTATTATTTTTCAACAAAAGAAACCTCTCAAATATTTTTTAAAATTCTTATTCTAATAGGGCTTCTTCCCTTTTATTAAATTTTTATCTCCTTTTTTCTTTAAAAAATCTTTTCTACCATTTTTTGTGCCATTCTTATAAAATATATTTTCTTTTTAATTTTACAAAACTAAATCCATTTTTACCTCTTTTAAAAAAGCCAAACACATTTTCGCGCGTCATTCATTCTCCTTTACATTTTCCATTTTTGTCTTTCCAGTAAATGAATCAATCCGCCCCTCGCCGTCCATTTCCTCAGCCAGGATTACAACAACGTCGACGTCAATTGAATAATCACCAACATCATTATTTTGGCCGAAGATTTCGTCGTATTAGACCAACAAGGCAAAACACTTTTTCAAATAATAATTCAAATAATTCAATGGGAGAATTAGATAAATATGTTATGCACAATTTGCTTGTTAAAATCCATCCATTCAGGTAATTATTTTGTTGTTGTTCCTTAAAAAAATAAATTAAATTATTTATTAAGAAAAGTAATTTGGACTTTATGTGCTCTTTCAATTTTACTTGGAATTTTAATTGTTCTAAATTCAATTTGGAGTCTTATACCAGAAAATAGAGCTGCAAATAGAATTGGGTATGTAAAAATAATTTTTAAACTTCTTTAAAAAATTTTTTTAAAGAAATGATACTCCATTCCTAATTTTTTCCGAAGCTTTGGCCTCAGCTTTGTTAATACTCAGTGTGCTTGGAATTAAAATTGTAAGAGAAAAAATATTTAGGAAAAACATAATTTTTAATTTTTAAAGACTTTTATGGCCAACAAAGCTGTAAGGTCAGAAGGACCTTTTTCACAAAGAATTAATCTTCGGGACAACGAATTACCATCAGTTGAATTGGCTTTAGCCCAATTTGATTCACAAAGGAGACCCTATTCTGCACCAAATTGGTTTAACTCTTCTGACTGGCAAGATTTTTTTGCTGCCCCCGGGACGGTACAACAAGAATATGGAGGAAGAAATTTACCTCCTTTTGATCCATTTTTATTTCCTCCAGCACCTCCACGTTATTCTTCTTTAGAAGTTCCAAATCAAGCAATAATGGTTAGTGGACGTCCAAGATTAGCAATTGCTGTTTCTAGAAGGCCAAGTTTACCACCAGTTGGACAATCTAATCAAACAAGCAATTTTGTGCGTTCACCACCACCGCCTTATGTTCCAACAGCAACTTAGAACTGAAACAAAATTTATCTCAAAAAAATCTTCAAAAAATTTCTAATAAAAATTATTCAAACCTCTCAATTATAATAAACAATTTTTAATTCTTTTTGAATTTCTTCAATCTTTTTTGCTTCACAATTTTTTAATTTAAAAGTAAATAATTGAAAAACATCAGAAAATGATTCTTCTTTAAATCCGAGTTTTTTAAATAAACAAATACTTGATTTGTTGTTTAAAGAAATTTTTGCAATAAAATTAGAAGCAGAATTAATTCTTTTTAGAATATAATTGATAATTAATAAACAAGCCTCTTTTGCTATTCCCTTATTTCGACATTTTTGTTCAGCAACCATTACAGAAATTTCAAAAGTTGTTGGCTCTTCTTCTTCGTTTTGCTGACAAATAAATGCGTTGACATCACCAGCCATAGAACCAATCTGATTTTAAAAAGTATTTTTAAAATTTAATTTGAAAATAAAAAACCTCGTCGTCACCACCAGTTGCTTCAAATGTTTGTTTATCCAATATAATGAAAGTTAACTTGTCAGAATCTTCTTGCCACTTTTTTTGCATTTCATATTCTTCCACAAGAGTTAAAGGTTCTGAAGATGTTGCAATTAATAATTCTTCATTTTCCATCCAACCATTGTATTTTTGGACGTGTTTAGAACAATATGGAACGAGAATACAGGATTGTCCAATTATTGATTCGTGCTCGTTTATTTTCATCTAAATATCTATAAAATAGAGGTTTTGATTTAAAAAGATATAAAAAATGTTAGAAACATGAAGATTAAAAATTTAAAAAATTCATCGATTTTTTATTCACAAAAATCAAAATATATTAATCTACTAAATGATCACAATACTTAAATGATTATGACATAAAATAAAGAAAATGTTAAAATGAACAAAATTATGCGACATATGTAACAATAAAAGTTGAGGCAACAAACAACAAATTGAAAAAAGACGTGGTTTTTGAATATAATATCATTAAATGGAACTAAAAAGTATTCTAAAAAATCTCAAAAACCGGGTAAATAATATAGAAATTCACAACTTAAAAATTAATATAAGCCCATAATTAGCGAAAAAACAAAGATGTATGGGCCTTGATTTTAAAATAATTATACAAATAAATTATTAACAATACCGACTAAAATAAAATTTAAAAACCTCTAAACGTTCGATTTTCTAACAACAAGAACTTTGTAGGTACGAGGATAAATCACAAAAAGGGAAAGTTGCACTGAAGAAATGATTGTTCCAATTGAATTTGGGACCTAAAAATATTTATACTTTGAAATTAAAAATTTTATTAAATTGAAAAAAAGATTTTCTAATGAAAATCTTATAAGAAAAGTAAAAAAACCACACGCGGTATCAAACCTCCGCGGGAGAAAATAGAAGTCTGCGAATAAACCACCTAGCCACAAACTCTCTTAACCATACCCGAAATAAACTAACTATATACAAATAATATAAACTAAATCCAAATCTACCTTCATGTAAAGATCATCAACCAAAAAACCATAAAGTAACCACTGAAGACAAACCTAAATTTAACGAAAAATATTAAAAGATAAAAAAAAATAAGCAAAAAAATTTTACAGTCATATTTGCCAAACATAACATAAAAGGTAAAGATTCTGTGCTTTTTGATCTAATTATTTGTCCAATATCAGCAAGTGGAGAAGCGATTGTTGCTTAAAAATGAACAAGATTAAAATAAATTTAGAAAAGACAAACCAATGTTTAAAAGCATACAAATTATACCAAGAATATTTTCTTTTAGATTAAGACTAAAAGATTGATGTTTAATTAAAATTGTAGTTAAAATAGCAATGAAGAATTCAATGAGGATTAAATGTCTTAATCTATTCTAAATTTTTTTTTTAAATTAAAAAAAATATTTTTAAAATAAAACCTTTAGTCTAGTCTTCATATAATAATAAGCCAGATAAACTGTTTGGAAAATCAAACCAATTCCATTCACAAAAATAATTGTTTGGTCTTTTTTAAGAATTCCATATCCTAGCCAACAAATACAACTGACTGAAGTTAAAAAGAAGGGAGCAACGCCTGTTCCTTCTGTTGAACTAAAAAATGAAAAGATAAAATAACATTTAATTTTAAAAATAAAACCCTCTTCTGTGTATTCTTGTACAAATCTGAATTCCACACAAAAACATCCCAATTGTTGAAGCTGTAGCGGTGAAGGAAAGAAATTCGATAAAGTTGACATAATCCATATTTATGTACGTCCTTTATAAATCATTTAAAATACAAAAAATTCTAGAAAATAAATTAAAAAATTAAGAAATACCTCACAAAAAATTTCTCAAGAATAAAAAATGAGACATTTCATCCCATCAAAAAAACAATACGCCAATTCTATTTATTTTAAAAATAAAATTAAGAATGAGCAACTAAAGTCCAACGTAGCCCGTCCGATAAAATTCAAAAAGCAGAATAAAAAAATTTAAATATTTACCAAGATTTAATAAAAACTCTTCTTCATGTTCTAAATTTTATAATAAAAAAATACAAATTTATTCAGCTAAAAATATATAAATAATTTTAAAGTTGGAAAAAAATTAAATTTAAAAGAAAATATAATTCTAACAATAAAATTACAGAATAAAGGGTACAATTAATATTTTTAAAAAACTAAAAATTATCTATTAATTTTATGGATTAAATTCTTCTGGGTAAAAAACTACACAAATCAAACAAAAATTTAAAAATAAAATACTACATAATTTAAAAAAGGGAAGGGGAAGTCTCTAAAAATATGAGCATTTTTTCTATAAATTATTTTAAGTTTAGGCGGGGTATCTCTTTCTTAAGTGTGGTTAAATTTAAAAAAAAATTTAAAAATTATATAACGGTCTTAATTTAATTTCTGGAGGTGCCGATTCATAATTATTTGCAACAATTTTTTCCATTTCATCTTTTTGTTGGGGACCATCAGCACCTATTGTCCAAATTAATGAACACCAATTAGCACTTCTACTACGCAAAACAGCTTTACTAACAACTTTTAATGCATTTAGTAGGTTGGCAGTTTCTTTAAAATAAGGGAAAAATTTTTTTTTTATTTTTTTACAAAAAAACCTCTTTTCTCGTCATAATGTCCTCCTCCTCCACCTCCTCTCAATTGTTGTAAAATTGCTGTTCTCTCAGTAAGTCTTGTTTGTTGTAAAATTTTTATTGAATCCAAAAATTCTCTATGGATTTTATGAATATCTTCATTTATTAAATCTTCTTTTAATTGTTCCATTTTTTCTAACAAAGTTACCATTCTTGCATGTTCTCGGAAAAAATCAACAATTAAACGATCAACACGAGACTTAAAAAAATATTCTTTTTCATTGAATTTTTTAAAAAATTTAAGTTTTTACCGGTGCTGGAGGCAATCTTGGAATTGGTAAATTATTTGCAGAACTAATTCTTTTTCCCAAATTATGTCGAGCTAATTCTGCTTCTGTTTTTTTCCTTTCTTTTTCTAATTGTTTATATTGTTCTGAACATTCTTCTAAACAAACATTTAATTCATTAAATTGATTTTGTTGTTGTTTTAAAATTAAAGGTGTTTGTTGTTGTTGGTGGTGGGGTTGGTTTGAATTGTTTATCTTTAAAAAAATAAAAATGATCTCTCAATTAAAATTTAAAGAAAAAACCTGTTGAACTCCTTGAACTCCACTAGAATTAATTATTCCAATCATTTGTGAATAAACATGTTCATAAATATGTTGTTGTAATTCCAAATGTTTATGATATAAACGAAGTTCGTTTTCATCACAACTATTGCTTTTTGAACGGGAAGAAATTAAAGGAATTGTTGTTTTATTTTCTTCTTTTTTTGTTGAAATTGGGGAAGAATTTATAGAATTACCAAAATGTTGTTGCTCTTTTTGTTGGGGTGTTTGACTTGCAAAAGAATTAGCATTGAATAAAGGAGCATTATTTTCTTCTGTATAAGGTCGTTGTCCAATGATTGGACGGAAACGTGTTGGAATTGGACGCTAAACAAATTTTTAAATTAAAAAAAGGTCAAAAATTCAAACGAACCTTAATTTCATCTCCATTCTGAAATTGTAGTTTTTGTTGTTCAAAATTATTCATTAAAGGCCACGATCCAAATCCTTTCAAATTTTGGTTATCAAAATATTGTTGTTGTTGCTGTTTTTGTTGATAACCAAATTCTTTTTTATCTTCCAATTGTTCTGACCAAAGAGGTTTTTGCTTTTGTTGTTGATGAAATGGACGAAAAGCAGAAAGAGGTTGTGGGGGAAGTGTTGCTGATTTTGTTGTTGCCAAAGATTGGTCAAAAGAAGAATTATTTTCCCAATAATTATTATTATATCCTTCCAAATCATCTGTTTGTTTTCGAAAATAAAAATTGTTGTTGTCATTAGCAGAAAGTGAAGAAGTAAAAGAATTATTACTTGAAGAACCTCCCTCAAAACTTGTATTGCTATTAGAACGTTGTTGTTGTTGATCAATTAGATTTTCGGCAACAAATTTTTCTGGACTTTTGTAAGTAGCGGGAGTAAAGGAATTCTAAAATTATATTTTTAAAATTTTTTTAACAAATTAAAAAAATATTTTCCTTCCAAAACTTTTTAAAATTAATTCTCAATTTTGGCGGTCATTAATTTATCAATTTATTTTTTGAAATGTCTCAAGGACGCTACCTAGACTAAAAATTATCTTAATATTTTTTACCTCATTTTTTCCTTGTTGATCAGAAACTAGTAATGTTGTTGTTCCTTCTATTTTGTTGTCAATATTATCTCCATTATTTTGCACCCAATCCCAAATATTCCTCCAAGATTGTTTTCTTTCTTTTTCTTCAAAACAATTTTGTTGTTGTTCAGGCATTGACCAACACGAATATAAACGGCTTTGAGCCAATTTTTGAGAAGATTTGTTTTGTTGTGTTGATGAATTTAAAAGGGTAGAAAAATGTGGAGGAGAGGAGGAAATCTATTAAAAAATAATTAAAATCTAAAAATATTTAAAAATACCTTTAATTCAGAAAATCCATCAAAAGACGAAGATAAAGAATCAAAATCATTATTATTAAAATTTTTGGTTTTGTTGTTTTCAAGATCAGTGGAAGTATTTCCCCATATTTCAGCCAACCTATCAGAAGTAAAAAGGCCACAATTATTTGTTGCTTGACGACACTCTGCAGTCATTTGAATAAAATTAACAATTTTTAAAATAAACTAAAAAATAATTTAAAAATTTATTTGTTGCGCGAAATGAAGAGAAATTGAGTTTTTTTATTTAAAATGTAAAAATAAATAAATTACAAAGACTTTAAATATAAAAAATCTTTCTCAAAAAAATATCCTTTCTTTTTTTATAAAGTCCAGTCAGACTAAAAAAAGAAAATTTTGTTTGTAGCTGGCACCAAATATATATACAAATGACCCCACGCGGAGCGAAAAAAGAGTTCAAAGAATGTTTTTCTTGTGGAAGTAAAAAAATTCTCACACACAAACATTCCCTCCTCCCTCCTTTTTTTCTTCTCCGTTCGCCTCATTTTTTTAATGTTTTGAGGGGAAATGTCTATTCAAGGAGGAAAACACAAAAAAAAATAAAAAAGGCAGGCACAGACCAGCACGGGGAAGCGTGCGGCTGTTGCGACCAGACACGAAAAGGATGTACCCAGCCAGCGTTAAAAATAAGAGAAAGAAAAAGGGAAAAAATAAATAAAAAGAAAAAAAGTACGGGAAAAATGTTTTTGCAAATAAATGAAGCAAAATATTGAGGGTCAAAACAAAAAAATTGGCAAGAACGGCTGGAAATAATAAAAATATTTGTTTTTGTTTTTTCAACAAAATTAGTTGTTTTTGTCTATACATTTTGAAAATAAATATCAAGAAAATACAAAATATCAAATGTCAAAATGGTAAATAATTCAATTTATTTCAGAACATCTATTTTAGAAAATCCCTAAAAGGAACAAATAATTTAAAAATGTCATCAAGTCTTAGTCATTAAAAAAAGTTCAAAAATTATTTTTTGCAGTCGCTCGTTTAAAAATAAAACTTTTTAGCTTCCATTTTATAAGCTAATAAGCTCTAAAAAGGAATTTTCTTAATTCTCATTAATAAATACACGTTTAAAAAATGGCACGATAAAAAGGAAAAACTGAAAGAAAATAAATAAAAATATAAAAAAGCTGGGGCTTGGAAAAAAGAATGAAAGCAAACTCTAAACAATCAAAACACACTTTTCCTCTTTGAATGCTTTTTTAGAGCCAAATGTGAAAGAGAGAGAAAGTAAAAGTGAAAAAAAAAGAAAAAAACGTTTGGAAATGAACATTTTTCTTTGAACTTTTATTTATTTTTTTAGACAGTTAAATTAAAAAAAATAAAATAAAAATGCTTTTAATATTAAAAAATTGGAGGAAGCACAAAATCACACAAAATAAATTAATAAATGAGTAAAAGAAAAGAATAACCCCTTTAAACTTGGTCATTTGCTACCACCCGTTTTTGTCTGTTATGGGCGTGTCCAATTTTCTCCTTTTTTTACTGAATAAACACAGAAAATGTAGTATATAGACCACACCGGTGTCCACCTCCCATTCCTCCTCCTTTCATTTTTCTCCTTCCTCGTCCTATAAATATGCGCTTCCTCCTCCTGGTACGCGCTGTCACTCGTTGAAACATTTAAAAAAAGAAATTTATAAAAAGAGGAAAATGCGACAGAGCGGGAAAAGTGATTGTTGAATTTTTGGTTAAAAAATGGGGGGAAGAGGAAGAAGAAGAAAGTAAAGGGTGTTTGGTAGTGGAAGGGCGCGATGACGGAAGAAGAAAAACAGTAGCGACGACTGATGGGCATTTAATTTAAAAAAGATGACCTCCCAAATATTTTTATAAAGCTGTTTTGATGGACAAATCAATTTTTCGTAAATATTTTTGTATAAAAATAAATTTAAAAAAAATTGGCGCGAAAATTAAAGCACTGGTAACTTTTTGACTGAACAATCATTCAGGAATTTCAGCGGTTTAACCCACTTAACCAAAAAGGCTTTGTGCTTAATCTTAATTCTTTAGGCTTATATAGAATAAATAGAAGACAATTAAAAAATAATTTTTTATTTGTTCAACTACAATTAATAAATTTAACAAAAAAAAAGGTTAAAAATTAAAAGGTTTATTTGGCATAGAGAAAGGAAATGGAAAAAAATTATTAGAGTAAAAATTTTTTTTTGATTATTAGCATAACTATTTAAAAGCTAAATACATAAATAATTTAAAATTTGAAAAAAATAAAACGGAAGAGGTTTTTTAAATGAAAAAAAAATTACAAAAAATAGTTGTAATGATGACTTTAAAATTGAATGATGATGATTATTTGCCTATACTAAAAGGGAAAAATTTTTCAAAAAAAAAAGTTAAAACACACAAAATAAAAATCCAAAATATCAACTATTCAAAAAATATTTGTGGCAGTTAAAGGGAGAAATTAACTGCTAAAAATAATTCTAAAAATAAATACAAAAACGTCACTTTCCAACAGAGACTGTTGAAAAAATGGCTTTTTAATATTTACTCTCTGATTCAGAGAGAGAAAATATTAATCTTCCGAGATTTAACTTTTTTTTAATTTTTTCCTTTTTAAATTTAGGTAAATAGTCAGTCATTAAAAGGAATAAAAGGAGAGAAGATATGAAGGAATATAAAAGAAAATCTACATCTTTAAAATTAAAAGGAATAGTTTTTTAAAGAGGGAAGAAGTTCACTTGTAATTTAAAAAAAGATTGTTGATTTTCTTTACAATAATTTTAAAAATAAATAAAAATAAAACCCGTTACTATATACATACAATTGTGTAAAAAATATTAAAAAAATGCCTCTCTAAATTTGTATAAGTGGTTGTGGCAAATATTCTGATTGATTTAAGCAAATACAATTTAACCATTGATGTCTTTGAACTTCATCTTTAAAAAAGACAAAATTAAAAAAATTTAAATTAAAAAAAACCTTTAAATGCTACACAATAACCAGGTAATTTCCCTAAACATTTGGCCGCTCTTTTTTCTGTAGAAACAAAAAAAGTTAAAGCAAAAGGAAAAGGGCATTTTCTTTCTATTTCTGCACCAATAAACCAAATCATTTCATCTACTTTCCATTCATTTAATTTTTTTAAATTTTTTGAATAAAGGCAAACACGTGTTCCTTCTTCTATACGAAGTGATGAAGATTTGAAAGATTTTGAATTTGGTTCAGAAATTTTTAAATCATCAGCAAATGCACGGCCACTCTACATGGAAAACAGTTTTTTATTTTAAAAGAAAATTTAAAGAAAAAAACCTGCGGTTGAAAAGGATTCGAATCATTTTTAAGCAACAAATAATTATCTTGAAATTCTTCCCATTCTAACCATCTACCCAATACAATTGATTTAATCGATTCATTAGCACCAATTCGCCTTTCTAATTGTCCTTTTCTTATCATTTCAAAAAGTGCATAATTATTATTATTTGATGATGATGTTGATGTTCCTTCTGTTGTTGTTGTTAATTTATTTATTTTAAAAGCAACTACTTGACTTGCTGTCCATTCCGATTGAATATTAAAACATTTATTGTCTTTTTCAAATAAATGGATAGGTATAAGTAAACCTGTAAGTAAAAAGGTTTGAAATTTTATTTTAAAATAGTTTTTGGTTTAGTCATTGCTAATTGTAAACGAAAGATTAAACCCCAGCAAAGAATGCAACAAATCCAACAAAAAGTCATTTTGGTGTAGTGGGATAACTTTTTTGATTTATAGTACAAAGGAGGGAGGTTCGAATCCCACTTAAGGAAAATAATTTATTTTAACTTGAACAAATTTTGCAATGTATAGAAACGTGTTTACCTGCAGCTGGATGCTTAAAAAATATTTTTTATTAAAGAAAAACAGTTAAAAAACCTTTGTAGATTTTTGTTCTTGCATTAAATCAAGTTTGCATTTTGTTAATAATTCATCAACACTTACTCCAAAAATTTCACAATAATGAAAAATTAAATCGCGCATTACAATTGTTTGTTTAGTTGCCCAAGTATACGAATCAACAGAAATTTCTTCATTTGACTTAAAAAAAGATTTTTTTCTAAAAAAACATTAAAAATATTCTCTTCCTTACACTAGCAACAGTAAACAGAGTTGGTCCAAACATTTTTGAAATATTATCTAAAGATGCCAAATTTCTATTTTCATGAGATATAATTTCTTGTAAATGTCCCAATAATTTTCGAAGTGTTTTGAAATAAATTTGTGGAAGTGAAAAAATTAATTGACGATAAAATTGAGGTTTTTTAGAAGATTCTAAATTTGCTTTAATAAAAGGAAAAAAAATAAATTTTTTTTAAAATATTAAAAAAACAAACAAATTTCATAAAGTTTTGTATGTAAATTTTGAGGAATTAAAGGTTTATTTAATTGACGAAAAAATGTTCGTAAAACACTAGCAACAACAAAAACAGTTTCATCACATGTTGGTGGTTTTAAATGGACATCATGAGGATCTAGTTTAGAAAAAATTATTTTTTATTAAAAATTAACAAAAAAACCTTCTCTAAAAGATGCAATTATTTTCTTTAATTCTGCTGTCGAACCATTTTTTCTATAAATTCCTTGTTGGTATAATCCATACGTAGAGATATAACGAATACATTTATCAACTTAAGAAAAACAAATTTTAAAAATTTCAAAAAAATTAAACCAATAATAGGAACATCATCTAAAGTTAGTCGACAATCTTCCAAATTATTAGGTTCCTTTTTTAATTCTGATGTTAAAATATCAAACCAAATTGTTGTGCAATAATCATTGTAGGATTGAAGATAAAGAGAACTTTAACAAAAATTTTGAATTAAAAAATTTTTTTTAAATGAACCTTCCTTCAAGAGAAATTAAAATAGGACCAAGTGTTGAATGTTCAATTTTATTACACCAATCAGAAATGTGTATATCCTTTCTTTGAATAAAAATAATTTTTCTGGAAAAATTAAAAATTAAATTTATAAAAAATTTCAAAAAAACCTGATATCAACTTGAGTCAAAACATTTGGTCCAATAACCCAATAATGCAAGGTTCTTTCAGTTATAAATGCCCAACCATCATTCCAAAGACCACTAATTCCTTGTTTAATATATAATTTGCCACAACAGTCTAACAATGAAAGTGAATCGCCAAGAAGATCATTTCGAGGGGAAGAAGACTTGAAATAAATTTTTTTAGAAATTAAAAATATTCGATAAAAAATTTTGGGCAATAAAAAGATTTCCAAAAATTAGGTCCGAAAAAATCCTCAACAAAATTTTTTTCAATAAAACCAAACCTTTGCCAAAAGTGGAAGCCAATATTTCCCATTATTTTCTTCTGATATAAAACGTAAAGTAATAAATGTATTAGAATCATCTTTTAATGGCTTGTTATTCTTTTTGTTTGAATTATTATTGAAAATTAGACGAATCTCCTCAGAATTATTATTTCCAATTATTTTTCCCAAATAAATACATTTTCCAATATCAAAGGGTCCAAAAAAGGGAGAGGGACTCTTTAAAAATAAATTTGAAATTTTAAAATTTTTAAAATTAAAAAACCTCTTCATTTAAACTAATTGTAAACAAATCATTTCGAATTACTGCCCATCCTCTTTTTTTATGTTTAATAATTCCTTGTGGCAAAACTTGAACCCATCCAGAAAAACACACAGCTTCTCCATCAGATTTAGCACTTCCAAATGAATCATATAAAGAATTACAAATAAAAGTTGATTTTAATGATGAATTGGGTGGGAAATCTGTGGGAAGAAATGAAAAAATATTTTTAGAAAAATAAAAAAAACACGAAAAATATTCAAAAATAGAAAAATAATTAAATAACCTAGATTACTTTGTTGACTTTCAGACGATAAATCACTACAATTTGAAGCAATGTCCAAATGTTTATTGTTATTTAGAATATCCAAAAGTGGATATATTTTATTAAAACCATTACTCGAATGTTCTAATGTTGTTGTTGACATTAAATTATTTTTTTCTTCTTCTAATAAATTTGGCTGTTGTAAATTATTTGTTGTTATTGGTAATGGTGGAAATATTGTTCTTCTTGGAGGTAATGGAGGTGGTGACGAATGTTGTTGGTATTGTTGACATTTTATATTATTAAATGTTGAAGTTGTTGGAAGACAAGAATTATTAGTTAAAGCATTATTCATCAAAAACTTTCTTGGTTTTGGAATTGGTTTATATGACTGATTCTTTTCTGTTTGATCATTTATTAAATCCATAACCAAAAAATGATCTAAAAAGCTAAAAAACAAAAATTTAACGTAAAATTATTTTATAGGAGACCAAAAACGATGTAAAATTTTGAGTCAAATTATAAAAAAAAGAAAACATCCCCGTACTTCCTTTTTCGGCTCTGACAGATTATAAGCCTTTGTAAAATGATAAAAACCCCGATAAAATGATAAGGTGTGGTCCACTAAACTAAAAAAGAAAATTTAAAATTAAAAGTAGTAATACATATGTAAACTAAATTTTTAAAAATAGCATTCCTTATAAAAGAACTAAAAAAATTTATTTTTTTTTTTTGCTGCCAAAAATAAATTATATAAAAAGGATTTTTCTTATTTACGAACATATTAGAGGTAAATAAAGAGGTATGTGTGACAGCTAGTGTTGTGTTTAAAAGAAATGTTTTATATTACTACGTGTAAAAAAAGAGTTGAGTGAGTGAATCATCAGTGTTGAAATGGTTTAAAAAAAGCTATAAAAATATAAAAGAATTGTATATGTCTCTATATAACATATAAAAACTTTGAAAAGATTTAGAAAAAAATTTTTTTTTGCAAAAATTAATCGAGAATAAATAACAGGAATTAACAGAAAAAAAATCCAAAAATTAATCAAAAATTAATCAAATTCAGTAACAACCTTTTCTCTAAATTTATTTAATATATCATCTTGTTTATTTTCAATATTTTTTGTAGATAAAAGAGAAATGCCCAATTGATGTTCTTTTGTAAATGGTTGTGCCATTAATGGAAACCATCTTTTTGCAGCCATAATTGCTTCTTCAATACTAAGATTTGTTTGTGCATCTGTTATATGTTCTTGTATCCATTTTGGTAATTTTAAACGTTTATCAGCTCGACAATAACGCTAAAAAATTTTGAAAAATAAAAATAACAAAAAAAGTCTCTCACTTTATCAGCAAAAACAAGTAAACCATAATCAGTTTTTCCTCGAATTGCTCTTCCAACACATTGGGCAGCATGTCGCATTGCATCAAATGTTAAAAAATCATTTTCTCTATAAAAGAAAATTCTTAAATAATATTTAAAAAATAAACAAACTTTATTCCAAATTGATCACGCAAATATTCTAATCTTGCTCTCAATATTCTACTTTCTGTGTACATATAAGGAATTCCAAGCATTACAACAGCTCTCCCTATAAAAATAAAAAATATATAAAACAAAATTAAAAAGAACCTAAATGATGTGAAAAATCGATTCCTTCCGAAACTTTTCCTCTTGCTACAGAAAATAAAATTGCTCCACGTCCACATTCACAAGCTTCAACATATTTTTCTAAAGCTATAGAAGTTTCAAGAGCATCAGTAGTTTCAATAAAAAGTAATTTTAATTTAATTAATTCATCAATCATTCTTTGTTCATACCAAGCAGATACTACATTTTCCATATAAACATAACTAGTAAAAAATACAACAATTCCATCTGGAACAATTGCTGCTAATTCTAATATTAAACTGAAAAAAAATTGGAAAAATATTTAATAAAAAAATTAAAAAACCAACTTTCCATAATTTCTAACAACAGACAAATCTTCTCTAGTTTCAAAACGTGAAGTAATTTCAACTTGGTCATTTCCTTAAAATTTTAATTTTTATACAAAAAATTATTTCAAAAAAACCTTTAGAAACAATCATAGGAGAAATACATTGTCTAGCAAGTGTCATAGAAAGACTTGCTTTAATAATAGGATCAAAATCAAGAATTTTTGGATACATTTCCATTGGAGAAAGAGTCTAAAATGTTTTTAAAAATTTTAAAATTTAAATTCAAAAAATACTCCAGAAGTAATAACAACTGTTTGAAAACGTTCAAGTACAGGTCTAATAGCTATAGAAGCATCCATACAATTTAAATGTATTGCTGAATCATTTGTTTTGCTTTCTTTTGGTTCAAAAACTAATGAGAAGCCAATTGAATAAGTACTAACAATTGTTGAAAATGTTGCCAATTTAACAAGCGGGCTAAAATCAGAAATATCTGCAATTTCTAAAGTTTTTGATAATGAAGCAAGACGTTCAGCACAAAACCTTTATTTTAAAAATATTATTTTAAAAAAATAAAAAAAGAAAACCTCATTGGTTTTCGATCAACAAAAACTCTAGATTTTATATCACGAAGAAAAGCTGCTGGACTTTCAATTTGAACTGTTTTTACTCTCATTCGATGTTTAATATATTCTAATATACGACGCATAAACTTGAAAAAAATACAAAATTATTTTCAGAAATTAATAACAAAAAACCATCATAAAATGTTCAGCAGTTCTAACAGTTCCAGGAATTGCTTCATCAAGTATTTCATTTGGAAGTACAGGATTTGCCCAAACTCTTTCATCTTCTTCTCTTTCTTTTTGAACTTTACGAAGTCCTTCAACTAATTTTTCATATTCATCTTGTATCCTTTCTTCATTTTCTTTTTTTAATGTGTGAATATGCTCTTCTAATTTATCTATATTTTTTGAACATTTTTCCATCATTTTTTTAGTCTAAACAAAATAAATCTCATTTTTAATTTTTAAAAAATTCAAACCAAAGTAACACTCATTGATTCAATACAAACATTATCTATATTATGAGCTTCATCAAAAACAACACAAGATTTTGGATTTAATTTGCGAGAAACCAAATCAGCAATTTTTGGATCGAGTAAATAATAATAAGAATAAACAATAATGTTGGCTCTTTCAATTAAATGACGACAAGTAAAATAAGGACAAATACCATTTTGACGTCCCCATTCTCTTAGATCAGGCTAAATTTATTGAAATTTAATAAGATAAAATCTAAAAAAATAACCAAATTAAAAACTCCATTTGGCAATGTTAAATCTCTTTTTTCATCAAATTTTTCAAAAAAAGAACAACAAGGCAAATCAGGATTTAAAACACGCTTTGCTCTGACATAACTAGCAGTTAAACGTTGACAAGCACCATCAACAGCCGTTCCATTTCTTAGGCTAACAACATCCTTATTTATACAAAGATTTTTGCGGGCAGAAAGCGTTAAAGCGAGGAAATTAGGTTGAGCCTGTCTGTTTAAAATTTTTTAAAATTATTTTCAATATTAAAAAAACTTACGCCTGTAACTTTTTTGTAATAGAGAAATAGCCTTTTTAATTCTTCCACACATTTTTCAATTTCAGGAATTGTACGAGAACAATAAATCAATTTATGTAAACGATCCTAAATTTAAAAATAAAATTTATGTTATTTTAAAAATTCATACTGGATATCTACACATATAAGCAACAACTAAAGCCAATAAAGAAACGGTTTTGCCTGTTCCAGAAGGCATTTCTAAAAGACAATGACCCTAACAGAAAAAAATTCTTTGCTTAAAAATTAAAAATAAAATTTACAGGTGCGTCCAAAGCTTTTTTCAATTGTTCCATATAAAGGACTTGTTCCGGATAAACATATTCATAGGGGAATAAAATGTTGAGACCATCAATATTCAATCTAAAAAATAATGACTTTAAAAATAAATAATTAAAATTACTTCATTTTGTGACAAACACCGATTGATTAAATTAATCCAAAAATAAATCTAAAGGTCGAAAAAGTTTTAAATAAAAAATTTGCAAAATTTGTATCATGGTAATGATATCCAAAAAGTAATATTATACACACAAAAACAAAATAATTTTATTCCTATTTATATAGCTGCAAACAATAATATCTAAGCCTTCAAATATTTATCAAACTTTTGAGCTTTAGCCAAATCTGGATCTTTTTGTTGAGTAAATCCTTCATTTTCAATACTTCTTACCCATTCATAGCCAAATCCAGGAGTTGGAATTTTAGGATTAAAACCATAATTTTGTTTTGGGCCAACATTTTTGCCAGGAACATCGCCACTAAAAAATTATATAGAATTAATATTTAAAAATAAACAAACGAGATTGATCCATTCGCCTCAGTTTGACCGGCGATTTCCTTAGTGTCCATTTCTAAAACAGATCGAGGAGGCATAACAGCCCTACGAGCATCCTGATACAAAATTTAAGAATTATTTAAATTAAATAAAACTAACCCTAGAAAGATAATAATTATCAGATATTTTTCGAACAATTCCTTCCTCTGTAGAAGCAGGTTCAACACTTCGAGAAGATTGAGTATTTGGAAATCGAGTATGTGGTTGATAATAAGCCTAAAACAAAGAAAATATTCGAAAATTGATAACTTAAAATTACCTCCCCATCTTCGGTGGGCAAACCAGGAGGTGGAGTTATGGGCAGACGTTTAACTCCAAGAAAAAAATCACGAATCCAAGCAAAAAATGGAGTTGATTCTTGATTTTTGATATTTAAAGAAGCAAGTTTCGGAAGTTTACTAGCCATCTGAATAAAGATTTAGAAGTCTAAATATCTGAAAACAAACGAAATTACAGAATTTTCAAAAATTCAAGACAATAACTCAAAAATGTCAGACTCAAAAAGTCCTTCGGAAAATTTTGAAATGGTAACTTTATTTTCGAAATGGTAACTTTCAAAATATCTATTTCACTTTACTCATTTTTTGTATTTTCCGTCACGAATCCCTAAAAGTCTCGAGCCGTTATAATTAGGCTTCATCTAATCTTAAAACTAAGCTTCAAATTTAGGTTATGCAAAAAGATAAAAGATGAGCAGCAAATTATTTTTATACTCACAAAGAATTCCTTTATATTTGGGCAACAAAAATATTTGTTTGTGCAGTTCAAATCAAAAAGGACATTCTCATTGGGACAACATTGCAAAAACAAAAACAACAAAAGATCAAGAAAAAGCCAAAAGGATTAATGCTTATTCAAAGAGGATTTTTAATGCTGTCAAAGAAGGTTGTGATCCAAAACTTAATAATAAATTGGCCAAAGTAATGGAGGTAATTTTAACGTTATATTTTAAAAAATTATTTTTTAAATCTTAAAGGAATATAAAAAAGAAAGTCTCCCGATGGAAACATTTAACAAACTTTTGGATAGGCACAAGGTTTCTACTAATATTTTTTTGTTAATCTTTATTTTCTTTTTTTAAGGCTGAAGCTGAAGCAAAGAAACAAAAAGGAGAATGAGCCATAGTTTTCATTTATGGGTAAAATAATAATTTGTTTAAAAAATATTTTGAATTTGTTATCTATTTAATTATTTTTTAATTATAAAATTAGCAACAAAAAATATAAAAAAATTTTTTAAACATCTTCAGTTTGTTGTCGTCTTAATAAATTCCAAGTACTCCTCTTCCGGTTACCTAAAAATTAACATATTTTAACTGATTTCAAAAATAATTTACAAACCAATAAGCATTGGTGCTTGATTTTTATGAATAACTTGAATGATTGCGGGCGGCTGAGTCCATGGTTCTCCGTCGATTTGCATTGGTAAAGTTTTATGAGTTTGTATAACTACTGTTGAACATTGTGCCAGTCTTCTTGCTTGCCTTACTCCCGCTTTTATTTGTCCCATTTGAATGGCTGATTCAAGGCCAACAACCTAAAAAAATTTTAAAATTTTGATAGAACCTCCACCTGAATCTTACAAGCCCCATAAAATTAAGAAAAAATTAAAAAAGAACCTCAATTAATTTATCCCCAATGTCCTGTACTCTATGCTGTAATTGACTATTTGCAATTTGTGGAAATAAGTAAGGTATATGCCAAGATGTTGAACTTTTTCTGCTATTTCCCCAAAGATTGCTACCTCCATAACTTTAATAGAAAAATTAAAATATTTTCTAAGAAAAATTTTTCATACATGCTTGCAATATTTAGCAAAGCAATTCCTTCCAAATTAGGTCCAACACCCAAATCAATAGTTTCTCCATCACACTGAAAAAAAAATAAATTTTTCAATCGTGTTGAAAAATTGTTTAAATGAACGCCAAAGTGTTTTAGCGTCTAAAAACAATTTCAAAAATTAATTTTAAACAAACCAAAATATCAATTTGTTCATGTAAATTTTTACAACTGCTACTTAATGTTTCGCTTGTACCCAATTCAAAATACCACAATTTATTTCTCATTCTAGAATTAAATTTTTCTGGATATTTTTCACGCATTACATGGAAACGATGTGCAATTGAAGCATCAACACCAATCGAAAAATAATTCTAAAATTTAAAAAAATAATTTTAATAAAAAAACCTTCCCTTACATTAATTATATGATAAGGTTGTGGATCTCCTTTGTCAAAACGTCTAGTTTGTTCAATTGTTATTTGCCATCTATCCATTAAAACCTTCAAATTACAACAATTTTCTTTCATTTTAATTAAAAATAACCTGATTTGCCTTCTCTATTTGATGTAAAATTTTTTGTAAGGGTTCGTTTTCATAACCTCCTCCCCATTTTAAACATCTTGCCAAATCATTACCAGTGCCTAATGGAAGTACAGCAACAGGTGGACGATTATCTCCATATTCCATTTTATCTTGAAAATTTTTTTTTGAATTTTTAAAAAATCAGAAAAATTACCCATTGATTCTAATACCCATCCAACAGTTCCATCTCCACCACAAACTAGTACATTATAATTATTTAATGATTTAAATAAATTTAATCCGGGTTCTGGCCCATCTTTGATTAAATTATAAACCTGAAGAAAAATTTTTCTTTAAAAAGTTAAATGATTGAAAATACTTGCCTGTCTAGGATTCAGTAAATATTGAAGCCTAAAAATAAAATTTAAAAAGTATTTAAATAAATTTTAATAAAAAACATACTTTCTAAAAATACGTTCGCCTTGTCTTCCTCCACTTTTTGGATTAATTAAAACTAAAAGAGGGCGAGAACGGCTATTTGGTGATAATGGAATTGTTTTTAACTAAAAAATAGAAAAAAATAAAATTGTGACGGCTTGAATGTTATGGCAAAAATATTTTTACATTCCCTTTAAAAGATTGACCCTTCCAAAAATTCTAGCTTTGGGGAACTTTCCATATTTACAGGAAAAAGTAAAATTAACCTGAAGAGGACCTCCACTTGCACCATTATTATTTATTGTTGCTGTACTTTGACTTTGTTGCTGTTGCTGTGAAGTTGAAGGTAGTATTGTTGTTATTGTAGAAACGGTAGCTGAGGTATTATTAGTTGTAGCAGAAGTTGTTGATCTATCCAAAAATGTAGGAATAATATTTACAGGAGGAAGAATGCTAGCAGCAAGCTGTCCAAAATCACAAGCTGTTGGCCAAAGTGAAATACATTTTGAATGAAGCTTAAAAATAAAAATATCAAAACACAAACCCAGCTACTCAAAAGTTAAAACAAACCAAATTTTTGCACCAACGACAATGCCGTCCTTGAAATATTCCTACATTTGCTTTACATTTTGAACACTTTCCAGCACTTTAAAAAATATTTAAAAAAAAATAAATTTAATAAAAAAAAAACCAGTTAGAATCCATCCAATGATGTTGTTGAATTGGTTGTTCTCTCATAGAAGAAGCATTAGAATTGTATGTATGGATACAATTATTTGATGCTGAGTGAACACAACGTTCGTGTACAGTGTATTTACAAAGAGAACAAGCTAATCCTTGTTTACCTCCCCAACCAACCAACATATTCAAACAAACATTGCAATATGTTGCTATAAAAATCTTTTTAAATTTGAAAAAGTTAATCTAAAAGTCATCTCCTCTGCTTTTACTAACCCCTCAATTCCTTCCCTTTCACTTTCTGCTAATTACCCTCCAAATTCCCACGACCCCATCCCTATTTTCCTTCTACCATTTCCTTATTCCCTTAACTCATTTTCTCGTTTTATTTGTCTATATCCACACGAAAAACGAATGTTTCTTTTCTATTCCCAATCATCCAAAAAGTTCAGAAAAATACTCACGTTTACTAAAATGTCGAAGTCGCCAAATATGAAATCCATCTTCTTTAATTTCCTATAATTAAGAATAATTCATAAAAATAAAATTTTAAATTAAACCGTGTCAAATCCAAGCAAAACAAGTAAAGGAATTGTAGTTAATCCCCCACGTTTCCACTCCTCTAACGAAACAATTCCATCATTGTCATAATCAATTTCTTGCATCATTTGGCGAAGAATCTAAAAATTAATAAAGCTTCAGAAAAATTCTTTTTAATTTACTAACCGGTTCTAATTCAATTGTATCCCATTGTTGATATCTTGCAACATTCATCATCTGTGAACAGAATTTTTTAAATTAAAAAAAAATTATTTTTAGTAACCTGTTCAATAATTGATTCAACTTCTTTATGATCAAGATAACCATTACCTGAAAATAAAAATTTTTTTCATATTTAAATAAATTTTTGTGAGCTCCTCTCCCCCAATAACCGCCCAATACTTCAAATAAAATAGTACAAAAAAATCCACTGAAAAATTTTTTCTTAAATAAATTTTTGTGGGTCCTTCTCCTCCCCCCAAACATCCAATACTTCAAATAAAATAATTCGAAAAAATTTCTCTCCCTTACCATCATTATCGTAGACATGAAAAACAAATTCTAATTTATCTTCAGGAGGTGCTCCTTCCAACAAACTCAAATAACAAACCAAAGGTTTTAAAGGTATTCTTCTTTCTTCTAAATCTGGAACTGGTGACAAACTCTTAAAAAAATTTTTAAAAATTTTGAAAAAATTTTAAAATTAACCTGTTGTTGTTGCTGAAGTATTTGTTGTTGTTGTTCTTTATTTAAATCAATAATTCCATTAAAAAGCCCACTGACCGATTGTTTTGATAAATTTTTGATTGAAGATTCTTTTCGATTATTTTCTTTTTTTAATAAATTTGTAGATTCTTTTCTAAAAATATTTTTAACTCCTTTTACAGTTTCTTCAATTATTGAACTTCTTCTTTGAGGTAATTCTTGTGTTGATGGACAAAAAGACAAAAATAATTGTTGGATTAAATCTGCTGGCAATTCTGCTCCAAAATAACAATTTATGAAGGAATTGAAACCCTTAAACATTGAATATTTTTAAGAATATTTTTCAAAAATTTTAAAAACCTCAAAATCAATAGTTTGCAAATCTGGCGATAAATATCGATAAAACATTCCTTAAAAATACAAAATTAAAAATATTTTTAAAAAATTAGATTTACCTTCCGGGTGAGAAAATTCAGTCAACATATCAAGTAGTTTGTGGCTTGAATCTAAAAAGAGAAAATTTTTTAAAATATTTTTCTAAAAAATAAACACTTACAACTAGCATATTCGATTAATCTAGCAAATTGTTCAGGTGAAAGAAGCATTTTTAAAATATTAATTAAATTATTTTTTCTTTAAAATTTTCTTAAAAATTAAATTATAGCTGTAACAAATTCTAATAAATAAAAAAAAGTATTTAAAAAAAGATTAGAAAAAAAAGTAAAAACAGAGAAGAAGTCCCACAAATGGTGGCAAAATCTCTTTATAAATTTTTATGACATTTAAGCCTTTTATTACGGCAAACTCGCGCGCTTGTGTTAAATATATAATGGGTTTCACATCGATTAATTACTCCATTTTTAATAGAAAAAATTTTGTTTTTGTAGACAAAAATAAATCACAGGTATAATTGGCAAAACAATTAAAACAAATTAATTTTTTTGAGCTTTTATTTAAAAAATAAAAGTAAAAATATTTACAAAAATAACTTTTTTAAAATGTTTTTGGTCGTTTCTGCCCCATACAAAAACAAGCACGCATTGTTGGCCCTTCAATACTTCCGCGACAGTAACATCCAATCATTTTCCGCCCTCCATCTTTTGCACAAATTTCATTGCATTGCTGGACCAAACATTTGTCGAAAGCGCCGAATGAACTGAAAAAATTAAAAATAATAAGGAAAGGAAATTCTTGTGGGAGAAGTCAGAGGTTCGAACCTCAACGAGGGAAGATAATTTTTAAAAAATTTTTAAAAAATTAAAAAAACCAACCAAGGCAAAGTAAAATGTGGAGAACAGGTAGCACGACAATGAGAACAATTCAAAATCCGAAATGATTCAAGAATTATTAAATAAAGGAATAATAAAGAATTGAAGGAAGTATTAGGCATTTTTAGCTTAAATTTTAGTATAAAATTAAAAGAAGCTAAAAATTGGAAGAAATTATTTTAAATAATAAATGTTAATGAGGTGTGAATAACAACAAAAACAATCAAAAATAAGGAGAGAAAAATAAATTGTTTTAAATGCTGAAAAATGTAAAAATTGCTGTTAGCGATGTTTTTTCTTCCTTTTCTTTTATTAGAATTTTTATTGCCTTTTTACAAACAAAAGAGTATAACGTGAAACAATAAATACGCGCAGTAAACTTTTATTTTTTGTTTAATAATTTGTAAAGCGTGGAACAACCAAGTTTTACGGAAAAATTCCTAAAGAAGCTTCATCCTCAACAATTAAGAAAATTAGCTCTATATAAAAGCAATGCTTGTTTCGTTCGTTTTATCAACAAAACTCCAATCTAACCAAACAACTCACACATATTTGCTTTGCTTCCAGCTTCCTTCAAAGGCTCGTCGTCATGAAATTTCGTTCGGAAGTGTATGGTAAAGAAGATCAAGAAGATTCGAACCTTCGTCCGGCGATAATAAAGGTTCGAGTTTGATTAAAAATTTCAAAATTTCCCGTATTTTTTGAAGCATGCCGTGGACTGTCCGAAAAGAAAGTCTCTGACCAAAGTGACAAACCATTCTTCCAAGTGCAACCTCTCGTCTTCGAAAAATCATCAGCGGTTGATCTCAAAAGTCTCTCCAAACAATAGCAAATCATCGAAACCAACAGCAAAATCAAAAACCAAAGAAAGAATTCATTTCTTTCCAGTACAAGAAGAATCATCTTCACGCAGCAGTTGTATTCATGAAGAAGATTCACTTCGTAGAGTTACTGCTTACAACAGATGCACCAAAAAGGATCCACCGCGATTTGTGTTGTCTGATGATGAGGACGATGTTGTTGTTGATCAGAATGAGAAGAATGATGATGTCACTCCGTTGGTTAGAAAATTTCTGAATTTTTCAAAAAAATTATTTAAAATTTTTCAGCTCTATGAAAGAATCAAAGGGCCAAAACCAACGCCAAGAGTTGCAAAAACCACTTCCTCATCTACGTTGAAGCGTACATATTGGACACAACCTGGGCGAACGGAACAACTTTCGAAGCCAAAAGGACAAACTAAAAGCAACAGGAAGCGTCAAATGATTACTGGGATCAACAAAACTCCTCTCTCATTCATTGCTAAGAAGGTAATTTTGTTTTTTACTGAAACTTATTTCAGTCTTAATTTTTAGATGAAGCGTTCGCCAACAGGCCCCTTCTACACAGATGGAGTAGAATATCGCCAACTTCAAGATAAAATGAAAGTGAAAAACGCTGAGACTTTGCCAATCGACGACAACGAATCTTCCAAAACGTTGGATTACAGCAAAGAAGAGCTGATGGGGATATTCCCGCCAAGGGAAGGAGGATTGAAAGTAAAAGTGGACAATAATATTCTTGAAGTGATTGGCAATTTCGTCGAGGTCAAGCTTGAAGGCAAAGTGCTGTGGAAGGCTTCTAATGAAGAAAGCAATAATTGAGGGAAGGACTTGATAGTATAATAGGTTGTTGATATATCCTATAGTATAATTTTTCTTAAGCCCTAACTCATGTATGTATTATTTAGGTATTAGGTAGTCTGTACAAATATTTTATTACTGTCTATTATGTGTAATATTGTGTATTGTTAAAATGTAATAAAACTGATTTAAAGAAGTTGCCTTAAAATCAATCTTTAACCTCCCCAAAGTCAACTTAATGTCATTAACTTTTTTCTCTTAATTAACTCCAAATAATATAAAAAGATTTTCTTCTTCTCGGTAATCCTTCAAAAAATAAAAAATATATTCATTTTTGTGTAAAAAATTGCCCTCACAACGAAGCGCCGATCGCTTATCTTTTTTTACTTGCTCCCCCCCCCTTTTTTTATCCAATTCCTTGACATATCCCTCCCCTCTTCAATAACGGAAAATAGCGCAACGTTATTGTAGTAAAGCCAATTAATTGCGCCTTTGTGATGGCTTTTATATACACATTAAAAACAAAGAAAAAAATATTGTAGTAAATAAACAGTAAAAAAGAGATGGCCGAAGGTCGTTCGTCCTGATAGAACAACGTAAAAGTAACCCAAAACATCAATTAATTGTAGAAACACAGAGCTTCCTTCCCAAAAAATGAAGAAGTAAATAAGAAATGTCAAAGAATTGTTTAAAAAAAAGGGGGGGGGGGGGGTAAAAAAATAAAAGTAATTGGCGCGGAACCGAAATTATTGCGTATTTACTTTTTGTTAATTTATTAATTAAAGCGGTGTCCACGCTTTGTAATTTATGTATCGAAAATGGAAGGATAAACATTTGATAATAACAAATATTCTGAACAACTACGAACTTTTCCGGAAATAACTATATTATACTATTCAAAGTTGTCCGGAAATATCTGGATGTTCTTAAGTTTCCGGAAACTCTTCTGAAAATAATTGAGTTTAATCTTAAGTTTTCCGGAAATAGTAATATTATATTCTAATCTGTCCGGAAATATTGTGATTTAACTTCTAAGTTTTCCGGAAGTGCTGGTAACTTTTCCGGAAATATTTAAGTTTAATCTTAAGTTTTCCGGAAGCATTAGTAACTTTTCCGGAAATATTTAAGTTTAATCTTAAGTTTTCCGGAAGTGCTGGTAACTTTTCCGGAAATATTTAAGTTTAATCTTAAGTTTTCCGGAAGCATTAGTAACTTTTCCGGAAATATTTAAGTTTAATCTTAAGTTTTCCGGAAGTGCTGGTAACTTTTCCGGAAATATTTAAGTTTAATCTTAAGTTTTCCGGAAGCATTGGTAACTTTTCCGGAAATATTTAAGTTTAATCTTAAGTTTTCCGGAAGCATTGGTAACTTTTCCGGAAATATTTAAGTTTAATCTTAAGTTTTCCGGAAGCATTGGTAACTTTTCCGGAAATATTTAAGTTTAATCTTAAGTTTTCCGGAAGTCTGGTAACTTTTCTTGAAATATTTGAGTTCATTCTTACAATTAGATTGTTGATAATTAAGTCCGGTTATTATCAATCTTAACAATCCTACTATAACATGTATGGAATTTTAATTAGCCTAGAGACAGAAAGTTCTCAATTTTGAGTATTTACTAATTCGCCCAAAAGATTTTTTTCCTGTTAATAATTAAAAGTTTGCTCATTATTTTCGCCCCAAGGCAACAGGAAAAGTATTAAAAAGTTCTAAAAAGTGGTTCAAAAAATGAATGAATTGAGGTAAAAATTGGGAAAACAAATAAAAAAAAGGGGGAAATCTTCCATAAGGGGAAAACGAAAAAATAATAGGATTGTTAAAATTATTTTTATTTGCTACAGGCCGGAAGCATAAGAGGTTTTTTTGCTTCAGTCTAGCCCTACAAGTTATACAATAACGGTGAAAAAAGTTTGTTTGTTGTTGTTTTACCCATCGTGCCAGGGGCTAATTTAGAGAGAGGAAAAGTTATACTTAATTCACTAAAAGTGTCAAGAATCTAAGCGTGTGAAATTGATGCTAGACAAAATTTGGACTAATAAAAAAATATTATTTTTTTTCAAAAATATCTAAAAATTATCCAGTATTGTTCTGGATATTATAAATATTAAAAAACAAAATCACGAACCAGAAAAATAATAAGAATCGATTGTATCATCTCATCCTGTAATGGTTGACATCTTATTAACATTGGTTAATTGACCCGGATTCCCTCCAAGTATTGGTGATTGTAAAGCATTTAATGACAATAATTGTTGCTACAAAATAAATTTATGATATTATTTAATTTAATAAATTAAAAAAACCTGAGAAGTTGGTGTTGAAGTTGTTGATATTTTTGCCTTTTTCGCTGGTGCACTATCATCATCGTCTTGAATATTTCTTTTATTATTAATTTGTGGTGATGTCCAAGATTTTGATGTCGAAGAAGGCAAAGGAAAGGAAATTGGAGAAAATTGAGAAGAAGGAAGAGGAATTCCACCACCAACACCAGCACCAGATATTCCCATAAGTCCAAGCATTTGATTTGCCATTGCTCGAACCTAAATATATTTTTTTTGAATTTTTTAAAAAATAACCTGTTGAGGATTTATTTGGGGTTGTTGTTGTTGGGGGTATGTTTGTCCAAAAATATTAAAAGGCGAAAATGAAGATAATTGTGGAGAGATTGGAGAGATTTGTTGTTGCTGTTGGTGTTTATTTTGTTGTGATGATTGATATTGTTGAAAAGCATGCATAATATTCATATAGGCAGCAACAGAATTTTGTTGTTGCTGTTGTTGCGGAAGAGGATTTATTGGAGGAAATTGATAAGGCATTAAAAGTGGGGAATTAATGAAGGAAGGAACTTTAAAAAATAAAATTATTAAAATTAAAAAATTAAATTTCTTACAATAAGTATTTCCAGCTGGAGGAAAAGAAGGTGATAAGGTTCGTTTACGAGAAGATCCCTCACGGAATCCTTTAGCAAAAGGGTTATGTTCAACCTGATAAAAAAGAGAAAAATATTTTTTTAAAAACAAAAGAACAAACTTTAAGTTTTGTAACAGCTTCGCTTTGATAAGCAGTAACAGCAATAAATTGACATTGTGGTGGACGATACTCAGCAACCAAAACATTAGCAGTTGGAGTACCTTTAACAAGCCAAATAACTGGTTGATATTTGGACATTGATGATAAAGAAATCTGTTTTTTAATTAAAAAATTATTCGAAAAATTTAAAAAAGTTACCATAGAATTTCCTCCTAGTTGACTTTCTTTGTTTGTTAATTTAGCTCTTTCAAAACTAATACGTCCTTGACTGGTCCAAAATTTGCCTGTACACAACCCTTCATGGTGCTGTACCAAATTAGATTGTTGAATCCCATTTTCCCCGTCGTGCCCTGCAGCTGACCAACCTCCGGCTTGATATTTGTATCTGATTAAAATTAGAAAATTTATATAAAATTACTATAAAATTAAACACGACTGAAGAGCTATGGAAAGAAAATATAAAATGTCTATTGGTAAGCCGGAAAGATTCGAATAAATTATCAAGGTTTCAGAAATGATTCCGAAAAATGAAAACAAATCCCGTTTCCGGAACGATTAACAAGCGAAAATAGATTTTAGCTTCCGAAGGATTCCGGGAAGACCAAAACAAATCCCAACTGTTTCCGGAAAAATTCAGTTTCCGGAAAGTTTGAAAATTAAACAAAAACAACAGTCTAGAAACTATAGCTTACCGCAAATTGTCAACTTTTTGCATATATAGGTAGAGAGCATACTGTGAATCTGGGTCCAAATTGTGTAGATGCAATTCCAATTTGGGAAACATTTTTCTAAAAAATTTTAAAATTAAAAAAAAAATCAAAAAATTTAACAACCTTCCCGGTCTTGTCACAACCATTTCATTTTGAACTTTTGCAAATTTTTCCCATAATTGCGAATTTGCCAATTCAATTCTACATTCCTTTGTTGCAGTAAAGGCACTATTATAAGTTGTTGTTGTCGGTGTTGTTGTAGAATCTGGATCAGAAAATAAGGGAGAGGATTGAAATGAATTTGTTGTTATTGAAGTTGAAGAGGAAGTTGTTAATTGAATATTTGAAGATGATGATGAGGACGATGATGAATCGGAAGATGAAGAATTTGTTGAAAGAGGTAAGCTCATAATATGAATTTTTAAAAAATAATTTAAAAATTATCTAAAAATTTAAGAAAAAATTTTAATTTTTTAGAATTAATGGGTAGAAGAAATGGTCAAGTACACGGCAAATAATAGCTATGCAAACGCGTTTCCTGAGTTTGTTCTTGCTTCAAAAAATAATTCTGAAAAAAACCCAACTTAAAATAAAATGAAAGGAAAACTGGCAAAAAGGCGGAGAATTGTCGTTGACCACTATCACCCACCTACACATAAAAAAGACCACTGCCCAACCACTTAATTCTTTCCACAAAAAGGACAAAAATAATGCTGCTCATCACCACTACTCCTTCCTTTTTTTACCCTTCTTAACCTACTTGACAGTATTTTATTTAAAGCGAGAGAGACTTTATTAAGGTATTAAAAATCACAAAAATTAGCCTGAACTTTTCTAATTTTTATTTTCTCAAATAAAAAATGGAGTCAGAAAATTTGTGATTATAATCTTCTAGGTTTTGGTGGTCTGATTCTGATATTGTAAAAAATATAAAAAAATATTATAACATAAAAAACGTTTTTGTAAGATGAGTTTATGAGTGTGTGAGAAAGAAGCCTTGAGACTATAATATGGACACTTTTCTTGATCAACTTGCTTTAAGGGAGTAATCGAGGATTATAACAAAAAATGTAAAGGAGGAAAAGAAAATGGAGGAATTTTTTTGACAGATGAAAATGTCAAGAACCTTTCTAAATTAATTTCTAATACTTTCCCAGATTAAATTTAGTAAAAATTCTAGGCAGTTACTCTAAACTTTTTAGTTATCAACACCAAAAAAATATGCCAGGCAAAATTCCTCTTCCGAAAAGTATTCCGGGTTGCTTAAAAATACATAGAAATCGGGTTGATCAGGAAAACAAAGCCTTAGCAAATTCCTTCAAACAGAAATTTTTAACAAAAATAAGTCGCTAGAAAAATTTCACAAACCTCAACAATAACAGAAGTTTTTATATTTTCACTTACGATCCTTGCTCCTCTGCTGGTATTTTTTACTCATCTCGCATTGTCGGCAGCCTTTAGCCAATTCTGAGGATTGCACAATAGCTCCTATTTTCTCGATTTTTTTTGCTTTAAAACAAGAAAGCTAAATGGCGGTTTTTATCATAAAAGAAAATTTGGGGGTATTCTATTTTTCCTATTAAGCTTATAAAACGAAATTACTACATACTCAAACATTCAGATTTTAAATTTCGAGTAAAGAAAAGTTTGGACAAAGAACCGCTTAATTTTCATGTAGAAAACAAATTTTAATTACATACATTTATCAATGCAATTTACATATATAGGTATTCACAATTATTTAGATATTTACAACAATACAATTGTAGCGAAATAAGGCTAAACTACAATTTTTCGGGACAATATATACACAATTTATTATATCTAACTCACACAATATACCCATATATTCTTAGCAACTTCTTTAGCAATCATTCTCCTCTCCAATATCCTCCAATGAATGCTGCGGCTCATTCCTAGATACCGAACCCTGACGAACATTTTTCTTCTTCGTTGAAGACATTTTCTCTTTAGGCTTCTTTTGTTGGGGCTTTGAAGGTTTTGGAGGAGTGTCCACAGCAGCAACTTTCTTCTTTGGAGGCAACAGTTCATTCAGAATACCAGGAACAACGCCACCTTGCACAATAGTGACGTGTTCGGAAATATCTTTGAGCTCATTATCTTCTTTGATAGCCAAGAAGAGATGACGAGGAGTAATTTGGAAACGCTAAAAAGATGGAAAATAAAATTTAGAAAATTAAAAATCCCTAACAACCTTATCCCTTTTTGCAATGTTTCCAGCACCATCAATGATCTCAGATACCAGATATTCGAGAACTAAAAAAGAAAAATAGTTAACTTTACAAAACCTTTACAAACCAGCAGCAAGAAAAACAGGAGCACCACGGCTCAATCTCTTTGCATAGTTACGCTCCCGAAGCATTCGACGAATTCGCGCAACTGGAAACTTGAGACCAGCCTTTGCAGATTGCGAAACCTGTAAAAATTATTAAATTAAAATCCCTTTCCGAGTCAGAAAAAAACATACCGCATTAGCTCGAACTTTCTTTGAAGCAGGAGGCATAATCAGAAGGAAAACAGTTGCACCAAGAAAGGAGAAGAGAGGTTTTGTTTGCGATGGAACGAGACTGAATTAAACAATGTGTTGACAAGTTTTCTAAAAAAGTTGCTTTTATAGTCGTTTAGAAAAGGATAATAATTAAGAGAATTACGAAAATTAAAAATTAATAAATTTTGAATGGCTCTTACTGGGCATTTTCTATATTATAGGAAATCAGAAAAAAAAGTTGTTTTGAATAAATTTAATAATAGAGCCTAAATGATTCCCTTCCCCTTGAATTTTTTCACTGGCCAATGAACAAATAAATATGGTGCCAAAGACTTTAACTCTATAAACTTTTCAATACAAAAAATAATTATTATCATTTTATTCATAATTTACACGCATAAACATGTTAGGATTTCAAACACAATAAACAATAAATAGGTGTATATTATATTCTAATTATAAGACCAATGAACAAATAAATATGGTGAACGAGAGGAAAATATTTTTTTCAAGTTTTTAGAGAGAAATAAATTTTTTGGTGAGACAAGTTTTTTTAAATAATTATTCAAGTTAACACAGTTGAAACGATAAAAGAGCTATTCTTAAAATGCACCCAAATACCCACAACGATCATTCATTATTTATTTAATTGGAAAGTTAGGAAGCTGACACAATGCGCCTGTAGAAAAAAAATATTAAAAATTATTTAATAAAAATTATAAGGTGATATGAAAGGAAACCATTCCCAAAATGGTTGAACCATTCCCAAAAGTTCAATTCCAAAAAATATTCGGAAAACTTAAAAAACGACTTTTTCTTTGTTGTCTAGGGTTTGGGATGATCATTAAAAAGAATATTTTTATAACAGAAAAATAAACAAACCCAATATGGTCCATCGAAGTAGTGCAATTCCCATCAGAAACGACCATTCCACTACGCGAAACATGAACTCGCTTAGCTCCACATTTAACATAAGCTTTCTCATCACTCTAAAAAGAAAAACTTTAATAAAGTATTTCCTAATTTTATAAACCTGAACTTCCATTTCAACATTAGACCCACGAAGATGAATAGTAGACTGACTTGGAGAACAAACAATTTGACGAGGACGACAAAACACTTCAACATCGCCATCCAGCTTCTGTCGAATCAGAAAACCTGAAAAAACATATTTTTTTTATTTTTGGTAAATTGGAAACATTTTTAAAGTTTTTAGAATCAGGAATCTTTCCCAGAATCCCAGAAATCATTAAAGAATTAAATATCTCAAAATCTTACCATTAATACTGACACTAAACAGCATGCCGCTTTTTTCCTCATATCTCGCACGGTGAACAATATCATCGCAAGCATAAACTTTTGGAAGCTGAAATTTTAAACATTTACAAATTAATTGTTTATGTTCTTACATATTCAGCCGAATCATTATATGAACCAAAAACTTGCGAGTCAACATAAAATTGGCGCAGAGTGTAATCATATCGCAACGATGGGAATTGAATACGATCCATAGAAAGAGCAGAAGTGCCACGGGCAGCAGCAGCCGAAACAAGAAAAGCATCTTTCAGATGAGACATAGAGAAAAGAACGCCTTGAGTACCGAGAATTGCCTAAAAGAGAATAGTGTGTCAAGAATAATCAATCAAATCTTAACCCGACTTTTAAGTGCTTTAAAAGAATTAAAAGAAACTAACCATTTTCGCCAAATTCACAACAGATCCTTCTTGAGTATTAACCAATCCATTATCATTAATCAATGGCATACCAATATTTCCAACCATAAAATCCGCAGGAACTTTAGGATGGGTACTCAGGTTTGAACGAATCCAATTGGTATCAGTATTCGGTTTTGGCAATCCAATGCCGCTTTTAGTTGGCGTCTCCAAATTGCTATCATTGCCAGGATCTGTTAAATTTTGAGGTAAAACTAAAAGGAATTATAAAAAAACTCACAAAAGTAACAGAACACTTTATCTTCCTCCTGAAGTATGTGTCCAAATGGATGGAGAATACCAGACTTTGAGCCCTTATGAGTACTTGAGATCTGTTAAAGCAAATTTGAGAACATCAACAAATTTAAAAAATACCGCAAACTTATTCCAGCATACGACACGAATAGAACGATCCAAACTAATTTCAATATTAACATTATGCGCCATGGTGATTGAAATAGTTCCAAATGGTGTTACACAAACCTTCAAAAATATCATTTAAAAATATAAATATTTAAATAAGTTACCAATGGATATTTCAACTTTTCGGTTGGCCCTTGCATAGTAGGCAAAGAGGCATTCGCAGTTGTAGTACTAGAGGTATTAAGCATTGTCGATTGGTAAATGCAATTAATTTTTAAGATTGTTAAGAAGTTTTAGCTGAAAATGTTCTTGTTTAAAATTACATATTTACATAAATAAATCAATAAAGAATCAGAAATAAGGAAGTTAACTTTATACCCTGTTTAACCCTTAATCATTTTATGCGGTGAAAATTATAACGGAAATCCGTTATAAATTTTAGAAAAAAATTTTTTGGAAAAAATCGAAACTTAAAACAAAAATCACAAAATGCCAAACTTTTTTTTGTAAAAATTATTTTTAAATTAAGAAAACAAAATTTTTGAAGAATTCGATTGTTGTGAGTTGTTTTTTTGTCAAAATTTTACTTATGCTACGGTTACATAAAAATCGCGCGCGACACGCGACAGAAAAGATAATGTAAAAAGAGGAGAGAAAAATCGCGCGCGATTTTGTCGCTTTTTTCTAGTGGTTACATAAAAAGCGACTTCCGCCGGCGTCTTGTCGCGCGCGACTTTGTCGCTTTTTTGAGTGGTTACATAAACCGCGACTTCCGCCGGCGACTTGTCGCGCGCGATTTTGTCGCTTTTTCTAGTGGTTACATAAAATGCGATTTCCGCCGGCGACTTGTCGCCGGCGACACTTTTTTTGATTCAAACATGTTTGAATTTTTGGCGACACTTTTTTGCGACATGCTATTTCTCGATCAATTCTGATACGATTTTCAAAATTTAAAAAGATTCTGAAAGTTCAGTTTATTCTCTATCGATCAATATAAATTTTATATTTTTAAAGTTAAATCTTATGGGTTAAAATTGATTTTGAAAAAGGTATACATTTTGCAAAAAATATTCTTTTTTTTTCGATATTTTTGAGATTTTCAGTATACTATCGAGTATTTATATCATAATTTTTTTAACAATTGGTCAAAAATTCTGAATTTTTGATATTTTGTAGAGCCTTTGATTCTCTATCAAATGATACCAAAAACATGAAAAAGTGAGCATTTCTTGATGAGTAGGGCCGTGCAAAAGCATGCAAATTAGAGGTCGGCAAAATCGCATTCATGGGATACCGGAACTTGAGAACAGGTAATCCCGTTCTCAAATTTCCCTGGATCCCGCCGGGATTCCGGGATTTTCACAAAAAATTTTTAAATTATAAATATGTTGAATATTGGCGGATTTGGAGACAATATCAGTGGATTTCGACGGATTAAGGGAGGAATTCGACCGGGACGGGTCGAATTCCTCGATCCCGTCCCGGTCAAAATTCGACCGGGACGGGATCCCGCGGGATTAATCCCGTAAATCCCGGAATCCCGGTAATCCCGTTTTCCGCGAAAAACCCGGGATTCCGGGACGGGATCCCGTAAATTCCCGTACGGGGTCCCGTCCCATGCCGAGCTCTAATGCAAATGCATATTTTTTAAAAGTTTGGGTGTTATTTCTCGGTCAATTTTTTTCTCTAGAAAATACTCTTGACCTTCGATATGAAGGCAAATTCCTCTATATCCCGCTTGAACAACTTTATATCTCTTTCCAATTTCAGCGCCGCAGGCGAAAATTTGAGAATTTTGGAAGACCACTGGGCAAGATTTCTTCATTTTTTCCTAATTCTAGGATCCTAAAATAGTCCCAAATTTTTGACATTTTTTCTAAAATAGGTATATTGAAAATATCTCGTGTCTTGTGGCAAAATACGAGATACGAGACCTCTAAAAAACACGAGATTTCACTAGATACGAGAGGAGCGCCACCAGCAAGTAATTTAAAAATGATGTACTACGAATTAAAAAAACCTGATCGGTACCATGGCAGAATAAAATGATTTGATTTTATAAATTTTATCTTAGTAAATATTCAAAAAATTTTTAATCGGATTTAGTGGTTACATAAAAATCGCGCGCGACACGCGACAGTCGCTAGGCGACAAGACGCGCGCGACAGTCGCTAGTGGCGTGGTTACATAAAATCAGCGTTTGTCGCTTTGCGACAGTCGCTTTTGCGGAAGACGCCGATTTTATGTAACCACGCCACTAGCGACTGTCGCCGGCGACATGTCGCCTAGCGACTGTCGCGTGTCGCGCGCGATTTTTATGTAACCGTAGCATTATTTAGTGCTTTTTAGACGCTTATTCACGATTTAATTTATTACTAATTGTTAAATGTCATCACTGACTACATCCAGAAGAAATGGGTCTTTGGAAAGAGGAGACGCCTTCACCGAATATGAGAAAATTCTTCTTCGGTATTTTAACATTTTACATTTATATTTTTTTATTACAGTGAGGCAACACCACGTATTCAAGATTTTAAAGAAATACGTGTTCTTGAACAGATGCTTGACAATCAGTCAATAGTTGTGGCCGAGACACTTATTGTTGAACGCATCAGTAAGCCGTTGTGTCATTATTCCCTTCGGATAGTGGAACTTAGAAGTGTGACTGCGCTCCGCGCTGCTGTATGCCTAAAAGTTTTTTTTTTAATCATTTTTTAAATTTTAGTTCCACGAGATTAATCTCCTCAAAAATATTGGGATACATCCACGCATTATGGGCTTATTCATGGCATTTCGCCATCGGCAATACCTTGGACTACTACAACCGCCATTCTCTACATTACATGATAAGATTGATTTGTTACGTCGGTAAGCATTAATTTTTAGTGGTACTTTGTGATTGGAAATATTTTTTTTAGTTTCAAAAAATCAGCGGGAACATGTTCTCCTGTCATCTTTAGAGACCCGTGCACTAAAATTTCTATGAAAAATTGTTCTAGGCTGTCTGAACGTTTTTTGAAGGAGCATGGTGTTTTTAACAGGAATGCAGTTGTATTTGTATTATTGCAGGTCATTTCAGGTTTGTTTTGAATATAAAATCTTTAAAATCATCTACTTTGATTTAGCGCTCGAATTTCTCAATTCAAAAAATTTTGTTCACACACAAATTTCTTCATCAAGCGTTTTTATTGACGGTCGATGTTCCATTAAACTAGGCTCATTTATGCATTGTCGCCGTATTGGATCAAAGTATTTTTTCTTATTTTACTACGTGAGATTTTTTATTAGGCGATGTTTATTCACTGGAAACCCAAATCTTTTTCCACCTGAAGCATTTCATTGTGATGATCTTTTTGTCAAGCCGAATTTTGACACATGGGCTCTTGGACTCTTTGTTTTGGAGATGGCAACGGGAAGGCGAATGCGTTATTCGCGCAATGAAATGTCAGAGCTGGCTGCTAAATTTGTGATCTTATAATTTAAAAATTTTATTTTTGTCCTTTTTAGCTTAATGGCACCGAAGCACCACCAACACTGGAAGAAACTGCTCCTGATACTGTTTTCCGTGGACAAGTTTAAATCATTTTTTACTGTTTATTTAATTTTCGTTTAGCAACTTTACGATCCACATGTCACAAACTTCCTTTCTGAATGTTTCAAGATACACCATGCTAAACGCAGAGCTCCTCTTGAGCTATCATCACATCCTTTTTTGGCTCGTTTTTTCGATAAAGGTGAAGCTCGTCTACAGCTTGGAGGTAAATTTTTTTTAAATATTTTAAAGATATAAAAATATTTTACCTTTAAGTTGAGCCACTTAAAGAGATTCCATGGGAACGCTGAAGAAATCTTCGTCTTGATATCCTTACTTGCCAGTCACATTATGCACCTCTCAAAGAAGAGCTCCTGGACCAAATTTGCCACGCTGTTAGACTAGTGCAAGATAAAAGTTGTTGTCCAATATTTGAAGAGGATTTAAAGGAAAGAATGTCTAAAGATAAATATGTTGCAGTCAACGCTTCTTTAGCTTTCCTTCAAGATGAAGACGATGATTGGAGTAGAGAAGTTTTAGATGTTTCAAACGCAAGTTCACCCGACCGTACAATTCTGCCCAAAACACGAGCGAATAGGAGACCAACGCTTTCTGGTGAACAAATTCGTCGTCAAAATGTAAATTCTCCTTTTGAAGGACGGGTCGGTTTTAATTTTCATATTTTTAAATTCTAATTTTTTTTAATTTGTAGGAATGTCAACGTTGTGAAATGGTCTTTTTCATAAATCAAAATTGGTCTATGAACAACCGACACCTATTTATTGCACTTCAATTTGCTCGATGGTTTGAACGAGGCCTAATAGCGTTAGTTTTGAAATTATATTGTTGAAGTTACTAATACTTTCTTTCAACTTTAGTTTTGCTGATTTGATACGTGTAGTGGATGAATTAGATGATATTCTCATAGACTACATAATATCCAGTGAACCTCGACCATTATCTCCATATAAACACCGAATGTTGGCTGCAAAACCCGACTCTGTAGCATTTGTTAGTGGACTTCGACGCAGTTTTACTGATCGTTCTCCAAGGGATGATATAAGGTCTCATCGTTACAACAATATTTTTGTTGAAGTTGCTCTTAGTTTGGATGCAGTCTGCAAGAAAAAGGTAAATAAAATTTTGTTATTTTTTTTAATTTGTCATTTTTCAGCAGAAAATGGATCGTCTTCGAGAAGGCGACACTGTTCTCTACCCTAAAGAACTCGGCCCTTTATATGCATCAGCAACATTCTATGAGCTAAATATGGAAAGACTTCGTCTTTTGGAATCTATAATGCTTGGAAAACGAAGAATTGATGACTGGGAATTTGATGTTGAACAATGTTTTTCTGATTCAGCAAATACTTCACAAACATCTTTAACGTAAACTTATTTTTTGATAAATTTATTTTTGATAATTTTGGTTTTTCAGAACCCTTCTACAAGCAAGAAGAGATAATCCAAATGCAAAAATTAGTTCAGAAATTGATTGGGATGTTAGCAACCAGGCAGAACATGCTAAGATATGGGTATATTTTTTAACATTTAACAATTTAGTGTTTGATATTTAGGGTGACTACAAACGCGATTTTTTGTTTCGCTTCGCCAAATATGCGATACCATATAAGGTACTATTTTACATAGTTAGATTTTAAGGAAAAAGTAATTTTTAGCTAGAAACGGAAACCGTCAAAAAGCTTTATGAGACACCAAAATCCTCCATCTCGAAATCTCCTGTGGAATCTTTAATCGAACGTTTGCCTTGTGGAATCCCGGACGAGGATAATGTTGAAGTAAGCCAATTCTAGTAGGAAAAATTTTATTTAAACCTTTTTAGTTACAACTGGCTAAAACACTTTCTAAACAAGAAGAAGATGTGGCTTCGCCAATTAAATATCATGATGATGTCGAGGCTAGAGAAGAATTAGTGCGGAAATTAATGAGCGAAAATCATGCGAAGGACTTGCGGATTCGTTCAATGGAAGAACAAATGGAACAGTTAAGAACTCAATTAAATATTAAATGTGATTCCCCATTAGGACTAGATTGACATTTTTTATTTTTAAATATGCTATTTTGATCCTAAACATTTCTAGCATAAAAAAACTTGAAAATTGCCAAAAAATAAAAACAATCGGAATTCTTTGTTTATTGAGATTGAGCGAAATAATTTTTAAAAATAGTGGCTTGAAAAAGGTGTCTAATCAATTTAAAAATATATTAGATGGTATTTAACATTAATAGAAGTCTGATGTTCGATTTTAATAGTTAGACACCCTAATTAAATTATATAAACTAACACTAACAATAAGACAACAAAGGCATAAAAATGAGGCGATAAGATCATTCAATTGTTTTCACAAGATATTTTCTTTAATAGTTACACCACATGTTGCGACGTCTGATGTCAGCCTTCTCATCTTCCGTCAAGTCATCCTAAAAAATAAGTAAAAATTATTCTATTTAAATATTGGGCAAAAAAAACCTCAAGTCCAAAGAGTTCTCGAATTTCTTCTGGAGTCTTATTACCAATAAAATTAGCCATAGCCTGGCATCCATAATAATACTAAAATTTTTATTTATTTTATTTAAGTTTAGGCATTACCAGAGATTTGATGTCCAGATAGTTGGCAGCCTTAATCAAATTAGCAATCTCCTCAACGCCGACCTTAAACAGAAAATAATGTAAAAATTAGAAAATAACTAACGAAAATAAAACCTTGAAAAAATCCGTCTCATATTCAGAAAAAGTGAGCGCCTTTCTTTGACGTGTAGCTGGATCATCTTCAATTGTAGGATCAGGCTTGCCTAAAAAATAAATGTTTTTGTAAAAAATAATTAGTAAATTAACCAATATGTTCTCCCATCCATTCAACAACCTTCGAGAAAATATTAGTCTCAACATTTACTTTAAACTCGAATTCTTCCAAATCCTTAGGCGACATGTCTAAATCCTGAAAAATATTGATAGTTATCTCAAAAACTAAAATCTTATACCTTCCACATATTCATGAAAACGCTGCTTTGAAGAAGATGCGAAACACGGACATTGATCACCCCTCCATCACTTGTCTTGCATTTAATCTAATAAAAGAAAAATATCCTAAAATATTTTTAATTTCAATAAAAACCTCCATTTGCATCTGTTCATCGGTAAACGGAGCAGACTGCTTTCCAACTGATTCACCGTTACACTCGACGTCAGAAGCTGCAATTTCGGTGTCGGACATTTTTTATTTTTATTTAAAAATTTATTTTTGATATCTGTAAAGAAAAAATAGGTAATTTAAAATAAGATAAAAATATATAGAAAAATATCAAGTATTGAGAAAATGACAGAAAAATTTATTTAAACTATATTTCCTTAATAAGATTATGAGTCATCAATAAACTAATCAATCATAAAATAATCAACTTTATCTTAAGAAAAAATTGATTTAAATACTTTTTTTAAAAATACAAAACGCCAGAACAACGTAAATTCAATAATCGCGATTCTTAATCTTTATTAGAATATAACTTTTTGTATATTGATCTGATCAGATCAACCCTGCTAGACAAAATAATCCCTACACCAAGAGCTTTCGAATGATATAATAATTATCTAAATTGATTAAGAATTGAAAAAGTTATGGCCCAAAATACATATTGACCCAAATGCGACGTTTCGTTGTTCTGGCGTTTGTATTTTAAAATAAGTTTTCGCGAATAATTTTTCCCTTCTCTTTGTGTGAAATTTTGTTTAAAAATCTTAGGAAAATGCGTGTATGTAATTTAATATTTTGTAATTTTTCAGATATTTCATCAAACATTGATATTAAAAAATGAATGAGTTGGATTCATTTTTCGCTAAGAAGGCAAAAAAAGCAAAAAAGAAAGGTGTCATACGTTTGCAGGAAGTTGCTGAACAACTTGAGCTTCGTGCACGAATTCAAGTATTTTTCTTTAAATTTTAGATCCATTTTCTTTTTTTATTTTTAAGGATGAATTGGATGAAAATGAGACAAAAAATGAAACCGAACCTACAACGACGAAAATTTCCAGTAACAATAATGACAATGAAGATTCTGAATGGTTGGATTTTGATGATAAACCGATTCTTCCATCTGTTATAAAAGAAATGGCGGATGTCGATATTGAGTTGGAAGAGTCAGAAATGCGTTCTAGTGTTGAGCCGGTCAAAACTTGGAATTTGAATAATAGCGAGGTCTTTAAATTTTATAATTTTTTATATTCCAAAACATACAGTTTTAATTCAATTTTAAGAATATCGACGTTGTGCCGCTGCCAGTTACTCCAAAAAAAGAAAAATATGAGCCTAAAGCAGCTGCTCGAGCTCAAAATAAACAAAATCCTTTGGATTTGAAAAATGAAATGTTGTTTCCTTCTTTAAGTGATGCTCCTAAAATTGAACAAATTCTGAAAAAAGAAGACGAAGAAAATAGGTTGCGTGAAATTGAAGAGAAGAAAGAGAAACAGCTCAAGGAGGAAAAGCTGCTAAAACAACAGCAGCGTTATGTGCCACGTTTTCAGGCAAAAGATGCTATACCTAAAAAGTATAGTACCTTCTTTATAGATTTTTTTTGAATTCTTAATTCAGTGTTCCACCAGCAAGTGATGAACCTGACAACTGGAGAGCTGCTCCCGAACCTGCTAGTAAAGGCGGCACAAATATTGCGAAGCAGCAAAATGTTAAGAAGAGGTTTTTAATTTTTTAAAAATATTTCGGTTAATTTCTAATTTAGTATTACTACAACTAACGATTCTGACAATTGGAGAGATCGTTCTGAAACTACAACAACCGAAGTTAAAACATCACGAATTTCGGTTCAATCGCCAAAGAAGGATGATACTGATAATTGGAGAAGTAATACCTCGGCAACAGCTGCGACTGAAATTAAACCTAAGAATATTAGTGAACAACCTGTTAAGAAAACGTTTGTTTTTTATTAATTTTGAAATAAGATTTTTTTAAATAAATAGACCTCAATAAATTTATATTTAGTTATGTTCCTCCAAGTATGCGTGCTAACAAGCAGTAACAACAGTGATGCCTTTATTGTTGTTTGGACTTTCATTTAAATTTTTTCTGTCAAAAAAGGTTTCAAAATAAGATTGTAATAAGAGACAGGCTAAATTGAATTTTTTTTAGAAATTGAGTGAACTTTAATAATTTTGATATATTTTTACAATTTAAGCCTATCTCCGAAGATTTATCTAAATCTAGTATTTGGTTAATCGGTGATTATATAAGCTATTTTATCTTTTATATAAAATTTAATTATTGCTTTGAATCTTTTATCATTCAACGGAAGTTTATCCGAATTTATATTTTTAGATATTTTTATTGTTAATTTTCAATACAATTTAAGCTTTTTTTAAAATTAATATGGATTTTGATAAATTAGCAACAGAATTGGACAAATTAAATTTGCTTCAATTGGAAGGGGAGGATTTGAACGATCCAGAAACTTGGCTTTTCAATCCAACACCTGAGAGTCCTAGAACTAAAGAAGATGAAAGTTTGGATAAATGGTTAAAAGGAGCAGTTGAAAAAGTTGATTTTCGTACAAGATCTGCTTTAAGTCGCCGTTTAGAAAAGAAAAGTTTGTTTTTTAATTTATACAATTATGGGCTGAAAAGGGGAGGGAAGTTTTGGTTTCTTTCAAATTTTTTGAAAATTATTTGATTTTTAGAAAGAAAAGTTGATAAAGAAAAGCGTCGCAACAATATGGAAAATTCTTTATCAATGATTGAGGAGGTCAGCAATGAATCTGGACCTATGTCTGATCGTGAACAACAACGTAATCGAAGGCCTAGAGAGAAAGAGAATATGGCTGCACGTAAAGCAATTAGTGAAGCTAGTATTGATTCTAATGATGATTATGAAGATGAGGAGGATGATGAGGAATATTTTGATGCTCCAAGCACACCAAAGAAGTTACCTTTTGGAAGAAATTTGGCTGCACAACAATCACCAAGAAAAATTCGTGGAATTAATACAACTCCGAGAAAGTTTGTTTGTAGAAAGTTTGTTTTTAGGGTTTCTTTCTTCCTTTTTTCTTTCTAAATTTTTTCTTGAGCAAGTAAAGTTTCTGGCTGATTCCCTGGTTCCTTTTTTTAAAATACTATTTATAAATTTTATTTAATTTTTTCAGTCCAAAAGACTTGAAAAAGGTAAAATTAGAGAATGTCAAAGAAGAATCGCCAACAGAATGGAAAAATCTTGGGGATATTCAACGCCGTGCTAAAGAACAGGAAAAAGGTTTTCTAATTAAATGTTTGTTTGTTAATTTAATTTTGTAGAGCTTCAACTTGAATTAATGAAAAGTCGTAGAGATTGGCAAACAACGACATCCACCAAGGCTTCAATTAATGTCAATACATCTTCGCGTTCTCGACAAAGTAATTTTTAAATAAAACTAACTAAAATTTTGTCCAAATTTAAAGACAGCACATCGTCATCTGCTTCTTCAATAATTAGTGGTCATTACAACAACAACACAAACAAAAATACAAATTCAGCACAATCTTGTACGATTTCAACAAGTAAATCAGTTGATTTTCGAAGCAAGTCATCGTCAGTTAAAAATTGTGATCAAATTTCTATTGCTTCCTCGCGTTCAAACGAAGGGTCCTTGGCTGATTTAAGTGTTTTTTCTGCTTCTGATCAAATCAACCAAGGACTGAATTCGGTTTTTTATATTTATATTGGGTTTTCATAAATTTAAATTTTCTAGCGTCTACCGCTTCCTCGTCGTCCAACTATCCCAGGCAAAACTGGAATACCACATCCAACTCCTAAAAGGTTTTTTTCTATTTTTATATTGTTGTGAGCTGGCAAGGTTAAGATTAAGTTATGGTGACACTTACCCAATCGTACTAGAGACTGATATTAGATCCAAAAAGAAAAATTTGCATTTTTAATTTCAATTTTTTTAGAATTTTGCAAAAGATTGGACCGGCAGAAAGAATGCGGAATAATTCATCACCACCTGCTGATCCAACACCTATGGATGATGATGAATGTTTTTAATTGATGTTAAAAATATTTAAAAGAGATGATATTTTGGTTTCTTTTTTTTAATTATAGAATGTATATTTTTTTATTTTTATTTTTTTAAATATATTTTTATAAATTTTCTGAATGTAAGATTTTGTATAGCAAGAAGGTTAAAAATATTTCCTTCGATTTCTTTTTGTTGTGGATTGAAGTTTGTGGAATTTATGGATATTGGGGGGAGTTTTTGAGGGTCTTAACTGTATTTTAAAAATATTAACGATTATTACCTAGACTTTTTTTACATTTCTTCCCAAAGTGTTTAAAAATAAAAAGAAGCGTTAAAGTTGGAAGTTTAGTAGAAGATGTCATTTTTTATTCTCCGGGGTATCCTAAATTTATTGTTTTTCCTTTTTTTCTTTTTGCGGCAAAAAAAAATTTTTTTGGAGAATGGGCGGCATTTTTATTATTTATTTCCGCCTCATATGACTTTTAAGTAGAAGCTAAACAAAAATATTTAAATTTAATATTTGAATAAATAGGGCAACATTTAATTGTTTTTTTAAATATTTACACAGATTCAGATTGAAGGCAATTTTAAATAAACAGAGTGACGTCTGATTAGCTAAATTGAAAAAAACAATTGATTGTCTCATTGAAGTTTATTTGTCAACAAATAAAACTAATTTTAATATGGATTGTTTGACTACTACTGTGGAGAGGAGCAACAGGAAACAAGTTTGTTTTTCTTTTAATTTTATTTTTAAATAAGGGTTTGGGTCTAGAAAGGTTATTAAATAGTAAGCACAAGTTTGTGGTGTCTAAAATTCAAAAAAAAATTTCTGAACAAATTTCATTGTCATTATCTCCGGGTTACCTTTCCACTTTTAAATAATGTTACTTACACAGAGATCGGACTGGGAGGATCATGCCTGGGTTTTTCATCTACAGGCTCGCCCAGGCATTTTTGACCTTCTTGAGTTTTTCCTTGACTACAGGACAAGGATCCGGCCCATGTCAATAAATCAAACCCAGGAACAGGCCCAAGCTTTTCAAAAATTCCGATCTCTATTACACATACATATTTTATTTATAAAATTTAAAAAGGTTCGTTTTGTGTCACCGTTAATTAGCCATCGCCAAGTTTCATCATTACCTTCACCTCCTCCGACGCCTCTTTTGTCTCCAGTACTTACTCCACCACAATCTCCATCATTGAATCAACATACCTTTAGGCATTCATTGAAAGACAACAGTAATTCAATTCATCATAGAAATTTAATAACTTCATCTAGATCGTTAACATGTTCTCCACAACGAGGAATTTGTAAAGAGGTTTTTCTTTTATTAAATATTATTTTTTTAGAAAGAAATTTTTCGTTTAAGAAGACGTTAGACCAATTACCTCAACAACGCTCATTAGCCTTGCGTTTGGTTCAAACATTAATTAAACATTCCTATAGTTCCGATTCTTTACAACAAGCATCAAAAACATCAACAACACCGCCGAAATTTTATCGTTCAAAATTACCTTCAAAACAACCTTCTTTGCCAACTTCATTTTCATTAAATTCAATTTCTTCATCTTCCAATTCAGCAATTTACCAACTTATTTGGAGAGATGAAAGACAACGCTCTTTTGATGAATTAAAAGGAAAATTAGGTTTACTTTTAAATTTATTTTTTAAATTGTGGTAATTTTTGGTGTTCCAATGTCCCACAAAAAGAACCCCTTTAAGTATTTCCCTCAATAAAAATATTTTTTATTATTTTTTTCCTCCTCACTGACTTTTAGTCTAAAAATATTATTTTTTATGACTAACCAAGGGAACATATTATTATTTTTTTTCATTTACATTTTCTAAGAAAAATAATAAAATAACCTCACTTCCCTCTTACCCTTTTTCCTTATTTTTTCAAAAATTCGTTCATCAAAAAACTTCTCCCTCTCTCCAAAACCTTTTCCTCCTTCTATTTATTTCCCTCATTTTTTAAAGGCAACCACCACCACCACCGCTCTTCTTCTTCGTCCTATCCTTCCAGAGCCCGTTGTAACTTTCGTCCCGAGGGCGTGGTCTTCCATAATTCTGTTGGTGGGCCTTCTCTTTCAAACTCTTCTTCTCCTCAAACCTCTTCTTCTTCCACCACCACCAACTCCTCTTCTCTTCGTTTAGCTAATACCACCACCACCCCCAGCGCCACCACCACTACCTTTCATGGCAGCAGCACTCTTGGTGGTTGTGGTGTCAATATCTGCTGCCGAGCGTCTGCCGTAGAGGAAACTACTAAAAGAAAAAAGGAAAAAAAGCGCCCTCCTCCTCCACTCTTCTGCCATTTCCACAAACCAGTGGAGCACCAAAAATTTTCTTCTTCTCTTTTTCAATCTAGTCAAAAAAGAATTTTTTGTTGGCCACCACCTATATTAGCTGGTCAAGTGATTTTATTTAAACAACAAAAACGACGTTTGCCAAATAGTTATACATTTCCTCCACCTGTAATAATGAATGCTTCTCCTTCACATCAACAACAACAACAAGCTTATAATGAATTGGAAGATTTTGATGAAGATTTTGTTCCTCGTTCGTCTAATACTGCTAGAGAAAATTATAGGGTTAGTTTGGATTTTTTTAAATAATTTTAACAGAAGGGAAACTGGAGGTGTTCTGTGGTTTTTAATTTTATTTTCTGATTTTCTGGCTCGGGTTTTTTCTGAGTAATCAATAAAATCGGAACAAGGATTTATTTTCACTATATTAATTTTTTCTCTCATAATAATTGTCTAAAATTTTATCAAAAAAACTTTTTTGTTTTTTAATTGGCCGGTTTCCTTTTCCTTCCTTGTAATAAATTTAAATTTTTATTTTACATGTATGCAATTAAAAAAATTCTCCAAATTTAGAAATTTATTATTTCATCCATCTAAAAATATATTCATCTTTTCATTTAATTTTTACTTCCTTTTTTTACTTATTCCTACACAAAAATTCCCTTTATTTATGAGATACAAGTATATAAAATAAGGTAAAATATGGGGTATAAAGAAAAAAGGAGAAGAAAGTAAGCTAATCCCCCTAAAAATAAAAGAAACCACCAAAAGTTTTTTTGGCCAATTTTTTTTCTCGAGGGAATTTTATCCGTTTTGGCAGTCAAACAGCCACCAAAAAAATATTTAAGTACTTACTATTATATAGTACTGTTTTTCTGTAAGTGTGTAAGGGATTCTAAATTTGTAAACAACCTTAGCTAGCTAATTTTTATATGCTTTGATATTTATATCTTTTATTTTTAATAAACAAAAATCTGTTTATTCTTGAAATTTGTTTATTTTCTTGGAATTGTTTATCTTTGAATGGAAATTATTATTTTGCACTTTTTAAGAGCTCTTTTAAAAGGAAAATATTTTTTAGAAATCAAAATTATTTTATTGCCGTATATACTCGAATAATTACCCATTGTACCTAATTATTGTTCCAACTCTTTACTGGAATGGAACCCCCTTCCAGGTTTTAGTTTTTAGAATTTTTTTGGTGACTTATTTGAGCATTTACAGTATATTAGTTTTATTAGTTAATTATACCCCCTTATTTCCTTTTAATTTCCCCCATGAGATCATCAACAATTTTTATATTCTTTTTTTATGTCTGTTCCTAAATTTGGGAATTTAATGGCAATTTTTATAAGCATTGAAATTGAACAATAAAAAAAGCAATCTCATTTTTTCTGCTGTTCAAAAATTTAATTTTCTATTAAATTAATTTTCTATTTTTTATTATTTCTATTTTTTATGCCCGTTAAATTTAAACGTTTTTTGCCCCATCTGTTTTTTGTCTATTAATTTATGTTCTCTATTTTTTATTCAGTTTCATTCTTTTTAAATTTAAAAAAATAAGGGAAAAAATTGGCAGTGAGGGAGGATGATTAGTTGAGGTTTAAAAAATGAGGGAGAGAAAGAAGAATGGGAGAGGATTACAAGACAATTTTTCTTTAATTTTGACTTGGGGGGTTAAAATTGAAATGAAATATTGAAAGAAATAGAGATTTATGAGGAGGAAAATTGGATCGAAATTTGGAAATTTTTTAAGCTTTCAAAATTTTTAAAAATTCTCTTAATTTTCTTTAGCATCTAAAAATTCGAAAATTTTAATTATTTTTTTTAAATAGAATTCAATGGAAGGCCATATCGAAGAAAGAACTCAAATTCGACGAATGTCACTTAAAGAATTTAGTGTATGTGTTTAATTAAGAGTAATTAAAAATTTATATTTTTTTTATATTTTCAGGGATTGGATTTACTGGAAGAACAAGCAAATCAAAAAGCTTCACTGTAAAGTTTTAATTCTTATTTCTAATCTGTTATGGTTAAACTTTTTTTAATTTTTTTACTTTTAGTTCTCCAATGCTTCATCCTTGGAGAAGTGGACAACAATTAACTCTTGGAAGTTTAATTGATAAATTTAGGTTAATTTTTTAGAGAGAAATTTGAACATTTTTTAAAATTATTTTTAAGTAATCGACGTCGTTCCTCTTCTTCTGGGGGTGCAAAACTTGAAGGTGCTGGTCTTCATCATTCACATTCTTCAGATGATGGATATAATTCGTTTGATCGAGTTTTAGATGGAATTAATCAAGCAATACGCGAAACAATTGCAACAGAAAATACTGAACAAACAACAACAAAAAATGAGGGAGGAGAAAAGAATGGAGTTAACAATCATCATTTAGAAAAACAATATAGCACTGGACGTAATACTTTTGGACAAACATTGCAAAGGTTTTTTAAATTTAAAAATTTTTTTAGAATTTTTAAAAGATTAACAAATATCCGAAATCATCTAAATTCAACTTTACAATCTGTCCCAAATGCCAGTCCAAGAAAAGCAGCAACATCAGAACCTGATTGTGAAAAGTTGGTGTTGCTTAATGAATGTAAAGAGCTTGTTATTGCGTTAGTTTTTCTTTCAAATAATTTTTCTGATTAAGAAAATTTTCCTAAAAAAATTATTTTCAGGTGTAAAGATATGGTTCGCAATGCTAACTCTTCTTCTTCATCACCACCTACAAGTCAAACAACTCTTCAAACCTCGTCTTCTACTGACTGCCATCAACGTATATTAATTCTTAAAAAAAATTAAAAATTTTTTGTAATTTTTTAGTTGTCCAAACAGTTGTGGATAGTGCTGAAAGAGCTATAGATAGTGTTGAAATGTTGATCAGAAAAAGCAATTCGATATTTCAAGCTCAACAGTTAACTTCAAATGCAGATCAGGTTTATCTTTGAATTAAAATGATAAGCTTTATTTTTCTTTTTAGTTGTTGAAGGCACTATCAGAGACTGTACGTGAAGTAGAAAAATGTCAAAAGCCAGCAGTTAAATCAAATGAACAAGTAAAACAACTTGTTCGCTCCAGGTTTTCTTTTCTTCTTTTTTTTAATATTGAAATTATTTTTGTTAATTTAGTACTGTGTTGACAGCAAACTTGATCAGCTTTACCGAATTGATTCGAAATATTTGAAGATGAAAAAGATGGACGAAAAAGATGGGATTGTGTGAAGTATTTAATTAAAGTTAAATTTTAATTTAACATTTTTATTTTTTTATTTCCCCTCATTTCCTCACATTTCCTCCTATCACTATTTTTTTTAATTGAAATTCAGTCGAACCTCATTTTTAAATACCTCCAAGATTTCTTAATTTACTTCTCCTCAATTTAGGATGTCGTTTTTAAGATTTGGTTGCGCCTGTGACTGTGAGAGCCACTTTCATTGAGGGGATTTGGTGGAAGGGACTGTCACTGACATGAGTGAAAGGGACTGATCGAAGTCTCATAAGATACATTTTTCTTTCCATAGGGTGTATGTGTAAAATCGAGGTCCGACTGTGAAGATGTATTTTTTAAAATATTTTTCATTTATTTAAAATTATCAATGCTTCTTAAATTTTATTTTATTAAAAAAATTTTAATAAATTTTTTTCATTTGATCTTTATTTTTTTTATTCAAAAAACATTTAAATATTCATTTATTATTTATTTTTTCATTTTTCACAAATAATTCAGCTTAAATTTTTTTATTGTTTCGTTCCTATCAAAATTCCTCTCACATGTTAAGAAGTGTCACGCGCTCTCTCATGCATTAGTCAGGTGCCTGTCCTGTCCCCCTAATACCGCCAAACCACGTAAATTGATAACTAAACCCTTCCTCTTCTTTAACCTCTTCTTTTCCTTCTTTATTACTTTTTCTGCTAGCATAGGCTCTTTTTGATTGATCGAAGAATTTTTTGGTTGGTTGTGATATTTTATTTTTTTGCATTTCTTTTTTTCATATTAAAATATTTTTTGGGGGTTTCCCAAATTTTTGAGGAAAGAGTGGAGAACTTTTGGTTTATTTTTTTTAATTTAATTCAAATCTCTTCCAATCATATCCAATTTTCTCTCTTTTTTATTCTTCAAAGCTAATCAATTAAAAAATAAAAAGACAAAACAGCTTTAAAAAATTAAAGAACAAAAGTGCAGGTGCACTCTTTCATTTGATTTTTAATGCCCGGAAAATTAATAATATGGGTGTCTACATAATTCCTTAGAAAAACAAGTCTGTCAAATTTCATAATCTTCTGTCTGATATTTTTTCAAGTTTTTAATTTCTCTTTGATTCCTCCTTAATTTCATGTCTTATTCTTCATGTCTCTATGTTTTTTAATTAATTTTTAAAAAAATTCTGATTTATATTAGAGACCGAAATTGAGGTCTGAATTGAGGTCCCATTCATCATTACTTGGTATATTCTCGCATCAAAACTCTTTTCAATCATCTCTAAAAATTTTTCTTTTGTAGCTTGTATTCTTCTCTGTGCTTTTTATTTTATTTTTCTTTCTGTTTGCCAAGTATTCAAAAAATGTTTTTAAAAAACTTAAAAATTGAACAGATTTTTAGTATATTAATTGCTCTACAAAAAAGTCACCTGATTCCAGAGTGAATTTTAACAAACAATAATATATTTTTTTATGTTTTTTCAACTTTTTCCTCCCATTTATTATCAGAAAAGAATTTTTATATATTTTTTTTTTCTTGACGAGAAAAATTATTTTTATTTTACATTTTACTCTTTTATTTTCTTATCAGCAACACACTACTATTTTAGTCAATCTATTTATTAATTCCTCTTATTAATTCCTCATATCACAAAATTTTATTAATAAAATAATGATATTATTTTTTTCTTATCTCAAGTAGCCAAATTTTATTTATTTTATGATGCGTGTTTTTATTTTTATTTTGAGAATCTTTTGAAGGGAAACCCCCTAGAAAATGCTCTTGGGGAGGAATAACTTTTTCGGCGCCTTATAATTTTATTTCTTTGTTTCTGCCTTCCCTTGTTGATTTTCTCTTCCTAGTTGATATTTTGATCTTTCCAAGTCTTCAATTGTTTGTCTTTTAAAATAACGTCAAGAGAGGAAACTCCCAAATATTAAAGCAAAAAAAAATTAAAAAAGAGCGGTGGAGGACGCGACAAAGAGAAAATGTTGGGAAATGCTTTTTGCATCATCACGTGGAGATATCGACGTTTAACCCAGCCAATGTGTTTCCCCAACATTTTTTAGCCATTTTATTTTTATTTCATTGCCAATAATTTATTAAATATACATACCTATGTATTTTGTTTTAGTCTTTTATCTTTTCATTGTTTACGTAATACCGGGAGTGAAGGCGCTAAAACAGTAATACTTTGTAAACGATTTTGCGGTTTGGCACTGAAACGGCCACGTAAAACTTTTGAGACTCAAACGTCCTTGATCTCGAAAAAGTTTAGAAGAACGGTAAAATGCGGAGACGGCAGAATGTTCGACATTTTTTCTAAAATTCTTTTCTAAAATTTCACGAGTTGAAACCCCGCGGGGTAACTTTTGCAAAATTTCGCGTTGTATTACGTTTCGCATAGGTTTCTAGGTGCATGTTTAACTTCTCAATTTACATTTTTTAAAACTGCTCATTTTTGTATATTTCCTATTTTGTTGTTTTAAGGAATTAATTTATGTTTTCTATTTTTAGTGATTTCTATAATCTAATAACAACTCTAATTAATAAGTAATAAGGATGTCCAAAGAACCAATACACAGCGGCCATTTTATGACTTCAAATCCCCACAGTGAACTATCACCAGACGATGAAGATGAGGATGTTGAGGTTATTTTGAATTGTAAACAAGTAACAAAATACATTTATTTTGTAGGTAGATGTCGTCGACGTTGATGAATGTGTTTCTACTGCTCCACTTGATAAAAATGCTGCAAAAGAGAAGGTCCAGATTTTTTGTTTAGTAAAAAGATTTGGACAAAATACAAGGCTATATTTATTGCGTTAATTAGCAGTTACTGCTAAGAGCACTTGTGGTGTAGTGGTAGTGTTACTAACTTATTACTGTTCGGCTTGGGGTTCGAATCCTTTTCACGCATTTCGATTATTTATTTCATTTAGTTTTTTCACCTGTCATTTTTGCAAAATAAAAATTTAAAATATAATTTTAGGATGCCGAAAAACCCGTCACCTTTTACAAATTTGGACCTCAAAAAACTCAATCGATTGCAATTGATGTTTCTTTAAACAAGTTGAACAAATGTATCAGAGTTGCTTATATGAAGATGACAACACCTAAATGGAAAGATTTTAAGGTTCTTTTAGACTTTAAATTTATTTATTCCATTTTTTAAAGGGAATCAAACTGCAATGGAAACATAGAATTCGTCTAAATAATGTTATATGGCGTGCCTACTATATGGAATTTCGCAAACCTGGAAGAAAGCGACGGTCGCCATATTGCTACTTCTCTGTCCCGGATGACGACATGACTCATGTGAAGATTGAGGTTTTCTGTTTTTTGTAAATGGCTAAAAATTCAATCCTTAGGGAAGTGTTCTTGAAGGAATGTATTGGAAGAGAAGGTTTAAAATATTTGAGAAAAATCATCTTTTGTCTTTTTAGAATGGAAGCAGTTTGTGCACAATATAAGCGCTGGAGGGCCTATTTTTCAAGAAGGAAGCGTTGCTGCAGGAGAAGGGTAAATTTTAAGTATTTCACTAACTTGGGACTTATCGAACTTCAAGAGCCTTGTCCTGCTATAGTATCATTATATGGGGTATAACACCTATTTTGGACTTTCTTGGATTATTTATTTCGATTATGCCTCTTATAAATTGTTCAATTAGATTTCTTAAGGGACATAGCTGTAGTTGTGATCAGTCAACATCAAATCATCATCATCTACTTATTCCTATGAATGAATCTTCAAGTCATCATACACAACTTTTATTAAACAATCAACAATTTTTGAGAAGTATGACACCAGATAATTTAAGTACAATGGCTACAGGTTTAATTTTTAGACTCTGATTTTTTCTAACATAATAAAATTTAGAATGTTTTTTGGGCACATTATTTGATTTTGATGATGATATGGACAATGAATTCACCAATCAACTATTCGAACAATTAAATGCGCCATTTTTATTTCCAAATCCGAAAGAGGAAACTTCTGGTAAATTTTTTAATAAAAGAATGGGATCTTATTTTTGATTACAGAATAAATTAAATGCCCTCCGTAGAAGTTTATAAATAATTTTTTTAATTTTAAGTTCTTTGTGATAATGCTGATATATTACAACCTGGATTGCTTTCATTACAACCAAGTATTGAAGAAATAATGTCAACAGATTATCCTTATGGCTCGTCAGAATATTCTTCTAATCAACTACCAACAACAAATCAATCAATTGAATATTCAAATGCATTAATAGAAAATAATGGAAGAGGAAGATTGAATACAGCAACAACAACATTAAAAAACCAATCTCAACAACAACAAGTTTTGTCCTCAACAAGAAGTCATCTTCCGACGCATCTATCAATTGCGGGAAATGACAATGGTATACCTTTGCAACAACAACAATTATACTCTGAAAGAGAATATGATGCTGCCAATATGTTAATTAATTATAGGTAAATATATTTTTTCTTTTTTCAAGTCTAGTCAAAATCTAGACTTTATTTACTGATTTTCTTTTCAATTTGACATTTCTAACATAGACTTTAATTAAAAAAATATCTTTTATATGTCTGATGTGATTTTAAAATTAAAAGGCGAATGAAGAGAGTGTGAGAGTAAAATATCTTCTCACGATTGATATAATCAATAATTCTATATTTTTGATTTTTAAGGTTGTTAGCTAAATTTTGAGAAATTAAAATCTGAAAAATTGTATATTCTTTTTATTTTTAGCAATCAGGCACAACATTTACAACAACAACAACTCTCTTCATTGCCTTCAAATAAAGTATTAAGAAAACATCAAAAACAGCAACACTTGTTGGAAACAACAACAATGTCGTCGTCTTCTTCTGATCAATCAACACCATTTATTGATATACAATCAGCAGGAATACCGCAAATATTAACGCCAAATATTTCAAATCCATTATATTCACAAGCAGCTGCTTATGAAACACAACGAATTGCGGCAGCATTAAATAGTGGAGGGGATCAGAAGAATTCTGAAAGGCAAATGAAAATTGGTGGAGGAAGAAATATTTACAACAATAACAATTCTTCATTGTTCCCACCAACACCAATGTCAAAAATTGCGAATCAGGTTTATTATTTTCTAAAAATCTTTGAATTAAATTTTTTTCTAGACATCTACTACACATCAAATAATTACTTCTGTTGCTTCATCTTCACATCCTTCCCATTTTTCTTCACCAATTAATTATTCTTTGTTGGCCGCTGCTGCTACAACAAATTCTGGAAATCAATCAGCTTTTAATCAACAACAAACAAATTTATTAAATAGAACATTAACTTCAACTTTGTCAAACCCAAATCCAATAATTAGTCAATGGTCTTCAGCATCTTGGGGTTCTCAACAACAACAACAAACATATCCATTTTTGCAACAACAATCTCCAGCGGCAACTACTCTTGTTAGAAAGGCATCTGAAAATGTATAATTTTTAACTTTGTAATTTGTTGTGGGTAATTAGTTATGGAATAGTTCAGATAGACTAGAGATATCAAAAGATCTTTTTAATTCATTTTGTTAATTTATAGAATCTCCCAACACCGTCACAACAACAATCATTACCATCTATTCATCCACCAAATATTTCTCTTAGAAATTTTAGTACACAATCATTACTTTCTTCTTCCAATTCATCATCACAACAACAACAACAACGTTCTTTTCCTTCAACAAATTCTTCACTTGTAGCAAGTTTAGTTTCATCGACAACTTTAACATCAAAAAATGAGCAACAACAACCATCAATACTTTCTTCTCATTTATTGAGTAAATCTTTAATTGAACAAAAACAAAATATTGAGCAGCAACAAAAAATTGATCAAAGCAATGACCAATTATTACAATCATTAACAGAAGCAAATAACAATGCTTCTATTGGCCCTCAAGCTGTTAAAAGATTTGTTATGAGCGATATATCAAGGTTTGAAATTTATTTTCATTGGATTATTTAAGTCACTAGGGGTTGAATATACAAATAATTAAGGGGTAAGTGGGTGGTCTTACTTCAATTTTTCGTGTTAAAAGTAAATTAATTTTTTTAAAGATTTCTAACTCAGCAAACTCCAATTATTACAAATTCTCCATTAATTCAACCAGGCGATAAATCAGCATTTGTAACTGGATTTGGGCAAACAACATCCTTAACAAATTCTTCCCTGCAAAATACTTTTCCGTCTTCGATTTCTATTCAACAACAGCAGCAATATTCACCTTCTATAATTAATAATATTCCTGTGCAAGTAAATGAATTAAAGGGAACAAGAGGTTTTTTTGGATTTTTTAAATTTAAATTACTTAATTATTTCAAGGCCAGAAACAACATATACAACAACAGATATCTCCAAATTCAACAAATATTCCTCTTTCTCCGCCTACTAAAACAGCATTTTCACCACCGCAACAATTATTACCAAGAAAGATGTCTGTTTCTATTTCTTCAGCATTTTCATCACCAAATAATAATTTGTGCGATGATAACAAAAAAATCAGAGGATCAAGTTTTTCTTCATCTTCATTATTATCCTCTACAAATCATCAAAAACAACAAAGATCACAAACAACAACAACCACACATTTGGGTAAAAGACAACAGCAACACAACAATCAAATAAATAATTTATCGCCACCGCAAAAACATCAAAAAAATAATGTTGCTGTTAAAAACAATAATAATGTTTGTTTGGTTGCTCAAACATCTACAACAAATAATAATTCATTTATTGATGAACTTGAGGTTTTTTTCTTTTATAAAAATATTTTATTAAAACTTTTTTAATTAATTAGTTTGCTTCTCTTGGACCTGTAAATATTCCCTCTTCAGAAGCACAACAATTACAACAACAACAACAATGTTTTAATAATACTAGTAATAAGAGAAGAAATTATAAACAATTATCATCACCACGAAATTCAACAACTAATATGTCTCCACCAATAATTATTCCTTCGCAACAACAACAACAGATGCAACAACCTTCTTATTTTAAACATTTACCCCCATCAAATGAAGCTATTTTATTAAATTCTTTAATTGAAAATAATTGTAATAATACAACAATTAATGAAGAATTAAAGCAACATAAATTACTTGAATTGGGGCAATTTAAACAAAACTTGGAGGTTAAAAAAGAAGATGGGATTGATAATAGAAATTTGGAGGAGAAAACAGGTTTTACTTTTATTTATGCTTTTCTAGTGTTAAGGTTATTTTTTTAGAAATGTGTATCCCTTTTTCTTCAACCAATGATTGTATATTACAAGATGACAATAATTTATCTCCTCCATATTTTTCATCATCTACAACAACAATATTAACAGAAGAAGAAGGTTCTACATTAAATATTTGTACAAATTCGGCAGCAGCTGATTCAACATTAAATCCAGATGAACGTAAACGTATATTACATTTAAATGCGGAGAAGAATCGTCGTTCAGCATTAAAAGAAGGATTTGATTGTTTGGTTAAAGCAATACCTTTAGTTGAACAAGCTGGACTAAAAAGTACAAATGCTGTAGTACTTAATAGAGCGGCACAACATATAAAGAATTTAAAATTAGAACAAGAGAAGCAATTAAATCAAATGAAGATTTTTAAAGAAAAAATTGCTTGTATGAATGAAAGAATTGCGTAAGAATTTTTTGATTAAAATTTTTAAAGTATTTATTTTTTAAAGTATGATCCAAGCAAATTTGCCTTCATCTAATTTGAATGGTTCTAAGAATAATGACAATTCTCCAACAATTAGGATTCAAGTGGAGCAATTTTTTGAACGTTACAAACGAGATAAATCACAGGAAGACTACAGATTTTGGCTGGTTTGTTTTTATTTTTTAGGAGCTATCTCGCCCAATCTTACCTAGGTTATTGTTGTCTCTAGGCTTAAAGCCATCATTTTTTTCAACGTTCTCTCAGAATTTGATAAGTTTATTTGATATAGAGCATCCGCTTGTTTTGCTATCTTCCCATTTTGTATACATTCTGATCTTCTAAATAATTTTCTTTCTTATTACAGATGAGTGAAGTCATCAAACCAATTGTCTACTCTTTTGCTGAACAAATATATCCAGATGGAACTAATCGAGAGCGATTGTTACTGTCAGCAAAAAAATGGTTAGATGTACATTGGAATTCTGGAGTTCTGAGGCCAATTGCTTCGGATACACTTGTTAGGTTTGTTTTTGTTATTTATTTATTTTGTTTTTATTTTAATTTTTAAGAGTGGCTACAGCTAGCGGAGCATTTACCAATGAACAGGCTTTGATTGGATATTTTTCTCAACAAATCAACCAAGAAGTTTCGCCAAGTAGCAGCTCATCATCAACTTCATTATCACAACATTCTTCCTCATCAACCAATTTTGTTAGAAGAAAATAGTTTATTTTGGATTCTATATTTTTGTTAGAATTTTATTTATTAATTAATCACCTCAGAAATTTTTACAAATTTTATTTATTTTAACCGTCTATCTATTTTATCTTTTTTGCTCAACTTTGCTGTTATCTTTTCCCTTTGCTCAAATCTAAACTTTTGTGTTTAGCTTAGTTTCAATTGACAAAGTTTAACCCGATCCGTTTCTTATATTTTAAGATTTTCTAATATACGAAACAGAATTCTATAATTATTTTTCGATTTTTCATATTAATTGATGGATTTTTTCACAATAATTGGGATATTTTTGTATATTGCAAATATAATAGTAATAAATATTCTGTTTATTTGTATTTTCTTTGAAAAAGTTTTAAACTTTTTATTAATATCTCTAATAACTTTTAAGTTGTCTATTTTGGCAACTTAAAAGAATAAGAAAAGTCCCTTCGTCCCTTACCCCCCAAAACGGCGCGCGACCATAACGGCGCAAAGCCATAACTTGCTCCTAGATTTCCGAATCTCGATAAATTTAGTATTGAACGATTCAACTCATCGAGCTAAATATTTTGATACCAGAATTGATAAGGACCATAAGTTTTTCAGCAAGTTATGGCTTTGCGCCGTTTTGGGTCTTTCACCCGTTTTTCTCACATTCGAGAAAATTTTGTTTTTCAAATTTTATAATATTTATTTGTATTTTTTTTAAAAGTCGCTTTACTTATAATTTTTTATTTAAAAACGTTGTGAATTTTTCTTTTTCGTTTGGTTTTAAGCAAAATGGATAAAAATCCAATGTCTTCGCAATATGAAATTACTACAGCTTTATTGAAGCAAGAACGGGAAAAGAATAAGAAATTGTTAGAAGAAAATCAAGAGATGAAATTGTCAGTGACCAAATTACAAGAAGTGGAACAATTAAAGCTCGCAAAAGAAGAAAATAAGAAGATGAAAGCAAGAATGGATTTAATGCAGAAGAAATATCAAGAAAAATTGAAAGAATTACATGAAAAATTGAAAGATTTACAGGAAAATCCACTATCTTCGGATCTTGTTACAAACTACAGAAGAGTATCAAATTTATTCGAGCTAGAAAAAGACAAAGCCAATAAACTGGAAGAAGAAAAAGAAGTGATGAAATCTTCACTGCCTCACTTATATCAATTTCAACTTGAAGCAAAGCGAGAAAAAGAAGAGAATAAGCAATTGAAAGCAGAAATGAATACAATGAAGATTAAATTAGACCAATTACAATCTCTGGTTGATTGGCAAGATCGACGTGAGATGTATGGACTTGAAATATTTCAACCGAAAATACATCAACTTCCCGATAGGAATATGGAACTGGAGGTTTTGTTTATTCTTTTTTTAGATATTTTTGACTAGTATGAGTTGTTTCCATCCCCCTCCCTTCCCTCAAATTTCTATTTGGGTGGTGCTTTCTTTGGGCTTTTCTGACCAATAAGATAGCCTAGCTCTGAGGTGCCTTTAGTTTTATTGGTGAAAATACGGTTTGGGTGAAATGTGCGGACTGCGGATACGGGGTGAGAAAACCAACTTTTTATAGGTGTTTAAGCCATCCCTCGTCTAGCATAAGTGTTGTAAGGATTTATTAATACATTTGAACTGAAAATAAATAAATATATTCTATGTTTTTAAGGAGGACTCGTTTATGCTTGAACCGTTACAAGAAGAACAACCCAAATTACAAGAAGAACAACCCAAATTACAACAAGAACAGCCTCGCAAAGTCTCGACGTTTAGCTTGGTATTTGATGGGAGTCCCGAAGATCTGGCAGAGCCAGAAGTCTTTAGAATGCGTGATAAGGTTTATTTTTTGTAATATATTAACTTATTAATTAATATATTTTTGCAGAAGAAAGTTGTTGATGAACACATTGTTGAAGAACGCCTCATCAAAAAAGTTCGATTTGTAGACGAAAAAGAACAAAAGGAAAAAGAAGTTTCAACAACAACAAAAGAAAAAGAAGGAAATACTAAAGAAAAGGAGTCTATTCCTGTTAAGAAGCCTCTACAAAAAGAATTGAACATGCCATCAAAAGTTCCAGCAGCTCCAATAATTGCAATAAGTAGTCATTTGGAGCAGCAAAACATCTCAACGACAAAAGAAGCAAAAGAACGAGGCAGAACTGATATTAAGATTAAGGTTATTAAATTAATCTGCTACCACCTTATTTTTGATTTTATCTTTTAAGCCTGCTAATCAACAAAGCGACAAAAATGATGATGGGGGAAATCGAAAGGAGAAGCCAAAGGTTAATATTTTGTTTATTGGGGAATTTATTTATGGCAGATTTTGACATCCGTTAAATTAAATTATTAACTTGACGGATTTTGGTACTTGTGGGGTATCCCAAACCAGTTATTGCGGATAATTTATGCGGACAAGTATTGGTACACACACATGATTAGGTTCTCATTCTTGAAGATGGTGAATCATAATATAGAGACTGATAGAGGCAAAGAAAATCAGTTTTCAGAAAACCTCACCCATTTGCGTGTCCATACAAAACTGCTTTCTCCAAAATGTATTTTGGAAGCCCCTCACTTCATTTTGCCCCACACCTTGTATGTATATCTTTTCTTTATTGGTGAACTCATTTAAATGATTCCACAGGTGAAATTTGGTAAAATCGAGGAAGGAAAACCCTTTGACCATTCCGTACATGAGTCCGCATAAATATGTCCGCAAACACTGGTTTCGCATAACCCACAAGTACCCAGTTTTATACGATATATGATTTGCGGATACAATTTTAATTTGTTTATTTTTGCAGAAGAGAGTTGCCGATGAACACATTGTCAATGAACGCCACGCCATTAGAAAAATTCGATTTGTAGACGATAAAAACGAAAAGGAAAAAGATGTTTCAACAGCAACAAAAGAAAAAGAAGGAAATACTAAAGAAAAGGAGTCTATTCCTGTTAAGAAGCCTCTACAAAAAGAATTGAACATGCCATCAAAAGTTCCAGCAGCTCCAATAATTACAATAAGTAGTCCTTTGGAGCAGCAAAACATCTCAACGACAAAAGAAGCAAAAGAACGAAGCAGAACTGATATTAAGATTAAGGTTATTAAATTAATTTGTTACAGCTTTATGATTTTATCTTTTAAGCCTGCTAATCAACAAAGCGACAAAAATGATGGGAAAATTCAAAAAGAGACGCCTAAGGTTAACATTTTGTTTATTGGGGAATTTATTTTAGGGAGCATTTTGGGAATCCAACGGCCATTCAATTTTTCGATTTATCTTAATTTAAGATTTATCATGTTTGGGTGGTTTCATGATGAAATTTCACCCAAAGATTGAATTGTTTATTTCGATTTTTGATTAAACTTTTTTCTTTTTCAGGAGAACAAAATTAAGCGATCAAGAGGAAAGGTTGGGAAATTAAATAAAATATTCAAATAGAATTTTGAATTTTTAGAATAAGTCCAGAAGTGAAAGGAAGAAAAGAGGGCGTGAAAACGCTAATATAGAAAAGCTGAAAAATGAAGGGCGTCCAAACGCTGAAATAAAGAAGCTGATAAATAAAGAGAAGAAGAGGAGGCAGGAAGTAAAGAATAAGAAAAGAAATTAAATGATTTATTTTTGTTATTTTTTAATTTTTTAATGGAATCTCTATAACGACGTTTATTTGGTCAGCATTTCTGTCTTTACTCTAAAACGGCTAAAACAATGTCAGTGTATAGAGTCTCAATTTGTTGACATTCTTGCTCTATCTTTTTTTTATTTTAAATTTAGTGGAACAAATTTCTAATTAAAAACTAGAAATCCATAAATCGGTTCAAAAACCGTTATATCTTTACCATTTAACAATATTAGTTTCAGAATTCAAAAATCTGCGCTATTTGGCATAATGCAAACCATTAAGAATAAATGACACTTCATCCCAAAATCAATAATCGATTTTTGATACTTCGTTTGGAGTCCTCTGTTGTCCATCTTTAGCAAAGATGTTCTACAACAGAATGCGTGGCTTTTCCTTAGGGAATTAACCTTTTTAGGGGGGAGGAAAGTATTGAGTTGCGGACAAGACTTGCAATTTTTCAATTTTTGAAAAATGTATCCAATTTTTTCAGTGCTTCAACAGCAGCAGCAACAAACAACTTCAACAGCAGCAGCAGCAACAAACAACTTCAACAGCAGCAGCAACAACAAAAGTCCCAATGTATCGCTTCGGCGGTATATGGGCAAAAGTCCCAATGTATCGCTTCGGCGGTATATGGGCAAAAGTCCCAATGTATCGCTTCGGCGGTATATGGGCAAAAGTCCCAATGTATCGCTTCGGCGGTATATGGGCAAAAGTCCCAATGTATCGCTTCGGCGGTATATGGGCAAAAGTCCCAATGTATCGCTTCGGCGGTATATGGGCAAAAGTCCCAATGTATCGCTTCGGCGGTATATGGGCAAAAGTCCCAATGTATCGCTTCGGCGGTATATGGGCAAAAGTCCCAATGTATCGCTTCGGCGGTATATGGGCAAAAGTCCCAATGTATCGCTTCGGCGGTATATGGGCAAAAGTCCCAATGTATCGCTTCGGCGGTATATGGGCAAAAGTTTAAACTCCAATGCTCTCGTCTACATGGTTAGCTTTTTTACTTTATTAAATTTGCAAGTTTTGTCCGCAAGGTTCCTCCCCTAAATAAGTTTATCCTTTCCCAATGTTAAAGCCAATTAAACGGTGGCCAAGTTCTTGTCAAATGAGAAGACGTACAGCAGATGACCCATTGATTAGATGCGTTGATTTGTTTGTTTTGAATGGTTGATCTTTTGATAGGTTGTTTTTATGTATAAATGATTTTTAATTACTTAATTTTCAGCTTTGCGAGAGTATCCAGAAGCCTTAAAAATTTTTAAGAGGTTATTTTTAATTGTTTACTATGGTTTCAAGATTATTTTTTAGGCCGGTGAATTGTTGCGGAAAGACTTTTTGATGAGAATGCTTTGGAAGAATAAGAATCAGCAGAAATGACCGAAGAACTGCAATCTTTTGTTAGAATTCAGAAAATTAGGTTTGAAGATTAATTGATTGGGTTGATTATTTGGTTTCCACAATTGTTTATATTTTTCAAGTTTTGTCCCTTTTGGAGCTTACTAATTTAAAGAATCTCTGTTATGGGTGTTTAAATCTCCGTCCGGTTGCTTCCCTTGGGTATTGTGACTTGTAGGGAGGTTTTTGTTTGTCTATCCGATTTCGACAAATTACAAGTCATTAGAAAAAGCTCGTCGAGCTGACATGAGTCGATTTGAGATAAATGGTTTGGGCCATCCAATAAGTCAAGGGAGTAGCCAGGGAGCTTCTAAGGCTATAGCCCCCCCTGAAATTTGAAAAATGAACTCGGTCCCCTAAACGTCCGTTCGGCCTCTTTCCTTGAGCTATCGAATCAGCTCGCCGAGCTCTTTCGAATAACACCTCATTTATCAAAATCGGGTGTGCCAACAAAAACTCCCTGTGTCACAACATTCTTCAGTTTTTCGTTACTGTCCATTATTCCTTTTTAGACATTTTTTCACTTTTGGTCTATCGGTATTTTGTTAAGCTTCCCCTTTTCGACTTATCCTTTCCGACTTTTAGGCATTCTTTCCTATTTTTCCATTAGTTTTCTTATTTTTCTTTTTAGTACTACACAAGCCTCGTCATCAACTTCAACAACAAATTCCTGGCCTTTTTGTTTCTTTGAAGAAGCGATGGAATTATAAAAGAAGCAAGTGTTGGCATAAAAGAAAAAATTGGATTTATGAACGAATATGGAGACGAAAACATAGTTTTTTTTCAATTTTTTTTGTTTTTAATTAGATGTAGTCGAATTAACCTAAAAATCTTCGACATTTCTAAAAAATGAAGAAAAATTGACGGTTTATTTTCAAATCTAATTTTGACTATACAATTGTCATTTAAATTTTGCTTGTCTTTAACTAAATTTTATCTGTTTGCATAAATAAAAATGAATTTGTTGTTGTTGAATTACCATTTTTCATTAAATTTTATTGAGGACTTTAAATTGAAGTCGACTTCTAGAAGAATTTAACGGTCTTCTCTTGAATACCCTCATCAAATTCCAAAAAGACCATTTCTCATGTTATCAGACTCTTGTATTCCTTTTTGTATTGGGAACTACTCTTACTCCTTTTTAAAGTAAGTTGGAATGTAGCAAGTAGAGAAAGAAAATGTTTGAGTGAGTTGAGAAGTTGGGATGTAATGTTAAAAATAAACGACATTTTGTCCCAAGAGTTAGAGAAATTCTATAAAACAAATAGTGTAGCTAGAGAAAAAATAAATATCAAATGTTTAGGTCGCTTCAGTGCTGGATTCAGAGAGCGCGAAGTTACTGTATTTGAAATCTAATTTTTGATAATTGTTTTGAATTTAAAAAATTTTTTATTAACCGATCTTTTAAATAAGATATAAACATTTATAAAAAATATTTATAAATTCATCGAACTCTATAAACATATAGTATAGATATATTAAATATTGACGGATATCAATATATTATCAATAGAATCTATCCTCCCTTATATAAATTATTCTTTTGTTTATAAAGACAACAGGGAGTGCCCCGAAAATGTCCCAATGAATTAAACCCCCAAAATTGTCTCATCACGAAGATGTCCCACTTTAAAAAGACCCACAAAATGTCCCCATGAATAGAAACCCAAAAATTTCCGATCTCAAAATGTCTAACTGAGCAAAAATACTCAATCCATCGAAAAGTAAATTAGATAACGGAGAACTCTTACCTGCACACTAAATTCTTAAGATTTTACGTCCTAGAAAAATCATAAGAACCTATAACATGGCGTTTTAAAGCCCAAAAATAAACAAACATAAAAAATTTTTTAAATTCAAAACAATTATCAAAAATTAGATTTCAAATACAGTAACTTTGCGCTCTCTGAATCCAGCACTGAAGCGACCTAAACATTTGATATTTATTTTTTCTCTAGTTACACTATTTGTTTTATAGAATTTCTCTAACTCTTGGGACAAAATGTCGTTTATTTTTAACATTACATCCCAACTTCTCAACTCACTCAAACATTTTCTTTCTCTACTTGCTACATTCCAACTTACTTTAAAAAGGAGTAAGAGTAGTTCCCAATACAAAAAGGAATACAAGAGTCTGATAACATGAGAAATGGTCTTTTTGGAATTTGATGAGGGTATTCAAGAGAAGACCGTTAAATTCTTCTAGAAGTCGACTTCAATTTAAAGTCCTCAATAAAATTTAATGAAAAATGGTAATTCAACAACAACAAATTCATTTTTATTTATGCAAACAGATAAAATTTAGTTAAAGACAAGCAAAATTTAAATGACAATTGTATAGTCAAAATTAGATTTGAAAATAAACCGTCAATTTTTCTTCATTTTTTAGAAATGTCGAAGATTTTTAGGTTAATTCGACTACATCTAATTAAAAACAAAAAAATTGAAAAAAAACTATGTTTTCGTCTCCATATTCGTTCATAAATCCAATTTTTTCTTTTATGCCAACACTTGCTTCTTTTATAATTCCATCGCTTCTTCAAAGAAACAAAAAGGCCAGGAATTTGTTGTTGAAGTTGATGACGAGGCTTGTGTAGTACTAAAAAGAAAAATAAGAAAACTAATGGAAAAATAGGAAAGAATGCCTAAAAGTCGGAAAGGATAAGTCGAAAAGGGGAAGCTTAACAAAATACCGATAGACCAAAAGTGAAAAAATGTCTAAAAAGGAATAATGGACAGTAACGAAAAACTGAAGAATGTTGTGACACAGGGAGTTTTTGTTGGCACACCCGATTTTGATAAATGAGGTGTTATTCGAAAGAGCTCGGCGAGCTGATTCGATAGCTCAAGGAAAGAGGCCGAACGGACGTTTAGGGGACCGAGTTCATTTTTCAAATTTCAGGGGGGGCTATAGCCTTAGAAGCTCCCTGGCTACTCCCTTGACTTATTGGATGGCCCAAACCATTTATCTCAAATCGACTCATGTCAGCTCGACGAGCTTTTTCTAATGACTTGTAATTTGTCGAAATCGGATAGACAAACAAAAACCTCCCTACAAGTCACAATACCCAAGGGAAGCAACCGGACGGAGATTTAAACACCCATAACAGAGATTCTTTAAATTAGTAAGCTCCAAAAGGGACAAAACTTGAAAAATATAAACAATTGTGGAAACCAAATAATCAACCCAATCAATTAATCTTCAAACCTAATTTTCTGAATTCTAACAAAAGATTGCAGTTCTTCGGTCATTTCTGCTGATTCTTATTCTTCCAAAGCATTCTCATCAAAAAGTCTTTCCGCAACAATTCACCGGCCTAAAAAATAATCTTGAAACCATAGTAAACAATTAAAAATAACCTCTTAAAAATTTTTAAGGCTTCTGGATACTCTCGCAAAGCTGAAAATTAAGTAATTAAAAATCATTTATACATAAAAACAACCTATCAAAAGATCAACCATTCAAAACAAACAAATCAACGCATCTAATCAATGGGTCATCTGCTGTACGTCTTCTCATTTGACAAGAACTTGGCCACCGTTTAATTGGCTTTAACATTGGGAAAGGATAAACTTATTTAGGGGAGGAACCTTGCGGACAAAACTTGCAAATTTAATAAAGTAAAAAAGCTAACCATGTAGACGAGAGCATTGGAGTTTAAACTTTTGCCCATATACCGCCGAAGCGATACATTGGGACTTTTGCCCATATACCGCCGAAGCGATACATTGGGACTTTTGCCCATATACCGCCGAAGCGATACATTGGGACTTTTGCCCATATACCGCCGAAGCGATACATTGGGACTTTTGCCCATATACCGCCGAAGCGATACATTGGGACTTTTGCCCATATACCGCCGAAGCGATACATTGGGACTTTTGCCCATATACCGCCGAAGCGATACATTGGGACTTTTGCCCATATACCGCCGAAGCGATACATTGGGACTTTTGCCCATATACCGCCGAAGCGATACATTGGGACTTTTGCCCATATACCGCCGAAGCGATACATTGGGACTTTTGCCCATATACCGCCGAAGCGATACATTGGGACTTTTGTTGTTGCTGCTGCTGTTGAAGTTGTTTGTTGCTGCTGCTGCTGTTGAAGTTGTTTGTTGCTGCTGCTGTTGAAGCACTGAAAAAATTGGATACATTTTTCAAAAATTGAAAAATTGCAAGTCTTGTCCGCAACTCAATACTTTCCTCCCCCCTAAAAAGGTTAATTCCCTAAGGAAAAGCCACGCATTCTGTTGTAGAACATCTTTGCTAAAGATGGACAACAGAGGACTCCAAACGAAGTATCAAAAATCGATTATTGATTTTGGGATGAAGTGTCATTTATTCTTAATGGTTTGCATTATGCCAAATAGCGCAGATTTTTGAATTCTGAAACAAATATTGTTAAATGGTAAAGATATAACGGTTTTTGAACCTTTATGGATTTCTAGTTTTAAATTGGAAATTTGTTCTATTAAATTTAAAATAAAAAAATAAAAGATAGAAGCAATAATGTCAATAAATGGAGTCTTTATACACTGACATTGTTTTAGCCGTTTTAGAGTCAAATAGACTTCGGGACAGAAATGCTAACCAAATAAACGTCGTTATAAAGATTCCATTGTAAAAATAACAAAAATAAACAATTTAATTTTTTCCTTTCTTCTCCTTCTTCATCTTCTTTTCTTCCTTCCTCTTCTTCCTTTCTTCCTTCTTCTTCTTCTTTTCCTCTTTCTTCTTTTCTTCTTCAATTTTCTTCTGTTTTGTTTCCAATTTAACACGCCTTCTTCTCTTCCTTTCACTTGTGGGGATAATCTAGAAATTCAAAATTCTATTTGAATGTTTCTTAATTTCCCCACCTTTCCTTTTTCTCGCTTCTTCTGAAAAAGAAAAAATGTTAATCAAAAATCGAAATTAGAAATAAACAATCCAATTTTTGGTGAAATTTCTGCAGGAAACCATCCAAACATAATAAATCTTAGGTTAAGATAAATCCAAAAATTGAATGGCCGTGGGATTCCCAAAAAGCTCTCTAAAATAAATTCCCCAACCCGAATTTCATTTTTTAATATTAAAACAGAAACCATTCCACTCTGAGTAGCTCCCTTGCTTGACCCAGCCTGAAGTCCAATAATTGGTTCAGCAGCTTTAGGTTGACGAGAAGTTCCCCCTCCAGCTTCTTTCGGTCCAAGTCCAGGCTTTCTAAATTTAAAAATAAATTTTAATCTTGTTATTAACAAATCTTACCCAAAAGCTTTCTCAGATTTACGTGCCAATGCTGCCAAACAAACGAGAACAGAATTCGGGTCTTGCCCCTCATATAAATCAACCGTCTTGAAAAGTTCATCTAAAGGACAAAATAATCAAAAAAGAATACTCAAATTAAAAAATACTTTTACCGACATAATTCCCCACAAACGACAAGAAGTAAGCAATATTTGCTGCATATCTAAATGGCAAAACGCTGTTGTTGACTTTCTCGTCTGAATTTCGAGAAAGAGCGTTCACAAGCCTGAAATTGGAAAATTTTAACATTCGAGTTAGAGGGAAATTGTGTATACAAAATATTTTCGTAGGGAGCAGGCTAACTTACCGCGAGCCCAACTTGCCGCAGAGCTATAACTTCGTTCAGAATTGTCGAATCCGGTACGCCTTGGTATAATTCGATGCGTCTCGACGAGCTGAATCGAACTATACCAGGGCGCCCCGGATTCGACAATTCTGAACGAAGTTATAGCTCTGCGACGAGTTGGGCTCGCGGTAAGTTGGGGTGTACCCATTTTCGTACGTAGGATCCGAACCCCTTACTTAAGAGACACAGACCTAGATATTCCCAAAACAACCATAAACTCAAAAATCTTTAAAACAAACTTGCAAAGCAGAACTCCATCTTTCAAAGTCGAAATAAATTCATTAATATCTCCATTTGATGGCAACGTCTCTCCAGTAACAGAAGAAATCCATCCAAAGATTTGTTGAGCAAATTGAGAATCAAATTTGACGTGAACACTTTGTTGTACCTCAGCAGCCAATCCAGACTTTTTAGCTCCAATTGCAGACATTATTTAATCTTTAAATATTTTAAAAACAAACTCCTCTCTTCCCGCTAAAAAAATAATTTGTCGAATAAACAATCGAAAAAATAACAATTCAAGATAATATTAAAATTTATTTAACAGCAGTAAAAAATGATTTAAAAAATCAACGTAAAAATAAATTAGAACAAATGAACCTTATAATATCGCCCCCCCCCCCTACTTGGACCTGCAATAGTTCCATTAAAGGCACTAAAAATTAACAATAAAACTAAAAACTATTTTCATCCATCAGTTTCCAATTTATGCCAATATTCCAATGTCTTCCCGGGATTCTCAATTATTTGTTGCCATTGTCTTCCTCTTTCACCAGTAGCAGCAGTTGAAAGAACAACTCCACCTAAATAATAAAAAAAAATTTTTTTAATTTATTTTGCATGAACAAACCAATATAGTCGTCGTGTCTTCCCATATCTGAAATTGATGTAACTTTATTATTTAAAAACATTAAACAAAGGACATTAGCCATCCTCGTTTCTTTTAAACTAGATGGCTTCTCCGAAACTTTTTTACTTGTTAACCCTCGTGAATAATTCCTATGCTCTGGATTTTTCCAAATAAACCTTAAAAGTTAGGGATTAGAAAACCCAGGCTTCCCTTCAAAAAAAGAGAATGGACTAGAATTTTTAGTTAATTTTTGGAGGTTAAACAAAAATTTCATATAAATTTAAAAAATAAAAAAAGAAAATACCATAATCATAGACCCCAATATCCAAAGTTTTCTTTGGCAAGTCCTTGAAAGGGACCAGAAATTGCATTGTTTCATTAAATTCAGGGTTTAACGTCCTCTTTTTAATAGCAGTCTTCTGTCTATGCGCTTTGGAGGCCAAAGGTATAAGAGAAACTTTACAGTAAGGATCGGAGAAACCTTAATGAAAAATAAAATATTTAAAACATTTTTAGTAAAAAACCTGTAGCATCCATTCCCAAAAGTTCAACACATCGCTTGATAGTAACAAAAAGGGATCCTTGTTGAATGTTGTAACAAACAGAGAGTAGCAATTTACCACGTTCTTCTTGAATAGGTTTTTCTAACTAAAAAGAATTCTTTTTCAATTAAAAAATATTTAAAAAAATTTTTTACTGGTGTAGGCATTGCATGTTCAAGATACAAATTGAATTTTTTAGTGACACCCAAAGGAAGTTTTCGAAGAGCAATTCGCGTTTCACCAAGAAAGTCAGCACCAATACGATCTCTATCCAATACAGTTACACGAAGAGACTATAAATTTTTTTTAATTTTTAGAAAATTTTATTTAAAAAACCTTTCTCAATCTTTCTTCTTCAGTTATTCCATAGTAAATCAATTCTTGATTCCATTCAGGATTTAGAGTCTTCTCGATAGTCTTTGAAGTCAATTTTGTTGCTTTTGCATTTCCAGGTAATAAATGAAATTTTACATAAGGATCAGAAAAACCATTTTTATCCATTGCTTTTAGATTCTGAAGATTAAAAAAAATTTGAAATTAAAAAAAGATAGAAAAACCTTCGCACGAATTAGATGAATAATCAATTGCTTCTCTTCTGATAAATACAATAAATTCAATTGAATTGATCCTAGAGTGCCTAGAATAAATTTTTATTTTAAAAAGGAAAAAAAAGTAGAGAATAAATGCGTAACTTAAAATGGGAAATAAAAAAGGATTTTTAAAGGTCCATACCAATCCAGGAACAAGCAATTTACAAAGAAACCCGACAAAATCAAACCCACAACTTTGTATGTAAACTAAAAAATAAAGAAAAAACAAACTAATATCGTCCTCAGGCTCACTCATAAATGCGGGAGAATCATCTCGATCAAAAGAATCACCATCTGATCGTCTCCCTGAAGACATTCCTCCATCTACTACCAAATGTGCATCCTTTAAAAAATTTATTTTTAATCAAGTAAAAATAAAATTTAAAAAATTTAAAACCTCTCGACAACGCATATTATTATCAATTGTTGGAACTGTTGATGATTGAGTTGATAGACTAGTAGTAATTGATGAATCAGGAGCTAAACTTAATGAAGAAAATCCCATTTCAGTTGTTGTTTGATTAATTGCATAATTATTTGCTGAGGAAGGCCTTTTTGTTGTAATTGGTTTAAATGATGATGTTGAAGAACCAACAATTTGATGTGACATTATTGGTGGAGGTGCAGCTATTGTTGCACTTCTTGGTGGAATTGGTGGAGGAATGGGTGATGGGGATTTTGCTACCTTTAATAAATTTTTGTTTAAATTTAAAAATAATAAATTTAAAAAAACCGGTGGAGGAAGTTGTTGTTGTTGCTGCCAATTATTATTAATATTAGGCTCTTCAGAAAAATTGGAAGAAAACATTTGTTGATGAATAGGATGAGGAGGATTAGAAACAGAAGCAGCAAAAGCAGCCAATCCATGTTGTTGGGCAGAATGATCACTTTGCACAACTATAAGAAAAAAATATATTTAGGTAAAAATATTAAGTTTGAAAATCATTTTTCAGATTAAAAAAATAATTTTAAAAATTTAAACAAATTCTGACCACCCGAATCCACGCTGCGAGAATCTGACATCGTTTTTTCATCATTATTATTATGTTGAGGCAAACAAGTCGAATTAATATAATTTTGTGTTGTCATTGCTGTTGTTGTCACACAACCAGCAGTTGAAGACAACATTAAAGGAAGATCATCACCACCATAACTTGAAGGAGTAGCTAATGAATGTCTTGGCGAAATTGAAGGAGAACTACGACGAGAAAGTGCTTCTTGATCTTCAGAATCTTTTTTAAAAAAATTTTTTAATTTCAAAAATTTTTTTTCAAAAATTTACCAGAATCCAAAACTCTATTTCTTCCACCTCTTCTTAAAACAACTCTTTGCATATTTTTATTATTTTCAATAATACTTCTATTATTATTATTTCTCCCATATTTTATTGTTGCTGTTGTTAAATTTCGTTGAGAAGTTATTGATAATTTTTGTTGATTATTTAAGGAAGAATTATTTGAATTTATTGAAGCTCGTTGTTTAACTGCCATTGCACGTTCTTTTTGTGCACCCAAAGACATTCGAAATTGTGCTGGTTCTAATGAAGATGATGTTGAAGAACTTGCAGATTCTCCATCAGATTCTTCATCTACACTAATACTTGATTGTTGAAGACCATCATGAACCCATGAAGGAATAATTCGAGGACGAGGATTTGTTTTTAGCCTTAATAAAAATTTTTCAGAATATATGGGAAGTTCGAGGGGGCTATGGAAATTAATTTATTAAAAAATAAAAACCTTTGTTGATGTTCAGAAGGTATTGGAACAGGTTCAGCCGCCCCTACACTTGTTGCTGTCCTTCTAATAGCAGTACAAGTAATTGGTGATTGTTGTTGTTTACTTCCTTTACGGTAATCCTGTCCTCCTCCAAAAGGAAAATGTCGTCGAGGGGTTGGACCTGTAGAACAAAGAGAACGTGCTGTAGGACTATCTGGTTGACCAATAGAGGAAGTTGGAGTCATAAAGGATGAAGTTTGTTGTTGTTGTTGTTGACAATTATTTGAAACGACGTTTCCCAACATTGGTGAACTTGAAATATCAGCCATAGCAGAACAAGGCCTACTTGGGGGTAATGAAGGCACTTCTTTATAAAACCACGCGCCAGACTTTTTCCACATCTTTTTATTTAAATAAAAAATTAAATTTAAAAAATAATTTAATTAACTAACCACTTCCCTATATTCAGAACAAATTTTGCAAAGAAATATTGGCTCCTTTCTTTTTTGATCAAAAGTTTCAACTCCACAGTTACGTTGACAAACATACTTAAAAATATAATTAAATTAAAATTCTGAAAAAAAATTAAAAAAATACTTTTCGACAATCTGAACACATTGCAGCATAACTTTTTGCAGCCAACAATCCAAATTCAGTTTGGCATAAAAGGCATTGAGTTACCTAAAAAAATATACAAATTAAAATAAAAATACTAGAAAATAAACATACTCCATTTCCAACAGCTCTAGAACGAAGGCGATCTAATCTTTCAACCATTTTTCTTAAAAATAAATTAATTAAAAAATAAAAGCTAATTTTCCAAATTTGCGGTCATTAAAAGACAATGAAAATCATTGAACTTTTATGAATTAATGTCCGTTTAGTTCACAAATTTCAATAACTAATAAAAAATTTATTTAAAAAATTCTAACCCAATTCTAATCTGCTCATTCATTCGACCTTGCTCTGCTCGGGCCAAAACTTTTCTAATTTTCTAAAAAGGAAAAAATAAAAAAAATTTTTCATGACAAAAAAATTATTTTCCAAAAGATCAACTAAAAATTGATCAAATTTTTCGTTTAATTTTAAATTTAAAAATAAAAATTTAAACAAACTTCTTGTTCAGCTTCAGTAATTCCTCCCGCAGAAAGAAGAGATTGTTTGGAAGTTGTTGGTGAGCGAGCAGTGGCTGTTCGAACACTCCAACCACTTTTTAGTCTAAATTTAAAAAATAATCTTTAAAAATCTAAAAAACTAACTGAGCACGTAATTGTAAATGTCTATCACTTGGACAGACCCAAGGGTTTTGAGTGCCACCAATCTCCCAATCATTCATCAAATCTTAAAAAATATTATTTTTATATTTAGTAAAAAAAAATTTCTGATTTTTTAAGCTTTGAATATAAAACGTTCAAAAACCTGAACACCCAAATTTATCCATTTTTTAGGGATTTGCCAAAAAAATAATTTTTTGTTTTATTAATCCAAGAGGATTTTTTAAAAAAATAAAAAATGTTTGAAACAAAAAAAAGAATAATAAAGAAAGAATATATTTTAATTTTAATGTAAAGATGAGTTGAGAATGAATTTTTTTAGAAATGAATTAAAAAATTTTTTTGTTTCATGTTCCCCCTTTCTTTTTTTATTTATTGGCCTAGTATTCGTGACAAAAGAAAAAAAGAATGGAAACAACAAAAATAAAATTATTTATTTATAAAATAAAAAAAAGAAAATGCCATAACCACAATCTTAAAAAAAAAGTTGGGGGTGGCAGAAAATAACTAAAAATATAAAAACTAAAATTAGTATTGCAAAATTTAATTAACAAAAGAATAAATATAGTAGTTAATATATGTACAAATAGAAAAAAAATAAAAAAATAAATTAGAAAAAAGGGAGTAGCAACAAAATAATGAATAAATAGAAAAAACTTTTTCCTTTTTAAATATTAATAAAAAATTATTTTTCAAAAAAAAAAACAAACCTAAAAAATCTTTTCTGATGTTTAATTTATTCGGCTCACGATGTTCTCGTTTTGTGGTAGCCATTTTTTATTAAAAAAATTTTTATGGGTGACAAGAAAAATAAAATTTTATTAAATAAAGAATATAAATTTATTATTCCAAAGAAGGAATTTTTTATATGCTTTTTAATAAAAAAATTTTTTTGTGAATTAAAAAAGATATATAGTTAAATTGAATTTTATATAAGGAGGAATAATAAGAATAATCCGAAGAATATGCAAATAAAAATAATTTTTTTAGAAAATATTTAAAAGAGATATAAATTATTTCGTGTCTTTAAAAACTTAAAAAAATTATTTCAGACGGAATATTTAAAAAACGCATCCGGAATAAAATAAAAAAAGATTAAGCATTAAAAAATAAAAAAAGATGTTTATTCAAACAAAAATAAAATTAGAAAAATAAAGAGATTGATGATAGCCTTTTTGGCATTATTTACAAACAAAAAAATATTCGCTAGACACGCAATATAAAATTTATTTATTTGTTTTTGTTAAGCATAAATTAAAATTTTTGCCAAATGTTATTAAGAAAGATGGAGAGATTTATTAACCCTAATTTAAAAATAAAAAAAAATAAAATACGCTAAAAAAATATGAAAATGCGCTAAGGAATTAAAAAATACAAAATGTAAAAAAATGAGAAAAGGAAGGCAATATTAAGTGTAAATTTTTTTTAAAATATCAGATATGTACTTTAACGGTTTTTCTTTTAAAAAAATAAACAAAAAATAAGAAGAATGTGAATAATTAGTGCCAACAGATATGAAGAAAAAATAAATATTTATATCCCTTCCTTATTAAACAACCTTAAAAAAGGAAAAAGGAATTAAGAGATTATTTAAGGAAAAAATTTTTTCAACCTTAAAAAATTATTAACAAATTACATAAACATATAAAATAAGATCAAAATGATATTTTTAATATTGAAAACGGGATATTAAGAAATTAACTTAGCTTGGAAAGCCTCTTTCTTATTTAAATTATATTACCTATAGCTACCCAAAGATATATTATAGAAAATGAAAAGAAAGTAAAAATCGATTAAGATTTTCTAGTAATAAAAGATAAAAATGAGAGGAAAAGCTGGCACAAGAAAATAAAAAAATATACATATACGAGAAAGGCACAAAAAATGCCAAAAAGTGAAAGGGAAAATAATACACACATAGACAATTCTAACAATTTTTTTTGCTTCTTCCATTTGCCTCTAAAAAAACACAGGCAAACAACAACCAGCTACTAGTTAAATATTACCTATAGCTACTACTATTTTATTATAAAGTATAGGGTGCCGCACCAATGCGCATGGATGAGAAAATGCATTTAATTTTAAAAAAGAGGTATTTTCTCTCTATCTAACAATTTTTTGGTACCAGCTTTATAAAAAATAATCAATTTGATGAGAGCGAAAAGCTTGTATGGATATATTCAAATGGCAACGTAAAAAATTGAAAAAAATAGGGGGAAAGTGCGGAAATGAACATAGAAACTGGGAGAAGGAAACGGAAAAAGTGAAAGTATTAAAGTAAAAAATAGAAAAAAAATTTTTTTTAATGTTTGTGTACTAAAACATGGACAAATATAGTAAAATGAATTTTAAGATATAGCTTTAATAATAAAAAAAAGGTGAAATAAAGAACCAAATACAGCCCACAAGGGTGCAAATTCATAATATTTGGTTTAAAAAAATTAAATATTCTTACAAAAGAGGAAGTAAATAAAGCGAGATAATCTACTTCTAGACATTCTTTTGATCAAGATAGAGTTATAATTAGAAGATACATATATTATAGATAATTAAATAAAAGAGTTAAGATGGACAAGAGTGATATGTAGGTGAAAAATTCAAAATAAAAATTCAAAAAAATGTCTGATAACATATAAAAATTAAATCTCAAATATGTAATCTTTTAAAAAATAAGGAAAAATAAAAAAAAAGAATGATGAATTTTAATTTTAAAATTCGATAAAATAAAAATAGAAAATATATAGTAGAAGATGAAAATCTTTCCTAACTCCCATTTTAAGCTAAATAAAACCCAAATATAAGCCTTCTTTCCAAAAGAAAAATAATAATTATTATTTATTGTAGCAACACAAATGACGCAAAAAGTAAAAAAAATAAAAATAATAATTCTGTGGGAGTTTTCTCTCTTAACTTGGATATATTTTCATTTAGCATTTTTTTCTGTTATTTCTTTATGGAAATACTTCCGCATGAAAGCATTTTTTCCTTATTTATAGCCTATTTGTGTAAGAAATATTTTTATAAAAATATATTAGGGATCTAAAAGAGCAAAAATAAGAAAAAAATAAATAAAATAATTTAAAGAAAAATTAGAAAAAAAGATTTTCTAGATTTTAGGTTAAAAAAAGATCTATAGCGCCAATAACAGTAAAGAGAAAAAATAATAAAAATGGGCGCGCAATTGCTAAATAAGCAGCTACAGTAAAGCAAATAACCCCCAAAAATAACCTCACAAAAAATAGAAAAATGATTGGATTTTAAAAAATGTCAAAAAAGAAAATAAAAACCACAATCAACAATGTTCAAAAAAATTTAAAACAGAAAAGAAATAAACTCCCACCAATACGTTGTCGATTCTGAGCTTGAAAAAAAGCTTTAGATAAACGACGAACTAAAATAGCAGAGGATTCAGTTAATGTTGTTAAAAGGCTTGTAGCTGTAGCCAAACCATTTTCGGTATTATTATTGCCAAAAAGTTTTGTTGCAGAAGAAAAGGAAGAAGCAGCATTTGAAGGAGTTAGGGAATGACGGGGAAGATTATCGGCAAAGGAAAATTCTGATGAACTATTAGGCATATTTTAATAATTTTTTAAAAAATCTATAAAATAGTTTAAAAAAATAAAGAAAAATGTTTAAAGTAAAAATAGGAAACGCTAAAAAGTTTAAGAAAAAAGAAAAATAAAGATATAAATAAATAAAAATTAGAAGAATATTTGTCAGTTTCAGGGATTAATTAAGAAAAAGGATAAGAGTTTTTTTTAAACAAACGTCAGAAGCATAACAATATTCAGCTAGAAAATATAAAATCTACCCCAAAAAGTTAATTTCCAAATTTTAAGCTAAAAAAACTAGATTCTATTTAAGTCTAAAAATGTCCTTTTTCATTAATTAATTTATAAAAGGAAAAAAGTATTGTATTATACTGGCTTTAATTTTCCTCTAAAATTTCTCACGATTTAAATGTGGAAGCAAATAAAGAAATTGATAAAATATTTATAGCCCTAAAAAGAGAAAGAAAGCTAATAACCAAGAAAAGAGGTTACCAATTAAACGAGAATTCGACTTATTCTAGGTGAAACTTAATATTGAAGAGTTAATGACAAGAATAGCCCTAGCAGTCAAACACCATTATCTAACAATAAGATACCTTCAGAATTAGAATTCCTAACAATAAGTTTACGTTATCTTTGAAATTTAGTACACTGAAAGCTGGACAGTTACCTAATAACGATATTCTCATAATAAGATAACGCTTCTAACAAGGTGATCTTTCATCCACAAAATGGGAATCTAAAAAAGAGTTTATTTAAGAATTCTAGTTAAGAATTATTTAAAAAAATAAAATTATAGGTTTCAAGAAAGAATGAATAAAATATGAGGTAAAAAATAAAAGAATAAAAAATATTTTAGAAAAATATAAAAAAAGAAGATAAATGCCAAAGCAATTTTCTAGACACTTGATGCGCTATGCTTTTCTTTTTGCTCTTTTCCCATTCAAAAAATATTTTACTATTGAGGAAGGGGAGGTCCTTCACAAAAAAAGTAAATTGTGTATTCAAGACAGTCCTTTTTTTCTTTAAAAAAATAAATTTCTTCCTTCCTTTTATTCCTCATTCACGGCAAATTTGGCAATTTATTGGCCTTATAGAAAGTAAAATAAACCCAAAATATCGAGGGAAGGATTGTGAATTTTAAAAGCTGATTTAAATAATATGAAAACAAAAATATGAATAAAAATTAAGAGGAAAGAATGAAAGAATGTTTAGAAAAAATTAAAAAAGAAATTTTGTAGAAGAAAAGTGGAAGAGATGAGCGAAGGAGATAAGAAATAAATGCGCTAAAAATAGATGCGCGAATAAAAAACGAAGAAAAAAGAGTAAAAACCAATAAAGAAAATTTAAAAATGGATGTTCAAAACTTAAAATTCCTCCCATACTCCCCAAATTAAAAAAAAATATTTAAAAATTAAAAAAACAAACGAGACAACGGAGACGAGGAACTGTTGCGACGATTATCATCAGCTTGTTGTTTTTGTTGTTGCTTCTTCTCCGGCGTTTGTTCAACAGACTCATCTTTTTTTGTTGTTTCAGAAGAGGCAAGGCGGGATTCCTTTAAAAAATAAAATATTTTCCAAATAATTCAAAAAACCTTTTGTTGTAGTTGAGAAAAACTTGACGTTCTTGCATTCATTACTGCATTTAGAACTGAGTTTTGAGAGCCTTTGTTCAAATCTGAATTTAGTAGTTGTTGTTGTTCTCCCAATGAAGATAAAAGAGCGGTCGGTGCTGATGCATTTGAATCTTAAAAATTATAAAAGCTGTAAATAACAATATTTGAGGGGGTCCCCCATTCTAATCTTTAAAAAATTTCTAATATTTTTTTCAAAAATTGTCGACATTTCTAATTAAATAGGAGATAAATGATCGCAAATGGAGACAGGGCCGAGACGAGATTTCGAACGAAAATCTTGGTTACCGATATCGATAAATTTTTCGACACTCGATTCCGGTCTCTAATCCCTATGTCATCAAAAAATCCAAATTAATTTAAAAAACCTGTTTGTGCCAACGCCTTTTTCCCTCCAGGACTATTACGTCTCAATGTTCGTCTAAATGAATGGCACAAACGAGCAGATCGCGAAACTTTTCTTTGTGGGGATAATGAAGGAGAAGAATTATAACCAGTAGTTGTTGTAGCTGATGGAGTTGAATTGGACATTGGACGAATATTTATTATTTTTGTTGTTGAATTGTTGTTGTTAGGAGAAAAAGGAATAAATTGTGGGGAAGAACCAGAATCTCTTATTTGTTTTGCTGACACTTTAAAAAATAAAAATTAAGGGGTTTTAATGCTAATTAAAAATGAAATAAATTTTACAAAGTGGGAGGGCTTTGAAAAACATTTTTACTAAAAAATTTTTATTTCACACACTTAAGTTTGCGCGCTTTTAAGTTTACGACTAAAACAACAATTGTACTTTTTGGTGTAGCGGGATAATTCTCAGTTTAGTAACGAAGGTTCGAACCCCTACAGTGGAAAATAAAAGAAAATGTTAGTAAATGAATATAAAATGGAAAAATGAGGAATAACCAAGTCTTTAAATATTAGAAAAATTTTTTAATTAAAAATTGAAACTGAAACATGGTTTTCTTAAAAGAATATCAAAAATGAATATATTAAAAATTACCTAATTTCAAGACATAAAAATATATCCCATTGGGAAATTAAAGTTTTATGGAGAAAAAAAATTAAAAAAAAAATATAAAGAAAAAAATTTTTTTAATATATTTTTTAGAAAATGGAGATTAGTTAAAATAATTGTTTTTTTGTTGGATAAATGTCCTTTAACTTTGCGCGTAATTTAAAAATAAGAGTAATATGAGAATAAAGAGATTTTTACTCAAAAAGAGAGAAGAAAATTGGAAAAAATTTTAATCCAGATAAATAATCATTATTATTTTTCATTAATTTATTTTTGAGTAAAAATAATTTTTAAAAAATGAGAAAAAGCGGTTAAAAATAGTTAAATACCTTTAAATACAAAATAAAGTCATTTCAGTAGAATTAAGTTTTTAATGTATTAATGTGGGATAAATTCAAATTTTTTATTTTAAGAAGAAAAATGGGAGTATTAAAAAGTATTAAAATTAAGGCAGAGAGAAAGTTGACAAGGAATTCTTGGAAGAAAGATTAGCGAAAAAAACTTGAACTTTCAAACCTAAAGCCTAGTTTTTTCGAAAAAATTCTCAAAAAAATTAAAAACTAACAAGCTGCAGCAGCCATTGATGAAGGCAATAATTGTAATCGGCTACTAAAATCAGCACAGGATTGAGCTCTGGCAGGTACCAATTTTAACAATTGTGGGTGTCGTTTTTTGTATAAAGTTGATGTTGTTAATAATGCTGCTGATGAATCATTACTTCCAATACTCATTTTGTAGATTAGTTTTTAAATTTAAAATTTGAAAAAGTCTGGAAAATTCTAAAAAATTAGCAAATTAAAAGACGCGTTTTACACTTGATATTTATGAAAACATGGATCGCGAAGAAAGAACTTAAATTTTAACAAAAATTAAATATTCAAGTAAGCAAAGAAAAAGTGTAATTTCAACGCTCGATTACATCCTTGAAGAAAAAAAAACAAAACAAAAGAAAATACAAATAAAAGACAGCTCTTTTTCCGTTCTTCCAATTTGTGCTTTTTCTAAAATATTTTTTGACAACTTTTTTCTGTTAAAAAATTTTCCTTTTGAAGTCTTCCCCAAACTTTTGCCGAACATTTTTTCTTTGAAACATAAAAATAAGCATAAAAATAAGCACTAAATTGGAAGGGAAAAAGTGGGGGGAAGAGATATACACAAAAAAAACGTTATTGAAGGGCTGCCGGATTTTTTTTGGTTTGTCATTTGAAACTTGACGCCTTTCTACTTGTCAACCAATTTGTAATTGTATTGAGGACTACATATGTCTATATAAAAAATAAAAAAAATTTCCCCCCTAATTTACCTATAAAATAAACAAAAAAATAAATGCTTATTGTTGAGGTAATCTTTTGTCTTTTTTAAAAGTGTAACGAAAAGCAATTAGAAAAATTTTAATTTGAAAGAAACAATAAGTGCCAAAACTAAAATTGCGAAAGGACAAAAGAGTGAAAAAATTTCGGAAAAAAAGTTAAGAAATTAAAATACGGTACTTCAAACTGGAATACGGTATTTCAAATTGGAAAAAATACAAAAGGCCCAAAACAAAAATGGTACCAAGGCAATAAAAGGACAGTTTGTCTCACAATAACAACAGGACTGTCGAAATGGAAAAAGACAAAATGCCCATAATCAAAAATGTACAGAAGCAGTAAAAGGACGTTTTGTCTCAAAGTGAGGAAAATAGGAAGCAATTAAAAAACAATTGACAGACGAATTAATAGATTATTTTTTAATGTCTCAGGAAGCTAATTAAAAAAAGAAACATTGAAAATGATTGTGTCCTTTCATCGAAAGTAGCGTTTAAAAAAAAGCAACACAGTTGCAAAACAAATAAAACGCGAAGGGCAAAAAAGTCGAAAATTTAAGAAAAAAATTTTTAAGAATCAGAAATCGAGACTTCGAAATGGAAAAAATTCAAAAGGTCCAGAACAAAAAGGTACCAAAGCAAATAAAGGACATTTTGTCTCACAATGAGTGAAGCAACTTGAACAATCTCGCGCATTGTTTACAGTAAAGGAAAAGTTAAAAGAAAGAAAATACAGTGGAAAAGTAACAATTTAGAGGACATTTTGTCCCAACGATAAGGAAATAAAAAAATATTATTGTAAGGGTATTGTTTAAACAAATGAGGAAGAATATTGGTAATAAAGGAAGAGATGGGAGGAGGATTATATCAATGAAAACGCGGGAAAGAACAACACAAAACAACAACATTCCTAAAAATAATAAAAAAAGGAAAAGGTTAAAACAAAAAAAGGAAACGAGAAAACTAAATGGGAGCTTTTAGAAATGAATGGAATAAAAAAAGAGAGAGAAGAAATGGTAGTGGTTGGTGGTCCTTTGGGAAGTAAAGAAAAACCGCTGAAATGAGATAATAAATCGAGAAAAGGGTACAAAATCGAATTTTAAAAAATAAGAGTTTTGATGGAAAAATAAAGTTATCCGGGTAATTTATGAAGGGGTAAATGGTTGGAAAAAAATTCAATAAATTGTCAATAAGCTTCCCAAAGGAGTGGGAATTTAGAAAAATATTTGGAAAAAACACAAAGCTTCAATAAATAGAAATTATAAAATTAAATTCTAGATACAAAGTAAAAATAAACAAAAAAGGTAGTGGTGGTTCACCCAAAAACTGAAATGGCGGATCTGTTAATTTATGAAGGAAGATAAGATCTGGAAAATTTTATTTTCAAAAAAAAATTTCGATGAACTTTCCAAAGGTTTTCTGAAAAGTATTTGGAACAAACAAAGCTTTAATAAACAAAAATTATAAAAATAAATTCAAAAAAATTTTTTTCAGACAAGGAAGAAAAAAAGTGATGATTGATATCGAAAACTTAAAAAATAAATTACTAAGAAAGAACGAGTTCAAGTCATATTTTATGGAACCTATTCTCTCTCTAGTAAAGTTAAGGATAATTGTTTCCTCCTTCTATTTTTCAACTGATAAAAGAGTAATTTTAACATTCAAATTAAAATTGTCAATAAAAAAAGAGCCGAATGTGCTTTTTTAGTAAAGAGACATGTTGTCATTATTGAATGACGAGAAAATGAGAGGAGGGAGGGGGGGGGGTTAAGGAAATAAAAAAAATTTTTTGAAAAAAGGAATGTAAAAAAGAACAAAAACCAGCCAGAAATAAAAAAGAAAAAAAGAGGTCAATCAAATTCTTGGAAGCATTACAAATTTTTGCTTCATTTTGAAATATTTTTAGACTGTTCTTGAATAAATAAAATTATTTTTTAAACATTCCTTTTTTAAATAAAAAAATTTTAAAGATTTTTTAATAAATAAAGGGTAGAAAAAAAGAATCCTTAAAAATTAGAAAATGAAAAAAATTTGTAAAATATAAAGGAAGGTTTGATAATAAAAAGAGTTAGAAGCCAAATGTTAAAAAGTGTGATAATTTTTTTAACAAAAAAAGGGTTTCATAATAACAAGGCAAATAATTAAAAAAATCTTTAGCCTATTTTATTGTAGAGAAAATTAGAAATTCCTAGAGAAAATTTAAAATAATTTTTCACTGAATTTTCTGTTGAATTTTCTGTTTATCATGTTTGTACTACTACAACAATCTCCCAACCTTTTTCCCCACCGAAAAAAATTTTTTTTCTAGAGAAACTTAAAAAAATTTTTGCTCTAAATTCCTCCTAAAATTAAAAATTCAAAAAAACCTTTTTTCTTGCTCGTATCTTTGCTTTGTTAAAAAAACGAAAAGCTTATATGTATAGTTCACATCCTCTTAACCCCATTTTTTATATCCCTAAAAAACTGCTTCTTGTTAACATTTAAAACAGATGTAAAGCTTCTAAAAGAACTAACCACCAACCAACTCAATCCTTCCCAGCCCCTCTCTCAAAAAAAATCTAAATAAATATTTAATGTCCAAAAAAGAATGTTTGCTTCTTGTTTGTTTGTAATTTCTGTAATGGATATATTAAAGAAATAATAAATGAGAAGAAAAAATGATGATGAAGATAAATAGAAGGAAGAAATAAATGAATTGAAAAAAGACATGCAAATATGGAATAGTAAAGAGATATTTTTTAAAGAAAATTGCGTGATTAAAGTTAATAAATATTAAAAATAAATTAAGAATCCAAGAAATATTTTTAAAAATAAAAAAATGGATTTTTTAAAATCCTAAAATGTTAAAAAAAAATTTCAAATTTAAACAAAAAATTTTATTCATAAAAAATTTGATTGTCGGTCAGTCTGTGGATTTTAAAACAAAAAATTGGCAAAAATGAGAAAAAAGAGATATCAATTTTAAATTTATTTTTAAAGAGGATTTTGGACATTTTATTTAAAAATAAATTTTTTTGAAATTTTTATTTAATTATTCAAAAATGTCCAAAAACCCCTTTAAAATGAACCTTAAAAAATTCTAAAAATTTTTTTAAAAATTTCTGAAAATTTAAAAGCTATTTATTCATTTTTGCCAATTTTCAAATAATCAAGCTCTCTTTCAATTAAAAACCAAAAATCTCAAGTCTAGTAGGCAAAACTAAAAATGAATATTATTTTTTATTAAATAAACTCTCTCTCAAATATTCTCTTCTTCAAAAACCAAAACTTTTAATCATTGGAAGTATAAAAAAGTCCCAAACATAAATAAAATAATCAGTAAAGAAAACAAATATTGGTTGGAATAATAATTGCCAAACAATTTTAATCCATTTAATTAAACTATTTGTCCAACTAAAAAATTAAAAAAAAATTTTTTTTCTAAAATTTTCCAAAAAAAATCATCAAAAACCTTCCACAAAATCTCAAAAAAATTTTTTTAATTAAAAAAAAATTAATTTTACCAGCAAATATTTAGCGATTTAATTTTCTCCTCAATTTTATCAGCAACATTTCTTCCCCAAGCATTTTTAAAAGTAAAATAAAAATCTTGTAAAAATTGTTTCCAAGAATTTGGAGGTTCTCCATTTTTCAACATTTTGTTAATTTCTAAACAAAAACGAAATTGCTGTAATTCTTCCAAATTTTGAATATTTTCTACATTTTTGGACAAATCTTCATTTAAATAATTTTCACGCATTGAATCAAATGTAAGCCAAAGTGAAGTTCCCAAAGCAATTAAAAAGGCAAAAAAGAAAACTGAAATAAGGAAAGATTAAAGACAATAGAACGAATAAATAATGTCTAAAATAATCAGGACTCGAAACACTAATTTGCAGCTTAAAAATTGCTGACCAAAAAAGTGCCTACCAACCTATTGTTAACCAGGATAGGGATATCACGGGTCCGACCCGATAAAATTTTCGAAACCCTGATCCAAAATCCTGCCCTTTCTTCTTTGACCGTAAGATCCCAAAACTAACCCTATAACCACCTAAAATCATTAAAACCCTAATCTCCCTAAAAATAAACTAAAAAATATTCTTACACATCACAAATTTCCCATAGAAATAAGAGTCAAATCCATCTTCGTCTTCTTCAATTTTACGTTTCTCAATTGACTTGCTTTCTGATTTTGACAAAGTTGTCATTTTTCTAAATTTTTTACGCTTGTGTACATGTTCAATTTCTTAAAAATAAAAGAAATTCTTTTAAAGATTTCACAAAAAAACCTTTAAAGTCAGGACTAGAATTATTCGAAGAAGATTCATTTGTTGGAGCAATATCACTAGAATCGTCAATTATTGCTGTGGATTCTGCTGAATGGGCATACGAAAAGCCAACATATTGAACAGCTATGAATAAAAATATTTTTGAAAAAAAAAATTTTTCAAAAAGAAAAACCATTAACAGCAGCAGTTGCGCATTGATAATCATCCAAACATTCTCCAATAATTTCTGCCAAATCTCCATCCAAAGGATTGTTCGCCAAATTTAGCCATTTTAGAATATCCAAATCACCAAAACTTGCTGGGAGTTTCTTTAAATTTTTTTTGAAATTTTAACCCTTTAACCAAATTTCCTGTTACCCTGCCTTATCAGAAACATTTTACAAAAATTTAAAAAAAAATTTTTCAAAAAAATTTTTTCCAAACCTTAATCCTGTTATTTGACAAATCCAAATGATATAAAGACGATAAACTTCCAAAATCTTCAGGTAACGCTTTAATTTTGTTATTGCCCAAATTCAAAACTTCAAGTTCCGAAAAGAAAGCACAAAATTGTTGAGGCAATTCTGTCAATAAATTATTGCTTAAATTAATTTCTTTAATTTTTTTGTGTTTTTCTCCTCCAAAATTAACACAACGACAAATTAATTCAATTGGAACAGTTTCTAAACGTAGAGAACTTAAATCAAGTTCGCCATTTTTTAGACGTTTTTGAAGCATTTTTAATGTTAAAGAAGGCGCAGTAAACATTTATAATTAAATATTTTAGAAAATTTTTTGAAAAATTAAAGTAATAATTGTATTGAAAACAATATTAAATTTTAAAAAATAAGGAAAAATAATTTATTTATAGCTTTTAATCTATATAAAAAATTTAATTACAAAAAACGAAAAAAATTAAGTGAATTAAACAAGTGAATGTCCTAATCCTGAAAATGGTTTCAGGAACTTTGGAAAACCCGGGCAATATTTAAAATCCCGGAATTATTCTTGATTGTTGAGGAAATTACCAAATTAAATCGTGGAATGAAATTAAAAAATTTTTCAAAAAAAATTTTTTTGAATAGAAAACAACCTTAGAAACAACCCCAAAATTTAACTTTAAAAAATTCCAACTTAAAAATATAAAACCGATATTTTCACAATTCACCCTTCATTGAATCACTTTTATTTTTCTTCTTTTTTGGTTTATTTGATTTTTCCATTTTCTTTGCCATTTCTCTTTCTTTCATTTCTTTAAGAGCTTCACGTTGCATTTCTTCCTTCTCTGTTAGACTTGAAATATCTTTGTAAGGATTGAAAAAATTTTCAGATTTTGGAATTATTTCGATTTCTTGAGCAGCCAAATTGAGCAATTCTTTTGTTCTAAAAAAAGAATTTTTTATATTTAGAAAAAAATACTCTTGATCCAAAAATGTTAAATTCGCACAAAAGTTGTTTGACCATGAATAAATTTGATGAAAATTCACATCTTTGTTAACATAATATAAAGCATATTTGGGAAAATACAAAGTTAATCCAGCAAGAAAAATTGTATTTTCAATAATTCTAGCAAAATGTTCCCGAGATTCTTTATCTGTTGCCAATTTAGTAAAATCCCCCTCATTTTCGTGATATTTAAACAATAATTGTTTAGATTCCTTAATTGTTTCAAAAATACGGACAAAAAGTTGTCGAAGCATCAATTGTTTTTCATCCTTGTTTTTGGTCAAAATGGTTTGTAAAGCTGCTTCTTGTTCACGTTTTTTGATTTTTAATAATAAAGGATCTGTTAAAAAAGAGGTATTAGTAACACCCAGCCAAATGATTTTCCGTAGTCTGATCCGATTTGTAACTAGAGCAGAACTGGACCCGGCAGAATTTTTTGGGCCGGATCCGGGCTCGAACTAATCCAAAGATGACGGGAAACCTCCAATTTGGGACGCGTACTACGAGAGATCCGTCCAGATCCTTTCCAGCAACGAGCGCATTTATTACCCAAAAAATTAAAAAAATCAACAAACCTACATTCTTTATAAAAAGAATCCACATTTAGTTCCTCCTTTTTATTGCTAAAAGTATCTGGAGTTGATTTATCAAAAGAATCTTTATTTGAATGAGAAACTTCAGCATAACAATAAACAAATATTAATGTAAAGTTGTAGAACAGAATAATCATAATTTGGAAATTTTGTTTAAAAGAAAATTTCACATGTCTTAAAAATAAAAAAAGTAAAAAGATAACTGTGCAATTAGAGGTCGGCGCTGGGCAGGAACCCGCCACGGGATTTTGGAGGAGTTACTCCTATGTTCACGTGTCATCTATTAAAATCTTTTACGGCAAACACCTGTTGCTGACCTCTAGTAAAAAATAAAAGAAAAGTAAAAAGTATTTGGACGATATAAAAATCAGTTTAACTAAAATTTTTATAAATTATTTTGTCAAGGTTTATTCAAAAAGAAAAAAATAAAGACAAACAAAAAAAGAAAACCTCAACGAAACTAACAACAAGAAATAATTTTCTATATTTATTATTGTAAAGATTGAGGAGAAGAATTTGTTGAATTTGAAGTAATCGTCTTTGGTAAATTACAAATTTCTGTATATGTAACTTTCATGGCCACTCCTTCAGGAATATTTCTTTCAATATATTCAAGAAATGTACTTGCAGTACTTCCAGTTAAATATTTGACATGCATAAATCGAATATATGTCCGTACTTCATATTGAACTTTATATTTCTTTTTTGCAAATTTATCTCTTAATGTTGTTAAAAGCCATTTAAGATGTGGAGTTTCTGTTACTTGAGATTTTTCTATTTCCAAATGATCGCAGACATTCTAGAATATTTATTTATTTTAATAAATTGACTTGATTTATAACCAAATAAAAATTCGTGCACAGGATTTGGACTTATGATTTTTCCAAGATGTTAACCATAGAAGGAATGTCTTATAAACAGAGTTCGTAAAGGGCTCACCATGTTATCCCAAGAAGGGTTGGAGAAATTTGAATCATTTTCCTCCTCGTCTTAAAATTTTTTACCTCGGAAACAGGACCTCTCCTAACAGTAAAACTAAAATCATCAAAAAAATAATAAAACTAACGCTAACAAACGTAGTATACGAAGAAAGAACTTCAGGATCATGGCCTCTCAATTCCAAATCAATTCGTTTAAAAAGCTTATCATGTTCTAAATTTTTTGCAGGACTTTCAGCAACTAAATTTCTAACACTTGCAATCTTCAAGTTGTTTTGATTGACCAATAATTTAGCTGACCTTTGAAGAAAATTGCGATTGAAGAGTAAAGTTGAAAATACAGCAGTATTTACAGCAGTTGCTGCTAACATATTGGAATCGTCAAAAGATATCTAAATTTGAAAAAAGGTATTTTATTATATTTGAAACAGGTATGCCACGGATTGAGAAAAAAATCGGTTATCCGGTTTCGAAAATTTAACGGGTCGTGCATCGGGTAAAAACAGTCCGGGTTTCGGACAGTCTAACGACATTCGCGTAAATACTAAAAATGAAAAAAAGATATAAAAATTCAAAATTTATATTGAATAAACATAATCAAAATTAATTTATTTATACATAAGTAGAAAGCTAAATCCAATAAAAAAAACTTTTTCTTAAAGTCTGCGTAGTATATAAAAAAAATTAAGATCAAATACACACATTTAATCATATTTTTAAATGTTCCCTTAACATCCCTCTTTATATTTATTGAAACGGATTAGTTGGGTTATTAGGAGGCTGTTGCTGCTGTTGATTAAAAGCTGGTGGTGGAGGAAAGGCACCAAACTGCTGTTGTGGAAAAGCGCCTGGATATGTCCCCTAAATTTTTAAAAATTTTACAATACAAAAAATTAAAAAAATAACCGGATATTGAACAGGATAAGGAGTATTATAACCTCCCATTTGAGCCTGCTGTTGTTGCGGCTGAACACCATAAGGATATGGAGCTAAAAAGTAATTCTTAGCTAAAAATTAGATTAAAAGGAAACCATATGGCATATAAGGATTCGGAGGTTGTTGCTGATATGAATACTGTGGTGGCTGTTGCTGTTGCATACCCAATTGTGGTTGCGGATGCATTTGAGGAATTGGAGCTAAAAAATTAAAGTTTAATAAATAAAATAGAAAAGAAACTTTGATTTTGATATGATTGAGTAACAGGAGGCGGTATTGGTGGTGGTGGACGAGGAGGTGGAGCACTCTTTCCCGTAGTTTCATTGCCAGAGACAATATTTTGCTGGACTTGTTTCATCAAATCCTCCTTTTCCGTTTGACGAGCAAAACAAAAATCTAATGGAAAAAGTATTATAAAAATAGAATTTAAGAATAAACCAGAAATTTTCTGCTGAAGACGAACCAAAATAGGTGTAAGATCATTGTAAAACTGAGAAAATATTTAGATAATTAATAACCAAAAAATAATCAAAAAAACCTTTGTTCCTTCATTCAAATCCCCTTGAAGTCTAAAGAAGGCATCATAAGCAGTCGCTAATCCTTTCAAGAAATTTTCACGTTCAGCTCCTCCAGTTGTTTGACGTTCTTCATGAAACTTTTTATGCCATAATTGAACCTCTTCCATAACAGAATCTTGCCTTTTAATTGAAGATTCTACTTTGTCCCGTAAAGGCTTGAATAAATTTGCAATTTTGTCAGAACTTAATTTTTGTTCATCTACAACACCAGACTCTGCCAAAGCATTAGAAAAATCATTGCTCATATCGCAACGAATCTTTAAAATTTTTTTTAATTTTTATATTTAAAATAAATATTTTCAAACCTTTTTTAATTCTTTCTCAATTTCCTCCCTTTCAACCTTAATTTCCTGAACCTGATTCATTAAAGTTCTCAATTTTTGAATTGCTGCAGAATTAGACGCTCCACCTTGATAAGTTCCAATACCAGGAATTGATAATTTTAAGTCATTCTAGGAAATAATATTTTAAATTTTATTAGAGGTTGGATCAGGGAAACTTTCTTTTAACCCAAAACCCGATCCAAAGAAAACTTTGAAAACCCGACCATTCCCTTGTTGTGATTAGTCTTCCCATCAAAAATAAAAAACAAAAAAAACCTCAGTTAAACTAAGCAATTCCATTCCTCTTTTGTTTTGCTCAAATTTACTTCTAACGCTAACATCAGCATTAGCTGCTGTTTGTAATATTCCTCTAAATTTTCCCAATTCTTGCAAAAAAGGCGGTGTCAAATTTTCAGAAGGCATTCGAGTCCATTTTGTAGTAAACTGTTTACGAAGATTTTCATCTGTTTCTTTTTCATCTTTTAACAGTCTTGAACACTTAAATTAAAAAAAATTAAACAAACATAAATTTAAAAAAAAACCTCATTCAAAATTTCTTCATTTCTTTTATATAAACCAGGCAATTCATTCAATTTATTCGTCAAATCAGTAATCCCTCCATTATTTTTAACTTGTGCCGATTTCTCTCGAATAGATTGAGGACATTGTTCTTGTTTAGTTACATCGTCCAAAGCAGCAGGCAAGTTTAATGAAGCCAAACAACTTTAAAAAAATAAAATTTTTTGACGTCTTGTGGACCTCTACAAAGTCAAAAAAATTCGAAAAACCTTGAAAAACCCCCTAAATCCCTTCCCTAATTTCTTTTTAAAAATCAAAATTTACGCATTCATTAATTGATTGTATTCCCTCATTCTAGAAACATCAATATTAACGACATCATTCTTTCTAGCCTCAAAAGTAGCCAAAGCATTTTGAACAGCCACAGGCACAAGCGATTCAAACATGTCTTTAAAACGGGCAGAAATAGGTCCGGAAATCGTTGAAGGTTTTGCCAAAGAAATTTTTTGTAAAGGAGGAAGTGATTTAAAATCAGCAACCCTTTCATGATAAATAAAGTCGTTGTCTTTAACAGCAGTTTCTAACGACTTTTTAATTAAAGCATTTTCTTCAGAAAATCCATTAGAACAATAAGAAATTGCTTGGTCCATTAATTTCGATGCTTCTTTAAGTCGAGATATTTGTTCGCCAAAAGTTTGGTTATCCTTTGCATATTCTGCCGCATAAAATTGAGCCAAAGCACCAAAAGCCATTCCCTTTGCGGTTACTATTGGAATCCATTCCTGGAAATTTTAGAGTATTAAATCAAATTAAAAATTCATTAGCGGAAAGAGGCCCAAAACAGTCAAAAACAAATCCACGACATATCCGTATAATTTATAACTTAAAAAATCAAAAAACAAACCTTATCCCACATTCCTTTGACACTATCTTTGCACATAAATTTAAGAGCCTCACTATACATCTCACTGCATTGTGCCGCAATTTTAAGCAAAGAACTTGGCTTCATCTTATCTACGAATTTATTTCAGTTATCAAAAAATGATAAATAAATACCTCTAGAAGCTTTAATATAAACAGACTCTTGTGCTTGTGCGACCATTAACAAAGAAAGTGAGGACAAAGCATCTGGAGAAAGATCAGGTGTTGGCTCTTGCTGGACCTAGAAATTTAAAGTATAAAAATAAAAAAAGTTAACAAAGAAATTAACCAATCCAAAAACAGAATCCTTCAATTTAGAAAAAATCCCAGCTGATAGTTGAAACATTTTGGCAACACCCTTCAATTCTTCATCTGAATGCATTTGCTGTGAAGCTGCAATATTTGACATTAAAGCGCCACAATTAAAGAGAACACAGGCTCTTTCAAAAGAACTGTCATTTAACGCTAAAAAATTTTATCAAAAATAAATTTTAAAAATAAACAAACTTAGAGAGGCTTTAGAAAAGAATAATGAACTCTTCCCAAAAGCATCTTTCCATTTAAAACTGATTGGATTCAGAGTTGGTGTAATTGGCAATTTTGCTTCTATTGCACAAAGTTGGTCATAGTATCTGTAATTGATATAAATTAGTACAACTGGAGAAATAATAAAAATATAGGTAATGCTTTTTAGGCAGCAAAGAAGTCCCTCAAATTTTCAATCCCTTTCAAGTATGAAAATAAAATAATTCAAGGGGCCCTTAAAACTTATGGGTTCGAACCATGGATAGGACGGGCTGGGGAAAAGTACAGAATTCGAGCAACACGTCCGATTCCTGCTCGAACAGATTAATTTCGAAATTAAATATAAAATTCAAAACCTTGTAATAACATCAAGAGAGCTTTGATGTTTATCCAGCGGTTGACAACAAGCTTTATTTCTCAATTTATTCAATTCGAGTAATCCTTCATTTGCTTCACTTTTAACATCCTCAGACAATTCAGAAAGAGAATCTATATATGTTTTTAAAGGTTTGTATAAATCAACTTCATTTGTAGATTTAAGTGGAACTGATAAAAAATTAACCATCTAAAAAATTAAAAAAAATTTTAAACAATATAGAAATGTGGTCAGAAAATAAAATAGATATTTAACTAAAAATTAAGCTAAAAATGGGTCTATTTCTTAATAAACACACTACTTATCTTTTTTAAAAAGATGATTCATTCAACTAGAAATAAAAAAAAACAAGGTTACGTTAGAAACGCTTAACTATAACTAAAACACAATTAGAGTAAAAATAAAATATAAATGTGCTTTAGAGTCCAAAAATAGAGGGATTTAAATGAAGCTTATTAAAGTGAGAATAGGACAAAAAATAGTGAAGAATGAGTTGTGAAATTTTAAAAAAATTCAATTGTTTTTAAAACAATGTTTAAAAAATTAAGAAAATTAGTTTAAAGCAAAATTTTATTTATCAAAAATTATTAAATTTGGAATGCCAATTTTATAAGGCAAGAAGACTTTTTTCACAGGGAATATTTAATTAAGTGAAGGGGGAATAATTTTAAGTGAAAAAGGCTAACAATTTTTAAGTGAAAAAAATAAATTTAATAAAACTGAATCATGAATCACCGTCTTTATAAACTCATAAAACTTTATTTTTCATTTGGTGGTCAAAATTGTTTTCTCTTCCATTATATTACATATGTCGAGTGTTGCCCATAATCTTTTAAAAAATAATTTTCATTTTTAGAAATTTAAACTCAAAAAATTTGCTCAAAGGGTCCCAACAACTCCCCCCCCCCCCCCCCAAAACATCAGAAAACAAACCATTCCACTTTGAGTAGCTCCCTTGTTCGACCCAGCTTGAAGTCCAATAATTGTTTCACCAGCTTTAAGTTGATGTGGAGTCCATTGTCTTTTTTCGCCCTCAGCTTCCTTTGGGCCAAGTCCGGGCTTTCTAAATTAAAAAATAAATTTAATTTGTGTTATTTATTTACCCAAAAACTTTCTCAGATTTACGTGCCAACGCTGCCAAACAAACAAGAACGGAGTTTGGGTCTTGTCCCTCATATAAATCAACCGTCTGGAAAAGCTCGTCTAAAAAATAAAATAATCAAAAAAAACTTAAAGTAAAAAATACTTTTGCCGACATAATTCCCTACAAACGACAAAAAGAACGAGATATTTTCCATTTGTTTGAATGCCAAAGTGCTGGTGTTGACCTTCTTAATTGAATTAGGTGATAGCGTATTTGCAAGTCTGAAAGTTAAAAATTTAGTATTTAGAGCGCAGACTCAACCTAGAGAAAAATAACATCTCAATGTCCCCAAGTACTTCACTTTGTTAAGTTCGAACCCAATTCCTGAGACTAAATGCCTATGCAATAAACCATACACCCAAAAACAAACAACTATATACACACATAAACCAAAAAAAAATTCCTTAAAACAAACTTGCAAAGCAGAACTCCATCTTTCAAAGTTGAAATAAATTCATTAATATCTCCAGTTGTTGGCAACGTCTCACCAGTAACATTAGAAATCCATCCAAAAATTTGTTGAGCAAATCGAGAATCAAATTTGCCATGAACTTTTTGTTGCGCCTCCGCAGCCAAACCAGATTTTTTAGCTCTAATTTCTGACATTAATTAATCTCTAAAAATTTTTTTAATAAAAAACTTCCCTCGTTGGAAAAATAAATAAAGTCAAAAAACATTTTTCAGTAATAAAAATTCGATAGAAGATAAATGATTTATCAACAGTTCATACAAGAAGAAGAATTAAAAAAAAATTGCAAAAATGGAAAAAAGGACGAAAAAGGCAAAAATATTTTTAAAGATAAAATTGAGCTTATGAAGGAAAAAGGACCGAAAAACCATTGAAAAATGCCACATTGAAAATCTTCACAATTTTCATCGAAAATGTTTTAGTTGTTATGAATAAGAGGTTCAGAAGACTCGCCCCCATGCATTCGTCTGACTAGTGGAAGAACACAAATAAATAGGCAAACATTCAAAATTGTTGACAGAATGAACCTTTTAAAAAAATAATTAAAATTGGTTAAAAATTTTCTGAAAAATTCAAAAATTTAAAGAGAAACCCCTCAACATTTTAATATTTTTCCAGAAAACCACCTCAAAAATGAAAATAAAAAACTTACAAATTACGCCAAACAGTGTATCTATGTTCGCAAGGAATTGGACATTGGAAATGAGTCATCCAAGTAAGCTTAAAATTTTAAAAATAATTTTTTAAATAAATAAAAAACCATAGAATGATTCGATTGTTGTGCAGCCAAATCCACCAAAGCATCAACAATTGTTTCAATTGTTTCCTTTTTGAGGATATCGCCGTCGTGAAGAAAGGATTCTAAATAAAAAATTAAATTAAACAGAAAAATAGGCAAGCAAAACAAGTCGAGGGATTTATGACCAAAATATAATCAAGAAAACAGCAATTATGGGGAACCGCCAACCCTAGACAAAAAACCTTTCACGATAAAAACAACCTTGACAACCAACCCAACCCTTCTAACACCAACAAGGAAAACACTTTCGATCGAGAAAAAAAATAAAAACAAACCCATTGATTTAATTGAACGTTTCTTTGCACCAGCAAAATCTTCAATATATGGCTTTTTGTGCCTTCTAGCCCATTGATCAATCTTTAAAAATAAATTTCAATTAAAAAACCTTCACTTATATAAAATACATTCATTTGCACAGCAACATAATTCCTCATTTGACCAAGCAATATTTTTTCAAAAAATAAAAGGGAAGTATTCCAACATTGCAAAGAAGAATCCTTGTATGAACAACGATTTCTTCAATAAAAAATTTAAAAATTAATTTAAAAGAAATTTAATGCTTACGAGCATCCTCTAACTGTAGAATTATCTCCAGTTTCAAAATTTTGTGTTCTAACAATTTGTAGAATGCAAAGGTTGAAGAATAGAATGAGCAGGCATTTGGACATAATTCGAAAGCTGTGGAATTTAAAGAAAACAAATTTTTCAAAAGTTGTCCAGCAATCTTATTTATAAATTCTTTGTAAACAATTTAGGTACGGATTTATGAAAAAAACAAAATTTCCAAAAAAAATCAAAAAACATTTTTTCAAACTTTTATTTAAATCTAACATACTTAAACACATACAATTCATAATAATATTTTAATCACCTTTAAAAATATTTCCCTAATTAGAAATCTGCCATGAATCGTATATGCATTAAATAAAATATATGTAGGGCGAAGTTTCATATAGGTCAAAAATAAACATTTTTGGTGTTATTTTATTACTATCATAAATTCAAAAAAAAAAAGATATGGCACTCTCGTCTCCAAATAATTAGTAAAAATACAAAAAATTTAAAATGAATTTTCAAGCATCAAGGAGAGCCATACCTTTTTTAAATATTTCACAAAAAATATGTGTTTAAAATATGTATAATTAAAAGGAAAGAGAGAGGTTGTTGAAGAGAAATTTAATTTTAAAGGAATTATTTTTTTAAATATTTGTTTTTGTGTGGAGATCCGGGAAAATAAACCAAAATAAAAATTTCAATCAAAAAATACTTCTATTTTTCCAACTTCTTTTACAAAGGCACATGACTGAATAAATAACTAACAGATTCACCATTATGTGTACGACGAATTGCTTCAGCAAGAATCATTGAAATGTCAATACACTTAAAAATTAAAAAAATTATTCTTCTCATATAAGAACCAAAGATTGGCCAGGTTGGGAGAAAAAGTTAAGGATACCAAATCGAAAATAAGTCAGGGTTTCAGCCCTCGGGTGAGTTCAGTTAGGGGATAAAGAGGTAAAAAAGCCAGGTAGGAGCCGTGTAATCCAACACAACCCAGATTAGAATCCTGACCAAAACCCCTCAAAAAATTAATAAATAGCTTTCGTACAAACCTTCCCTATATAAAAAACCCTCAAATTAAAAGCTCTTCCCCTCGAAAATTAAATAAATTTTTTTTTCAAATTCCCAAACCTTAACTTTACTGCAACGTTTCATATTTTCTTCTTGCGGAATTGTATTTGTTACAAAAACAGATTCGAATTTTGAATTATTTAAGCGATCAATAGCTGGACCAGAAAATATTCCATGAACACAAAAAGCATAAATTTGGCTTGCCCCAGCTTCATTTAATCTTTAAAAAACATTTTAATCGAAAAAGCAAAAAATTAAACTTTTCTGCAGCCAAAATTAAAGTTCCACAAGTATCAGACATATCATCAACTAAAATTGCTGTTTTGTTTGTTACATCACCAACAAGTGTCATCTTCTCAACTTCATTAGCAATTTTTCTTTCTTTATGGATTAAAGCAAAATCGACGTTTAAACGATCGGCTATTGAGGTTACACTTGAAAAAAAAAGAATTTTTTTGGAAATTTTCAATAATTCTCTAAAAAATTAAAAACCCCCAACCGTTTAGCTCCCCCAGCATCAGGAGAAACAATAACAGCTTCTTTCCAATTTGGAATTGTTTCTCTAATTGATTTTAATATTGCCGGTTCAGCATATAAATTATCCACAGGAATATCAAAAAATCCTTGAATTTGGGAGGCATGCAAATCCATTGTAATTATATGATCAGCCCCAGCAACTGAAAGCATATTTGCAACCTTTAAAAAAGGAAATTTTTAAACAAAAAAATTAAAAAAATCTTACAAGTTTAGCAGTAATTGGCGCTCGAGATTTGTCTTTTTTGTCTTGTCTAGCATAAGGAAAACAGGGAATTACTGCTGTGACACGAGATGCTGAAGCAATTTTACAAGCAGAAATCATAATTAAAAGTTCCATCAAGTGGTCGTTTATCTCGCCACAACTAAAAATTTTTACAATTGTTATAGAAATAATTGGTTATGGGAAGAGGCATTTGGACCCCTAAATTTTTTCTGGACCCGCGCGACCTAGCCATTTTGAAAATCTGTGTCTAATTGGAAAACAGGAAAAACACAAGGCTTTTTATCTGGTCTTAAACGTCTTCTTAACCACCTTGGCTTTTTCATGGACTTAAGCATCTAGCCCAGGACAGTGTCTAGCCTCATGTTTTTTCTTGGACTTAGACAGAGGACTCAAAATTTTTCTAAGCCAAGAAAATTCAGATATTTTTAAAAAATCAAAACCAAACCCGCTCTGTATAATATAAACATCCTCTCCTCTAACAGATTCAATAATTTCTACATTAGTTTCTTTATTGCTAAACTTCTTCAAAACAGCTTTAGCTACATCTAATTGTAATCTATCGCAAATTGAACGAGCCATTTCATAATTTGACGAACCAGAAAAAACTGAAATAATAAAAGTTTGAAGAGGTTAAAAATTGGGTAACAGTCTCGTTTGTGTGCGACATTTTTTCTACGGAGAACTATTGAAGAATGGGGGACAAAACAGTCAAGGGACATCTCAAGATGATCTATAGGGCCGGAAAAGGAAGAGTAAATACATGAATACGTTTGGTTTTATAAGTCAAGCCAACCTCGACATTGGGCACCTTTTATGGAATCAATTAAATAATACCCCCCCCCCACACACACACACACACACACACACATAAGACCCACAAAAATTAAAAATAAAAAAAGAAACCTTTAATATTTGGCATTCTAACTTTAACGTAAGATTCAGAATCAGCTGAAGGAGGTTGAAAAGAATTTGGTAAAGAATTTGAACTTGAAGATGATGTTGATGAAGCGCTGCTAGACTCTGAATTGGTTGAAGAGGACGTTGTGAAATTTGAAATAAAAGGCGGGAAATGCCCTTGATGATGATTATTTCCAATAATATGTCTTGGTGACGATAAAATTTGAAATTGTGAATCTTTTAAAAATTCTGGCATTTTAATTAATTTTTTAGTAAAAAATGTTTTTAACATAAATGACTAGAAAATTTTGTTTAAACCAGACAATAAAAAAAGATAAACATCTCTCCCTGTACCTAAAAATAACCTTAAAAATAGCCTTGTTTGCCTTTTGTTTTGACTGCAAATCAATTTGAGAGAGAGAAACTCCCCTATAAAAGCCTACCATTGAATGAAGTAACAATCAACACCGCAGAGGAACAAAGTACAAATTGAGGGAGGAACGTGATGTTTTTTTGACTAACCGCAGACAATAGTACATTTTGTACACAAATATTGTCACAAAAAATTAGAGAACTTCAAAGGAGCGAAAGGGCAGCTTAAAATGGTCAGGAATATAATTGGCCAAGTCGGAAAACGTTGTAAAATGGTCAAGTTAAAAAAAATTATAAAAGGGTAAAAATAAAAATTTTTAAAAGGGTCAATAATTAAAAAATTTAAATACCGTAATTTGGTGAATAAATTTCAAAAAACGTTCAACAATGGAAAAAATAACCAAAACGTCATCAAAGCAAAACACAAAACCCCCATTTAAATTTTTTAAATTTAATAATAAAAGGCAATTTTCATTTGTTCCCAAAAATATATTTAATTTTTGCCTCATTTTTTACCCCTTAAGAATACAAACATCAATCTTTTTTAGAGCCATTTTAGTAAATTTTTTTAAATTTTTTAAATGAATACCAAAAAAAGAACTTGACAGATTTTTTAATTTTGCTTTTTTAAAGCAATCAAAAATGGATTCATTCCCTTTCATTTCATTTTTTAACCACATCAAAACCGGCATTGAGAGGGGAGAATAAATGAGTAGATAACACAACAAACATTTGTGTTTATTTGTGTGTTTATAAATGCCAAAAATTGCCAACAAAAAATGCCAAATTTAATCAAAAATGAAATTTCCTTTAAAATATTCCCTCCCTTCTATTATTAAAAAAATTTTTGGCTTAAAAGAATAATTGAAGTAAATAAAAAATATTTATTAAAAAGACCCGTAGACTCGCAGCAATTTTTAGGCGAGATAAATTTAGCTCACAAGATCTCTTGCCGATTTTGATAATAATCTTGTCTAAAGGGTGATGGAGGCCTTTTAAAATACTTCACTTAGAGGGACACTTAGAAATCATTGGACAGACAACCCAAGGTCCTTGACTTCTACAGTGTGATGGAAACCTTTCAAGATTGCCCTTAAAATTCCTTTCTACAACCTCAAAAATCTTCCAAAACCCCTCAAAATATTTTTTTAAATTTACAGCAATTTTTATTTTCAAGTTCCTTTCCCCTCTCTCCCTTCCTTTAAAGAGTCATTTCCTTCCTCCAGCCTACTACTATTCCATTTATTAACCATTCCCTTTCTAATTAGACTTGCTCCACCTCCTCCCCCTCTCACCCCCCACAAAAAAAAAATTTTTAAAAAATGGCTACTATATAAAACAATGTTTTTAAACTCATTTTAAAGCCTATATTCATTCACATTTTTATAAAAATTGCCAAAAAAATTCTAAAAAAGAAATGAATTTTCAACTAAATTTTAAAAGTATTACTCTTTTCCCATTATTTCACCTTTTTTTATTTTTACATCTGTGCCCTCAACAAATTTTTATTTCCGCTGGATTTGAATTGTTAAGTGAGGTATAATTGGATTGGATTTTAATTTAGATTTTTCTATTTTTGGAAAGAATTAAAAAAATCTTTTTTTAAAGGAAGAGCCTATAGAAGATGCACACAGGTCAATAGACAAAAGATCTAGTGAAGAATACGGTAAAGGAAGGAAAATTTCGGAAAAAAATTCAAAAAATTATTTTAAAAAATTAAAAAAGAACCCTTAGAATTATAAAAAATCAGAAAAATTTTTTTAAAAATTTCAGAAAATTTTCAAAAATTTTAAAATCATCTCTCCTTAACTTAAAAATATTTTTTCTTCAGAAGAATTTATAAAAGGAAGTGGACGTTTACCTATGGGCTTTGGAAAACGTTCAGCAGGACAACAAACAAATAATTATGGAAGGCTTCTTCTCCCTCCATTTACATCAACAAGATTATTAAAATCAAATAATCAACAAGGATTTTGGGTTATTCGTCCATTTATTTATGGAATGCACCCAATACCCAGAGATTGGACTGTTTAATTAATTAATTAAAAGACGAATTCTAAAAGAAAAAATTTTTTTAATTCGTAAATTAAATATATAAATAATTTAGAAAAAATAAATAAAAATTTTGGAACCGAAATTCACTTAAATTTAAAAAAATGCTAGGAAAGTTTGAAAAGAATATGTAGGAGTTGTTGACGACCGGCTATTAAAACCGGTACTCTCAGATTTTCTGTTAATTAAAAATTTTAAAAACCAGCTTTTTGGTTTTAAATTTTAGTTAAAAATATCGAGGAATTATTTTTGGGATAATTTTTTAAGTTCAAAAATATCGAAAAAAATCTTTTCAAGTTTTGAGTTCGTCGCCAACAACTCTAATTTGAAAAATATTTCATAGGACTATTAAGAACCAAAAAATGGTAAATTAAATTAATTAAATATTAAAGGGCCTCAAAAAAATTAGAAAAAAATTACCCAATTATGTAAAATAAAAAATAACCCTCCTCCTCCTCTCTCATTTAAAAATATCCTCTTAAAATTCATCTTTCCAATTTTCCTTATTCTCATTAATTTTATTATTAGTTGGACTTAAAAATGTACTAAAAAATACAGAAGTTTTGACATTTAGTGTAGCATGCCACCACTTTTTTTGAGAAAAGAAAATTTTCAAAAAAATTTTGTTTTTAAAAAATACCTTGTCAGGAAAATAAATCAATTCTCCGGGGAGTAAAAGACAATTTAACGGTTTTTCTTCTAAAGGCAAATTTAAAAATATTTCTTTCATCCATTGTAAGGTAGAAACATTTGGATCCCATTTTGGACGTTTTTCAAATGGAGAAAGAAACCAATACTTAAAAAAATAATTATTGGCTATTTTTAATTTATTAAACTTAAAAGGTCCGAAAAAGAACCGAACTACTCGCAAAAATTTTTGAAAAAATTTTACAATTTTTTTTTTTGAAATTTCAAAAAATTAAAAGAAATTTTTTTTCAAAACTTACTTTTGCTCCAAATATAACTTCTGCAAAACCAGGCCCATGAAAATGAAAGGGAACACTTAAAAATAATTTTAAAAAATAATTTCAAAAATAAAAAAACCCAGTTCCAACAGCAGCAATTCCAAAGCTTAAAGCAGGTTCGTGTCCAGGTAAATTCCAACTAGGCAATTTATATTGGTCTAATAAAGGTTTCCACATCTCTCTGTCAATATCACCAAAAAGATAAAATGTTTCTGAAAAAAGAAAAAAATTTTGAAAAATTTCTAAAATTTAAACAAAACCATTTGCAGGAATATTGATGTCTAAAGGCTTCAAATATTTTTGTAAATAAACACCAAATGTAGTTTCTACTGAAAAAAATTTTGTTTTGAAATTGTTAAAATCACAAAAAATCACTCGCCTTTTGAATAACTTTAAAAAATAATTTTCGTGTAAAAAAATTTAAAGAAAACCTGTAGGTATTAGCTGACGCCAAAACAACAGGAAAATTGCTCCAATTAGCCAATAAATTAGATTTTTGAAAATACGCCTTTTTAGCATTATCAAAAATATTTGTAATAATTAAAGGCTTTGAATATGCATAACTTAAAAAAAAATTTTTTTAATTTTGAAAAAAATTTTAGAAATACTTGCTGAGAAAATCGTCTTGTCCAAACTTTGTTCCATCAACTCTTTCAATAGTACAATTATTTTGTTTTAGTAAATAAAATAATTCATCATCATTATCGTTCCTAAATTGAGGAAATGAGATAAATAAATAATTAATTTCAAAATTTTTTTTGCACATAAGAACAGAAAATTATTTTAGCAAACGAACATCCATCCCCATATTTCTCCAAATTTTCCAATAGTACAATTTATTTCAAAAATTTTTTTTCAATATTTAGACACCCCTTCCCTCTTCTCCTCATTTTTAAATACTAAGGTTTTTGTCGACCTAGTTATTTATACCTACAGCTCCGGTTTTCGATTAATACAAATTTTTAAAAACCCGAGGTTTTCGGTTTTATAAATTACTCAAAAAAATTTTTTTCTAAATTTTTTGGGTTTTAAAAGCCCTCAAAAACAGTAATTACCCGATTTCCTTCTTTATTTTTTTTATTTTTATTTAAATTTACCGACTGACCACCCACCGTTGTTGCTGTCAACGTCATCATTATTATTCCCATCAAAAATATTATTTTTATTTTCTTCCAAGTTTGAAGTAACAAAAATATCATCATTCTGATCATAATTATTTTCTTCAATCTTTTGTTCTATTGTAACCATAATAAAGCAAACAATTAAAAATGCCAAATCTGAAAAATAAAAAAATAAATGATTAATAAAAAATTATGTGAAAATCTTTTAAAAAAATAAAATTATTTTATTATTAAAGAAGCCTCAAAAAATTATTTTTATTTTTGGTATTTTCCCTCTACTAAAAAATATAGAGGCTATATAAAAATAAAGAAAATTCGTAATAAAAATTATTTAGAAAACTAATATCTTGCTTATTACTTCCTTAAAAAAGTTAAAAAATCTAAAAAATGATTAATCCAAAAATTAAAAAATTCGGTCAATCCCCCCTAGCACCAAATATCAATAAAAAAATAATTCCTTTCTCAAGTACTTTCTAAGAATTCTTATAAAATATTTTTTAGATAGATAATTAAATTTAAATAAATAAAAATTGAATTAAAAAATTGTGCCGCGCAAAAGGGAAGAAAAAATTAAAATTAAATTATTAAAAACGTAAAGAAAAAATAAAAATCTAAATTTCTTTTTTAAATTCACTTTTCTCTTTTATTTTACACAACTCATTATTGAGAATTTTTTCAGAAAAAATTATTAATATGAAATTCTCTAATAACAAAAAAATTCACAAAATTTCTAAAATTTTGATCATTTCTTCAATTTTATTTTTAAATTTTTTTGTGAATTGTTCAACGGCAATTAGAACACAAAATGAGATTTTGGAGGACAATTGGGGAGGTAATAAAAAGCAAAAAAAAACCCAAGCAAAAAAATATTAAAAAATTTTTAAGACGACACAACAAATGCAAACCTACAAAGAATGGTTGATGATTTGTATCCAGCGTCCATGCTGAGTTTAACAGATCCAGTAGAACTGAACATGATTCGGTGGTAAGCAAGAAACTAAAATAATTTTTAATAATTTTGAATTTAAAAAACCAAAAACATTTTACCGAAATTTCCAGGCAGCAAACACCAACAAAAAATAAAAGAAGTAATCAACCAAGTGTAGGCAAACGTCTCTTTTTAGCAAGAATTGGAAAACGTGGAATGATGATGCCAATATATCGAGCTAGAGTTGGCTAGAAAAAAAAATAAACAAAAAATTAAACGAATTTTTAAAAGAATTTTTAAGGAGCAAAAAATCCTTTTTTTCTGTTTTTATATAAATATTTTAAAAATATTTTTCTTTAAATTTTATTTTCAAAAAGAAATTTATTTTAACTAAAAAATCTAAAACAAAAATAATTTTAATCCAAACATCGACTAATTTCTTCTTTAAGTTTTCCTTCTTGAGCAAGTTTGTTGAGTTCTGTAAAACCTTCAAATAAAAAAATTTAAATTAAAAAATAAAATTTCCTTCAAACCTCCAATAAAACTTTCACAAATAAATACTTGAGGCATTGTTTTATGTCTGGTAATGTAAACTAATCCATTAACGCGTTTCTAAATGAAAATAAATTTTAAATTATTTTTTGCTTGGAATATAGGAACTTTGACACAAGCCCTGCTTAAGTATAAATCTCCCGCCTTTTGTTACATGGAAATGACCTAAGGAACCAGCATGTCTGGAATTCCTTGACAGAATTGAAAGACCCCCTTGTAACAAAAGTTTTACCAACGCTTCCTCCCAACAAAGAAAAATAAACGTCATGACATTTCGTCGACCCTCAAGGCCAGAACTAAAACTCCTACTCGTTGAACAAGTTCTCAGATTAACAATTCTCCCTCCCATCCCTCTCTCCAAAAAAAAAGAAATATTTAATACCATAACATTTCATCCCACCTGATATCCTTCAGGATCTTCACGTTGTAAATGTCCCAATTCGTGTTCTCTATAATTAATCCTTTCCTTCTCAAGTAAATCTTTTGCCATTTTACAATAACCACATTCTGATTTTGTATAGATAACTACTGGACATTCGCCAATCTTTAAAAGAAATTTTTTACTCGAATTAGATAATTTAAAAATTTTTATACTTCCTTTTTAATTCCTTTCTCATCCACTTTTTCAGATAATTTGCTCTCAGCTGCACCCATTTTTTAAATAATTATTTTTTTTAAAATATTTAACCTGTAAAAAACATAAATTTATAAAATTAGAATTTTTTTAAATTTATTTTCGAGAAAAAGAATTAATCGAATTTTAACATTTTTGAATAAACAACAAACAAAAATTAATTCAATTTTATTTAAAAAAAGGAAAAAATTACAAAAAAAATTAAAGGGGAAATTAAGGGACAATTATTAAGTAATTATGCTTGCGAAAAAAATTTTTGTTATTATGTTAATTAAGTAATTTATTTGTTAAATGGCATTTTCTTTTCCTTCTCATTTATTGAGGTAAAATACAAAAAATAATTATGGCCATTCTTTTTTTCTAATTTTGTGGAGAATTATTTGAAGGTTGTTGTGGTTGCATATAATTCATTTGGAACTAAAAAGTAATTTTTCATTTAAAAAAATTGTTAAAAATAATAGAAATAACCCTAGCAACTTAGAAAATTCTTCCAAAATTTTTTTAAATAGTTCATTGCCCTTCTCCCGACCCTCCACTCTTAAAATTATTTTTAAAAATTCAAACCAATTGTGGATTATATCCAGCTGTCAAATCAAATCCACCTCCCATCATTTGATGTTGTAAATCTGCTTGACCGTGTTGAAGCATATTTGCAGCATATGGGTTATTCAACATTGAACTAGCTGCAGCGGCAGCAGCAACGGCAGCATTAGCATTGTTATTTAAAACACCATAAGTTGTTGGTACTTAAAAAAGGAAATTTTAGAGGTGTTTTGTGGTTAGGGGTTTTGGATATCCCGAAAATGGGCTACTCCATATTCTACCAATAAGGCAAAAACTCCACGGTTTGCCAATAAAGCTGTGTTGGCAATACATGGGATTTTAGCTTTAGTGACAGAATGTGGGAGGATTGAGTGATCTCAAATGTCAAAAATTTATAAAAATTTAAAACCTCCTCCCTGACCACCTTTCTTTACATAGATGGCAGCTTCTTCTTGTGTTTTTGCAATATTCTTTTTATATCGAATCCGTTTATTTCCAAACCAATTGCTAACTTGACTAACAGTAATTCCACATTTTCTAGCCAAATCTTCTTTAACTTCTTCACTAGGATAAGGATTGTGTATGTAAACATAAAAATATTCGTTTAAAATGTCTGTTGCTTGTTTGCTAAAATTGCGGCGTTTTCGTCTAAATTAAAGGGGAAACTTAAAAAAAAATTTTTTTTAGAAAAAACCTAGCATCCAAAAATCTCGATCGTAAAACCATAACATTTTCACACGTAGATTGCTTCAATTGAACTTGTATAACAGAAAATTTCTTTTGAATAATATTGACCATTCGATTCATTTCTTCATTGGATATTGGACGGATAGTTCCCTGTTCTTGTAATAACTGAAGTACGTGAGAAGTAAATTCTTCACAGGCCTTTAAAAAAATTTTAAAAAATTAAAAAGTAAACAAACATCTTGATATTTCCTCATTTCGTCGTTATAAGTTTGACGAATTTGAATCAATTTTTGTTTATAATCAGCAGTATCCCCAGCTTCTGGTGTATTAACGCGTTCAGGTCCAGCAATACCTTCAGCTAATAACATATTATCTAAGCGAACTAATTGTGGATCTTTAAAGAAAAATTAAAAAGGAAAGAATTAAATGAATAAACCTCGAGAAAAATCGTCAGATTGATCATCAGGTATGCTACGAATTGAAGGAGCTAAAAAATAATTTTTTTCTTAGAGGTGATAAAAATAGGGGGTTGTTAGCGGTCGGTTAACCTAATCGAAGCCGGGGGCAGTCAGAAACCAAAACTGGGGGTTTTGGTTTCTGAAACTGAAAACCAGGAGTTTTCGGTTAATAACCAGACGCCCAACAACAACAATGAACTTACAAGTTTTATTTTTAATATCGCAAAGGACAGCAAAAAGTGGATTCTTGAGTCGATGCTGCATTAATTGACTCTTACTTTAAATTTAAAAAAATTAAACAAAAAATCTTCAAAAAAACCTTCGTTTAACAGTGTCAGTAATATCAATTGATTCATTAGAAATTATATTTAATTGATTAAGAATATCATCCATATTTCCAAATTGAGGATATTGAAAGTCTACAGCCATTTTCTTCTATTTTTGTAGAATCTTTGGCAACTAAAAATTAATAAAGAGATTAAATCTCTTAATTTTAGGAGAAAACTAGGGGAGGACAACAATTTTTTTCGACACTGTTAGGAATAGGAGGACACCCAAAATTCCACTTCTTTTATTTTTCTAGCAAGAAAATCTTCTTTATTTCTCTAATCCTATACAATGCTTGTTTCTAGTAGAAAGAGGAAGATGACTGACCCAAATGATCACTAAAATGTAAGCAAAAGGAAGGAAAGGAAGCGAAGCTTTAGGAAAATGATATTTTGGATTTACGGTTAGTGTAAAAAACCTCCCAAAAAGATGAAGTCATAAAAGTAAAACCGTTAGAGGGGAAGATGTGATAATCAATAGAATAAATAAAGGGCTGAAGAAAGTGTAAAAGGGCTAAAGAATTATTTTTAATTTTTTTTGATGCTGAAAATATTTATTTTTAATTTTAACTAGCATACATAATTAAAAATTAAAAAATTTATTTTATCAAAAAATCATTTTTCCGTTAAATTTTTATAAATTGACTTGATCCTTCATATTCAGGCAAATTTAGCTTTTCTGAGATTCTTAAAAATTTAGGGGATATTTAAAATAAAATAATTTTATTAAAAAATTACTTTGGAGGTAGAAAACGTCCACCAATAAAATGATGCCTTCCTTTAAAATATTTAGCACACAATTTTGGGGCTGTGAGAGACATTAGAGAATCAGGCATAATTGTAGGTGTTTCATCTTTAGGAGGTCCTTTTTCAACATCCCAGCCTTTAAAAAATAATTTAAATTTTTTGAATTGATATGAAAAAACTCCTCAACCTCTCATAGTCCCTTCAACGAACGAAAATTAAATTTAAAAAATTAAAATAACCTGATGGAATATCAATAGAAAAAATAGGTAAATCCTTTTGCTCGGCCAGTTGTTTAATAATTTGTGTAAAAGGTTCTCTAATAGGAGGCTTAAAACTAAAACCAAATATAGCATCAGCAATTAAATTGAAATTGCTCAAATCTTTTGGTAATGATTCTAATTGTTCAATTCCAAGTTGTTGAGTTTGAATCTGTTTTTAAAAAAGAATTATTTAGATTTTAGTAATTAGATAGCTGAATCTCTATTCTTTACATCCCCCACACCGGACAAACTGGAAACAAAACTGAGAGAAACCTCAAATAAATTTTTAAAAAATTTAAAGAATTACAATTAATCGCTGCATCAATTCATTTTTTGAAGGTTTAGGATTAACTATAGTTGGCGTAAAACCCTTAAGATAAAAAATATTCAATAAAAATATTAACTAAAAAAATTACAAAATGTTTCAAATGTCTAGCACAAACAAATCCATCACCTCCATTATTGCCTGGACCAGTTATTACAAGCACTTTTCCTTTAAAAACTAAAATTTTTCAAAAAAATCAGTTAAAAACCACCTTTATTATAAACACTATGAATTGCTTGAGCACAGCTCAACCCAGCCAATTCCATTAATTGATCAACAGAAAAGGAATTAAACAATTCCTGGTCAATATTAATTGCTTCTTGTTGACTAAAAAATATTAGAAAACTTTTTTATAAAAATTTTTCGAAGCAAAAAATTCCTTTTCTAATTTACCTATCAGCCGTTGAACAGCTGAGAGTTGGGGTTTGTCGCGACACAAATGCCGGGGTTAGAATTTAAAATAAAAAAATAACCTCAAATATTTAACCATGCTTGTACTGGTTTTCAACGACGAGAATTGTCTACTCAGCAAATTTAATGATTTTAATGAAAAATAAGTCGTCTTTAACATAAAACTAAAATCTAAAAAAATGCCCAATTAACTTTTAAAAAATTCCAATCATTTAATAATTTAAAAACTATTCTCTCCAAGTAAATAAAAATTGTAAAAAGCAACCAAACAAAAACATTTATTTAAAAAATATCCATGTTTATATTTATCAACACAAAAAAATTACCAAAAATCGTTAGAGACGTATAAAGATAAAACAGGGGAATTAAATTAAAAACAAAACTACATTTTTACGACTGAGGAAAAATTTAAAAAAAAATAATTTTAAGTTATAACTGGTTGTATAAAATTGCAATAATTTAGAAGGAACTAAAATCATAAAAACTCTCACTATAATTTAATACAACCAGCAGATTCAAAATAAAAAATTTTAAATAGGTGTTGAAAAGGGTTGTCGGTTTCGTCAAACTCGTGGTTAACCGAACTAACAAACCAAACCAAAAATCTTCGTGTTTTAGGTCTGGTTTGAAACCGATAACCCTAGTGTCGAATATTTAAAAAAAGACGATTAAAATGTGGCAGGGAAATGTGGAAGAGGATAAGGATCAGTCAAAGAAATAAATTAGGTAAAACAAATCATTAAAAAAATTTTAAGGATTAAACCCTTCCATTTCCCATCTATTAAGGTAAAATAACTTGAAAAAATTACAAAGGTTTGGCCTTAGAACAAGTCATGTTTTTCTTTAAATTTCAATAAAAGTTGTAGTTATACCATTTAGAGTGACATCAGTAATTATATGTGAGCCATTATATTGATAGGGTTCATTTTGGATTGTAACTGGCTCTTTTGTAATTGGATCAGTCCAAGTCTTCTGAAAGAAAAAATTTTTAAATTGGCAATAAAAGTATTTTAAAAACAAAAATAAGGGAAATAAAATAACTAAATCCTCAAGCCCAACGAAACCCTATCGAAAAAAACAAATACTATTAAGCGTGGATAAAAAAAAAGTAAAAGGTTCTCTAGCTGTTAAACACCCTCACCCTAACCTATTGAAATAATAATTTAAAAATCCTTATCACCTCTTTCCTTTCTAAAATTCCGCTGTTCATTCAGAGCTTGTGGGAGGAGCAGTAATAGCGGAAGAGGTGACGGGGGCGGTTGAAACCAAAACCGCCTCAGATTCATTCCCGTCTACAGAAGAACATTGACTGACCGTCTCAGCGATGCTTCCATTATCCTTGACAATAATAATGTCTTCATCCATATCATTTTGACTCGTAGTAGTTCCTGCTTTATCAGCTCCAGCACAAATAATATCACCTTCCCCATTGTTAGTAGGCTTTGCTTTTTCAGTTGAAGAACCACTAGTACCTCCTTGTTTAGTAAAAACTTGTATTTTATGTGTACAATTTGGATCAGTCTCATTCGTTATTATAAACGTATCATTGTTTTTCGCTGCTGTGTCATTGCCACCATTTTGAGCCAATTCGTGTTTAGTCGGTTTACGTTCAACTAAAAATATTTTCTTGATAAAACAACCCAAAAGAAAATAAACCAAAAATTTCCAAAGGTGGCGCTTCTCTAGCCTCATCATTATCAACTAGTTCAACCTCATGATCATCAGCAGCAGTTGTATCAGCATCTTCAGCTTGTTTTGGCTCCTCTTTGGTTAAAACTGGAGCAGCTGGAATTTCTGGTTCAGCCTCACTATGTGGAGCAGTTTCTATTTTGGCCTCTTCTGGATGCTCCTAAAATTAAAATTTTTAGTTATTTAAGTACCCTTATTTTATTAAAACCTCTTTCTCTGAAGCTCCCTCGTCATTGTCTTCCTTAGTCTTTTTCACAGACAACTTTGCCTCTTTTTTGCCAACTTCAACTTTATCAACGGTACTAACACTGCCATCGCGAGACTCTTCTTCACCTTTTGCAGCTGTACGACGACTTGAACGACGTGTGCCAATTGAAGTGGAAGGTGATCCCGCGGCGCTTTCTAAAAATGTTCTGGACATTCTAATTGTTTGCAAAAAGTAAACCTGAACCACTATCAGTCTTCTGACGAGTACTGGCAAGTCGTCTACCCCTTTTAACTGGTGGACTCAAAGTCTGATTTGTTGTTGTTGTAGAACTTCCAGACGCGGACAAATTGCTTGAAGCAGCACCCGCAGCTTTACGTTTCGGCCCACGAGTTGTTGTTGTAGCTTGGCGTTGTTCGAACTCTTGTATCAATCTATCATCAAGAATATTCTCAGTTGGTTCCCAAGTGTTGTGTTTAGCTGACCATCCCTTCCACTTGACCAAATATTCCTGCTGTCCTTTACGTGTACGAATTTGAAGGAGACGCTCAGCAGCATAAACTCGATCTCTTAAAATTTTTAATTATTTGGAAAGACAAAAACTTGATAATTTACCCATCAACTGGATCCATTTGATAAGAAGTTTGGGTCAGATTTTGAACAAAATTACTCAGAAAATTTGCAATGTATCAGATTTAATCAGATCTTTGTGAAACTGCGCTAAATTGATTAACAAAAAGATTTAAAATTAGTACATGAAAAAGAAGAGAACATGTAACAAATAAAGAGAGATTGTAATAAATCCACTTCGAAATTAAGCGACTTAAAATAAAGAGCGTTATGACTAAAGAGAGAGGAGAGACGTTAGACAAAAAGAGTCGCCATTTTTTCAGAGTGAAGAAATTAAAATAAATCGAGATATTTTGTCAGCACTCTCGATTTTTGGCATTATGTAATATGCAGAAATTGGCAAAATGTTCTTTGACGAAATGTTCCGTGACCAAGTGTCCAATGACGAAAAGGCTGTTCGCTTTTCTATAATTTCTTTTCCTCTTTATTTTTTTCTCTCGTGTTCTTTTCTATTTATTTCTCTAACTTTTGTTACTACATTATTTAATTTCTTTTTGTATTTCTTTGTTGTCTTTATTTTGAATTACAAGTTTTTTGTTTCTATTTTAAGAAATCCCGATCTAAATTAGTTTATTTTCTAATTTCCGGAGTTCCCTTTTATTCGTAAAATACATTCTAATAGAAAGGCAATTAAGACGTTACTTAAGACGTTCTCTTTGATAACTAAGCGTACAAGTCCCTTAGATTGCCATTTTTAGTAATTATTTTATAGTTACCGTCTTATTATTTTTTTCTGATAATAAGCAATTTTTTAACATTTTATATTGTACTTTCATTTATTGTATTTCTTTGTTGTCTTTTTATTTGAATTTAAAATTCTTTGTTTCTATTTCTAGAGATCTCAATTCTTAATATTTTTTCTTTAAAGTTTTTAATAAAAGTTTTGAATTAGCCTTTATTAGTTTACGTATATGCTTCATTTTTCTGCTAATCTTTTTATTTTCAGGATATTAACTTTAAATTATACAAATTTATTTTATAATTAAATTAGCAAGTTCTGCACAGATTGACATTTTCTAATTGACAACATTTTCACTAAATTTAATTGACAACATTCTTTAAATAAAAACAACAAAAAATTGATTACGTTTTTACAAAATTGGATCATTTGAGGTTGTTAAAATTAACTTATGTTTATTTATAATAATTAAAAATTTTTAGCACTTTATTTTGAATTTTGGTTTGTCACTTGTGGATTTTTGAGTGCTTGGATCGAGAGGTGGGTATATATTTTTATAATTTTTCGAGTATATATTTTAAATTACTATTTAATTTTTGCAAAAACTGATTTCCGGTTTAATTAAAAATAATGTTGTTTTCGAAAAGGACATTGGAAAGGATTTGTACTCCAAATTTTCAGATTCAAAATATTTTCTTTTTATTAGAAACCTCAGGTATTCTAAAATTCCAAAATATTTTTCAAAATGTAAAATTAGAATTCAGACAATAATCCTCGAATCTGACCAATATTTGAACTTAATTAAATCGGAAAATCAATTTTTTGTTTAAATTTTAGAATTCTTTTCTTTCATTTTTTAACATTTTTCTTCATTAGCTCTTTGAATTTTAATTACAATCTTTTAATTTTTAATTTCTTTTTTAAATCCTTTTCCTTATTAATTCCTCCTCGTTCCTCCCCCTTTCTTCCTATTCTAGTTATGGTACGAGCGCGCACATCTTTAAAACGAAAAGATATTTGGCCCTTTGCCGATTTCCTTCTGCCTAAAATTTTATTTCTATTTCTCTTTTGCTTCTTTTAAAAGTATCAATTTTTACCGTATTTTTTAAATTAATTTGGAAATTAGATTATAATCAAAGGCCAAAAATATTGTTTTTTTAGAATTTTCCTATTTTTTCTATCATTTTTCTTGACAATAAATCCTGAATCAGTCGTATTCAGACCTATTTTAATTAACTGTTTAAATTATCTTTATTTTTACTGTCATTTCCTTTGAAAACGGCTTCTGTTTTCTTGCTACTATGACATTATTTTACACTTCTTTTGATTCTATCCTTTCTAATAGAATATAAAATAAAAATATAATTTCGATGTTTAAATTTTTGGAATTATGATCTTCCTGGATTTGAAAATAATTTTATGTTAGTTTAATAAATTTGTCTGTTGCTTCTTAAATCCTAGTATTTTTTTTGATTTTTTGATTATTTTTCAAAGATTTTTTATTATTTTTATATTTAATTTTAATATTTTTAACGTTTTTTATCTTTCTGAATTTGAAAATAATTTATTTTTTATGTTAGCATTCATTGAATATCTTTATTTTTAATGTGTAAATTCTACCTTTTTTAATTTTTAAAATACGATTTTCTATTGTAAATGAATATTTTTTATATTTTTTGTTATTTTTTAAATACTTTTTTTTTTGTTTTTGTTTTTACAAACCGTGGCAAATTTAAAATTTTTATGAAATTTTTTAAAAGATACCGATTTATACCGTTTAAAATTTTACTATTTATAGTATATATTTTTATTTTGTTTTTATTGTAATTTATATTATATTTTTATTTTTCGTAATTTAATTGACATTTTATCTTTCACTACTGTAAGTGTAATAATTTATTGTACCGTGTGGTTTATGGTGTTAGGCACGGTTCTGTTCTACCATTAGTGCGTAACCTTTACTTTTCTGTACTACCGGTACCGAAAAAATCCATTTTTCTAACACTAATGGTTTGTATAAATATTCATTTAAAAATTATTTCTGTAACTTTTTAATAAAAAAATTAATCAAATTCTTTTTAATCTCCAAACTAGAGAGATGGGATAAATAATCCAATTTTATAGATAATATTTTAATTTTTTTGTTAATATCCGTTAATAAATTGTTTTTAATTTTCGGCAACATAATTAAGCTAAAGGAAGGAAAAGCTCTTTTAAAAAATGCATGCGGGGGAAGTAAGCATAGAATAAATAAAAATGTGGGAAAATGAAAATGGGGAACAACTGGGGCGTTTTTATTTATTTTTATTTTAAAAGAAGCTAGCACAGATTTTTCTCTTTTTTTAAATTTCCTTTTAATATTTTTTTAAATTTTTTAAATGAAAGATTAAAAATTGCCAAAAATTAGGTCCTTTTTTGAAAAATGCGATTTTTTAACTGTTGGAAGAGGGGAAATTTTAGACAGAAAATACTTTAAAATTTTATAGAAATCTTATTTTTGTGGGCAAATTTTAATCAATCAATTTTAAAATATTTGGATATTTTGTCTAATATTTTTTCATTATTTTTTCGAGACTCGTTTTTATTTTCTTTATTTACTTTTTTGTAATTTTAGCAACTTGTATTTTTTTTCTTAGTCTACCCATGTTAAAATATTTTTTTCTACAATTTTTCGCTAGAAACTCACATTCAGGTTTTCTTCATTTATTTTTTAATTTTTTTTTTGTTTTTAGATACATTTTTTAAAATATTTGTTGTGTTTTTTTAAATATTATTTTATCCTTCCTCTTTAATTCTTTTCTAAATTTTAAAACCAAGAATATTCCAAATATTTTTTCTGTTTATGAGAAGCCATAATTTTTTTAAAATTTTTATTTGGAAACCTTTGGCTGGGCAAATATTTGCATACTCAATAAATAACCAGGAAAAACTTTTTTGAATTTTTGGATTATCGGGAAAAATCTCTATATAGACGTGTGTTTTGTAATATTCTTGATCAACTTTTTTCCCTGTAAAAATTTTAATTATTTATTTAACTCTTGTCTTATCTAAATTTTTTTTGAATTTTCTCTAAAATTTATGCCTATCTTAAAGATCTAAATAAATTATCATTAATTAAACAATTATAATTTTTCTTATATTTTTTTGTTTGAAATCATCTTTTGTCAAATAAAAAATTAAGAAAATGGCTATGTTTTTTGGATGAAAAAATTTATAAATTAAATTTTAGATTTAAGATACGTGATAATTTCTAAACTTATGTATTTACCTATATTCGATTTGTTTTTATTTTGAATATTTCAGATTTTTAGGCCAGAAATATTTTTCTAATTTTTTGTCATTTTTAACTCGTTTTTCACTTTTTTCCTTAGTTACTTGATTGTACTTAAACATATTTGGCAATTTGTCTCTAATCTGAAGTTTAATTTTTGATTTTTCAATATATTAATTTTGCAATTTATAAGATTAAAAAATGCCAAAATTAGTCCAAAAATAAAAAAAAATTTCATTTTTCATGCTAAATTACCTTCAGTTTACTTGAAAAATAAAATCGTTATCTCAACCAAAATCGGACACCTACATGTTATTTTGAAACAAATTCGGGATATCAAGTCCAGTCTCTAATCTTCACTGTTGGAAGATTAGAGACTGTCTTCACTGTTTATCTTCAAATCTTCAAATTTTTTTTTATTTCTTTCATTATTTGTTTCTATTAAAGAATTGAAAATTATTTTTAATTTTTAAATGCCATCAATTTAAAAATCTGTATCAATTCAATGCTTAATAATCCAACTCCTCCGTTTCTAATTTATTTTTATTTGTCCTCTTTCATTTTATAATAAGTTAATCAACTTTTTGTAACAACAATTAAAGAAAGAAAAAATGTCAAAACGTGATGCATCATTGAAAAAGGCAGAAATAAAAAATAAAAAACGGAAATGTGTGCTAAAAAAGCGAGATGATAGACAGAGGAAACCTTCCCTCATCTCGGCTGGCTGAATTTATAAAATAATTTTTTCTTTTCGTAGTTACAGTATCTCCCAATTTTACGGTAGCGCACGCGTCCTTTTTAAGTTATTTAGGCGGCTAAAATTTGATAGCTTTCTAAAAAAGAGAATTGTTGTTCCGCCCATTATTTTTCACCATTTTTAATGCAATTTCTCTTTTTTCTTTGCTTTTTAATGAGTATCTCTTTTATTCACACTCTCTCATACACTCTACAGTGTCTTGCCCCAATAATTCTTTTCTCTCTCTTCCTTCGCCAATCCACTCATTTTAGTTAATTTATTTTTTCCTTCATTGCCTTTTCTTCTTTTAAAAAATTCATCAAATATCCCTCTTTCGCCCAATTCAGTCAGTATAACAGCAGCAGCAAAACTACCAAAGGCAACAGCAGTCAGTCTCCGAAGCACGTCCTCATACTCTCCTTTTCCCTTTATACTTTTTAAAAAAATATATTTATTTATTCCCCTGCCTGCTGTCAGTCAGTCTCAGCCCTCTCCTCCATCCACTTGGGGTAGTGGTGGTGTTTGTTGTGTGTGCTCGTTGCTCACCGCTGCTATTCACACACAGAGCATATTCATCACACCGTCAACTGCCAGTACAACTACTATGGTCCGCTTTCTACCTGCTGGCTATTTTTTTAGTCGATCTGACATTTCATTTTTATATCCGAAACAATTTTTAGGACAAATTTTACACTATTTTCTAGTTTTTTACAAATATTTAACCATTACAGTAATCCTTTTTTGACACGGTAACTAGGAGTTTTAATAGTTATTTGCTATTTCGCTCTCTCTTTTTTCTGTGCTTTTCTAAAACTCGTAAAAACTTTCCTTATCAGATTGTTTTTTTAATATTAAACAGCTTGTCAAATACATATCACCCTAATCAGTCATTCCTAAAAACCTTCCCCATTTTTCTCTAACTCGTATAATATTTTCTTATTGCTTGCCCCCTCCCTCCCTCTCTCCACTATCGTGCCCATACTTCCCAACACAAATTATCGTATCTTTCCCTCTACTTTTTTTTATTTTTCATTTGCCCACTGTCATTTTCTTTCTTTTTGACGGACAATCGATAATCGTGTGTAGTAGTGCAGCGCACAGAATAAATAAATAAATGCTGCTGAAGCAGCGGTGACTAGCAGCTAAAAAAAGATGCGAAATTTTTGCTGCTTGCTGTGGTTATAAAATGGTTACATTGGACAAAAAAATTTTTTTCTGATTTTTCTACTTGTTCTTTGTTCCCCTCTTCTTTTTTTCTTTTACAAAATACTAAAAAAGGAATGTAGATTAATAAATAGTCATCAGCTGGTCGGTCATTTGAATGTAAGAACGGTATTTTTGGAGGAGAAGAAAGAGAGAAGAAAAGAAAAACATTGTAACGGTTTTTGGAAGAAGAAAGAGGATTAAAAAATACAAATTTTTGAACTTTAAAAGAAAGGTTACAATAATTTCCTTGCCGACACACAAACTTTGTGACACGTTTCCAAGGCCGAGCTGCAGCAAATCATCAACACTTTTTTTTTGCTTTATTTCTTTTCTTCTTTTGCCCTTTTCATCGTTGTTATCGGTCGATCTTGTATGCCGATCTCTCTTAATTTTTATCTTTATTTTTCTCTTTTTATTTCACCGGCTTTCGTAATATTATACTATAATTTTTTGATTGATTGCCTTGATTTTCTCTCTCTCTTTTGTTTATTTTATCGAAATTAACCATTAAAAATATATAAATTTGTTTTTGTGTCTGGAGATTTAAGAATGGATACTACCGTAATTGCTCAAATAATTATACGTGGTATTTTCTTTAATCGCTTGCTAGAGGGGGTAATTATTCAGATGTATACTGTATATTTTAATGTTGATATCTTGGGTAGCTGCTCTGACCATTTTATCAATTTTTTTTGTATTTTTTTTTCTTTTTTTTTTTATTTAATAAGGGGAACAGAAGGTATGTGGGCGTGTGACATATTTATTAACTATACTTTATGTATTTTTCTACTTATTATTTATTTGCCTTCCAATTTTGTTCCACTTTACATTTTCCCCATTTTTTTGCCATCATTTATAAATTACTATCTCTTTTTTCTCATTTTTACAGTATAACAACGACAACTGTAAAATTCTCTCTTCCCCTACTTTGCTTTCTCTTTTTCCTCTTTATTTTTCTCCTCTTCTTCAAAAAAATTTTTTTTGTTCACCCACCCCAAGATACCATTTTTTTGTTCTTTCTTTATCTACTCAAAAATTATTATTATTTGTCTTTAAATTGCCCCATTCAGTTTTGGGCAAAATTCACATCAATCAGCCGCACATTCTTTTTCCTTCATTTTACTGCTGCATAAGATGATCTTTTTTTCTTCTTAACAGTCTATAGGGGAGAGGAGGGGGGGGGGGGGTTATTTTCTTTTATTTATTTTTTAATTTTATATATTCTCCCCCCTTTCTTCCCCCCTTTTTGTCTTTTTTTTCCACCATTTCCCCCTTTTCTTTTTTAAAAATAAGCTAAAAACCGATCGATGGTCGTCGCTCTCCGCTGGTCCTTACATCTCGTAATTCCTTTTATTTTTTTTTAAATTTTTTTTCTTGATACTGTGTAGAGTTTATTTTTATTTTTAATAATTTTGAATATATCCAAAAACATTTTATTTTTATATTTTACAGTAATTTTGAGATATTACTGTACATCGTTGGTTTAATTTTAAATTTTAAAAAGGATTTCAGTAATTTTTTTAAAATTTTAATACCTGTTTTTTTAAATATTCTTTCGGAAATTTTTTCTTTTTTTTTCTAAATTGTTTTTTGAAAAATTTTTTTCAAATCTTAAAACATTATTTTTTTTCAGTTTTTTATATATTTATTTACAACAACAACAAAATGAATAGCCGAGAACAGGCTAAAGCTTTAGGATTAGAAGAACATATTACCTGCTCTCTTTGTCAAGATTATTTGTCGGATGCTGTTACACTTACTGGATGCCTTCATTTTTGTAATAAAAAATTTTTTTAATTAAAAATTATTTTTTTTCAAAGTTTGTCGTTCTTGTTTATTGCAACATTTATCTTCGGCTGGTCCTGATTCAAGAAAATGTCCAAAATGTAAAATTGAACTTGGGAATGAACATATTTACAAAAGGGATTTGAGACTGCAGGAATTGGTATTTTTGCTTTTATTTTGCGAAAATATTTTTGAAAATTTTTTCAAGGTCTACAAATTAGTCCCAGATCTTTTTTGGCGTCAATTACGTCGTGTAGCACGCCGACAACATCGTTCTTCGCGTGATTCAAATAATGGTTCATCTACTACTACAGCTTTACCCTCTGAAAGACGAATTCAGCAAAGGCGAATGTTGCTTCAATTATCAACTCAATTATGTTCTCCAAACGAAAATATTTCACTTCAAATTGAATATGTTCCTTTAACAAAAGTTTTGGCTGCTAGTGGGGATGATTCTTTAGTGTCTTTATCTGGAAAAATTGCTGCAACAGAAAATCATAAGGGGGGAGAAAATGAGGATAATCAACAAATTCTTGGTGAAGAACAAATTATATTAATAGATCAACAACAACAAATACCCAGCAGCAGTTCTTCCTCTCTTCCTCCTCAAAATATTTGTGAGAGAACAACAACAACAGCAATAGAACGACAACAAAAACAATATTCTTTTTGTCGTTATTTTCGTTGTTCTGCAAAAGTTAAAATTGAACAATTAAAACGATTACTAGAATCTAAATTGGCAATGTCTAATTTTTATGGAGTTTATTTTGTTGATCCAAAATTGAAATTTGTTTTGGAAGATGATTTTAGTTTGGAGGTTATTTTTAAAATTTTTGTTGAATTTTTTAATATAAGTTTTTTTTTGTTTTTTCAGGATGTCGTTCAATTATTTAGTTGGTCAAGAAAATCACCTCTTCGATTAAATTTTACATTAGCTCAATTACCCCCAAAAGAAGATGAAAATCGTCAACCAGCTTATGAAGATATGCCACAGTTAGATTTGGAAAGTGGTCCAATGGAATTACCTCAACAACAAGTATCACCAATAATTACAACAACAACAATAAAATGTCAAAATAATTTGAATGAAATTCCAAAACAAGTACAAGAAAAAATTGAAAAAGAAGAAAAATTAATAAAAGAAAAATCTGTTGGGATAAATGAAGGAAAAAATAATATTGGAGGTGAAGGAGATGATGCCGTTCAAAAAACCGGTGAGGAGAAAAAAAATGATTGAGAGGGAAAAATAAATTGATGAAAAAATATCAAAATTAAAAATAAAAAAAAAGGAGAATGAATGAGCAAAGTTTATATAATTAAAAAAAACCGGTTTCAATCTCAGCTTTATAACTTTAATTAAAAAAATATTTTTAAGGACATTGGTGTTGTTTATCATTCAAAAATAATTTAAATTAATTAACTACAAAAAATTTTTTAAAGTAAACAATTTGTGGGAAATAAAAGTATTTTTGAAAATGTATGTATATTTTTTGTATTTTGTCTGAAAAAAAGTGTAAATTGAATGACGCCAATATATTTTATAAAATTGAAGTTTTTTTTATTAAAGTTATAAAGCTAAAATGTTTGAAAGATTTTTGAAGGGAAATAAGTTTTTAAGAAATTAGAAGAAAAATATAAATTAAGAAAAAGGGATTAGATATTTTTGGGACTTCTTTTTAATATTTTTTAATTTTCATTTTCCTCGTTTTTGTTAATTATTACCTTTTTTTCTTGATTATAAATTAAAAGTTTTATGAATTAGGGAGTTTTGAAAAATTTTAGAGTTTTAGGTGAAGCTATTTTAGCTCAGTTTATGTAAGTGAACAGATGCCATGGCTCAGTTGAAAGTGATTTAGTATTTAGAGGTTTTGGGTGCTAGAGGGTTGGAGTTATTTGATTTTTATATTTTTATATTTATATTTTGCACTAAAATATTTTTTTTACAAAACAGCAGCTTCATTATCTTTGCTTTCACCTCCTTCTGTTGGTATTACTTCTTCACAATCCTCCTCAATTTCAGCTTCTTCTTTTCATCAATCTTCTTCTCAACATCAACAACAACAAAATCAAACAACAACAAAAATAAATTTATCAAAAAATATTATTCGTTCATCAACACAATCACCTCCAAATTCTACAAAAACAACAATTGCAAGACTTTCAACTGCTGGTGTTTCTCCTCTACGTCCGGTAACTTCTTTAATTTCTCCACCACCAACAAATAATGGAACAAATGTCAAAAAACGTCAACGAAATTTTTCTTCATCCTCGCCAAATATTAGACCTAAAAAGGTACAAAAACAACAAGAAAAATCTATTAAAATTGATGGAGGAAATAATAACTGTGAACAAACAACAACAAATCCTACAAATGAAATAAGAGCAAATTTAACTGCTGGGGGTAGTGGTGGTGGTCAACAACAAAAGACTCCTGCCGGTGAAGGGAAAAGTCCGCGTATATTGATTGAAGTAAGAAAATAAAATTTTTTATTAAAAGTTTATTATTTTTTCCAATTTTAAAAATAAATTAATTTTTTCCAGACACAATCTGTTCAACAACAAATACCTCCGGTTGTCAACCTTCCTAGTGCTACCTCTAAGGCGGAAACAACAACAACAATAACAACTAGCAGCAATACAAAAACTAACAACAAAAATACCTCTGAAAATAAAACTACAAAAACAAGAACATATAATCGGTCTAAACCAAATAAAAAGCAACAAGAACAACAACAAGTTCAAACAGTATCTGAAACACAACAACAACCACCACCAGCACAACAATTTCAAACACCTCAGCAACAGCAACAAATATTTTTCAACAATAATAATCATTTAAACAATTTTTCTGCTTTTGAAGCTTTTGTTGCTGCAAATACTACCCATCAACAACAACAGCAACAACAACAACAATATGCTCAAATAAGTTATATGCAAAATATGTTTCAACAATTTCAACAATATCAACAGCAACAACAAAATAGACAGCGAAATCAACAACAAATTCCTCAACAAACATATGAACAGCAACAACAATTAAGTCCTCAACAGGTAAAATTTAATTAAAAAATATTCTTAAAAAATATTTTTTATTTTTTAGATTCGTGTAATGCAACAAATGTTGTGTGCTATGGGAATGATTGCAAGTGTTGGTGGTGGAAGTGGTGGAGGTGGAGGAATTCCTCCTTTTTCTTCAGAACAACAACAACTTTCTCTTCTTCCTCCTTCACAACAACAACAAAATTTATTTCCAACAATTACAAACCACCAACAATTAAATGGGAATACACCAACAAAAAATAAAAAGGCAACAACAACAACAATTTCTCCTTCTAAGCAAAAATTTAATTCGTCTAATGGGACAAAGGTAGGTATTTTTTCTTATAAAAATAAATTTAAATAAATTAATTTTTCTGAAAAAAATTAGCAAAAAATCATTAAAAAATTAATTTTTAAAATTTTTATAGCAACAACATCAACAAATTGTTCCATTAAATAATATACTACCCCCACAACAATCAACAGCAACAACAATATTTGGAGAAAATAATTGTTCAAATCAATTGAATAATAATAATATTAAAAAAGTTTCAACAATTTCTAGTTGAGAATTTAAATTAAATTTTGTTTTTTTTTGAATGTTAGTTGAGTCAAAAAAAATTTATTTTAGACAAAAAATAAATTAATAACTTAAATAAAAATTGTCACCAAGGAAAGACTCAACTTTAGAGACACTTAAAATGATTTAAAGTTTATTTAATTAATTTACCTATACTTTTTTTCTCTTATAAATTTTATTTTTTAATAAAAAAGTCTTTCAGATTTTGTCTATTAAAATGTTTTAATACACTTTTATTTTTATATTTTTTCTTTTTTTAAAAATTAATTTTTTAGAAGATGCTTAATGTAAATTATTATTCTATTATATATTTTATTCATTTTTTCAATTATGCTTTTTTATTACAATTTTGGTATGCTTTTTATTTTCTTAAAATTAAAAGAATTTTTTTGATAAAAATTAAATAATTTAATGTTTAATTTATTTTGACTAAGAGTGGGATTCGAACCTGCGACCTTTAATAACTGAAAACTGTACATATCCAACTTAACCAAAAAAAGCTAAGTATGTTAAGAATATAGTCTGTATCTGTTAAGAATATAGTCTGTATATTCTTAACTAAGTATGTTAAGAATATAGTCTGTCCTTTTTAGTAAATTTAGTGTTTAATGAAATATCCCCCAAATTTCAGAATTATAGCCCCTTAAACTTTTGGATTTTTAAATATTTGATTTAAAAAAAATTTTTTATTTTGTTAAAATATTAAATGATTCATTCACCCTTTTTTATTTTAATTTTTTTTAGTTTTTTTTTTCTATACAAAAAAGGCTTTTGATGTTTTTATATGGCAAAATTAGAAGGCTAGATTATAATCATTTTCTAAAATGGTATTTTTTGTTTTTAAATTTATTTTTAGATTTTTAATTTAATTAAATATCTAAAACCAATTAAATTTATTTTTTCTAGAGGAATGTGGCTTATTCTCTTGTGGATTTCAATTATCTCGGCTACTACAATTATAGCTGATAATGAGACGACGATCTACTTTGAAGATGAGGGTAAAAGGATTGTTTTTATTTAATTGAGTTAGACGCCTGCACCGGATTTTCCGTGGGCTGTTGGGTTAGCTCTAAAAACCCGGCCCGGGTCTGTTGAGGAAAAAACCCTGTATATGAAAAGCAACCCAGCAATTTAAAAATGTTCAACTCTATTTTTTTGGTTAAAATATTTTTTCCTATTTTAATTTTAAAAAATCAAAAAGTACTCCTTTTTTAATTTAAATTTTTTAGTAAATTCTACTACGCTAGAGATTGATGAAAATGAAAATTCGACAGCCACAACAATGCTATTTTTAAATAAAACAAACGGAACAGACGAGGGATTGAACGGAACAACATTAAATTGGGAAATAAATGGAACTTTAGCCAAAACAACACTAAAAACAACTCCAAAACCAACACAACAATTAATAGAAAATAAACAACAAAATTCCCAATCTTTGAGATGTTTGGTAGGCTCAAATCCTTTAAATAAAACAAATCGCCCTCCACCCATTGAACCCCTTTGGTGCAATGATACTGTGGAATATGAAAAGCGAAAATGTTTAAATATTGTTTGCTATACGGATACTTATGGATCTTGTGAGTTTTTTTTAATTTTAGACAAAATTATTTCAATTAAATATAGACTGAAAAAGATACAGTCAAATAAAAATTTTCGATATTTTTTGGCTTATCTTTTAATAGGATGCAACAGTGCGACCGTCGGTTTATTTTTCAACAATCCTCTAGAGGATCTGTTGATTGATATATTAATTATTTAATTCGGTTAATAATCTAAAAAGTTATGGCCCAAAAATATAGCCTCTAGATCGCTACAAACACTATAAATAACTCCTGCTCTTTTAAAAAATTTATCAAAAAATATTTTTAAGTTGTTTGGAAGTCTTGTGGAACTTGTGCAGGAGTTAGAGATGTTTGGGGAATGAGTCCAAGTTTTTACAAACACTCCTGTAAATGTTATGAATGTGATAATGAAGATTTGTGTAATTCAAGTTTTTGGAATTTTGGAAAAATTTCTTTAATTTATTTTAGTAAAGGTAAGAAAAATATTTTTAAGAATTTTTATTTTTTAGTTTTTCTTCCTTTAATTGTGGCTTTTATGCTTTCAAATATTTGAAATTGGAAAAAGAAGAGATTTAAATTTTAATTAAATTTTTATTTATTATTTTAAAATTTTATTTGTCTAATAAATATTTAAATTTTATTGCATTTTAGTATCATTGGATCGTTTGTCCAATTTTATTTCGTATTTTATTCTATTTTTGTATTTTGTCCATTTTTCCCTAAAGGAACCATTTTGTCGGTTTCGCATTTTTGTCCCTTTGTCGATTCTCCCTTATTAGGCATTTTGTCCAATTTTACCCTTATCTATATTATGTCCATATTTCACCTTAGCGATATTTTGTACAATTTCCCCTTATCGATATTTTGTCTACTTTTCCCATATAGGCATTTTGTCTAGTTTTCCCCTTATCGGTATTTTGTTTATTTTCTCCTTATCGGCGTTTTATCATTCCCTTGTTGGCAATTTGTCATATTTAACACTTATGGGCGTTTTGTCCTGTTTTTTCTGTTATATATTTTGAATTTTTGATATTTTTATTATTCTTTTATTCTCTAAAGCATGGTGCATGAACTAGAGATGCTTAAAATGAGAGAGTGTTGCAAAATAAGAGAGTTTCCATCTCTTTAACAAATTAGACAGTTTTTTTTTATTTTTTCCTTGTTTTTGGTTGCCTTTTTCATTTAATTAGTTTAATCATTATTTATTTTTAGTTAAATTTAATCTATAAATTAAATAAAAAATGACTACAACAACAACAACACAAGCTTCTTCATCGTCAACTCCAATTAGCGAAAAAGAACAACAAAAAATAATTGATGGTTATCAAAAATTGAGAGATCAACAACAAAATGTAATGAATGAATTGGCAAAATTGCGAGTTGAGCATCGGGAACACGCGTATATTTTTGAATTTTTTGGACAATTTTATTAATCAAGAAAACTTTTAGAACAGTTCTGAAGACTATGCAAACATTGGAACCGGACAGGAAATGTTTTCGGCAAGTTGGAGACACCTTAATTGAATTTAAAGCATCTGAACTGGTCATCATTTTGGCCGAGACGATGAAAAAGGTTTTTTTATTTTATTTTAACTTTGGGGTTGGAATTTGTGTTCTTTTTAGTTAGCTAGATGTTTTCTGTAAAGTATAACCCAAGTTAAAATGCACAACTTCTAAGAGTTGTCTTTGGCTTAGTTGGTAGTGTACTGGATTGACTTTTACAGTCGACTAAGGTTCGATTCCTTCCTGGGTCATTGTTTTTATTTTTAGATATATTTTCTTCATAAACGGTTCGATACCCTCTACAAGCATTTCTGGAACAATCGGAATGATTTTTTGATCAAAACGGAACAAACCTCTCTAAAATTCGGGGGAAAATAGTAAATAATCGTTGGTCCTTGCCTGGCTAGTATCAATTTCGGATCTTTTTTATTTTCGAGATGGGATAATCAATTCTCCTTTTCTCTGAAGGATTTCCACACTTGGGGTTTACAACTAACATGATCAGGCATTTAAACGATTTTTTCAGTTCAAAGAACGTATGGACGAGCTTGAACAACAGATGGTCAAACATGGACAAGAATTGAATGCCTACAAAGACAAACACAATATTCGATTGCTGAGCAACAAAGAAGCAATGGAATTACAAAAGAAGCAGGCACTGGCTCAAATATCAAAATTGGATTTGGGGACGAAGGAGACGAAAACATAGTTTTTTAAAAAAGTTTCTTGTTTAATCGAATACAGTCGAAATGATATCCGTTTTACAAATAATAAGACTTATCAAAGAAATAAAATGAAGACTCCATGTTCGGCTGTATCAAGTTTTGCTTGTTTTTAGACAAATTTTATGTTTGAATAAATATAAATACTCGTCAATAATCAGTTTTTGTTTGTATAGTTCGAGATTTAAATTTAATTTGTTTAAAAAATCGATATATCGATTAGTATTGATTTTATCGATTAGTATCGATTTTTTGAAAACTAAAAATTTTTGAAAAATCGATATATCGATTAGTATTGATTTTTTGAAAATTTAAAATTTTTGAAAAATAAATTATCGATTAGTATTGATTTTATCGATTAGTATCGATTTTTTGAAAAATTAAAATTTTTAAAAAATAAATTATCGATTAGTATTGATTTTATCGATTAGTATCGATTTTTTGAAAAATTAAAATTTTTAAAAAATAAATTATCGATTAGTATTGATTTTATCGATTAGTATCGATTTTTTGAAAATTTAAAATTTTTGAAAAATAAATTATCGATTAGTATTGATTTTATCGATTGGTATCGATTTTTTGAAAATTTAAAATTTTTGAAAAATAAATTATCGATTAGTATTGATTTTATCGATTAGTATCGATTTTTTTACTAAGCTAGTACTCAACTGTCCTCAATGACATTTTTATTTTTTTCTCTAACTATACTATTTCTTTTTTATCATTTCTCTAACTTTGAGGTCGTTATTTAGTAATTGTTTTACATGTTTCACGCCAAATTTAAGCGAAATTTCAAATCCAAATTGGAAAATCCTTCCTCGAAGTTTACAAAATTCAAAACACAATTTATATAACTAATTTATTCAAACAAAGAAAAATACATGGCACAAGTCGTAGTTAATACTATACAGTTAAAAAGGACATAAAATCTTGGCATAATCCAAATGAAAAAGAATTTATTAGACACTATCCTTTTTAATACCAAAAATTTAAATTATATACAATTAGCACCAAAAAAATAAAGTATAAAAAATTAAAGATAAAGCCGAAAAAATTTTTTGATTAAAGAATATATACATAAAAGTCTGTGTACTTAAAAGTTATTTTTTTGTAGACGTGGAGTGTTTTAAAAATTCTTTTTTAAGTCAAATCTTTATTTCTCCTTAAATTAAAAGATTCTGACCAAGTATGTCCGAGCTGGGATTCTTCCTGAACTCTTGGTCTGGGTGTTTTGATTTTCCCAAATTTTTTTCTTAAAGTACAGCAGGAAATAATTTTCGACAGAATTAAATGCCAAGGAATTTTAAAAGGCCCAAGATTTCTTTCGAGAAACAAATCGAATTTTTATATTGGGGACTAAAGGTATTTTTTTTTAAATTAAAGATTTGACTTAAAAACTCTTTTATTTTTGTCTATCAAATATATGGGATTACAAAATAATTAAAGAAGGGAGCAAGAAAAAATATAGAAAACCCGTTTTCGGGGAATTTGTAAGAAAAACTTAATCCCTCAAAATCGTTTTATCATTAATTACAGAAGTAACTAAACCTTGCTTTTCTAATATACGAAGACGTTTTTCTACTGCATTTTTATATTTTTGTAAAATTGCTTTGTCCTGTTCATCTTGAACCTTCAAAAAATTTTTTTAAGTTCTTAAAAATTAAAAAAAACCGTATATAACAAAGTATGTAACATCATATAAGCCATTTGGTAACGCTTTGGACAAAGCTGTGGTTTACCAAAAAGTTCATCCAAAGCAGCAGATTGACACAATTCAATCGCGTGTTGATACATTAAACCTTTGAAATAACAGAGATTTTAAGAAAGGATCTTAAATGCAGATAGAGGATATTAAAAGTCTAGAGGCTGAACTAATTTTTGAATTCATCGACTTGAGCCATGAAACTACAACCGGGAATACAAGAAAAATTGAGGAAGTTTAAAAAAACACCAAGCCAAAGACAGGAAAAACCTTGTCCCAGACCCAGATCAAATCGACGTTTAAAGAATTTAAAGAACTAACGTTCAGCAGAAACAACCATCATTTGCGGATCCTGTCCAGGAATACCATGTGAAGCAAGCATTTGAGACCTTGTCAAACACTTAAAATACAAAAATGAATTAAAAAAGGATTTAAAAAATACATGATGATATTTTTCGTTCAATTGATTCAAAACATTTTGAACTGCAGGTGATGGATGTAGTTTTTCTGCATTTACTAAAAAATTATTAAAATTAATCTGAAAAAATTGGAAATACAAACTTTGTTTTTGTGAAAAAACCAAAGCAGATGAAAGTATATGTAATGCACGAATGTACAAAACTAATTGTTCAGCACGACGATATGCATCAGAAGAAGGTTGTCTCTTAAAAATAATTTTTTAAATTAAAAAGAGAACGAGCTGAGTCTTGTTTTGTGACTAGATTTGCCAAAACTTGATCATGAGGTTTATATTGGGGCCTGGGGTTTTGTTGAAATAAACCCACTAAATCATGCATCCAAAAAAGAAGTTGAGTTCAGAAAAGAACTCCTTAAAAATCTGGCCTATTGTTTTTGGAGTTTTTTGGGTCGAGTATTTTTCTGAAGAAAGGCATTTGAAAAATACCCTAACCCTCTAGAAAAAAAAAGAAAAAAATTCTTTACCGATCTATGTTTACTACTTTCCATAGCAATAGCAATTGGATTTGATTTATTTTCAGCAACAGAACATATTGTTTCAATCAATTCTAATACAAAACGTAATTTTGCCAATGTTTGATTATGACATTCATCCAAAATTGTTTCTTGTTCTAATTCGGGTGGTGGTGGAGGCTCTAAAGTATCATCTTCCTCCTCCTCTTCTTGATGATTTTTAGTGATTGTTTTATTTAAATTAAACGAGGAAGATGTTGAAGGTTTAATTTTATTGGCCATTTTATTATCTTCTTCATCATCATCATCAATCATTGTTGATTCGTCTAAAAAATAAAAATAGAAAACTTATCTAAAATTTAAAACAAACCCATAAATTCTTCTGTTGTAGTAAAAGGTAATTGAACTTGATCACGAATATATTCATCATCTTCCTCTTCTTCTTCCTCCTCCTCTTCATCTTCGCTAAAAATTTAAAAAATTTTTAGGAGGTAAGAAACACCTCAACCTCAGTACCGAGAACCTATTTTTGAACCACAACATTTTAAATTTTAAACCGATTCGATTAATCAAATAAAGATCGAAAACTCTGGATATTCGGAGTATTTTTCCAAAAGGATTGATCAAGTCAATGCATTATTAAAATCAGTTAAAAAATTTAAAAAAAGTTGTGGCCAAAAAGACCATCAATTTCCCGCTCTAATCTTAACGCTTTTTAAAACAATCAAACCTTTCAGACATTCTTCCAACATTAACAACCTTCATACATGCTTTAACTTTAATTGGAGGAGGAATTGGAGATTTGGTTGAATTTTTTAAATTATTATTTTGTAAATTTTGTTGATTATTTAAAGGTGTTGTTGTTGTTAAAGGTAAAGTATTTGTTGTTGCTGATTTTGGAATTGAACAAGGGGAATTTATTGTTGTATTTATTTGGTTGTTGTTGTCTTGTAAAATTTCATTAGTTGTGTTATTTCGACGAAATTTTGAAGTTTCTATTGTTGAAGGTTTTGATGTTGTTGTTGGGGTTTGTTGCTGTTGTTGATTGTAAACGATAAAACGAGCTAGAAAAAATTCTGTTATTAATAATAATTGATAGTTAAAACCCCCCAAAAAACAAAATGTTCCCAGAAAAAAAATTATCGAAAACGAACTTTGTGGAATTTCAATTTTCTCAACAGAAGGAATTCTTGTAATTTTTTGTTCCTTCAATTCAGCCATTTTCTCTCCTCTATTAAACAAACCATTCTCATTTTTAATATTTTTAAGTTGTTGATCTGTTGTCTGATTATTATACAAATTGTTGTTACTGCTAATATTTTTGCCATTCTTCCTTTCTTCAATTTTTGCAAAAGCATTTCTTTGATTGGGCACAGGAACAGCACGAACATTTGATGAAATTTTTGGACGTATATTCGTTGCGCTTACCTTTAAAAATAAATTATAAATAATAGGAGATTTAGACTAATTTTGATATGATTAATTTATTCATTGTCAGGTCGAATCTATGGCCACAAAGAAAACATAACGGTTCAAAAAACTCAAAGATATCCAAAATGTCAATATTTGCAGAAATAGGCCCCCTCATAATTTCAAATAAAAATTTTAAAAAATACTTGAACTTGTTTAACAGGATTATCAGAAGAACAAGTAGAAGAGCCTCCAGAATGTTGAAGATTTTGATGTGACTGACGAGTTTCTTGCAATGGAGGTAAAAATGTAAATTCGCCAGACTCGTTTAGTTGAGCTAAAAAATATAAATTACATATAATAAAAAACACTTAAAAATACTAGTCTTTGTTTGTAAATATTCTTGTCTGTCTTGATTATTTGGAGGAGGAATTTGTTTACGTATTGATGTGTTTGGTTGAAAAGTAGTAGTTTTTGTGGTTGTTGTAGTTGTTTGTGGCTATAATATTATTATTATATATTAGAAAATAATTATATATATATTAGAGATCTGTGTCTCTAATTCAGAAGGAAAAAAGATTACCAAATGTCTGTCTGTAGAAGGAATTATTCGTTGCTTCATTCCAGTAAAATATCCACCTCCTTGCTGCTGTTGTTGTTGGCCTACAACAATTTTGCCTGTTGTTTTAGGATAATGAACAGGAGAAGAATTAATTTCTGAAGATAATTGTCTAGAAATATGTCGAGATGGAGAACCTCCTGCATCCATATTAATTTCTTTAACAAAAAATGGATGGGTAAAGAATGCATCTAAAAAACACAAAAATTGTTAAACAAAAAATTTCAAACAAACCAAATTCCATTCGATCAACAGGATTTCTTTTTAATAACCCCAAAAGTAAATTAGCCAAAAGAGGAGAACAAAAGTCAGGAATATTTGGTCTCAAATCTGTATGTCGCACATAATAATTTTTTAATGCTTGAGGTGTTTGTGCCTAACAGTATGGAATGTTGAATTAATTTAAAATGCTGTTAGGAGAATAACTTGGAATATTATTTCAGCAACCAGTAAAGATAAGTAGGCCGAAAACCCCGAAAAAAATTTCAAACTAAGACAAATTTTAGGTAGGTTCTAAATACTTAAAAAACCCAAACGGAGAAGGTAGTTGTGTTAGTTTAATATTCCCCAAATTAAAAGTTACAAAAACCAAACCAAAAAAGGAGCCTTTCCAGTTAAACATTGATAAATAATCGTTCCAATAGACCACAAATCAGCTTTAGCTCCATATTGCTGTGACATTATAACTTCCGGCGCCATATACATCGGAGAACCACAAAGAGTTCCAGCCATAATACCTTCAGGCAGGGAACGAGCAAAACCAAAATCCGCCAATTTAACAATCAATTGAGTAGGTTGTGGTTTGTTTGGATGACGAGGATTGCATAACAAAATATTTTGAGGCTTCAGGTCTCTATGTACAATTGCTTTTTTGTTTAACGCCTCCAGTGCTTTTGCTAAAAATTTTTAAGAATAGAGGAAATACGTAATTTTCTTTTTAAATTTTCAAAGAAAAACCTATTTGAGAGAAAAAATGTTGAATAGTCAATTCATTTATCGTTTGTTTCCCAAATAAATACTCAGCCAAATCTCCATGATTGCAATATTCCATAACCAAATAAACATGTGTTGGAGTCTCCACACATCGTAAAAGTGAAACTAAATTTTCATGTTGAAGACCTTTCAATTCCTGAAGTATTTTTATTTCTTTTGTGAGCAAATTCTTCGCTTTGGACAAGTTCTTCTTTGCAATTGCTTTTATTGCTACTTCTTTGTTTGTCTAAGATGATTAAAAAATTTAATTTAAAAAATCAATAAAGGTAAAAAATAAAAAAATATGAAAGAAATGAAGAAAAACTATAAGGAAAAATCGCTAAAAATAAATAGCCCAGGAAGGGTTCGAACCGGTTACCTATGGATAAGGCTAGACAGACACACTACCACTAAGCCATTGGAAGGGTTAAATCGATAACATTTTAAATCGCTATAAACTTTAGCAAAAAGTGATTATCTTACAGCTTATCCATATTTAGAGCCATAGACGACCATAACCCCCACTAAATCTATACAGAACCTCTACCAAAAAAACAAACAGAAAAACCCCAAAATTTTGAATAACTCTAATTTCCCTAGAAAAAAATAAAGAAAAACTAACCTCTTTATGTCTGCCTTTATAAACCACCGCAAAAGCTCCATGTCCAATCACTTCTCCACCATAACAAAATCCATCAACTTCTTCCATTTTATTTAAATTTTTATTATTTTTAGAATTATTTAACATATAAGAAAAATAAAAAAATTAACTGAAAAAAAAAAGAAAAAAATTTAGTTCAGGAAATAAATTATTAAACTTAAAAACATACTTTATAAATAAACTCAATTTTCTTAAAAAGAAGACAGAAACATATTCTCAAAGAAATTACTAGTAGAGAAGTAAATATCCCTTGGGACAACAATCAATAGGAGCGAAGTAAAGTTATAAGAAGGAAAAGCCGCAAAACACTCTTTCTTTTTAAAAAAAAGGATTGCTTACATAACAAATAAATAGATATATATTTATAATATCCAGATTATATTACTCTTTTTAACTAAATGATGAAGAAAAAAAAGTAAAAATATTAATTCAAAAGGATATTTGATATAGACAAGTGCAAATTGATTCTCAAAACTCAACTAAAAGTAAAAGAAACAGATAAAAGTTGTATAGAAATATTCTGTTATATTTCTCTAATTAGTATTGATTATGTGTCTAACATTTAACTAAAAACATTGCATAACAATATTTTACTTTTCTTTTTCTCTGTATTGCATGAGAAAACATGGGATAAAATGTGACGTCTTTTCAATTAATTATATACGAAATATCAAAAATACAAAATGTCATAAAGAAGAAATAATTAAAATTGTCATCAAGAAGGTGGACAAAATGCCGATAAGTTAAGATTGGACAAAACATACAAAAGGAATAAAATACGACAAAATGTCTACAAGAAAAAAAGACAGAACGTCGATAAGGATAAAACGAGACAAAATGTCGTTAAGGGGTAAAACGAGACATAAAGGAACAATTAAAATTTTTTCAAGAATTTAAGGAAAATGGAAGGAAATTTAGAAATTTAAGACTTCTTGGCGCATTAGAAAGAATTAAAAAAAAGAATACATTTTCTCCCTCAACATAAATAAAGGAAAAATATATATTATGTAAAAACAATGCCTTAGTGTATATTTTCGCTTTAAAGCTCTGCCAGTCGAGAAGAAAAAAATAAAAATAAATACAAATATAAAAATTCTTCCAACTAGAAAAATTAAAAAACATTGATTTTTCTGCATCTTCCAAAAATGCTTTTTGGAAAATAAATTTAAAAAGCGAGAGTGAATCTTCTTAAAAAAAAATAATTTTTAGAGAATTTTTGCAAATAACGGCAAGCTTTAAAAAAATATTTTTGTATGAATAATAAATAAAAAAAATATAAATTTTAGTTAAAAACTGACAAAAATTAAAATAATTGTACTGATAAAAAATATAAATTAAATTAATTTATTGGAAGAAAAATTTTTTAACAAACAAAAAAAAGAATAAAATAAATGTACGTAAATAAAAAATGCAGGAAATGTTGTCATCTGAACACACACTAAAATTTAATTTTTATTTTCAATTCTTATCTAAAAGGGTGTATGCCCTATAATATTTTTGGTGGATGTTTTTAATATCCCATATTATTTTTCAATTTTTAAATTAAAATAAAAAAATTTTTTAACCAAAAAATCTAAACTCGGAAAAATAATCAAAAAATATTTTTTCTACGGCGCACACTCCCCCCATTTTTCATTCTCGTTTTATTATTACCAAAAACGGATTAAAAAATATTATAAAATATCAAATTTCCCCCTTTCTTCTCATTTCATTGTTGATCTCCTCTTTTACATAAAAGTATAACACAAATAATTATAGCCATCAATTCAATAAAGATTAATATTGTTAAAAATATTCCAATTGAAAGAAAAATTAAATTAAAATATTTTGACAAAAGTTGGTGACATGATGGCTTTAAAAATTAATTTTTATTTTATTAAAAAATAAAATATTTACTTGTCCAAATTCAATACATCTATAATTATATGTTGCTGTAATATCATCATCTCCACAACAAGAAAACTATTTTTTTTAAATAAAAATTAATTTTAGTAGACTTAAAAATTTTTTCTAATTTTTAAGATAATTTTTAGAACTAAAAAAAATTTTTTAGAAATAAAAATACCCTTTCTTGTATCACAACAGCATCCTGCAAGCTAAATTTAAATTAATCTCTCTTTAAATAAATTTAAAAAAATACTTGTATTTTAAAGAAGTTGAAAGATAGCCAGATAGAAGAGTATAAATCTAAAAATATTCAAAGATTAAATTTAAAAAATTTTTAAAGTTAAAAATTAAAAAACGAAGGAAAACAAGTTAAAAAACAACATTCGGAAAATAATTACCAACGGATGTGTTCGAACCTCAGCAGAAAATTAAATGGAGTCAACATCTCTACCAACTACACCACACTCATAATTATCATACACACATTTAATTTAAGCCACAAACCTAGTAATAAACTTATCTAAATTAAAAATCTAAAACGAGGCCCACAAACTTAATAATTTTTTAAAATACAAAAACTAACTTTATCTTTAAATATCATAACTAAAAATAAAGCTGATACTTGTACAAATATAAGCAATATTAACAACATACAAAGTAACCCATTAAAAGGCTTATTTTTGGTGCAAATAGACAAAATTCCAAATAACCCAGCCAAAATAAGAATTATTCCAAAAATTAAAAAAATCCAAAAAAGAGCAAAATACTTGTTAAAAAATTTAAAAAATTATTTAAAAAATAGAAAAATAATATTCCAAACTGTTTGTCGAAAAATTAATTTTGTATCAATTAATTCTGGAGGGGCCATTGACGGGTCAGAAAATATTAAAATTTGTCTCAATTTTAATTCAAAAATTTCATCAAAACGAAGCCAGGAAATAAAACTAACAATTAAAATACCAATAAAAAGTAATATTAAACTAATTAATTTTAATATTTTTTGGGAGAAATTGGAGCAATATGAAGAAGACATTTCTTTGGAAAAATATTTTTTGAATTTTTTTGGAATTTTTAAATTGGAAAAAAAATTAATTTTTAGTAAAATAAATAAATTCAGACAGAAAAATGCTTTAAAAATAAATATAAATATTTTTAAAAATAAATTTTTAATATTTTTTGAGGAGGAAACACAGTCGTTGCCTTTAGCAATCTCGCCAACATTTCCGGCTTAATTTTACACAAGTTTGGCAATTAATAAATTTATTTTTATATTTTTACAAAAGAGGAAAGAGAGCTTATATGGATTAATTTTTAATATTTTATTATTTAATTGATAAATTGTTCAGAAAAATTTTTTTTTTATTTTATTGCAGTAAAGTGAGGTAAAGTAACGCCCCAAGCAGATTCAGGCACTTTTTGACAATTATTCATAGGCGCTTTTTTTCGTTCACCAGGTAAAATGCTGTTGCTCTACTAACTGATCTATCGAGGACCTGATTGCTTGCATTCACCTTCTCTATTTGAATTAATCTTAAATTCCCCAATCTAGCTAGTTCACCTTCCTTACAATCTTTATATTTAACATATCCTTATTTAACAAGATTTATTTCATTTCTTGAACTATTAAAATAACAAAAGAATTTGCTGTAAATTCATAAAACACCTCGATTCTATTTTGCCATAAAATTCCTTTTTATTTTTCTAAGGAATTCTTTTATTTGAGAGAAAGGTTAAATCCAATTTGTTTATATCCCCAATGTCAATTTACATTTAAATCTCTTCTCTTCTTCATTAAACGGAAAAGGAAAAGCACAAAACTTTTAGCTAATTTACTTTTTTTTTGTTTTTTATTTATGTAAATATCGTGATTTTCTTTTTAAAGTTAATTTATTTTTGCTTATTTTTTTTAAATAAATAAATATTTACTTCTTTTTAAAGTATTTTTTCCTTTTGTTTTTATTTTTTTTTCAATTCTTTTCCTCCTTTCTCGGTTTTCTTTTAAATTCCCAAGAGTTTAAAAAATAATGAAAAATGGGGAAGAAGAAAAGTTAATTCTCCAAAAATAATTTATATTTTATTTATTTTATTGTTTTATAGAACAATATAAATTAAAGAAATTTTTCAAGGACCACAAACCCCAATATTAAAATTCGAATTCGAAAAGCATTGCTTAAAAAATAGGCAAGTAAATCCCGAATTTTCCCAAGGCGTTACTTAAAGATCTCTAATTATTTATTTTATTTATTACAAAAAACTACTATAAATTAAAGAAAATTTTTTTTTGAAATTTTAATCTTTCCATTAATATACAGTCGTCGACATAAAGATAGGGACAAGAGTAAATTAAATGAAAATTAACTATTTTTCATTCAAAAAATACGTTCTATATATCAATCGAAAGCTCTATTTGTATCTCAATTGACATGTTTCTGCATTTTTCATGAAATTGAAAATTGGCCGAGATAATCCGGATCTACCGGATATAACAAATCCCATAGCCTCGGAAAAAATTTTCGGAAAAAATCTAACAAACCCATTTGATAAAGCATATTTTTGTGTGTACTTACCACAAAACCGCTTAAAAATATCTTTTTCCGGAACGGAGATATGATTTTTTGAAAATGGCATTTTTCGCCTATTTTTGCAAAAAATTGAATTTTTAAGCAAAAAATGCCATTTTCAAAAAATCATATCTCCGTTCCGGAAAAAGGTATTTCTAAGCGGTTTTTTGTTAAGTACTCACAAAACTATGCTTTATCAAATGGGTTTGTTAGATTTTTTCCGAAAATTTTTTCCGAGGCTATGGGATTTGGTATATCCGGTAGATCCGGATTATCTCGGCCAATTTTCATTTTCATGAAAAATGCAGAAACATGTCAACTGAGATACAAATAGAGCTTTCGATTGATATATAGAACGTATTTTTTGACCGAAAAATAGTTAATTTTCATTTAAATTACTCTTGTCCCTATCTTTATGTCGACTACTGTATTATTTAACAACCTTATACTTGAGAAAAAAAAATTTTTTATTAAAAAAATTTCTGCAACTTTTAATATTAATTTAATATTTCTTTAATTTTCCACCCTAAGGATTATCCCCCTCCTCCCCCTTTTTTATATTTTTTATTTAATTCACTAGCCTTTTCTTTTCATTTTTTCTTTGCTTATATCTCACGAAATTTCTACATAACAAGACCAATTTCTTTCCCTCCCAATTTCTTTGCATTTTTTAGCAATTTAATTATTTCTTTGGCAAAAAAATATTGGGGGGTTTTATTCCCAAATTTAGCTTTATTTTATCCCAATAATTGTATTAGTATTTCCCCTTATTTATAGACGAAAGAGTAACAATAAAAAATTGAAGGTGGGGGGATTAACCAACAAGGAGTGCCAAAAAAACTTTTGAAACTTTGAACAGATTATTAAAATAAATTTAAAAAAATTTTTTAAGAAGGAATTGTAGAAATATAAACTTAAAATAGGGTTGGTCCTCTTTGGGAGAACAATCTAAGAGAACGGGGATATAGGGGAATAGCCTAAAAACCATCGTCGGGCGGGGATAATCAACTCTAATTTATTTTTTATTTTTGGGGCTATCCCTAGACTGTCCCTAATTTATTATTTTTTTTTATCTTTTTGGATTAGGGGGGAAACCCAAATTTAATAGTACAGAAAAATTCTAAATTGCAAAAACAATTTTAAGTTGCCATAATATAATTTTAAGTTCACCAACACTTTAATAATATTTTTTATTATTAAATAAAATTTTTTTCAATTCCCCAACCTATTTACATGTTTCAATTCCCCAAAACCTAATAAAAGGTCTCAATTTATATATCTCTATCATATTTTCCCTTAAAAATGACATCACCATTATTATATCTTCTTCGGTTGTCAATCCAAGTAAAAGTGTCTTCTTCCCTTTAAAAAAGCAAATGCGTGCTTTATGTACATCTTCATTCTCCTCCCTTCCCCTTTATTCAAATTACATATTAAAAAAATAAAATCTATTTTTTTCCATTAGGTATTCCTTCGTAAAAAACAGAAAAAAGGATGCCTTTATATATCCATTAGCCTTTCCTCTCTCAACACACACACATTTTTTCCTTCTCAATTTTTCTCATAAAGCTAGAAAATTATCTTTTACTGTTTCTTTTAAATAATTAAAAATCTTTTAAATATTTAATTAAAATGTTGACTCTCTTATTTTATTTTCTAAATAAATACTCCTTTAATGCTTAATATAAAACAAGCTGGTTACCGTGTTCAACAGAGAGGGTTAAAAAAACGGAAGCTGAAGGTGGATGCGGATGACAGACCATCTCTGCTGTCCGAAAACCTTTCTTAAGATTATTTTATAAATTTGCTTACTACTCCTTTAATGCTTAATAAACAAGCTGGTTACCTTACTCTAAATGACGTGGTGAATTTATTTAAATTTTGAATATTTAGGCTAAATATATAAACAAACAAACTCAAAAAATGGATAAAAAATAGAAATCCACCTCCCTATTTACCACTTTTATTTTCATTTTATTATTATTGCTATTGAATGGATGTGTGTAATTTTACCTTTCACCTTTGTTTCACCTTATACCCGCACTTTTCTCTCACACACAAGCATAAAATATATTTTTATGTATTGCTTCTAGTGCCGCTTATAACAATAAAATTTTTATTATTCTAACAATTGTTTGGCACAAAAAATTCTTTTTTTTATTTCCCTAAACCTTTCTTAACCTCTCCTATTTTCTGACCCTCCACAACTTTTCCTGAACCTTTTCCTTTCCAATTTTTCCGAACTTTCCCAATTTTTTCCTAAACCCTTCCAAGGATTTTACAATTATCCACCTTCCAGGTTTTTATGTTCCCCTCCTCTCATTTTATTTTCCTCTATTAACTAAACATTTTAAAGCTCTATTTAATTTGCGCAAAAGCTCTAAACAATAAGAAAAAAGCAAAAAATAAAAGGATCACGTTCCAAGATTTTTTTATCCCATTTCCTCTCCCATTCCTTTTCATAAAATAAAAAACTTTATCCCGTTTATAAAATTATTTCTCTCTCAAAAAATTTTTCTCTGTTAAAATTCAACTAAAAAAAATTAATTTTCAATGTCCGTTCGTAAAAAAATACCCCCAAAACCAACCACAAAACAATTAAAACAATTAAAATCTTCATTATCAGTTTCATCCTTTAATCGCTTAAAATCATTTTCTGGACGTCCCCCTCTTTACAGAATTAAAACTATGGAGAATTTTGAACAACTTTATGAAACAACTGCAGGCATTCCTGGGATGAATTCATCCCCTTTAAGAGGAGGGGATTGGGCAGATTCGCCTGGACCTGCTGATGGAATTAGGCGACAAGAACTTTGTTCGAGGGTTATGCTGACTATTACAGCAAAGTTTCTAGTTTAAATTTAACATAAGAAAAAAATTATTTTTAAAGAGAACTCCGAGATTTGGACCCAGATGAATGTATTGACCCTTATTGTCGAGTTAGTGTGTGTGATTCTTCCAGTGCTCCGAATAGACAATGGGAATTTCTTGGACAGACTGAAGTTGTTGGAAATACAGACTGTCCAGAATGGAGTACAAAAATATGTTTAACCTATTTTTTTGAAGAACAGCAGAGACTTCACTTTGAAGTTTTCGACAAAAACAAAGAAGGCCTAAACCCCGCTGGCCGGCTTTACCCTAAACGTATAGGACAATGCTCAATCCTATTACACGAACTTGTTAGTGCTAATATGAATAGGCTTTCAAAGAATTTGATGTAAGAAAAATTAATTTTTTTTAGTTAAAAAATTAAATTTCGAAAAAATTTAACCCCCCCTCTCCCCTTATAAAAAAATTTTTTAATCAAAAAAATTAAATTTAAAAATTAAAAAAAATAAATTTAAGCCCTCCATTATGTTCCATAAATAGAATTTTTAAATGGTTCTATAAAATATTTTATTATAAAAGAATTTTTTCTAAAGAATTAAATTATGGAGGTATTCAAAATTGTGTATTAAAGCTATACAAAAAAATAAGAAATTAGTGTTTAAATAAAAAATTAAAAAACATAAAATAAAAATTAAGAATGGATCAAAGATTAAATTTAAAATAAATATAACTTCCGCCTTTTTTAAAAATTAAAAAATTTAAAAAACCTTTTAAAAAGTCCCCAATTAATCAAAAACCCCTTAAAATAAATATTTAAAAATAATCAGAATTTAAAGGGAAGAAGGAGAATTCGCCGGAATATTAACTGTAGTAGCCGAAGAATTAAGTGAAGGAAGGCAAGAATCTGTCTATTTTGTTGTTAGCGGTCACAACTTGGACAGAAAAGATTTTTTGGGAAAGTGCGACCCTTTTTTGAAGATTAGCCGAATTAATTTTGATAACACGTTTGTCCAAGAAAATTTTTTTGGAAGTCAATAAAATTTTTCTTTAGGCTTCAATTAGCCTTCAGAACAAGGTATCATGAACAAAATTTAAATCCAAAATGGAAACCTTTTGAAATATTAACTCAACAATTATGTTACGGAGACAAAGACAGACCTTTCCTTATTGAGTGTTTCGACTGGGATCAGGACGGAAATCATGATTTGGTTGGCGCTTGTCAAACTACAGTGAATAGACTGCTTTGTGGACTAGACAAGGAATTACCCGTAATATTTTTTAATATTAAACAGGGCTGATTTGAAACAAAAAGATCCTCGAAAATCAAAATTTCGAAACAGCTCTTCCGATCTTAACAAATCTTTAAAGTTAAAAGAAAATTTTAAAAATTTTTTAGTTGATCAACGAAAAGAAACTTAAAAAACACAAAAAATATGTAGATTCTGGACAAGTACAATTTCACAGAATACATTTATGGAATGATTATACTTTCTTAGATTTTATTCGAGGAGGGTGAGTTTAACCAATTCCCTAGAACTTTCAAAAATAAGTTTTGATTTTAGAACCGAGCTAGATTTTACTGTGTCGGTAGACTTTACAAAATCAAATTTGCCTATGCAGGATCACTCATCTCTCCATCGCCGCGATCGTATGAATCAATACGAATTGGCAATTGGCGCAATTTTAGAAATTTGTCAGCATTATAGTAGAAGCAAAGTAATAAAAACAATTTTAGCAGTAGAAGCAATTTTAATTTTCTAGTTATTTAATGCATACGGGTTTGGCGCTAGAATACCTTCAGTGGATGATAAAGTCCACTACAATTTTCCCTTGGTAAATTCTACCAAAAAATTATTTTTAAAAATTTTTTAAGAATTTGGATACGAATGACCCTCGTTGCAAAGGGTAAAAGTGTTAAAAAGTTTGTAAAAAAATTAAAATTCTATTTAAAGCGTGGATGGCGTTCTCGAAGCCTACAGTATTGCCCAGTCCAAAGTTGAATTAAGGTTTTACATCCTCAAAATAATTTTTAATTTTTCTAAAAATTAAAGTGGCCCAACCGATTTTACCCCAACAATTCGCTTAGCAGCAAGAAGGGCAGCTTCTCTGCCTGAAAATGGCTGCAAATATTGTGTGCTATTAATAATTACAGATGGAGCTATTACTGATTTTGAACAAACTAAAGAGGAAATTATTAAAGTAATTTTTAAAAATAGAAATTTTTTAAAATTTTCTTAGGCCTCCTCATTGCCTTTATCAATAATTGTAGTTGGTGTTGGTTATGATACTTTTGATGAAATGAAAGTTTTAGACTCTGACAATAGACTTTTATGTTCACACAAAAAATATGCAAAAAGGGACATTGTTCAAGTGAATAAATTTAAAAAATCCAAAAAAATATTTCAAAAAAATTTTCAAAGAATTTCTAAAAAATCTCAAAATTCTTCTAGAATTTTCAAAAATTTATTTCCCCTTCAGTTCGTTCAAATCCGCAAATTTTTGCCACCTCACCGGACTATGACTGAATTAGAATTAGCACAAGCTAAGGCTAAACTAGCCAAGGAAGTGCTATTTGAAGTTCCTGGACAATTAATTGGATACATGAAGGTTTTTGATAAAAAAAAATACTTTTTATATTTCCCAAATTTTTCAAGTCTAAAGGAATTTCCCCTCGCGATCCTGATAATCCTTTCAGTGAAAATGACCGACAAATATTAATTTCCCCAGCAGCTCATCGACTACGTGATTCCTCGACGTCGGGAGTAAATGCTCGAAGAAGTAGCAGCTTAAAAACAAGCAAAGAAATTTTGGCTGGAATACAGACAAGGCCTAGAAAATCTGGTAAACCTCAACAATCTTCCTCTACTTTTAAATTTTTCTAGTGACCGCCCAATATTCTGGATCTCCCCGTACACATCGCCGATTATTACCCACACCTCCAGCACAAGATAATGATAACTATAGTAATTCAAGTAATGGTGAAGATGAAGAAAGATTAAATGATAAAATGCAAAGAGCACATTTCTTTTGATTTTTTTAATTGAGATTTTTTTTAATTTTTGCCTAACAATGGTCACTCACTCAAATTGTATTTTTTATAAAATTATTTTTTAAAAAATATTTGTTTTTTCCTCATTTTTACACAATCTAGTTTTACATTTTTTCAATATTTTCCTCTAAAAATAAAACATTACAATAGTAAACCCCTTGAAAAAAAAAACTAATTCTCTCACACAAAATAGCAACTTTAGCAGCCCATACATCAGAGGTATTTTTCGCCTCTTCGACGTTGACTTCCGCTTTCTAAAAGCGGTTTCGGCACATCCCTCTATACATATTTAAACTGATCTACATCTTATTTCTGATCTAATAATACTTATTCTTTTCATTATAAACCTTAAAATTTTAAATGAAATGTGAAAAAGAGAGTGATCAGCAGTTGTTATTGTTGTTGTTTCCCTTGCTTTTGTTTATATCTCGTTTCTCTTCCCTATAAATTTCTCCCATTTATCCCAAGTAATTTTTCTTGCTTTTTAAAATTCTCTCTTCAACTCTCCCTTAAAACTGACGAAAAAAAATTTAAAATTTAATTTTCAACACTAATTAATTGTTAAATGGAATCTCGTTGCTCAAATTTTTCAGCACAAATTTGTCGACATGGGGATTATCAACTCCGGTTGGCACGTTCATCAGCTTATGTACAGGCTAAAGTGGCGCCGAATTTAACTAAGAATTTGGTAAAAGCTAGAGATAATAAGCAAAAATTTCCAAAATCTTTTAGCAAAAATGCCCAAAATGTTTAGTACTAGTTGATCAACGCCTTCATGCTAAATGTCCATCCGACGGTCTCTATCAACCGTATCAATGGGTACTTGACCCGGAGCGTTGGTATCTTTGAATACAAATGTGTGGGAGAAAAAAGTACTACTATATGAAGAGAGGAAACAAAAACAAAATATTTAATTAATCCGGAATTTCTGTGAATAAAATTTTTAAAATTTTCAGCTTAAAAGAATAAAATCACAATCACAATTTTCATTTAATCTATTCAATGTACTATCATTTATATAAAAAAATCTTTAGTTTAATAATAAAGTTAATAAAAACCCTTCTTCCTCTATTTAAAAGAAGCAACTGTTATCATGCATTCTCCTCTAAGTTAACTAAAAATATCTGAACTTTTAAAAGGAGACTAGACAAGAAGAACATCTCCTTATTCACTCATACACACATATCTCTAATTAAACAAACATTTTATTTACTATGTTTATCCTTACATAAAATCCTCCCTAGCTTTTAAACACAAATTTTATTTCTTTTCAGAGAACTAAAATGAAAATCGCAACTGGTAATTTCCGCCCCCACAAATTCAATTCATTCATTCACTCTTTTCTCTCCCTCCCTTTTTTTACAGAACACATGGAAATGTTAAATGAGAATGTGAAATATGAGATAAGCAAAGACAAAAAGTAAAATAGAATCAAAAGCATTTTAAAAAAATTAAAGTCAGATGGCGTTAAATTTGTGTGCCTAATCATCACAAAATTAAATGAATGATTTTTCTTTCATTGTTTAAAAAATTTTATTCTGACCTTTGAACATTTTTATTAAAAATACTTTTGTCAAATTTTTTTAAAAAATTTCTGGAAGACTAAAATTAAATCAGAAATTTCAATTTAAAAACAAAGTTTTAGACAAAAAATGTCAGACTACGCACTTGTCCGAACTCGTTCAGCTTTAGCCCTTTCGAGTTGCGCTCCTATAGGTTTAACCCGCACGTATTCAGTGCCTGATTTGTATGTTTCTTTTAAAAATTTCCCTAATCTTTTCTTGTCAATTTAGGTACAGGCCTTCATACTCATCTTATTACTACTATCCCTACTACAGTTCGAGATATTGGGTAAATTTTTTGTTAAAAATTTTTTAAAACCTTTACAATTAAATTTTAGTATCCTTATCGCTATCTGGTAAGTTAGCTTTACATGAGAAATTTTAATTTCATTTAATTAACACAAAAATTATTCAATTTAAGACTGATTCTTACTACAACTATTCTTGGCCCTACACCTATCGAAGCTATTATTCATACCCTTATAGTCGTTACTACTACCCTTATGGGTATTTTTACATTTTGAAATACTTCGATTAATTTATTAAATTTTAGCTATTATGGATACTATCCTTATAGCTATTATAGCCGCTATAGAAGCTACTTGTAAGCCTGTTTAATAATTCTAGAATTAAAACTGAAATAAATTTTCAGAGATTACAGTTTGCCCTATTACTCGAGAAGGTTTTTAGACCTTTTAAAAATAAATAAAAATTCCAAAAAAAATTTCTAGATGGTACGATCCTTACTATGATTCATACTTGGGCAGTTATCGCTATCGGAGCTGGCTTCTCGACAGTATCTATTATTGAAGGGCCTTTAAAAGTCTTCCCCCGTTTGGCACAGGTATGGAGGATGGACTGCACAAAGGGTTGGCCCTATACCGCAATGGGGTTAGTTTTTTCCTAGTCAAAAATTTACAAAAAATTAATTTTTCCTTTTAATTCTAGACCATCTCCTTTACACAATTAAATCGTAATTGGATTTCATCAACTAGCTGGTTCCAACGGCACAAAGACTGGCGCCTTCTCTACCTTTGGGACAAGAATCTTTCTAACCCTGATTCACATAAACCAGAAATAAGGGATTACAAAGCTGAATGGGTACCGGCGTTTAATCCCACGTAGAAACAGAAAAAAATAGAAGAATTAAAATGATAATTTTTGTTAGATAAAAAATCACACTGCCTTGTCCCTTACCCTTAACTAAAAATTACTTTGGGTATATATAAAAATTAATTTTGTATTTTTCTGATTCTGAATTGTTTTTCTGTTGTTGATTTTGTTCCTATAAACTTTTATATACCCAAAGTAAAAATATTCCATTTTTCCTTCATAAACCTGTGCCAGAATAATAAAAAATTATTCGTTTTGTTTACTTTAATTTTTTAAATTTTGAACTCTTGCTTAATGGAATTTGTATGAGGATATCAAAAAGAGAAAGAGAAAAGCCTCCATATGCTATTAACAAACATCAACAAAAAACAAAAACAATTGGTTCCAAAAGTTTTGACTCTCTTAAATAAAATCTATAAAACATTTCCCGTCATATGGTTCAGTAAACAAGTCAAATATTTAATTTTATTTTTCGAACGGCTTTCTCAGTTTAATAGTCAAAAAAAATTCCTTAAATTCTCATTTTCAAAGTCAATAAAAAATTAATTATTAACACAAAAAATGGCACTTGTCCGTACATATTCAGCACTAGACTTGCCCAGTGTTGGTCCTTATAGTTTAACTCGAACTTATTCTGTGCCATCACTTACAAGGTACAATCACTCCTACATGCCTATTATTAATAATATCAAAAAAATTTTTCTAGTTACACCCCAGTTTCATATTATTATCCTTACTATAGTTGGCGTTATTGGGTATGTCGTTTAATAAATTCCTCTCAAAATTTAAAAAATTCCTCCAAAATTTAAATTAAAGTACCCTTATCGTTACCGTGACTATTGGCAGGTTTGTAAACTTAAAAAATTTTTTTAAATAAATTTAATCAACAGTCTGATTATTATTGGTATGATCGTTATTCATATTATTCAACTTATACTCCACTCTACTATCGAAGCCTATTTCCGTATAGACGTTATTACTACAGGTGAGAATACAGGATAACAGGAGGTGTGCCGAAAAAGATTTTAAAAAATGAAAGACTAAAAGGCGAGACACTAAAAAATGCGAAATTCGTTGAAGGACGAAAGGCGAAATTCAATTTAAAAACCGAAAGATGAAAACCGAAAATGGCAAAAATTCGACGAAAGAAAATCGGCACATCCCTTGCGAACAATTATACAAAATTACAAAATAATCTTTTTTTAGTGACTACATCTCAAATCCTTATTACTGGTATTATCCCTACAATTATTGGAGCCGTTACAAAAGCTATCTGTTAATTTAGAATTTTTAAAAATTATTTTTTTGATATTTTTAGCTATGATTATGATTGGCCATACTATTACAGACGGTAAATTTAAAAAGAAAATTATTTTAGAAAATGTTTTACAGTTGGTATGGATCTTCCTATTATTTTTGAACAAGAAAACAGAAGAAGGATGTACAAAAGTCCAGAAAATTCAGAAAAAATACAGAAAAATTATTTTTTGTACTACTAGAAAATCATCAATCTAATTAACATTATTTTCGTAGTAAAATAAAGAAAAAAAAACAGAAAAAAAATTTAAGTCAAAAATATCACATTTGAAAAAAACTCCCCCTCTTTAAAATAGCATTTAGGGTGCCAAAAATACATAAAATAAAAAAATATGCAAAAATAAATACAAACAAAAAACGTTAGCATAAATTATATTGTTTTTTCCCTATTTAAAGCTTTTTACATTTTTAATGAGTTTTGGATTATGACGACATTTCTTTCTTAACTAATAGCCTCAAAGAATGAGCCAATAAAGATTTAAAATTGGATAGAGAATTTATTTTTTTTAATAAGAATTCCAAAAATGAATTTATTAAAATTACGAATGAATTGGCAAAAAATGAGTTAAAAATGAAAAAAATTTTCAACATAAAATAAAAAATTCCCTATCCATTTAAATATAGAAATAGCTTTAAACAAATAATTTTCAATGACGTTTAAATTTATGTTACTGCAAATGCTTTAATTAAATCTCGGCTCTATTAGACACATAAAAACCATCGAAAAATAAACGCACATTCTCTAATTAAAGCCCAGAGCTTTAATTAACGTATTCACATTAATTCGTTTGACGACCTGCTCACACTACACATGTCACAAATATTTTACTTTTGTACTACAATCATCCTCCCCCCTTTCCTCCTACCAAGTAAATATACTACTAAATAAATCTTATTTTAGCTCCTTTAAAAAAATTCATTAAAAACACATATATACATATCCGTTCATACTTTTCCCTATTTTTTTTCTTTTTTGGCATTTCCTTTGACTGGGAAAAACGAGATGAAGAAAAATGTGAGGAATGAGGAAAAGCAAAAAAAATATTTGATTAGCGGCCATAAACGTAAAAAATTTTCCCTTTTCTCATTTTTCTCATCTACCACCTACTAAACTATTCACACGCAAATACTCGGCGGAAATAACAAAAAATAGCTATGAAAATAAAAAAAGAGGCTGGGAAGCGCAGTCAAACCTTTTATGTTTTTCTCTCGAATATTTTTAATAAAATTAACTCAAATTAACCCTTTCTCGAACCTTTTTTTCGATTTTTATCAGGCATGCTCACGGGTACGGATATATCCGCGGATATCCGGATACCCGCGGCTCTGAAAAACTGACACTGAAAAACTGACTATTTTGAAAATTTTTTGAGTATCTGACCATTTTGAGAAAAATAAGATTATCCACGAGCGGATATAGTCGAAAAGTGACAGGATATAAACGGATATAGCTAATATCGGATGCGGATATCGAAAATCTATAACCTGTGAGCATGCCTGATTTTTTAATAAATTATAGTAATTTAATTAACCCACCTACATGCTCCCCAACATTAGCAATGCCCATCTTCTACACCTTTCACCACAAATTCCAGGCGCTGTTGTTAGTTGCACAGGCAAAAAGGTGTTGGTGACAGTCCACTCTAAAAATTAAAAAAAATTTTTTGAAAGGTTTTGACAGATCTTTTATTGACAAAAGTTTTATTTATGATTGCTTACCCAAGCATTTTTGTTGTTGGAACTGTTGGAAATTTGCTTGTTGTTTGGGTTGTTGTTAATTGTAAGGTAGAGAATAAATTAATTTAATTTAATCTAAAAAGTTTAAAAATAATTTTAGAAGATGCAGACTGTCACAAACGGTTAGAAAAAAGTTTACTTAATATTAATCTGTTAATTAAAAACCGGAAATGGACAAAAGAGTCTGGGACAATTGAGTCTCACCTAACTTTTTAAAATTTTTAAAAACCGGAAACGGACAGTAGAGTCTGGGACAGTTGAGTCTCAACGATATACTACCTAGTGACCGGCGCGGGACGGGATCCCGCGCGTGATCCCGCAAATTAAAAATGCGGGATTTTGCGGGAATGCGAGATTTTGCGAGATTATTCCCGCGGGAGTTACTCCCGCAGACAATTTTAAAAGTTACTCCCGCATTCGGGATCCCGCAAATACGATTTTGCCTGTCACTAATACTACCCGAGCATTCTATTCATCAATCACCTTCCAAAAAGGCTTTCTATTGGAGAGGGGGCATTAAATGAGAGGGCATTCTATTAGATGAATTTTTTAATTTACAGTATTCATTGCAAACTTGGCAGTCTCTGATCTTTTGGTTTGCTTCAGCTCAATATGGTTAACCCCTTCATATACCTACATTGGACACTGGATTTGGGGTGGTTGGCTTTGTTATTCTTTGCCTTTGTTCCAAGGGGCATCAATTTTTATCTCTTCACTTTCGTTGACAGCTATTGCATTAGATAGATATTGGGTTATCTGTTTGGCACCACCAAATAGGAGTGCTACACAAATGCATACTTCCAAACAAGTTGGAATTTTTTTGTTTGTAAAAAGGGTATTATAGCCTATACGCTCAAAACCAAGCTACAACTACTACTTTATAGCTTACATTTAAATTTGTAGTTCGCTTTCAGTTTTGTGTAGCTAATTTCTCTAAAATATAGCTGGTTGTAGCCTTTAGTTTTAAGCGAAGGCTATAAATTTTGGAGTTGAACTTATCTCTTATTCAAAATTACCCTCTTATTTAAAATTTATAGGTTTGTATAGCTGTAATTGTTCTCATTTGGTGTGTTTCTATTCTCCTCGCCTTGCCTTATGCTGTTCACATGAGAATTGCTCAAGGTGTGCATCCATCCACCTTACTTAGTATATTAAAATTCATTTTTAAAGTTCAATGGCCTTGCCATTTCTCCCTTTGTGTTGAAGATTGGGTTGATTTGGAGGATTTGAGGAGTGTTTATGGGGTTATTACTGCTATATTACAAGTAGATTTTTAAGGTTAAAGTTGAGAAAAATTTTAAAAGTTTGTCCTTCCATTTGCAATTATTGGAAGAAGTTATCGTCTTATTTGGAGGTTTATTGAATCTAGACGTGCCCAACTTCTAAGGCCTATAAGTGAGGCACAAATGAATAGAAAACAGAGATTGCTTAGAATGCTTGTTAGAATGGTTAATTAAATTAATTTTGAGTTTAGAAAAATTTTTTACAAAGGTTCTGGTTTTTGGGTGTTGCTGGCTTCCTTTTAATATCCTCAATTTGTTAAGGGATCTTAGAATGGATGCCTGGCTGAAGGTGGAAATTAATTAATATTTAAACTTAACAGAAACTGTTTTAAGCCCTATTTCTCCTTCCTTTTTCTACTTTCCCATTTACTCTCAATGGTTGTACCTGCAGCAAATCCTCTTTTATATGCCTGGATGAATAGTGCTTTTCGAGAATCTTTTCTGCGAGCACTTCCACTCGGCGGAAGATTGAGGAAAAAATTGGAAATGATGGAAATTGGAACTGTTGGGACTGGACAGATTTGTGGAGGAACTACAAGTTCCGAGGGAAGAGGAGGAAGGGAAGAATTTCAAACAGACAATTCACAACAACAACAATTAATTAGTAATAGAAATTCTCGAGAATTTAGACCTCAAAGGTGTTAGAGATAAGTCTTTTAAAAAACAAATTCAATTCTTTTAAAGAATTCCTTCAACAATTTCACTTCGTTATTCACCTAGTAATCTCTCCAATTCTCACAATTAAAGAAGAAAATACAACAAGCAACTAGGAACGGATCTGGGGGAATTTTTTTATTTGAAATGAGCATTTCCACTTTAATTTTTTTCAAAATTTGAAAAATGTTTTTTAAATGGGGAAAATAAAAAAGGAAAATTAAATTTTACAAAAGTAAAATAAAAAAATTACGCGGCACTTTTTTAACACTTTTACTAAATTCTCAATTTCCTCTCTCTTTTCTCTTCTAATTAGGCCCAAGAGTACATATAACGTCTAGCCCCATATTTACCAGCTGGAGGGTAAACTTCATTCCAATCTTTTTCTTTTCGTCCAAGTGCCCATGGAGTAATCCAATTTTTGTCCAAATATGCAAAAGAAACTAATCCTTGTCGATACATGTCAATAGCCTGTTTTTGGTTTTTCCCGTCCAAAATGTAGGGTTTCCAAGAGTTCCATAAGGGACGGTCATAGTTTGGGTCGCGGTGCCGGCGCCAATACTGAAAATTTTTTTTTGGATTTTTTTGGACCAATATACATCCCTACCTTTGGTTCAAGATAGTCAGAGTAGAATTTGTAGCGGGACCAAAAATTGGGGTAATCTAGGCCTAAGGAATCAGGAATTGGGTCAGTGTTCATGTAGCGACGAGCTGTGAATATTTTTTGAAAATTTTTAAAATAAACATCAAGAATACCTGAGAAGCGTCTATCAACCCAGAAAAGAGGTGAATGGTGACTTGTGTCAGTTATACTTGCTTCTAACTGAAAATGAGAATTTTTTGGAATTTTTGTAAGACCCTTTGGAAGATCCCCGTTTCTCTTAAAAATAGTTAAGGAGATTTTGTTTTATTATTATTTAGAAATAAAAAAATAGATAAATAAATAAATAAATACAACAATTGTTTAGCTAAAAATATTGAAAATTAAAAAAGCTATTAAATCGTTAGGAAGACAAGTTTTGTTGGAGGTTTTTCAAGCTTTTTATTTTTTTCTGGATCAATTTGTAGTCAAAAACAGCCGTTTTTAGCTTATTTGAACACTTGTTCTTGAGTGAAATTAAATCCCAAAAATACACCCTTACCGGGTTCCAATCACGTCTGTATTTGTAAAGAGTTCCCGGCCTGAATGCATCAGAAACATGCATATTGTGCAGATTTGGGACAGATGAAACTCTTAGAAAAGATAATTTTTATAAGGGTTAAGAAAATACAAAATCACCAACCTACTCAATGTAGGAACCATAGCTTCCCCCGAATGCATGTCCCTTGCGCGGGGATATAAAATATAAGAATTTGAGCGGACTATAGGGAAGTTGCTCATTTTAATTTCTAAATTACCTAAATTATTTTTGGGGAAAGGACAATTAAATTTAGTCTGTTAAGGAGGGTAATTATTATATTAATGTTTGTGTTTTTTAAAGTAAAACTAAAAAGATGAAATAATAGAGGAAGAACAGAAGAAAAAAGTTTTGTGTTTCACCACCATTTGTTTGTTGGAGAGAAGAAAAAAGTTTTTTTTTAAAATCAGAAAAATAAATAAAACTTGAGATAAAGCTGATGGTAGGGAGAGATTGCGTGGGTTGTTGTAAAGCTTATAAAAAATTAGAGAGAGTGAGAGAATGGATGCTTATTAAACAACAAAATTTAAAAAAATATTAAAAATATGAAAAATAATTTTTAAAAATATTTGGCAGCTTTAAAAAAGCTGTAAACGAAAAAAACTAGTAAAATCCAATAAGAAAAAAATTTTTTATTTTGAAAAACTGACATAAAAATTTTCTTAAATTTTATTTAATCCTCTTTCTAATAAACATCGTTGTATAACAAATGTGAATTGTAACGTTTCCAGAAGCGCTGAAGATAAGGAGAGTCTCCAGTATGAGGGTCATATAAGCGACGATAGAGAGGGGAGTAATCATCGTCTGAATCATACCTAGAAGAAAATTTTTTAAGAATTTTTCTGAGGGTGAATATTTACCAATAGCCTTTAGAACGTCCCCAATAAACGTGTGGTGTATTCCAAGTGCATGGGAACGTTATGTGATGGCTTAAAATTTTTTTAAATTTTTTAGAAAATATTTAAGCTACCTAGCATAATGTCGTTTATATGGCTGTGTGCCTTTGTAAAGAGGAGAGAAATAATAATATTTATCCCACCAATGATTATCCATCAAATAGGAAGGTCTATAATAACGAGGTTGTTCTCCAATGTCTCTATAGAAAGTGTGGGACCACAAAGGAGTTGAATCATTGTGAACTAAGAATGAACGAGCAGGGGTAAAACGTTCAAGAGAACGCTCATATTTGTTGACATCATAGAGGGAGGATGAGCGGGCTAACTGAAAAATTTTAAAATTATTTTGATGATTTATTAAGAATTTAGAAGACCGAGGGAGCTGGTCGACGTTCAAGTTCGCTCATTTTCGTGACAGAATATGAACGGGTTAGAGTTGGTGAAAAAGCCATTTTTTGTTGGATTTTTAATATTTTTTATTAATTTATTTTTACTTCAAAAAATGTTTGTATTTACTAAAAATAAAAAAATATTACACTAAAAATTAATAAAAATAAAAATAAGAAAATAAAAGGTTGTATAACAGAGAAAAATAAATTTAGTGTAAAACAAATGCTTTCTAAAATAAATATATCCGGTTGATTGGAAGCTTTTTCCAGTGCTTGGAAGAAAGCAATAATCTCTCCCCAGCTTAAGCTTTATTAACTAGAAATGAGCGCGTATGCTTTGGGAAGTTCCCCGTCTGCTCCGATAATTCGTGTTAAGCCTGTGCAGCTTCGTCCAAGAACCTTGGTGATTTAAAATAAAATTAATAAATTATTCAAAATTTAGGCTGATTTATCCAACTCATTTTCTGTTGGCTTCACTTCTCCAATTGAAAATACAGCGGCAAACTACAAACTTCGTAGTTTTCCCTACAGAACGTTTAGACAATCTCGATTGGATGATATTTCTTATTCTGACAATTATTTTCAATTTTCTGGAAAATACAGACCCTTACCTCTATATGAACGTTATGAACGATTGTAGGAAAATTTTAATTATTTTCAATAAATAAAATATTTTAGAGATTACAAAAAAGTTCCATATACGTATTGGTCTAAGGCTTACTGTGATTGCTTGTAAGTTTTGTATTTTCTTGTTGAATTTGATTAGTGAAATAGTGTGTATTTTCTTTTATTTTTTATTAAATTACATTAAGTACAGGGTGACAAGAAAGTGATGGGGCACACATTTTATGCCATAACTTTATTCAAAAAAATGATAATGGGATCTAATAAAGCTTATATGATAGAGAATTAAAAATGGAACAAGAATAATCACGAATTTTTGAAGGTCCCACCCTTCCCTTAGATACAAAGTCGAAGGCGCGTAGATTAAGTATTTTAAGTATTTTTACATTAAGTATTTAAAGTTTGTAACTTTAAATTTATTATTCTGATTTCATTACTCATTTAGATATATTTCTGATCAGCCAGATAATTATAGACGAATATATGAACCTTATAGAGACGATTACTCCTATAAAATTTGGAGCGCTCCTCGAAGGAAGCTTCTCAAAGATGTATAGAAAAAAATATTTTTAAAAATTTATTTGTTAAAATTACAACTAAAATTTAATTGTTTTTTAATAATTTTTTGAATTAAATAATTCTTTCTTTCAAATTTCAAAATAATTCAAGTCGTACTCCTTCGAATAAAATGAAGGATTTGCGTAGTCATAACTTAAAATAATGGGAGAATTTTGATTTTAAATTTAAATACTTACATATAACCACGATAACGAGCCCAATAAGGATATGGATAGCTAAAATATTAATTTTTTATTTTAAAAATTGTTTAAGAAAAATTACTTCCAGTAATGATTATTTGCTATATAATCACTAAAAAATTAAAAAAAAAATTTTTTTTAAATTAAATATTAATATTTACACATTCGGTTTATTCTTCCCAAAAAGTTGCCGTTTGTGTAGGGGAGAGTGTAGACTGTAAGGGTCATGCCAATACATTTCATGCTAATTTAAAAATATTTTTTTGAAAATTTTAATTAAAAATTCAAACAGAATAAGGATCAGATAAATATCGATAGGGCCAGTAAGAATGCCAATTTGCAGAATTTAACAAAGACCAGACAGGTTTTGCGTTTACCAATTTTAATGATAAATCGTCTGTTGAAGAGACGGGGACAATACGGCGAGGCAACTAATGTGTTTAATTAAATTGATTAATTAAAGTTATGAGAGTGAAGACCTCAGGTAATCGTTGTCGAATATTTTTCTCCATTTGGTCCGGCCTAAGTACAGGTCCACCATGCATTACTGCATAAGCGGCACACATTTTTAAAAATAATTTTAAATTAGTGGAAATAAAAGGCTGTGGGGAGTTCTTAAAAATAATCGACAAATTATTTTATTTATAAATTTTTAGTCTTTTATTGTTTACAAATCCGTTAGAAATTTTTTTTTTAAATATATTTCTTGATCCAATTTACTCAATATTTTTTTATTTGAACATATGTTTTGCATCATCCTAAATTTACAAACAACTGTTTTTTAAACTTTATTTACGCTAGCACTTTTATTTATTTTTATTTCTCCTCAGTTCTATTCTCTTGAAAATTTTTAACAAAAAAATTTAAAGCGGAAATCGAAGAGGATAGGAAAGGATTAGGGAGATTTTAGGGATTAAATAAATGTGCGAGGGGGAGGGGGAGGGTATATATTTTTAATTAAAAAATACTCAAAAATTGTGAGTATTTTAAATAAATTGAATTATGTTAAATGAAAGCATCGCGTATTTGTATTTATAATTTAGCCAAAATAATCATCAATTGGATTAAAATAGCGTCGATAAAAGGCTGGGTGATTCCTATCATATCTATAAATAATTTAAAAATTGTTTAAATTTTTTCTAAATTTAATTACCCATATCCATTATAACGAGCCCAATATGTATAGATATGGGAGCCATATTCACTAAGAAAATTTTAAAAAATTGGGAGGTGTTAAAAAATATTTTTAGTTACCTTTGAAATGGACGGTGTGGTATACTCGTACGATTATACAATGGAGAAGTAAAATAGTACTGATCGCGCCAATAATGTTCTGCCTTAAAAAATTTTTTTTTGGATTTTTGTTTGTGTTTTTATCAAGTCATAGTACCATTTGTTTGTTCCTTTCAAATTTATAAGGTGCTGGATTTCTGTATCTAAGTGGTCGTTCATACTTTTCAGATAGCCACAGAGGCCGATGACGGTCATAAGGTCTATAATTGCCTGTTACATCTTGCACCGATTCAGAACGGGGAACCTTAAAGAATATTTTAAAAGATAGTTTTTTAAATAAACTTTTTGTGTTGTAGGCCAAAAACTCGAAGAACTTTTGGTACGGCACAAAGCTGTTGTAAAATCTCTCCATGGTTCATAAGCGTAGAGAAGCATAAGGAGGAGATGGAGAGATTTTTGCAGACAAAAGTGATTTAAGTTAAACTTGAAGAGAATGGGGAATTTTGAGGGGGAAGGATCTAAAGCCTTGAGAAAGAAAAAAACAGGTGATTCAATAAATGTTTTAGTAAATAAATATTACGTAAAAAATCTAACCAAAAAACAGGGGAGAAAAAGAGTATTATCCCTAGAAATAGACACAAGGGATGGGTCGGATTACTCAAAACTCGTATTTGTTTTCGACTCAAAACCCGACACGAAAAATATTTGAAACCCTGACCCGATTTTTTTTCTCAAACCGACCCCTTCCTTATAAACAACTGATTTTAAAAATTAATTTTAAGATTTTTTATCCTTTTTAATTAAAAACAAATGTCTAAATATATTCGAGAATTCATTTTTTGTCAATTTTTCTCCTCTTCATTTTTTAACCATAATTGTCTATCAAATTAGCATGGTAAGCAGACATATCATAAAAAGGATTATACCTTTAAAAAATAATTATATGAGTTTTTAAAAGATATTTTCTTTCCTCACCAACGCTTATAATGGAACCATTCAAGATAATCAAACCTAAAAATTTTGAAAAAAATTTTTTATCGGAAAATATTCCTTTACCAAGCCCCTTTATAATCAGCCCAATGTGTGTCGTATTTGAAAGGAGTCAAATCTCTACAGGGTGTAGCATATCGGTGAGGGTGTAAATTGTAATAATATTGTGGAGAAAAATAAAAATAAGCATTGCCACGGTGGGGGAACTTTAAGATAAATTTTTGGATTTTCAATTTATTGTAAAATGATCTGACTGACTTGATCGTTTCTGTACCATTGCGGCTTGTAGCGATCAGATTGACGAACGTAAACGGTGAGATCTGGAACGGTCCTAGTACGAGCCAGGTAGCCTTGACCTTCGGGAAAGCCTTGCAACGAGAGCTAAATGAATGAAAAGTATAATGACCTCAAAGATTGTGACCTCCCCTTCCCCAACAATAAAAAATCAAGACTTACAAAGGTAGTTGGACGAACTTGGGCCATATTTTTGTTTTAAATTTTATTGACAGGAAATTTTTAATAGGAACATATGAAGTGAGGGGGCGTGAAATTTAAGGAATTGGGTTTGAATGAATGAGAGTGAGAGAAATTTGGTAATGTTTTTTAAGCAAAAGTAAAGCAAAAACAGGTGATGAAGAAAACGAACAGATGGATAAATAAAAACATAAAAACAAGCATGTATCTAGTAAATTAAAATAGATTAGTGTGAAGAATTGTTGTGATGCAGTGGTTAATGGTTTAGGTTGGCGTGGACAGAGGTCGTAGGTTCGAAGTTTTCTTGTAGCTTTTATTTTTAATTTCAAAAATATTTTAAATTTTTATTTTTTAATGTTGAAAAAATTTTTTAAATTTTTTAAAAATTTTTTACAATTTTTTCAGATTTTTAAAACATTCGTTTCTCTCGCCAGACCAAGAATTCAACATCTATTAAATAGAAAATAATTTTTACGCGAAGATTTTGGCATTCTGTCTTTTTTGTTACTTATCTTTATTGTCTAACGCTCTCCTATATTTACTTACTCTCTCACAACAACCACACAGCGGGTTAACTCTGTTGACAGACAGGACATAGCCAGAGAAACCCATTTATTCGCAAAAACGACCCGTTTATTCGCGAATACCACCTGTTTATTCGCGAAACTGCTCCATATAAACGCAAGGCTCATTCATCTATAGGACATAACTTTGTTAGGAATTACTCAGTCAAGCTGATTTTGGTGTCATTCGACTCAGCTCGACGAGCTCTTTCGATCGAGCTATAATTTGCATGTCCGAAACTCTAACTCCAAAAATTTTCAACTTTCGTGGGTCTGTAACTCGGCCCTATGAAGTCGGATCACGTTAATTTTGGTTTTATTTGACTCATCTCGAGGAGTTCTTTCGAATGAACTAACATTTGTTAGATGATCTAAGTCGCAGATCTAAGTCGCAGTAAAATCCTTTCAATTTTTTTAAAAATGGGTAAATTTTTTTTATTTTTTGCCTAATTGTTTGTTAAATAGTTTTGCACAAAATAGCGGGAGCGATTTTAAAACTAACGTCTATAAGCCGAGATATTTGATTTCAAAGTTTTGTGGGTAAAATGAAAAATGAGAGTAATGCTTTATTCTAGGAGAAAATTAGAGAAGCAGAGAAAAGCGAGAGATATGGCTATGTCCGCGTTAACCCGCTGTGCAACCATATTTTTAAAGTTTTTTTTCATTGTTCTTTGTTTGTACTTTTATTTATTTTCGTAATTTTTTAAATTTATTTTTCAGATTTTAATGTATTATGGCTTCTACCGAATTAGTTAATTTTGCTGGTTTATCATTTTTATGTGAAAAGCTTCGATTGGAATCTCTTCTTATTAAGCATGAAAAGTCTACATTGGAGGATTTAAATAGAAAAGTATTTTTTAAAATTTTATTTTTAATTTCTAAAAAAAATTTTTTAAAGGTAATTAAAGAATATAATAATATTTGTAAACAAATATGGATTTGTAGACATCAACAGGTTTTTTTTAAAAATATAGTAAATGTTTTAATAGAAGCCCATCTTTGATAGTAGCCAGTGCCTTGTTAAAAGTCCACTCAAAGAGACCCTTTCATAAATTAAACATCTGGGGTTTTTAATGGCAGCCCGTCTCCAATAGTAGTCCACTTAACGAGATCTGTTGAAAAATAATCCCCCAGGGCTTCTATTAGAACATTTTATTTTTTGGAGTAATTTAAAATTCTTCCAATTTAAAGGAAATTCTAAATCAATTAATTAATTCTGATATTAATGTCTCTCCAGAAAATTGTTGTCAACTTTTTAATAATTTATATTCATCAAATTTTGTTGAAGCTTACAAAATTTTGAATCAATATGCTGCTGAAATTGTTCAAATTTACAAAGTTTTGGCTTATGCTCCTAGAGCTGTTTCTATGTTTTTGAATGCTACAGAGAAGATTACAGCAACTAATGTGAGTTTTTTGTGTACTTTTAATGCTTGATTTGATATTTCCCAATAAGAGGGTACAGGTTATTACCAACCTTTCCTGTTATTTCTGTTGATAAAATCCGGGATTGTGATATTGGATTTTGTGTAACCCATGGCAGCACTGATTTTCTTTGCTTCTTTTCTCTGATTTTAAATATTTTTATATTTCTTTTTCAATTCAGTATACAATGGATGAATTATGTTCTTGTGTATTTAATGTAATTTATGGTTCTTGTTTTTTCCCAGAAGATGAAAAGAATATGTTAGAATTACTTGGGCATTTAATTAATTTACAAATTGTACAAAATCCAGATCCACGAAAAATACTCAGAAAAGGAAATTCTGTATTTTCTAGAATGTACAAATATTTTAGTGAATCTCTTTTATCCACAAAGGTTTTTTAAAGTTGAAATTTATTGGGATAATTTTTTAAAGATTTTTCTTACTGCTGCCCTTCATGAGCCAATAATGTTTCTTTTGAGTCAAGACGGTATTTTTTCTAGAAAATTTTTTCAAAATTTTGATTTGTTTTAGAACTATTTTTGGACATTGACCCATCAAAATCACCAATTCGAATACCTGCACATGAAAGACGTTTACGTTTTGGTCCAGACGAAAATTCAAAATCTTATAAAGACAAATTGGCCCAACACAGACGAATTATTGTTGACAAATTGGTTTTGGTTGTTGAAACGTTTATTAATGGTTTGTTTTTGTTTATTTCTATTTAGAATATCTAGTTTGTTTTTTGACGTTGATTTGACAAAAATTGACTCGTTTCGGTCAACTCTTAAAAATACGAATTTTTTCAAATTTTGTTTATTAAAAAATTTTTTTAATTTTCAGCAATATTAAATGCAATGCCAATATTCCCAAAGAGTATAATTTGGTTAGTTGATCAAATGCATACAGCAATGATTGAAAGAAAATTAGTTAGCAATGATGAGGCAGCTTTAATTTGTACAGACCTTATTTTTACTTATTTTATTTGTTCTGCTGTTATACATCCTGAACCTCTTGGAATTATATCTGACACTCCGATAAGGTTTGGATTTTTATATTTTGGTATCGGGCGATTATGATTCGGTCGGATTTCGGGTTTGAAAAAGTCTATGTGTCGGATAACCAGTGACATTCTTGTGGCCCAGCAGAGTCGAACGACATATTGATTTCGATTTTCTCTTCATGGCTTTCCCTCTAAAATTCCTACTCTTTTCAGTTATATTGCTCGTTTTAATTTAATGCAAGTTGGACAACTTTTGCAATCATTGGCAATACTTCCTTATGAACAACGTTTCCCTTCTTATTTTAATGAAATTCTTTCTCATTTAGACAAAGTTTGTTTTTTTTTAATATTTTAGAAAAATTCTTTTAAAGAATTCAATGACCAAAGTTATGGACACAGTTTTACAAACAGGATCAGCTTCAATTGAAACAATTTTTCCTACACAAATTGCAGATTCTAAAGGAAATGAAGTTTTTAGACGTACAACATTTGTTGCTTCTCTTAATGAAATTAATATTTTGGTTTGGATTTTTTTGATTTTTTGACTTTTTTAAATTCCTTTATTTTTATTTTTTTAGCAATATTATTTAAAATCTCCTGCTTTGGAAGAAATTAATGATGCAGCATTATTAAAAAATTTAAAATTATTATTAAAAAGATTGCCTGAACAATTTAATGAAAAAATTAAATTTTATATGGGATTGCCTGAAAAAGAGCAATCACAACAACAGCAGCAACCAATTTCCTCGTCTACACGGTTAAGAAATTTGGCTGATAAAGGTTTTGGATTTTTTAAAAATTTTTGATAATATTTCAAAATTTTTTCAGTTCAAAATGTTGCTTCTAAAGGACATCAAAAATTAATTCAAACAACATCAGTTTCAAATTTTAGAAATTCCGATCAACAAAATTTAACAAATTCTTTGTCTGTTAATGTGTTGGTTAATGAAAATGAGAATAATAATAATTGTAATTTAATTACAAATAATAATCAGCAACAAAAACAACAGAACCAAAATGGTGTTAATTCGACGACAAATGAAAATTTAAATCGGGTAAAATAAATAGAAATTTTTATTTATGGTTCTTAGGCTGTTCACTCTAAATGAACTTTTTTCGACCTAACATTCTATTCTAAAAAATTTTTGACAAAAAAATTTTTAGGATGTATTACTCTTTGAAATTCCTGATAGTTATGAGCCAATAGGAACAACGTCTGAAGAAGAAGTTTTGAAATTAAATTTTCGATTAGAATCAAAAAAGTGTAATGGACAAAAGAAAACAAGATTTTTGGCTGCAACGGATAGCGTTGGTTTGTTTTTTTGTGAAAATTTTTTGAAATTAAAAAAATTGTAGTTTCTGATAGAACAAATACAGATGTTATAAGTGACGATGATGAAGAGGAGGAAGAAGAAGATGACCAAGAGGTGGGGGAAGTGGAGGGAGTTGATGATACTTCTTCGAGTTCTTCAAATGGAAATGCTGAGGTTTTTTATAATTTTTTGAAAATTTTTTTCTGCCTTAGGCTTCTTATTAAAATAGAGCATTTTCCTGTGTTAAAAATTTTTTTCTAAAAAATTCCCTTCTTTTTTAGGAAGCAGAAGAAGATGTTGCTGTTTTGCCAGACAATTTTTCTGACGTTGTCCCAATTAGTGCAAACGTTTCTCGACGTGGATCACCTAGCTTAAGTGGAAGTAAACTTTCTGGCAGAGAAACTCCTTTTTCTAATCATGCGGAGCAGAATAATGGTTTTTAAAGTTTTTTTAATAAAACAAAATTTGTTAAAGATCCTTCAGTAATTGAAAATTCTTCTTCAACAATCCCAACATTTTCAAATACTTTACCTCAACAAGAAGCAAATAATAATAGACGAACTTTACCATATTTACCTGTAACTGTAAGAAAACAAAATTCTGAAGGTTTAGAAGAAAAATTTGGAAAATTTGTTCTTCCACAAATTGACAGCACTAGAAATCGTAAGCTGATACATTTGGAAAATATTTTGGTTATGAATAGGGGAGGGGATGGGGGGAATTTTTATAAGAAATTTTTTTTGAAAATTTTGTGAAAATTTTTGTTCTCTTCAAAAGGTGATGAAACAATTTCTTTGGTAAGCGACAATTGGTCAACAGATGTGGTTGCTTCTGATAATGAAGCAGCGATGATAGAATTAAGAAATGCTGTAGATGCATCTTCATCTTCAATATCATCAATTCAACAACCACAAAATTCATTTCTTCAGCAAAATAATTTTGCTGTTCAGCAACAACAAAATAATGTTTTACCAATAAATAAATTACAACAACAAATTTCTTCTTTAAATTCATCAAAACAATTAAATAATTTGACAAATTTTTCTTCAAATTTGGCATCTTCTTCTAATATTGTTACTGCACCTATTGCTGTTTTAAATCCAGTTAATGCTCTGACTAATTTAGTTTTAAGTTCAACAGCAGATAATGTTGGTGCTTCTTCATCTAATGAGGTCACGATAATTTTTTAAAAATTAAAAAAATATTTTTAGATCCCAAACAATATCAATAATATTGATGAGGAAGAAGATAAACTTCCATATTTTGATCAAAACAATATAACAACATGTCGAGCTTTTTTGGATGCTAAAAGAAAATTGAGATTAGTTTTAAGTAACACTACAACACTTCCAAAAAGTTTAGATTTGATAAATTATAAAGAAGCATCCAATAATAATGATAAACAACATCAACAAAAAGAAGCAATGAATGGTAATGATGTTGGAGATTCTTCTACAAAGTAAATCTAATTATTTTTAATCCGGGTTTCCGGTAACCCTACCCATCTTTGGTTGTATATCTAGTGTGAGGGAAGAAACTCTTCTCTGGGATTGTGTGTTGCTTTTGTAAGGACTATGAGAAGTTTAAACGGGGTGCTATAAAATGAATCCCTTGCCGATCTCTACTTTTTTCTTCACTATTTTTCCACCACCTTTATATTTAGATTCCTTTACGGCAAAACACATTTTTACTTCAAAAAAGTTTTCTTATTATTTTAGAAAAATAGCAGATGCAGAAGTTTTAGCACTTCAACAAATGCTTCATTTATTTTTAGCTGATTCTATCAATAGTCGAGATCGTAAACAAGCAGCACAAATACGTGAAGTTTTGCGGTGTTTATCAATATTTGATAATAAAGGAATATTTTTATTATTAAAAAAATTAAAAAGAGAACAACGTCAAAGATTATGTTATACATTATATTTACAACAATCACAATCTACATTATTACAATTTAAATATTGTTTAGAAAAAATGAATAATCGTTTTGTTAGAAATTTAGAATTAACATCAGAATGTTTAGTTGAAATGTTAGTTAGATTCCATTTACAAAAGGAAGATTTGAGACAATTTGTCCAAAATTTTCAAAATTTACATGTTCAGGTATTTTTTAAATTTTACTTTTAAAAATTTTAATTTTTATTTTTGTTCGGAAATTTTAATAATGCTTTTTTCTTAAAAATATTTTAAAAATCTCTGGCTGGGTTCGAACCTTGCTGTTCGATCTCTGTTGTTTATCATATAAACTCCACTACACCACAGAATTTATTAGGTGTTTTTATGCCTTTATTCCGCTATTCTCTACCTTTACGTTCTTTTAGCTAATATTAATTTTTTTGTTAATTTTTCAAATTAAAACAACTAATATTAATTTAGGATGAGAAAGTAGAACTAGTTTCTTCAACTCTTCGAATTCTTTGTGATCAACTTTTAACCGATCCGATTTGGCATTTTGCAACAGTAGAAAATTTAGATTATGCAAGAAAATGTATGGAACGTTCTTTAATGGCACAAATTTATGTTTATGCTTTATTTCCAAATTCTGATGCTGATTATTATCGTGATGAGTATGTGACACGATTTTTTTTAATAAATTAACTCTGGTCTAGATTATAAGTCCAATGAAGCTTTATGTGTCCAAACAAAATTTCGAAGTCTTTGGATGTTTGTGATTTTTAGGGACAAAAAAAGTTAATTCATAAAGGTTCATTGAACTCAAATTAGAACAGAGCCAATAATTTTTAAATTTTTTTAATTTTTTGAAGAGTCCTCTCAAAATCAATTCGTCAGCTTTCTTCTTTACTTTCTGTTGATCATCCAGATCTTGCTATACCCAAGGTTTTTTTGAAAATTTAAAAATATTTTTCAATTAATTTTTAAAGTGTCTTCATGCCGAATGTCCTTGGTCTTCTGCACAGGCTGAATTAAATATTATAAATGCATATAAATCACCGCGTGACAAAATGGTTTTTTTAAATTTTATTTGAATATTTATTTTATTATTCTTTAAAGAATTGTATTTCTCGTTGTTGTGAGACTATAGAAAATTTGATTGTTCTCTCTGCTGGACGTGTAACTTCATCTGCTGACGATATTTTGCCTATTCTTGTTTTTGTTATTATAAAGGTTTTAATTTAAATTTTATCGAAACTTTCAATCTCTTCAATTTTAGGCAAATCCTCATGCTCTCCTTTCCAATCTTCAATTTATTGACAGTTTTTATGCTAGTAGAATGCAAGGAAGTGAAGCTTATTGGTGGACACAGTTTAATTCAGCAGTTGAATTTTTGAAGACTTTACTTAATAAATTATGCAATAAATAATTAATAACCAGACAACAAAATTTAAATTATATATTAGACTCCAGGGCTCCGATCGACAAAATGCCACTCAAAAGTATCAAAATCTTGATTAAAAAGTATATAGGGAGAAAATTTGTAAATAAAAAGTAGTCTCAAAATTAAATTAGAAAATATTTATTCGTCCTCAAATCTTTTATATTTCTCTCCTAAATGAATCTTTTCTAATAATATCTTGTTTCAACTGAGCATTTTGTCAATTTTAATGCACCTTTTGTGGCGCCGAAGGCGCCAAAAAAACTATTTTTTGCGCCACAGGCGAAAATTTTGAGAATTTTGGAGGTCCTTAAGCCAGATTTCTTCCCTTTTTCAGCGCCACAGGCGAAAATTTTGAGAATTTTGGAGGTCCTTAAGCCAGATTTCTTCCCTTTTTCAGCGCCACAGGCGAAAATTTTGAGAATTTCAAAGGCCGTAGGCCAAAAAAATCACTTTTTTGCCCAATCCCTTTCCCAATTTCATTTTCAATCAAAAAAAAGTATATACTTTCAAAAAAGTATAAATTCAATTTCGTAAGTATGGAGGTCGATTTAAAAGTAGAATACTTTTAAAAAAGTAGGAATCGGAGCCCTGTATTAGACCAACATTTTTTAAATTTTTTTAATGGGAAATTTTTTATTTTAATTTTGTAAAAAAATTAAAAAATATGCCCAAAATATACAAGATATTTAGTAAATAAGCCTAGATTTTATTTTTAAAAATTTTCAAAAATTTTTTTCTATTATTTGAACATAAATAGAAATATAAATTTAGGCTTTTCCGGTCACTACATTTATTATAAATTTTATTTATATATTATTTAATTTTTTTCTCTCGTAAAACTATTAGACAAAAAAGTGAAAAAAGATGATTAATTAATTTTTTGATCAATTATATATTTTTTATTTATTGAATAATACTTTTTTATTAAAAATTAATTTAATTATTAGCCACACATATTTTTTAATTATTTAATTTAACAGGTTTTTAATTTTTATTATAATTTATTCAAGTGCCTTCAAGTTTTTTGTGCTTTCAAAAAATAAATTTTTATTTTGAACATCAAGAAGAAGAAGAAAAAATAAATAAGAAGGAAAAAAATTAAAAAGCTTATATTAAAAAGAAGCAAAAATAAAAAATACCGGTTTTTTTCTACTAAAAACAAGCAACAACAAACAACCGAAAATTTTCTCTTCTGACTAATATAATATTTCTGGTGTCAATTTCAAGTGATACATATTTTTGGTGGTGGTTGGATGCTTTTTGTAGAGAGGTGGGTGAACGAAGGGAAGGAGAAGGGAAAAATAAAAATTAAGGGAAAAAAGATTATATTTCTGGTTAGCTATTTTAAATATAAATAAATATATTTGTTTATTTTTCCTTTAATGTAATCCACGTATTTTTAAAAATATTTCCATGACAACCGAAAAAAATAAGATTTTTTTCTTTGAATAATTTTTAAAATATGGATTAACCTTTTTCGATTATTTTGGACTTTAATTTTTGTGTTTCTTAAGCTTTGTATTCTAATTTTCTAGTATTTTTAATTTTCTAGTTTCTTGATTTTTATGTTTTTAATTCTGATTATATTTTTGTGGTTTCTCGCTCTTTAATTTCTTGTTTTTTAATTTTTCTTCCTTGTATTTTTGGTGCCTGTTTTAATTTTTTGTTTTTCTGATCTTTCGTATTTTTATTCTGACTTTAGTTACTATAATCCAACCTTAAAAGCAATACTCTTTTTTTGTATTTTTTACGTTTAAAAACGCAAATATACACATTCTTTAATACTTAAAACATGTTTGTAACCTTTTCTTTCCCGCCTTTTACAAACGGTGGACTACCAAATAACAGAATTCATTAAATGAATAATAGTTTTTTCGTCATTTTCTTCTTGCCGAATTTTTCTTCGTTTTATTTTTGCAATTTTCGTAAATTTATTTTTTGGGGTGGGAGGAGGGTTATGGTTAATTTCTTCGTTTAATTTTTTTTATTTTCGTCTCTTCTCTAAATACCTTTGTAAAACGGTTCACCTCAACTATATTTTTATATATCAAGTGGCAGTTTTCTCGTCTTCGTATTTTCATTTTACCTGCACTTTTGAAAAATTGTTTCTCTCATTCTTCTTTCAATTTTCATTCTTTCTTCTGTTTCCTTCAAAAAAATTTTTATTTTTGCACATATTTAAACTCAATTTATGTTTAGTAAAATTAAAAATTAATTTTATTCTTTAGTTAATTTTTTTAATTAAATTAAGTATTAGTTGCAAAATTAAATTCATTTTCTGTACATAACTATTAAATCTTTATTTTATTTTAAAAATTTAAACAAAGAGTTTTTTAATTTTTTTTTAAATATTTTTGGTTTATTCATTGACCATTCTTGAATAAACACGCTGCTATTTTTATTTAAATCTTTCTGGGCCCTATTTCAATTGTCCACAGATTCTGCGGTCTGCGTTCTGTGCACAGACCACAGAACCACAGAAATTCTGTTTCAATTATTCCACAGATTCTGCGGAAAAAGAAGTCCGCAGATTCTGTGGAAACATGCACAGAATCTGTGGAAACATCCACAGATTCTGCAAAACATCCAAAAACATGCAAAAACCACAGAATTCTATTTCAATTATTTTTCTGTGCACAGAAAAAAATCCACAGATCTGTGGCTTTTTTAGTCGATTCTGTGCATTTCTGTTTCAATTATTTCTGTGGTCTGCGGAAAATACACAGAATTCTTTAAAAAATCCACCCTAAAATTTTTTCTGCGAACTTTCTGTGGAAAAACTTTAACAATTTTTTTCTAGGCCTAGGCTTAACCAAATTTCAAAATTTTTAAAGATTATTAAAGTTTGAATCATTCTCTATTTTTTGATATAAAAATTATAATTTTATTACCTAAAATTATTGCTTAAAATTAATTTTGAAAAAGGTACATCTTTTTTACGCAGTTTTTGTTATATTCAAGCAATAAAAAAATAAAAAACGTGAGAGATTCTGAAATTTAGAGCTATGATGTTCTAATCATCATGGATATCTCTAATGAGGGGATGTTTACCAGGATCTATAGAAGATATCTGTATAGCGTATACTGGGATATCTCCCATGATCTCTCATTGATATCCGTCATAATCTCTCCTCCTATTTAATGATAGATTTCCTCCTTAATCACTCCAATATATTAAACCTCAAAATCAATGGATATCCCACTTAATCACTCCTCTACGATTTTAAAGTTCCGATTTGACTATAATTTTGGATTCCAGGCATTTTCGATTTCCAGGAACCTCAATTTCTGACTAAACAATCCCCAGTTTTGTAACATTTCCCTCCCTTGCAACAACTTCTATCGTAGTTTGAAAAAGCCACATGTCGGATCGACATCTCCTGATTTTTCCGATCCGAACCCTGCTTTAGGACATTAATTTAATTGGAGATTTAAGGATATTGGATGAACAAGAAAATTAAGCGGTATATCAGCGGTTTTAAAGTGATATCAAAGAGATTTAAAGGGATGTTATGTGATTTGGAGGGAAAATTTTTAAATCTTTACAATATTTTTCAGTTTAATTTAAGAATTTTTAAAGTTTTACTTCAAAAAATCAGGTACCATTAATACTGCGGTAGTACCGAACTGTCCAAACCATTTTTCGTTTCAATAAAACTGTTATTTTCAAAAACGCGGAAATAAAAAATTTGAATTTAGAAGAAAAAATACACAGAACCACAGAAAAATAATTGAAATACAAATTCTGTGGATCAGTGGAAAAAATCCACAGATTTTTATATTTTCCACAGAAATTTTCATCCACAGAATCTGCGGAATGTTTCCACAGAATCATTGGATGTTTCCGCAGAATCTGCGGGCACCACAGATTCTGTGCACACAGAATTTAATTGAAACAGAATTTCCACAGAATCTGTGTTCTGTGCACAGAATGCAGAATCTGTGGACAATTGAAATAGGCCCCTGATCATTTTATGTCTCTAATTTGTAAAATCTCTCTAAAATAATTTTTTATTATTTTATTAGTCGAACAAACTTGCGAGAATATTTATTTTAATTGGTTTAATTAATTAATTAAAAGTTGCGTCCTTGTTTAAAATCAATTATGCGAATAATTTTTATTTTAGATTTATTTTCACATTTAAAATAATCATCTTTCTTCTTTTTTTACATAATGATTGTTTTTAAAGCTTCTTTCTTTTCTTTTGATTTTCTTTGGATTATTACAATTATTTAACTGACAAAAACTTGTTTATTTTATCTTTCTTTGTCTAAAGAAAACTGCAAAAACCTAGAGAAAAATGCTAAAAAAATTTGCAAAAAACAGGCGTTAAAAAATCGAAAAAAACATGAAGAAGCAACAGACGTGATTATAAAATAACAAGCATTAATTACAAAATAAGCAATAAAATATTTTATTGAATTGTGAAAATAAGCAGGCGTTAAACATGAAAGATGCGTGTTTGATTATTGTTCGTTAAATCAATGGCTTAAAATTATTTAAAGCGTGTTTAAACAAATATTATGATTTTTTTATTTTTTTTTCTCTTAACTGCAATAAATAGGTAAGTGAATCATCGTTTTATATTTAAATTTTGGATTTTATTATTTAAAAATTAATTTTTCTTGTTTATTTTTAAAAAAAATTTTTTTTCAAATATAAAATCCAATAGAAAATATTTTTTTGATTAATTACATAATATTATAGGTGAAAGATGACCTATAAAAATAATAAAAATCGGTACGTGCTCGTTCCTTCTTCCGCTCTTTCTTTTCTCTTTATTTTCAGCTTTTTCTTAATATTTTTAACCTTGTTGTAACCATTTTTCAAACAATAAAAGTGTATTTGTGTTTCTTTTTTCACCTTCTTCAAGCCCACACACGGGCATTAATAAATTATATTTTGCACCTTTATTTAGAAATTATTTATTTTTTAAAACAATTTTTCCTTGATTTTTTTGTCCTTTCCAACCCAGATATCTCTAAAAAAATTTTTAAATTCAGATTTTTATTTTTTTTTTGTTAGTAAATTAATTATTATTAGTATTTTTTATTTATTTTAATTTTATTAATTAATTTAATGCATCAAAATGGTTATTGAACTTAAGGGTAGTAGAAATTCACAAATTAATGGTTGGTTTTTTATGATAAATTTTTTTGTTAATCAAATGCAAGCAAAAAAGGTTCTAAAAATTGTTTCTCCCCACACCTTTATTTGATCAAAAAAATTTTTTTGATTAAATTAATCTTTTTGGATTATCTTTAAAAAATTTTTTTAATACCTAAATAATGATTATTAGATTTGTCTTTTTCTGTGTTTGTTTTTGTTTCCAACTAAAATGCTTGAGGGGAGGATTAATATATAAAAAATGAGGGAAATAAAAAAAATATTTTTTTAGTTTCCTGCTGACAAAATATAAAAATAAAAAAAAAGTACTTAAAAATAATTGGACAAAAAAGTGTATACCTCTAAAAGTGTATTAAAAATAAAACAGCATGTTTATAGGCTTTAAGGAATTCTTTAATTCACCTCCAAAAGTGATAGGGTAAGAAATAATGTTTCAATTATTTTAGGTAAGAGATTAATTTTTGTATAAAGGTTTTTGGGCGGTGAAAGGTTCCACGCAAACAAAAACACACTAAACACTCACTCACGCATACGTATTTATTTGTGTTTATAACAAACAAAAATTGATCGGAAAATTCTTTAAATAGAAAAAAATTATTTTAAGAAATTTTAGGATTAAAAATAAGAAAATTTTCTTTAAAAAAATATTTTTTTAATTTTCAGGAGGATTACCAACAACAACAACAATTAAAAATAGTGCAACTTCAAATAGTTTATTTTCTTCAGAGTCTCAATTTTCTTCTGATAATGTATTAGATGATGAATCGACAAGTTTGGATACACCAGATGACCCAGAAATTAAATCTGTACTTAATAAAATGGAAGAATTGAATAGGTTGGGGGATTTTTATCTAAATTATTTTTTCAAAAATTAATTTTTTTGTAGAACAAACGAAGCAGATATTCGTAGTGTAACATCCAAAATTTCTTCAAGTTCTCAAGCTGGACGTTCTTCCTCTCCTTTACCCAATGGAAATAATCGCTATGAAGAATTGTTACCTCCGCGAAGTAATTCTCTTCAACCAACAGTTGAAGATGATGAGGATTTTGACCTTTGGACGGTAATTTTTGATTTAAATTTTATTATTTTTGGGAATACAACGCTCCAAAAAATTTCAAATATTGGGAAAAAAATTTTGCGGATAACATATTTATATTTTATTTTCGTCTATAATTTTTTCATTTTCCAGATTTGGGGAAATCTTGTAAAAAGTTGGGAATTAGAATGGAAGAGGCGTCCAAGTTGTGTTAAAGAATTAGCTCGTCGTGGAATACCTCAGCATTTTAGAACTATAGCTTGGCAATTATTGTCTGGTGCAAATGTTAAATTATTACATGAAAATTATTCAGAATATTTACGTTTATCTTCACCATATGAAAAAGCAATTTCAAGAGATATACCTAGAACATTCCCAAAATTGGATTTTTTTAAAGATGAGGGAAAAGGACAACAATCTTTATTTAATGTTATGAAGGCTTATTCATTGCATGATAGAGAGGTTTGATATTCTATTTTTATTAGAGAGGGGTTTGATTTTTTGATTAAAAATAATGTTGAAATGATGGAAAATTAATATAAAAATTGTGAAAAAAATACAAAAAAATATAAAATAAATTTATTTGGGACACTGACCACTTTTCCTTGTCAGGAGGATTTTCATATTATCATACATTATATTTAACTTCTCTTTTATTTTTTTAAAATTTTTACTGCAATTATTTCTTTTATTTCTACTAATTTCTATTTATTTATTTTTAGGTTGGTTATTGTCAAGGTTCTTCCTTTATTGTTGGACAACTGTTATTACAAATGCCGGAAGAAGAAGCTTTTGCTGTTTTTGTTCGATTAATGGAAAATTATAGAGTATTTTAATAAAATAAAAATTATTTTTTAATTTTTTAAAATTTTTAAGCTTCGAGAATTGTATAAACCAACAATGACAGAATTAGGTTTGTGTATGTTTCAGTTGGAAATGATGGTTCAAGAACAAATTCCGGATCTTTACATGCATTTGTATGTTTAAATAAATATTTTTTTAGAAAATTTTTTTATTTTTTTAGTAATAATATGGGATTTGATACTTCAATGTATGCTTCTTCCTGGTTTTTGACTGTTTTTATTACAACACTTCCATTAGACTTGGCAAATCGAATAATGGATTGGTTTTTGGTTGATGGAATAGATACAATATTTAGAATTGCTCTTTCAATTTTACAACAATCTAGAATTGATTTGTTACAATTGGATATGGAGGTAAATTTTTAAATAAATTTGGACCTTAAGTAAGGTCCAGCTTTATTTTAAAGGTTAAAAAATAATAAAAAAAAATTTTTTTTTCTTAGGGAATGCTAAAATATTTTCAAAGAGAAGTTCGTTCCCGTTATGAAAATGATCATGAATTACTTTTTACTATAGCTTCAAGAATTCATCTAAATGCGAAAAAAATGAAAAAATTGGAAAAGGTTTGTGTGGGAAATTTTAAAATAAAATTTAAAATTGAATTGTTTTATTAGGAATATTTGTCTAAACGAACAAAAGATCAAGAGGAAGCAATTGAACTTAGGGTAAATTTTATTTTTAAATTAATTAAAATAATTTTTTCTTTCTCTAATTTATTTTTCTGTCCAAAATCAATTTTTTCTAATTTATATTTATATTTTTTCACGTCATTCCAATCTTAACAATTTTTTTCTTCTTCAAAACCCTCTAAAACTCACAACACAAAACAAACCTTTTTTAATTTTTTTCTTTTTTTCTTCTTCTACTCCAACTAATTCAATTAAAAAATTAATTTATAACTAATAAATTGCGCAGAACCTTTTTTTAATTGAAAAATAAATTTTTTTACCTCCAAAATTAGAAAAAATCTTCTCAATTTTCAATTAAATTATAATAAAATTTCGGGTATTTTTAATAATACCCTTTTCCAATATTTTATTTTTATCGGACATGTACGCGGAGTGACTTTTATTTTCTGTTTTTAAAAGCTTTCACTCTCTTTTACGGCTGTAAATAAATGCTTGTAAAAACATTATTGTTATTTTCCCGTAAAAGGACTCCTCTACAATAATAATAATTATTATTTCCGTGATTATTTTTTAATGCATTTTCTTTTTTTTTCTTATTGATTCGTTTTTATTTTAAATTTAAACAAAAAATTAGTTTTTTGAGCCTTAAATTTACATAAGCTTCTGGGTGCTGAAAAATTTTTATTTTAATAAGGGGGTTATATAAAATTAAGGGTATTAAGTTTTGGGGGTATTGCTTATGTTAGACTTCCTTAAAATTAACAACCCCCCTCCCCTCTAGTGGAGCCAACCGAATAAAAAATCATATTTAAAATTAGTATAATTTGACAAGTAGTGTTAGATTGACCGGTCGGACTTAGCTACTTTTTAAGGAGCAGATAATTTTCGTGGTATACAACTGTCATTTTTCTATCGGAAACAAATTTCTCTATTTATTTGTTTTTAATACAATATTTTTCTTATTTTAGAGATAAAAATCTTTTTTAAAAAACATACAAATTTATTTTATTTTTTTGTTATTTTTATTCTTCAAAAAAATCTTTTAATCTATTTTTTCTATCTTTAAAAAATTATTTTTATATTTTATTTTTCTCTAAAAAATGGTACATCGTTATAGAAATTTGAGACGTCGTTTTTATTGGTCTAAAAAGGTCAAGAAAAATTTTCAAAAAATTTTCGAAATTTTTCTTAATAAAATTTCTTTCTTTTTTAGCGTCTACGAACAGAAAACAGATTACTTCGTCAACGAATAGATTATTTGGAAAGTGAAAGTTCAGCTTTAGCAGATCGTTTAGTACGTGGACAAGTTGATTTGGCACAACAAGCAGACACTTGTTTAAATATTTCTCATGAATTAAATATTTTGAGGGATATAAATTATGATGCTCATAGACGGTTGGAAGATGCACATCAATCGGTAAGGAAAGAATTTTTTAAAAATTAAAAAAAATTTTAATTTTAGATACGAGAATTGCATATGCAAAAACGACTTAACTTGGTAATTTTTAACTGAATAAAATAATACTTTTTTGTGCCAAAGAGTGACCGGGTTTAGGCTGAGATCTTGGGTATTTTGTACGCCTATTTCAGACTAAAGACTGAACTGGAGGATCTTACGTGAACCGATCTGATCCCTCGTTACTGTTCGATTCAGATATATTTTTGATCTTCTTGGGAATTTTCCTCGGCCTTTAGTTTTTGGAATATTAATATAGAATCCGATCAAGGTCAACAAACACCCTCAGACCTATATTTGTATAATTATTTAATTAAAATAAAATTAAAAGAGAGATCAAGAAGTTCAAGTAGATGATATTTCAATGATTGAACATATACATCAATTACAACAAGAATTAATTGAGACCCATTCTAAAAAGGTTTCTTTAAATAATTTATTTTTTTAAATATATTTTTTTTTAATTTTTTAGGCAGATTTAGAAAGCACAGTCCGAGAGCAAAAACAACGAATAAATGTAAGGGTTTATTTTAATTTATTTCTTAAAATTTTTTTTGAATTTTTAAAGGAATTAGAATCAGCAAATAAACGTTTTAAAGAATGCCCACCAGAAGGAGGAGTTGCTGCAATACAAGAGGTTTTTTAATTTTTAAAATTTTTCAAAAATTATTTAAAGGAATTAATCCGTGTAAAAATGAGAGAAGCAGAATCATCACTTTCTTTGAAAGAAATGCGTCAAAAACTTGCAGAATTTGAACAACAATGGCAGGCATATATGAATTTACGTGGTATTCAACATTTTAATCAAACAAGGTTTTTCTTTAATTTTTTTTGAAATTTTTGAAATTTTTTCGAATTTTTTAGAGAATCAGCACATTCTCCACCTCTTTCATCCCATTCCGTGGATGAAGAATTAGAGGTTATCCCTCCACCACCGCAAGAGCCTTGCCATTCAACAAATACTCCTCCAACAGAACAACAGCAACAACAACAAAATAATCAACAAAGAAAAAATACAAAAACAAGATTAGCAAAAATAGCAACAATAATTGGGGCTGCTGTTGTTGGAGGAGGAAATAATTTAAATGAAGTAAATAATGGGGAAACTTTGGAAGGTTGGAATCAACGAGAATTGGAAGATAATTTTATTGGTTTACGTATAAAAGAAGCTGATACTTTGGCTGAATTGAAAGAAATGAGACAAAAGGTTTTTATTTTTGGGTTTTTGGATCTACGATTTTTAATGGGACTCATAATCTGGAAAAAACCAAAAAAAAATTTAACTAAAAATTTTTAATTAATTTTTTTTATTAGTTGATGGAAATGGAGACACAAAATCATGTTTGCACTAATCAACTGAAACGACAAGACGATGAAATTAAGCGATTACGTGAAGAAAAGGAGAATTGTGTTCAGGTTTTTAAAAAAATTTCTAAAAAAAATTCTAAAATTTTTCAGACAGAAGCAGAATTACGTCAAGAATTACGTGACTGTGAACGTAAATTGCTTGAATTACAAAGCGAATTGAAAGAAAAAAATATTATGCAAAGATTAAAATATACAGAAGCTTTACAAACAGTTGCTGAACTTAGATCACAATTGGCACAAATTGAATCAAAGGTTTTTTCTGAATTTTTTATAAATTAAAAAAAAAATATTTTTAGAAGGCAGAAAATGAAGCTAGATTACAAATTCGAGGAAGTTCTGTTTTTGATCAGGATGTCGATTCGGTTTTCTTTTGTTTTATTTATTATTACCTAATTTTTAGCCACTTTCCTCAACTCGTTCAATAACAAGTCTTGATGGAATTCAATCACTTTCTTCTGAAGAAATGGCAGCATTTATAGCTGGAATAAAATCAAATAAAAAGAATGATGAAGATTTTGAAGAAAATGAAGAAGAAGAAGGAAATAAAAGTGAAGATTTCAAGGAAAAGAGGGATAAAAAAGAAGAAAATAATAAAGAATCAGAACAACAACAATTAAATTCAACATCAGATTCTGGATTAAGTTTAAGCGACGGTGGTAGTTTTACTCCAAGTAATAATATTAATGACTTACAACAACAAAAAGATCAATTATTAATAATATCCCAACCACCTTCTCCTCCAACTTGTTGACTTTTATATTATTATACAAAGGTTAATTAATTTTATTTTTTATATATGATTCGATTATATTTTTTCTTACAAAAAAATGTTTCTTTGGTGATCAACAACTCATTTTTTAGATATTTATGTCAAAATTGATTTCTAATAGTTGATCACCAAAAAATTCTTAAAAATAATTAAAGATGTGATATATAAGTATAATTAGAAACCTTTATTTTACTATATTTTTTAACTGGGTTTTGTTGTAAAATTAAAAAGAAAATAAAGGTTTAAAAAAATAATTTTTAGACTGCCTTTTAATGTTGACTTTAAAATTATATATTTTCTAAAATTGTTATATATAGAGAGACAATTTTTCATTATTTTTTAATTGTGTAATTCTCTTCAGAATTAGCTTGAGAATTTTTTGATTCCAGAAACAAAATTTTTTAAGGAAGGAATTCTGAAGAGTATTAGCATATTTTTTATTTTGTTCCACACCCGCTTCAATTTCTAAATATATTCCCATTAAAATTACATTATTTTTATTATTATTGAGCCTTATATTAAATTATGAATCTTTAAAAAATTTTCAAAAAAAATAAAAAATAACGCAAGAAAACGCAAACACAACAAACGCCAATTATTGCGTTTTAGCCTTTATAAAGTACATTGCGCACATTTATGAGAAAACTTAAATGTGCGCAAAACCCATTTTATAACGTGTAAAAACGCAAATTTTTGGCGTTGTCTGGCGTTTGTAGTTTTGGCGTTTTTGCACGTTGTAAATTAATCATTATACACACTTAATTAGATAAAGTTTGTAAATTTATTTGTGCAAGAAGAAATATTTAAATATTTAAACTTGATATATTTATAGAAAATAAAATGGCAGAAAATCGATCGAAAGGTTAGAGAAATTAAAAAAGAAATAGTGTAGTTAGGGAAAAAGGCAAAACAGAGAAGTTAAGAATTTAAATTTTCAAAAAATCGATACTAATCGATAAAATCAATACTAATCGATAATTTATTTTTCAAAAATTTTTAATTTTCAAAAAATCGATACTAATCGATAAAATCAATACTAATCGATAATTTATTTTTCAAATATTTTTAATTTTCAAAAAATCGATACTAATCGATAAAATCAATACTAATCGATAATTTATTTTTCAAAAATTTTTAATTTTCAAAAAATCGATACTAATCGATAAAATCAATACTAATCGATAATTTATTTTTCAAAAATTTTTAATTTTCAAAAAATCGATACTAATCGATAAAATCAATACTAATCGATAATTTATTTTTCAAAAATTTTTAATTTTCAAAAAATCGATACTAATCGATAAAATCAATACTAATCGATAATTTATTTTTCAAATATTTTTAATTTTCAAAAAATCGATACTAATCGATAAAATCAATACTAATCGATAATTTATTTTTCAAAAATTTTTAATTTTCAAAAAATCGATACTAATCGATAAAATCAATACTAATCGATAATTTATTTTTCAAAAATTTTTAATTTTCAAAAAATCGATACTAATCGATAAAATCAATACTAATCGATAATTTATTTTTCAAAAATTTTTAATTTTCAAAAAATCGATACTAATCGATAAAATCAATACTAATCGATAATTTATTTTTCAAATATTTTTAATTTTCAAAAAATCGATACTAATCGATAAAAGCAATACTAATCGATATATCGACTTTTTGAAATACTAAAATTATAACCAATTTAAAAAATCAATAAAATTTATTTTTCAGATTAAAATTCAATTTATGGCAATTAAATTATATAAATACAAGTAGAATTAATTTAAAAATAAAAACTAAATTTAATAAAAATGAAGATCGTCGCAAAAATATCATCTCACAAGTAGGGTTGTCGATTCTCACAATCATCTTCAAGTCTGGCTCTCAGACTCAACCTTCTGTTTAATCAAAAAACTTGTAGGGCCATAACTGTGACGTGAAGGAGCCTTTTGTGATGATACTTCCACAGATTCTGTAATTAAAAAAAATTTTTTTAATTAAAAATTAATTTATTTAATCAAACCATTTCTGCAGAAAATCGTCCCCAATGCTCTCTTTGTAATTTTCCTATTAAACAAAATATAAATCCAAGGATTTACACAAGCATTTAAATTCCCCAAAATTGCAATTTGTGTAATTATTGTTTGTCCACCTTTAAAAAAATTATTTAATTTAAGAATTAAAATTAAACAAACTTCCCCAAGCCCATTTATGAGCAAATGCTTGAAGTACATTAATAAGACAAAAAGGGAGCCTAAAATTATTTCTTTTAATTTTAAATCGTTTTAAAAAGTTTACCAAAGAAAAAAGTTGCACATGACGATAATTAGGGTTAGTCTAACCTGAAAAAAATTTTTTTGAAAATTTTTTTAAAATTCAAAAAAAAAATTAAAAAAATAACCGTTTTAATCCTCTTCTTGTCAAATTCAGTCACTTGATTTTGAAAAGTTGTAGAACTTTTTCTGAGCACTTCAACATATTCTCGCGTCAATCGACAACTTTAAAAGAAAATTAATTTTAATTTTTCCTTATTTCAAAAAAACCTGGCTTCAATTGAATTTGAAACTTTTTGTGGTTTTAAATTAGTTTCGTTATCGTCTTGTTGAATTTGCCAAAAAGGTAATTTCCAAACAGTTGTGCATATTTTAAAATAAAAAAATGCAGAAATTAAAGAAGGGAGTAACCAAGCAATGACACTTGAAAATTGAAATATTTTGATTTTAAAATATAATTATTTTACCTGAACCAAACAACATATGCTTGCTTCCAAATATCCGGGTCCATTCATAAAAAATTTTTTTAATTAAATAATTCGAAAAAAATTTAAATACCATAAATTGACCGGCATTGTTCTTTTCTATAAAAAATTTTTTATTTAAAAAAAGACCCCCTCTAAGATTAAAAATTTTTTTTTATTATACCTATCATTTTCAGCAAAATTCCATTCAACAATACTCGTTGTAGTGTTGTTACCTATTTTTCCAATTGACATTTTTTGCCAAATAAAAAGTTGGGGAACAGAGCAAATCGAAGCAAAAAGCCAAGCTGTCAACCCAAAGTAATTGGGGCGTCGAAAACGATCGCTGGTATAATGAACTAATGGACGACAAATTGCCTTGGATTTTTTTTGGAATTTAAAAAAAATTTAATTTTGGAAGGGGGGGGGGGGGGAGTCATTTAAAAAAATCTAATTTTAAAAATTTTCTGAAAGTAAAAAATTTTTTTGAACAAAAAATTCCTTAGGAATTAAAAAACATACCTGATATCTGTCAATACTAATAGCAACCATTAAAAAAGGGCTAGCATAAAGTGGAAGCACTTGAAGATATCGAACTAGACGGCAAACCAAATCAGAAGCATAAAAATGAGGAAAAGTCAAAAGAATGCCAATTTCTGAGCCAAGTGAAAGCTTAAAAAATTTAAAAATTTTTTTTTAATTTTTTATTAAATTTTTTTTAGTTTTTTACCAGAGCAAATAAAAGATCGGCAAAGCAAGTGTGAAGAATTAGAAGCTGAAAATTGAGTAAAAATTTAATTTCTTTGATTAAAAATTTATTTACCTGAACGGGTGAAATTTTGGACCTCGAAATTTTGTTCCCCTTATGAATCACAAAAATTAAGAAAAGATTCCCAAAAATGGCGAAAGCCATAATTAAAGACATTCGAATAACTGTTGACAGAATTGATGTCATTTTTAATGAAAAATCTATTTTTTTAAATTGAAAAGAATTTTTGGGTAGGTCAAAAGCTTGAAGAGCGAAAAAAAATTTTTTCAACGAAAATTTTCGATAAAAATTTTAGGGTATACCAAGGACTTTTTTCGCGCATTTTTTATATAAAATTTTTTAAATTCACTTTTAAAATTTCTTTCATTTAAAAAAGCACGTGACAAAAAAATATAAATATAATCTAATTTAGCTCAATTTCTACTAAAATAGAATTTATATACTAAAAATGTCAAAAAAGCGTCAAATTTAATATTAATTTTATTTTCACATTTTTTTCTAAATTAAATTAAAGGGAAAAAAAGAGAGAAGGGGATTGAATGGATTGACCAAAGTTTATAAGGATTTTCTTAGAAAAAAAATTTTTTTGTAAGGAAAATAATTGCAATTATTTTATAAAGTTTCCGTTAAATTGGTTATACCTTTAAGAATAAAAAAGAAATTGAATAAAATTAAAAATTAAAATAAAAGCTTTCTTATGTGGTAACACCGGTTTTGTTTGTCTTTTTTTATTCAAATACTCAATTAAAAATAATGCCACTTTTTCTATTATTTTACATAAATTCAAGTGTCTTTTCTCCCCTTTTTTGCCATATGCTCCTTTTTTGAATAAATTATTTATATATTAAATAATTATAAAATTACTACTTCTATTCTTAAAGTTGGTTAAACAAGAAAAAAGTAGGTTCATGAAGAAAAAGTTTGGGGAAACTTATAAAAATATATGAATGACGAGAGGAAAGGTATTTTGGGGAGGGGGGGGGGGGTTAAGAATGAAAAGAGATTGGAAGATGCGAAAAGGTAGTTGAAGAAGGAAAGGGGAATTCTGAGAAGGTAAATGAAATAAAAGAGGGTGGAAATGGAAAAGGAGGGGATGGAAGAGAAAAGGAAGTTGAAGAAGGAATTGGAAAATTCTGAGAAGAATAGAATGGAAGAGAATTAGAAGGGGATTGAAGATTGAATAAATTGAAAGATTATAAGAAGAATAAAATAGGAAATTATATTGGAAGTAGAAGGAAACGGATGAAGAATAATAAAGACAAAAAAAATCGGAATAGAAGTGCCAAATTATAAAAAAAACTTATTACACTTTTAAAGTGTCTATATGTCATTTTCAGACGTTAAAAGGACTTTAACGGCAACGGAAGTTAGAATAATATTTTTTTAAACGTGGAACAAGGACAACCAAAATTATTTCCTAAAAAATTCCAAAAACAAATTTTTTTAACTTTTTACTTTCATTTTCAACACATTAAACAATCAAAATAATAACAAAGACAACAAAACCTTTTTTCCATTTTTAAATTTATTTGGTTTTCTTTGCACGGATCTGAAAATTTTTTAGAATTTATATACAAAATATTTTAAAAAATATACCTTCTTCATATAAAACTCCAATTCTTTTCCTTCCAAAATATAACCATCACAACGTCCACTTTGTCCAGGGCGAGAACTTATACGAGCTAAATTCAAAATTTATTGGACAGTCAAATTAAAATAAGACCCAAAAGACGCCCAGCTTGAAATTGTTCCAAAACATGAGGTTCAACAGCAGCAGTCTTCTGACGATCCGAATATTTCTTCAAAGTCTTCTTCGATCTTTTATGCCCAGAAATTCTTTGTTCTTCCTCCTCCGTCAATTTTTGACCCTTTTTGCGTGCCAGAGGCAAAGCATAATGAGCCTCATACCATTGACGAAAAGGCACAGCATCAATGGTAATAATTGAACCCTTAACCAAAGTTTTGGTTCGAACCAATTCGTTATTTGAAGCGTTGTAGACAGTGTCGATTATACGAGTCTTTCTAGTGCAACCTTAAAAGAGAAAATAAATTTAGAAGGTCGATAGACGATTAGAGTTTAAAAATAAGGGAAAAAAGGAGTTGTTGAGAAAAGAGGTGAAATGAAGTGTTTTAAAATTAATTAACAAAATCATTTGCATAATTTCTCCAATTATTTTCGAGTAATTTGTGAAGCGAAAGTGGGGAACAGACCCAATTTCCTCTAGTTTACTCGAAGAGATGGGAACGTCAGTTGAGATTATATTAAATGGAACAGGGGAACAATACGAAACACCCCATCGATTTTTTTTAACGTAAAACGTTCAATAACAAGAAAAAATAAATTTATTAACCTTCAGATGCCCAAGCAAAGTTTCCCGTATCAAGACGCAAAGCACGATGTTTTATGTTACCTCCACGGCAGCGAACAAGATGAATACGTTTAGGTCCAATCTGTTTTTTTAAATTAAATAAAAGTATTATTCACCAAAATAAAACCTTTGTATTAGCACTAGGACGTCCCAATTCGTGTTTACGCTTCTTATGAATTGGATTACGCTTTCCTCCAGTTTTGCGTCGTTTATGCCAATTGTCTTGAGAAATACCCATATTTTTAGATTATTTAAAACTTACTTGACAGAACTACAAAGATAAAAATTAAAAATTGATAAAGAAAAATGTTAACAAATGATAAAAACCCTAAAGAAAACGCGCAGCAAACAAAAATGATAAAAACTAGAGGTCGGCAAAATCGCACTTTCGGGATCCCGAGTCGGGATTTTTTTCTTAACAGAGGCCGGGACGGGATCCCGAGGGATAAATCCCGAAAAAATCCCGAATTTCAAAAATCCCGAAAATAATTATCCGGGATCCCGCCCGGGAGTCGGGATTTTTTAAAAAATAAAAAATTTAAAATTTTTATAAATAAAATGCATCAGAATACTGCACTTTATATGCAAATAATATTAAATTTGTAAAAATCTAATAGATTTAGAGGGATATCGGTGGATTAATCACTAGGTCCCTTAATAAAATCCCACTATATACTAATCCATCCATTTTACCTCCGATAATACCTCCAAATTTCTCCGTTTGCAGCGCCGCAGGCGAACATTTTGATAATTTTGGACCAGATGAAGCCAGATTTCTTAAATTTTCAGCGCCGCAGGCAAAAATTTTGAGAATTTTGGAGGTCCTTAAGCCAAATTTCTTCATTTTTTTGCGCCGCAGACGAAAATTTTGAGAATCACTAGAGTAAGACATGCTTGGGATATGCTAATTTAAAAATCCCGAAAATTATAAAATAATGTCCGGGATCCCGAGTCGGGATTTTATTTTTTAACCGATGCCGGGACGGGATCCCGAGGGATAAATCCCGAAAAAATCCCGGATCCCGAATGATCCCGAAAATCAAAAAAATCCGGGATTTCGGGAGCGGGATCCCGGAAAATCCCGTCGGGATCCCGTCCCGCGCCGACCTCTAATAAAAACTAAAATTTTACTCTAACCACTAAAAATCTCTAACTAGTTATATTTCTTTTCTCCTCCCTTCTATATAAAAGTCTTTTTCGTACAGTAATTTTTCCAAATCGCTTCGAAACTTAAATAAATAATTAGGCGGGCAATTTTCTTTTTAATTTCTTTAAAAAAAATTTTTTGACGCTTTTCACGATCTTCACCTAAATTCGTGTTTGGTTTTCTTTTAAAATTTGTTTTTTTAGATTCAAAAAAGTTTTTAAATTAAAAAACAATGGCTGCAGCAATAACTACTAAAATGAATGCTTTTGGAATGGTTGACAAAGCTGACGAGAATAGGATGCGTGAAATAATACAAGAATATTTAAATTTTTTGGATGACAGCGTTGGTTTTTAAATTATTTAATTAATTTTTATTATGTCTGGACCCTGACCATTCAGTGTCGAAAGTTCGGAGTCTGTGTTTTCGAAAATTTTGGAGTCCCTTAGGGTTCTGAATGATAAGTCTGATGGGGTTGGAGATCTAACCCTAATTTTTAAATATATTTTTAGGGTGAAGAAAGAGTTTATATTAACAGAATTGAGGACATGATAAGAGATGAGACAGCGCGTTTAATTGTTGATATAAACGATGTCAGACTTAAAATGAAGGAAAGAGCTAATTCGTAAATTTAAATTATTTTTTAAAATATTTTTTTAATTTTTCAGACTTTTGAGTTCATTTGTAGACGAAATAATAGCTTTTGAACATGCACTTAAAGAAATTGTTTCAAAACTCGATCCAGATTATGCAAAAGAAAAAGATTTTCGTATTGGTTTTGAAGGGTCTTTTGCTGATCGTCATTTAAATCCTCGAACTTTGAAATCAAGTTTCTTGGGAAATTTGGTTTGTTGTGAAGGAATAGTGACCAGATGTATATTTTTTGAATATTTATAAAGTCGAATTTATTTTTTAAAGGTTCTTTGGTTCGTCCAAAAATTGTCAAAAGTTCTCATTTTTGCCCTGCAACAAAGAAAATTATGGAGAAAAAATATACAGATTTTACTTCATATGAAGCTATTCCAACTAGTAATGCTTACCCTAAAGAAGTACGATTTTTAATTTAGTTTTTTTAAAAATAAAAATTTTTAGGATGAAAATAAAAACCCGTTGGAAACAGAATTTGGAAAATGTGTTTATAAAGACCATCAAATATTTTCTATGCAGGTATTTTTAGTTTTAAATTAAAAATTTAAATTGTGTTGATTTTTAAAGGAATTACCAGAATCTGCTCCTCCTGGAAGTCTTCCAAGAAATATTGATATTATTGGTTTTTTAAAGTGTTTTTACTAATTTATATTTATTTTTTAAAGCCGATGAGGACTTGGCAGATCGTTGCAAGCCTGGTGATCGTATTCAAGTTATTGGCCTATTCCGTGTTTTGCCAAATAAACAGGCGGGGATGTCTACTGGAAATTTTAGGTTCTTTTTTAATTTTGAATATTGTTAGAAATTTCGGGGGTTCCGTGGTAAATCGGAAAGGAATCTGGACGTAAAGATAGACGGAGTACAGAATTTTAATTTTTCCTGTGTCAAAACTTGTCAAGGTTAAAGGCCTAGTTTAAAAATTCCTCGATTTTTTATTCTACTGTTGACCCTTCAAATTATTTTTTCTTTGCACATTCTTTGAATTAAATTTTTTAATTAAAAAATCTTTTTGAAGATCTGTATTAATTGCCAACAATGTCCAACTTATGAGCAAAGATTTATTACTTAATTTTGAACCTGAAGATATTAAACAAATTCGTAAAATGAGTCGACATAAAGATATTTTTGAATTATTGGCACGTTCATTAGCTCCTTCAATTTATGGACATGACGAAGTTAAAAAAGCCGTTTTATGTCTTTTACTTGGTGGATGTGAAAAAATTCTTGAGAATGGAACAAGACTTCGAGGGGATATAAATATTTTACTTATTGGTGATCCTTCTGTTGCTAAAAGTCAAATTTTGAGGTTTTTTAAGTGAAATTTATTCATAATGATTTTATGTAAAAGATATGTAATTCATGCCGCTCCAAGAGTTGTTGCAACAACTGGAAGAGGTTCGTCAGGTGTTGGTTTAACAGCTGCTGTACTTCACGATCCTGACACTGGTGAGAGAAAATTGGAAGCTGGTGCAATGGTGTTAGCTGATAGAGGAATTGTCTGTATTGATGAATTTGATAAGGTTTTTTCTGAAAATTTTGTGTAAGGATGACATTTTATTCCATTTTGTAGATGACTGATATTGACAGAACAACAATTCACGAAGTTATGGAACAAGGAAGAATTTCAATTTCTAAGGCTGGAATTCAAGCAAAATTAAATGCTAGATGTTCAGTTTTGGCAGCAGCTAATCCAGTTTTTGGACGTTATAATCTTTATAAAAATCCTATGGAAAATATTGGAATGCAAGATTCTCTTCTTTCTAGATTTGATTTGATCTTTGTTATGTTGGATGAAGTAAGGATTTTTTCATAAACTCCAAGACTAGTCATTAAACCCTATATTCGAGTACAGGGCCAGGAAATCTCTAACTTGGCCCTTTATTATTTTACAATTTATTTTTAAGCATGAAGTTGAGCGTGACCGAATGCTTGCTGAAAGCGTATTAAAGCTACATCGTTATCGAGCACAAGGAGAGTCAGATGGTGCTGTACAACCAATGGGAACAACTTTAGAAAATCGTACAACATTCAATACTGATGGATCCTCTGAAAATTCAAAAGAAATTTATGAAAAAAATCGTGAATGGACTGCAATGGAGGAAAGGTTTGGGGGAAATTATTGGATTTAAGACCTAAAAATTTTTTTCTTTCAGAGAAAAAATTCTCAGCACTCATTTTATTCGTAAATATATTTATATGGCAAAAGAATTAAAACCAGTATTGAGTGAAGAAGCATCAACATTTATTTCTGAGCGTTATACAGAATTGCGTTCTGCAGATATGGGAAGGACTGACATGGAAAGAGTAAAAGAAAATTTTTTTTGGAATTTTTAAAAATTAGAAATATTTTTAAGACAATGCCAGTAACTGCTCGTCAATTAGAAACATTAATTCGACTTTCGACAGCTATAGCAAAATCACGTTTGGCAAAAATAATTGAATTAAAAGATGCTAAAAAGGCTTATGAATTGTTATATTTTGCATGTTTCAAAGTTTGTTTAGGGGAAGATGATTTTTAAATAAGAAAAAAATTTTTTAGGAAAAATCAAAAGAGCGTTTAGAATATGAAGAACATAAACAAAAGAGACAACAGTCAAATATTCGAAATAATTCAAAAAGTCCAAATGAAGTTGAAATTGAAGAAGAAATTGAAGGGAATGATGAGGTAATTGTTAAAAATTTTGGGAAATTTTTTTATTTATTTTTCCAGCAGGAATCAACAACTACAAAAGAGACAAGTACTCGATCAAGCCGTTATGCCAAAAGGTTTTTTTTTGATTTTCAAAAAAAATAAAAATTTTCTTTTTAAGAAAATTGACAGTTTTTGAAGAGGAAGAGGAGGAGGTAGAAGAAGAAGAAAATAATGAAGGTGGAAAAACTTCAACAGAGCAGCAACAACAGCAACCAGCAAAACGTCCAAAAATCCCAGCTGTTATTTCTGTTGATCGTTATAAAAAATTGAAAGGATTTTTAAGAAGAGCTTTTGATGATTTAAATATTTCAGCAAATGAATTGGCAAATTTGGAAGAAATTGAAAAATATATTCAAAAATTGGCAGAAAATCAACCATTTACAAAAGATGAATTTAAAGCAGCTTATGACCAATTATCTGGAGAAAATATTATTTTTATTGATGATGAACAAATTATGCTTATTTGAAAAATGGGGAATAATTGGATATTTTGTGGGTTTATTTTAAATTATTTTTTTATTTAGTACAGTCAGACCTCGTTTTTTTGGATACTCTCAAAGGTGGATACTCTTCATGTTAAGAAATTGTTTTTAAAAAATTTGGATTTTTATTAGGTGGAGGGGGAAGCTTAATAAGGTGGAGGGCAAGCTGAATATCCTCCTACTTGTATTTTTCCCCATAGCTTCTATTTAATGTACACCCTCTCCTTAAACAATATCCAAATATGTATAAATCACAAAAGGAGATATTTTGTAATGAGGTCAGACTGTATCCCCTAAAAGGGGTTTAAAAAATTCAAAAAAAACCCCTGATAACTTTTAACAATTTTCACTTTTTTTATTAAAAATATAATAATTTCAACATAAACAATAACCAAAATTACTTTATATTTTTTAACTTATTTCCTGGCAATTATTATTCTTTTACAATTATAGGAGGAGGGGGGATTAGTTTACAAAAAAAATATTCTAGAAGGACGTGGGTATATAAAAATGGGAAAATGAATTTTAAAAAATTCTATAAATATAAAGTTACATTTACAAAAGGGATGGGGTATTTTTTTTCTTCACGGAAAAATATTCTAAAAAATAATAATTTTTAAAAATCCTTTAAAAATTTTTTAAACTGGTACTTGAACTTTATTTTTTAAAAAAATATAGAATATTTCAATTGCCTTTCTCTACTTCTTTTTAAAAATTATTAAAGAAGAAACCAAAAAGTAGAAGGAATATTTAAAAAAATATAAATTTATTGAGTGTCCCCTTGGGCGCCTTTTTCCGTTATTTGTAGTTTTTCTATATCCACAGCTTCAGTTCACTTCCTTTTTATTTCTTTTTGGGCTTTTGCATAGGTCGATTGAAAAGCTTTTACTTATTGACAGTCGAGAAAAGGTAGAGAGAGGTAGAAAGAAAGGTGAAAGAGAGAAAGAAAAATAGTTGGGAGTTGTTTAGGTTAGCTTGACATAATGTTTTACGGACCAAATGCCACTAGGAAGAAATTTTTACAAAATGGCATAAAATTTTATTGAATGTCGTTTTGTTAAGTTGGTATTTTGAATTAATTTTTTGAGAAAGTGTGGCCACAACAATATATAGGTGAAAGGGGAAAAAATTTGGGAGAAAGACGTTATTGAAGAGAGAGGTTGAATAAGAAAATATGTAAAAATAAAAATAAAGGTAAGTCCCGAGAACAGTTTTTTTCTAAGCTAGAAAATAAGAAGTATATAGTCAATCGAGAGCTATATTATTATTGAGAGAAAAGCAATACAAATAAAATATACACACATGCAGAATTTTTGAGTGACTAAATAACAACAACACATTTTTGTCAAAGATTTCCTTTATTTTTTGCCACACGTTTTTTTTCTTTTAAAAATTGTTGCTCTAAAACTTGAGTTAAAAGAGAAGTAAAAAAATTTTTTAAGGGGTAAGAGATTAGTGAAGCGAAGAATTTTTTCCTTTGTTTTTAACAGAATTTTTAACATTTTTTATAACAGTAAATTATTTTTTCTGCATTTTTCTTGAGAAATGATGCAGAAAAAAAATTAAAAAATGATATCATTTTTGCTATTTTTCTTCTTTCTCTATAAGAAATTTAATCGTATTAGTTAACTCTCATATTTATATCAACTAATTCTTTTTTAAAAAGACCAGAATATTAAGAGCAATCGAGAGGATAGGAATTAAAAATTCTAAGTAAGCATTGCGCGATCCTAAGCAATCCTAAATTAAGAGGGTTAATTCTCTTAACTAAGACAAACACTTGTTGATTTTAGGGACCAGACGACATTAAAAGGACTCATAATCACTAAAGTTAATCCTTCCTTCACCCAAAAACACTGTCAATTTTGGAACCTGACTGGGGAGGCCGTATGCGAGAATCGAAATCGATATTAAAAAAATCTTAGTTCTCGAAAAACTGAATTTTGGCAACAAGAATCGTTCGAGATACCTAGAAACATCTTGATTCTCGATAACTTTGATTGTTGTTCGATATCTCAGTTTAATCTCTAAATAATCTTTCCAAGCTTTGGTCTTCTGGGTGTTTTATTAATTTTTATCGTTTCTTAGAATGTATATCCTTTTATTTTATTTGTTTTAAAGTGGTTGAAGTCTCTTTTCTAAAACATTTTTTTCCTTCTTCCTTCAATTATGAAAAACAAATATAAACTTTGACAATAGTAATATAGTAAATATATTCTAAGGCAATTTACGTGTGTAAATTGGAAAGAAAAAAATGAAAATGTTTTTTTTAAGAAAAGAAAAAAAAATAGAAAGTTTTTAAAGAAAAGAAGCGTCACTGAGAAAAGCGGGAACTACACTCTGCGTCAAAAATGGTTGGCCACCTAGTTTTTCCGAAATTTTTTTTTCAACTCTAAGACAGGGCGTTTGTTCTGGGAGATAAAATGTTTATACCTATCAAATTTATCTATTTACCAAACTTCTTATTATTTGATAATAGATGGATGCGTCAAAACGGGAATAACTTAAAAACGGGTGCGTCAAAATAAGTTGGCCACTTGTATTTTTGACCTATAGGAGTGGTCCGAAAAATCTACAAAAATTCCTGTAAACATATCCATTGATATGTATAGAAAATACAAAAGAAATGAAGTTCCGATATAAGTCCTTCATTGAGATCTGAAAACTCGAAAATCAACGGAAAACTGGGGTAGACGTCTTAAAAAAATATTTTCGACCCCTTAGGGTATGTGTAAAATTTTTCTTTTATACTCGACAAATAGCCAATAAAATTTGCTATAAGATACAGAAGGACCCATCCTTTTAAAAAATTTGTCCGGATCAGCGTTCAGGCTAGAATAACTGCTGCCCAGAAATAGCGTAAAAATGCACTATCTTTGGCTATCATTTTTTCTAGCCTGAACGCTGATCCGTACAAATTTTTTATAAGGATGGGTCCTTCTGTATCTCATAGCAAATTTTATTGGCTATTTGTCGAGTATAAAAGGAAAATTTTACACATGCCCTAAGGGGTCGAAAATATTTTTTGAAGTACTGTACCTCCATTTCCCGTTGAAAACGGAGGCTTGAGATCTCAGTGATCTAGATAGTTTTCGGCTTTGTTCTTTTTCTATTTTATTACATATTGATAGATAAGTTCACAGAAATTTTTGGGGAATTTTAGCTGCCCCCTAACTAGGCTTTTTAAAAGTGGCCAACTTATTTTGACGCACCAGTTTTTAAGTTATTCCCGTTTTGACGAACCCGTCTATTATCAAATAATAAGATTTTTGGTAAATAGATAAATTCGATAAATATAAACATTTTATCTCCCAGAACAAACGCCCTGTCTTAGAGTTGAAAAAAAATATTTCGGAAAAACTAGGTGGCCAACCATTTTTGACGCAGAGTGTAAATAAAAAAAAATATAAAAATGGGATGAACACTTTTCCCACATGTCCCGAAGAGTTTTACCCTTCTTAGCCCCTCTAGGCACAATTGCTTTGCCCTTCCTATTTTATTTATTTTTTTTTTACCGCAAAATAAATTATATTTATTGTTAGCACAAGCGATTTCCTATATTTTATTTACTTTAAGTAAAATGAATTTTTTTTGGACTTTATTTGAGGGATATCGGAAATATTGAAATATTTTTTTATTTTTTTAAATAAGTGGCAATTTTTTTAAATACTTATTATGACTAGAGTGACTAGAGCCCGTATTGGGACAGTCGAAAAATTCTTTATAACAAAGATTTTTGTTTGAGATCTCGACTCAGTCCGAGCTTTAATTATGATATTTATTCTCTATTTTTGAGCTCTTATTTTATTTTTGACACTAGAATTTTTTCTAAATTTTAATTTTAAAATTTCAATTTCTCCCCTAATTTTCTTCTCTTTTTCCCCTCCATTTTTTCTTCCAAAAAATCCTTCTCCCATCGGACTCGTTTATTTACTTCATCGCCGTTTTCGTTTCATTTTTTTCTCGTTTTTACTTCTAAATTTCTACTACCCTTTTCCACCTCTCATTTTTTGTCCAAATCCCTTCATTCCCCCTCTCATTTCCATTTTTTTATTTGTATATATTGGCCTATCTTTTTCTTCTTCCTTTAACTTTTTTCTTTTATTTATTCCGGAAACTTTGGAATTGCTTTTAGATTAGCTATTATCTTTTTCTCCATTTCCGGGGTTCTTTTTGTTTTTTAAGATTGATCAGTAAATACTAAAGCTCGAATTTTCAACCTGTTAGGACGGGTGTCTGAGTTTCTCAAACTGACCCGAGCCGGATTTTCCGGGCTAAAACCTCGAGCCCGGATTTTTGCTATCTTGACGCACTTTTGCAATCTAATAAGTACGTTTTTTAATAATTTTTAAAGATAATTTTTAGATTTTTTTCAGGATTTGATTTTTATCAATTTATTCCTTTAATTAACTACACAGGTCTTTCTTCAAAAAATTATTTTTTGGTTTTTGAATGGGCTGCCTTTTTAAATGTTTAGATCCTGGACCACCAGATGATTCTGTTTGTCATTTTTGGCATATTAGAGGCCTTTTACTTGATGCTCTTCCGTGTAGTAGTAATAATGAAACTACCAATAGTCAACAGCAGCAACAACTAAAACAATCAAAACCTGATAATCTTTGTGTGCAGGAAAGTGGATGTAGTAGTGGTGGGGGAGGTGGCGGAACAACAAAAAATGAAGAAGAAAATGGTGAAGGAGGATTAATACCTAAATTAACTGTTCAGGTTAAATTTTTTGAATGAAAAAAACTTTTTGAAAATAGAACTTTCCAATCTTAAAAATAATTTTGTTTTGGGAAAAAATTTTTTGTGTTTTAGGTGGATAACCAATTTTCTCCCAATTTTCCTTTTATTCTAAATTATTTTTAAATTGCTTCTATTTTTTTTTTGCAAATATAAAAAACAAATAAATTTTTTTACAGTCATCTTCAATAAAAATTAAAGTGGGGGGACCACACAGATAAAGCAAAAAAAATTTTTTTTAAAGTAAAAAAATTTTAAAATTTTTTTTAATTTTTAAAAATTTTTAGAGACTTCCCCCAGGTGTTTTATACGTTTACGAAGGAAAACTAGTCTATAGAAGTAGACGTTGGATGCCTTGGCCTTCAAATATTTTTTTATTATCTTCTTCAAGTGGTCGACGACAACCTGGGGAATTTTCGATCGAATTGTGTCAAATTGGGGATGTAAATGTTGTTGAACAATTTATTTCTCAACGAGTTTGTTTTTTTTTAATTCTTTATTTTTTTATGAATTGGCCCTTGGAAAAAAATTAAAGACCCCGGTTGACTCGATTTTGTTATTATCCTCTTTGTGCTCCCCCAAGATTTTGTAGTTCTCAAGTCCGTTATTTTTTCAAAATAAAACCTTTTCCAATTTTTTGGTAAAAAGTAAGTAAGCAATCTAGCTATCGAATAAAGTTTAATTTAATTTTGGGGGCGAAAAACATATTGGAGAAAAAATTAAATTTTGTTTTTCGTACCAGAATTGGAAAGGAAAATTTTTTTTGATTATATTCTGGTTATCTAAAATTAATTTTTTTAATACTTTAAAAATATTCAATTAGTCAAAAATAAAAGAACACGCTTTTTGACTGTTAGGCAAGAAATGGAAAAAAATTTAGGTCAAAAATAGTGAGGTTCTTAAAATTTTAAATTTTAAGGTATAAAATTTCAAAAAAAAATTAAAAAATTTTCTAAAAATTTTTTTAAGGATGGAAAGCCTTTTCGTTGTCAAGGACCTTTAGTGGATGTTGTAGTAACTGGAAAACAACCAAATATTCATTTAGGCCTTTTAACAGCTCAACCAGATTGTGTGGGTAAAGAATTGAGAGAAGTATTTTTAAGGCATAGACAACGTCCAAGAATATTTCAATTTAATTCGGTTGATATTGATGGAGTTGAAATTGAAGTGCCATAAATTAAAAATTGTTTAAAAGAAGAGGATTTTTTAGAAGGAAAAATAAATAATTTTAAAATATCACTTTTTTGAGCTTTTTTTTAAATTAGTTTTTTGTGTCTCAATATTTTAATTATGTTAAATAAAAATTTTTTTGTTTAAGAAATTTTTTAAAAATATTATTTTGGTTATATTTACCAAAAAAAAATTTTTTTTTTAATTAAGTATTTCAAAAATAATTATTTGCTTTTTTTTAAATGGTTGGAAAATTTGTAGAAATTGCATGGTGTTGCTGAAGAGGAAATGAAGTCTGCGGCTTGATGAGTTAACTACTATTCTTTTTTGATTCTGGATTAATTTTGAAGTGAATCTGAAGATGTTTGGTTATCAAAGTATTTTTTAATTTAGTAATTTTTTTTAATTAAAAAAATATTTTTTCAAAGGTAAGGTGGGTGTTGGTGGAGGTTTGATTTTGTTGAGCGAGGTGCCTGACAATAACTGACAATATAGAAGGTTTGTTTTTTTTTATTTATGTAAAATTAAGATTAAAACATTTTAAAAAAATTTTCGATAATTTTGCGAGCGTTTTAAAATGTAAAAATTTTTATAAAAATATTTATGTTCAGAAGATTTTTTGCACTCTTATTAATTACAAAAAAAAATTATTTTTTTTATTTTTAACGAACAAAAGACTTTTTAAACACTTTTAAATTTTTGGTGTCAAAACATTTTCTATCAAAAAAAGTCTATTATTATATAATAATATTTTTTAAAACCCACAGCAGGCATTTTTGAGAACCAAAAAAAAAAGAAAAGAAAAATAAAAGTATTTTTATAAAACTAAAATGGGATTTTTTGGTTATTTCCCCCGTTTAATAATTTGGGAATAAAAATTAAATTTAAAGAATCGGGGGCTTTTCTAAATTAAAAAATTTTTAGAAGATTTTTCCAAAATATTCAGACAATTTTAAAAAAAATTTTCTAAAACTTTTTTTTATTCATTTTTTATTTTCTTTTTTTTTTTTAATTGTTCTTTTTGCCTCTCCAACTTTTTTCCTTTTTTTATATAAATTATTTTTCCGTCTCGTTCCTGTTAATGCTTGTCTCATTTATTTATTTTTAAAAGGCTTTTCCTCCTCTATTTTTAATTATTTATTCTATTTATTTATGTTCTCCATTTAATTCTTTTTGAATATTTAAAAAGTTGAGAGAGAGAAATTAGCATTTAACGCGCCAAGTATTTATTTAAAAATGTTATAAAACTTTTAAGAAAAAATTAATGTAAATTTATCTACGAATATATTTTTCTTCTAAGTTAATTGCTAGTTTTTCTTGCTTTGAATAATTTAATTTTTCTTATAATTAATTTTCTTTTTCTTTTTTTAAATTTTATTTTACAGTCAAAACCGCAATTAAACCAATCCCTCTCGATTTTAGCAACTTTTCGAAAAATAAGCGACGAATATATATATTTTAGAGAAATAAATATTCTTTAAAAAATTCCAAAAAAAATTTTAAAATTTTTTTATTTAATTCAAAAAATTTCCAATTTTTAATTCTTTTATGAATTTAAAAGAATAATTCGTTGCGCTAGATTTACCTATTTAAATAAATTTAATAAAAGAATTGAATCATTTTAAAGAAAGATCACACGCGGCGAACAAAAGAAAAATAATAAAAAAATTTTATTTTATAGGATTATTTTTATTTTTAAAATTTTTTTGGTGATTTTATAAATAGAAAAAAAATTTTTGTAAATAAAAGAAACTTAGAATATTCTCCCAAAATTGCATTTTCCAAGAAAAAAAAATTTTAGAAATAATTTTTTTTGGAGGAACTTTTCCCTAGAGATTTTTAAAAAATTCAACAAACATTTTTTATTTAATTTAAATAATTTTTTTTTCTTTTTTAGGATATATTTTTTGCTTCCAAAAAATGACAATCAACATTAACAACTACAAATTATTACAAATATTTAATAATGATGAGAAATGTTAAAAATAAACAACAAAATAAATATTTTTATTATTGGAACAGGTGGAGGAGAGGAAGGTAAAATTTTTTATATTTTTTAATCGAAATGGGAATGAATAATTTGAAAATTATTTTTATTCCAATATTTTTAAATTAAATTTTGATTTTTATTAAATGGGATCAAATGTCTCCTTCAAAATAATTTAACTTTTTAAATTAAGCAAAACATCGTCATTTTCTCAACTTTACAAATATTTTCTTTTATTTAATTTTATTGTTTGGATAAATGCATCAAAATGCACATTTAAAGGTTTTTTAATTAAAAAATTTAATATGGGATCAAATGTCTCTTTAAAAAATTTAAATTTTTTAATTTTAGAAGGCAACAGTGACACTTTTTATTTAACAAAAGACAATTTTCCTTCTTCTAATTTGTCTACAAATATTTTTAAAATACCTCAATGTGCCTGTGAAGACGATTGGACTCATGCTTTTTGTAGTAGATCAGAAAAATATTTAAAAATGACAAAGGAAAAGGCGCCAACAATTTGTGTTTGCAGGTTGTTTGAAATTAAAAATTTTTTTTAATTTTTTAAAAAGAAAAATGATTGGAATACTGAAGTGTGTTCAATTTTTGTCGAGGTGTTTTAGACAAAGTGTTGCTGCTAGTACTGGACAAATTAATATTAAACAACAACATCGTCCACTGGTGATAAATGAAAAATGCAGTTGTTGTTTTAATGTAAATATAATTTTTTTAAAATAATTTTAGTTTAAGAAACTAGGAATTGAATTTTAAGGGAAAAATCAGAGCAGAAAATTTCTATTACATTTTTTTAAAATTATACCGGTTAAGTTTTATCCATAATTATTACTATAGGTATTTTTTCTTATGAACGGGATTTATTCATTTTGTTATGATTTTTTCAAATTGCTTAAGAATTTCGGACTTTGTCGTTATAATTTAAAAGAGTACGTTTGGCGGTTGGGTATTACTGGGGCATTACGGGGACACCTCAATAATAATCTAATTTTTTATGTTTTTAGCAACCAGACGCTTTTTGTAACCAATTAGAATGTCATCAAATGAGCCCAATATTTGAACAAACATCTAATACTTCTTGTAAATGTTTTTCTCCAAAAATTACAGAAGAAAAAATATCAAAAAAATATTTAAATTTAATTGAAACATTGTGTGGAGAATGGAAAGGAAAAATTATTGACTATGATGATGAAGAGGAATTAAAGGTTTTTTTTAATTTTTAGAAAAAATTTTAGAATGGAATTTTGTAATTCGTTGCTGACAATTTGTTGGAGTCTTTAAAAGTTTTTATTCACTGCTATATAGTTTCAATTTAGATTAGGACTAATGCTAGTTTCATGTCATAGCGGTAGTGTGCTCGACTGCACTACTTTTTGTTGTAGGTTCGAATCCTCTTGGGGTCAAATATTTTTTTCTTTAATATTTTGACGTTAATTTTTTTAATTTTTTAAATTAAAAATTTTTTTTTAATTTTTTTAGCTTTATTCATCTTCTAATAACATCAATATTCCTTCTACCAGTCACTCAACAACAAACAAAAATTTAAATAATTTATTTAATTCAACAGCTCCATTTGCCAGATTTTTGTCGTTTCTTTTAATTGTATTAATTGGTTCTTTAATTTTGGCTATATTAGCATGTTTTTGGAGTCATTGGAGAAGACAATATTTAAGAAAAAAGTGTGAAATAAAATTAGAAAATGAACAAAAACAAATTAAAAGAAGTCAACAACTTTTGTGTGAACAACAAGAAGAAGAAGGAGGAAGAGAAGAAGAAAATTTAAATTTGAATGAAATTAAAAATAATAAAGAGATGGAAAATGAAAGAAGAAGAATAATTGTACAAGAAATTGCTGTTTAAAGAAGGAGGAAAATTTTTTAAAAAAATTTTCAGTTTATGTAAATAGGTATATTTAAATTAATTTTAATTATTTTATTTGTTTTTTTACTTGATTGGAAGTTGAATTATTCTTTTTTGGATTTTTTTCTAATATTTTAGACTTAATTGTAATTCCAATTCAACTTCCTATCCTCTTACTAATATTTTTTTAAATTTTCCTACACTGTACAGGATCTTGCCATTTCACTCAAGAGGCCTTATTTTTACCACAACTTTTTTTTGTTTAATTTTAAACATATCAGTTCAGTTCTGAAAGGAATAAAAGCGCGTAATTCAGAGCTTTCGATTGGTATAAGAATTAAAAAAGTAATCTCAAATTTAGAGCCTCGAGAGTGAAATGGTCGGACTCTGAGGTGTCACCTACCTCTTATTTAAATTTCTTTTATGTTCTATTTTTCTATAAAAATAAATTTATTGACATTTTTTATTTTGAAATAACAAGCATTTTTTAAAGGCTTTTAAATTTTTCTAAAATTTCTTAAATTTAGTTTATTAATACTTCCAATTTTGAAGAGGAGTTTGAAGCAACAGTTTCGACTTCGATCTGAACTTAGGCAAGACGGTCAACTGTCCACTATCCTTTAAGGAAATGAGAATAATGCACTAACTGTCCATCTTCTCTTGTTTTTGCATTCTCTCTCTTCAATTATTGATTTTTGTCTCTGACCGTTGCTTAGACAAGGAAAATCATGAAGTGGTCAGAGAAGCCAAATTTTGGTTTTCCTCACTTTCTGTGGGGAAAAAATTGACTTCTCTGACTGTTTTCCTTATTTTCCGCGGGAAAAAATAAATTTTGACTTCTCTGACCAGTACTCGATTTTGTTGTCTAATTAATGGTCTGAGAAAAAAATCAATAATAGAAGAGGGATAATGGAAAAACATGAGAGACGTTTGTTTGCTTTTAATTAGTGAGAAAGGTTATTGATTTGTTTGTGTCTCTTGTTTATCAATAACCTTTTGTTTTCACGTTTTGAGAAACATTTTGTGGACAGAGTCCAAAGACGAATATGTATCATTTTATTCTATAAAAATTTTTTTAGTGAACAAATTTAAAAATTGATGAAGAATTATTTCATCAAAATGTTTCAACAACAACAATTTCTTCATCAACAAACAAATTTTTATTCCAACGCCCTCCAATTGATGAATCATTCATTTCTCCATTGAAACAACAATGGAAAGGATTTTTGTCTTCTTCAAATGTCAACAAAAATTGCTTAAAAACACCTTCACCAGCTCGAAAGATGAAACAATCTGTTATTTGTAAAAATATTGGGAATCTGTTGCTGATGATTTCAGGTTTTGTTTTTTTTTTTGATTATTTTTGTGGTCCTTTTGATGGGGATGGGGTCTTTTTGAAAGCTTGTAAAAGAGCTTATCCTCTGTCAGGCATAATCCTTTGTCTCGATCCTGTCTCTTGATGGGGTATCAGGTTATTAGGAGTCCGTGTTCCCTCTGTCCACCAATCTTTTCCATTTGCTGACATAACAAATGGAGTTCCGGCTTATCAGTGAACGGGGTATCCCAGGAGCGTTTTTTCTGTCAATAAAAAATTTTTTTAAATGAATTTTTCCCTTTTAAAGAAACTGCACAAAACTCAATTTGGCAACAACGAAGACAGGGCAACATTGGTTGGCACTCCTGCAACAAAATTCACACAGCAACATCTCCACACCTACAAGAAAAAAGGAAAAGGGTTTAGTCCTTGAAGGGGGGGGGGCTTGCGGACAAGACTTGTCGGTTTTCGACATTTTTTAATTTTTGATAATATTTTTAAGGCTGCTCTTCATGGTGGTTGGCTTTTGCTCTTCTGGTGGCTGGCCTCTGGGGCTCCCATTGGTATCCGCCTTTGGGAGCGCCATTGGTAGTGCTCTTCTGGTGGTGGTTGGCGCCTTTGGGGCCCCCATTGGTATCCGCCTTTGGGAGCGCCATTGGTAGTGCTCTTCTGGTGGTGGTTGGCGCCTTTGGGGCCCCCATTGGTATCCGCCTTTGGGAGCGCCATTGGTAGTGCTCTTCTGGTGGTGGCTGGCCTCTGGGGCTCCCATTGGTATCCGCCTTTGGGAGCGCCATTGGTAGTGCTCTTCTGGTGGTGGTTGGCGCCTTTGGGGCTCCCATTGGTATCCGCCTTTGGGAGCGCCATTGGTAGTGCTCTTCATGGTGGTGGTTGGCGCCTTTGGGGCTCCCATTGGTATCCGCCTTTGGGAGCGCCATTGGTAGTGCTCTTCTGGTGGTGGTTGGCGCCTTTGGGGCTCCCATTGGTATCCGCCTTTGGGAGCGCCATTGGTAGTGCTCTTCATGGTGGTTGGCTTTGCTCTTCGTGGTCAAGGCAAGTTTGTTTGTTATATATATTAAACATCCGCAAGTTTTGTCCGCAAATAAGCCCACTTAAATCCCTGGTTTGTATCTGGAGGAGGGAAGTGTTTTTTTAAACATTTTTAGAACTTGGAATTAACCCAAAATGCTATTTTTTGGACGATCAACTCGCCCGGCTTCCATCCAGAATGTCTGTGGGTTCGACTACAAATTAAAAATAGCAGTTTCAGGTTTTGGTTTATTCGATGAAATATCTTTTGTACATTATTTTCTATCCATTATTTGAATAAAATAAATTTATTGACATTTTTTATTTTGAAATAACATGCATTTTTTAAAGGCTTTTAAATTTTTCTAAAATTTCTTAAATTTAGTTTATTAATATCTCCAGTTTTAAAAATGTCTTCTGAAAATATTTTTGAGCCTAGTCAATTGTTAACAATACTTCAACAACGAGAAACTTTTCAAAGTAATGAGCTTGCTGAACAATTAAATATTGATCATCAAAAAATTGTTGGAGCAATAAAAAGTTTGCAGAGTCATGAGGAGGTTTGTTTGTGGAAGAGATTTTTAAATAATTTTTGAAAAAAATTTTTTAGTTGGTAGATGTAAAAGAAATTAAAATATCAAAACTTCAATTGACACCAGAAGGAGAACAAGTTTTGGCTGAGGGATCTCATGAATATAGAGTTTTTGATTTGGTTGGGGAACAGGGTGTTCCTAAAGCGATTATTGATGTGAGGTTTTAATTTTTTAAACTATATCTTTTGATTAAGACCTTCCTTTTATTTTTAGTGGAATTAGTCACTTTTTTCGGCCTTGAAAAATTATAAGGCTTCGATCCTTTTTGTTTATGCTCATATAGATTTGGGCTAGTTCGGGGCCGATCCAACCTAAAAAACCTAAATTCTTCGTTCGCTTCGACTCTGTATATCCGAAAATTCTCAAGAACCGATAATTACAGGCCCTGCGCTTCCCTCTAATTAAAAAAATTTTTTTAGAAAGAATCTTTTGGACCCATTGGTTTTGGAAAGGCAATATCTGCTGGTTGGATAACTACAGAAGTCAAAAACGGAGTTAGTTTGGTCGTTAGAAAAGCGAAACTTGTTGAAGACAAAGCTAGGCATGAGCTTAAACAAATTAAAGAAGGAACGCATAATTTGGATACAAAAACTATTGGAAATTTGAAAAAGAGAAAATGGATAAGTGAAATGTATATTTTTTTAAATAATTTGGTTAAAAGGTTTTTAATTTTTTACAGATCTGTCAAGGCATTGATTGTCTCTAAAGGTCCAAATTTCAACGAGAATTTGTCTAAACCAGAATTGGATTTGACAACTGAAATGATTTCAACGTTAGTTTTTTTTAAGTTTTTATTATTTTTTCTGTTTGTGTTTTCCTAACTTTAGGTTTAATCAAAATCAATTTTAAAAACGGGGGAGTCCTAGTTAACTAAAAAATTTTCCTGCCAATAACTGCTAACATAAGAAGTGAGAGATGGCTAACGATAAACGTTTGCTTACCTATATTTTACTTTTAACTTTTGGTCCTTAATTGGCAGTCTCTGACACTATAGCGGGATGTTGTATTTAGTCAATAGTTTATTTTGGGTGCCTCTTTTCTGAAAAACTTCCTTATGTAATAACGACCCCGTGGTTCGATTCCTACCGGATGAAATAAGTTTTTGCTTATCTAAAATTAATTTTATTTTTTAGAGGTTCATGGAGGAACAAAAACTTCAAAAAATACAATTTTGAAGCAATGGGAATAATACCACAATCTGGTCATTTACATCCTTTACTCAAAGTTAGAGCTGAATTTAGAGATATTTTCTTTCAAATGGGATTTTCTGAGATGCCAACAAATAAATTTGTGGAATCCTCCTTTTGGAATTTTGATGCTTTATTTCAACCACAACAACACCCATCTAGAGATTCACACGATACTTTCTTTTTGACAGGTTTTTTTGAAAATAATTCATGTTTTTTGGGTATATTATATGTATCAGGGATGGGTTGAATTGATAAAAAACCATGTTTCGTCTCTAGTTTATCGGGTTTCGAATAAGCTCTCGTATTTCTAGTTAGATTTACATCGTTAGTAACAAGCTCTTATTGCTTCAAAATTTTTTTTAATTTTTAGAACCAGCAATTTCCACTGAATTTCCTAAAGACTATGTTGAGCGTGTTAAAAAAGTGCATTCTGAAGGTGGATATGGATCTCTAGGGTATTTTTTGATTTTTTTTTTGAATTTTTAACTCCTGAGCATTTGATTGTTTTCTTTTTAATTTAAAAGCTAAAACAATCCACATAAAAGTTATTAATTAACGAAACAATTAGCGATCCTCTGTAGTGTAGTTGGTTGTGTATAGGTTTTGTGGTTATAATTTTGAGGGTTCGATTCCTTTTTAAAATCATTTTTTAATTTTTTTTAAATATTTATTTTTAAAGATACAAGTATGATTGGAACATCAAAGAAGCTCAAAAAAATTTATTACGAACACATACAACAGCTGTATCTGCAAGACAATTATATTCACTTGCTAAAAAGGTTTCCTTCTGTTAAATTTTTTTTAATTTTTCCTCTTAGGGTTTTGTGCCAACAAAAATGTTTAGTATTGATAGAGTTTTTAGAAACGAAACTTTGGATGCTACCCATTTAGCTGAATTTCATCAAGTTGAGGGAGTCGTTGCAGAAAAAAATCTTTCTTTGGCACATGTTATTGGACTTTTTACTGAATTTTTTAGGAAATGTGGTTTGTTTTTTCTTTATTTTTCTTTTTGAGTTTTAAAAATGGGAATATAGTCAAGGCTAGGTGGACAGGCATTTTTTAGCTTATTAAGTTTTTCAGGGACTTGAGGAATTTTTTTAAATTTCTGAATCTAGTCCAGGACATTAGATTTAAAAATTAAAATTCCTAAATTTTTCCTTATTTAAAGGAATTGAAAATCTTCGTTTTAAACCAACATACAATCCATATACAGAACCTTCAATGGAAATATTTGCTTATCATCAAGGATTAAAGAAATGGGTGGAAATTGGAAATTCTGGAATGTTTAGACCAGAAATGCTTTTACCAATGGGTTTGCCTGATAATGTTTGTGTTGCTGGTTTTGGATTGTCTCTTGAAAGGTTTTTTTGTTAAATTAATTTTTTTAAATTTAAGTTTAAAATTTCTAGGCCAACAATGATTCGCTATGGAATTTCAAATATTCGTGAGCTTTTTGGACACAAAATTGATCTTCAAATGGTCTACAACAATCCGATATGTCGACTTGATGTAAAAGAATAAAGATTTTTGTTATAAAGAATACTCTTGTTAATTAATATATTGAATTTGTTTATATTTTTAGCTGTTAAAGTTTTAATGGGTTTTGAAGTATATACTATAGGTTTGAAAAATCGATATATCGATTAGTATCGATTTTTTGAAAAATAAAATTTTGAAAAATAAATTATCGATTGATATTGATTTTCTGAAAATTTAAAATTTTTAAAAAATAAATTATCGATTAGTATTGATTTTATCGATTGATATTGATTTTCTGAAAATTTAAAATTTTTAAAAAATAAATTATCGATTAGTATTGATTTTATCGATTAGTATCGATTTTTTGAAAATTTATAATTTTTAAAAAATAAATTATCGATTAGTATCGATTTTATCGATTAGTATCGATTTTTTGAAAATTTATAATTTTTAAAAAATAAATTATCGATTAGTATCGATTGATATCGATTTTTGAAATTAGCCACTCAGCTCTCAAAAAGTCGCGCTCAACCGACCACAGTTTTTGTATTTACTTTTTATCTCTACCTGCACTATTTCTTAATTTCAATTTCTCTAATTATGGGGATAAAAAGTCATTTATTTTAAATACATTTCATTATGCCAAAATACGCATGTTTTCAAATTTTGTGGACTAAATGTCATCAAATTTATACGAAAGCATCATTTATATTAGAAAATTAGATATCACATACATATACATAAAAATAGAAAAATCAGAAATCGCTATCTGACTGGTCTGAATAAAATAAGAAGATCGCCACCCTGAAAAAATAAGAAAAAGTAAATTAATTAAAATAATCGAGTACTTGAAAAAAGGATCGAGATACTTGGTAAAAATCCAGGTATGCTTGTCCAAGTTATGGAATTGAGGAAATTTGAAAAAATTGCCTGAACCTTGGACCCCCTAAAAAACCCCAATCGCTTGACTATAGTCCCACTAACAAGACTCACTACTTTTTCAAGTACTTCGATTGTTAATTCCCCAAAAATTAAAAAAAAAACCTGTTTCCATATCAAATGTTTAACAGTCCTCAAATCCATTTCTGGATCCAATTTTTGATCATTACAAAAAAGCTCAATTTTTTCTTCAATATTTTCAGGCATTGCAGGTAAACTTGAAGTTGTTGTTCCACCCCCTCCATTTTCATTTGATGAATTATCTGCCGGATATAAAATTTTTTCCCAAACATGTTCCATTACTTTACGGCATTGAAGCATTTCTGTTGCGCTTAAACGATCTCTGAAAAATTCAAAAAAATTCTTAATAAGAAGTTTAAAAAAAAGACAAACTTTTTTATTTGAAATTTGGGTATAAAAGAGCCATGAGGTTGTAGATAAAATGGAATTTTGTTAAATTTTGGAAAATGGTTGGATTCAACGACCTGGAAATTTAAAAAATTAAAAAAAAGGAAAAAAACAAACCTGTAAAACCCAAACAGGCAATACATCTTTTAACATTGCAGAATCAGATTGTGAAGCAGCATCACGAACACTTGTTCGAAATAAAGGTCTTACAAGATCATCAGTACTTTGACTAAAATAAAAAAATAAGTTCACTAGAAATAGGAAAGTTTTAGGAGTAGAAATGATACAGAAGAAAAAATATTGGGGAGAAGTGTCCATAATTTTAGTCGTTAAATTTTGAAATGTCTTAAACGGAAAGTATCTTTTCTTTTTTTTCTCCAAGAAAAATTTGCAAAAAAAATCTGAAACACTAACCGAATAATAATTGGAGTATGCAAAGGAAGAGAATAAAATCCTTGTAAGGGAGAATCACCATCATCGCCTTGATAGGAATATGGCCATCTTTCAAAAAGACTTCTCAACAACAGACCACCAAAATTGACTTAAAAATTAAAAAAAAATATTTTTTAGAAAAATTTTCACAAAAAAACCTTTAGCGTCACTTGGTTTATCAGTAAAACCAGCATCTCTAGCAGATACCCAAGCAGAAAAAACATCACTTTCATCTAATGTAATCTCAAGAACCTTGAAACCAAAATTTTTCAAGTTTAAAAAAACAACTTACTCCACATTTAGTTTCAACAGAAAACCAACTAGGTATCCAAGACTTTCTAACATTTTCTCTAATAACATCTTCTATGCTTGTGCCTTGCGGCAAATTTTTCAATTTTTTAGCTTGTAAAGCATCCCAAAGCTCCAAATTTCCATTGCTATCTTTACTCACAATCTGGCGACGATCATTTAAGACGGCATATTTTCTGATGCTTGGAGCGCCTAAAAAATAAGAGAAAAAAATATAAAAGAATCTACCAGTGGTCAGGTTTGAGGACTAGTGGCAGTTGGTAAGTTTACTCCCTGTATAACACTAAAGTTTGTGGCACATCCCGAGTGGAGGGAGGCAATCGGGTCTAGCCTTGCTTGTAATTCTAAGATAACAAGGTGGCGTTTAATATTACTAGTTAGCTACTAATAAAAAGCATAAAATTAAAAAAAACCTCCAATCGTCATGTCAGGTTGTCTAACTTTTGGTGATGTATTATCAAATCCATGAAAATCAAGAGGTATAGGCCAACGATTAATAGAAGAATCCCAAGTAGCAGCCCACAAATGTTTTTGCTGTTGCTGTTCGCCATCATTAACCAAAATTAATTTTTGTATAGGTTTTTGTTCAATAAAAAGAAGGTCAGAAGTTCCCAAATTACGCATAGGTGTTCGAAAAACTCGACGATCTCGACCACCCGAATAAATTGTAGAGAAATTTGAATCTGTCTAAAGATTTAAATTGATTTTTACAAAATTAAAAAATTTTTTCTTAATTCTTCCTATAATTAGAAACATAAAAACCATTAAAAACTTGTTTAAAAAATAATTAGAATTGAGAAAACCTAACTATAAAATAGAAAAACGATGCTAAAAAAAATAATTCCCTATCAGGGATCGAACCCCGAAAAACTAAAATAATATTAGCTACTAAAGATGACTCGTAAACCACTACACTACAGACTGACATGACTCTTTATATGTAGCTAAATTTATATCTACTAAAAAAATTCACTAAATCTACTATTTTTGAGATAGTTTTTAAGACAACTTTTAATTAACCTGAAGAGCCCAAACGCTATCTGAATGACATCTAACCGCACCAATGCAACGTTGTTGTCCAATACTCCAAAGGCGAATAGTTCCATCACTGCTACCTGACAAACACTAAAAATCTCAAAAAAATTTTTTAAATAATTTAGAAATTCAAAACCATAGTTCCTTCTCTATTAACAGCAATTGCTCTAATATTTTCTGTATGTCCACGTAATTTAACAATTTTTTGACATGTTCTAGGGTCCCAAACTCGAAGAATATTTTCTGTTGAACCAGCAATAATGACTGTTCCTAATTCATTCATGGCAAGCGAATAAATGCTGTTTTTGGTTCCACGCAAGGAAGAAGCTATAAATTTTTAAAAATTATTTATAAGCTTAAAATAAAAGGATAGAAATGTTACGGATCTAAAAAATGTTCGGGTTTACCTCTAAACCTTAAACCCGTGGAAAAAGCCTTAAAATGCTATTGTCGATAAAATTTTTAAAGACAATTTTCAAGAAAGCATCTGCTCTAAAAGAGGTTGTTAGAATTTTAGGATGGTCAAAGAAACAAAAATGAATTAGTTTCTTCTTCCACAACAGTCCTAATCCCTCCCAAAAAGTATAAATAAAAATTAAAAAATATATACTTGTAACTGTATTATTCGTTGCTGTCACTTTAGTAAGTGTATTAACATCCCATAAATATATACACTTATCCAAACCAGCACTAGCAACAGTTTCTGAAGGTTCACGAGAATAGGCCAAACAACGGACACAATCTTTGTGCGTTTTTAAAGTTGAAAGACAAGTTCCTTTTTTTCTGACATCCCAAACTTTTACTGTTGTGTCGGAGGACGCAGAAATTACTAAAAAAAGAAATCTAGGCCTTAATTTAAAAATAAAAAACCAACGTCTACTTCCACCACTACAAAGAACAATATCATTGACCCAATCACAATGATGTTCTAAACAACGAAGAAATGGATCATTTAAACCTTGTTTTGCCAAAATATCCCATTGTCGAATTACAGAATCTGAACCAGCAGAAAATAAATGCATTGAACTACAATCATATTGAAGTGAATTTATAAATCCTCGATGCTTTGTTTCGATTGGAGAATTTCTTATTAGAAAAGAAATCTAAAAATAAAAAAATTATTTAACAAATTTTTTATTTAAAGAAAACCTGCGTTTTCTTTTTTATAGGAGGAGGGGGTTGTTGTTGCTGCTGCTGTTGCATTATTTTTTAGTAAAATATTAATTTTCCTTTGCTAAAAACTTTTTTTCAATAATCAAGGTAATTTATAAGATGTTGAAAAATCAAAAAAGGAAATCTAGACTTAAATAAATCTTTTAAAAATTATTTAAGTTTTAAAGAAAAAGTGTGTTTACTGCCTGAAAACGAAAACAAATTTTAAAAAATACTACAAATATTTGTTTGCAAAATAATAATTTTTTGTCGCCATAAAAACATCTCTCTGTCAGCAGTTGCAACTCCTAATGGGTCCTTAAAAACATTAAAATTGTGAAAATGTAAAGGTCGATTTAAAAAAAGGAACAACTTAAAAATTACACATTAAATCCCAAAAGTTTAGAACCGCAAAAAAAAATAAAATTAAAACCTTTCCAATTTCTCTTCTGCTCTTCCTATTTCTACTGCATCCTTCGATTTCAATCAAAAATTTAGGCGTTGAGGAGGTAATAGAGGATGGCAAGAGTCTAATTCGAAATTGTTGGCATCTCTAAAAATTCAAAAAAAAATTTTCTTCAATTTACAAACAAAAACCATTACATTTGATCACAAATAAAATCTAAAAGGCGAGCAAGTGGAGGCCCCTCTGCTGGTGTGTTGTTATTGTTGGTGATGGTCTAATGATAAAATTAACGGGAAATCCCCGAAGGAAACATAACTCCACGGCACTGACCTACGAGAAACTCACAGGCACTGACCGACAAGATAACTCACTGGCACTGACCTACGAGAAAACTCACAGGCACTGACCGACGAGATAACTTACTGGCACTGACCTACAAGAAACTCACAGGCACTGACCGACGAGATAACTCACTGGCACTGACCTACGAGAAACTCACAGGCACTGACCGACAAGATAACTCACTGGCACTGACCTACGAGAAAACTCACAGGCACTGACCGACAAGATACCTCACTGGCACTGACCTACAAGAAACTCACAGGCACTGACCGACAAGATACCTCACTGGCACTGACCTACAAGAAACTCACAGGCACTGACCGACGAGATATCTCACCCAAAAAACCCCCAAAGGACAACTACCCAAAGAAACCCCAAAGAGACAACCCCAAAACCTGAACAGAAAGACGCATGTCGATAAAGAACACTAAAGAAAACCTGTAAATTATTTGAAATAGAAATAATTAAATTAGCAAAATTCTTAAAAAATATTCACCGTCATTAAACGGAAATTATTCAAAAATAAATGAATTAAGTTTTAACGAAAAAGTGTGTTTACTGTCTGAAAACGAAAACAAATTTTAAAAAATACTACAAATATTTTTGTTTGCAAAATATCATTTTTTTATGTCGCCATAAAAACATCTTCTCTGTCAGCAGTTGTAACTCCCAATGGGTCTTCAAAAACATTGAAATTGTGAAAATGTAAAGGTCGATGATCTTCATGATAAAATTCTTTTGGAGCTGCTAAACAAACATCATATTGCATATTTGAATCGTGTCGAACACCTTAATATATTTTTTAGAAAAAAATTCCTAAAGATTTTTAGGTTAAAAAATTTGATTTTTAAGAGTATATCATCAAAAATAATCTTTAAAAAAAGTAAACAAACCCATAAAATTATAATTCCAAACAGCAGACGACGGAACCATAAAATAGCCAAGAAAACGGTCAGACAAAAGCATTTGTACTTTTTCATAATGTGAAGGCAAATAACCTTTTGGATTATTTCCTTTATCAGTATTATTACGTCCCCATTCATAACCACTTGGAGTTAAACGATAAGCAGTTAAAGATACTGATCCTGGTGTAAAACTACAAGTAACAATAACACTTCTTTCACCATCCCATTGATTTTGATGAATAATTTTTGAATGCATTGTAACATCTTGTGGTGATAATTGTGGTAATTCGTTTGGTTGAGTATGCATCCTTTAAAGAAAAATATCAGAAAATTTTCAAAAAAAAATTTCGGACAGTTTCAAAAAATTTTTCGAAAATTTCAGAGATTTCTTTAAACAATCTTACCATCCAAGAGGTTCCAAATCTTTCAGAAATTCATGTTGTGGAAGTTGATTTGGTAAATGTACAACTTGATGTGTTCCCCATTGTGGTGGTAATATAATACAACGAATTTCTTTTACATGAGGATTATCAGGAGGAGAAATTCCATAAATATAACCAGCAATTTGCGTTCGTAAATCAGAAATTGTTATGAATTTTTTGAGAATATTTTTGGGCAAAATATATGTGTAGCCAGTATCTTTAACATCATCAGAATTGACGTAAATATGTTGAGTTCGTAAATGTAAATTTGTAGAGCTTTAAAAAAAACAAGTTGAAAAAATGAGAAATAATTTGAAAAATGTTTTTTGTTCTGCTTAAGCTATTGAGAAATCTTTTCTATAGGTATATGATCTCCTAACCCCGAGGATTCAAAAATTTATTTTTTTATGTCAGCAGCTTCCCTGGTGTAGATCCAAATGCGAACTAAAATATATAAACAAACCTTATAGCTCTAACACGCCATTCAGTTCTTGAAGAAAATGTTTGTGTTTCATAATTACTTGTAGTTGCCGAAATAATTTCATCACCATGTTTATTAACAGATTTGGTTGTTGTAGCAGTTAATTGACTTTGTTCTTTTGTTTGTTTTTCAATTTCAGCAATTTGTTGTCTTTGTTGTGACGGTGCACTAATTTCCATTCCAAGAATAATATCTCGAACTTCTGATTGTGTTAATGAACCAACATTAACATTATTTTTCTTTCCATAATCATTTAATATCATATCTTTTAATGCTAATTCAACTTTAATCCATTCATCATCTGATAATGTTGGCCAAATATGGTGAGATTCTGTTACTGTTGTTCTATCAGGTTTTAATATAACTTTTGTTTTGTCTGGATTTATATGCATTCCACGCATTATTAAAATAACTCGAGAAAATGCTGTGTAGCTTGAAATTGTCTGGAAAAATAAATTAATGTTAAAATTAGAGATCGGCATGGGAGTAATTCCGCATGGGATTTTACAAGATCCCGTCCCGGAATCCTGGGTTTTAAGCAACAAACGGAATTACTGGGATTGATCTCGCAGAATGTTTCCTGTTCGCTCTTTTGAAACTCGATCGTGTCCCCGGATCCCGGGAATATCTAATTAAATTAAAAAATTAAAAACCTTAAGCCAATCATCATAAAGATTAAATAAGACCATTTGAGGTTCATTTGCTTTTAGAATAAGATCACCAAACTTTTCAATCTAAAAAAATTTTTTCAAAAATTATTAAGAATTGTCCTCTTACTCTCATAATAGCTTGGAATGGGAGCATTAATTCTGACCCTTTAATAACAATATTTGGAAAATCAAGCAAGTGAACTTCCAAAGGATCAAGCATAGCTTTACGTGTTACAATAATTTGTCTGGGTTGTTCTTCAACAGGTAATGAACGAATTAATGCAGCTACTTCTTCAGCAGTTTTCCATTTTGCCAACTTCAAAATAATGATAAAAAGGCAAAAATTAAAAGAAACCTGGCTCAAACGTTTCTGACCAGCCCAAACACTTGTATGAATAATTTTTAAGAAAAGCTGTCCTGTTCGAGGATTAAAAATGAAAATGGCTCCATTCATCGGTTTGGTGGTTAAATTTCCTTCGAAGGTCTGAATACAACAAAAAATACTTTAAATAAATTTATGTAATTATAAACCTTGTGAATAGTTACACGATATACATTAGTATCGTCAACAAACCAAATACTAAAAAATTAAAAAAAAAATTTTTTTAAAATCAAAAAAGCAAACAAACATTTGATTGCTAAAAAGTTCTCCATAATTTTGCGATGTAAGATATGGCTCTGTAGGTTCAGAAGAGTATAATTGAAGACCTTTTCGAATACGTTCACGAAGTACATAAAGTGCAGGATTTGCTTTAATTATTTTTGCCATAGCTTGACGAATTAATTCTTTCATTCCTGGGAACCAATTTCCATAAGCGCTGTACAAGTTATATGCCAAATCGATTGCAATTAAGATTCCATTAGGCTTTAAAAATATTAAAAATAAGTGACTCATTACCTTTAATGCTACAATCAATCGCGCGCGTTCTACGACAGATGTTAGGTGACAAGACGCAAGCGAGGCGGAAGAAGGTTCTTAATGAACAACGCCGGAATCTTGTCATCTGCCGTCCGTCGCAAGACGCACGCTATTCTTATGCGAAGGTAGCATATGTAAGATAAATTTTTACCGATGGATATATAGACATATTGTCAGTTGTATAATCAAGGAATTTAGCACGAGAATAACGTTCAATATCGTGAGAATCATAATCACCCCAACGAAGTTGAACATCTAACCAAAACTTTTGTGTTGTTGTATTATCCATTACATCTTTAGTATCAGCCAAAAGGGATGGACGAGAAATGTGCCATTTATATTGGGCAAAAAGTAAAATATCAGCGCAAGAACTATTCATTTTGTATGATTTACGAGGGTGAATAGTCTCTTTTTGAACAGTTTGAATTTCTAAAGGATCAAGCTCGAGATCAAAAACTTGACATAAATCCATAACAACAGACTCGTGAATTTTCTGCCATAAGTGAGCACGGAAGATCTATAAAAAATTAGTAACATGATAAAAATGTTCAAAAAATTTGCCTGAATAAGGGAAATTTTAAGAGTTGGCAATTTTCCATGCATAAAAATTCCCGTCAAGTCCAGTTGCACTTGGAATCCAACATAAACCTAATTTTAAAACATATTATAAAACAAATCAACTATAAAAACAAACGTTTGCTCTATTAATTGTAGGAGACCACCAAAGTGTAAAACGACGATTTGGAATTTGATTTAATCCAGAACGTTGGGCATTTGTTAATTTTTTGAATTTCATCGACTCCTCGAAACCAGATGCACGTTCCCAAAAAAGTCCTTCCCATGTAGGGAAATAAGTGCCCTAATAAAAATTAAATTATAAACAAAAATAATTTAAAAATCAAACTCGAAATAGTGTATGTTCAAGAATTCCTTCAACACCTCCCAAAGCTTGTATCATATCAGTTCTGTAATTGTTCAAGTTCCAAAGTTTTCCATCATGTCTTTGATGTGTCCACCAGAAAGGATTTTGTTTCAAAATTTGATAAGCCTTAAATTCTGTTCGAACTCTCCATCCCTTGTCATAAGCAAGTGTATTTCGATCTTTTTGGAAGAGTGTATTGATTCGAGGAATTCCTCTATCCCAACTATCATCCAAATCTTCCAAAGTAAGACGGCGATTCTGTGCATTTGCTTCTTGTCGCTTGAGTGCGTATTCTGCCCAAACACGTTGTGAGTCGACAAATTCTGCTTCCCAAGGCTTTAAAAAATATTTTTCCTTTAAAAATTAAATTAAAATAAGACCTGGATGTAGCGATACAAGTTTGGAATAATTTGATCTTCATCATGAGTCATTCCACTTCTAAAATGTGTAACACCTCCAGCATCAGTTTGACGCATCCAACGCAAATCTGATTGAGGAATTAACACATGCCCCATAGAAAGCATTCCAAGACCACCGATTTCTTTAGGAGTGTAAAAGACGACAGGAGGGAAACGTGCAGGCATTTTTGAGTTTAGACCGATTTTAATTCTAAAAGTAGAAAAAATATTCTTAAACAGCATAAATAAAATTTGACCGAGTCTGAATTTTGTTTTCACATTTTACCAAAAGATCCAACAATTCTTGTGTATTTACAACAGCTTCGCGGTAGTAAGTCATCAAACCAATAAGCGCAGTATTCCATTTGTTAACAATTTTAGTAAAAGTAGTTGAACCAGAAGACATAAGAATTTGCCTAACACGATTATGAAACTTTTCCATCGATTCTGAATCAACTTTTAAGAAGGCTTGGGCAGTTCGTTCCTTTGTGATCTTTAAAAAAAGGATAAATAAAACATTTTAATGCAAGAAAAACCTCATTTTGTAAGTTCCAAATTCCGTCTCTATTTGCTGTCACATCATCAGAGGCAGTTCGACATTTTGGAAGAATTCGAGCCTCAAAACCAGACATATCGAATAACAAGTTTGGATTATCCTTGCTGTAGACAGAAACAAATGAATTTTCCCACTCTATTGTTGTAAGAGAACGAGGAAGCCGATTCTAAAAAATATTTACAAAATGAAATGGAAAAAACCTTGATATCCCAAAAGACAGCACGTCCAAGGTTAACATCATGTTTCATTAAACGCATACGAGCATCTCTAGGCCAGCACTTTTTGTTGTTATATCCAACAATATTTTCATTGTTTGGATCTGGATGTTCAGAAAGGTAGCGTTGAATTAAATCTTTTGTCTCGTCAGCATTAAATCGGAAGAAGATCCAAGCTTTGTCAATATAACGGCAATAAAGACGAATTGGGTGACATGACTGAACAATGACATCTTCGAATGACAAAAATTCGTTTGGACACTAGGAAAATTAAAAAATTTTAATTCTGTAAAAAGGAAAAAATACTTGTGGCGGTCCAGCAATTTCACTGGCTCGACGAAGTCCAAGAATAAGCAAATCCAAAACAAGTCCATAATATTGAACGATAAATGATGCAAATTGTAATCCTCGAATGATTCCTAAAAAATAATTTAATAAAAATAAGGCATATTTAATAAAATTACCAAAAGAGTTTGTATGGTTCATGTCCTTATAATTCACTGTAACGTTGTTTTTAGCTGTCATATAATCTGCAATGTTGTGATCAACAATTAAACGAAGCAATCTGTTCAATAAAGTCAAGTCCATCTTTTCATACATTTTTTCAAGTCTAGCTTCTAATAAAACATTGCATTCTCCTTCATCAGTATCCCAAACATCTTGAAGATTATTAATTCCTTGACACCATTTGTAGACTAATAACGGAGCAGGTTCAGTATCGGCAGGTTTAACCCATGATGGAAATAGACGTCGCTTATCGGCTTCATACCAAACATATTGATCCAAATAAGCATCAGTAACTTTTTCAAGAGGTTCAATATCGTAGACAGGAATTAAATGACTGTAGAGATCCATAAATTCAATTCCGACTTCCTTGAATGAACGCATCGTTAACATATGACGTTTAATTCTTGAAAGAGCTTCGTGTGGATTATCATAAGCTTGTTCAATTAATGCCAACTCTTCTCTCTGACTTTGATTTAAACGATTCTTGACTGAATATGCTTCTTTTAAACGTTCTAATGCCAAAATAAGAAGTTTTGTGTCGTGTTTGTATGAGAGTGGTGGAAATGGAATTGGTGAAAAACGACGAGATTCAAGCCAGTGAACTGTTGTTGTATAAATTGCGACTGCTTCTTCGGCACTAACATATGGACCGTCTTTCAAATAGTTGTGTTGACGTTCTTGTTCAGACTTTAAAAAAATATTTAGCAAATTATAAATGTTAAAAAATAAAAACCTTCAAATAAAGACGAGTTAATCGTCCCAAATTCTTTTTACAAACAGTCTTATCCACAGTTGCTCCGCGACGAACTCTTTCACGATTGTAGTGTGCTGAATTTGTCCACCAATCTGCTTTTGCTTTTACATAACGCAAAATCATGTTTTCAACAGGAGTAGGCAGGCCTGGGACTTTCCAAGGAATATTTGCTTTCCAACAACGCCAAGCTTCACTCAAATGTTGCAATATTACTCTAGCTTTATTCTGTTTGATTCCTTCGGGCATCATGTCCAAAATATCGTGCATAACAGCAGCTCTAAAAAATAAAAAATATTTTCCACTAGCAATTATAAAAGAACCTCAATTCAAGATCAAAGTGTGACTCTACACGTTGTTTTGTAACAGTCTTTGCAACACCTTTGGAATGTCTCCCTTCAAATTGACGTGAAAGCAAGTTGCCTAACCAACGTTCTAAAAGTGGAGTGATTCCTCTCAAGAAGAAAAGCCAAACTCTCCAGCCTGGTGCCCAAAATCCACAGCCTGGTCCTTTGCCTGAATTTTTGTAATTTTATTTTTAAAGTTAAAAAAAAGTAAACTAACCAACAGGCCCAGTATTAAATCGATAATAAATCAAATGTTTCAAATCTTTGCACATACGAACTTGTCTCATCAATTTATATTTATAACGATACATTCCAGTTAGTTGACCAACATGAGCAAAAATATATTGAAGTCCATCAGAAAGTTGATAAGCATCCACATTATTTAATCTGTATTGTACGTGTGCATCTACAACAAGTTTTGCCAAACGTAAAACTTCACGACACAAGTGAAAAGCATTTCCGAAACGAGACTTTTTACGTTCTTTAGTTGTCAACGTTTTTACAGGCTAAAAAAATAAAAAAATAGAAAAAAAAGCGACAGACTTTTTAAAAGAGACATTTGATCCCAAAAATTAATTAAAATAACCTTTAAATTGAAGTTATAATCCAAGTGAAGATAATTCAAATTTTTTCGATGAATCAAAAGGTTTAACATATTATAGCCTTGACGAAGAACTTGTAATCCAACTTCAACCCAGTCAAGTGTTGTAGATTGGAAAAATTTTGTAGCTTTGAAAGAACGGAAAAGATAACTAAAAATAAAGAAAAATTACTTTTAAAAAATTTTTTCAATTCAAAAAACCGTTTTTTCTGTGGCTTTGGAGGTCGATGTTTCAATGCATTTAACACAAAAACTTTCAACAACTTTTGGTAAGAAACTCGAACTTTGACAGGCATTCCAGCAGGACAATGTTCTTTATACCAAGTTTTAACTAAAGGTACATCAATTATTCGTCGAGTACCACCAGAGCGTGTATTGAATGGTCTCGGTGCCCAAATCAATGCCATTCCATTTGCTGTATTTTCGGTGTAAAGAGGAAATTCGCTAAACATTGCTTGCATTGAGTAGGGTAATTGAAATTCTTCTTCGTCATCTTCAGGTAAAGGTTCTGGCATCTAAAAATTTTTTTAGAAAATTTATTAAAGATCAGGAAAGTTTTGCATGATAAATAGAATACTGATATACGACAAGAGTGTCATGGATTATCCGAAAACCGATACCCGAAACACAGACTTTTTGGCCCCATAAATTTTCGAAAACACGTGACACTCTTGTTATAGATTTCAGAGTTCAAATGTAGAAAATAAATAGAATCTGACCAAAAATCAACATATAAAAAGATTAATGGCCCGCCTATATTTTCTTTTATTTTTGCGATTCCAAAGAACAAAAAATTTATATCGTTTAAAATTTTTTGTTAGTTAATGGCATCGCCTTGTCTTTGACTCTAAAAATACTTGAAAAATTTTTTACCCGTTCAGTATGTCTCTGCGCAATTGGATTGATAAGAGGATCAAAATAGAAAGCTGGAAGGTCATAATCTTCAGTTTTAATATAAACTACTGATGGAGTGTGATACCAACAAACAGTTACAGGCAAAGCACTAATCAAATTGTTGTACATGAAGGGAAACGCAATTCTATATTCTGTCCGAATTGGAGAACGAATAATAACTTTGTTGATGTCATTGAATTCGTTCCAGTCTTCATCACTGGAAAAGAAGCAAAATAATCAAATAAATAAAATCTAAAAAAACATACTTAAAAGTCATATCTCTTATTAAAGGCTCAAATTTAGGTCCTCCAGGAATTGCAACATTCAAAGCCTTCGCAGTGAAAAACGATTTTAGGTCAAACAAATAAAAATAATTTTCATCCAAAAGATCAGTCAAAAGTTGATTTGCAAGACGATAAAGTGTAGACATCATTGGAATTGTAAAAGTCCATTTTCGATAAGATTCTCCGTTGACAAATCTTTAAAAGAATTTTTTTATAATTTTAAGTAGGATTCTATCGTCAATGTGAAAGGGAATTTCCCTTCCGGTAGAAAGCTTGCGGAGGCCCGTCCTGAATACGAATTCCCTGCAACACCCTCTCATGTCAGTAAGTCGGCCCCTGCTTACAACATACAAAACTAAACCAAAGTTTAGAAAATTAACCTTGTTTTAGCCAAAGGTTTATGATCATAAAGCCAATCTTTCACCAATCCTTCTTCTTCCTCAGTCAACTCCATTTGAATTGGTTCCAAAGGTTCAACATCCAAAATGTTATCCGCATAATCAAGCGGCGGTTCTTCATCGTCAAATGGTGGGAAACGCATTCGCTTAACAAAAAAGGCAAATTACGACATTAAAAACTAAAGAAACCTTAAAATGTCTTCGATCACGTTTTTCTCTTCGCATCATAATCCACATAGTTCCCCATTGTGCAATAAACACAGGTTCAATAACACGAGGAATTTCATTGACAAAAGTTATTGCTCCAGTAATATGATACAAAACCTTGATGTCACGTATTTGCTCCCATGGCATTGGCATATTTTCGATGAGTTTTATAACAGCATGAGGCATGTATTTCAACGCTCCAAGATAAACACGTTTGTCATGGCGGTATTTGCGGGAAGTCATGTCGCCATGATCTCGAACAATTTTGCGAACGTGTTCTAAAAAAGATATTGAAAATGCTTTAAGAAAAGCTCAGAGAGTAAAAGAGGTAAATGTTAAGCTCAGGCAGGCATCGATCCTGCAATCTCCTAGCAGTTATTGTTAGGACGCTTTTGCTCTAACGACTAAGTTACCGACTGATTTTAAGATCAGACCCATCCCTAATAAACGTTTTTTGTTTCTTACAGATCAAGCAAATCAGTTCATGGATCTTTCCCCCTTTAAGGATGTAGTTGAATCTATTCCTTCTCAAAGTTGGATGCTCATTCCTCTAACAATATTATAAGCCATAAAAGAATAGCCCAAATTCCGGAGACAACAAAAATAATAAAGTAAACAAACCTGGAGGCATTTCCTCTTTTTGTGAGTCGACAAATCCAAATTTGCGTTTTTCTGCAAAACGTTTTGATTGTAATTGTTTCCATTTCTTTGATTTGTCTGTTAATGCCCTCTCTTCTTGTTGTGACAAAATTTGTGATTTTGCATCGTATGAAGGTGCTGAAGAAACACCTGGCCTTCCCATAAAAGAAACAGGAACTGGTGCAGACATTTATTTATTGAAATTGAAAAATATCTTCTAAAAACAATGAAGCTTAGAAAAGAAAAATGAAAAAAACTTAAAAAATTAAGTAATTTTTCTGAAGAAAACTCAAAATATTTCGGTGGGGTATGATTCAGCGCCCACGATTCAGCGCACACGATTCAGCGCACACGATTCAGCGCACACGATTCAGCGCCAGCACGATTCAGCGCCCACGATTCAGCGCCAGCACGTTTCAGCGCCAGTTATTAAAAATTAGTGTCCGGCGCCGGAACGGATATTTCCGGAGTTCGGGTCCCAAATCCAAGTTTTCCGGTTTCCGGTTTTTTCCCGGACCGGATTAATCCTGGAAAATCCGACCGGATCCGGTCCGGCGCCGGGCACTAATTTTTAAGAACTGGCGCTGAAACGTGCTGGCGCTGAATCGTGCTGGCGCTGAATCGTGTGCGCTGAATCGTGGGCGCTGAATCGTGTCTAACCGAAAATATTTTGTCTAACCTCTCTTTTCTCATTGCACTATCTCGTCATAAATATTTCAATCTGCCACCAAGGGTAAAAATGGACAAAATGTCACAAAGACATTATACGATTGACATTTTGCCAGTAGACAACAAGTCAAAAAGGGTAAAAACGATAAAAGGCCAAAGACCGCTTCAGTGGACATTTGAACGGTAAAGTGTGGATAAGTGGAGTTGTGTTAGGTTCAAGAAGGAGATTGGAATAATTTGTGGATGGTTCGAATCCTATCTAAAGCAAATAATTAAAAAAAGTTATTTTAGCTTTTAAGGCCTACAAGTTTTATGAATAAAAAATTTTTCTAAAAAATAAAAATTTACAACCTTTTTATTTAAATAAATTAACAAATATTAGAAGAATTAAATAAAAATTAAGTGATAATTAGTTAAAATTAAGTGATTAAAAAAATAAAAGGAAAAACTTTTTAAAATTGAATTCATGAGAGGTTTTATTTTTGTTCTTTTCTTCATAAATCATCTTTTTATAATAATTCAGTAATTTTATCAATAAGATACTTCATAATAACCTCCATAAATTCCATCACAAAGATAAAAATCCATAAATTTAGTAGCCAATTCTGGATAAGTTTCTTTAACATCTTTCCATTCTTTAGAAGCAAAAAAAATTTCATTGTTTTTTAAACAATATTCTTTACATGCCTATAAAATAAGTAAAATTTTTAAAATATATAAATATTTTTTACAATCTCCAAAGTAGTAGCACCATATAAAGAAATAACTCCACAATATTTAAAAAATGTTTCAGCATCTAAAATAAAAAATGCAAATTTATTTGAAATTTTTAAAACTTTATGAGTCCTGAACCCCAGCCATTTTCAAAAAAATTTTTAAAAAATTAAAACAAACTTAGCAAAGATGCCATATAACGTTCACATTCATATTGTAACATCTCCACCTGATATTTATGTGCAATAGCAAAAATACCTTCAACATTATTTTTCAATACATCTTAAAATAAAAGTATTTAATTTAAAAATGAAGTTTTAAAAATAAACCTTTTCCAATTTTTCCAGTATAAATATATTCTAACAATGCTCGAAAACATTCTGGAGTAGTATCAGAGATTGTGACTTCACCCTAAATTTATTTTAAAAAAATTAAAAATAATATACGCATCAGGGCTGGCTAATTTTGAATTTTAAAAAGCGGAAGACGAAAGTGGAAAACTCAAAAAGACAAAAGTAGACGGAAGTATTTTTATTGAAATATTCTCAATAAAAAAATTTTAAGGAATACAAACATTATATTTCATTGTACGAAATCTGAAAGTGATCACGTCTAGAATTGGCTAATTCTAGAAAAACCACAGGTTTTACCAAAATTAGGGAGTATACTTTTGGCTGAAAAAATCTAAAAAGCGGAAGAAAATCCAGCCCTGATACATATCTCCTTTTAATTTAAATCTTTTCTAGGTGTTTTAAGTAAATTTTTTGGAAAATTTTTAAGATTTTCTTCTAAAAAGCCCATAAAACATAATTTAAAAAAATTTACAGTTTTTGCTTCAATCATGCCAACATCTCCAAACATTATTTTAAATACTACACTGCCTTGAACCAAAACGCACCGATGCGCTTTCATAATTACATCACCAACCTTTAATAAAAAATTAATTTTAATAAAATTTTTGCATTTTCCTTTCGTTCTTTTTTCTTCTTTTCTAATAAAAATTGCAAATAGTCAAATTTAAATCATCTGAAGCCATCAAAAAAATCTACGCTCCATTGACCATTTGTAATTTTTAGTAGAAAGAAAAAAATTCAGAGAGAATAGTACCAAACAAACCTTAAAAATACAATCAGTAAATGTTTCATCTTTTAACATTTTTCTATATTTGTCTTGTAGAAGTTGGAATGAATTCACATAAAAAAGTTTAATTTCGCAATAAAGTTGTAATCCTAAAATTTTAGAATAAAAGAAAATTATAAAGGTTTAAAAATAAAAATTGAGAATCTCAAACACATAAATTTATTTAAAATTTATCTTTTAAAAAACCTTCAAGTACTATATCATTAGACGACCCTTTTGCTTTAGAAATTACGTCTTCCAACGAAACTGTAGTACACCCCATTCTTTGTTGATCTTCCAATTCATTTGTTGATCTAAAAACATTTTATAAATAACATATTTTTTAAAATTTTTTATTATGTCAACAAAATCTGTAATACTTACCCGCCGAGATTAGGTAAAAAAGTAGTATTTCTGTTCGGAACGCTAAAGGTTTGACGCAACTACAATGCCTGAAATCCAGCCTGGGCACGCCCTTGGTGGATCTTATCTATATCGCTGACAGGGCGTGCTTTAATGTCAGAAAAATTTTTGAAAAATTTTAAAAACCTTGAAATAAGAACACGGTTGTTGTCATCTTTGATAACATAAATTTTATATTTTGTATTTGCAACATCATTTATAGTACAAGGGCCTACTTGTCGAAGCCATATATTAACAGTTCTAATATCAAGCCTTAATTTGTAAATTTCAAGAACTAATTCCCATGCCACTTCAGTAAAACTTGGAACCGAAAATTGACGACCTGGAAAAACTTTTTTTTATTTTAAAAGTTGAATTAAATATAATACTTATTAATTGTGTTTTTATACCAGGTTGAACAGCTTCGTAAATTTCTTCAAGTTTGACTACTTTCCATTGAAAGTTGCATGTTATAATCTTTATCGGTAAGTTAAGTTTATATCCAACCCTTTTTCTTTCTAATAGATAATCTATATTTTTTTCCTATCAATCGAAAAAGAATTTGATTTTTTGTTAAAAATTTTGTGGAAACCAATATTTTTGTAAAAAGAGGGCTATATTTTTGTGAAAAATGTTGGACATAAACCAAACTATTTAGAGTTTATTTTAATTATTTTAATTAAATTTTAGAAGTTAATATTGAATATATTTCTTTACAATCAATAAATTTAAATAATCAATAATTTATATAATTCTAGTTATTTTTAAACTAAAACTGACTCGATTATAAGAATTTTTCATAAATTTGGATGAAGATTTGCAAACGCCACAGTTTGCATCTGCAAAAGTCGAACGTTTATCCATCGTGTTAGTAGAAAATATTTAGACTTTCCTTTTCGTTAAAACATAAAATGTAAGAAGACTAAATCGTCCCGATTTTAACGTACTCTGAAACAGATATTATGAAACGGCCTACTCTAAATTATGGCCACCCTGAAGTTACCAAATTCTATGTTGAAGATTTTTCTTTTAAATATTTTATATTTTAAATATTTTAATAATTTTTCATCAACAAACAAATATTTTAAATAAAGTATAAATTAACGTCCTCTGAGAAGTTCCAGAGCCCTCGGCCATTTGTCTCGAATTTTATTCCAGAATTCGTTGTCCACTCCCTCCTGGTTTTCTTGAATGAAACGTCTACATGCCTGATATTAAAGACATTACAAAAATTCGAATTTATAAAAATACCTCTAAAATAATTCCAACTTCAATTTTTTCCAAAGCTTCACAAAGTCGGTAAATATCATCCAAATCAGCTATAAAAATAATTTAAAAAATTTTTAAAACAGAATTTTCTTACAGATTTTACTTGCCACGTAACATTCTGCATTGTGGCGTAAACTTTCGATTACAAATTTATCGGCTAATATTAATATTTCAAAGCAATATTCATCCCAGAGTTCTAAAAAAAATTTAAATATTAATTAAGAAATTTTTTGAAACCAGTTTGAATTTCACCACAATATAAATACAAGAGAAAACATTTCACAGCTATTGCTGAGGAATCAGTGATACGCATTTGATTCTAGAAAATTTTTTTAACCCAGAAGTATTTTGACCCCCCCCCCCCCCACCTATGAAAATTTAAATTAAAAATACTTGTGTTGGATTACTCCTAAACTTTGCTTGAAATATTCCATAGTTTGACAAGATAGATTTGTGCACGTTAATTACTTCAACTTCATTCTCCTCACTAATTACCTTTGAAAATATTTTATATAAAACTACAATATAAATAAACTTGTATCTGGTAATCAGTCCAATTTGCTTGTTCAAACAACTCCTTGTATTTTTTCTGTATGTCAGCGTTTAAATTAAAAGCTTCAATTTTTACAAAACATTGTAAATGCAAAGCTGAAAAACAGAAATATTTTAAAAATTTTCAAAATTATAGAAATTGGGAAAGCTGTTTTATGTAAGGACATTTTGGTATCAGTTTTTTAGAATCTGGTAAGATTTTGCGAGTATACTCATTTGACCTTGTCGCATTACAATAGTGTATAAAGGATTCTAATTACCTATATACGTTAATATTTTTACGATTTTGGCGAAAATTAACAATTAAAATTTAATTTAAGCAGAATTTGAACACCTATTGGAGCTATATGGTCGACTCTAAAAAGTCACATTCAGAACCGAATTGGGCCGACGTCTTGATGGAAGAGATGCGATATAGGTGGGCAAAACACATCTTGTTAAAACACATCCCTTCAAGCTAATATAAAAGTTCGAAGCTTTCGTTATCGGGTCATAAAAACACAAAAATTAAATGCTTACATCCATCACTAGCCAATAAAGCTCCAAATTCACACGCTCTGAGCCCCAACTTTTCCTCATCTTCAAAAGAATAATTCGATCTTAAACGTAAATTTAACCATTTTCGAATTTTTTAAAAAACCATACTTTGAAATTAAAACTCGTTCAGCATTGACGTCGTAGCCTTTAACGGCAACAATTTCATAATCAACATGCATAAATTTGTAAAGGCAGTCCTGTGGAGCCATACCTCTACCATCTGGTTCGCTTTCGGTTGAACACAAAGAGCAAATTTTATATTTTCAAAATCAAGTTTTTCTAAAAAAAACTTTTGGTAAGAGTAACGCTCATAAAACTGAATAGTTTTCTAATATAATTAAATTTAATAGTCCAAAATCACTATATAGGTGCCAAAAATGGTTACTTTTGACTTCTCATTAAACTTTAAAAAATAATTTCCCTGAGCGGGGTCGAACCCCTGACCTCTTTCGCCTAGTAATTTTACAGATACAGGAATCATATAAAGCATTAAACATTGGAAATGGAATATGTCCAAATGATTATAGTAATTTTTGGACTACATCTTATTACATAAGAAAATTTATTCCTTCAGTTCATGAGCGATTTTTTAAAAATTACTTGATAATATGACATCAAATTGAAAAACATTCCCATGAACCAAAGCAAAATTATCAATAATTAAATTGGCCTCAGTTGTTAAAGATTGCAATTCTTCAGCACTCATTTTTAGATTATTTTGATTGATAAAAAATCCAAAACAAGATATCCCAAAAGTTTTTTTGTTTTTGTAGACAAATTGCAGTCAGCACTAAAAAAATAAGTTAAAAAAATTTTTCAAAATATTATCCTAATTTTAATCTCCATGGAGATTTAATGAGTGATAAAAAAATTCAAAATTCGTAAAACATAAAGCGGATTTTCTTTCAACTCTTCTAGAATCTACTTTAAAAATCTTAATCAAACAAAACTGAGACACACTAGTTAGAGAGTGTGTGGATTGTCGAGTAGAGACATTTTGTAAACAAAAAAACATTACAACATTTTGGCACAAAACAGTGTAAATTTGAATTTAACATTGTCTCTCACTTACAGGGCTAGGGTGAATCGGTCTATTAGAGTCTCATCATTGGGGGGTTTGTGAAGTATCTGTAATTTACTTTTGATATTTGCTTATTTTCCCTACATCCTAAGCTTTTCCACATCGTAATTTTATAGAAATTCTTTTTTTAGAAGCTGGAATACCTTAGGAAAATGCAACAACTGTTAAGCCTGAACCAAAGTTTATTTTTCAAAAATCATTTAATAGCCATATTAATTCAATTTTCTTTTTAGACTCTTCAATATGAACTTCTCCATAATGTTGGACGTTCTGCTGGTTCAGATTCTGTAATTCGACAATGGGATATTTTGGCAAAGCAAGATTTAAATGATCCATTTCTTCGTTGTTTAAACGTCAGTTTACTCGGTTAATGATATTGTTCTTTGTAGTGGTGGAAGTAGACGCTGGTTTTTATTTTTAAATTAAAGCCTAGATTTTCATTTTTAGTAATTTCTGCGTCCTCCGACACAACAGTAAAAGTTTGGGATGTTAGAAAAAAAGGAACTTGTCTTTCAACTTTAAAAATACACAAGGATTGTGTTCGTTGTTTGGCCTATTCTCGTGATCCTTCAGAAACTGTTGCTAGTGCTGGTTTGGATAAGTGTATATATTTATGGGATGTTAATACACTTACTAAAGTGACAGCAACTTAGTCTTGCTATGTTTTTAAGGTTTGATCATTTTTTTAAATTAGTCCCTCATTTCCTTTAAAATTCTATCAGAAATTCTTTCCCAAAAATTTTCTCATGAAACCAAAATCTGCGCGCAATTATAGTCATAATTTATGTTTCTAAAACTTTATTCTCATTATTTCACGCAGTCTTTTCCCTCTCTTTTTCATAAATTTTATTTTAAAAATTCCTAAAGTTCAAAAGAAATGACCATGACCACCACAACAACCCCCATCTTCCCCCTCCTCCTCTTTTTCCAAATCCTTTTGTCATTTTTACATAATTCTGTTTGGTCATTACCCGCTGATTCCTCAAAATTTTCCAAGAAATTTTCCTCGTTAAAAATTGACGAGAACAATTGTTGCCTTTCAAAATATAATTTTTGCGCAACTTTTTTTTCCCAGCGGCTGCTAGAGTGCGTCATAATTTTAGAAAACTTTTTGTTGTCTTCATTTGGATTGTTTGTTGTATTTTGAGGGGAAGGGTAGATTATCCCATTTTCTTCCTTGGAAACTTCAAAATTCTTTCCTTTTCCTAAAAATCATTCAAAACTCTTCTCAAAGTTTGTGGCTTATTCGACGTCTAAATTTTTCAAAAATTCTCGACAAAAGCGCAGGAAAGTTAATTTTCTGTGCCTTCGACACCTTAGGGTTTTAATTAAAATCTTAAACTCCTCAAATTTTATTCAAATTTATTTTTTATATAACGAGAATAATAGGAAAGGTTTTAAAAACAAAAAAAAAGGAAATTAAATTGCACGTGCCAGCTAATTTAAGGACAAAAAATACTAAAATAAGTTAGCGCCCTTGACCACACTTTTTTCTTTAATTTATTTTTGGCAACACACACACATTTTTGATAAAGTAGGGTCACCAACAAGTAGAAATCTATCCCCTAAAGGAAATAAAAATGAAGCTCATTTCCACTCTTAATTAATTTTGGGTACTCTTAAAAAGACCAAAATTCTATTAAAGTCCTCCCCCCTTGACCAGTTCAATTTAAAACTTGTCCACTTACTTTCCTACCATTTTCTTCCCCCTCCGCCTTTTTTGCTTAAACCCCCATTTCCGTCACTCATTTTGGTCATCATTTTCTTTTCACTTCTCTTTTACAATCTCCAACGGGGGTTGCTGCTTCTCCCGCCCAAAACTGGACATTTTGTCCCATTTTTCTCTTCTTAACATTTTTAACTCCTTTTTTCTTTTTTCCTCAATTTCCCCGCCCATTTAGCGCCTTTCTGGACAAACAAAATAAAAAAAGTATTTTTCTCCCACACGCATTCTTTGTTGTTTTTTATTCACAAAAAAATTTTTCGCGCCGCTTAATTAGCGGCGCATCTCCCCTCCTCCCTTAACCTTTTTTAAATCCTTTTTAGAAATCCTTTTTAGAGGAAAGACTCCACCCTTCTCTAAACTTATTTTTATTTTTCTTTAAAAAGAATTTCTTTTTTAGTAATAATAATCTTGGGGGCATTAAGAAATCCTTTTTAAAAACATTTAAAATGAAAAAACAAAAAACTTTTTAAGTGTTTATTTCCCCTTTTTTGAGGTTTTTTTATTTTCAGAAAATGGCAAAAATTTCGTCGTCCTTTTTTGCACTCTTTTATTGTTTTTTATTCAATTTTGTTCCAATTTGGACGGCCTATTTTTCACAATTTTCTTCTCTTCGACAGCCAGATAGAGATCCTTGTTATGATTCTGCTGGGAGACCTGTTAGATGTGTTCCTGATTTTATTAATGCTGGTAAACTTTCCAAAGATTTTTTTATTAATTTTTTAAATTTTTAGCCTTTGGAAAGCCAATTGTAGCTTCTAGCACTTGTGGAACTAATGGAAAACCTTCGAGGTATTTTTAAAAATTTAAATGGGGTTTTTAATTTTTGGACATTTTGAGTATTTTTTTGGATTTTTTTGTTATTTTTAAATTTTAAATTTTTTTTTGACTTTTTCTTGGGACCCCAAAAATCCGTGCCAACCTCTCCCCTAATTTTTCTGTCCACCAATTTGTCTCACAAAACATTTTTCCGTTCAGATAATTTATTTTCTTCAAATCACCCATTTATTTTGATTTTTATTTGATTTTTCTTGTTTTCCCTTATTTTCTCATTTTCTTTTGTTTTCCCCCTTTCAATGTGGCCTTTCGGATTAAGTGGATTTTTTGTATAATGATTTATTTGTTTATTATACTTGTTTGGCTTTTTTAATATTTTTTCCTCTTTTCTTCCCTTCCAAGAATCTCTTCCCTTCCAAGAATGACTAAGGAACCGGTCATAAAATTTATTTCTATCCTTACAAGATCAGAAACATTAAAAAATAGGGGAAAAGCATTGTAATTACTCTTGGATGTGCGTAATAATTTTTTAAGTGGAAAATTGGAGTTGGAAAGATTTGAAAAAAAGTAAATAGCGCACATCTTTACTAGGAAGTTGCGCACCGTGAAAAATTATTTTTATTATTTTTTCCTTGTTAAATGGAAGCCACTATTTTATTTTTGCTAATTTGGCGTCCGTTTAACTCCACACAATTTTATGCAAGTGGAAAACACACAAAAATAAATAAATGAATAAAAAAACTTGAAAAGTACGTTGAAGGAAAAGAAAATGTTTTTGTGTGTTTTTACCCGTAAGCTTTTCTTTTTTTAAAAAAAATTTTTTTGATTAAAGTAAAAATGGAAAAGTTTTAAAAGTCGATAAAGATTGAAGTAAATGAATGGGAAAAAAAGAAAAGAAAAATTAAATTTTAAAATTTAATTAAATTATTTCTCCAGAAAGATCGAACTATCATCGTCTTTAGGGTGTTAAAAAAATTTTTAAAGAGTGAAAAAAATTTTTCAGAGTTTTTTTAGGAGCTTTTTAGGAGTTTAAGATTTTTTTTTAGTTTTTGAAATTTTTTTAAAAAGTGAAAAATTTTTTAGGAAAAAATTCCAATCATTTTTTTATTTCGAAAATAATTTTATTTTTATTTATTTTTTTCTTTTGTTTATTTCCTCAAATTTGTCAAAATAAGTTTTTCCTTTCTTCCTCCTCTTGTTCGGCTTTTTCTTTTTAATCTTACTTCTTTTCTACTAATCCTTCAAAAATTTTTAAAAAAATTTTTAATTTTTGGCATATAATTTTTGGCATATAAACTTAAATTTCCACAGATTTTGTCTTTTGGAAGAATCACAAGATGGAACAATGCGGGAACGCTGCGAGATTTGTGATGCTGAAGATTTAACCTTAGCTCATCCAGCTCAATTACTGACAGATTTGAATAATCCAGATAATTTGACTTGTTGGGTTAGTGAACCAACAACAACAACAACAAATATTTCCCCTTCGAATGTGACACTTACTCTAAATCTTGGAAAGAAATTTGAGGTTTTTTTGGTTTTATTTTGTTTTTAATTTTAAAAGGGTAATTAGGAGGGGGATTTATTTTTTTTTAATTTTAAGAGATAATAGGAGAGGAGGATTTTTTAGAGAATAATTAGAAGAAAAAGGGCAAGACTTTTTTTTAAATTTTTTTTCAGATAACTTACGTTTCTCTTCATTTTTGTGGACGTATAGCTGATTCTTTGGCTATTTACAAATAAGTTTTTTTTAATTAAAAATTATTTTTGAAAAATATTTTTTAATATACAATTTATTTTTTTCCTTTAAGTCCAACAATCGTGGACGTACTTGGATTCCAATGCAATTTTACTCGTCTCAATGTGAAAATATTTATAAAAGACCAAAAGATGCTAAAATTACTCGTGAAAATGAACAGGTTATTTTTTTAATTTAAATTTTAAGAGGAGAAAATATTTTTGGGAAGAGAGAATTTTTTGGAAATTATTTTCAAAAATATTATTGCCTTATTTTTGACCTGAGAAAATTAAAGAAAAATTTTTGTACTGAAAAATAAATTTATTTTAAACTTTTAATAATTTAAGGAAGCAAGATGTACAGATGCTCGTTCACTTTCACCTTTATCAAATCGAATAGCTTTTGCTACTTTAGAAGGAAGACCTTCAGCATTGGAATTTGAACAATCACCGGTTTTTTAATTTTTTTAAAATTTTCAAAAATTTTTTTCTAAAGGTTCTCCAAGATTGGGTAACCGCAACAGATATAAAAATAGTTTTTAATCGTCTAAGTACTGTTCAAAACCAAATGTATTGGTTAGAAGAAAATATTCAACGTTTTAGAAGGGATAATAATAATTCTATTTTTGAAATTGGAGAAGGAAATTTTTTAAATTCAAAATTTGGTGAACAATTACTGAAGGAACGCTATTTTTATGCAATGGCTGAATTGGCAGTAGGAGGACGGTGTAAATGCAATGGGCATGCTAGTCGTTGTGTTATTGACCGTATGGGAAGGTTTGCGAGGGGAAAAATTTTTTTTGAATTTTTTCAAATGAAATTTTTATTTTGAAAAATTTTTCAAAAAATTTCCAAAAAATTTTTTTAAGGTATGCCTGTGATTGTAAACACGCAACAACAGGGCTAGACTGTGAAAAATGCCGTCCGTTCCATTATGATAGGCCTTGGGCTCGTGCTGGTGCTGATGATGCTAATCCATGCATTGGTATATTTTTAAGAATAATTTTTAAAGTTTGGTCACCCTTTCTTTTTTAAATTTTTTCACATTCCTTCCTCTCTACTTTTTCAATTTTTATCCAATAAACAACTCTAAATAGCATTAATATTTTTTAAAAATTTTCCCATTAATATATCCCCCTCTTAAATAAATAATTCAACAAATAAAAGCATTGAGAAGGAAAAAATTTTCTTTTATTTTTTTATAAATTCTTTACATGATTCCTTTTTTATTCAATCCTATCCTTTTCTTCTCTTTAATCCAACTAATTTTTGGTATTTAAAAAATGCCGGCTTCCTTTTTTATTTTTTTCCCTCGTTGGCCTTGCAACCCCCATCAACAAAACTACGGTTTTCCACACTTGAAAAAAAAATTTTTTTCTTCCTTCCATCTGCGCGAGTACGGAAATAGTGGTGATATTTTGTATTGGATATATTGCACATCCTCTTTAACACTTGAGAAAGCGAGAAATTATTTTTTTAATTTTAAGGGGCGGTTCTTTTTAATTTTTTTCTAATGGGGATTTTTAAAAAAATTATTAGAAAGTATCACTTGACACTAAAAAAAATTAATTTTTGTCATTTACCGTTTAGAATTTTTTGTTTTAAAATTGAAATTTTTTTTCTAAAAGTTTTCTAACTTCTTTTTATAAGTTTTTGAATTCAAAAATAAAAGGAATGAACGGCGGAAATGAATAATGACTTTTAGTAGAAATGGAAAAAAATAGGGAAGGGGGGGGGGGGGGGGAAGGGATATGACAACAGTAAATGCAAATTACCTCTTTTCTCGAATAATAAAAAATAAAGGGGTGAGGATTTAGTCAAATAAAAAATTTAGAGAATTTAAAAAAAGGGCATCTGGTCATAAAATATTTTTATATAATTTATGACAAGAAATATTTTGAATTAATTTATTGAAACAAAAATTGAATATAGAATTTTTTTTTAATTGAAAAAAATTTTTTTTATAAAAATCTGTTCACCTAAATGACCTAAAAATCTGAAAATCTAAAATTCTCTGTACCGTTTTATGTTAGTGGTCCTTTCTGTTCTTTATTTTTTATTTTTAATAAATCTGTAAAAATATTGCCCATTAATATATTTACTTGTTCCAGAAAAAAAGTTTTTTTTAATGCGCATTCATCCGCCAAAAAATTATTTTTTATAAAAAAATATAATTTTCACACCCAATCAAAAAAAACAAAATTTAATTATCGATAAATATATTTTTGGGACTTTTATTTGTTGAATTATTTGTTTGTGTTATACGCTTTTTTTTGTTCGGTCATTCCCTTCATTTTTCTCTGTGAGGCGTGAATTGAAAAATTGGAAAAAAAAATTAAAAATATAATTGAAAAATAAATAAATAAAATGAGGGAATAGTTAAGGGGGGAAGAATACAAAAAATAAGAAAAAATAAATAATTTTTTATTAAAAAAATGACTGGAAAAAACGAACAAATAAATAAATTTAAAAATTTATTAGAAAAAATTTAAAAAAAGTGTCCATTAGAACAAAAAAATCTTTTAAAAATTTCAGCCTGCAATTGTAATTTACATAGCAGAAAATGTCGTTTCAATGCAGAACTTTACCGTCTTAGTGGTTATCAAAGTGGAGGTGTTTGTCTAAATTGTAGGCATAATACTGCTGGCAGAAATTGTCATGTTTGTTTTTTAATAATTTTTTGGAAATTATTTTTCTGATCTTTTTTGTGCTGGAATTTTTTAAGTTTTTGGGAAATTATGGAAAATTTTTGGGAATTAATTTGTGGACAGGGACAGGAAGCTTGATAATTTAATCTTAAATTTATTTTTTAATTTTTTAGTATTGCAAACTTGGCTACTTTAGAGATCAAAACAAACCAATAACGCATAGGAAAGCTTGCAAACGTAAATTTAAAAAAATCAAAAATTAATAAAAAAAATTCTAGCTTGTTTGTGTCATCCAATAGGCTCTATATCTCGAAATTGCAATCAAGTATTTCTTTAAAATAATTTTTTTTTAATTTTATAAATTTTGTTTTTAGACAAGTGGACAGTGTATTTGCAAACTTGGAGTTGATGGTTATTTTTTAGTTAAAAAATTTTTAAAAAATTTTTGAATAAAAAAATTTCAAGAAAATTTTTGGAAATTTTCTGAAAAATTTTTCAAATAAATTTTTTTAAAGGCCCAACCTGTAATCGTTGTGCTAAAGGCTTTCAACAATCCCAATCACCTGTTACGCCTTGTATTCGTAAGATATTTTCTATTTTATTTTTCAAAAAAAATTTCCTTATAAGGTCCTCCACCAGCAGAAAATGCTCTTTTTGATTCAAAAAATTCCGCAAATAAAGGTTTTTAAAATTATTTTTGTTAAATAATTTAATTAATTTTTTGTAGAAGAATGTGATAAATGTAAAGCGTCTTCTACACGTTTAACACACAAAAGATTTTGCAAAAATGATTATGGTTGGGGAATTTTTGAAAATTTTTTTATAATTTAAGATTTTTGCCACTAGTTAAAAATTTTTAAAAAATTGATAAATCTTTTTCGAAATTTTCCGAAAATATTAAAAAAAAATTTCGGAAAAATTTTTTAAGTTTTGAAAGATTTTTCATATTTTTAAAATCTTTCTTAATTAAAAAATTTCTTTTTCTAGCCTTCCATTTGCAAGTAATTGGCCGTGAATTAATTAATGGATGGGCTAAATACTATATAAAAATAATTTCAATTTTAAAAAATGAAATTAAAAACGAAGACTTTGGAAAAGAAAATAATTTTAATTTAATTGAACCTGGAGAAGAAATGGCTATTTGGTTATCTGAAAAATTGTTGGAATGTAAATGCCCAAAAATTAAAGTTGGAAGAAAATATTTAATTATGGGTATAATTATTATTTTTAATTTTTTTAATCAAAAAAATTTTGACACCCAAATTTAGTGTTTTTAAGTTAAAAAAGTTTTCAAAAATTTACAAAAAATTTCCTTAAAAAATTTTCAGGAAAAAATTTTGGACCGATTTTTAGGCTTCCTTGCTTTTCAGATTTTCTTACTAGTTTAAGTGAAGAGGATTTTTATTTAGAGGGAATTTTTAAAAGACGTGTTTGGCTTAGAAAAACCTTTCTAAAATTTGTTTAATTTTAAAAGTTTGAAAATTTTGTGAAAAAATTTTTTTTTTGAAATTTTTCAAAAAAAACCATCTTCAATTAAAATTAAATTAATTATTCTATTTCTTCTCACCTAAGAATAATAAGATTTCTCTCATAAATTAATTTAACCTTTCAAAAATAAAATTAGAAAATTAATTTATTTCTTCAAGGTCAATATAAATATTCAACACCAACAACAACTTCTACTGATTTTACAACAAACAACAATGAATATTCATCCAAAAATAAATTAAAAAATTTAATTTTAAATCCAAATCATTCAATATTAATAGATTGGAGTTTGTCTTTAGCTGATAAATTTGAACGTTTTGAACGTCGACATTATAGAGAAAAATGTTTAAAAATTAAAAAGGTAGAAGAGGAGAAGGAAGAAGAAAATAATTTAAATACAACAATTGAAACTTTAATTAATAATGAAGAAGGGGAAAATTTAAAAATTGAAAAAATAAAAAAGAAAGGAGGAGTAGAGGAAGAAGAAAATGGAATTTAAAAAAATTGGAATTTTTAGGAAGAAAAACGTTTTTTTATTATTAAAAGAGGAAGAAGAGAATATATCCCCTTAAAATCAGTCAAATCTGTTAAAAAAGATTGTTAGGTTTTTTAAATTAAAAAACTAGGGGTTGTCGGGTGAACTGTGAATTTCTTAAATAACGACAACCCTTATTTTTAAAAGGTTTGAAAAATCCTTTTAAAAAATAATCGAAAATCTTTCTATGTCATTTCATTTCGCTTTTAAGGGGGGGGGGCTATCATTTTTATGCATTCCTTGTATTTTATATACATAGTATATTTTTCAAAATATTTTCAAAATATTTAAAGCTTTATATTATTTTTCTGTCCAAACAAATTTTCTTGCCCTACTCTATTTTCTATTTTTTTTCTTGCTTTAATTTTGTTTTCAAGTCAATTTTTTTCGAAATATTTTTTTTCTTTTTTTAATATGGAAAAATAAAATTAAAAGAAAATTTAAAGACCTTACTTATTTTAACAGTAAAATTTGGTTGTAGTTAAGGGAAATTTTTATAATATAAAAACCCAAAAAATTGGAGCTATTTTAAACAACTTTGTCAACTACTCATCAATTAGTCTAAAGGTTCGTTGCCTTTTTTTCTTTTTAAATTTTCTCTTCTATAAACGTTTTCTAAATTTTTTAATTTTTCAGTCGAACCTCCAAACATGAACGGAAGGGTTATCATCGAGCACAACAGTCAGAGTGCGCCTGCTGGAACGCGTGACTTTGCTCATCAAGTCATTGCTGAAGCTGTCGCCAAGTTTTAACTTCTTAAATCTTTTTAATATCCTCCTCTTTTTTGTGTAGATATGGTTCGATGCACGACTCTCTCAAAGCGATCGCGGAGATTGGCAAATTTGTCCGGGACGCTCTCAACGCCAAACATGGCTGCTGTGACTGGCAATGCAGTGCTAGCTTCTCGCGTACTGGCGTCTGCTCGATCAAGTTGGGAATTTTTTTTTAAATTTTTTGAGAGGTTAAAAATTTTTTTTTTAATTTTTGCAGTAGCCAAGGCGACAACTACTCACTTCTTGTCCGGGTCGACAACTACAACGTGATCCTCTGGAAGCAGTAGGCGCTCGCTCTAGACGATAGAAGGATGGACAAAGATGATGAATATAGGTGCAATCTAAACGACTTGAGATGTGTAAACAGAAACTTCAAAAAGATATAAAAATATTTGTTCTGTTTGTATTGTACATCTTTACTTAATTTTCTGTATTCGTTGTATGTTTAATTTTCTGTTGTATATTTGTTGGTAAATATTTGAATGCTTTTTTTCGCTGTTTTTTAAAATGATTTTTTTTTCAAAATTTTTAAAATTTACTTTAAATATTTTTGGTAATACTTTAGTTTAGACCCACCCTATTGTTTCCTAATTCTAATTTCCTAACCATAATTTCTTAGAATTAATTTCTTTAATTTAAAAATTTAAATTTTAAAAAATAAAAAAGAATTGACACCGCCCGGGTTCGAACCGGGGACCTTCAGTGTGTGAGACTGACGTGATAACCACTACACCACGGTGCCCACAGAAATAATTCTTTCAAATCACCTTTTATATTTTTAATTATTTGGCCGTCCCCTCTCTCTAATTATTTTTTCAGCAGAAAAACACATTTTTAAACAGAAATTTATTCTCAATTATTTTTGTACTTCAAAAAAATATTTTCAATTATATAATGAGTGATTTGTCTGCTCTTTCAAGGTTAGCCCAAATTTTTAAATTTTTTTTTAAATTAAAAAAAATTTTAGGGGTGTTAGTAATGTGTTCATTCCGTGGAGTTATGCTGCGCTTGGGATTAGTTTGTACTTTTTTATGTAAATTAAATTTTTTTTAATTTCCTAAAAATAATTTTTAGAAATGCAGCTATTTATGCAGTGACAACACTTTTGTTAATAAATAAGGAAAATATTTTGAACAAGGAGAGATGGCTTTTGGGACTCGAGGAGGAATTAATTTCAGAAATTGATGTATCGTCTGTTATATCTATAGAAGACCCGATACAAGAGGAAGGAATTTTGGTAATATTTTTAAATTAAAAATTATTGTAAAAAATTGCTGACCTAAGGCCCCAATTAAAAATTTTTTTTTAAAGGTAGACTCGCTATTTCAAATTGATTCAACCCCACCTAGCAATACACCAGACTCGTCTACTAGTCAGGAAGAAGATTCAAAATCTCCACAAATATAATTATGATTTTTTGGATAATTAAATGTTAGGTATTTATTTTTATGTTAAATATTTCAAGAAAAAATTAATTTTCTTTTTCAATAAAAATTTAAAAAAAACAAATAATTTACCAAAAATATTTTTAATTTACATTTCAAGTTCATTCCGAACTTTTTCCCCATTTGTATTTGGTTTATTGTTGATAGGAGGAGGAGCTACAGGGCCTTCTTCTACTTCTGCCATTAATACATCCTCTACTAAGAAAAGAAAAATTTTTTAATAAATTTTTTTTAAATTAAAAACCCTGTTCTTTATTTGTTTCGTCTAATTCATCAAGAAGAGCAGCCAAGGTACTTATACTTTCCTTTTTTTCAATTAACTATTAAAATTAATTTTATTTTAATTTAACAAAAAAATTAAAAAAACATACTTTCTGCTCCAAAATCTTTTGTTTAGAATAAGCCTCTTCCAATTCGTCTTGTAAAATTTTTAATTTTTTCGTAGTTTCTGCTCGACTTGGTTTTTCCTTTAAAAAAATTTTTCTTTAAAAATTAAATTTAAAAATATACTTTAATCATTTTAGCAATATTATCATATTCTTGTTGATTCTTTTTAACTTGTTTGGCTTCAGCTAATTGTTTTTTAACTTCTTCCATTTTCTCTTGATTTTTGTTTAACAGACTACCTTGAAATAATTTTAATTTTAAAAATTATTATTTGAGCCAGAAAGAACAAAATAAAATATGAACTAAATTAGAAATAATATTTAAGCATTTATTTTCTCAGAAAAATATTTTTTAGGGTAAAAATAAAAAGAAATCGGCCGAACAGACTCGAACCCACGACCCTTAATATTCAATTATTTCTGTTTGGGGTAATTTTCCGACTACACCACAAGGGACTATTAACCCAAAAATAAAATTTAAATTATACCAATCTCTTCATAAAGCTTCTCATAATTTTCCCGTTCAGAATTCATAGCTTGAGCAATTTGTTGTTGCTTCCGAAACGAAAATTCAATTTGATCCAAAAGAATAACAATTTTATTTGTAACGCTTTAAAAATAAATAGAAATTAAAAAAAATTAAAAAAACCTTTTAGAATCGCTTGATTTTCCAAGACTATTAATTAATTGAAATAAATGTAAAATCCTTCTATCATCACCAGTACCATCTCCATCAGCAACAAGTTTACGAATAATAGCTTCCTCTGTCATTTATTTGAGTTTAAAAAAGTTTAGAAATAACTAAAATATTTTTTAAAAAAATTAAAAAATATTTAAAAAAATTTTTTAGATAAAAATTTTTAAAAAAGAATAAATTCTTAATAAGATTTGTATTTAATATTTATTTTTATATTTAGGGCTATTGTGAAATTTAATCAAAAATAAATAAATATTTTAATAAATCACTGTTTTCTCTAAATATTACTCTCCCTTTTCTCCTCTCACCAATGCAAAAATTCCGAGTTTTGAGTTATCAGAAAATCAAAAAAAATTTTTTTTAAAGGAAGAGTGCTTAGAGAACCCACACAGTGATACAATAAATTTATAATATTATTCAAAAAATTGAGAAACTTAAAAAAATCATTTTCATGTGTAACAAACATTATTATTTTGAAAATCTGGCACCAACAAAAGTACTTTCTCATAATGTGAAGGCGAATACATTTTCAGCTTACTCGACTTCCCAGCGTTGGCAATACGGCCCCACTCATAACCAATTGAAGTTAAACGAAAAGCCGAAAGTGAAACAGAATCAGGAGTAAAATTGCATGAAACAAAAACACGTTGCTCATTGGAAGCTTTAGTGTGTTGTTGTCCTTGTTGAGATTGATGAACAAAATTTGTATGAAAGAAGCGATCATTATGTGATAATTCTGATGAATCATTGGAGGCTTTAGTGTGAATCCTTTAGAAAAAAATTAATAAAAAAAGGAAATTGTATTTTATAATGAGGTGTATCCTAACAATAAACAGTGGGTATCGCTTAGGTATCTTATTCCTCCCAGGGATGTCAATGGTCGAGAAAAAAGTCGGGTTTCGAGTAAAAAGTCAGGGTTTCGTTATCGGGAAAGCGTGACATCACTATTTCACACTCCATAGGCTAACCAACTTAATATATATTAAGATTTTTAGCATTAGATATACGTATAGCAAGAACAAACTTTAAAAAAAACAATTAAAATTACCATCCAAAAAATTCATAATTTTTAAATTGGTGTTGAGATATTTGATCAAAACTATACACATTAAATTGATAAATAGCCCATTTGTTTGGAATAAAAATACAACAAATTTCTTTAATGCCAGGGTCATATGAAGAAGAAAGTCCATAAATATGTCCAGTAACATCTATTTGCATTTCGGAAATGAGAAGAAATTTGTGTAAAATATTTTTTGAAAGAATATATTTTAAATCAGTATTGGCAATATTGTTAGAATCAATAAAGATTTGTTGTTGTTGAATAAGTTCATTAATTTCTAACGTACCTTTTAATTAAAAAAAATTAAAATTTTTTCAATAAAAAAATTACTTTTTTGTTTAATACTCTTCCGCCACAGCCTCATTCTTTCCTGAAAAATTAAATTTTTTTTAAATTAAAATTTTTTAGAACCAATTCTCTTTTGCGTTTACGTTTCCTAGCTCCACTGATAGTGGCGCCTTTATTATCTTTAGATGGCGAATCGTTAAGCTCCACCACTTCTGGCTCTAAAATTAAAAAAATATTTTTGGGGATACTAAAGAATTGTTAAAAAATATTTGGCTATTGTACAGTTTAAGCGTCCAAACATTCCTAAATATAGATTGGACGCATATAATTCTAGTCAAGAGCCAAGTATTCAATATAAAAATGCTAAACTAACTTGTTCCTTCTTTATCTGCCTCTTCATTATTTGCCTCTTCCTGTTCAGTTTCTTCTGTATTTATATCCTTCAACTCATCAAGAAGAGCAGCTATTGAACACAAACCTTCTCTCTTCTCAATTAACTATTAAATACTACTTTTTAAAATTTAAAATAAAAATACCTTCTGTTCCAATGTTTTCTGCTTGGAATAAGTCTCTTCTAATCCGTATTGTAAAATTTCTAGATTTTCTGTGGTCTCTTCAAGAGTTGGCTTTTCCTTAAAATGTTCCTAATATTTTATTAATTTAAAAAATACTTTAATTCCTTCAGCAATAGAATCAAAATTTACATCATTTTTAATTCCTTTGGATTTAGCAAATTGTTTTTTAATCGCCTCCATTTTCTCCCAATTTTTATTCATAAGACAAACTAAAAATAAAGTTATAGAAATGTTAATACGCAAATTGTTTTACCAATTTCCTGAGAAATTTGTTGTTGATTACGACAAGAAAAGTCAATTTGGTCCAAATGATTGATAATTTTGGTTGTAGATCTAAAAATAATTTTAAAAAGATTTTTAAACAGAAAATTAGAAAACTCTTTCAAGTCATCTGATTTCCCAAGGCTATGAAGCATCTGAAAAAGACGCAATTTGCCATCAGCGGTTACATCTACAGAAACGAGACTACTAGAACTAGAGGGTTCAGACATCCTAAAAGTTAATAGAGGAAAGCTAATTTTTTCTCACAAACTTTTACTTCATTAAGAAAATAAAAATGGTAATTAACCCAACAACAAAAATTAAAAAAAATTTTTTAACACAATTTAATAACAAAAAACAATTGTTTTAACAATATTCCAAATACACAATTTATCCCAATATTTAATATCCTTTTTCTTTCTTCAATTTTATTGACCAGCCTTGTGTTTCTGCGCCAAACGCTTGTCTCTTTCCTCAGCAATGGTAAGTCGAATTCCTTTATCGGCAGGCAAAGAAATCATCGGAACAGTTCCTTTTCCAATGATAAACACGTTATTAAGTCTGAAAATTGAAAATAGGATTTTTTGAAGGGTTAGTATCTTAAAAAAAAATTTTGAGACTAGTGGGTTGGCCCATATTAATATTAACTAAAAATCTAACCGTGTAGCAAAAGCATGTCCAGCACTATCTTTAATGTGAACAATGTCAAAAGAACCAGGGTGACGTTCACGATGTCCAACAATACCAACACGTCCCATGTTGTGACCACCAGTAATCATACAAACATTTCCAGAATCAAATTTAATGTGATCTGTAACCTTTCCAGTGTTTATATCAACAGCAACGGTGTCGTCAACCTTTGAAAGAATTTTACTAAAAACCTTGCTGTAGACTTATTAAACCTTGATGTGAGGATCCGGATAGCGAATTGTACGGGCATCATGAGTAACAATATAAGGAATTTGTTTTGGTCCAATCGCTTGCTTTACTACCTTGCACAATTTCAGCTGACCTTCCTCTTTTTGTATGCGATGTGTAATGAAACGTCCCTTGACATCGTAGAGAAGACGAAAGACTTCCCCAGTCTTCTCAATGGAAACCACATCTTTAAATTTATGATAAAAATGGAAGAATTAATAAAATACCCATGAATCCAGCGGGAAAGCGCATTTCTGTACGCACCTTGCCATCGACTTTGATGAGACGTTGCTGAAATTGAATGCAAATTAAATAAGAAAAAAGGAAAAAAACAAACTTTGCAAATCATCCTAGCTTCATTATAAGATTGTGCATATTTTAGACGATTACGAAGAAACAAAATAAGAGGAAGCGATTCACGAAGTTTGTGAGGCCCGCACATGGGACGTGGAGCAAAAACGCCACCCAACTTGTCCAACATCCAATTCTTTGGAGCGGCCAAACGCTTCAAATGCTTCTTTGGACCTCGAGCCATACTTTTTTGTTAAATTATTTGTTCGAACAAATATAATAAATCTAAAACAATGAACAATTAACAAACAAATAAGGATTAAACAGTAAAAAAAGATTGATAAACCGTAACCTAAAAAAGAATTGACAAAATAAAGTTACCAAAATGAAATTTTAGAATTTCATTTTGGTAACTTTTAAAAAATCTATTTTTCTTTTGGGTAAGTAGTTTTTTATTTTGTTTTATGTTTTTTGACACGCATGAAAGAAGCTTTAATTTGTTTTTTTATTTAATCTCTTTCTTATTGTTAGCACCTTTTACTTGAAAATATTTTTTATTATTTTAGATGTCATTTAGTGGTTTTACAAATTTTGCAAAAAATGCATTTCTTACAGCTCAAAAACATATAGATTCTGCTCTTCATATAGAAGAGGATGGTGGTGAATCTGGCGATGAAAATGAAGACGATGAAACTGAGCGTGAAGATAATGTTAATAATAATTTATTTGAGAGTTCAACAAGTTTGTATCAAAGTGCTCTTCTGGTTGGTTTTATTTTTTTAAATTTAATTCACCAAGCGGGCTCGAACCCGTGCCCTTAATTTTTTTTAACGTTATACTTTCTTAATTGCTTTAAAAAATTTTTTAAAGGACCCCATCCAGTCTGCTAAATTGAACGAAGTAAAATACACTCAAAATGAACCTAAAAATGACCCAAAACTTAATAACCAGCAAGTTGATTTCATGGATGTTGATTTAAACGAGCCTTCGTCTCATCATTCTCAATGGAGAGAAGAACCAGAGAATAAAAATGTAAGTTGTTTTTAAAAATATTTACCGATTTTAAATTGTTTATTTAGCAAACTGTTGTAGATACTGAACCAAATCCAATCCGTGATGCTCATGAACCGTCAAATGTTTTTAATTATTCTCCCTCTTCGGTAATAGTTTATTACCTAAATTAGCATTTTTTATTTTTAGCATTCTCCTGATGACGATGAAAGCAGCCAAAATGGTCAAAGTACAACAACAGCTCAAAACGGTTCTGAACTTGAAATTGTTTCTCTAAATTTGGAAAAGGGAGAAAGTGACGACGCAAAAAGTGTAGATAATGAACAACAAAATTGTATTGTTCCTTCTTCATCAGAAAAAACTTTGGATAGGTTTGAAGAGATCCGAACGATTGCATCTAGCGATATTGAAGTTATTCGTCAGATAGATGATTGGTAAGAATTTTTGGTTTATTTTTTGGGGTAGCAATTTTCTTGGCTAACAATTAATTTTGGGAAGAGCTTTAAGAAGAAATATTTTTTTAGTTTAGAGGTCCTGTCAGAAACTCAAAAATCATTTTTTAAACGTTTAAAGGTCAATAACAAGTAGTCACAATAATGGAAGTAGTTTTCATAATCCAATAAAAATAGTCAATAATACAAATAAAGAAGATATTCAACAACAAATTTCTACTTCAAATTCTTCAAAAGACCTTCAATTAGAACCTCAATCAATTCAAGAAATGACTGAACAAATTGCTCTTTTAGTTGGAAAACTTAAAAATAAGGATCAGAGAATTGAAGAATTGGGACGTTTAAATGAAAATTTAAAATTGACAAATGAAAATTTGACTGCAAGATATAAACAAAAGTTTGTGAAAATATTTTTTTTATTTTTGGTAATAATTTTCTTTTTTAAGAAATGCAAACGAAACAAAACTTAAAACTCAATTGGCAGAAACTGAGAAACAATTAAATGATCTTCTTGGGGAAGGTATAAAATAATAATTTTTCAGTAAAATTATTTGAGCTTCGTCTATTAATTTCGTACTTTTTAGTTTTTTAACCTCCTAAAATTCTTAATTTTAAGGCAAAAAGCTCTCTGAATACAGTGGACGTCAAGCAAAAGAAATTCGCAAATTAAAACAAGAATTGAGTCAATTAGAAATTGTTACAGCTGCAAGGGATAGTGCAGTAGAAGAACTTCAAGAATTAAATCAACAAACACAAGAACAAGAAGCTCATTTAATACAATTAAATGAAGAATTGGAAAAATCAGAAAATGACAAAAATCGTTTAAATAATGAAATTGAAAAATTAAAAAATAAAAATACAACGATGGAAAATCAAATTTTGGAACAATTAAAAATTTTGGAAAGTATAAAAGAAGAGTTAAAAAGGTCGGAAAAGGATGCAAAAGTGGCTAGCAGAGAACGAGAGGTTTGAAAAAAAATTTTTCGGAATAGTAAAAAGTTTTTTTGAAATTTTAAAGGAATTAATAAAAGAAAATAAACAACTTGCAAATAAATTAATGAACAAATCTGTGCAGGAAGGAATGGAAGGTGAACGGGAAAGGGGAATAATTGAAGATTTAAATGCTGAAAAGGCTAAAAATATCGATGCTTTAAAAAGAATAAGAACACTTGAACAGGTTGATTTTTTCAATTAAATGGAAAAATTTTTTTCTAATTTAAAGCAATTGGAAAATCTTCAAGATAATCAACGCGATATTGCTTTAGAAATTTCTACAGGTTTTTAAAAAATATTTTCTTTTTCAATTGCTTATTTTTTCAGCTAATTCGCCTCTGTTGCATACAATTTCTAGTTTAGAAGAGAAAAGTTTGATTTTTAATTTTTGCTTTTTGATTTTTAACTTGCTTTTTCTTAATCTTTAAGATAAAATTTTTTTTAAAATTTTTTTAGTCACTTCTCTGGAACGTCAAAATGAATCACTTTCTCGTTCTTTAAATCAAACAAATATTCAATTATCAGAAAAAACATCCAAATCTTCAATTATAATAGAAATGCTTGGAAAAAATTTGGAAGATGAAAAGTCAAATTTTGCAGCAAAAGTTGAAGAATATGAAAGATTACAAAAAGAATATTCTCATTTGGAAAGGTTATTTATATTTGTAATAAAATATTAATTGGGTGAAGGGATTAGTAACGCCAATTTAATAAAATGACAAAACGCCAAAGATAGCCTAACCCAATTTTTTTCAATGAATGATAACATTTTGCTGACATTTTTAAATTGATGTTTTATCATCTAGCTCGGATTTCACTCGATTATAAATTTTTAAATTAATTAAAGAATTTTTTCTAGTAAATTAAAACAAAAAGAAGACGAATTCATATCTCAACAACGCAAATCAGTTTCACAAATAGAAAGAATAGAACGTCGTCTTAAAGAATTAGAAATAGATTCCAATTCAAGAAATTTAGAAATTGTCGATTTGCAACGAAAAAATAACGAATTGGAACAAAAATTGGCAAAATCAATAAAAGAACAAATTGTGCCGACATTTTCACCTGTAAAATTTATTTTTTTTTAAATTAAAATTTTTTTTATTCTTGTAGAAAAAGAGTGTTATAATTGCTAATAATGATGAAATGTCAGATATTGAAGGAACGGGAAAAAATATTGGAGCTAAATTTAAACAACAAAGACAAGAACAACAACAAATATTAGCACAAAAAAAGACATTAAAAAGTTTTCAGAAGGTTTTTTTTATTTTTTTAATAAAATTTTGGGAATTTTTATCAGAATTTTTGGGAGTAGGACTTCAAGGGATTGATTAAAATAATTTTTTAAAACTGCAAAAAATTTTTTTAGTTCGAAAATTAATTTAAAAATTTATTCTGCTAATTAAAAGACTACTCAAACTCATTTTTATTTTGTAATTCTTTTTTTTAAAGCCATCCTCATCAAATCAAATACGAAATGAAGTTGATGCAATTATTCATGGAAATACAACAGATTATTTGGTATTTTTTAAAATTTTCTGTGAGTTGTTAGTGTGGTTAAGTGGTAAGAATTTTGGTTCCCCCTAGCGCTATGAGGAAGAGTTACCTTATAATCACCATCTTTCGGCTGATTGTTATTGATGGATAAACTTGTGGATCTGAGCGCTTTTTTGGTTTAATAATTTTTTTGAATTTTTAAAAATTTCAAAATTTTTCTAAAATTAAAAAAAAATTAAGTTGGATAGTCCATCAGTTGAACATCTCCGATCTGAATTAGACTCTTCACAAGCACAACTTTACCAACTTCGTGAACGTTTTGATCATTTGCTGGAGTTGTATGGTGGATGTCTTGAAAGTATAGAAGAATTAAAAGAGGATAATGAGGACTTGAGAAAATTGTGTAAAGAGCAGGTTTATTTTTTTAAGTTTTCTAGGAATTTTTATTTAAATTAATTTTTAAAGGCTTTGAAGATGGCTGGTGAGGAAAAATGTCAAGAGGTGGAGATGATTAATAATAATACTGACTTTGTATAATTCTCTTTTTCTAAAAACGATTTTGATGTAAGGTATTTTTTATTATTTAATATTCCCTCCTTTTCTTCTGCATAATAGCGTGTCGGGGCAAAACTCCGTCCAGATGACTTTGTCTGATCAAAAGTTCAAAACACCGTTTGTCTGGACGGAGTTTTTCCCTCACCCCCATAATGGAGTTAAAAAATATTAAAAAAATACAACCGAAGTTTATTAAGGAGCCCCTTTAGAAATCCCATAAGTTAAGCTTACATTCTATTGAAAATTCTTTTTTAAGTATTTCTCTTATGTCTCTCTCATGTCTAATTTCATTAATTATTTTATTTTTGTGATATTCTTCTACTAAATATATTTATGTTTAAGGGTAAAAATAGGACTATAAATTCTATTATCTAAATTTTTAACGCAAAAAATTGTAAATTAATGTGCCTGAATCTTATTTATAAAAAAAATTTTTGTATTAGCTATCAGAATAAAAAAAATCTATAATTTTTTTAGAAAAAAATCATTTTAGAAAAATATACAGGGAAAATACAACTCCTTCCTCCTCTGACACCTTTAATTTCTACTTTACACAACATAAAAATTTGTGTGTAAATTGGGAGTACATTTTTTCTGTCTGTTTTTAATCCTTTTCTATCCGCTCATTAAATACTTTCTCCACTCTTTTCTATTCTTCACCTTCCATTTTTCTATTTATTTTGCATTATTCATATCTACTTTCCTTTTTATTTTCTTTTTTATCTTTTATGCGCCGTATATGCCTACAGGCCATCGATTTGCTTTACTCTCGGGGGTTAGGGGAAACGTGTGAAAAAATCCTTTTTATTTTTTTGAAATATTGGTAGTATTATAAAATTGGTGGAAGGTTTTCTAAAGAAGGGAATTTTTTAATTAAAAAATGGTAGTAAAATTTTAAATGAGTGTAGGGGTAACTAGGTTATGATGGGGAGATTAAATAGGAGCTAAAACAAAATTAAAAAAATTTTATTTTTTCGGCATTTTTTCTGAATTTTTTTTTTTTGGAATTATTTTTAAAATTTTTTTAATGTTTTTAACTTCTTTAGAATTATCATTGAATCTATTTTTCGGAAAAAATTTTTTTTCTTCCTAATTAAATTTTGCAGAATTGTGTTGTTGCCTCTCCATAATTTTGCCCTTTTAAAAACAAAAAAAAAAGTAAAAACAATTTTTCCATCCCTCTCCATTTTCAAGAGCCAATTTTCTCTTTTAAAAAGTGCAAAAGCCAATTAAGCATATTTTCTGCTCTTTGGTATGGAGATAGGAAGGGAGACTTGGAGTGGGTTGTGTTTTTATTTTTATCGACTGGTACTACCTAAAAATGTTTGCCAATTTTCTGAGTTGTAGGAGGACGGGGGAGGGAATTTTCTTCCTTCTTTTTAACTAGAATCATGTGCATTTCACTTCCGTTTTTTCCTTATTTTTCTTGTTTTTCTTGTCTTTATTATTTGTCATTTTTAGGAGGGGTTTCTTTTATTTAATTAACCGACTTAAGTCTTAATTTAAATTCTAAAAAAAAATTTCTTTTCCTTTCTCAAAAAATTTTTTATTAATTAATGATTTTATTTTCCAATATTTTCTAGCAAATAGGTCTAAAAAATAATTTTCTCCTTTTTTTTTAATCTTTTAAAATATTTATTACACACTCCCTCATTAATTTTCTTTTACATTTTTCTTCTCTTTTTTTGTATGTACTACTTACAAACACATTTATTTTATTTTTTTATTTTTCCAATCCGTTATTCTTTTTCCGATCGGACTAGTCGTGTGTAGTAGTCGTTCAAATGACTCTGTCCACCCACCTCCAAAAAAAAATTTTTTTCTTTTTTCTTTTTTTGATCTTCGCCCTCCCAATTTTCCTTCCAAAAAATCGAATTATATAAACGTTTAAAAGTACTAAAAATTAAAATTTAAAATAGTTTAACCGACCTCGGTCGATGTTTGTAACTGCTATAAAGTCTAAAAGACTGTTTAGTACAAATTCAAGACCAAAAAATTTTAATCGACCCAAAATTTCTTTATTAATTTGTTTTTGGTTTATTTTATCAACTGGCAACTTTTTTATTATTTGTTGGACACAAATGGCTAATAAAAATTTTAATTTAATCAAAAAAGGTGGTGGATGTTCTTACAAGGTTTGGTAAAAAAATTTTTGAAAAAATTTTTGGAATTTTTAGGGAATTTTTTGGAATTTTTTTAGAATTTTTTGGGGAAAAGTTTTTCGAAATTTTTTGAAAAAAAAATGTGGAGAGATTTGTTCGAAAATTTTTAAAAATTTTTCAGAATTTTTTTGTCCAAAAATTTTTAAAAATTTTCAATATTTTTACTTTTCAGATTCCAGATGCTCAAGATTTAATTTTTGGAGTTCCATTTGTTCACATTTCTTCTCCCTCAACTCATTCTTCTCCACTTCTTCGTCATCATTCTTTAAGAGCACGCAAGAAGAGGTTTAGACGTGATTTGGTTAAAGGACGAGAATTTAGACAATTGCGAATTAAATTGTATTTTGACCCTGTCAGCATATTACCGTTAGTTTTTTTATTTTTAATTAAAATAAAAAATTTTTTCCTAGGCTTTCACAAGAAAAACAGTTGTACATTAATGCAAGTCAATTTAATTTTAAACACATTTTTCAAATTAATTTTTTTTTATTTTTAGACTTCACTTTTGCCTGATGCTATAGGATTTTGGGAGGTATTATTTAAATTTATTTTTTTTTATTTTGGGGGTAAATTAGGAGGGGAAGGGTTGCTATTTCTTTACAATTTTTGTAAATTGTTTCTCCATTTTTGGGCGTAAAGTCGAGGTTTCAAGTCGTGTTTTCTACATTTTTTGGATCGGAATTCGAGTGAAAATCACTCACTTAAGAGAGGCACTTTTTTCATCTTTTAACAACTTTCTTCAACATATTTTTATTTTTTTTTCAAAATTTTATTCCACAAAAAATCAACAATAATTATTTACAAACAAAAATATACTTCATATTTACAAAAATAATTTACATAATTATTATATTCCTATACACACAATTTTATTTATTATTTTTCTCTCTTTTCTAATTTTTACCAGTCGAAGAAGAAGATTCATCGCTACTATTCTCTTCCGGCATACTCGTTCCTTCAGTAGATGTTCCTCCTCCCTCCCCTCCTCCTTCTTCCTCTTCTTCCTTCCCATCTTTTTCCTTTTCTTCATCTTCTCCTTCTTCACCAGACGATGATGGTGGTGGTACAGCACTAGTAGAAGTTTTACTTTCTTCAACACTTGATCCTTCAGAATTGCTCCTTTCACTAGCTGTTTGTGTGTGGGTAGATGATGAATCTAAAAAAATTTTTTTGAAATTTTTTTTTGAAATTTTCTGAAATTTCTCTCTTACCCTCCTTTGCTGAACTCTTGCTTCTTGAAGATGGACCATGCGCAGTTTCTGGTGGAGAAATGTCTTGGTCTCTGACACTTTGCGTCAGTTCTTGGGTAAACTCCTAAAAAATAAAAAAAATTTTCTGAAGGGGTATACTCTCTATTTACCTCTGCCAGTTCATCAAAGTAAAGATGCTTTGGCATTTTTTCTTTAGGCACAACATTGTCTGGCAATATCGGCGACTTTCCATCACTTAAGCGTGCACTAATATGAGCAGGCCTCGTTTTCAAAAGTCCATTAACACTATTATTAGGGATGGTCGTGGAAGTGGAGGTGGTATCCTTGAAAGACTTTTCATCATCATCCCTTTGTGTCGCTGCCATCATCCTTTCACTTTTTGCCGTTTTGAGAGATTTTGAAGATCTTGTAGATTTTATAGAAGCTAGGAAAGAATCTTCATTCCATCTTTCAACATCTTCCTCATCTTTTTGTTTCTCGAAGCGCTTTCGTTTCAGATAGAAAGTGGCGTAGTAGACAACAATGGATCTGAAAAAGGGGAAGATTTTTGAAAAAAATTTTTGAAAATTTTTTGAAGGGCAAAACTAACATTGCCAAATAAGCAATAGATATGTACAAAGCCAAATTCCATGTAGAGAGCGAAAGGTTGTCCAAACTAAAAGGGGAAAATTTTTTGAAAAATAAAAAAATTGGAGGATAAACTTACAAGAAGCCCATTAAAGCGAGAGTTGTTGCTGTGCTAGAAGAGAGTAAAAGTGTTGGAGTGTCGTTGATTAAAACAAAATTTAAATTTTTGGGGGTTTTTATAGTAAAATAAAATGTTGTTGAGTTGATGGATTTATTTTTAAATTTTTTAGCAAGCTTTGTCTGTTCGAAATTCACTAGCTCCAATACGTTTGAGCAGGTGAGAGAGAGAAACAAGAAAAATTTTTTAAAAAATTTAAGAAAATGCGAGGATAACAAATACTATTCTGATCAAAATTCCCCCTTTCTGCGTTGTGTGACTCGTTGTAAACAGACTACTTATTGTGGAGAAGTTGCTGTACCTGATGAACATTTATTTGTTTGTAAAAATTTTTTTTAAATTTAAAAATTTTTTATTTTTAGCAATGCCGTTTCTGTATTCAATCAAACCCACTTTCCTGTGTCCCTTCTGGCCCACCTGATGGACAAGGCATTATTGGCTCAGATTTTCTTCTTTATGTTTCTGCCGTTCCTTCGCAAAGGTGTCAAAATGATGATACAATAGCTTATGCTGCACATTGCCAACAAGAAGCTGAATTGGATAGGTTTTTAATTTTATTTTTTTGTTGTAATTTTAAAAAATTATTTTTCGGAAATTAAATGAAAATTCTAAAAAAAATTTTTTCCGTTCATTTTTTAATTTAAAATTTTTTTTTGTAGGCCTATAGCTGGTCATGTCAATATTTGTCCACAAGCACTTTCCACCCACTCACATGATCAAGTTGCCTTTTTTCTCATTAAATTCTTTAAGAAAATTTATTTTAAAAAGGAAGTTCTTCTCTCAACCATTAAACATGAAATTTTACATGCTCTTGGATTCTCTGCTGGTTTATATGCCTTTTTTCGTGATTCGGAAGGACGTCCACGTTCTAGAAGGTTTTTAAAATGTATTTTTAAATAATTTTTTTAAATTTTAAAGGAACCAAAATAGTGGACGTCCACTTTCTTTTAATCGAGAAAGAGGTTTCTATGATGCAGAACCGTCTACAGTTCGTACAATAATTCGAGAAGATTGGTGGACGGCGGAAGGAGAGGTTTTAAATTTTTTGAAAAATTTTTAAAATTAATTTTTCTCTTTTTTAGTTACCCCATCCTGTCCATTTATTAGTCACTGAAAGAATAATTGAAGAGGCCAGGAAGCATTTTAATTGTTCAAAATTAGAAGGAGCTGAATTAGAAAATCAGGTTTTCTTTTTTAATTATATCAACAAGGTTTGTAATTTTCTATAAGTAATTCAGAATTCTTTCCCTAAGATTTCTCTGTTAAATTTTTAATTGTATAGAGAAGAGATGGAAAAGTCGGGTTGAGAAAAAAGTCGGCTCATGTTTCAGATCAAGTTTTTAAGATTCTTGTTCGAATCGGTTTTTAACCAGTTCCTGGTATAAAGGATTCGACTAACTACCCAAAAATCCTTTCAATGGAAAGAATAACATGTGACATGCAGACAAAAATTTGCTGACATTAACGATTTTCATAATTTCTTTTTAAAAAGGGAGGAGATGGAACATCCTTAACACACTGGGAAAAACGTTTATTTGAAAATGAGGCAATGACTGGAACACACACACAAAACCCAGTTTATTCTCGTCTAACGTTAGCTTTAATGGAAGATAGTGGTTGGTATAAAGCTAATTATTCTGTTGCTGAACCTTTGCATTGGGGAAGTAATTTGGGTTGTGATTTTGCTATGAAAAGTTGTGGACAATGGATTAAACAAAGAATGGAAAGGTTTCTAATTTTTTAATACGAAACTTTTTTCGAAGCGGAAAAAAATCGAAACGAAATGCGAAATTTCGAGTTTCGCGAATTTTCGAAATTTCGTTAATTTCGAATTTTGAAAATTTTTTGAATTCTAATAATTTTTAAAATTTTCTTTAAAAATATTAGAAATGAGTCAGCAGCTCCATTTTGTGCAGATATTAAACATGATGGGAGTAAATCTTTGGCAACTACACGCTGTACAGATCAAAGGGTAAAATTAATTATAATAAAAAATTTTTTTAAATTGTGATTTTTAAAAATTAGAAAATTCTGATTTTTTTCAGAAAAATTCTGATATTTATTTATTTTCTCTTTTATTTTTAAAGGATTCTTTGGCATTATGTAATTTAGTTCCACATAAAAAAGAATTACCTAAACAATATCGAAATTTTGGCAAATTAAAAGGTGTTAGAAAAGAAGGAATAAAATATTATGGGGGATCTGTTGAATTGGCTGATTATTGTCCTTATAATCAAGAATTTGAATGGAAAACAATTAATAATACAAGTGGTGGAAGGAGGGATAGTAGATGTGAATTAATTGGTAATGGGCCCCCAGACGGGGAAATTAGTGAAGAATATAATGAGGGAAATGCTGTAAGTTTTTATTGGGGAAATATTCTGATTTTTCGAAAATTTTGATTTTTTGAAAATTCTGGTTTTTTGAAAATCAGATTTTTTGAATATTCTGATTTGAAATTCTGGTTTTTGAAAATTCTGATTTCTGAAAATTCTGATTTGAAAATGTTCTGATTTGAAATTCTGGTTTCCGAAAATTCTGATTTTTTTTCTCGAAAATTCTGGTTTTTTGGTAATTCTGATTTTTTGAGGATTCTGATTTGAAAATGTTCTAATTTTTAAATATTCTGATTTAAAAATTCTGATTTTAATTTATAAGTTCTGATATTTTTTAAATTAATCTCCTATTATTTTTCTTACAGATTCTAGAACTTTATGGGCATGGCTCTCGTTGTTTAGACTTGGGTTCAAGTTGGACAGAAAAAAAGTGTGGAAGAACTCGAACATATTCTCAATTTATGGCTGGGTGTTATCAAGTAAATTTAATTAAATTTTTTAAAATAATTTTAATTTTTAAAAAAGATTGTTTGTTTAAATGGCCGTGTAAATATTCTTGTACATAATTCAACAAAGCTTTATCCTTGTTATAAATCTGGTCAACCAATTTATATTAGAAAAGTTTGTTTTTTCTTTCAAATCATTTTTTTTTAATTAAAAAATTTTTTATTTTCTCTAAAATCCTTCACGAGGATTCAGTTAGTGAATTGGACGTATTACCCGAAACCCCTGGACTGTCTTTTCGTTTTGAAACCCAATCTAAAGAAAATTTTGAAAACCTGGTCCTTCCCTGGTTGATTATTTATTTATATTTAACCAATTTTTTAATCTTTCTCAAATAAAATTATTTTTTAGTTAGTCAATGGATGGTTAAGGGAAGGTCAAATACTCTGTCCTGAATGCCAACAATTTTGTTCTAATAAAAATTTTGAAGAAGAAAAAGAAGATTTCTGTCTTACACCAACAGATCCACCATTAAATAAAGGAGAAATTGGTGATGATCCTTTAATTGTTGAACTCCCATGTAAAGCATATCGTAATTATTTAAATATTTTAATTATTTTTTTATTTTTATTTACCAAATCTAGAGTTTTTTTTCTAATTTTTAATTTTTTAAATTAATGCCGGTTTTTAAAAAAAGCAGATAAATCTCTTTAAAAAATTTTTTTAATAATTTATTTTTCGTCTTTTTTGGATTTATTTATGGTAGGAATTCCCACAAATAAAAATTAATAAAAAAATATATATTTTTATATTAATGCCTTCTCAATTAATTTTTATTTTTGAGGATTTTCTCACATTAATTTAACAAAAATATTTTTTATTTAAAAAATGTGCCACACACAGTTTTTACTAAAAAATTATTTTTGACCAACAAAATTTTTTTGACACCCTTGTTATAGTTTAGAGCTTGAGGGCGAATTTTCTAACCATTTATTTAATGGATAATTTAAAAAAAAATATTTCAGTCTACCTATAGGTCAGGGATCCTCTGCTAACATGAAAAAATATGTTCCCAATTTTGGAACTTAAGACGGCAGACTTTTTGTTTTAGTACGTAAAACTCTAAAATTAAAAAATAAAATTCTTTAAGGGCTTATTATTCATTTTTGCTTACGTCTTCTTAAAATATTATTTTCAATATTTTTAAATTTTTAAAAATATTTTTTCACATATTTTTTTTTCAATAGACAAATAATTTGTTTAAATTATTCAAACAAATTTAAAAAAAATATTGATAAATAAAAATTATTACGTAGGTTTATGATGGATTATTACACATATTTTATTTAAATTTTTGACGTATTTTAGTCTATAAAAAATATTTTTTATTCAAAAAAGTTTGGAGAGAATCATTATTTAATTAGACAAAAAAGAGATCAAAAAAAAATAATTTTTCAAAAAAATTTCAAAAAAATTTTTCAAGCCCTCGAAGGAGACATAAGTATTGGCCAATCATTCCCCACCAAAATTCTCTGTCCTCTCCCTTCAAAACTTCTTTTTAAAGGCGGGGGTTGAATAAGTCTGCGACGTCCTGAAACAGACAAACTATTGCCGAGAAAGCCGGCATTGTCCTGAAATTAAATTATTTTTTAATTTTTTAAAGTTATTTCAAGCTTAAAAAAGCATAATAAATTGAGCATGTAAATTTTATTTTTATTTTTTAAAGGTGTTTTAAAAATAAAAAATAAAATATAATATCTGCAAAATTTTATTTTATTTTTTTAATTTTTTGTAGTTTGCATGCATGAATAAATAATAGTTTTTAAATAACGCAGATACAAATAATTTTTTTTATTATTTTTGGAAAATATTATTTTTTTAGAAATTTTTTGGAAAAATAATAATTTATTTTTTAATGAAAATTAATTTTTTGGAAAAAATAATATTTTATTATTTTTTAAATTAAATAAATTTTGTAAATTTTGAAAATAAAATTACCTCGGAATTATTTTCTGTATTATCAACAAAAAGTGAACGTTGCGAAATTCCAGAATTACTCCCACCAACAGAGGGACCAAATTGACGTATTTCAAAATCAAAACTTTCAACTTTATTACAAATAAATAAATGTAAAAGGATAAATAAAGTTGTTAGGAAGGAGAAGAAGTATTTTGTGTTTTTCATTTTAATGTGTTTTAGCAATTCTAAAAAGTTTAAAAAATACAAAAAAATAAACTTAGAATTAATGTAAAGTACAAAAAAAAATAAACTTGAAAAATACAACTTGAAATACAAGAAAAATACAACTTGAGATATAATGTTTATATTTCCGGAAAAGTTTATTTAAAAATCCGTTAGTATTAATGTATTTTTGTATTTTAGGTTTATTTAATTTAGGATCCGGAAAAGTTTATTTATTTATAACTAATTTAAGGTTTGTGTTTATAAATTATATAAACTTAAAAATAAATTAACAAAAAATAAACTTGGAATTGAACAAAACACAAAAATTATTTTTAAAATATTTTTTTCATTTAATTTAAGACCACCAAAAAAGGGATAGAAAAATTACCATTTTCCTGGCCTAAAGAAAATGGAATTAAATTGGGCGGAATGTCTTCAAAACACAAGATTTTTCACATTTTTTATTAAATTCTCATTTATTTGGGTAAATTAAAATATGTAAAGATTTATGGCTTTAAAATGTGATGAAATACAAACCGGAAATATAAATTAAATAAACTTGAAATAAAAAATAAAATACAAAAAGAAGAAACACAAACTTGGATTTTATTATTAAATAAACTTTTCCGGAAAATACATATAAAATTTAAGCTAAAGTTTCCAGAAAACACAAACTTGAATTTATTAAATAAACTTTAAATACAAAAATAAATAAATAAACATGAATATTTTTCCGGAAACTCAAACCTTCATTAATAAATAAGTTTTCCGGAAAAAAGTTTTAAAGTTTATTTCCAAAGTTTATTTCCGGAAAATACCGGAAAATACACACATATACAAGTTTGTATTTTATTTTAACAAGTTTGTATTTCATTTTATTACAACCTTGTATTTTATTTTATTAAATAGACGTGAAATAGAATAATAATTAAAAATAAACTAGAAGAAAATACATAAATTATTAACTAAAAAATAAACACAAATTTTAATTAAAAATAAAGCTAAAAAAGTATAAAAGTACGAAAGCATTTATTTTTTAAGTCTTCTATTTAATTATTAAAAATAATAAAGTACATTTATTTTGGCATTATTTTTTATATTAAAAATTAAAAAAACGAAGGAAATATTACAGCAGCGAGGGAAAATATTCCGGAAAGTTTATTTAATTTAATAAATTAAAGTTTTATTTTCCGGAACTAATTTAAATTTAATGTTTTCCGGAAAAGATTATTTATTGATAGTAAAGGTTTGTGTTTTTCGGAAAAAATCAAGTTTATTTTAATTATTTTTGTATTTCAGGTTTAATTAATAACAATTAAAGTTTGTATTTTCCGGAAAATTGAAATTAAATTTAATGTTTTCCGGAAAAGTTTATTTATTTAATAGTGAAAATCTGTATTTTCCGGAAAGTTTATTTTTATTTCCGGAAGGGCTTAATAATATTTTTGTATTTTAGGTTTATTTAAATAGATTTCCGGAAAGTTTATTTATTTAATAACAACTAGCTTAAAGTTTGTATTTACCGGAAATTACTAAAATAAATTTAATATATAAATAAGCCTAATAATTGTCTGCTGACAGCATAATTAAGGCGGAGTCTGCCAAGTTTATTTATTTAACACTTGAAGAACAATTTTACTTGAAGAAAGGGGCGTGTCTATTATTGACACACATATGTCTATTAGAGTATAATTAATATAATTTATATATTTTTAATTAAATTAAATTAAAAAAATTTTTTTAGAATAAATTGTCTATAATTTATTTAATTTTTTAATTAATTCAATTTAGAAATATTAAAAGAATTTTTAATTAAAGTATTATGTAGGTAGCTGCAGGCTGCAGTCTTTATAAATTGAATTGAATTTTAAACTTTTTAAAAATTAAAAAAATTTTTTTTAAATTTCTAGTTATTTTAAATGAACATTAGTCTGTCTACAATTCTCTAAAAAATTAAAAAAAAATTTCTTTTAATTTTTATTGGATATTTAAGTTTAAAATACGTTTAAATGCCGTTTTTTTAATTATTTTAAAAACGAACATTTAAATATTTTAACTAATTAAATACAAAAGTTGGTCTTTATGTCATGCATTTTAATAATTAAATATAAAAATATATGTTTCGTTTTTGGAAGAAAAAAAATTTTTTAAAGAAGCTAATAAAATTAAAAATTGACGAAATTATTGAGAAAAGGACTGGAAATTTTTTTTTTAATTTTTAAAAAATTATTTTTAATTAAAAAAAATTTTTTAATTTTTTAAATAAATTTATTAGACCATTAGTCATTGAATTTTTTATCAAAACAATTTAATTTTATATTTATTTTTTATTTTATTTAAATTTATTTTTGGACAACATTTCATAATATTTTTTATATTTATTTTTTTCTTTTCCATAAAAATAAAAATATGTAAATTTATATGATATTATGCTATCAAAAAAAATAATATTGGGAATTAAAAGAATTATTAATATATTTAAGGAATTTAGTGGAAATAAATGTGAAGTAACTATTTAAGAGGTATTTGTACACTAATCGGATAAATAAATAATTTTTTTTAATTTTTTTATTTGCTCTAAAAATCAACAGAAAATCAACAGGAAAAAAGAAAGAGACATTAAAACATGACAGATTTTTGAGGATCGATTTTGATTAAAATAAATAAAAAGTAGTAAATATTTAAATATAAATGGAGGGAGAGACTGTCATGGCTGTCAGGAAGAAGAAAAAATTAAATACAATTTTTAATACTTTTATTTTAATAAAAATATTTATTTTGTTAAATACTAGAGCTCTCTATATATTTCAAAAATAATTATAAAATTAATTTAAAGCTAAAAAATTTTTTAAAAATTAATTTTTGATTAATTAATTTAATTAACAAATCCCTTCCATATTTACATATTAATAAAATTTTAAAAATTAATTTTTAAAAAATTCCAAAGAAAATGAAATATCGAAAAAGATTGTTTGCAATGGATGAATACGAGTTAAAAGCAGCTCTAGAGTCATTGTTACCTGATCAAGTGGTTGAGGGAGCTAAAAAGGAAACAATGCAAGAAGAATTAGTACAATGGTGAAATTTGATTTTTAATTAATTAAATTTTTTTTAATATCTTAAAATTCAAAGAAAATTTTTCTAGATCAAAAATTCAAAAAAAAATTCAAAAAAATAATTTTAAAAATTCAAAAAAAAATAATTTTTAGGATCCTTTCCGAAGGTCTAACAGCTCGACACGAATTTTTATTTTATAAGGAAGAAGGCCCTCCAACACCTGGAACTGAGGAAGGGGAAATAAATAATAATTTAGAAAATATTCCAAGAATATGGCTATTAAATAAAAGGGCAAAAGGCTGTCCTTGTTGTGAAGGTAAATAAATTTTAAATTAAAAAATTTGTCATTAAAAATAAAAAATTTTTTTATTAAATTTATTTAAAAAAAAGTATTTACTATATTAAATAACTAAAACTTAATGAAAAATAAAATAATTAAATTTTTAAAATTTAATTAAAAATGTAAAAAAATAAACTGTTTATTGTTGTACTTTTAGTAACTGAATAATATACATAATTTAAAGTTTAATTATTTTTTAATCAGAATTATTATCGCTGTTAATTCTGGTTTTAATTCTGATTTTATTTTTAATAATTCTTATTTAAAATTATTTATTTTTCCGGAAAGTAATTGAATCAGAATTTCTTTAGAATTATTTTTAATCAGAATCTAAACACTAATTAAGTCTTTCCGGAAAGTTTTCCGGAAATAAAATAATATTATTTAAATCAGAATTTTTAATTATTTAATTAAAACTTTCCGGAAAATTTTAATTAAAAAATCAGAATTTTTAAAAGAAAATTCTGATTAAAAAATAATTCTTAATTTAACTCCAATTTAATTTGAAATTTTTTTGTTTGTTTTTCTTTTTGATATTTCTTTTAATTAAATTTATTCTCATTTTAATTAAAAATAAAATTAATCCTCCCGTGTCCATTACTTATTTTTCGGCCCTTCCCTTTCGACGTATCGCAGGTAGCAATAACAACAGCCCTGCAATTTCGGTTTGTCCAACGCCTAAAAGAAGTCCGTCTCCTCTACGGCCCTTTGTTGGTGTTCCTGCTAATGAAGTTTATACGTAGGCATTTATTTTATTATTCTTTTCGGAAGGTTCTAAATTTATTCTGATTTAATAAAAAAATCAGAATTTTTAAAAGAATTCTGATTTTTCAGAATTTAGTTAATTTAATAATATTTTCCGGATTCTGGTTTATTCTATTTAAATAATTCAGATTCTCCTGAATTTTATTAGTCCAACCTTTTCCGGAAAGTTTATAATTCTGATCTTTCTTTAATTAAAGTTTTAAATTAATTCTGATTTTTCTTTCCGGAATATTAAACAAACCTATAATTAATATATTCTTTCCGGAAAGTCTAATTCTTTATATTTTTTATTCAGAACACTAGCAACAACACAAGTGAGTCGTCAACTATTTCCACAACATTATTCAATGCCTTCCCCTTACAAACAACCCAAAAATGTAATTTTCACTGTACAACCAATGCCTGGAGAAAATAAAAAAATTGAGGAAAATATAACCAATAAAAAAAGTTAAGAATTTTCTTCAAATTTTATTAAAAAATTTTTTTTAAGAAACAACAGCAGCAGAAGAATGTTGCGTTGAATGCGGGTGATTTAATTAAAATTTTATTTAAATTTAATTAATTTTATAAAATTAAATTTTAAGGCGATTTTGTGTGGGTTTGGTTTCTGCCTTGAAATAAATTATACTAAATAGAATTCTGATTTTTAATTCTGATTTTTATTAAAGTTGTAATTATTTCCGGAAAGTTTTAAAATACAATTATATTTTTGAGGTTTTATGTTTTCCGGAAAAATTGTATTTTTCTTTTAAAGTTTTCCGGAAAGTTTTATTTTCATTCTAAAGTTTTCCGGAAAGTTTTATTTTCATTCTAAAGTTTTCCGGAAAAATTGTATTTTTCTTTTTAAGTTTTCCGGAAATTTGTATTTTCTTTTTAAAGTTCCGGAAAGTTTTAAATATTTTATATTTTTATATTTAGACCCTCGCTAATATGTACTTTTCCTATCATTAAATGTAAAATACAAAGTTTATGACATGTATTTATTTTTCACTGAAAATACATTAATAATTAATTAAATAAAAATACATTTTGTGTGTTTTTTATGCTTTTTTATTTTCATAATTAATAAAATATATTAATCATTTTTAATTTTTATTACGAATTCTAATTTATTAAATTTTAATTTTTAATTAATTAATTTTTTTAAATTTTACTTTTATTTCTAAAAATTATTTTATTATTTAAATAAGAAAAAAATATTAAAAATTTCTTTAGATTATTATCGGCATCTTAAAATAAAAATATTTAAAAAACTTGTTTTTATTTTATTCCGGTATTTTTAATATATATTTTATTTTTAATTTCCAGTAATTTATATTTATTTTTATCTTTTCGCTCAATCAGTTTAAATATTAATAAAATTAGTAGTAATGGTTTTTGGTTAATTTTACGGATGATTTATTTAATTATAATTCTAATTGACATTTAAATATTTGAAAAGCTTTTACTAACTGAAAATATAATTTTTATAATTAATTTAAAATAAATATCTAGCTGGTAGTATATAAATACATATATTAAATAACCCTGTAACTCTAATGGTATGTATTTTATAATTAAAAAGTTGTAATTAAATATATTCTGATTTTATTATTTTATTTCCGGAAAGTTTATTTAATTTAAAAATAGGTTTATTTACTATAAAAATTCTGATGTTTATAATATTCTGATTAAATACCCTGTAATTTAAATTCTGATTTTTCCGGAAGTTTATTTTATCTAAAAATAGGTTTATTTACTATAATAATTCTGATGCTTATAATATTCTGATTTTTCAGGGATCAGAATATTTTATATAAATTCTGATCTAATATAAATTCTGATTTTTCCGGAAAGTTTATTTTCCATTTTTATATTAATAAGTTTGTTTACTATAAAAATTCTGACTTTATTATTCTTTTCCGGAAAGTTTATTTTAGCAATAATTATTCTGAAATAATCACTAGATAATTCTGATTTATTACTAGGTTCATTAATTTGATTATTATGTTTAATTAATTCTGATTTATTGTCGTTTAGTAAATTCTTTTTTTTGTGTTATCTGATTTAATTTCACGACCAGACTAAAATATGAACATATATTTAGGGATCAAGGACGAAAAGCACGAGGAAGGACCGATCTAGCGATGTATTTAATGAATTAGTTTTTTGGAGGAAGAGATAAGATTTAATAAAATAAACTAGTTGTAATAAATAAATTTAAAATTAATTTTAAACAAATATGTAGTAGGTTTATAAAAATATTTTTTATACAAATAACACGAAAAATACAAACTTTCTGAAAATAAAATCAGAATTATTTTCGAAAAAGAAAATCAGAATTATTATTTTATTATAAACTTTCCGGAAATGGAATATCAGAATTAATATTTAATCAAAACTTTCCGGAAAAATCAGAATATTCATTAAAACCTTACGGAAATAGAATCAGAATTTCTAATTAAACTTTCCGGAATAAAACCAGAATTTTATTATATTAAGACATAAATCAGAATTATTTTTAAAAACTTTCCGGAAAGAAAATCAGAATATCTTCATTATTGTATTTTTATATTATATTAAAATATTAATACATTATATTCACCCCCAAAATTCCTTTATTTTTATATCCAAACAATTTTCTAGGTCATTTATCTTTCTCTCTCGTTTAAATAAATAATAAATATATTAATAATTCCATTGAATAAATTTGTTCCGTGATCCTTTATACGAGATTTATTTTAAAAAGGAATTTATATATTTTTATTTTTGACAAATAAATAGCCTTGAAAATTCCATTAGTAGTCTATATACATTAATAAATAACAAAAATAATTTTTAATAAATTAATTATTTAAATATTTGTTTTAAGGAAGTTATAATCTCTAGAAAACACTTTCCGGAAAAGAAAATAATAAAATCAGAATTAATTTAATAATATTCCTATTTGATTAAAATAAACTTTCCGGAAAAGAAAATGAATCAGAATATATTTTTATTTTATTGAAACTTTCCGGAAATAAAATCAGAATTTTTTTTCAAAAAATCGGAATTTTTTTTTCAAAAAATCAGAAATTTTTTTTAATCAAAATAAGAATTTTTTATAAAAGAATTTTTCAGAATTTTTCTTCAGAAAATCAGAATTTTTTTAATTTCTAATCTTTTATTTTTTCAAAACTTCTTTTTTAATCTACAACCATTGATTCGCGCCATTGGTTACTCCTTGTGTGAATGACCCCAATTTTTTTTATTTTGACGGCACAAAAAAATTTTTTCGGTTAGCTTAAATATTGTTCTCGTGATGTGAAAGGAAGTATAAAATTTATAAAAGAATCGATCATCTAAAATATTTTTTATTCAAAAAAATAAGGTCAAAGCTAAAAAAAAGTGTGAGCGATATAATACGTCAGAACTGCGCATAATCGCCAAAAGTTTTTCTTTTAATTTTTTTGAAAAATTTAAAAAAATTTTTAACAATAAGATAAATAATTTTAATTAAATAATTAAAATATTAGGGCTTTTATTATCATTTTATTCAACCAATGTAACTTTAATATAAATATAAACTTTCCGGAAAGAAAATCAGAATTATTATTCAGAATTAAATATGTATAATAATTCAGAATATTCTTAATTAAAGAAAATAAACTTTCCGGAAAGGAAATAATTAATTTTAATTAATTTTCCGGAAGGAAAAGAATAAAACCAGAATTATTAATTCAGAATTTTCTTAATAAAAATAAACTTTCCGGAAATAAAGGAATAAAATTAGAATTAATATCCAGAATTATTATTTCAGAATTATTAATTCAGAACTTCTATATAACAAAAGAAAATAAACTTTTTCCGGAAAGAAATTATAATTTTAATTAATTTATATATTTCCCCCCATCCAATTCTGATCATTTAAAAATAAATTAAATTACTATACATTTACTATGAGTCGATCAATGACCGTGTCATCAATATTGCATCTTTTTTTCCTTCTTAAAAATTTTTTTTCTTTTTTCACACATTTGCGCAATATCAAAAATAAAAAAATTTTATTTTATTTTATACAAAAATTTATTTTTTTATTTATTCCCGCCTTCTCCTCTCCTTTACCCTCCCTGCCCTCCCTCCCTCCCTCCAACCTCCTTCCCTTCCCCTCTTTTTTGGTAGCAAATTTGCGCAGGGATAGTTTTTCTTTCTTTTTAAAATATTTTGCGGGAAAAGACGGAAACATTCTTCTCTCTAATAAAATAATTTTTTCCCCAATTTTTTTTTAATTTTATATTTGCGTCATTCAAAATTCTAGGTTAAAAATTTTAAGGATTTTTTAATTTTAAAAAATAGGTGAATTATTGAGGGGTATATAAACTACCTGAATTAAAGTGCCCCAAAGTCAGTAAATTAATTATTTTTTGGTCCCTGATGGTCTTTAATTTTTTTTGGATTTTTTTTTGTTTTTTTTGATAGGTCCAGGTAGGGGCTTTAGGAAAAAAATAAACCCCTCCCAGTGATTTAATTAATTTAATTTAATTAATAAAATAATTTTTTCCCCAATTAAATTAATTTAATTAAATCCCTTATATTTAACTAATAAATTTTTTTTTACTTATTTCTTTTTTAAATAAATTTCAACAATTATTTCAAAAATTAATTTTAATTAATTTATATTTTCAACAATTAAAATAGACTCGGGCCTAGCTGTTAATTTGCTGTAGTTTAAGGTAGTCTCCTCCAAATTCCTTCAATTTATTTTTCCCTGTGGCGCGCTTTCGTTTTAAACAAAAATCGGGAGTGAGAGGGAAAGAGAGGTGTGTGTGTGTGGAAATGATCAGTTTGGTTGATTAAAAATAGGAAAAAATTAGTTTTGAGGAAAATAAATATTTTTTACGTTTCCGAAAAATTTATTTTATCGATAATTTAAAAGGTGTTAAATTTTTTAGAAAATTAAAAAAAATTAATTAGGATTGATTTGGACAGTCGACCCAAGCTTAGTTTTTGCTTAATAACTAATTAATAAACTAGCTAATCTATATTAATCTTTATATCATTCGATAGAGGAGAAAGAGGGCTACAAAATAAATTTAAAAATAAATTTTTGATCAACCAAACAAAAAAAGTTCTGATCGAAAAACTGCCGCCAACCCGTGGATTAATTTAAAGTAACGACCCATGTTCAGTTTTTCCTTGATATTTAATTAATAAATTAATTAATCTATATCAATCTTTATATCATTCGATAGATGAGAAAGAGGGCTACAAAATAAATTTAAAAATAAATTTTTGATCAACCAAACAAAAAAAGTTCTGATCGAAAAACTGCCGCCAACCCGTGGATTAATTTAAAGTAACGACCCATGTTCAGTTTTTCCTTGATATCTAATTAATAAATTAATTAATCTATATCAATCTTTATATCATTCGATAGAGGCGAAAAGGGGCTATAAAATAAATGGTAAATTAAATTTTCGATCAACCAAACAAAAAAAGTTGTGGTCAAAAAACTGTCACTAGTCAGTATTTTTTAAATTTAAAATGTTATTAATTTTCCAAATTTTTTTTTATTTTTATAATTTTTTTAAAATTTGTCTCGTGTTTATTTAAATAATATTTTCTTTTTATTTTCTTTAAAATAAATATTTACTAATATTTTTTAAATTTATTTACAGATATTAAAATAAAAAAATAAAAATGTTCATTATATTATTAATCATGCCTTTAATTCCCATTCAAGTTTAAAGATTAAATAAGAGGAAATAAAGATTAATCTAAAGTCCAGAAAAAATCGTGAGAAAATTTTTTATTATTTTTAAATTAAAAAAATTTTTTTAATTCCCTACCCAATGGAGTATGCTGGAAAATCTTGCAAAAATTTTTTTGTAATTTTTCAAAAAAAATTTTTTGACCTAGAGGACTTTTAATTTGGGCTAATAGAACCCCCTAACAATTTTTTATTTATACTTTTTTGCCCGGGACTTGGATAGGAGTATTCGGGGAAGGTTAGGTGAGATAGTACTGTAATTTTACTTTAATTCAAACCCCTTTGAAATCTTTAATAAAATTTTTTTTCTTTAATTTTAGTAAATTTTTTATCTGAACGTTTTGAAAAAAACATTCTTTTATTTTACAACATTTGAGTGTTCTCATAACAACTTTTTTTATTTTTTACTTTATACAATATTCCCGTTAAATCTCCCCCTCCAAGTATTCGGAGATCGCCTAAAATTGATAAATAAATAATTTTTTTCTACAAGAATAAAGTGAAGTAAAGGACATATATCCAAACTTTGATTTAATTACAACACAAAAAAACAGAAATTTTAACTGGGAAAAGTGATTAATATTAAAACAACTAAACTAAACTACCAAAAACTATTTAATTTTATTTTTATTCTCCGCCTATTTTTTTATTTTTATTTAAAAATAAAAATAAATATATCGGGATGAACAATCTAAATAACAATAATTTGTTGAAAGAAGAAGAAAAAGAAATTTCTTCAAATAAAAAGCAGCGTTCATCCTCCTCCGCGCAACAACAACAACAAAATGTTGGAGAAGAATTTAGTAGTGCTAGCGATAGTTGGGAACATGTTTCGTCTGGGGCTTCTGGAGGAGTGAGCTTTTTTTAATGAAAAAAAATTTTTTGGGGGATTTTTGAGGGGAAAAAGGGGAAGGAAAATGAAATAATTTTTTTTGGAAATTTTCAGATTTTTTTTTTGAAAATCAAAAAAATTTTCAGAAATTTTTGGAAATTTTTCAGAAATTTTTTTCAGACTTTCTGAAATTTTCAGAATTTTTTTCTCAAAGTTTTTTTCCTTCTCCCTTTTTTTACCCTTTAAATAAGCCCAAGATATTAATCACGATCATTCTCTTCTAGAAAATAATATTTTATTTATTTCGCGTTCCCGCACATTCCTTTAAATAATAATAAAATAATAAATTGTTTTGCCACCTTCTTTTAAAATGATTTAGTCTCAGAAATAATAATAATTTGACCTTGTATTTTTACTTATTTAATTCTGCAACATTAAATTCTGGTTTATTTTATTATTTGATATAAATAAATAAAATACATTTATAAAAATAATTAAGTAAAATACATTAATTTAAATACAAGGTTGAATTTCTGATTTTTGTATTTTTTGTAAATTCTGATTTTGTATTTTTGTTTTGATTTTGTATTTTCTGATTTTGTATTTCGATTTTCTGATTGCTGTGTTTTTGTTTTATAAATTCTGATTTTTGTATTTTCTTTTAATAATTAAGAAAATACAAACTTGAATTTCTGATTTTTGTATTTCTGATTGTGTTATTAATAATTCTGATTTTTGTGTTTTTGTTTTGATTTTGTATTTTTTGATTTTGTGTTTTGATTTTCTATTCCGAATTCCTGGTTTCTGTGTTTTTGTTTTATAAATTCTGATTTTTGTGTTTCTATTTAATTTTCTGATTCGTGATTTTGTATTTTTGACGATTTTGTATTTTTTAAAATTTTATTCCGATTTATATATTTTATTTCTTCTAAAGCCTTTTTAATTTATCATTTTTAATTCTGATTTTATTTTAATATTTAATTTATTATTCAAATTTTTTCTCCTTACTACGTAATACAAACTCTTCTTAATTAGTACGTAAAAAACAACTCCCGCAGAAATAATTTGCATTAATTAATAAAAATTTTTTTGCGTTTTTGACGCAAAAAAATTGTTTTTTTTCTTGAAAATTTCATTTTTGCAAAATTAAAAAAATTTTTTCGAAAATTAATTAATTTAAAATTGAGATAAGAGAATAGATTTTCTCTTGAATAATTAACTAACTCTTTTAAGGTTGTTACTAAAAATAATAAAAATTAAATTTTATTTCCTAAACTTGCTGATCGTTTGTTTAGATAAAATAATAAATCAAAGTAGAAAAAAAAAATAATAAAAATTAATCTTTTACAAAAATTAAAACAAGGTGTTTGATGAAATCAAAAATGCAATTTTATTTCAAAAAAGGAAACCTTGTAAATTTTATTTTTAAAAAAATATTTTATTCAATGAAAAGACAAATAAAAATTAATTAGTAGTTAAATAAATACTTAAAATAAAAATGTATTTTATTTGCAGAATTTCTGATTTTTGTATTTTTATTTCTGATTTTTAAAAGGTTATTCTGATTTTGTATTTTGCGACTTGTAGTAATTCTGGTTTAATTTTTCTGATTTTTGTGTTTTTAATTTTATTATTTTGTATTTTCGTTTGTTTCTGATTTTTTTATTTTATTCTGATTTTTGTGTTTTTGGTTTTTGTAATTCTGATTTTTGTATTTTCTAAGTTTGTATTTTCTAAGTTTATTATTTTATTCTGATTTTAATTAAGTCCATTATGATTAATGGACTTAATCTTATAATAATTCTGATTTTATTTTCATATTGTATTTTTGTTTGTTGTTGTGTTTCTTCTGTATTTTTTAATTGTGTTTTTAAATTCGGATTTCAAATTTAATTCTGAATTAAATATATTCTCCGTTACCTTTTAAATTATTTTAACAGTTGTATTTTCTATTTTTAAATTATTTTCGCGCGTCCAAAAAATTGTCCCCAATTTTTTTCTGTTTTTAATTTTATTTTAAAATTTACGTAATTATACCTATTTAATTTTTGTTGTTTTTAAAAAATTTTATTTGACAAATTCTTTTTTTTCTTAATTTATTTTTTAAAGAATTTTCTCCCAAAAAAATTATTTTTAATTACCTAATTTAAATTTTTTCTACCAAAAAAGTCAAACGATTTAATAATGCCGAGTGGAACAGATGACAATAGTGCAGGACCTGCTTCAGATACAGGCAATCCTCAACGTCCTTTTTGGCGTGATCAGGAAGAAATTGTTATTAGTGGTGTTAGTGGCCGATTTCCGAGAAGTGATGATATGGAGGTAGGGCAAAGAGAAAAATTTTTGAAAATTTTTGAAAATTTTTAGAAATTTTTGGAAAATTTTAAATTCTTTTTTGAAATTTTTAACAAATTTTTGAATTAAAAAATAATTTTCCCTATTTTTAAAGCAATTTGGCGATTTACTTTTGGCTGGTGAAGATTTGGTTACAGAAGATGACCTTAGATGGCCACCTGGTTAATTTAAAAATTTGAAGAAAAATAAAAATAATTTCTAGGCCTTTACGGACTTCCAAAACGTCACGGAAAACTCAAAGAATTAAATAAATTTGATGCTCAGTTTTTTAGTGTTACACCAAAACAGGCAAATTATATGGACCCACAAGTGAGAATATTGTTGGAAGTGGCTTTTGAAGCAATGTTGGATGCTGGTAGGGAGATTGAGGATTTTTTAGTGTCTAAAATTGTTTAAAAATCTTAGAAAATTTCAAAAAAATTTTCAAAAAATTTTTAAAATCTCAAAAATCCCCCAAACACAGGCGTTAACCCCGTCGAACTTCGTGGCTCCCGTACTGGAGTATTCGTTGGCTGTTCAGCCTCAGAAACTGGAGGAGCCTTAACACAAGATCCAGACATAGTAACAGGATATACTTTAACTGGATGTGTCCGTTCAATGTTTTCAAATCGACTATCTTTTGCCTTCGACCTTCGTGGACCTTCTTTTTCTGTTGATACTGCCTGTTCTTCTTCTCTTTTGGCTATGCAGCTAGCTATTGATGCTATTAGACAGGAACAATGTGACGCTGCTATTGTTGCTGGTTAGTTTTTTTAATTTTAAGGAAGGAGAATTAAGTAATTTGAGCTAGTTTAAATTTAAAAAATTTGCCATTATTTTGGCGTTAAAATTTTAATTTTTGGCGTTTTATCATTTTTGTTAAAATTTATTTTTGAATTTTTGTTGGCTGTTTCGGCTTGTTTTTCGAACTGTTTTCGACTTGTTTTCGACTTTTTTTTACTTTTTTTTGAATCAGAAATTAGTTTCCTTGTTAGGTTTATATGAAAATTTTCATTGGGACTCTGATTTGTTCGATTTTTCTTTGAAGTTTTCATTGAGGTTTTACGTGGAATCTTTTAAATTTATTAATCTATTACATTAATTTTCTTTAATTCTGCAGGTGCTCATCTAACATTAACACCTACAGCAGCTTTACAATTCCTCAAATTAGGAATGTTAAGTCCAGCAGGTTCATGCCGTTCTTTCGATCAATCTGGAGATGGTTATTGCCGAACTGAAGGAATCGCAGCAATATTAATTCAACGCCGCTCGGTTGCAAAAAGAATTTATGCTAGTGTTGTTCATGCTAAAAGCAATACTGATGGATACAAAGAACAAGGAATCACTTTCCCTGGAGGGGATAGACAAGCAGTTTTGTTGGAAGAAGTTTATCGTGAAGCTGAATTGGATCCATCTACAGTTGCTTATGTGGAAACTCACGGGACTGGAACTAAAGTTGGAGATCCACAAGAGGCTTATGCTATTACACAAACATTTTGTCAGAACAGGTTTGGAGATTTCTATAAAAAGGCTGACAAGGGACCCATTCGGACTGTATTTTGTTTTTTGTCATCGTGAGAGCACTTAGCTCCAAAAATACCCAATTTTGACGGCCCCTAACTATCCGAAAATTGCTTCGAATGAAAAAAAGGCAATAGGAAAACCAAAATAATATATGTAAAATTGATCTCGGTTTCGGTCGGTCCATTGTTGGATGTGAGATTGACATTTATTTTATGAATCTTAAAGATTTTTTTAAATTTTCCTTGAATTTTTAGAACAACTCCATTGTTGATAGGCTCAGTTAAATCAAACATGGGACACGCTGAACCAGCTTCTGGCCTTTGCTCTTTAGCTAAAGTATTTTTAAAATTATTTTTCCCAAAAAAATATCTTTACTTTTTTAGATAATTATCGCAATCCACAGAAATGTTATTCCACCAAATTTGCATTTTAACGAGCCAAACGAGTATATTGAAGGATTAAAAGACGGCTCATTAAAAGTCGTAACAGAAAAAACAATTTTCCCTTCTGGTTCATTTATTGGAGTTAATTCTTTTGGTTTTGGTGGTTCAAATACTCATTTAATATTAAAAGCTCCACAACTCACAAAATGTGAAGAAACGCCTGTAGAACAACTCAAATTCCCCAGACTCTTATTTTATGCTGGTAGAACAAAGGAAGCTTTGGAAAATATTTTTGTACGAATAAAAGATGAATATAGTAAAAATAGCTTTCTTCATCAATTTATTGCTGCACAGGTTGGAAAGATTTTTTAATTTTAAAATTAGCCGATAAATTCTTTGAGTCTAATTATTTTTCTAAAGAATGGTCAAAAACACTAAAAGAGGAGCGCGCCGTAATACCAAACGCTGTACCACGCTGGAAACCCATAGGAAAAAACCACCCACTAAATCACATTTTCACCGATGTGTGAAGATTGCTAACAATTCTCATTTTTTATTTTGGCGTTTCTTGGGGAGTTTGGTATTTCGACGTTTTATATTACGTCATCTTACCTTTTAAAAAATTTCACTCAAAAAAATTTATTTCAAAAAAATTTTCTTTTCAAAGGCTGACCTTCCATCCAAAGACGCTCCATTTCGTGGGTGGATAATTCTTGATAATAAAGAAGAAAAATTAAAAGAAGAAAAAACAGCAACAGAAACAGCACCAACATGGAAACAAAATCCATTTAATGTCCAAAAAGTAGCAATAACAGAGCCTAGACCAATATGGTTTATTTATTCTGGTATGGGAAGTCAATGGCCCGGAATGGGACAAAAATTGATGGAAATACCTCTATTTGATAATTCGTTAAAAGAATCGTCGGAAACTTTGAAAGAATTTGGATTAGATGTTTATGGAATGCTGAAAAATAGTGACCCTGAACAATACAAAAATACGCTAAATTGTATGTTGGCTATTACTTCTATTCAGGTTATTTTATTTTTTTAATTGAAGGAAGTATTATGTTAATATTGGAGTCCGCTGCCCAGAGCCCTACCAAATTTAAAAAAAGTTGGTGGTGTCCACAATTTAGATTCGGTCTTATCCGTTCAAATTGCTTAAATTAATTTTTTAGATAGCCCTAACCGATTTACTTTATGCAATCGACATTCAACCAGATGGCATTTTGGGCCATTCCACAGGAGAAATGGGCTGTGGTTATGCAGATGGAGCACTTACTAGAGCACAAACAATGCGCCTAGCTTATTATAGAGGAGCTACAATAATGGCTAAACGAGAAAAAATGCGAGGAGCAATGGCAGCTGTTGGTTTGAGTTGGGAAGAGGCACAAAAAAGATGTCCTGAAGGTGTTGTCCCAGCTTGCCATAATGGTGCTGATTCTGTTACAATTTCTGGAGATGCTGAAAAGGTTTAGAATTTGATATTCTTGAAAAGGGAATTCTTGTAAAAATAGGTCTGGGAGAAGGGATACATTTTAGGAAAATTTAGGAAAGATTTTCTAGAATTTTTAAACAGGATTAGGAGGATAATTAGCTTGTGAGGAGAATTTCCTGTTCAAATTTTACTCAAAAAAGGAAATTAAAGATTTGTTCCCTCGTAAGAATTCCCTCAAAATTCCTTAAAAATTATCTCTAAAAAATTATTTTTCAACAGATTGCCGAATTTTGTGCTCAATTACAAAAAGAAGAAATTTTTGCCAAACAAGTAGATTCATCAGGAATTCCATTCCATTCACCAGTAATGCAATTAGTACGTGAAGAAATGTTGACATCAATGAGATCTGTTGTGCCCGAACCCAAACCTCGTTCATTAAAATGGATAAGTTCTTCAATTCCAGAAAGTCAATGGGATGAAGATTTAGCTCTTCATTGTTCTGCTGATTATCACGTAAATAATGCTTGTTCTCCAGTACTTTTTTATGAAGCTTTACAAAAAATTCCACCAAATGCTATAACTATTGAAATTGCTCCACATGCATTAATGCAAGCAATTTTACGTCGTTCTCTACAAAAAACTTGTGTTAATGTTGGATTAATGAATAGTAAAGCTGAAGAAGAATTGCCAGCATTCCTTCAAAATTTGGGAAAAATTTATCAAGCTGGAGCTTTTGTACATGTTGAGAAACTTTATCCACAAGTGCCAATGCCTGTACCGTTGGATACTCCGATGATTAGTCCTTGGTGGAAATGGGATCACAGTCAAGTTTGTTTTTGAATATATGTATGATTTTTAAAGGGAATTTTTGACTTTCAGACTTTCTTTTTTCCGAGAAAAATCTCTCGATTGAAACATCCCCAATAATTAACTCTATCTTTGGGGATAATTCTCCTTTCATCATTGGGGTATCATTGGGGGTGATTCTCCTTTCTTATAAATTCAATAGCCGAATAAATATATTGTTTGGTTCTGAAACTCAAGTTATAAGAGCTGTTGAAAACAAAAAATTATTAAACAAATTTATTTTCTAAATTTATTTAAGGACTGGCCTGTAATTGACGGCAGATTAGCAGGCAGTGGAGGAAGCGGTGCTGTACCAGCCAGTGCCTCTTATACAATTGACCCATTCTCTGCTGATTCGAAGGAAACGTTCTTGCTAGGTTGGTTGTTATTTTACAGTATCTTTAAAAAAAATTTCTTTTCAGATCACGTTATTGATGGCCGTGTTTTATATCCATTTACTGGTTATATGATATTAGCTTGGAAAACTTTGTGTAAACTAAAAGGCCTTGATCATCTCAAAACTGCAGTAATATTCGAGGATATAAATGTTTATAATGCAACAATATTATCAAAACCAATACGTTTGGATGTTGTAATAAGCCCAGGACATGGACAATTTGAAATTTTGGAAGGAGATCAGTTAGCCTCAAGTGGAAGAATTTACATTCCAGACGAAAAACAAGAATTCTACTACAACAATTTAAAAGATATCAAAACATCTGAAATTGCTGATAGAACAGAATTGGACACTGATGATGCTTACAAAGAATTTTTACTTCGAGGTTATGAATATGGACAGGCTTTTAGAGGTTTGAATTTTTCTGGAAAAAAATTTTTTATAAAGTCAATTTTTATTTTTTAATTTAAAGGAATTTATCGTGCTTGTAACAGCGGTGAACGTGGTACTCTTTATTGGACAGGAAATTGGGTAACCTTTTTGGATTCGCTGCTTCAAACTGCCTTACTTGCCGAACGAGCAGATACTTTACGTCTTCCTACTCGTGTGAGATATCTTCGAATTGATCCTGTTCGACATTTGGAATGTATTGAAGAGAAAGGTTTTTTGATTTTAAACTAATTTTCCTAAAAATATTTTCTAGATGGAATCCAAGTAGTTCAATTACGAAATGATATTCCCACAAATGGATGTATTGCTGGAGGTGTTGAATGTTGTGAATTAACAGCATATACCATACAACGAAGACCACAACCATCGGGACAATTATTTTTAGAAAAACTGTATTTTGTTAAACATTTGGATGACAAGTTTGTTTGCATATAAAAAAATTTTTTAAACGTAGTTTCAGTGCATTAAATGATTTTCCAAAAGAAAAAGAAATTTTGAATGAATATCGTCAATTACTTTATTCAACATTATTTAATGGTTTGAGTAAATGGAATGAATTTGGTCTGTTTAATAAAATTACAAATGGAGAACAATTTGGAAGAGCTTTGGAAATGCTCAAAAATCGACATACTCAAATTGAAATTAAAGAGGAAATTCGAAATAAATTTATTGAGGATTCAAAGTATTTTTGTTAAAATTTTTAAAAATTTTGGGAAATTTCAAATTTTAGGTGTACATTAATAAATGCTTTTGTTGAACTTTTCGCAACAGATTTGAATGAATTTGGAGACAATACTTTAGGATTTGAGCAAACCGCAGTTAAAAAAATGACAAATATTTACAAAGCTTTGGATAATGATCGTTATTGGGCACATTGTTTATTGAATGATAGATTTACAAAATCTGCACAGGTAAGGGAAAGAATTTGATTTTTTTGAATTTTATTGTGAACGTGAAATTCAAAAAACAAATTAATAAAAAAAATTTTTTGGGAAATATTTAAATCATTTCCCCAATTTTATATTAAAAATATTGTTTTTTCAGGACGTTTGTTTTGAAAACACTGCTGGCCATCGTAAAAAGACTTGTTCTATTGAGATTACCTCTACTGATGTTCTCAAACATTGGTTTATTTATTTTTAATTTTTTTTTGAATTTTTTAAAATTTATTTTTAAAGCATTAATGCAAGTCTTTCCCACCCATTATTAGAAATTGAATGGACTTGTATAGGCCCAAATGTTGATAATTTGGATGAAACAACTTTACAACAATTAAGTGCTTCTAAATTTCAAATTGATTTGGAGGTTTTTTCTAATTTAAAAATTTTTTTGACAATTTTTTTAAAGGCTGGCGAAGACGGAAAGGAATTAAAATTGCCTCAAGAATGTCGTCAATTTGATTTTCTCTTCCTCAATCGTGTACTTTGGCGAAAATCACATCCAGTTCAGTTCCTTCAACGCTGCTCCCAATTATTGAAAGATAATGGATTAATTATAATTAATGAACTTACAAAGGATTATGAAATTGGTTAGTTTATTTTTGAGAATTTTTTGAAAAGAAAAACGTGTTTCTTTTTAAAGCTCTTCTCTGTGATGCTCTCCAAGGCGTTGATTTTGGTAAAGTTGAAGGAAATTCATATCAACGCATTTATGGTGTTTACCTTGATCGTGATACACTTGAAAAAGTTTTTAGTGAAGCAGGATTTCGTGTTTGTGTTAGACAGGTTTATTTTTTGATGTTTATTAACCTCAATATCTTATTTTTTAGACTGACCCAAATGTCCCAACAACAACTTTTGTACTTCGTAAAATACCCCAACAACCAAGAGATCCGGTAATAGTTGATGTAGATGACATTCAAGAATTTACATGGATTGAAAAACTCAAAAAAGTGATTGAAGAACGTTTAAATGAACCTGACTATAAAACTGTTTGGTATATAATTTTGTTTTTTTTTTGAAAATTTTTGTTGTTTTTTAAAGGATGACAAGTACAAGAGTCCGAAACAACGGCACTCTAGGCCTTTCTCTCTGTTTTGTAGAAGAAAATTTAAAATATAATCGTTTCCGCAACCTTGTTGACATTAGCCTTCGTCCAGAAAATCGAAATGGTCCTCCTTGTATTGATATGGAAAGTGAAGAAGTTAAAGAAATTTTGGAAGCTGATTTGCATGCAAATAATTATAGAGATGGAAATTGGGGCTCTGTTAGACATATGGTTGTTAAAGAAGGTAAGAGGGGTCCTAACCCAAAAATTAATTTAAAAAAAAATTTTTTCCAGAAGAAGCCCACAGCTACAAAGAAGTTGAACATGCATTTATCAACACTCTAGTTCGAGCAGATGTCTCAAGTTTAACATGGGTAGAAAGCGGCAATCAATATTTTAATGAAATGCAAGCATATTTGCCTGAACATCAAAAACAACAACTTGTTTTATGTTCTGTTTATTATGCTGCTCTAAACTTTCGGGACGTTATGTTGGCATATGGACGTCTTCCACCTGATGCTATACCTGGGCAATTTGCTGATCGTGAATGCCTTTTAGGAATGGAATTTGCTGGTCGTTTACAAAATGGAAAAAGAGTTATGGGAATTTTGCCAGCTCAAGCTTTGGCAACTTCTGTTGCTTGTCATAATGATTTCTTTTGGGAAGTGCCAGAAGAATGGTCTCTTCAAGATGCTGCTACTGTACCTGTTGCTTTTGCAACTGCTTATTATGCACTTGTTATGCGTGGGAGAATTTCTAAAGGAGACAAGGTTATTTTTCTTTAAAATAATATTTTGGAGGGGAAGGAAGGAGTTCTGTTAAAGTTGGGCGAAGTTTTTCTTGTTCAAAATTTCGGGAAAAAATATTTTTGAAATTAAAAAAAAACTCATTTTTAAGGTGCTTATTCACAGTGGTACAGGAGGTGTTGGACAAGCAGCAATTCGAATAGCATTAGAATATGGCTGTGAAGTATTTACAACAGTTAGCAATAAAGATAAACGTGAATTTCTTCAACAACGTTTTCCTCAATTAAAAGATCATCACTTTGCAAATTCTCGAACAACAGATTTTGAACAACATATACGAAGACAAACATTTGGTAGAGGTGTCGATGTTGTATTAAATTCTTTGGCACATGAAATGTTGAGAGCATCATTACGTTGTTTGGCACAACATGGACGTTTTCTTGAAATTGGGAAAGTTGATTTGTCACAAAATTCTTCTTTGGGAATGTCTCTATTTTTGAAGAATGTTACTTTGTATGTTTGCTTTTTTGAAGAAAAAATTTTTAAAATACCGTAAATGTTCTAATATAAGCCCTGGGCTTCTATCTTTAACTGAGTCTCATTGTGTGGGCTTCTAATAGGGCATGGGCTTCTATTGGAGACGGGCTCCTATTAGAACAATTACGATATTATTTTTTCAAGTCATGGAATTCTTCTTGATGCAATAATGGATCAATCTGTTGGACGTAAATCAGAATGGCAAGAATGTGCAAAACTTTTTGAAGATGGAATACGTAAAGGTGTTGTACAACCTATTAGTTCAACTGTTTTTGCTTCTGATAAATGTGAAGAAGCTTTCAGGTTTTTTTTCAATTTTTTTAATGAGAAATTAAAAATTTTTTTCATTAAAGATACATGTCTGCTGGAAAACATAAAGGAAAAGTTTTAATTCAAATACGTGAAGAAGAAGAAAATCGTTTGGCATTACCTTCAAAAATGTTTGTACGTGCAGTTTGTCGAACATTATGTAATCCACAATATGTTTATTTAATTACTGGAGGATTAGGAGGTTTTGGATTAGAATTGGCTCAATGGTTAATAAATAGAGGAGCTAGAAAATTAGTTTTAACATCAAGAAAGGGAATTAAAACTGGTTATCAAGCAAGATGTGTTCATTTTTGGAGAAGAATGCATGTTCAAATTTTGGTTTCTACACAAGATATTGTTCATAAAGTAAATTTTTTATTGAAAAAAAATTAGATTTTTTACTCAATTTTCAGGAGGATGCTCACGAACTTATTCGTGAATGTGAAGTTTTGGGACCTATAGGAGGAGTTTTTCATTTGGCAATGGTTTTACGTGACTGTCTTTTTGAAAACCAAACTGTCGAAAATTTTAAAGATGCTGCTCAAGCAAAATATTTTGGAACAATGAATTTAGATGAAGCAACAAGAAAATGTACAAATTTGCGTTGGTTTGTAGTTTTTTCAAGTATAACATCTGGAAGAGGAAATGCTGGACAAACAAATTATGGATGGTCAAATTCTACAATGGAAAGAATTATTGAACAAAGACGTTTTGATGGTTTTCCAGGAATTGCAATACAATGGGGAGCTATTGGGGATGTTGGTGTAATTCTTGAACATATGGGTGATAATAATACTGTTGTCGGTGGAACTTTGCCTCAACGAATTCCAAGTTGTCTTTCTTCATTGGATCTCTTTTTAGCTTGGAATCATCCGATTGTTTCAAGGTTTGTTTTTAATTATTTTTATGAGATTATTTTATAGTGCGCCAAATTTTTTTATTTTATAGTTGCGCCAAATTTTTGGCGGCGAAGGCGCCAAAAATTTTTATTTTCAGCGCCGCAGGCGAAAATTTTTTGAATTTTAGAAGGCCGTAGGCCAAAAAAATTCACTTTTTCGGCGCCGCAGGCGCCAAAATTTAGATTTTCAGCGCCGCAGGCGAAAATTTTTTGAATTTTGGACCTCAAGAAGCCAGATTTCTTCTTTCTGATTTTTTTAGCGCCGCAGGCGAAAATTTTTTAAATTTCAGAGGCCGTAAGCCAAAAAAATTCACTTTTTTTGCCCCAGCCCTTCCCCAAATTTTTTCCTTTTTCCCATTTCGGGGGGGGGGGAATTCCCCCCTCACCCCCCCTGGCTACGGGCCTGGTTATAGGTCCTGGCTAGGTTTGTTACGATCATCATTTGAAAAGTTGTAGACGAATAATGATCGAAACTCATGATTGTTTTCCTTCTGTTAGCAAGGGGAAATATTTAGGGTTTGGTAGTCAGCTTTAAGTCGGTTTATGATGAGGTTGTTAGTTAGCGTTCAGTTTTAGGTTCCTTCGTGTTTAAAAATTAAATTATTAATTAAAAATTTATTTTTCTAGTTACATCAAAGCAGACACTAGCGGCAAAAAACAACAATCTGGCGGTAATTTACTTCAAACAATATCTCACATTCTTGGAGTTAACGACATTTCTCAATTAAATCCTGATGCAAATTTGGGTGATCTCGGTTTAGATTCTTTAATGGGTGTTGAAATTAAACAAGCGTTAGAAAGAGATTATGACATAACTTTGTCAATGAAAGAAATTCGTACTTTAACATTAAATAAATTAATGAAAATGGCTGAAGGAGGAGGAAGTGGTGCTGCTGGAAGTGCTGCATTACAAGGAGATGGAGAATTACAATTTAGACGTGATGGGGAACAATTGGCTTTGGAAAGTTCTGTTAAAGTTTTGGAAGAACAATTGGGTGCATTATTTAAATTGAGGGTAGATGTTAATGATTTGGATCCAGTTGATATTGTTGTTAAATGCAATAAAGTTGAAGAAGGACCGATTACGTTCTTTGTGAGTTTTTTGAAAAATTCATAGGTGTTAAGGACTAATAAAATGTCAAAGGGTGACAGTTGTCAAAATTATTGACAAGTGTCAAAAATTTTTTGACATATGTCAAATTTTTGCATATGTCTAATTTTTTTTGACACATGTCAGAATTATTGACACATGTTAAATTCATTGGCATATGTCAAAAAAATTGACATAAGTCAAAATTAGAGGGTTTTTTTGAAAATTTTTTATTTTACAAAATTTTTTCTCTAAAGATGCATCCAATCGAAGGAATAGCTTCCCCATTATCACGTGTCGCCTCCAAATGCAACTTCCCAGCTTATTGTCTCCAATTTACTCGAAACGTTCCCAACGACAGCATTGAAACTGTAGCGGGAATTTACATAAAAGAAATGAGAAGAATACAGCCTGTGGGGCCCTATAGAATAATTGGATATTCGTATGGGGCTTGTATTGGCTTTGAAATTGCTACACAACTTCAACAAAGTGATGGAATTGATAGTGTTGAAAAATTAATTTTGTTGGATGGTTCACATCTTTATATGCAGACTTATAGAAATGTAAGGGGAGAAAAAAAAATTTTTTGAAAAAATTTTTTGAAAATTTTCTGAAAAAATTTTTTTGGAAAATTTTTTGAAATTTTTTTGAAAATTTTTTGAAATTTTTTGATAAAAAATATTTTGGAAAAATTTTTGAAAAAAAAATTTTTTCAGGTCTACCGACGCGCTTTTAATGTTACTGGTGACACACTTGTAAACAATCCACTATTTGAATCAGAAATTATGTGCGCAATGACTTTACGTTTTGCCAATGTTGACTACAAAAAATTCCGTGTTGAATTGATTCAATTAAGCACATTTAGAGAACGTCTCCAAAAAGTTGTTGATACGGTGATGAATACTGGACTGTTCCAAATGCCTGATACTGTTGCTTTTGCATGTGAAGCTATGCGATATAAATTCTTGATGGCTGATAAGTAAGATTAGAAAATTTTTTTTAATTTTGCGGGCATATTTTTTGCTGGTTTACAAAAATATTTGACAAATGTCAAAGTTGACAATTGTCAAAAATTTTAGACATATGTCAAAATTTTTTTTAAAAATTTCTATTTTTTATTAATTTAGGTACAAGCCAAAAGAAAAATTCAAAGGCCACATAACGCTAATTAGAGCAGAACAGGGCGCAGCCCGTGAAGAAGATGTTGGAAAAGACTATGGAATTAGCCAGGTTTATTTTTTTAGTTTTTAATAATTTTTAATTTTTTTAATTTAAAGGTTTCTGAATCTTCAAATGTTTATTTGGTTAGCGGTGACCACGATTCAATTGTTCAAGGAAGAAAACATGTCGACACGGCAGCCATCATAAATGCTGTAATTCTTGATCAACCCATCCCCGATCCACTTCCATCGGTTTCATCATCAAAGGAACAAAGAGGAACAAGAAAATCGGCAAATAAATGAGGAGGAGAAGGTTTATTTTCAATTAAGTAGAGCAACGAAATTTAAAAAATAAAATTAAAGTCAAAATTTTGAAAAAAATGCCATTTTAGAATTTAAAAATCCTTCCTTTCCAATTTTCAATTTTATTCTAAATTTTGCCAAAATTTTGTTTTTCCCTATTTTTCTAATATTTTCCAAAAAAAGAACAGGATTTTGTGCATTTTCTTGACAAGATTCTTGTTTTTGCTTTACCACTAATTCCCCCTATTTTTACCTAATTATTATATTAATAATTATAAATATTTTTTAAAAATAATCACCCCACCGCCAAACAATTTTCTAATTTTTAAATAATATTTTTTTTTGTAAAATCGTCTACTTCTCTTGTTGCCTTAAAATTTTGCAAAAATAGAGCCTTGAAAAAAGAAAGAAAAAAATTTTTATTTTTCTGAGAAATTTTAAGAAATTTCTTAAGAAGTCTCAGGATTTTCAAGGAGTTCAATTTTGAGGAAAACTCTCCAAGAATTTTCAAGGAAAAGAATTTTCTAAGGATTTTCAAGAACTCTCTAATTTTGAGGACTCTCCAAGGATTCAACTATCTTGGTCTCCAATGATTTTCACGGATTCCAATTTTTTTCGAGTGATGTTCCCTTCAAAATTCCTTCAAACCCAAGGCTCTATTTTTTATATAAAAACTGCATTTATTTTTATTTTTTAAAAATATTTTGTGAAAATTATACTATTTGCTCCATAATTTCTTTTTTTTCTTCCAAATAGATTTTTCTAAATTTTTTAAATTAAATACACCACAGAGATTTGTTATAAATGTGCATTCAACACATATATAAACCGGCCGCAAAATTTCTATATTATTAACTAATGTTGAGAAATTCACTTATTTTATATATTTTTTTCCTATGAAAGTTTCTACTAGAAATTTTTTTTAATTAAATAAAATTTGAATTTTTTTGTAATTTTTTGTGTTTTAAAGTTAATTTTAAGACAAAGTAAATTTTATATATAAATTTATTTTAAGGGTTTTTCTTTATTAAAAAGTGAAGAAAATGTTTTTTTCACTTCATTTTAAGTGAATCAAGGAGAGGAGTGAAGGGGAATCAGGGGAAGAAGAATCAAGGAAGAGGGGAGAAGAATCAGGGAGGGAGGAGGAGGGGATGGTATCCGGAGATTCGGACGGATATCAGAGGATTAAGAAGATAAAATGGATTTCAGGGCTCAATCGTGGGTACTCAATTGAACTTTTCAGATTTTGTATTTTACCACTTTGACATTTCTCTTTGAAAAAAAAAACGCGGAATTATTCCCTTCAAATTTTGTCAAAATGACGCTGACGGCGATTTTTGTTTTTTTCTTTTGTTTTCTTCCGTCTTAATTTTTGAAATTTTTCGCCTTATTTTTTAGATTTTAAGAATTTTTTACAGAATGGAAACTAAAACTCCACTTAAACTTTCTGCTTCATGTATTGAAAATTGTTTGCGAATTAAAGCTACTGATGACAAATTAATTAAATCGGAAAGCAAACAAAGTTAGTTTATTTTTTATTTCTTTGAATTTGTAAAAATTTATAGTTCTAGTTGATGCAATTAATTTTGTAGAGAACGTCAAAATTTTACAACTTAATGAATTGCTCAAAAACGAAGGAGGACATTACATCCCAAGCTTGGAAGATATTCAAGAGGATATTAGAAAAAACTTGGAAGCCCTCAAGCTACGAATAATGAAAAGTGATTTTCAAATTCCTGAAATGATTTCAAATAAACCGGTCAAAAAACAAGGTTTTTTGAATTTTTTTTGTTTTCTAAAAATAATTATTTTAGGTATGTGGATACAGGAAAAACCTATTTACATTGCTCAACGGAAGCATAACAATCCAATTGGGAGAGATGATTTTCCTAAAAGTATTTTTTTGTTTTAAACCCAGAAAAATTGAAAAAGTCCGCTCATTTTTTGAAAAAATTTTTTTTTGTATTTGCGGACAAAACTTGCGGACAATTGTAAAAAAATTTTTTTAAAGGAACTCGTGGATCTTTTTGTTATATTTGTGGTATCAAAAGTCTTGGAATGCTAAAATGTGCCTCTCCTAGTTGCTTTGTCCATTTTCATTATGAATGTGCTAAAAGTACAAACACTGGTGGATATACCTTTGAATCAATGAGAAGAAATAGTAAATTATATTGTTCACTTCATCATTGTACAGCTTGTTTTGCTGATCATAATAGGACGAGATGTTTTAATGGTTGGCTATTTTTGGGAATTTTTGAGGTTTTTCCAAATTTTCAGGTAAATTATTTGCGTGTGATCAGTGTGAACTTGCCTGGCATGAGGACTGCATACCTGGTAATTTTATAACTATTAAGATTCGCTTGAAGAGTTAATTTCAGGTGGATGTGAAATTGATGAAAAAGGCAAAATTATATGTCCTCGTCATGTGATTTTTGATGATGCAACAAATCTCCATTTGCAACATTGTGCTGATTGTCAACAGGGACCGCTTCAAGGAGGTTATTAGCCTTTATTTTTAATATTTTGGTTGGTCTTGGTTTTCGCGGCTGAAACAGGGTTGCCGCCCGAAACCCGGCATTTTCTTGTACTCGAAACCCGTACCCGATATTTTTTCCAACCCGAAACCCGTACCCGAGGATTTATTGTACCCGCGGCAACACTGGTCCGAAAGCTTCTTGCTAATTAATTAACCTTTATTTTAAGAAAAACTTGTAAAATGCACAAAATGTTTCCGGTCGATGCATTTTAAATGTTATAGCAGACCAAAACGAGATTACGTTATGGATACATCTGAAGAAAGGGAAATTGCAACTTGTCATTGGTGTGATATGTTTGATTTTGTTCGTTACAATGAATATGCTATGGCTAGATTTTCTAGACAGTTAATACAATTTTTAAATTTTTCTTCAATTTTTTTAATTTTAGAAAATGGTATCCTTGTCAAATTATAAAAAATGATGAATTTCCAATTAAAAGTCCTCAACTTGGTGCTGTTGGGTATCTTTGTGTTAAATGGTTTATTTTTTGAATTTTAATATTTTTGACTTCCGTAAATATTTTAGGCTTCCATACAGAGGCAAAATTTATTATAATATACTTTCGCATAATCGAGTGATTACAATGACTCATAGCGATTATTTTTATATTACTGAAGCTAGTAAATCTGATATTTTTGCAGGTTTTTCTTAAATTTTATTTTTTAATTTTTTCCCTTCTAAATTTTAGAGTGGACATCAGCACAAGAATTTATGCTTAAAAATAGTTTAACTCAACGGCCATTAAAAACTGATCAAATCCCAGATAAATTATTTAGTAATGGCGAGAAAATTGTCAAACAATTGAATGTAAGGATTTTGTGATTTTTGTTTGATTTTTTTAATTTTTTAGCAAAACAAATACTCTAAATCTGAATTAAAAATGCCGCGGGATCGTCTATTTGGTAGGGACAATTGTAAATGTCCTAGCGATGCTGCAGACAGATGTGGGCCTTCTTCGAAATGCATAAATCGAGCATTGAACATGGAATGTCCAAAGGTTAGTTTTTAAGTAAAATTTGAATGTTTTGGGGAAGAATTGTTGGTTCCTGTAAATTCTTTGGATATCCAAAACCTAACCGAAGAACCGAACCGAAAAATGCTCTGTTAGGCCCAGAACCGACAATTTTAGTTGGGGAATATAATTTGTGTTATGTAGACATGAAAAATTAAAATAATTTTTTAGGATTGTAATGAACTACCAAACAAACCATGCAACAACAGACGCATTAGTGAAGGAAAAAATTGTATTCAAGTAAAAATTGAATATTTTCATGGAAAAGGATATGGAGCAATTTCAATGGAAGATATATCGGCGGTAAAAAAAAATTTTTTTTGGGATTTAAACAGTTTTTTTAGGGAGGATTCGTGGGTGAATATACTGGAGAAGTTATTGATGAAGAAGAGAAACGTCGTCGAATAGATAGAATTGCTTCCTTACAATCAAATGAAGCTCAATATTATATTATGGAATTGGATGATAAAAGGGCTATTGATGCCCAATATTATGGAAATGATATGCGGTTTATTTTAGAGTTTTTGACTGATTTTCTATTTTTATTTTTTTATAGTTATGTAAATCACTCGTGTAATCCAAATTGTATTATCCAACAATTTCAAAGTGATTTTGATCTCCATTTGGTTTTAATTGCAAAGAGAAATATATCTAAAGGTTGGTTTTAATTTTTGAAAATTTTTAAAATTTCTTTTGAAGGTGAAGAATTGTCTTTCGATTATAATATGCAAAGACAAGGACTTTGGAGTGAAGTACCTTCATGTCATTGTGGTGAAATAAATTGTACGGGTATACTTGCAGCAGATCCAGCAACTCGAAGACGTTGGGGTAAGTAGATTTTGAGAGTTTTGAGAATTTTTTGGTTGCCGGAGAGATTTGAAAAATTATTTTAAGGCGATTTGGATTCCTCGTCTTCCAAAACAACAAAAAATTCAAAATCTCATCGTTCTCTCTCAGTTCCATCAAATGAAAATTCTGTTCAAGATGTTCCCTTATTGGCAAAATCGACAGGATATAAAAGAAAAAAATTGGAAGACACAACGAATAATAAATTAAATTTGAAGAAGGCGAAGGTTACAAACAGTTAATTTTATTTTTATTGGATTGAAGGTGCTATCACTATTTTTTAAATTTTACCTCATTGCTGTCAGTCTTTAACAAAATATAGTTAACTTTATTTTTATGACGTTTTGGTTGTTTCCTTTTTGATACTACTTAACATGGATAAATTAAAAGACGACATTTATATAATTCTTTTTGGGCCTTAAAAGCTTTTAATACATTTTTTCAAATCTTTTAATCCTTCATTTTCATGCGGCACATTTAATACATTCTGGCATTTTTTTTGAAATGTTTATTGCTTAAATTGATGTAAAAATAGTAAAAGATTTATTTTTTTATTTAATCAATAAAAGTTTTCTTCACTTATACTTATTTTTATTTTTTTATTAAAATTAAATAAAAAAAATTTTTTCGAATTTTTAGTCAAATAAAGAAAATAAAAATGACTTTATGTTGATGTTAAATGTCTACACCTTTTAACGACAAACTTTCTCCAGGTTTTTTATGAAATAATTTTATTTGGTGAAATTTTCAGATACTACTTGTGTGGTTTGTAACGATGTGGCGACGGGAAATCATTATTCTGTTCCCTCCTGTAATGGGTATATTTAAAGTTAATATATTCGGGTTAAAAGATGGGCTTTGGGCTTGCTATTTTGGATGTTTTTAATTTCCTTGTAAATCAGTTTTGACGAAATGGTCTTAGGTTTTTTCTAAAAGTTTGAGACCGAACTGTGAGTGTCGTACAAAATTTCGATTCACGTTAACCAAGATTTTTGTTCGAAGTATCGTTCCGGTCCGGTCTCTATTGTTAATCCTGGATCGCTTAAAAATTCTATTTTTTTAGATGCAAAACGTTTTTTCGACGAGCTATTGTGGTATAATTACACATTTTCTAAAGAATTCAATTTTCTAAATTTTAGAATAATCGCAACTTTGCATGTATGGGCAATGGAAATTGTATTGTAGATAAAGGTGTTAGATGTGCTTGTAGAGCTTGCCGGTTAGAGAAATGTATAAAAATGGGAATGGATACAAATTGTAATTTTTAAGAAATTTTTTTTAATTAAAAAAATTATTTTTGTAAAGCAATTCAATCAGAAAGGGACAGGATTGGCTACACAAAAAGAAAGCGACGAGATAAAAATGAACAAACAAATAAAGATGAAGAACATGAAAAATTGGAAAATCTTGCAGAGTATTTTTTTTGATTTTTTTTCTTTTTAAAAAAAAATTTTTAAGAAATGAATTTGACGTTTCTGATGAAGAAGACATTTCTTTCCATGGTTCAATCGATTTACACAATGGAAATAATTTGTCAAATATTCGAGTAAATAATAAAGTTTGACTACTAAAGTTCAATTTTTAATTTTGAAATAACATTTTTTAGACATCAAACTCTTTCGATGGAATTTTGGAACGTTTAACTCAACTAGAAAATAATTTTACTTTACTCTTGAGCCGTGGGGAAATCCATCCGTATGGCACATTGGAAGAAGCATTGAAAGCACCAAGTATATTTTCAAGGCCAATAAATGTTAAAGTATTACTTTATTTTTTAATTTTAATTTATAATTTTCTTGGGGACATTTTCGACCTTTTTGAAATGACGCCATAATACCAAAACGCTCAAATACTAATGCCGTAATTCGGAGCCATTCCCATAGTTTTGTATTTTGGTGACTTTTGGGAGTTTGGTATTTCGGCGTTTATGGGTTTTAAGCCAGTTCATTATTTTTTGTCTCTTGTTAAAAAATTAAAACTTTATTTTTAAGCTTTCTGATCCAATTGTAACTCCAAACAAAGACAAACAAAAGATGCCATTTTGGCGTTCACGAATTATAGCTTTATATATTGATTGGGCAAAAACTTTTGCGACATTTCGAAAATTGCCCTATTCTGACAAAGTTGCCCTAATTACAAACCACGCCAGTAGTTATATGATTATGTGTGAAGCATTCCGAACTCCAGAATTAATTTCGGATGAAAAAATTATTGATGGAATTGAACGTATTGCAGAGAAATTGCCGAGGTATTTTTGTAGATTTTTTTACTTTTTTTGGATTTTTAAGAGAATCATTAATATTTCCTCCTCAAAATTTTGAATTTAAAAATAGTACTTCAACAAATTCTAATAATTTGGAAAATTTTGAATCTTCTACTACTACTACTCAACCACCTAAAAAATATTCAAAAATTGTTGAACCAACAGAATCTTGTGATAAATTAGTCAACAATACTCATCAAATATCACCAAAAAATAATTTTGATATAGAAAATGAGAATAACAATTCAACAAATAATTTGCCATCAACTTCAACATCCCCTGACAATTTTGCTACATCATCATCAAATAGTCAAATGTCCAACAATAATGATAATAATATGCATGCGTATGTAATTTTTCAAAATTTTATTGTTCTTTCCAGCTCACAAAAAAAGACTTTCATTTAATGGGAGATTCAGGTTTGATACCTGGCGGTAGTTGATGAAGTCTGATTATCCCTGTATAGCACTTAAATACGTTAGCTTTGCTTGTAACTCCCAACAGAGGTATTACTGACAAGTATACAAAATCCTTAGAGCTCTTACCCTTCCACATGTAAGTGGATAGACTTTATTTGAGTTAATTACACAAAAAAGCCAAACTATCTCTGATTGTGAGATTAATTTAAAAAACTGCATAATTTTTAAAATTTTTAAACAGATTTTTTGATCCTCGACTAATTCGTGATGGAAATAATTGTCTTGAAACAGGTGTTCGTTCTGTTGTGGATGTTCCTCCATCAGTTCATTATCCAGTTAATTTTTTAAAATAAATATAAAATTAAAAATATTTTTTAAATTTAGACAGTTGGATGTTTGTCAGGATTAACTCCTGTCATGGCAGCAATGATTGATTGTGTGATGAAACCGTTTAGACGATTAAATATTTCAACTACAGGTTTTTTTTAAAAAATTTTTTTGAGGAATTTTTTCCAAATAAAAATATTTTTTTGAAGAATTTGCGGCACTTCAGGCAATTATGTTTTTTGATCCAGGTTTTCTTTTTGGGAAGATTTATGGGGAAAATTTTATTTTTTAGACACAGAAAGTTTAGACGCTGCAAGTCAAAGAAATGTTTGTGCGGAACAGAAAAAAATGATTTCTGCATTTTATACTCATATATGCCATTTTCACGAAACCTGTGAAGCCCAAAAACGTTTTTCTTCAATTTTGCTTCGAATTCCAATGATTCGTAAGGTTGCAGCAAAGAAAAATGAATCGCTACAAATTATAGGTTTTTTAAGAAATTTTTTTGAAAAATTTTTTTTAATTTTTTAAAGATCTTTTTAATCTTTTTACTCTCAATTCTTTGGTTAAAGAGACTACACTTGGCATTAAATGAAGAGGAAATTTAGTGGAAAATAAATTGGGACTCGGTGATTTTTTAAATATTAATGTGTAGTGTTTGTCAATAATCTTGTCATATATTCCATTCTTGTTATCAGGTATTTTTTTGAATTTTTTTAGTTTAAAAAGAAATTGAGTTGTGATGGGGATTTGAGTTAAAAATGGTTAGGAAAATTTAATTTTGAAAAATAAAAATTTTAGCAAAAAGATTTGGGGATTTTTAACATTATCACAAAACAACTCATTTTTTTTTGATTTAGTCTAAAATTTATAAATATAATTTATCATAGAATTAACATATCCTAAATTATATTTTTCTACTTAAACATTAAAAAATTTAGGGGGTGTTGGCGAACGGTTGTTATTAACTCTGATCACTTCCGGTTTTTGGTTAATTAAATTTTAAAAGCCCAGTTTTTGGGTTTACTTGCCCATTTTTCAAGTTTTTTTAATATTTGGTTTTATTTTTTGGGGAATTTTTTTTAATTACTCATTTCCAAAAAAAATTTTTTTCGGTTTTATAATCGTCGCCAACAACTACTATATTACAATTAAAAATTTTAATTTAAAAAATAATTCAAACATAGTATATTATACATATTTTTGTAGATAAAAATTTTTAAAAATATATTTTAACAACTACATATATTAATTTTATGTTATTTTAACACGTTTATTTTTTTAAAAAAAATATAAAATTTAATGAAAGATTTAATGTAGTTTGCTTTGTTTCTAAAAATTATTTTAAAATTTTTTTGTTTAGCTATTTTAGTAGCTGCTGTCCCCATTGCCAATAAAAAATGGATGTGCATTGACTCCAAAATCAATAATTCCCCAACTATTTAAAAAAGCTCATTCACTCTTTTACGCAAAAAAAATTTTTTTCATTCCAGAGTATATGACAAGGGATTATTAAGCCGTCAAAGAGAATGGGAGGGGAGTGAATTTAGTGCACTTATCAATAATTAAGTCTGGTCCTAAAAAGTAAAAATAATAATCTTCTCTGAGGTGTGTCCCCCATTGCCTCTTTTCAATTTCATTCAGTTTCAATTTTTAATATTTTTTTATAAAAAATTTTTTTTGGTAAAATCACCCTTCCAATAAAATAATAATATTATTTTCCTAGAGTATCAATTGTTGTTGTTCTAAAATTGATAATAATCTGTCGGGTGTTTTTATACAAATTTTCGGAGAGTTGAAAGTATATAGGAAGGAAATAATTTTTTTAAAAGGACACACACACAAATTTATTTTTTTCTGAATAATTTTTGTGCACATAGGGGAGAGTCAAAAAATTTATTAGCTGTGTATTATTAACAGTTTCGTATAAAATTATTAAATAAATACATTTTACTTCCCCCTAAAAATAAATAAAAATGAGTGGTCCTTTACTTCAAAAAAAAATTTTTTTTTTGTTAAATAGACTGACTGATATTTGCTAAAGAGCAGTCCCAGCATTTTTGCTATCACTCGTAAATTTCTAGAGAGAAAATGTTAAATGGGGGGACCTTTTTAAAAATAAATAAACTAAAGGTTAATTCATCTTAAGGTTTTTTTAAAGAGAGGAAGGAAACAACCGAAAAAATGCCTCTCAAAATTCCTACCAATGAAAAAGACAATTCACAACTCTTACAAGAACAGCATAAAAACGAAATAAATAATAAAATGGTGCGTGAAGAAGAAGAAGAAAGTGATACAGGAAGGGGTTTGGCTAAATCTTTGACGTTAATGAATGGTGTTTCGATGATTGTTGGGTATGGTTTTAATTTTAAAAAATTAAAAAAATTTTTTTTTAAGATGTATTATTGGATCGGGAATTTTTCTGTCACCTACGGGAGTTCAAAGAGGTTTTTTTTTTAATTTAAAAGATTTTTAAAAATAATTTTTTGAAGAGGCTGGAAGTGTTGGATTGTCTCTTCTAATATGGATATTTTGCGGTTTGTTTGTTGGACTTGGCTCTTATTGTGTTTGTTTTTTGCTTAATTTTACTTAAAAATGTTTTTAAAAGGCTTAAAAATGTTCTACAAAATTAAAAAAAATTTTTGGGAATTTTTTGAGAATTTTAAAAATATTTCCCCGAAAAGGATTCGAACCTGCCCCTACAAACTAAACATTTTCCCACTACACTACGAAGGAAAATTTAAAAATAAATTTTGACCGCGCAAATTTCAAAATGTAAAAAATCAAAATATCTAAATTCGAAACGCCAAAAAATTAACTGACAAAAAATTTGAATTTTTTTAAATTTTTTATGTAGTATGCCGAACTTGGGACCTTAATTAAAAAATCTGGTGGAGATTATGCTTATATTGTTAGTTTGTTTTTATTTTATAATCAGTTTAAATTTTTTATTATTTAGATGGAAGCTTTTGGACCGTTTTTGGCATTTATTCGATTGTGGGTTGAGGCTATTATTGTTAGGTATATTTTAAAAATGATTAAAATTATAAGGACCCCCTATGAGATACACTCTTTGGCTGAAAAATTGGGCTTATAATGGGAGGTTTATCAAATAGAGTTTTATCGTTTCGATGGTCCCTCTATCCAATAGCGATTTATTTATAGTCAGCGGGAAACCAAATTTTAAAGGCCCTACATATTCTAACTCGAAGTATATCTAATGTCGGCCGTATCCTATAGCGAAGGTGTCTTTAAATAGAGTGTTGTCGCTTCGACGGTCTCCCTACCCAGTGGCAACCTACTCATTTGTCAGGGGGCAACCAAATTTTAAAGGTCCTATTCTGTATCGAGGTTTATCCAATGTCGGACGTATCCTATAGCGAAGGCAAGGGCGTATCCAGGGGGTCGGTTTCGGGGGGGGGGGCTAACACTGGGTGGGCGCAAAAATTTTTGGCGTTTGCCTTGGCGTTCCGGACGCAAATTTTTTTGTACATAAATTTTCATCTTTTCTGCGCCACAGGCGAAAATTTTTTGAATTTTAGAAGGCCGTAGGCAAAAAATTCACTTATTCAGCGCCGCAGGCGAAAATTTTTTGGAATTTGGAGCCCAAGAAGCCAGATTTCTTCCTTTTTTAGCGCCGCAGGCGAAAATTTTTTGAATTTTAGAAGGCTGTAGGCCAAAAAATACACTTTTTCAGCGCCGCAGGCGAAAATTTTTTGAATTTTAGAAGGCCGTAGGCCAAAAATACACTTTTTCAGCGCCGCAGGCGAAAATTTTTTGAATTTTAGAAGGCCGTAGGCAAAAAATTCACTTATTCAGCGCCGCAGGCGAAAATTTTGAGGATTTTGGAGCTCAAGAAGCCAGATTTCTTCCATTTTTTGCGCCGCAGGCGAAAGTTTTTTAAAATTTGAGGGTTATAGGCGAAAAAATTTCACTTTTTCGACCATCCTTCTCCTAATTTTTTCCCCCTTTCCCCCATTTCGGGGGGGGGGGGGGGGGGGCTCTAGCCCCCCCCCCCAGCCCCCCTGGATACGCCCTTGAGCGAAGGTGCTTATAGTGAGCGTATCTTATATTGGGTGTATTTTAATGAGGTCTAAATCTTTTTACCAATTTTAGGCCTTGTACTTGTACAATAGTTTGTTTGACTTTTGCTACTTACATTCTTCGACCGTTCTTCCCCAACTGTTCCCCGCCTTCAGGAATTATCCAAATGATTGCTGCTGTTTTGATAAGTGTGTGTAAAAAATTTTTGAAACAAATTTTTTCGGGAGGATGTGAAAATTTTTTTTTATTTTTTCAGTTTTTCTGACGACTTTGAATTGTGTTTCTGTTAGGTTTTTTTTAATTTTTAAATAATTTTTTAATATTTAAAATTGCCCTTAAGGTGGTCAACTATTGTTATGGATACGTTTACTGTTGCCAAAATATTTGCACTTTTGCTTATTACATTTACTGGGATTTATCTGTTGGTTAGCGGTTTGTTTAGATGAATTTTCTTTGGAATTTTTAATTAAAAAATTTTTTTTGAAGGAGATCCACTATATCGAAGGTCATTTGAGAACATTTTTGAAGACACAAATACCAATATTGGCAAAGTTTCGATAGCTTTTTATTCTGGACTTTTTGCTTATCAAGGATGGAATTATTTAAATTTTATTATTGAAGAGCTTCAAAATCCAAAAAGGTTTTTTAAATTTATTATGTTGGTTATTTTATTACCATCAAAAAAAATTAAAAATTTTTTTTGAGAGAATTAGGGACTAGTGAATTTTGAGGTGTATGTGTGGTTGAATAAGGGTAGTTGACCTTTTTTGGTACTACATCCTTCAGTCATCATTTTTTGTATGAAAGGTGCTGCAGTTGCAAAAACTGTCCAGAACCGAAACCTTGAAAACCCATTCGATTTTTTGGAACCGTGAGAACTTCGCGGAAGACCATCAAAAAATTTTTAATTTTAATAAGGAATCCAGAATTTTTTTGTATTTTTTAAAATTAATCCTTCCTCTTAAGCCTGTAATCAGATCACTTATTCCTTATAAATTTTTTTCCTTTATTTTTTAAAGAAATCTTCCTCTTGCAATTCTCATCTCAACCGTTTCTGTTACTATAATTTATGTTTTTACAAATGTTGCTCTCTACACAGTTATTAGCCCACAAGAAATGCTGGCTTCTGATGCTGTTGCTGTGGTATTTTTTGAAGGAAAAAATTTTTTATAAATTATTTTTTAAAGGAATTTGCAAACAAAATGTATGGACCCTTAGCCTTTACAATGCCTATATTTGTTGCTTGTTCAACTTTTGGATCTGCAAATGGAGTGTTAGTTTTTGAAAAAAATTTTTTGAATTTTTTGTGGTCATTTATTAAATTTTTATAAGTTCTTGAGATTTTTTCTTTGAAGGATTTTCACATCATCAAGACTTTTTTATGTTGGCGCTAGAGAAGAACAAATGCCAATTGCATTAACTATGATAAATAAACAAACAAGAACACCAATACCGGCAGTAGCATTTCTGGTATATTTTTCTTAATTTTTGAATATTTTTTTCTTAAAATAAGAGGACCTTTAAGTTTAGGATTTGTAGTGATTTCAGGGTTAATTTAAGAAAATATTTTCTCTTGGGATTTTTCAAAAAATTTTTTTTAGTTTTACCCTTGAGTATATTTCTGTTTTTTTTGCTGATTTGATTAACTCATAGGTGAGAATTGGAAAAGTTTTTTTTATTAGTCACGAATGAGAATCTTCGTAAAATGATTCCTCATGTCTTCCCTAAATCTATAAAAATTTTTTAAAAAAGATTTTTTCCTCATGGGCGCCATGTTGAAAATGTTTGTAAACTAATTCTTCTTATCCTTCCCTACCTCAAATTTTTTCAAAACAAATTTTTCTTTTTTTTCAGGGATTTTTGTCACTTTGTTATTTAGCTTTTGGAGATGATGCAATAACCTTAATAAATTATATCCAAATAAGTTATTGGTTAGCTATAGGTTTAGCAATTTCTGCACTTTTTTATCTTCGCAAAAAAATGCCAAATGCTCCAAGACCGATAAAAGTTAATTTAATATTTCCTTCGTTATTTTTGTTTGGATGTATGGCACTTGTTGTTATACCTATTGTTGGTAATCCTAAAGATACAGGTTTTTTTTGAAAATTTTTTTGAATCTGAAAATTTCTTTTAGAAATTGAAAATTTCTTCTATATTGAATTTTTTGACAAGCTTTAAAAATTTTTTGAATTAAAAATTTCTTCTAAAAAATTTTTTTACATTTTTTGATTCTTTTTTGTGAAAAATTTCTATTTTTTTGAATTTTGGAATTTTTTTTAATTTAAAAAATTTTCTATAATTAAAAAATATTTTTTATTTTAATTTATAGCAATTGGAATAGCAATAATGTTGACAGCTATACCTGTCTATTTGCTTTTTATTTATTGGAAAAATAGGCCAATGTGGATTTACAGAGCTTCGGGTATTTTTTTGTTGTTTAATAAATTTTTTATTTGAAATATGAGGCGATTCTTTAAAGAAGGGTTTGAAAATGGTAAAATACAGTTTGTCATAGTTTTGAAAAATTAAAAAAAATTTTTGAAGGGTTTAAAAAATTTTTTAAAATTTTTTTAATTTTTGAATTAAATATTTCTTTTATACGCCTTTAAATAAAATTTAAAAAATTTAAAAAAATTTTTTTTAGCAAACATGACTCGTTTTTGTCAGAAGCTATTCCTTGTTGTTAATGATGAAGAAAAACCTTGAGAAAATTTTATAACAAAATATTTTGACATTCCCAATTAATTAAGTTTTAAAAATAATTTTCTATTTTTTTAATTTTTAAAAATTCAAAAAAGCCCTATAAACAAAAATTTTTGATTGACCGACATACTTTTACCTGCCCTCTCAAATCTTTTTATTTTTGCAATTAATATATATTTTTTATTTTTTTAAAATAATTTGTTAAATCTTTTTTTTTTAATAATTTTAATGTTAGATTAAATATATATTGTCAAAAATATTTTTTAATTAAATAAATTTTTAAAAATGATTTTTTTTTATTTTACATATCAATTTTAATTAATTTTTTAAATTAATTATTTAAATTATTTTCTCATATATTTTTTTTAAATTTTTTTTTAAAAACTTGGTTGGAGAAAAGCAGGAAATAAAAATATTTTTTATTTATTTTTCTCTCTTTTCAAAAGCTTTTGCAAAAATCAATTTATTGCCGACTGTCAACTATTTAAGCTTTATTTCACTATATAGCTGGCTGGTGTGCTGCGGTTTTTGTGGGAGGGAAGGACGGTAAGTGAAACCTTTTTCTTTTTCTCTTATTTTTAATGTTTTAAATGGGGGGAGTTTTTGGATTAAAAATAAAATAAAAAATTTTTATTTTGCTGCGCGGAGAAATAAAAATTAATTTTTCTTTAAATTAATTTTTGAGGAAAGGAAGGGAGGAGGGAGAGACGGAAATAAATATAGGTAAATTCGTCTTTTTTACCCCAAATTTTTTTTCTGATTTTTTTTTGTTTTAAATTGGAGGGGGGACAAAAATAAATAAAATATTTATTTTGAAATTCTCCCCCCTCCCCCAAAAATGTTCGTCTCCCCTCTCTTTTAATCTTTTTTTTTTAAATAATAGAAAAGTACATTTTTCATTTTTTAAAAAAGTTGCAGGCTAAGCACACATGACGCAAGATAAAAAAAAATTTTTTTTGTTTGATTTTTAAGAGTACTCCCTGCTTTTTTAAAAATAATTTTTAAAAATTATTTTAGAAAAAGCATTTGTTTCATTTATATAAATTTTGGTAAATAAAAAAAATTTTTTTTGATTATTCCATCAATCATCGTTTTGAATACCCCTTGGGAATTTTTTTATAATCTTATTTTTTTGGGGAGATTTTATTTTTGATAAATTTTAGGAAATAAATTTAATAATTTTTTTCAATTTTTCCAATTTTTTTTATTAAATGTTTAGAATATTCCTGAATATTTTTTTTCTTGGGTCTTCCATTCTATCCCCGAACCCTAACACCTTCCTCCATTGAGGGAGGTCTTTTGAGTGAGGGGTTGCTAGGTTTCTACTCTAGTATTCTCCGCTACTCTCATATTTTTTTACTTTTTCAGACTCTAATGGGGGGGGGTTTGTGTGATTTTTGTCTTTATCCATCAATTAAGTATTAGTCATATTAATTTTTTGTTTAAAAAAATTTATTTTTTAATGTGTTAATTTCTTCATATTTTTTAAGTGCAAAAAGAAATTCCATCCCCCCCCCCCCCTCTCCCCCCGCCAATGACGATTTTTTTTCTGTGTGAGAGAATCAGCCCCTTATTTATTGCTGTTCCTCTCCTCCCCTTAATGGGTGCGTATTGGGGACATTTTATATTTTTATTTATTTATAAAGCTTACGCGTCACGTAAAAATAAAATTTTATATAGCCGGCACTACCAGCATTAACTACATTAATTTTTCTCTTTTTTTAAAATTTATTTCTGCTTTTCATTTTTTTGGAGTTTATTTATTTTATTTTTTGCTGTGCGCCAAAAATATTTTTTCGGGGAAATTTGTGGCGTTTTTTAATTTTGGCGTTTTTGAACGGCAGAAAAATGTTTTTGGCGCACACTTAATTTTTATAATTTTTTATTTTGATGATTTTTCCTTTTCAGATGGCAAATGAAATGCCAACAGAAAATGAACAAGTAGCGAATGAGGAGAATACTGAACCTTCAAAATTAAAATCAATATTGCGAAATGGAGTTCAAATTGTGGTAGTTGATGAAAGTTCTGCAAAGGATAGAGAATCACCTCAAAAAGTGCCGTTTGAATTGACTGTGGAGGATGAGCAGAATCAATTAATTAACGGTTTGGATTTTTTGATTGGACTTTAATTTATTTTTTTTAATTTTGCGGATAAAAAAAATTTTTTTGAAAAAATCCCGAATCTTTTAAAAAATTAAATTTTTAAGGATTCAAGGATGATGATGGTGCCGGCAGTTGTTTCCAAGACTTGGATGACCAACACTTGCAAATATTACCAGACAACGACTTTCAAAGCTCACTCTCAATTAACGAATCTCAGGGTAAATTTTTGTTGATTTTTTTATGCTTTTCTGATGTGAGACTAGGATGGGGAAGTTTAGTTTATTGATCTTATAGCTTTTCTGAAAAATTTATTTTTAAAATTGGCGGCAGAAAATTTTTTTGGATTCTTCATATTTTTCTTTAACATATTGTACCCTTTTTACTACTATTTCTCTTATCTTTCCGCTAAAATTATTTACACAATTTTAATATAAAAATACCATAATATATTCTAGGTTGTCAAGCAAGAGATGATGTAATTATTGTTGATCATTTACCAATCCCCCCAGATGGAGAATACGGTTGGGTAGTTGTTGCTGCTGCTTTTGTTTGTAATTTAATTGTTGATGGAATTAGTAATGCTTTTGGGTATTTTTTGAAGTTTTTTTAAATTTTAAAAATGTTTCTTCAGGCCTTTTATGGCTGCTTATCAAAAAGAATTTGGTGCCAACAAATCAGCGTATGCCTTTAAAATTTTTTAAAAATTGTTTAAAATTTATTTTTTTAGTGTTTCTCTTATTGGATCGATTCTAATTGGGATGTATTTACTCTCTGGTATTTTTTTTTAATTTTTGAAATTTTTAGAAAAATATTTTTTCAGGCCCAGTTGTAGGCGGTCTTTTAAACAATTTTGAAACTCGCCGTATTGTTGTTTGTGGAGCCATTATTGCTTCATTATCTTTTATTCTTTCTACATTTTCACCAAATATATTTGTTTATTATTTTGTTTATGGAATTCTTGGAGGTTTTTTTTTGAATTTTTGGGAGGGGCCAAAAAATTTTTTTGAAGGAATTGGCTTTGGATTTATTTATTTGCCAGCAATTGTTATTGTCAGTCAATATTTTGAAGCAAAGAGGGCATTAGCTACTGGAATTGCTGTTTCTGGAAGTGGTGTTGGGACTTTTTTGATTCCTCTTTTGTCTAAATATTTGATTGAGTGTTTGTTTTAATTTTTTAAAATTAGGGGGAAATTACAAATAATTCGGTTAAATATGGGTAGAAATTAAACTCATCCTTTAAGTTGTAGCGATGGCGGAGTGGTTACTGTGTTGGACTTTTCATTTTGGGGTGCGTGGTTCGATTCCTTTCAAGTCCCTATTTTTTCCTCAGGTGCTTTTTACATCCTTTCAGTCCCTTACTACTATTATTTTTATTTTTAAAATTATTTTAAATTTTTTTAAAGCTTTTGGTTGGAAAATAGCCATATATTGCCTTGCTGCACTTATTCTTCTCTGTGTATTTTGTGGCCTTTTATTTAAACCTTTGCCATTGCCAGAATTTGATATTGAAAAACAAAACAGACTAGCAATTGAATTAAAACAACAAGCACTTTTAGCTGCTTTGAGTAGAGCGGATGATGGAGATGATGAGGTTTCTTTTTAATTTTTTAAATTTAAGTTAGTTTTATAGTGTAATTCAAATATTTCTGACGAAGTTACAACGAATGGAGGAGGAATTTCTCCTGTTAAACGGTCAGCAACTACAAGAACATCTTCACAATGTACAAAAGAGGATGGTCAACCTTTACTAATGAATGGACTTGAAGGTGGAATTGATTTGGGGAGAGGAGATGAAAATGCTGATGAAATGGTTTTTCTTTAAATTTTTTTTTAAGGAATTTTTAAGGGGTTTTAGTAGAGAATTTTTGGGTCGTTTTAGTTCTCCTTTCCTTAAAATTGCTTTTTAACATAATTTTCTGATTTTTAAAGGTTTCTTCCTCGCCATTAACACCACATCGTCCCCCACTTTCTCCTATCCCTGAAAGTGGGAAGAGAAGATTAAGCAAAAGTAGAGCTGGTTCTGTACAACAATCACATGCTGATGGAATCTCTGGTCGACATCCAACAGTCGTTTCAAATCGAACTAGAAAGCCTACATTAACTAGGTTAATTTGTTTTTATTTTTAAATTTTTCATTTTAAAAACAGTATGGCAAGTGATGCATGGATGGGAAGTAGCAATCAACTTCGCTTAAGCCGTGTCAACCTCAACAGTCAATTGTCACGTGTTTCAGCACGTTCATACGCCCAATCACTTAGTAGACTGAGCCAAGCACCACCTCAATCAATTAAAGGCGAATCAACACTTTCTGTTGCTTTGAGTGGAGCTGAACCAAAAGAATTTGCTAGGCCTTTATCTAGACATGATATATTCCTTCAAGGAAGTATAAGAAATTTGAAGGAATTTGAAAGCGAAGGTTTTTTTAAATTTGAAATTTTTTAAATTTCTCTTTTAAGGAAGCAATTATCAACGTTATAGAGAATCACAAATTTCAATTCCAATGATTATTGCAGCACAAAATTTGTCTTCTTCACTTTCACATGCTTGTGGTGATATGGTAGAATCAAGCAATAGATTTGGAGGAAGTCAATATAGCAGAATAACTGGTGGAGAAGGAACAGAATTTTGTGAAGATTTGGAAGGACAGCAACAAGATACAAGGTTTTTGACTTTTAAATAATAGCTTCAGATCCCAGTAATAAATCGGGTAAAACCTTCCGTCAAAGCTTGTGATCCGTATTTTTTTAGTGGATTGGAAAGTTGGTATCCCTGCTAACATAAGTAAGATAGAAACCCAATTTTTCTTCGACTTGTTAGGCCATAAATGCACCAAAAATTTTTTTAGTTATCAATCTTTTTGAGAATATATTCTACTAATCCTATCTTTCTGAACAATATTTTGGCTATTTCGAATATTTGATAATTAGAAAGTTTTAGACCCAAAACCGGAATAGAGGTCCAGCTGTTACTCTCCTCTCTTCAATTATATTTTTTATTTTTCAGTCGTTTCAAATTTATTCCACTTCCAATTCGCCAAGCAATCTCAGAAATGGTTTCTCTTTCATTATTATCAGATCCTGTAATGGTTCTTTTATGTATTTCTTCAATTTTTGGAATGCTCGGATTTTATGTTCCTTTTGTTTTTTTAATTGAATTGGCTGTATCTGAAGGAATATCACTTTCTGAGGCTACTTTATTACTTTCACTTATTGGAATTTCAAATACTTTTGGTTTTTTCTTTAATTTAAAATTTTCAAAAAATTTTATTTTAAGGCCGTGTATTTTTTGGTTGGATGGCCGATAGAAGATGGGTTAGTGCTTTAACTATAACCAATTGGTCTTTAATATCATGTGGGTTGCTCACAGCATTTTGTCCATTATTTCCAAATTACCTCATGTTAATTACTTATTCTTGTTTGTTTGGATTTATTGTTTGTAAGTTTTTTTGAGAAATTTTTTGAAAATTTTCAAATTTTTTGTTTTTAGCAGCCTATGTTTGCCTTACATCAATTTTACTTTCTGATTTACTTGGCGTTGAAAGACTAACAAATTCTTTTGGAATTTTGGTTGTTGCTAGAGGAATCTCTTCCCTTTTGGGTACTCCATTAGCTGGTATTGTATTTGATTTGACTCAATCATATATTGCTGCTTTTGTTTTTGCTGGTTCTTTAATTGTTATTTCTGGATTAATTAGTTGTTGTATTTATTTTGTACATCGTTATCAAAGAAGTCAACTTAGAAATGAAGGTTTTATTTTGTAAATTTATAATTAGGACCAGGGATGGGGGTTGGGGAAACGTTGATTTTTTGTCTCAAAACGTTATCTGATTTTTTCCATCGACTTGTCCCAGATTGACGTGACCCCAACGGTTTTTATATTTTTTATCCAAAGGATGTTGACCTTGGCTGTCCTCAATCAAAAATAATTTTTCACGGCTGTAACTCGATCATTTTAAATCTATATACCCACGCAATTTGCCTGGACAACCATAACCAATGATTTTGGGTTAAGTAGATAAATTATAGAGACAATAATACTTTTATTTTAATATTTTTATTTTTAAAAGGTGATTATGTAGAGCCGCAGAAGAAGACATTTATTCCATTAGAACAAGCAGACGCTACAAGCGGAAAACTTTCAGTTTTAACAGAAAGAAGTGAGGAATATTTGACAGAATATCAACGAACAATTCAAAGTATTCATCAACAAAAAGCTTTGCTACAAGAATTGGAACAATATAAACAACGAAATTTAATTAATGAAGAAGGGGCCACGCCATGGAGAAAATGGAGCCGTACATTTTGTTTTATACTCGGGTATTTTAATTTTTCTTTAAAATTTTTGTAATATTTCGAATTAAAAAATTTTTTTTGACGTTGAAATGAAGGATTTTTTTAAGGATTTTTAAAAATCAGGTATATAACGAAGAAACGTAGATTTAAAAAAAAATAAATTTTTGGGGAAAAAATGTAAAAAATGTCAACAAAAGATTGCTCTAAAACAAATTCAGTATCAACAGCCAAATAAACAAATTAAACAAATTCCTCGACGTTCATTTGAAGGATGTCAACCAAATTATGCCAAACAACCAAAAATAGATAATTATAATAATAACAATAGTACAACACCAACAGCAAATTCTTTTATTGGAACATCAAAAATGTTTAATCAGACTTTTGGTTCATACATAAATTGATTGAAAAATGAGGGAGAGAGAGGGAAATTTATTTAAAAAAAGAAAAATTTTATTTATTAGAATTCGGGAAGAATAATTTAAAAAGATTTTAAATCAACATTTCGGGTTAAAGATGGATATTTTTTTAGGAAAGTTTAAAAACTTTTTACGTTTCCGGGCTAGGTATTCGGGGGAGGGTTTCTTTTATAAATTGAGTCGGGTAGGAGGGTTTTGCGGGCTAAAACTCCAAAAAACCTTATTTTGGGCTAAATTTTAAAAAAAAAACTGATACAGGGCTAAAATCTAGAAAAACCTGATTCTGTGCTAAAACACAGAAACCTCTTCATTTTATCTAAATACCTAATACCTGTCTACTGGGCTCTGAAACCCCTATCTTAAGCCCGGCCCGGGTTTGAACTCCTAATTTTTTAGAGGAAAAGAAGCAACTTAAATTGAAGTGTTGATTTTTATAAATTTTTTTGGGTGTTCTAAAAATTTAGTTTTGATTGATTGATTAAATTTTGTGTACTTGATTGATATATAAAAAATATGAAAAAAAGAATATACCCCCTTTTAATTTATATCCAATTTTTGTTAGGAAAAAAAATAAAAACTTTGTTTTAATTGTTTGATGTTTTTACGTTTGTTATATATTATTTACTTGGCTTTTTTATAAAAATGCGCATAAATTATATTTGCATGGTTTATTGAAATTTTTTTAAAATTTTTATGGGGTTTTAAAACCCCCGAATATTTTTTGAAATTAGTTTTTATTTGATAATAAGGGGGATTGAAAGAGTTTTGGATTTGCGTGTCAATCCTTTGCCCTCCTTACCTTTCCTCATATCCGTAACTAGGGTGGATGAGGGGGATGTTGATTGCGTGCTCTGTTCATTTTTGCTTGTTCTCCTTTTTTGGGGTAAATGTGAAAATTCCGTTCGATAACTTTAAAAAGCTTAAATAATAGAGCCTGATCTTTCAACCTTTTCTCTTTAATTAAAAAAATTTTTTAGAAAAAAATGTTACAAGTAAACAAAGCTATTTTTGGGTCGTTGAGGAAGCTGTCTTTGTCTGTTGCTAATTGTGGAGGTTTTGTTTCGGAATTTTCAAATTAAAATTATTTGAAAGGACATGGTCTTGTAATTCACCGAGATAGTAAAGAAAACAATCCTGAGACGCCTTTTAAATTTACTCAGGAGAATTTGAAGAAGATTGAGTCTTTGCTTGCAAACTTTCCTGAAGGTCACAAGGTTGTTTTGATTATTTTTGTTTTTTGTAGGGTTAAGTTTGTAAGGCATTTTTAACATTTTATTGGAGGGTTTAAGTGATTTGGGTTGGCTACTAATTTTTAAATATTTTTATTAAACCTTGTCATTTTGTAGCAAGCTGCTCTTCTTCCAGTCCTTGATTTGGCGCAACGCCAAAATAGATGGCTGCCAATCTCTGCTATGCATGAAGTTGCTCGGATTTTGGGTATTTTAACTCCTGTAATTATTAAATAAAAGTTTTTCTCAGAAATTCCAAGGATGCGAGTTTACGAAGTAGCAACTTTCTACACGATGTATAACAGAGAACCTGTTGGCAAATACTTTATTCAACTTTGTGGGACAACTCCTTGTATGCTTCGCGGGGCTGAAACTATTATGGAAGCTATTTGCAAAAAACTTGGTTTTAATTTTTTAAATTTTATTTTTACTTATTTTTATAGAAATAAAGCCTGGGGGTACAACTAAAGATGGATTATTTACTGTTAAGGAAGTTGAATGCCTTGGTGCTTGTGTAAATGCTCCAATGGTTCAGGTTACTTTTCTCTTAATTATTAGTTATTTCGGCCATCCCTGATAAGGATTGGGAAATTAATGAGCATTGGTGAAATTAGTGAATTAGGTGGGAAATTATTTGAGGGGTTAGAAGTGAAAATGCTGTCGTTAGAATTTTGATTCTTGTATTCTTCCCCACCTTTTTTACATCTGTGATTTAAGTTCCACCACATATAATTTATCGAAAAACAAGGTTTAATTAATTTTTTATTTTTAGATAAACGATGATTATTATGAGGATTTAACTGTTGACGATATTAATGAAATTATTGATGATCTTAAAAATGGGAAGAGACCTTTGCCTGGCCCGAAAAGTGGAAGATTGGCGTCTGAACCTATAAAATCAAAAACTTCGTTAACAGAACCTCCAAAGGGACCTGGTTTTGGTATTCAAGAAGGATTGTAGGAAAATTTTATTTTTTTGTATAGTTTTTGTTTATTTTTGGGGCAAAGAGTCCGCATATTCTATTTAGGAAATTTTTATAGGATTTGCGTTATTAATTCCGTGTATGTAGACTTTTGCTCGTTTTAGGATTTCTTTTCTTTCAATTTGTTTGATAAATTGGCTTATATTATTTGTATCTGGATTGTTTAAATGATTTTTAGTCATGAATTTTTGTCTAACTTTTCTATTAAAAATATTCAGATATTTACTATAATATTTTTCTACATCTCTACCTTTGTCTTCACATTTAATCTCAACTAATGGAATCAGAAGCTGACTTTGGCAATGGCTTATTAAGCACAGAAGTTGGACATCGACGTCGTTCTACTTCAGTTTCTGATGATTATTCAGTTCAGAAGACAAATGATGATGCAACGGAATGTAAATTTGTCGCTGTTCAGGTTATTTTGTTTCGAGTGTTTTACTATAAGAGCCTAGGTCGTATGATATTTCTACATGGTGAGGGGTTTTAAGGGTTGCCTTAAAAGACAGGTGGCCAACAGGGGTGTCAGTTGGCCAACAAAACAAAACCCCTTAGTCGTGGGTTTAATGGGGTTTTTTGTTTAATGGATTTTCCCTGGGGTTTTAAAAAAAATTTTTTAAACCCCTTACTCATGGTTTAACCCACTTACATTAGTCATGGGTTCTTGTAGCTCAATCGAAGTGTAACAGGATATAGAATAACTGCCTAGTATTAGCTCCAAGGAGGTCTAAAGTTTATATTTTGCCCTATGATTTAGATTTACTTCTCTGTTTCCAGATTAAAAATATAATTTTAATTTTAGCAAAAATATTACATTGATAACTTCATCGGAGCCTTTATTTACTGTTCTGATCATCACAGGGATCCAGAAATTGTTCGTGGTTATTGGGTAAATTTATGGTAATGGTTATTGGGTAATGATTAAATTTTGTGTACTTGATTGATATATGAAAATATGAAAAAAAGAATATACCCCCTTCTAATTTATATCCAATTTTTGTTAGGAAAAAAATAAAAACTTTGTTTTAATTGTTTGATGTTTTTACGTTTGTTATATATTATTTACTTGGCTTTTTTTCTAAAAATGCGCATAAATTATATTTGCATGGTTCATTAAGGAATTTTTTTTAATTTTTATTGGGTTTTAAACCCCCAAATATTTTTTAAAATGAATTTTTATTTGATAATAAGGGGAATTATAAGAGTTTTGGATTCGCGTGTCAATCCTTTTCCTATTACCTTTTCCCTTTAACCTTTCCTCTTATCCGTAACTAGGGTGGATGAGGGGGGGGGATTGCGGGTGTTGATTGCGTGCTGTTCGTTTTTGCTTGTTCTTTTTTTTTGGAGAAATGTGAAAATTCCGTTCGATAACTTTAAAAAGCATAAATTAGTAAAGTCTAGTTTTAACCCCATTACCTTTAATTTTATTTTTTCAAATAAAAATTTTAGAAAAAAATGTTACAAGTAAACAAAGCTGTTTGTGCGTCGTTGAGGAAGTTGTCTTTGTCTGTTGCTAAATGTGGAGGTTTTATTTGATTTGGATATTTTTAAATTAAAATTATTTGAAAGGACATGGTCTTGTAATTCACCGAGATAGTAAAGAAAACAATCCTGAGACGCCGTTTAAATTTACTCAGGAGAATTTGAAAAAGATTGAGTCGTTGCTTGCAAACTTTCCGGAAGGTCACAAGGTTGTTTGATTATTTTTTTGTAGGGTTCAGGGTGGCACTTCTTCCACCTTTAGGGTGCATTTTACCTCTTCTGACCTTTCAAGCTACCTTTTTCACCTTGTTCTGCATTGCCTCCTTTGAGGCCGCGCTACTTTTAATGATTTGGAAAGGGCCACCCTGGGACGGTTAAGTGGTATTTGTCCCTGATTTCCGTACATATTTCTTTTAAATCTTGCCAACTTTTTAGCAAGCTGCTCTACTTCCAGTTCTAGACTTGGCGCAACGCCAAAATAGATGGCTGCCAATTTCAGCTATGCATGAAGTTGCTCGGATTTTGGGTATTTTAACTCCTGTAATTATTAAATAAAAGTTTTTCTCAGAAATTCCGCGAATGCGAGTTTACGAAGTTGCGACTTTCTACACAATGTATAACAGAGAACCCGTTGGTAAATATTTTATTCAACTTTGTGGGACAACTCCTTGTATGCTTCGCGGGGCTGAGACTATTATGGAAGCTATCTGCAAAAAACTTGGTTTTAATTTTTAATTGATTTATTTTACACGTATTTTTACAGAAATAAAGCCTGGTGGAACAACTAAAGATGGATTATTTACTGTTAAGGAAGTTGAATGCCTTGGTGCTTGTGTAAATGCTCCAATGGTTCAGGTTACTTTTCTCTTATATTTTTAGCAATTTTGGCCATCCCTGATAAGGATTGGGAAATTAATGAGTATTGGGGAGGTTAGTGAATTAGGTGGAAAATTATTTAAGTTGAGAAGGAGTTAGAAGGGAAAATGTTAGAATATGTTGAGGATTCATTTGTCGTTAGAATTTTGTGTTTACCAGCTTTTTTTTTTAATTTTTTTGAGTTCCACAAATCTGGGTTCCCCAAAATTTTTATTTTTTGAGTTTCCCAAATCTTGGGTTCACCAGCTTTTTTTGTATCTGCAATTGAAGTTCCTCCACTTATAATTTGTCGAAACCGGAGTTTTATTTATTTTTTCTTTTTAAGATAAACGATGATTATTATGAGGATTTAACTGTTGACGATATTAACGAAATTATTGATGATCTTAAAAGTGGGAAAAGACCTTTGCCTGGCCCGAAAAGTGGAAGATTGGCTTCTGAACCTATAAAATCAAAAACTTCATTAACAGAACCTCCAAAGGGACCTGGTTTCGGTATTCAGGAAGGATTGTAGGAAAATTTTATTTTTTGTATAGTTTTTGTTTATTTTGGGGGGAAAGAGTCCGCATACTTTATTGAAAAAATTTTATTATTCTGTGTATAATATGTGGACTTTTGCTCGTTTTAGGCTTTTTTCTTTCAATTTGTTTGATAAATTGGCTTATATCTTTTGTATCTGGATTGTTTAAATGATTTTTAGTCATGAATTTTTGTCTTACTTTTTCTATTAAAAATAATTCATATTTTCTATAAAATTTTACTACGTTTAATCTCAACTAATGGAATCAGAAGCTGACTTTGGCAATGGCTTATTAAGCACGGAAGTTGGACATCGACGTCGTTCTACTTCAGTCTCTGATGATTATTCAGTTCAAAAGACAAATGATGATGCAACGGAATGTAAATTTGTCGCTGTTCAGGTTATTTTGTTTCGAGTGTTTTATAAGGGACTGGGTTAAATGATACTTTAATGTTTCGGGGTTTTAACGGGTTGCCTCAAAAGTTATAGCTGGCCAACAGGAGTGGGTTAACCCCTTAGTGTTAGTCGTGGGTCTAATGATTTTTGGGGTTTTTCGACATATTTATAACTCACTTAGTCATGGGTTTTTTGTAGCTCAATCGAAGTGTAACAGGGATATAGAATAACTGCCTAGTATTAGCTCCAAGGAGGTTTAAGGCTTATATGTTGCTCTATGGTTTTAGCTTTGCTATGTTTCAAGATCAAAAATAATTTAAATTTCAGCAAAAATATTACATCGACAACTTTATTGGAGCATTTATTTATTGTGCTGATCACCACAGAGATCCAGAAATTGTTCGAGGTTATTGGGCTCGCACAGCAGCAATTACTTCTCTTGTTTCACAATTTATTAAAGTTTCTTTCAAAATTTCTCTTATTCCCTTTTTTAATTTTTAATTTAGTTCTCTGGTCCTTTATGTCAAATTATTAGTTTGGGAGCTGGTTTTGATACCTTATATTGGCGTTTAAAAGAAAGTGGACACATCTTTAACAAATTTGTTGAATTTGACTTTAGCAGTGTTACATCCAAAAAAATTCGTTTAATTCAAAGAAGCAAAAATGTCAATTTGGCTGGATATTTTAGCAAACCTGGTAAATATTTTTTAAATTTTTTTCTACTTTAAAAATTTTTAAGCTGTTGAAAGTCAGCATAGTGACCTACATTGTGGGGATTATCATTTAATTGGAGCCGATTTGAGGCAAATACGAGAATTTGAACAAAAATTGACAACTGCTGAATTAGACAATTCTCAACCAACTTTAATTATTGCTGAATGTTTATTTGTTTATATGGATTTGGAACACTCATACAATTTAATTAAAGAATTGACAAAATATTTTGAAACGTTGGCATTAATTAATTATGAACAGGTTTTCTTTTAATTTTTTCGAGGGTTTTCTTTATGGTCTTAAGAGTCCGCAATGGCTCCGGGAACTAGCTATTCAAGGTTGAAAAAGTCCGGTCCGCAAAATGGCCAATATTCATCACTTTCTCAAGGGTATATATTGAGGAAAAGGATTCTTTATATTCCTAATGGAAAATATTCTCAAAAATTTTCCGTTTTTGATAAATTATTATTTGCGGATAAATCTGACGGACTTTTTTGAATATAAAAAACTCATATTTTTTTGAAACTGCTAAATTTAAAACTTATTGTTAGGTCAATATGAACGATAACTTCAGCAAGGTTATGCTTGACAATTTAAATAATCGAGGTATTCATTTACCTGGCCTTGCTGCTTGTGAATCATTATCAACACAAAAACAAAGGTTCTTTTTGTTTATTTTTATATTTTGACTATTTTTTACTTTTAGATTTTCAAGTGCTGGATTTTCGACAGTAAATGGATGGACAATCAATGAAATTTATACCAAATTTTTGCCGGAGCAAGAGGTTCAAAGGTTGTATTTTTTCTAAAATTTATGGTTACTATTCCAAAATTTTTCTATCGAATTTTTGACCTTCCAGTGACTTTTCTTTAATTTTTTCTCTAATTAAAATTTTTTAAGAATAGAAAAATTGGATCCTTTGGATGAACGTGAATTGCTTACACAACTTTTGGAGCATTATTGTCTAATATATGCATTTAAAGATTCAACTAAAAAATGGGAAAAACTTGCCGATTTAATTGTTCAATGATCTTTAATATTTTTAAAATAATCTCTATTTTTTTATTAATTAATTAGTTGTAAAAATTATTTTTTGATTTATTTTTTATTTTTTTTTTGGTAAAAGATTTTTGTAAATTTTTTAGCCTACTCGTTTTTCGTTCGTTGCTTAAAATACGGGATTTCGGGACAGGATCGCGTAAATCCCGTTCGGGATCCTGTCCCGTGCCGACCTTTAATAAACAGACGCTTAGGGAAGAAAAACAGTCACAGCGCTGCGGTCTCGATCTACCTAGATTTGAATGAGATAATTCCGCGAAATTTCTTCTCCAACTACAAAAGTCGAAATGGTAACACAAAAATTGGAAATTATAAAAGAGAATTTTTTTCATTGTTCTTTATTCAATTTCGTTTTTCTATTGTTTTTTATTCAAATTTTTTTCTTTGTATTTTTAATTCCTTTATTTTATTGTTGTTTTCTAGTTCGATTAAACATATTTTTTAATTAAAAATGACAGTCAACATAATGTATACATGGAAGTTGGACTTGGGTGGTGGAGCTGGCTCTAGAGCTCTTATTAAACTTGCTGCTTCTGACCAAACTATAAATCCACCAGGTTATCATCAAGGATATATTGTCTCTCAACAGGTTTTTTAAATTTAATTTTTCTATAGTCTTGTATAAATTTAGGTTGAGACTGTTTCTAAGAACGAACAACAACAGCAACATTTATTGAATAAAAGAGCTTGGGATGTTGCTTTGGGACCATTGAAGGCTTTACCTATGAACATGTTTGTTTATTTTATTTTTTAGTCCTTTTTAAGTTTAATAAAGATTTTTCTGTAGTGGGTCCTGAAGTTGACAGTTTTTGGTCTATTTGTATCCACATTATTTTAAATACAAGACAATTCTATAAAATTTTTACAAAGAGACATTTTATCTCAGTCAGAAGCCCTAATTCCTACTTTCTCCGGTTATAAAACTAAATGATATTTCATCCCAAAAACAGGTTTATGATGTACATGGCTGGAAACACAATATCGATTTTTCCAATAATGATGGTTATGATGATGGTTTGGAGACCAATAAAAACACTTTTGTCAGTAAATGCAACATTCAAAGTTATGGAGGTCTTTTAAATTTTTTTTGAATTTTATTAAAATTATTTTTAAAGCAAGAATGTGGTTCTTCTTTGATTTTGCACAAAATTGTTTTTATTTTGGGAAATTTGGGAGCAGTTGCTTTAGCAGTTTATAAATGTCACACAATGGGATTATTACCAAATCATGAATCTGATTGGTTGGATTTTATGTCTGAACCGGAAAGATTGCAATTATCTTTGTCTTTTGATATTGTTTAATTTTATTTTTGAAGGATTAGGGTTTGTTTTGGAGGTTAAAATTTTTTTTATAAATTTTAAAAATTCCCTCAGCGTGTACCTCAGCGTCTCTCGATAAGACGTCACAAATAGAAGATAACGTTTTAAATATTCATTTTTATTCATTCCAGGATGTATGCACTAGTTCCAGCATTCAGATGCGTAATCAAATGGATGGCGTTTCGAATTGTGCTATCATAAGTACTCTCTTGGTTGTCCTGGACTTGTTGATTAATGTGGTCTTCAACCTCTTTTTCTAATTTAGTTCATTTTCAAATCGAGATGGCTGATCAATCAAGTTCCGACGTGGTCCAATAAATAAATAAAGCAGGACTAAAATCTCTCTAGGAAAGCATTGTGGTTATCAAGGAACAAACGATCGTGCCATTTGCAACGCTCTCCATTTCATCATCGCGACTACTTTTGCTGGTGGTGTTGCTGTGCCGGAAAAATTAGAGATATTGTTGTTCTAAAAATTAATTCAAGGAAAGAAGCGGAAAATTTTAGATGTTGTGGTCAAAAGTATGGATGTATGCTCCGCCTCTTCGTTGTTACTGGCAGCCTGAATTATATCAAAGTGTCCCGTGGACGTCATCATGGACATGCAGGGACGAACGACAGAGCGGTTCAGAATGCGCTTCACTTCATAACGTCTGATAACATTGCTGATGGAATTGAAGTTCCTGAAGAGTAGAATCCAGAAAGAGAGACCTGAAGAGTAGAATCCAGAAAGAGAGTCTACTCTTCAGGAACTTCAATTCCATCAGCAATGTTATCAGACGTTATGAAGTGAAGCGCATTCCGAACCGCTCTGTCGTTCGTCCCTGCATGTCCATGATGACGTCCACGGGACACTTTGATATAATTCAGGCTGCCAGTAACAACGAAGAGGCGGAGCATACATCCATACTTTTGACCACAACATCTAAAATTTTCCGCTTCTTTCCTTGAATTAATTTTTAGAACAACAATATCTCTAATTTTTCCGGCACAGCAACACCACCAGCAAAATTAGTCGCGGTGATGAAATGGAGAGCGTTGCAAATGGCACGATCGCTTGTTCCTTGATAACCACAATGCTTTCCTAGAGAGATTTTAGTCCTGCTTTATTTATTTATTGGACCACGTCGGAACTTGATTGATCAGCCATCTCGATTTGAAAATGAACTAAATTAGAAAAAGAGGTTGAAGACCACATTAATCAACAAGTCCAGGACAACCAAGAGAGTACTTATGATAGCACAATTCGAAACGCCATCCATTTGATTACGCATCTGAATGCTGGAACTGGTGTGTATTCATTCTGAAAGAATAAAAATGAATATTTAAAATATCTTTTATTTGTGACGTCTTATCCGGTATTGACTGTATAGTGATAATATTTCAAATCCTAATCCTTTTAATTACCTAATTTTTATTCAATTTTTTGTTTATTTTTTAATTATATAATATATTTTAAAAAATAAATTTTATTATTTTTTTAATTTAATAATTTAATTATTCAAATATTTTTTTAGAAATATTTTTATACTTTTATATTATTAAATCTATATTTATCAGTTATAATTCAAAAAAGAAAGTTAAATGGAAGCATTAAAAATATCTCCAAAAATATTTTAGAGGTCAATTCTACCATTTTGTGATTTGGGCCAATCTTCGATTTTTGCAGGAATTATGAGTTAGTTTGTTTTTTTTCTTTTTAAAGTTTAAAGTTAGGGGTTGGTGTGGGCTGGTTATGTCATTATTTTTTAAATTCATTAATTTGCCAATTTATTAAGAAAATGGGAACGGATATTTTATTCTTCCCGTATACTCCACAACCTCTTTGGCAGTTGATCTATTTATTAGTTTCGTAATTTCTATTTTTTTTCTTTCCCAAAAATTTTAAAAATAATTTTGGCAGTCAATTTCCTTCCTAAATTTTTTTTAATTTTCTTTTCTTAAAAAATTTTTTTCCAGTAGTCATCTTTATTTTAAAGAATTTCTTTATTTTTTTCACTTCTCCAAATCATCTAAAATAATTTCAAGTATAACTTTTTTAATTTCCTCCTCCCTTGTTTACACAAAAATTTACTAAATTTTCTTTTTGGCAAACAAAAAAATTTAATTTAAAAAAATGTACTAAAAATGACACTTCTTCTGGCCTCCTAAGGGTTAAAATATTGATTTTTTATATAAAGTGACAGAGCCACCCGGCCAATTTTCTTTTTCCTCTTTTTCTAAGAGTGAATAGAAAATTTTTTTCTTAAAATATACTCAATTCTATTTGCTACTTTATTTTTTTTACTGCCAGTCAGTTCCTCTACTACTTTATTTTTTCTATTGATTCTTTTTTGTTTGTACAGTTTTTGTTTTATAGATGCTATTTTTTAAATTTTTTTTTTATTTTTAAATCTAATAGGAAATTAATTAGTTTATTTTTAATTATTTTTTAAATTTAATTTAATAAGATTTTTTAATTAGGACGTTAAAAGTCTCATTTATACTCAGCAGAGGGATTTATTACCCACAAAATTCAGACTCTAACGATTTAAAGTTTATATTTATTAGAGATTGGCACAGGACAGGACTCTGCACAGGACTTTTCAGTATCCTGTCCGAAATCCTGCTTTTTTTCAGTTTTCAGGGTTAATCCTGCAGGATCCCTATCCTGTGTGTAATTTTTAAACCCAATCCTTATACAGGATCCTGCAAATGCGATTTTACCGATCTCTAGTCTTTATTTTTTGTTTGATTTGTTAATTAAAAAATACATAAGAGTCCTATATTTACCCTGAAGAGGGTTTCATCACCCACAAAATTCAGACTCTAATAATTATTTTTTTAATTTTCATTTTTTAAAATTAAAATTTCTTTTTATTTTTTGACAAAGTCCTCTCTTATTTATCATTTTTTCTGATATAAATTTTGGCCATACAAACAAATATACTTTTCTAATCAGTTTTATTTTTAATCCGTTTAAAATGTGTTCTCTTATATACTTATGAAATCATTAAAAAATGTTTTTTTTGATAGGAAAATTATTTTTAAAAAATAAAATAATTATTATTTTATTTTTAAGTACCAAAAAATGAATTTTCGACAGCCTTATTTTATTGCTCTATTTATTTATCAATTTTCATTTTTGGCAAATTTAGTTGTTGGGGAAGGGTAAAAAGAAAAATTTTTTTTTATTTTTAAATAAATTATTTTTAAATTTATTTTTAGACCTTCAAAAAATGCAACAGGACAAGTTAGCTGTTATGTGTGTAATTCAGACAATGAAGGGCAAAAGGATTGTGAAAGTACTGACTTGGATAAACTTAAACCGTTTTTGAAGGTTTTTTTGATTTTTAAAATTTTTTAATTTTTTAAAATTAATTTTCTCAGCCCTGCCCAGTATTGCCTGATGGCCCTCTTGTTGGAAGACCAGCCGAATCTTGTAGAAAAGTTTTGCAGCAAGTTGAGTTTGGCAAAACAGAAATAAATAATGTTGTGAGAGAATGTGGATATAATAATGAAGTATTGGATGGAAAACGAAGAGCGGGGAACAGTGGAATTAATTTGAAGATTTGGCAATGCATTAATACGGATGTGAGGAATTTTTTTAAATTAAATTTTAATTTAATAAATTTGGAAAAAATATTTTTGGGTGTGCGCAAAAGTAGAAGTTTAAGGGGAAACGCCAAAAACGAAATAGAAAAGTAATTGTGAAATTGCAGTTGCGCACATTTAAAATTTTAATTTTTAATATTTTTTTGGGTGTGCGCAAAAGAATTAGTTTAAGGGAAACGCCAAAAACGCAATAAAAAAGTAACTGTAAAAACTCAATTGCGCACACCTGAATTAAAAAAAAATTTTATTTTCAAAAAAAAATTTTTTTGTTTTCAATAAAAAATTTTTTTAATTTTCAGAACAACAACCCGTGTAATTCTGCATTGATTAACAACATGAATACGTTTTTGACATTAATAATAGGATTTGTTGTAGTGACAGTCTTTTCACGTCTCTAGCCTCTTATTATTGTTTTTAACAATAAAAATTAGAAAAAAATTAATTTTAAAAATTAATTCATAATAATTAAAAAAGGAAAATTCTCGTTTTTTGTAAAGTCCTCATTTTGTTTTTTTTGTTAAAAAAATTATTCTTGTAGTTTTCTAGCTTTATTTGAATATTAGTTTTGATTTTTGTATCACTTCTTTTATTTTATATTTCACATATTTTTCGACCTTTTAATGAATAAAGTAATTTTTTGACCAAGTTTTTTGAAGTAAAATTGGGGTTTTAACCCTTAAATCTTTGTTTCTTTTAACCCCTGAAATCTTTGCTTTTCGTTATCTCACAACGCTAGTTGATCTTCTACTTGACCCTCAATAAGCATTATCGTTTTTCTAATTGAATGGATCAGGTATCCATTAAAAAGTTACAACCCAATAAGTTAAAAATTTGGTATTTTTAGGACTTATCGGTTTATAATTTTTTAATGAATGATCAGACTTGTCCTTCCACTTGGCTAAAAGATACCGCTTATCGAGAGCTTTCGAACGATATAAAATTGATTCTGATCGAATTTACATTAATCGAGTTATTGTTTATCAAAGCTAGCTGTCCTGCCTCAACTGGCATTTTATTTTTGGGTGAGGACCATTTAGTTCCGTCGGTGTTTTCGAGCAATTATTTTTCCCTTCATTACCTTTTTGCTTCCATAAATATTTTTTATTCTTTTTAGATTTTTATTTCTAATGACTGAAAACAAAGAAAAACGTGTAGTCAATGAATACCGATTAAATGAAGACAATGAACTTCGATTGGAAGTTGGCAACGAGGAAGTTTTGTTAGAATTGCTTGAAGGGACAGCAGAAATATTTGGTTCACAATTATCAATGCATAAACGTTATACACTTCCTCCAGGTTTTTTAAATAATTTTTTAGAAAAAATTTACAAATTTTAATTTAAAAAGGTTATCGTGCTGCTATATTTACTTATAAAGGGGCTTTACTTGAAGTAGTTGGGAAGACTGAAAGTATTTATATTGCACAACAAACACCAATGGTTTCCCTTAAATTTTTTTTAAATTAATTTTTTTTGAAAGATTATTTATTTGAACACTCATGCAGCTTTGGAATCGTTAAGAAGAGTTGCGGAAAGTCAACTGTTGGCAGATCCAAATGGCACGGCTAGAGGACCTCGTTTGGGTATTGTGACTTATAGTGGGTTTTTTTTGGCTGGACCGATTTCGACAAATGAGGTATCATTCGAAAGAGCTTCGAAAACTGAGTCGAACTATATATGGGGGAAGTCGGTCCGACAATCAGGGGCCGAGTTACAGACCCCTGAAGTTTGAAAAAGAGAAGGGGGGAGTAAGCTCAAATTGGGTTGAAAAATTCGAAAATGCAAATAATAGCTCATTCGACTCCTCTCGATGAGCTGAGTCGAATGACACCAAAATCACCGAAATCCGACTTGATTGGACAAAGTTATGATCGTTTGTTTTAGCTCCTTACCTATGGTCAATGTGGAGGTTTTTGCTGCTACGGAGGCCCCAAGTACGTCCAGAACAAGGAAGATAGGAATAGGTTTATGTTACTGACCCAGACCCAGCGCCCGTAGACTCCCCGCGAGGCGCGTGCCGCAAAACCCCGCGCGAAGCGCGGGGTTTTGCACAAGCGCCTCGCCTACGCCCCATAGGTTTATGTTGACCATTTTGAACCTGTTTATCTTGACTCAAAATCAAGATATCAAGCTGATTTTGGTGTCATTCGACTCAACTCATCGAGAGGAGTCGAATGAGCTATTATTTGCATTTTTGAATTTTTCACCCCAAAATGTGCTTACTCCCCCCTTCTCTTTTTCAAACTTCGGGGGTCTGTAACTCGGTCCCTGATTGTCGGACCAACTTCCCCCATATCTAGTTCGACTCAGTTTTCGAAGCTCTTTCGAATGATACCTCATTTGTCGAAATCGGTCCAGCCAAAAAAAACCCACTATAAGTCACAACATTCCCTCGTTTAATGATTACCGGGCCGACAGATGTTGGGAAGACTACATTGTGTAGAATCCTGTGTAATTATGCTGTTAGAGAAGGAAGAAGTCCACTTTACATTGATTTGGATATTGGACAGGTTTTAGATTTTTTTAACTTATTGTTAATTAAGAAGTAGAAAATGTTCTCGATAGACAGGAGAGTTTTCTTTTAGCGGAAATTAAAGAATTTAATATACATATGTCCAGTTTAATTCCATTCCTAATTGAGTTCTCTTCTGGTTAAGTTGGTATTGTGTTAGGTTCTAGATTTTGGTACTCGCGGGTTCGAGTCCTGTTCGGGCCCGATACTGCTTTTAACTGTTTTCTTGCCATATTTTTTACAAAAAGTTCTTTTTTGCTAAAATAAAAATTACAAAAAAATTTTTTTAAGGGTAGTATATCAATTCCTGGATCTATTGGATGTTTATATATTGAAAAACCAGCAGATATAATTGATGGATTTGATAGAAAACCTGCTTATGTTTACAATGTAAAATTTATTTTTTTTATTTTCTTTAAATTTTTGTTTAAACTTTCAAGTTTGGACATATAACACCTTCAGCCAATTTAAAACTTTATGATATGTTGGTAAAAGAATTGGCAGTTGCGGTTAAACAAAAAGCCAAATCTTCATTAAATTGTAATTGTTCTGGTTATATTGTGAATACTTGTGGTTGGGTTAAAGGAGATGGGTTTGTTTTGAATTTTTAAATGTTTCTATTAATTCTAAAATAGGTATGCCTGTATTGTAAATGCAGCTGAGGCATTCGAACCAGATGTAGTTATTGTATTGGATCATGAGAGGCTTTATATTGAATTGCAGCAGGATTTGCCGAGTTATTTGAAGGTTTTTTTAATTTTTAGAGTAGGCTTAATTTCATATGATCCTGAAAATAATCCTGGGATTGGAGAAATCATTACAAGGTGTTCTTTGACTAGATCAATGTAGTTCCTTCGCCTCCAACAGAGCTTTTTAGCTTTAAAAGGAAAACGTCCTTTCCTTTCTTTTTCCTTTCAAGGCAATTACCAAATGAAATTTTCGTGAAGCTCTTGTGGCTGTCCAATTTTAAAAACGGCCATAAACTTGGGTGTTCTAGTTTTAGTTCTATCGTTGTAGTGCGATCCGACTTTATTTTCCCATCCGTGGCAACCCATTTTCTAACTTTAGCCAGAAATCCACTTTTCTCACTGCAATTATTCTCTAGTATTATTTTTAATTTTTAGATTTTACACCTTCCAAAATCCGGAGGCGTAGAAAGTCGTCCACAAGAAATGCGAATAGCTCATAGAAGAAAAGCTATACACCGAGTATTTTTTTCTTTTAAATATTTTTTTATTTTAATTCTTTAAAGTACTTTTATGGAACAAAATCTTTACGTTTCTCTCCATATTCTTTTGAATTTTCTTATGACAAAATTGGAGACGAACAAGAATTAAGCCTTTATAAAATTGGTGCGGAACAAATTCCAGATTCTTGTTTACCTATTGGAATGGTTGTGGAAGATCATAGAACACAGGTTTAAAAATTTTTTGAAGAAAATTTTTGTTCTTTTGTAAGAAAAAAGGATTTGGGAACTTTCTTGTTATTTATGGAACCTAAAATTTGTCTTTTTCATTTTTAAACGAGGATGGAGTCAAGACTTGGTTCCTTGATGAGGTTGGGTCCTCCATTTACAAAAGTCATTGTGGAAGTTTCTTTGATATTCAACGGACCTAACTAAGTCCTTTTTAAAAATTTTCAAAATGTCCTTGATTTAAGAAGAAAATGAGGGCTTTATAATATGATGAGGCTATAGTCTTGGGTTTAATAAGAAACTGGGGAAGGTCGATAATTTCTCACTCAATCCTCTTCTTAAAAAGGAAGCCAAAAACAACCGAAAGACAGGTCTCCGAATCACTTTTTTCGTCGTGTAACCAACCCAAATCAGCTCATTTCTATTAAAAGACATTTGATCCCACTCACTCGAAATTTTAATATTTTTAACATTTTTAAAGGTTGTTTCTGTGCCGTTTACTTCAGAACTTTTAAATCATGTTATTGCACTTATGCCACCAGATTCAAAGATGGACCAAACTTTAATTCAAAAACCGTGTGTTGGATTTTTGGTAATTACTGGAATTGATACAACAAAGAAGACAATAACTCTACTTAGTCCACAACCATATCCTTTACCTTCAAAAATTGGGCTGTTAACTCAAATTACTTTTGTGGATGATAACAGTTTGTAAATAAAATACAAGAACGTTCAAATTGTATTATCAATTTTTTTTGAAGTTTAAAATAAAATTTTAAAAATGAATCACATTTGTCTTAAAAGTTATAGAAAATAAACAAAGAAATATTGTTGCTAGAGAATAATGTAAAGACGAAAAAAAATTAACAGTTTAAAAATACGTGAAAATTGGCATAATGCAATTTTAAAAATAAATGACATTTAGTCCCCATAGTTAGAGAAGCAGGAAATAAGAAATAGTGTAGTTAGAGAAAAAAATTAAATAAGAGAAGGAGGTCGGTTGAGAGCGACCATTTGAGAGCGGAATGGGGAAATTTTTATAATTTTCAAAAAATCGATACTAATCGATAAAATCAATACTATTCGATAATTTATTTTTTAAAAATTTTTATTTTTCAAAAAATCGATACTAATCGATAAAATCAATACTAATCGATAATTTATTTTTTAAAAATTCTTAATTTTCAAAAAATCGATACTAATCGATAAAATCAATACTAATCGATAATTTATTTTTTAAAAATTCTTAATTTTCAAAAAATCGATACTAATCGATAAAATCAATACTAATCGATAATTTATTTTTCAAAAATTCTTAATTTTCAAAAAATCGATACTAATCGATAAAATCAATACTAATCGATAATTTATTTTTTAAAAATTCCTAAGTTTCAAAAAATCGATACTAATCGATAAAATCAATATATTGACTTTTTTGTATAAAGCTTAACATGGAAAATCGATTTCTCGAATAAAAGTTCTACTAAAAAATAAACAAGTCTTCAAATTTTATTTTCAACAAATATAATCAACTTTAACTTAGAACAATATTAAAATCAACAATTTCTCTTTTTAAGCATATCCATATTGTTCCAAAACTTTGTCGTAAACAGCAGTCTTCGGCTTTGCCTTCTCAGTTGCCTGTCTCTTCAATTTCATTTCAGCCTTCTTTTTAGTGTAATAAGCAGTCCCTTTAACCTTGCGTTTTTCTTCAAGTTTTGCAACTATTCCTTGATATTGCCAGCCAACTTCATGTGCCAAACGTCCAACTAAATAATAAAAATGATTAGATTTAGGAAGAATGATTGTTTGAATGATTGTCTTAAACGAAAAACGGAACACAGAGAGAGGAGAGGGATATCAAGATAAGTACATAACAGTGATGGTATTTCCCAAAATTTTACGAAAAACGAAATAAAGTAAGGACATGGAATGTAAAACTGTTTGTTAAGCGATTATTACTGAAACACTATGTCAACAGAAAAGAGTGGGTCGAACCAAGTATGTAAAGTCCATTCATTTATATACAATCCATGAGGATAATCAAATTTTACGAATACCCAACATAATGACAAGCAATGTTAAATGCTATTGGTTAAGTGGTTGTCACTAAACGTAAAACCATATTAGAACGGAACAAGTTCAAACCACGTATACAAATAAGTTAAGAACACAACCAAATACCCAAAATAATGAAAAGAAATGCTAAAACCTGTGCAATATTTCCGGCGTGGCTTCAAAGCAATATGACGCAAAGAATTTGGAAGAACAAACTTCTTTCTCTTGTCATAAGGATGAGGACAACCATCAAAGCACTTGAGCTTCTTGAGAGCTTCCATTCCTCGAGCTGTCTTGTGGGGCAACATTCCACGAACCTTGAAAATGATAAAAAGTTTCAAATTACGACTAAAAACAAACCGTTCGCCAAAAGATTCTAGAAGGCGCTCTATAGTGGAAAGGACCACGAGATGGCTTCACATTACAACGTTTACGCAAGAAAGCCAAAAATTTGAGTTTTGAACGATGAAAGTTTCCAGAAATGTTGATAGCCTCACAACGAACAATCACAATCTTCTGGCCAAGCAACAATTGCTTTGCTACAATAGCAGCCAAACGTCCAAGCAAATGGTTTTTGCCATCAATAAGAATAGGTTTTGTCTGAAATCCCATTTTTAAACTTAAAGTTGTATCTAAAATTAAAAAAGAATTGTTAAATTTAGAAAATTAAAACCAAAAAAGTTTGTCAAAAACAATAAAAAATGGAAAAAATTCTCAAAAATTTGTCTGATAGTCTAAGTAATCTAGCCATACACTATCTCGTTTTCATAATGTAAACTTTTAAAACATCTAATTTAAAAAAGGTAATACTCTTAAACACGCCTAAAATTTCTCTAATTCTCTAACTAATATACTCTCTAATTTTTATAGTGTAAACTTTCATAATATCTAATTCTAAAAATCAAAACTAAGGGAACATTACAAAATGCCCAATGTAAGAATGGTCATTTCTAGTTTTCATTTAAAAATGCCATGTAATGAAAAATTAGTTAGTGAAATAAAAAAAAATAAATAATAGCGATTAAAAACGCATTTAAGTGGATAATAAAAATAAAAAACTGAATAAAATTAATAATTAGAATTTTATTTTATTTACAATAAAAATATGATTATGAAAGAAAAAGAATTTTTCTACAAAATTTTTGCTTAGAAATTTCTTTTTAATCTCTTTGTTTATGCAGTTTTTGAAGGGAAAAAGAATTTTTAAAAATTAGCTTTCATGTTAATAATTAATTAATTTCATAATTAACTCGTATAATTCAGGGATGCCACAGGTTGAAAAAAAGTCGGGTCGGGTCTTCAAAAATTTATTCGGATCGGGTCGAAAAAATCTCAGGTCGAGTCATTTAGGAGATTAAGAGGGGAAAAGTTGAGTAGAGTTTTGGATAACCCGTAAAACATCCCTGGTATAATTTACAGACAAAAAATAAAAATTTATTTAAATAAAAAAGTAAATTGATCACCCCCACCACCATTATTTGAAGAACAACCATTATCTTCTTTTTTAACATTTTCTTCTTTTAATTGTTGATTTATTAAAAAATTAAAAGGATCATTATTATTAGTTGTTGGATTCTTTCTTTGTATTGGAATAAAATTATTATTTGGAGGAGGAATTGGTAATGATGGAAATGATGAAGAATTAAAGGATTGTTTTTGTTGTTGTTTTTGTGAAGATATTGAGGAGGATGTTGGTGGAGGTAAAAATTCTGCAAGAAAATCTAAAGAAGGTCCTTGTTGTTGTTGTTTTTGCTCTTCATTTAAATTAATTTTTGTTGAAGAAAATATATCAAAATTAATTGAAGGTTCGTCTTGTTGATTTTTAGTAAAATTTTGTGAAGATACAAGTGTTGATGGAGGTGAAATAAATGATGAAGATAATGATTTTTGTTGTTGATTTAATGAATGTGAAGTTAAATTGTTAGTTGAAAAAGAAGGTTCGTGTGGGAAATTGTTAGTATTTTCTTTCTGAAAAATTAAAAAAAAATTTTTCTCTCGAATTTTAAAAGGGATTGTCGGTTTCCAATTCAAGGTTCGAGGATTTTCGGGTAAGGTTCCTGGCATGATTCAAAATATATCGAAATATTTCATTGTCAGATATCCATTGTTCTTTTGAAGAAAAGAGTTTTTATGTTTTTAGAACCACCGTAAATATACCAAAAAAAGTTATTTTTGTATTCTCCCTACCCAGGCCCGTAGCCAGGAGGGGAAAGTCCGGAGCTCAAGTTGCCCCCCCCCCTCAAAAAAATCCTGGTTATGAGCCTGTCCCTACCGATATATCTCTTTACCAATATATGTATCTCCCTAACCGTTGGAAAAAAAATTTTTTCCAAGAATCGACAACCCTTTAAACAATAAAGTTTCCAAACCTCATTCTTTTTTGTTGTTCCACTGCCCACCAAAAAATCTAAATCGCCCAAATCCATTGATACTCCTGCTGCTGTTTGTTGTTGTTGTTTTATAGGCGATCCTTCATTTGATACTATTTCCTCCAACACTTTTCCATTATTTAAATAATCGATAAAATTGTTGACTTCTCTTAAAAAATATTTAAAAATTCCAACAAAAATTTTTCAAAAAAAACCTTTGTTCTTCCTGACTAGCACTCAACTTCCCCAAATAATGTTTATGTTCTGCAGTCATTTTATCAAGAAGACAATGTATAAAATCAACAAATTGATTAAAATTTGAAAGATTTAAAGAAGCTTCAATTGAAGTACTGACCAAAAAGGGAATGACACTTTTGGCACCTTTAAAAGGAAAATTTTTTAAGTTTATTTAAAAAAATTTACATTGTTCTTTACTAATTCCAAATCGATCATTTTCAAAAATTAATTTGTAAAGACCTTAATAAAATAAATTTTAAATTGAATAAAATTAAAAAGAAACCTAAAACAGCCATTAAAACACCCGGATCTTTGCTATTAACTTTAGGTAAAGAAGGAAGTAATTGATCAGCAACCATCCAAGGTTCTAAATTATTTAATAATTTGGATAAACAGGCAATAGTTTCTATACGAATCTGAAAAAAAGATTTTAATGAAATAAAAAAATTTTAACAAAAAAAATGTCAAAATTCGTATTGAGACAATTTACCATAAATTAGATAATCACCTCACCCAAATTTTTAAAATATTTTTTAGCTTTCGTGACGAACGACTACGCAAACTAAAATGCGAAATCGTGCTTTTTGGAAAGCAAAATAAAAGTTATCCTGCAAAAGGACTCGAACCCCAGCAGTTGCTTGCAGAAAATCTTACACACTACCCATTACACCACAGACGTTTATTCTAAATTTTCTTAGAAAGCTCACAAAACCTTTTAAAAATCAAACAAAATTCCTACTACAGCTCTAAAAACCCACAATCTTAATTTAAAAAATTCAAAAAATTTTTTAAAAATAAAAAAATAATAGTACCTTATTCTCCTTCGCCTCAAGCACCATACGAAGTAATTTAGGTAAAAATTGGGTATGCATTTGTTCTCTATCAATATACTTAACTAATCTAGGCAATTCCAACAGACAAAGCTCCTTTTTTAATAAAAAAAAATTTTTTAAATAAATTTAAAAAAACCTGTATTTTAGTACTTTCATTACTCAACGAATTAAAAATTAGAGGAATTAAATGTTGTTTTAAAGAAGTTGTAGGCATCTTTTTTAAGAATAAATCGACTTTGTTTAATAATAATAGGCCAATCTGTAATTTAAAAAAATTATTTTTAATTTAGGAAAAATTTTTAAAATTCCAAAAATTCAAAAAATGTCAAAAAAATATTCGAAAAGGTTCGAAAAAAATTTTTCCAGATTTCAGAATATTTCGAAACTAAAAAAATTTTTAAAGAACCTGATAAGGTGTTTGTATAGGAAATACTAAAACAAGTGAAGGCATTATCTCTTCTACAAATTCTTCACTATTACAATTCTCTACAATAATAAAAACACTTTCCAAAATAAAAGGTATTAAAATTGGTGTTCCAAATTCTCCAGCCAAATGAGGATAAATTTTTTGAAGTTGAACACGGAGAGGGAATTGTGGAATTATGTTTGGTAAACTCTTTAAAAATTAAAAAAATATTCAAAAAATATTTCAAAAAAACCTTGAAAAACTGAATTTTTTGAGACACATCCAAAGCATTCCTCGAATCCAAAAAATTTAAAGTTTTAACTAACGGATGTTCAAAATATTTTAATTTTGTAAATTGAATGACGGGAAGTCTTTGTTCTGGTGCAGGATTGAGACATTTACTTAATACGTCTTGTAATTCTTCTGGCACTTGTTTATTTTGTAAAATGGAAGGGATGGAATGTCTCAACTTGAAAAAAAATTTTTTTTAATTTTTAAAAAATTTTTTCCTTACATTTTCAAACATTTTTCGATAACAAGCAAAAGAATTTTGACTTTCCATAATTGACTTTCCTTTATTAAAACAAGTAATGGCAAGCATTCCAAGCGAAAAGATATCTGAAGAATAGTCAAAGGTGTCACCCTGAACAAGTTCTGGAGAAACATAATCGAGGTCTGGGCACAAAGCAGAGATTGAATTTCTGCTCCAGTTGGGTATTTCGAAAATGACCTTTTTAAAAATTTTCAGAAAAAAATTTTTAAAAAAAACCTTTTCTTGTGTAGAAACAACCCCAACTATACAAAAATCAAAACTGGCCAATTTCCAATCTCCTTTTTTATTTATAATTATTGAACTGGGAGAAATATTTGAATGAACCATTTTTGTGTCATTGTGAAGAAAAGCTAAAGCTTCGGATAACTTTAAAAGAATTTTTGTAAAAATTAAAGAATCCAAAAGAAACCTGAAATAACCCATGGCGAATTTCAATACTTTCCAAAGAAAAGTCCTTTAAACATTTTGTGGTGGAAGGCATATTACCAAAATCATTAAAACAATTGGCAAGGCTTGCGAATACTGGCTAAATAAAAAAAATATAAATTTAAAAAATTTATAATAAGAGAAAAACCTGAAATTGGGAAGGTTATGAAAAGGGTAGGGTTCTCAAAAATTTTTTAGGATTGGGGTTCGGGTTGAGAAAAAAGTCGAGTTGAGTTTCAGATAACCTTGCCCGTCCTTAGCAAATACTTGATTAATGAGAACAAAAAACTATTCTATAAAAAAGAATCCCACAAAAATTATTCCAAAAATTTTCATTGGCAACCTGAATGATTAAAGCAGGGGAAAAAACCTTTTACTTCCTACCAAAAAATTATAAAATAAAAAAAAACCTCTGTACAAAAAGCAAAACAATCTCTAGATTCTTCCAAAGCTCTTTCTACTCTCAAAATTCTTGGATGCATAAGTCTTGTCAATTGGCTAACACCTCTTTTTAAAACTTCAGGAAATTCCTCCCTCTTCACTTTTAACCAATTTTCCATTTGCTTCTTTTCGAAAATCCACACAGAAACATCCTAGACAGACAAAAAATAATTTTAAAATTTTTTAATCAAAAAACCTGTTTTGTAGAATTTCTTGTAGCCGAAAATATTTTCCAACACAAACCTGGACCAGCAGTAGCAACTTGTTGTCCAACAGTATATTCACGAAGAATTGGATTACCTGGCAAAGCTAAATTAACTTGGGCAGCTACAGAATGGACTTGGGCGGCAACAGATGAACGAATCTTTTGAAGGTAATCCATATTTTAAAAATAAATCTAAAATTCCTAAAATTAATTTTATTTTTAAAAAATTAACAAGCATCGAAACGGCCCTAATTTTGTTGGAATTGGCCAACTAAGCGCCACATTTTTTTGAATTATTTACTCAAATTTCTAAACTTTCCTCGATTATTAAAAATTTAGAAAAGTACCCCTGGGGATCTAACAGCCTGTCCAAAATTATAATAAGGGCCGGGCCATCCATTCAAAATTACTTAAAAATGCCGCTTATTTACCCAATATCAAGAAAGTCCCGCTGTAAAATATTTTAAAAATTTATAAAGAATTAATGGAAAATAAAATATCCATTTTATGAATAGACAAACACAAATCATTTTTAAAAAATAATATCAAAATTTATCACTAGGATTAAAAAAATTATTTAAAAAAATGCAAATGTCCTATGTTATTAACGGGGAGCGCACTGAAATACCAAACATTGAAATACCAAACCCATAAAACTGTCAAAATACCAATTTGTGGAAGATTGCTCCATCAACTTGGAAGGCTGTTAACAATCCCAAATTTTGGTATTTCGACGTGTTTTTTGAGAATTTGGTATTTCAGCGATTGGTATTAACAGCATCATACAATATTAAGGATGCAAAATATCAAACAAAAATGTAATAATAAAAAATTAATAATTTTTTAAGCGCATCTCTGGTGTGTGTTTTTGTTAAAGTATTTATTTTTGTAAAATCCAAATTTTAAAGTGAATTTAAATTGTTTTCCCTGTCACTCGATACACCAGAACATGAAGCTCTTCTTTTTGACATTCGTTTGACAGAAAAAAAGATTAATAAAGTACAGACCTTTTTTTAATAAAAAAAAATTTTTTGAATTTTTTCAATTAAAAAACATACAAAAACAAGGTTAATCCCAGCAATAAAAGTTGTTGTTAAAGGAAAACCAAAAGTTTGTACAGAAAGGCCACCTAATGTTGGACCGATAAAAGCTCTTTAAAAAAATTAAAATTTTTGAATAAAAAAAAATATTTAAAAAACCCAAAGGCAAATGCAGATTGAAAAACACCAGACACACACCCGTATGTTTGAAATGAGTCATCATATCCATTTTCCCTTTAAGAAAATAATTTTTAAGAAATTTTCAGAATTGAAAAAGAAACTAACTTTACAGCGTCAAGACAATTTTGAAATGTTGGAATATAGAGAGCACCTTTAAAAAAATTTTTTAAATAAAAATAGGGGCTAAAATAGAAGGTCAGTCTTTCTTTGGAGCTCAAGTCTTCGAAAAAAGATTCCAGGGGAAACGGCGGGAGGGGATTTCAATGCTAATTTAAATTCCGGGAGAGGATTTAATGCCCACTAGAAGTCCCTGTCTCAATGTTAGTAGAAACATTGCCAATCCGGTAATATCAAACTCCAATTTTAAAAAGAAACCTGCTGCAATTCCCAAAATTGCTAGAGATACACCAATTAAAAAGAGATTTCTAAAAGAAAAAAACATTTTCGAATAAAATTTCCAAAGAAAAACTTGTCAATATCCAAAAAAGGAGAAGGTCCAACAAAAAGCATTGCAAAAATCGTTGCTGTAGAACCAAAAAGCATTAATAAATTGCAACAATGCCAACGATCTAATATAAAACCCCAAAGTGGGGCAGTCACACAATAAAATCCTCCACAAAGAAGAAACATAAATCCAACCATTATTGTTGATAAGTTAAACTAGAAAAGAAAATTTTTTGAGAAAAAATTCGGAGGTGATTTTAATGCCAAATGGAGGGCTTAAAGGAATGGATCCATATAATCCTCTGATAATTGGTTAGTGGATTAAAAATATAAAATTGGGAACCAAAAAGTGAAAGCTCGTGTATGAATAATGAGAAAAGACTCAAAAAATCACCAAACTTCGGTGGACAAAGATGAATCCAAAAATTTAAATAAACGTCCGCGTGTTCGCGTAGAAGAGAAAATAAAACTAATTATAAAAAGAAAAAACCTGAGCAAGGTGTCCAGCTAAAGTCGGATCAAAGAAAGATAAAGATATTGCACAAATAATAACAGCAAAAACCATTAACCAAATAACAGGAATTCGAAGCATTGAAAGCATTCCCATTGCATCTTCTGTTGGTTCGTCATCAATATTTTCAATTAAAAAATAAGAAACAGCTGTAGCAAAAATTAACAAAACGCCAAGAACGAAAAAAGGTAGTTGAAACCCGCCATATTCATAAAGGACACTTCCAATTATTGGACCCGCTGTATATCCTAGACCAGCAAAAGTTTCCATTATGCCCTAAAAAATTTGAAAAAAAAATTCTTGAAAAATCCTCATAAAAATTAAAACAAACAACAATCGTCGCAATTCTTCCAGGAAAGCATTTTGCGCTTATTGCAAAAGAAGAGGTAACGAAACAAGCATCACCTAAAGCTTCAAGACATCTAATAACTAAAGAAGACCAAAAGAAGATTCTTCCGGCAGGTAAAAGATTTAAAGTTCCAAAACCAATAGCTGTAATGCCTGTTATTAAAAGGCCAGTTATAAACATTCTTTTTGAGCCAACAGAAGCCATCTAATTTTAAAAAATTTTATAGAAAATATTAAAAAACGAAGCTAAAAGCTAGAGTTCGAATTCGGGCTGGATCCGAATTTCCAGGACCAAGAACCCAAATCAGTTCAAACCTGGGCTGGAACCGGGTTTTCCAAGCCCAGCAGCCCTAAAAAGGATATTTTGATAAAATCAAATTTTTCAAGAGTTTAGCTTGGAAAACCTCGACCCACGTTAGTTTGGAAGAAAAAAACTCGAAAACCAGTCCCGGCAATGTAAAAAGTTCAAACTCTATTTAAAAAGAACAAACATATTTTCCAAGAAAAGGTGCAGTAATAAACATAACCAACTCAAAAATACCAAAAATAAGTCCAATCTCTGAGGTATTCATACTTAAAATAAAAATCAATTTTAATAAAAAAAATTAAATAAAACCCTTTAAATTCAGCTTCCGTAGGATAAAAAGGCGCAATACAACTAAAAGCTATTGTGCTGCAAAGATTAGCTACTGCTAACATTCCAATGGTTGCCAATTGCTTTTTTGTCAATTCAGAAAAACGAGTATAAGAAGAAGATTCACTACTACTGCTACTACTAAAAAATTTTTCGGGAAAATTTAAAGTGTTTTTAAAATTTATAGACAGATTTACAAAACATATTCCCTTCTAGTTAAGAGGCAGGGACGGGTCGAGTAACCCAAAAACCTTTGAAACCCCGATCAAAAACCAAATCAGACTCTTTTCCTAATTATCAACCCAAACCCTCACTGTTCAGAATATCTGCCCACAAAACAACCCCAAACACCCTAAACCACCAAAAAAACCTTTTATCTTCATCATCAGACTCAACAGATTCCATTTCACCTTCATGTATTGTTTGATGCAACATTTGTTCAGTAACAACATTATTTACTTTAATTGCTGGAACAGAGCCATACTTGCTTGTTTGATTACTACGCGTCTCATTTTTAACAGTTAATTTGTCACCTCCACTTTTTGGTAAAAAAATATTTGTAGGCACTACAGTTGCTGATGTTGGTTGTTGAGGAGCTGTTGATATTGTCCGAATACCTTGTAGACTAGTATTTGTTGGACGTCTATTTTGAGCATCAACAGAAATTTGGGTTGCAAAGGTAGGCATAAATGGTGAGAGAATTAATGGGCTAGAAAAATTGAAAAAATTATTTTAACAAGGATCTGTCCAAAGGAAACGATTCTTCTTTTAAGACCCCTCTCAATATCAAAGCCCAATAACTCTCATTAGTAGGAAGTTTCGAACCTCCCGACCATCAGCTTAAACCTCAATGGCAGATAGACTCGAAAAGGGAGCTTCTCAGATGGAAGAAAGAAACCAACAGACCCAGCAAGACCCCTTGCCCAAAAAAATCCAATATGTCATAATAGAATAATAAAAGGAAGAAAATTTTCATGAGGGAGAAGGGATTAGGAAAGGTTTTATTAAAAGTCCGGCAGGTTTATACAGTGTAAAGGACTCTGCCTGGAAGGAAGCCTCCATTTCAAAATTAAATCTCAAAAAGTCTGGCCCAGACTAATGGGTTAAAAAAATTTATAGAACTATCCGACCGCAAAAAATCTTGCCTGTCCCTTTCTCCCCTCAGTAAATTAAATTTAAAAATTAAAAAAATACCGCATTTTAGATAAGTCAGTGTCACTATAAATCCTTCTACGACGTCTATTCCTCTTATTAGAATGTCGATTACGTCTTCGAGGACTTCTATTCAATTGTTCAACAGATTGAGATGTTGAAGCTTGAAACGACAAAATATTTCTTTCCTCATTTTCAGGCATAAAAGGGCTATTTTCTCTTCCAACTTCCTCATCTTCTCCTTCATGTCGTTCATTGGTCAAAGGTTCATTGAGCATTGAAGGTAATGAACTAGAATCGAGATTTGAAAAATTATGTTGGTCAAAATTTAAATTAGACATCCCTGACATTTTTTTGATTTTTTTTTGAAAAATTTTTTTATCTGAAAGACTCTAAAACAATTAAAAATTAATTACAAAATATTTTTTACAACTGTTTTTAGAAAAAAAGTTAAAAATGAAACGTCAAAATTTTAGAGGATTAAAAGAGAATTTCTTTTCCCTCTCCTAATTTAACACACTCTCTCGTTCATAATAAATTAATTTTGAGTCCACACATTTTGCCAAAACGACATTTTGCCAATACGGGTAAAAATATACGTTTTGCCAACAAATTGTGTGGCAAAACGAGTGGTTTTAGCCATATTGGCGAAATGTGTGTAGCCCTTATTTTGTATCTTTCTCAGACTCAACTGGAAAAAAATGACAGGAAGTGAAAGAAAAAGAGAAATAGTGTGTATTTGAAAAGCTTAAGCTTAATTTAATCTTTTTAAATCCCCGATTTCTAAACTTTAAGCTTTCATAAAATAACAAAAAAAATTTTTATTTACCAAGCACTGAGTAAAGGAGTACATTCATCGTTTATTGAATTATTTCTTGAATTTGGTTGCGACATTTTTGTATTTATTTAATTTTGTTGTTTCTTTTCCTCTCCAAAACAAAATTAATAAGCTTCTTTATTTTAATTTAATTAAAATTAATTTAAAATTTTTTTAATATGCTTAAAATCAAGCAAACTTTTTAAATAATAATTAGAATTACTCAACAAATTTTTTTTAACAAAAAAAATTTTTTATTTCAATTTATGAGGGAATTGATTTACTTACTACCTTATTTATAAATAGATAACAAATAAATACTTTAAAAAAATATAAACTATTATTTACCCTTTTTTTTAATAGAAGAATTATGTATTACCCTTTATTTATAGAAAAAAAGTATTTATTTGTCTACACAGACTATAAAATAAAAAATAAAAAAATTATTGAATGACCGTTAAAAATGTGTCAGTTAAAAAACTACACAAGTCCCTATAAAAATGATAAAAGATAAAATTTCTTAAATGTCTCAATTTCTTCTAAAATTATTTTAAAATCCTCTTAAAAATTATAGGAATTAATTTAATTTTAAATTTAATTAAATATTTTTTAATTAATTAATTATTTTTTTTCAGATTAATCTTAAAGAAAAATGGATTATTTATTAGATCGTTATATTTTTGATTATTTACCTTTTCAAATTTCTGATGATTTAAAGAAATCAATTTCTTCTTCTTCAATGTCTGTTGTTAAGGTTTACAAAATTTTTTATTTTAAAAATAAAAATTCAGGGCCCCACTGAGGTTCGAACCCACAACCCCCTCCCCCTTAAATTTTCTCAAAAATTAAAAAAAATTTTTTCTTTATTTTTAAGTATGCCGATTGGTTTTGCAAAACTCAAGATGTTTGGAATTTCTTTGAAAATCATTTTACTTTTCTTGCTGCTGAAATTTTCTATTTTTTGTTGTTTGCTTTTACTTTAATTCATGGTTAGTTTTCTTAAAAATTTTTTCTTAAAAAAATAAAAATTCCCCCCGATTTTCTTTCAGCTATTCGTCTTGGTGGACGTTATATTTACACTTGGTTAGGAATTTCTATGTTGATTTTCCATCAGGAATATTTTCAACTTGGGAAGCCGCAATACGATTTTCAATGGCATTCTCAAGGGCTTTTAAGTTTTTGTGGTGGAAGAATCCCTATTTCGCGTGTTTTGGGTGTTCGGCATGTAGCTATATATTCTGCTGTTATTTTTAGTGAAAGGTTTTTGTTTTTTATTTTTTTTAAAATTGAGTTTGAAAATTGCTGGGGTCGGGGTTCGAACCCCGCTGGGGCCCGAATTTTTTTATAAAAACTTTTTTCTGAAATACGGGCCCCATAGGGGTTCGAACACACGACCCCCCTCCCTTTTTTAATTATAAATTTAAGGGTTATTACTCTTCCTCCACGAGAATATTCTTCTATACTAGAACATTTGGCTTATTTTAATTTTTATTTTATACAAAGTTTTGCAGCTTCTATTTTGGTTAATTTAGTTAAATTATTTATTCTTTTATCCTTCTTTTTTAAGGCTTTAATTATTAAACTTCCGTACGATTTTCTTGGAACTTATTTTCTTTGGTGGACTTGGGATTATGGTAATCCGTTAATTCAAGAGAAGATTTATGGTGTTCCTTGGATAGCTTTTGGTTTGCTTTTTTTTAATTTTTGAATTAGAATTAAGGGTAATTATTAAACTTAATAATTATTAACTTAATTATTAAGTAGTGGAAAAATTATGAGGGTATATTTTGAACTTTTTAACGGCCTTGGGGGAAGGGTTTGGTTTCGCATTATGTACCTCAAAATATACCCTCATAATTTTTCCACTACTCAAACCAAACTATTTATTTTCAGCTCATGATGCTTCTTTAATCTCTGCATTTGTTTCCGTATTAAATCTTACACGACATTTTGCTGCTGAGGAAACTTATGATTGGAAAAAGTAAATTCCTTTAAATACAAAAAAAATTGAAAAATATTTTTTCAGGTTTGTCGAAGAATTTTTGATGGTTGCTCTTTCCGCCCGTGTTGCTTTTTTATTTTTCACGCTTATATCTACTAATATTGTTATTTTTGGGTTTTTTCTGTCTATAAGAACAATGGTGTTAATTGCAATTTCTGTCCAAATTTTTATGGTTATTGATGCTATTTTAACCTATGAAAAACACTCTTTCAATCCTTATTGGTTTGATGAACTCTCTTTTGTTGTTTGCATTCACTTTATTTTTCTTATGCTGTTGGTGGTGTTTTACAATCCAATTTATGTTGTTAGTAGAGGATTTCATCAACCTATTGGACCATGCCAAGAAAAATCTCCTCTAGTCAGAGAAGAGTTAGGCTTGGAAATGGGAAAATTAGGCTTGGGAAAACTATTCTCATTTTCAACGGTAAAAATTTTTTCCCTTAATTTTAAAATTTTTCCTCTAAAGAAACTTGACAAATCAACCTATTTTTGTTTGAACGGAACTGGAAGTGAATATTTCGATTTTCATTGTGTTCCAGGTGGAAAACCTGTTATTGATGATGATATTGTCGAATGGTATACAATTTGTGGGAAAGAATCTAATTATGATTATCAATGGGAATATATTTATTTGATTTGGTATTTTTTTTTAATTTTTTGGGGAATCCTCTGTCCGGCTAATAAGGGAAGGGATGAGAATAGCCTAAAAAGATTTCTAAAAAAGCTAAAATATTTTTGTAAACCCCAACTAAATTTTTTTATATATTTTTCCTTTTCTAGTATTTTTTTTGATTATCCTCATCTCTTCTTTTAGCCGGACAGAGAGTTCCCTAAGAAGTTGAATAAAAGGAGAGACGAGGATAACCAAAAAACTAATTTTCTTTTTTTAGGTTTATCTGCATTCATGGCTCGATAATTCTTTACCAGGCAGCATCTAAATCTTGGGGAATCGAACATCCTTTTTCTAATGTTAAGAAGAATAATTAAATTGATAAAAATGGTATACAATAATTTATTTCTTTTATTTATTTCTCCCAAAGCCATACTTTTTTTTTGATTGAGATTCTCTGCCTTATTTTTCTCTTATTTATCTTACATATCGTGCTTTAATCTCAAAAATGTGCTTTAAAAAAATAAATTTTAATCTTTAAAAACGCTCTTTTAATTATTAGAACATTTGGGAAAGACAAAAAAGTCAAGGTCCGTGTGGTAAAGGAAGGGAATAATTTAAATGATTAAATTAACCAAAGAGGAGAAAAACAAAATTGCACAATATCACACAAAGATTAGGGTTAACCTTCCCATCAACTATCTAAAAAACCTTCCCATTCCTCTTTAACATGTATCATCCACGACCAGGATGGGACGGGGTGAGGAAAAAGTCGTGTCAGGTTTTCAAAAATTTCTCTGATAGGTTTTTAGGGCGAAAAAGGGTCCTGGTTTTAGGTAACCCGTCCCATCCTTGCCTAGAACCCATTAAATCCTCCGAAATACCAAAAAACCTTTCATAAAAAATAAAAGACTAACCCTAATCACCACTTACTTAACTGTATAAAGCTCAAAATTTTAATAACAACACTACTGGCAAGTGACAATTATACCCTACTGGCAATAAATTTTGGGATAAAAATCAGGGACAAAAAATTATATATCTCTTTAAAAAACCCTCTCTTAAATTCTTTCTCTCTTTAAAGACACTTTAAGCAAAATTCTTTTCTTTCAAACCTTTACGTTTCTCCCTTATAAGATTTGCCCATTCAACAAAAGGTTCTTCAGAAAATGCATTTTTGGTTGAATTAAAAAATTCCTCAAAATCCAAAGTTTTATCCTTTTCCTCATAACTTAATGCTTGAGCCAAGAAATCCTAGAAAAAATTTTCTCGGGTCAAAAAAATTTTTTTAACCGTAAAAAAATAAACTTGCCAGTTTGTCTAATTGTTTCACAGCTTTAGCTTCTGGAGTGCATGCTTCAGCATATTCTAACCAAAGTTGAGTCCAATTTTCTCCAATTGATGCTGGTACATAAGTAGAAATTTGTTCAACTGCCTTAAATTGAAAACAAAATGAATTTTTCGTCATTCCAGAAAACTCAAGGGCCGAGTTTGTCCAATTATTTTTAGTTTTCTTCTTATTCAAGTCTTTTCTACAAAATATAGTTTGGGTACAGGAAAAACCCAGGCTTGGATCCAGACCCAGACCGATCTCTAACATGAATGGGTTGGGTTACCCGAAATAACAACTTGTTTTTCGACCCAGAACCTGATCCTAAGAAAATTTTGGAACCCCGACTTTTTTCTCGACCCGGCTCATCTCCGCTACCACCTCTCACAATAAAGTTTTCTTATTGGTAAAAAAGTAACACAAATTTCATTTCATTAAAAATAAAAAATTAATATTAACCTGTTTCTCAATAATATACTTCTTTTCAACAGACACACCACAGTTTGGAAAACTCAGAAAATTTAGGCCGATTTCCGACTTTTGAGCCACTTCCGATTTCCGGCACCTTAGTCATTTCCGACCCACCTCTGGTCCCCACCAGAAGACCCTGTCACAATGTTTCCGTAGAATCGATGCCGACCCGTTAATATCAACCCCCAATTTTAAAAAGAAACCTGCTGCAATTCCCAAAATTGCTAGAGATACACCAATTAAAAAGAGATTTCTAAAAGAAAAAAAATTTTTTAAAGTAAAAAAAATAAAGAAAACTTGTCAATATCCAAAAAAGGAGAAGGTCCAACAAAAAGCATTGCAAAAATCGTTGCTGTAGAACCAAAAAGCATTAATAAATTGCAACAATGCCAACGATCTAATATAAAACCCCAAAGTGGGGCAGTCACACAATAAAATCCTCCACAAAGAAGAAACATAAATCCAACCATTATTGTTGATAAGTTGAACTAGAAAAGTTTTTTGGAAAAAATTAGGAGGGGATTTTAATGCCAATTGGAGGGATTAAAGAAATGGATCCATTCAATCCTCTGACAATGAGTTCGTTTTAATAATTGTGGTTTTATTAGACTAGAAGTGGACTAGATTTCTCCCATTTTCAACGCCGCAGGCAAGAATTTTTTGAATTTTATAGGTCGTATGTGAAAAAAATTCGCTTTTTTTGATCATCTCTCCTCTAATTTTTCCCTCTTTCTCCCACTTCGGGGGGGGGGGGGGGGGCTTTAGCCCCAGAAGGCCCCTTGGCTACGTCCTTGGAAGATGAATCCAAAAACTTGAATAAACATCCGCGAAGAAAAAAAAATAAAATTTCTAATTATAAAAACGAAAAAAAACCTGAGCAAGATGTCCAGCTAAAGTCGGATCAAAGAAAGATAAAGATATTGCACAAATAATAACAGCAAAAACCATTAACCAAATAACAGGAATTCGAAGCATTGAAAGCATTCCCATTGCATCTTCTGTTGGTTCGTCATCAATATTTTCAATTAAAAAATAAGAAACAGCTGTAGCAAAAATTAACAGAACGCCAAGAACAAAGAAAGGTAATTGAAACCCGCCATATTCGTAAAGGACACTTCCAATTATTGGACCCGCTGTATATCCAAGACCAGCAAAAGTTTCCATTATGCCCTAAAAAATTTGAAAAAATTCCTTGAAAAATTCTGATAAAAATTAAAACTAACAACAATCGTTGCAATTCTTCCAGGAAAGCATTTTGCGCTTATTGCAAAAGAAGAGGTAACAAAACAAGCATCGCCTAAAGCTTCAAGACATCTGATAACTAAAGAAGACCAAAAGAAAATTCTTCCGGCCGGTAAAAGATTTAAAGTTCCAAAACCAATAGCTGTAATGCCTGTTATTAAAAGGCCAGTTATAAACATTCTTTTTGAGCCAACAGAAGCCATCTAATTTTGAAAAATTAACAAAAAATATTAAAAAACAAAGCTAAAGAACTTAAGTACGAATCCAGGCCAGGAACGGATTTCCGGGACAGAGAGCCCAGAAAAAGTTTAAACCTAGGCTGAACCCGGGTTTTCATGGACCGGTGGTCCGTAAATATGATATCTTGATAAAATCACGCCTTCCCAGGTTTTAGCTTGTAAACCCCTACCCATGTCATCTTGGAAAAAAAACTCGGAAACAAGGCCCGGCAAAGTTAAAAGCTCGAACTCTATTAAAAAACAAACATATTTTCCAAGAAAAGGTGCAGTAATGAACATAACCAATTCAAAAATACCAAAAATAAGTCCGATCTCTGAGGTATTCATACTTAAAATAAAAATCAATTTTAATAAAAAAATTAAATAAAACCCTTTAAATTCAGCTTCCGTAGGATAAAAAGGAGCAATACAACTAAAAGCTATTGTACTACAAAGATTAGCTACTGCTAACATTCCAATGGTTGCCAGTTGCTTTTTTGTCAATTCAGAAAAACGAGTATAAGAAGAAGATTCACTACTACTGCTACTACTAAAAAAAATTTTAAGAAAATTAATTTTTTTAATAATTTGCGGGCAAATTGACAAACCCATTCCCTTCTCAAAATAATTAGTTAAGAGGCAGGGAAGGGTCGGGTAACCCGAAGCCTTTGAAAATTTGATACTAAACCCAACCCGTCTGCTAGGAAAATCTGCCCCCGAAACAACCCCAAACACCTTAACCCCCAAGTCCAAAAAAACCTTTTATCTTCATCATCATCAGATTAGCTACTGCTAACATTCCAATGGTTGCCAGTTGCTTTTTTGTCAATTCAGAAAAACGAGTATAAGAAGAAGATTCACTACTACTGCTACTACTAAAAAAATTTTAAGAAAATTAATTTTTTTAATAATTTGCGGGCAAATTGACAAACCCATTCCCTTCTCAAAATAATTAGTTAAGAGGCAGGGAAGGGTCGGGTAACCCGAAGCCTTTGAAAATTTGATACTAAACCCAACCCGTCTGCTAGGAAAATCTGCCCCCGAAACAACCCCAAACACCTTAACCCCCAAGTCCAAAAAAACCTTTTATCTTCATCATCATCAGACTCATCAGATTCCATTTCACCTTCAGGTATCGTTTGATGCAACATTTGTTCAGTAACAACATTATTCACTTTAATTGCTGGAACAGAGCCATACTTGCTTGTTTGATTACTGCGCGTCTCATTTTTAACAGTTAATTTGTCAACTCCACTTTTTGGTAAAAAAATATTTGTAGGCACTATAGTTGCTGATGTTGGTTGTTGAGGAGGAGCTGTTGATATTGTCCGAATACCTTGTAGACTAGTATTTGTTGGACGTCTATTTTGAGCATCAACAGAAATTTGGGTTGCAAAGGTAGGCATAAATGGTGAGAGAATTAATGGGCTAAAAATGAAAAAATTATTTCAACAAGGATATATCCAAAGGAAACGATTCTTTCTTAAGAACCCCCTCAATATCAAAGCCCAATAACTCTTATTTGTAGGAAGTTTCGAACCTCCCGACCATCAGCTTAAACCTCATTGCCAGTCTATAGACATGCAAAAGGAGATTCTCAGAGGGAGAAAAAGGCAAAGAACCCCTGCCTGGAATGGTTCTTTCCTTAAGCACCCATATCTAAATTCCAATAACTCTACTCCCGATCATCAGCTCAAATCTCATTCCAGACCTCAAAGGAAGTTTCGGACCCTGTCTGACCCCGTCTCCCCTCAATAAAATAAAAAAATACCGCATTTTAGATAAGTCAGTGTCACTATAAATCCTTCTACGACGTCTATTCCTCTTATTAGAATGTCGATTACGTCTTCGAGGACTTCTATTCAATTGTTCAACAGATTGAGATGTTGAAGCTTGAAAAGACAAAATATTTCTTTCCTCATTTTCAGGCATAAAAGGGCTATTTTCTCTTCCAACTTCCTCATCTTCTCCTTCATGTCGTTCATTGGTCAAAGGTTCATTGAGCATTGAAGGTAATGAACTAGAATCGAGATTTGAAAAATTATGTTGGTCAAAATTTAAATTAGACATCCCTGACATTTTTTTTTTGAAAATTTTTTTTATCTGAAAGACTCTAAAATAATTAAAAATTAATTACAAAATATTTTTTACAACTGTTTTTAGAAAAAAATGTTAGAAATGAAACGTCAAAATTTTAGAGGATTAAAAAAGAATTTCTTTTCCCTCTCCTAATTTAACACACTCTCTCGCTTAAATAAATTAATTTTGAGTATACACATTTTGCCAAACGACATTTTGCCAATATGGGTAAAAATATACGTTTTGCCAACAAGCTGTGTGACAAAACGAGGGAATTTAGCCATATTGGCGAAATGTGTGATTGCCCTTAATTTTAGGAGTTTTCAGACTCAACTAGAAAAATGACAGGAAGTGAAAGAAATAAAGAAATAGTGTGTAAAAAGCTTAAGCTTATTCTTAATCTTTTTAAATCCCCGATTTCTAAACTTTAAGCTTTTCTTAAAAAAATTTTTATTTACCAAGCGCTGAGTAGAGGGGTACATTCATCGTTTATTGAATTATTTCTTGAATTTGGTGGCGACATTTTTGTATTTATTTAATTCTTTTGTTGTTGAACAAAACAAAATTTTTTTAATTTTAATATGCTTAAAATTTAATTGAATTAACAAAAAACTCTAAATAATAATAACTCAACAAACAAAAAATTTTTTTCAAATAAAATTTTTTTTTTATTTTCAATTTATGAGAAAATTGATTTACTAACTACTATTTTTATAAATGGATAGATAACAACCAATTTAAAAAAACAAACTATACATTATTTTTAATACCTTTATAAATATTTTTATTTGTCTATAAACAAACTATAAAATAAAATATTGAATGACCAAATAGTAGAAAAAGTATATGTCATTTAAAATAAGTCCTATTAAAAAAATGATAAGAGATTGGAAAAATTTTTTTTCCTAAATGTCTCAATTTCTTCTAAATTATTTTTTAAAACCCTCTTAAGAAGTTAATTTAATTTTAAAATTTAATTAAAAATATTTTTTAAAATTATTTTTTTTTCAGATTAATTTTTAAAGAAAAATGGATTATTTATTAGATCGTTATATTTTTGATTATTTACCTTTCCAAATTTCTGATGATTTAAAGAAATCAATTTCTTCTTCTTCAATGTCTGTTGTTAAGGTATACAAAATTTTTTATTTTAAAAATAAAAATTCAGGGCGTCAATGGGGTTCGAACCCACGACCCCCCCCCTCCCCTCTCAAAATTTTCTCAAAAATTTAAATTTTTTTTCTTTCTTTTTTTAGTATGCCGATTGGTTTTGTAAAACTCAAGATGTTTGGAATTTCTTTGAAAATCATTTTACTTTTCTTGCTGCCGAAATTTTTTATTTTTTGTTGTTTGCTTTTACTTTAATTCATGGTTAGGTTTTTTCTTTAAAAATTTTCTTTAAAATTAAAATTTCCCCCGATTTTTCTTAGCTATTCGTCTTGGTGGACGTTATATTTACACTTGGTTAGGAATTTCTATGCTTACTTTTATGCAAGAATGTCTACATCTTTGGTTGCCTGCTTTTGATATTCAATGGCATTCTCAAGGGCTTTTAAGTTTTTGTGGTGGAAGAATCCCTATTTCTCGTGTTTTGGGTGTTCGGCATGTAGCTATGTATTCTGCTGTTGTTTTTATTGAAAGGTTTTTGTTTTATTTAAAAAAATTGGGTTTGAAAATTTTGAGAAACTTGAGGGAGGTCGTTGGATTCGAACGAACCCCACAGGAACCACGAATTTTTATCTTCTGAAAGGCCTTTTTTCCAAATTTTTTAAATTATAAATTTAAGGGCTTTTATTCCGGCTTTTATTCCTCCTGCACAAGAATGTGCTTCTATGCTAAAATTTTTAGCTTTTTATGATATGCAATATTGTGCAACTTCTATTTTGGTTAATTTATTTATTGTAAATTAATTATTCTTTTATCCTTTTTTAAGGCTTTAATTATTAAACTTCCATACGACTTTCTTGGAACTTATTTTCTTTGGTGGACTTGGGATTCTGGTAATCCGTTAACTCAAGAGAGGATTTATGGTGTTCCTTGGATAGTTTTTGGTTTGTTTTTTTTTTATTTTTTAATTATTTAAGAGTCAAGTCCATCCTTTCTTCCCATTTTATTTTTTTTTGAATTGACAAAAAATTGAAATCCCCCAAGTTTTTTATTTATTTTCAGCTTATGATGCTTTTACAATCATCATATTTGTTTCTGTATTAAATCTTACACGACATATTTTTGTACTTGAGGCCTACAATTGGAAAATGTAAATGCCTCTAAATACAAAAAAATTTTTCAACTTTTTCAGGTTTGTCAAAGAATTTTTTTGTGCTGCTATTTCCGCCAGTCTTGCTTCATTACTCGTTTTGGGTTTGCTTGGTGCTATTTGTCTTTATGGAATTTTTCTGTCTACAAGAACAATAGTGTTAATTATAATTTCTTACCAAATTTTGATGGCTATTCGTTCAAATAAGCTTGAAAAACACCCTTTCAATCCTTATTGGTTTGATGAACTCTCTTTTGTTGTTTCCATTCACTTTATTTTTCTTATGTTGTTGGTGGTGTTTTACAATCCAATTTATGTTGTTAGTAGAGGATTTCATCAACCTATTGGACCATGCCAAGAAAAAACCACTCTTTTATTAGGCTCGGAAATATTCTCATTTTCAACGGTAAAAATTTTTTTTCCCTTAATTTTAAAAATTTTCCCCCAAGAAGGATATTGAGAAATCAACCTATTTTTGTTTGAACGGAACTGGAAGCGAATATTTTGATTTTCATTGTGTTCCAGGTGGAAAACCTGTTATTGATGATGATATTGTGGAATGGTATACAATTTGTGGGAAAGAATCTAATTATGATTATCAATGGGAATATATTTATTTGATTTGGTATTTTTTTTAAATTTTTTGGGGAATCCTCTGTCCGGCTAGAAGATATGTAAAAGGGAGATGATAAGGTATCCCTTGTCCTATTTCCTTATACAGCCTGAAAAATCCAGGGGCACACCCCATGTTAGCCCCCCCCCCCCCCGATCGACCCCTTGACTCGTCCTTGTTAATGAATATATAAAAAATTTCAAGGGAATCCTTTGCCCGCCCAGTAAAAGGAGGGTTGCGGATAACCCAAAAAAGAAGCCTAAAAATTCCTATTTTTATACCCACAACCAATTTTGTTCTTTTTTAGGTTTATCTGCATTCATGGCTCGATAATTCTTTACCAGGCAGCATCTAAATCTTGGGGAATCCATCAACTTCTTTCTAATATAAGGAAGAAGAATAATTAAATTAATAAAAATGGTATAATTTATTTCTTTTATTTATTTCTCCCAAAGCCATACTTTTTTTGATTGAGATTCTCTGCCTTATTTTTCTCTTATTTATCTACATATCGTGCTTTAATCTCAAAAATGTGCTTTAAAAAAATAAATTTTAATCTTTAAAAACGCTCTTTTAATTATTAGAACATTGGGAAAGACAAAAAAAAGTCAAGGTTCAAATCCGTGTGGTAAAGGGTAAAGGAGGGGAATAATTTAAATTTTAAATGAACCAAAGAGAAAAACAAAATTGCACAATATCACACAAAGATTAGGGTTAACCTTCCCATCAGCTTTTTAAAAAAACTTCCTCTTTAACATATCCACGACTAGGGATGGGACGTGTTAAGTCGTGCCAGGCTTTCATAAATTTGTTGAACCGGATTTCGGGTCAAAAAAAAGGTCCGGGCTTTAGGTAACCCGTCCCCTTACCCATTAAATCCTTCAAAATACCAAAAAACTTTTTAAAAGAAATAGATTAACCCTAATCATCACTTACTTTTAACTGTATAAAGCTCAAAATTTTAATAACAACACTACTGGCAAGGGACAATTATACCCTACTGGCAATAAATTTTGGGATAAAAATCAGGGACAAAAAATTATATATCTCTTAAAAAATCTCTCTTAAATTCTTTCTCTCTTTAAAGACACTTTAAGCAAAATTCTTTTCTTTCAAACCTTTACGTTTCTCCCTTATAAGATTTGCCCATTCAACAAAAGGTTCTTCAGAAAATGCATTTTTGGTTGAATTAAAAAATTCCTCAAAATCCAAAGTTTTATCCTTTTCCTCATAACTTAATGCTTGAGCCAAAAAATCCTTAAAAAATTTCTCGGGTCACAAAAATTTTTTTAATCGAAAAAAATTAAACTTGCCAGTTTGTCCAATTGTTTCACAGCTTTAGCTTCTGGAGTGCATGCTTCAGCATATTCTAACCAAAGTTGAGTCCAATTTTCTCCAATTGATGCTGGTACATAAGTAGAAATTTGTTCAACTGCCTTAAATAGGAAAAAATAGAATTTTTTTGTTATTCCAGAAAACTCAAGTGCCGAGTTTGCCCAACTATTTTCACAACTTTTTTCTTATTCAAGTCTTTTCTACAAAATTTAAACTCCTTTTACTCATGCCAGCTATAGCAACTACATATACCAGGAACGGGGTTACCCAAAATGGCAATTTGTTTTTCGACACAGAAACCCGATCCTAAGAAAAAATTGAAACCCCGACTCAATCCGGCTCATCTCTGCCAGAGGTGGGTCGGAACAGTCAGAGGTGTCGGAAATCGAAAGAGCCGGAAATCGGAACTGACTCAAAAGTCGGGACTCGAAAATCAAATTTTTTTTCGAAATCGGAATTCCGACCGACCTCTGATCTCCGCTACCACCTCTCAAGTTTTCTTATAGTTAAAAAGTAACACACAAATTCTATTTCATTAAAAAAAATTTTTTTTTAACCTGTTTCTCAATAATATACTTCTTTTCAACAGACACACCACAGTTTGGTGTTATATCTAAAAAATAAAAACTTCATTCTAAAAAAAATTTTTTACAAAAAAACCTCCAATTATCGCTTCTCCAATATCATGTACTAAAGCCATTCTAACACATTTATCGATATCCAAATCTTTTCGGCATTCAGCTAATGACATTGCTTTAAAAATAAATTTAAAAAATTTAATTTTAAAAATACATAAAATAGCCATTCTGTACATGTGAGAAGCAACAGTTTCACATTCAGCAACGGCGTACATGACCCAACCTTTTTTAAAAAAATTTTTAAATTAAATAGCAAATTTTATAAGGAGATAACACGAGTAGACTTCAACAAAGGCTCTCCTAAGTCTCAATAAAAATTGGAAAAAAAACAAAGTGTTCGGGTATCTGTAATTCTTGGTTAATTAAGGGTATTCTAAGATTTTCCAGGAACCGACCCAACCTTGAACCCATTAACCAATGGTTAAGCAAATTAATAACGATCAGTAATTAGTTGGTGTTTTAGTAGTCTTTCAATGTATTAAATTAGGGAAAGGGGGGTGGGTAAACCAAAACCCCGGATTTTTTGAGACAAACCCGATCCGAAAAGCCCAATCTTTTCCTTAAACCAATCTATTTTTTCTAAAGTTTATAAAATACCTGTGCGTTTCAAATGCTTCAGACGATCAACAATTTCTAAAAGATTAAACAAATCAACAACCATTTTCTTTTCTTTAAATTCAAAAAAAATCTAAAAGATAAATTTTAAAAAAGATAAATTAAAAATAAATATGGAATGTAATACACAACAAAATTAGAAATAAAAAAATTTTTTTAAATAAAATTTTTATCCATTTAAAAATAATTAATTAATTAAAGGACAGTTTGCGCTTAAAATTAAAAATTTATTTAAAAAAAATTTTTTTAAACTTTAATTATAAACTAAAAACCAATTTATTATGTTTATTTAGTAGATAGCCAAAAAAAAATAAATAATTTATTGCCATTTTTGAAAAATAAAAAGGACAAGTCCTCTAAATTTATTTTTTTTTCGCTAATAAATACTGTGTCCTAATGGAAATAAAATTAAACTAGTTTAAATAATCTAATGTCCAATGTCTCTATAAATTTTACAAAACAGGATCTTTTTTTTTTGCTACTTTGATAAATTAATAGCTTGTTGCAAAAAAATTTTTTTTAGAATAATTGTCAAAAAAATTTCCCAAAAAAGACTTAAATTTCAAAAAAACTTCCAAAAAAATTTTTTAAATAAACAAAAAAGGATAATTTTCGAAAAAAATTTCTTCAAAAAGTAACTCTCAAAAAAATTCCAAAAAATGGAAAAAATTAAAAAATAAGCCTCTAGAAAAATTAAAAAGTTTAAAAAAATTTTTTCCCCAAAGCAAAGCCCCAATTTTTGGACCGAAAAATGTTTCCCTCTAAAAAAATCCCAAACTGTCCTTTAAAAACAATAAGCACACTCAAAAAATAATTTGTTAAATTTAATTAAAAAAAACTTTCAAAATATTCAAGATCCACTCGATCTCGCCGCTTCAATTAATTTTTGTTTCACTTGAGCATCCTTAACCAAATCCAAAGGAGTTTTTTCTTCTCTATTCATTTTGTTTATATTTGCCCCATAATTTGCAAGTAAAATAGCAACTTCAAATTGTCCATCTTCACAAGCTAAAATTTTCAAAAAAAAATTTTTTTACACACAAAAAATCAATATGGCCGATTCAGTTGCACATTTCTGCCCATAACTTTTTTTTTAATTCTTAACTTATTTGAATAATTATTATTCCAATCGAAAGCTTTGAATGTGTGGATTATTTAAGCTAGCAGGACTGATTTTATCAGACCAACATACAAAAAGTTATAGCCAAATAAAGACCAAAAATCACGATCTAGCGCACTTACCCAAATGTAACTTTTTGTAGGATTATCTGATCAAATCAGTCCCTTAGGCTTAGATAATCCTCACATTTAGAGCTTTCGATTGATATAATAATTATTTAAATCGGTTCAAAATCAAAAAAGTTATGGCACAAAATGTGCCCTCGAGAATGAGTCGGTTATATTAAATCTTCACTTACCCAAATGTAATGGAGTATCTCCTTCTCGATTAACCAAATTAACTTGAATTTGATTTTTATAATTTAACAAGAAATTGACGATTCTTTTATTTCCTTTACTTGCAGCACGATGTAAAGGTGTTGCTCCTCTATCATCTTGAGCATTTATATCAGCACCTTTTTCAAGCTAAATTTAAATAATGATTAGTTGCGAAGAAATTTTTAAATTCATTTTTTGTTGAGTTTGGACAGTTTGGCTACTTTTGGTGTTTCAAAGGATTTTGGGGGGTTAATTGTTAGTATCATGAAAAGTTCGTATTGTGAAACGTTTCAGGGAGTAGCCATCTAACAGTAATAGAAGATACCCAATTTTAAGTAGCTTTGTCAGCACCACGGAGAATACAAAAATTCAGGGTCAACTATAAATCTCCTAAAATTCCAGTAGAAAAATATTCTTTTCAAAAATATCCCTTAATAAATAAAAAAATAATAAAAACCAAACCAATTCTTGCACAATTTGTAAATGATCTTTAGAACAGGCATAATGTAAAGCTGACAGACCAGAACTGTTTCTAAAATAAATAATTTAAATGATTTCAATATTTGTCAAAAGGGTATTTGTCACATCCATCCACCCTTTCCCCTCTCATTTTTTTTGTAATTTTTTCTATGTTAAAATAAATGAACACATTACATATTTTTTAATTGATCATATCTTCTATTAAATTACTTTTAACACAACCGTAATTTATTTATTTTTAGAGGATGACAAAAAAAGTGGATGTAATATATAAATATTAAAAGTAATGAGTCATAAAAATAAAATAAAGAAAGGACTTTTTAGAAGTGAAACAAGGATTCTAGAAATCCTTAAAAGCCTAAAGGAAAAAATATAAGGGAAATTCCTCTTCAATAAAAGATTCTAGCCAAGTCAATTTAGATATGAATCGGGAATGGGTCCTGGGACAGGTTAGGCGGGTTCTCAAAAAAAATTTTCGCTGATCGGGTTTCAGGTCGGAAAGAATTGGGATTAGAGTAACCCGACCCATCACTCATTCAACCTTCAAATCTTTACCTAATCGAACTCAACTACTCACTTCCCCTAAAAGATCACTCTTATTCAAAAAAATTAAATGTAAAAAAATACTTTTGATTAATATGCCGCAATGGGAAACTCTTCAAAAAATCATCCTTCTTTGAATAACTCAATAAAAGACGAACAATTTCTAATTGTCCAGCAGAAGCTGCCATCATTAAAATAGTCCAATTATCATCATCTACTACATAAACCATCGAAGGATTCTTTTCAATTTCAGTTTTAACAAATTCATAATAACCAGAAATTGCTGCATAATGAAAAGGTTTACGTCCAGTTGAATCTGAATATTGACGCAAATTGGGTTGTTCTGCTAATAAACGTTCAGCTTTGTCAAATTCCTAAAAAAATTCTTTCGAATGTAAAAATTAATTAACGGATTTGAACATTTAACAGAAGCCCTTACAAAAGGAAGTAAAACTAAGCCTAGGGTTGGACCACGACCCGAAGTTTTTTCTGGATAAAACAAATACACCAAAAGTTTCAACCACGACAAATCCTGCACCCAGCTTTAATCTAGAAGGGTCAGGATTCGATCTTCAACTGTCAGCCACAATTCAACCAAAAACAATGACAAACCCTGTCACAAAGGAACTTGAAAGAACTTAGCGATTCCGTGTCATGAAGAAAATCCAAAATTTTACTATTCAGTGCGAAGTTAACAGAACAGCCCGTCCACTTGGCATGAATGAAACCCCGAGATCAATCCCCGATCCAACCATTTAACCAAAAACTAACAAACCTTGTCATGAAGAAACTGAATAAGTTCATTAAACGAATCCCTTATAGCATCTTTTTCAAACATTTTTTATCTAAATTTAAAATTTAAAAATTATATTTTAATTAAAATTACTCTAAAATATTTAAATTTTTTTCAATAAAAAATTTAACAAAATTTTAATTGAGAGACCATAACTTTTATTTTCTTTATATAAATGAGCATCATACAAATCAAAAATACACATAAGAGAAATTGCACGTGTATATATAAAGGCAATGCAGTAGGAATCGAGCTGGGTCTGGACCAAGGCCTGAATTTTTCCTGTACTCAGAGTCCAGGTTCAGGCATTTATTGCCCTTCCTGGGGTTTTTCCTGGACTACAAGGCCCAGGATCCAATCCAGCTCAAGAAATGAAACTTCTGAGTCCAGGAACAGGTCCAGGCTTTTCAAAAATCTCAATCTCTACAAGATCAAAAATAAATTAAAAATAAACTCTCCTCATCATCAAACAAAAGGATTAAGTGAATTACGCGTAATAGTCATATAAATAGTCTCAAAACTTTCTTTTGCATTTTTAGCCTGTTGCTCTTCTTCAATAATTACAATTTGATTTCCTCCTTCTCTAGGACTTAAAATTTCTTCTTTAACATCTAATTTTGATTTTTTATCTTTTAAAGTTGGTGGAATATATTTAACTCCAAAATTTTTAGAAATATGAACAACGCTTGAAATTGAACCAGTTTTTGATGATATAATACCACCAGACACCATTCTTGCATATTTCTTTTCCATAATCCAATCAGTCAAGGAGGATCTACAAAAAATTTTTTGTGAAAAATTTTCAAAAAATTTTTTGAAAATTAAAAAAATTTTTTAAAAAATTTTCTAAAAAATTCTAAAAAATTATAAACAAAAAACCTAATTTCTTCACGCTGAATGTCTTCCATATTTGCTTTATATACAAATTCTTTTTCAAATGCATCCGTTCCTTTTGAAGTAATAAAGTGTGTCAAAAGACGTCTGAATTTTGAAAAAAATTTTTTTTATAAATTTAAAAAATGTTACTTTGCCAAATTTGCAATTTCATGTTTTGGCAAGCGAACATATCCTTCGATCATGATCTTAAAATTTTATTTAAAAAATTAATTAGTGAAGAGATCATAAAGAAATATGATTATGAGTAGGGCACCTTCTCAAGTCCAAAACTTACTAAAAACTATGAAAAGATACGTCTCTGAAAGAGATTCGAGTCGCTTTGACAGACAGTGAATCTCAGCCCGTGAAAAAAATTCGATTCTTAGTCAAGAGAGAAAATTCGAGCCACCTTAAATTTTTCAAATTTCTGAGCCCGGCATCCTAGTTTTGTGTTTTAAAAATCCGGTCTCAGCCCGGTTTCGAATTCCATAAACTAAAATACCCTCCCAAAAAAATTTTTTTTAATAAAAAAAAACCATAGATTGAAGAGCAAAATGCAAAGGCAAAAGTCTTTCAATAGTACTTTCCAAAGAAGCCATTGATGGCAAAAAGAAAGGATCCAAATCTGAGCTATTAGGCAAATATTGTCCTTGCAAAAAACGATAAACAAGTTCTCCATTGAACCGATCAACACCAATTTCCACCAAAAGTTGTAAACAAGTCATCATCTCCAATCGAGGAAAAACTATATCATTCGGATTTTGCATTCTTAACATTTTAGCCAAAGAAGATGTTCGATTAGCTCCAACCAAAACACGAAATTCTCCAGTTTGTAATTGATCATACAAAAGTTGGAAAGCCTGGCGAAGTGTGTCAAATGATTTTGACAATTTTAAAACGTCCCAAAGTTTGTCAGTAAAATCAAATGGAAAAACTGATTGAGAATCCGAATTTGCTTCATTTATCAATTGTTTGAGACGAACAATAATTTCTGGTTGTTCTGAAACTTTTTCTTTTGTCCATGGAGACGTTCCTTCACGCAAATGTGCAATAAGTCCAGCAAGATAGCGAAGTTCATTGATACGGTCAGTTAAGACTATACGGCTGTCCAACCATCCTGGCTTGAATCGCTAAAATTGAAAACATCAGAATTTTGTTGAGAACTCTAAAATATTTGTTGAAGGATAACCAGAATTGAGAACAGAGTCGGATCGGTTCTTGGTTGATTGTGAGTTTAAAAATTTTCTTTGGATCCGGTTTCGGGTCAGTAAGACCGGGTTTCGGGTTCCCCGCCCCAGCCACGTTCAGGATTAAAGTACTACCAAAATAAAGATTTGTCAATGTCCTTATTCTTTTTCCAACTATAACAAGGTCAGAAAAAGTGTTTTTAAAAACATTTTTTAATTTTTCACACTTTGACTCGTTCAACGTCACAAGAAAAATACGTCAAACTTAAGGAGTGTGAAAATATAAAAAAGATAAAATTTTTCTTACAATAATAGCCGCAGCCTTTTCCGGTGGCATTGTAAGAGCTTCCATTTGAGAAGAATTTGCTTTATTCTGTTCCTTCTTCTCATCTATCCATTCCGCCTCAATTATAAACATTGCTGGGACAAAATGTCCACTTTTTTCAATAAAAATGCTGTCACGTAAAACGTCAAAACGGCAACGACATTTTGTTTCAACAAAAGAATAGTAGTTAAAATTTGAAACAAGTTTATCGAGAAGGTTGATTGAAGTATAATAATCACCTTTTAAATAAGAAGAAACGAGTAAAAATATAAAAAAAAGAAATACCAAGATAATTCCCTTTGAAACTAACAAATTGTTCAGCCGTCTTTTTTATTCCAAGAAGAAGAATATTTTCGTGACCAGAACCCTCTGTGAAGACAATTAAATAAAATGATTCTGGCATTGGTGTGCCTTGTTCAGTCAGACTAAAAAATTTAAAAATTCAATTTTAAAGAGTTAATAACAAAGAGTTGTCAAATGTTTACAGATTTTTCCAAGAAAAAGATCAAGAAAAATGGTTTTCAGACATTTTTTAATATTTCACACTTTGACTCGTTCAACGTTACAAAATACTCCGTCAAACTTAAGGAGTGTGAAGGTGGAGAAAATGAGTTGAGAGAATGGAAAAAAGACTATGAAACGTTCAAAATAACTGAAAAGGTATGAATCAACCAAAAATATAGTTAAGAGCAATGACGGTATGACTCTAAGGATTTACTTCTGACATGAGCAGGAACAAGGAGAATTTACAAATGCCAGGGCTTCTAGCAAGGAAGATTCTGAATTTCAAATCGGCCCGTTGCTGGAGCCGATTTGAAAATGTCGAAGCTAGAATCAAGGACATCTGAAACTAAACAATGGTCGGTAGTTGTTCACTTCTCCCCAGTCCGAGTTGTAGTTCGAGTACCACAAGGGTTTAGAGGCAATGAGGAAACCACCAAACGGGACTAGACACGAAAATAACAAAAGTAAACTCACTCATTAACAAAAGAAAAACCTTCCCATTGCGGAACCAAATGCAACTCAAAATTGGCAAAGCGATCAGAAGAACTCAATTCAAATCCACGCTGTGTCTCTTCAAGTCGATTTTTGTTCAAAGCTGCCATTTTGTCAAGTTTATCGATTGAAAGGAAAGTAACAGAAAGTTTCTCATCTCCTCTAATTTCGCATCCTTCAGGGATGTTTTCTTTGTTTGCAAGGCTGTGATTGGAACTGTCAGAGATGGATAATTCCATAGCCTTGAGAGAGTCGATAATTTTGGCTTCATAACCCTTAAAATAAAAAATTGAATGGATAAACTGTCAATAACAAAAAGAAACCTCAGCTTTAACCAGATCAACAACAATCAAATGTTCATCAAGTTCAGGAATGTCAGACGCAATTGGAACACAATTCTTATTCAAATATCTTAACCTAAAGCGTCCAGCCTTAAAAAAAAGTAAAAGTTTAAATCTTAAATGAAAATAAAAAATAACCACAATAATTTGTCCATTAGCTTTAAGATTGTCAAAATTAATCATTATTTTAAATTAAAATCTAAAAATTAAAAAAAAAATTTTTAAATAAATTGAATCAAGCAAAACAATAAAAAAAAACTAAATAAATTTAAATAATCCTTTGATTCCAGAAAAAAAAATTTTTCTGGATCACATTTTGCCAACCCCTTATTTCGCCAATAAGGCTAAAAATCCACATTTTGCCAATAGAGATGTGGTGACAAAACGTAGATTTCAAGACTTATTGGCGAAATATGATTGTGGCAAAATATGTGATGGTAAATTTTTTCATTCTCTAATTCTCTCTCCACTCTCCTCAATATACATTGTCTATCATTTTTAGTCAATAAAGTCACGAAAAAATTTTTAAAAGATAAAATACGGAATATCCGTTAATTAACTGGTTAAAGGTTTTTTTTAAAAAAAATTCAATTATTTTACTTTTAAAAATATAAATTTTTAAATAGATCACAAATTTAAAACATTTTAATAGAGAAGAGATCAAAAATTCTAAAGTACATATTAGGCTAAAATTTAAACCCGCTTTTTCTAAATTTCACAAAAAAATTTTTCTTCTTCTTTTTTTCAAATTTTTTGGGCACTAATCTTGAAATTGAGCTATATTAATTAAAATAAAAATTAATTTGGTGTTTGTTGTTGTTGTAATTCCATATTTGTATTAATTGATGGATCACGTTGATAATATGCTAACATTGTTCTTTGTAATAATTCTAATTGTTGCCGCATTTCTTCTTGTGCCAAAGCCATTTTTTGTGTTTGTGAATGCATTTCGCTCATTAACTAGAGGAAAAAAATTTTTTTAGAGAATTTTAAAGAAAACAAAAAACCCTGTTTAGTTGATGCATAGATGTTGTACTATTCTCGCCAAAGGCACGAATTTTATTTTTTATTCGACGAAAACTGTTGAAAAAATATTTTTTAATTATTAAAAATTTTTTACTACAAGAATATAATTTAAAAAAATTTTATTTGGCCTTAAAAACGCAAAAAGAGCGTTCGAAAAATTAATGGGCGTCAAGGGGAATCGAACCCCAGACCCTTCAGGAACGACTGCCAATCAAACCCAACACCCTAACCATTCTACCAACTCGCAACATAACCTTCCAACATAAAATAAAACCTAAAACTTTAATTAAAAAATAAACTCACTGATGAATTGCATTTAAAAATTTCCTTTGATGCCGTCTCAATAAATTATCTGGAGTATCATCATTAGCTTTTAAACATCTATAAATAAGCCATGTTTTTTGTAAAACTCTTGCAGCAGCATGTTTATGTGATAAAGTTAGACGGCTATCGTTCATAAAATTGTTAACATTTTTTTGTCCTTGAGATAAAAGAATTTTTCGTGAAATGACTGCGATAAGGATTGAAGAGATTACTGCACCCTTTAAATTAAAAAATTAGTTTTTTTTTGTGAAAAATAAAAAAAAATTAGGACATTCTATAATTAAAATAATCATTTTTCCAATAAAAAAATTAAAAAAAACCCCTTACACTAATTCCAACAAGAATTGCTATTGTTCGTCCTGCTAGTGTTTTTGGTACAATATCTCCATAGCCGTTGCCCTTAAAATTAAATTTAAAAAATAATAAAATAAGAAAAAAAAGTAAAATTATTTCAAAAAATCCTCAAAAATATATCCCCAATTTTGAAAGATTGGAAATTAAAAAATTGGAATTTTGGACGTTTCGAGCCCTTTGACAATTTGACATTTTTTCGTAAAAAAATTTTTAAATTTAAAAATAAAAACAAACATTAAAAGTAATAGCAATAAACCATAATGAATTAATATATAAAAGAAAGGAGCCTTCCTCTCGTCCAAAACGTTCACATTGAGCAAAGGACCAGGCAGTAATTAACCAAAAAATTAATAGAAAAATTGATAAGAATAGCATTGGGTGTTGATCGAGAACTAAAAAATTTTTTTTAATTATTTTAATTTTCTGAAATGCTTCCAATAGTCTTTCTCGTTCAAAAAAATTTTTTTGATCAAAAAAAGAGCGAAATCAATCATCTAATCACTAAAAAAGTACCAAAAACTAGGGTCTATAACTTTGGGCCATCATGAAGAACTGAGAATTTTTCTGTACGGATTTTTGGTTCGATTCCGGATACCCAAACATTTTCCAAAAACCAAAAAAAACATCAAAAAAAGCTACGGGGCTTTAAAGACTAAAATTAGTCAAAGACAGGCCGAGTTACCTGGACCCAGGACTTTTTCGACCCGAAACCTCCCGACTCGAAATTTTTCTCAACACGGTCCATCCTTGATAGAAATACTCAATTAATTTAAAAAAAACCTGTTTTAATTACAAAAGCAAAATTGACTTGTATACGATTAAGAGCTGCCAAGGTACGTGTAGAGGCATCCTAAAAAATAAATTTTCAAAAAATTCCAAAAATTAAAAGAAAAACCTGAAATTGTTTTGAATGCAATACTTGCCATCTACCAACTAAATAAAGCCTTGAAAGCATTAAAAGAGAAAGTAAAACATCTACAGGCACTTCTTTTATATGTAACATATGTCTTTCATGACCATGAGCCCAAGAACGTGGAGGTTCGATAAATGACCAATTTAGAGAGCCTGTTCCGGGAAGAGGACTAAAAAGAAAATTTTTTTTGTCTATTTCGGTTATTTTTTCTAAGGTTTACTATGCATAAAAACAAAATTTGGTATTATTCTCGGTATCATGAAATAGAGGACTCCTCGACTTCATATTGCGAAGCGACTTCCTTTTCCTGCAAAATGACTCCGGGGCGAGTCTTTTTCGAATAGGTTCCCATAAACCAAAAGTGTGACAGGCCATAACTCGGTCAAAAGTCATTTTTTCAAGGAAAAGAATATCACCTCACAATAGGAAATTGAGGGTCCCCTATCGAATGGTACCAAGAAAAATATCAAATTTTTATATACAATAGACTGTGTTCCCTTGTCTAAAATTTATTTTAGAAAATTATTTAAAAAATTATTCCCAAAATTTTCCCAAAATTTTTTTTTCAAAAAAATTTTAAAAATAAAAAAACCCTAACATAATAGAACAAAGAAAAAATTCTGTAGAAAAATGCCAAATTCTTCTCCAAGAAAGAACAACTCTCCAATCATCTGCTCCACAGTCTACTAAATCCAACTTTAAAAAAATTCAAAAAATTTTTTTAAATTAAAATTAAAAAAACCTGTATTTCATTATAATGATAATGAATAATTTCACATAAAAGTGCTATTGTTGAAAATAAAAGTAATGTTCTTATAAGTAAAGAGGCTACATGATCCTGTAAAAATAGAGAAAAATCGTTTAAAAATTTAAATAAAAAAAAAAATTTTTTTTTTAATTTTGCAAAGGTTAGTTTATAGTTAATTTAAAAAAAAGGTTCATTTGAGTCTTGGTAAAAATTTCAAAAAAAATTTCTTTGACTTCATAAAATTCCTTAGAAAATTCATAAAATATTTTGGGCATATTTCTTAATGTTCTAATTATTTTTAAAGTAAAAAAAATATTTTTTAACCTTGTGAATACCAAAAGCATTTTGGCCACACAATTCTGTATCCACAATCATTAAAAGAATACCAAGCATTGCTAGAATAAGGCATCTATCAGATATGTGAACACGATCTGCAAGTCTCTAAAAATTAAAGAAATTTTACTTAAAATATTAAAAAAATTTTCTGACTTGAGAACGAATTTTGTAGACCATTTTAACTGCTGAACTATCATATCTAGAAAAATAGTTAATTATAGTTAATTGCTCTCATGTAACAGGGAAGGATTACCCTAAATCTACGGAAACTTTTTTCGACCCAAACCCGAAATCTGATCGCTTTCCTTAATACGACTGAACAATTCGCTCCTGAGATAAATGTTATTTTGGCGATATTTGCCCCACATTGTCACGTCCTCTTCTATTAAAACGTCGGTTTAATTATCTTTCAAAGGGGGCCATTATATCGAGATTCGTCTGTCTAGCAAGGACGTAGCCAGAGGGGCTTCTGGGGCTATATCCCCCCTGAAATCGACCTCCCTTGCTGCCTAGTATTATGATAATTCTTTTACTAAAATCTCTCTAAAAAAATTTCAAAAAATCTAACCTGCTTCCATTTCGCTTTAAACAAGCCCCAGATTGTGCTATTCTATTAATATGATTTGAAGAAGGTTGTTGTTGATTATATCCTCCAGAATTATTAATTAATAATATATTATTTCCTCCACCACCATTTTCTACAACATTTTTATCAATTGAAGAATTTTGTGAATCAATTAAAATTATTGTTGAAGGGGAAATATTTAACTCATTTTTTGGTGGTAGAATTGTTGCTGGAATTGTTGTTGTTGTCTCTCCAGCATCTTCTACTTTAATTAATGGATGTTGTATATTTGTTGTTGTACGTCCTGTTCCTGTTTCTGAAAAAAATTTTAGTGAAATTTTTTAAAAAATTTAACTAAAATTTTCCTTCTAAATTTTAAAGCTTTTAAAAATTAAAAAATTTTTCCTAGCTCAAAAATTTTATTTTTTAAATTTTTTTCGAATTAAAAAATCTAAAATTCTCCTAAAATTACAAAAAAAATTTTTTCAGGTTATAAAATCTTTTAAAAAAATTTCACGAATTTTTTTTTTGAATTTTTATAAATTCTCGAAAATTTTTAAAATTTCATAAAAATTTCAAAAATTCCCGAAAATCAAAAAAAAAATAAAAAAAACTTCTCACGATTAGAATCAAAAGACTCGTAGCTACAGTCAATTTGTGTATAAGCTGGAGGCATTTGGCCAAGCTTTTTCCGGCTAAGTAAAGAACGAAATTGTTGCCTGGACCCATTTAAACGGAGAAAGTCTGCGCTGACCTAAAAATAAATTATTAAAAATATTTATTTTAATTTTTTAAAATTTTTACCCCTTAAACCTAGAGAAAAATTTAAATTTTGCCCAAAAGATGTTCACAAACTTTAAAAAATAAAATTTTGAAAATTTGGGATATTTTGTCATCCCTCAACTTCAAAAAAAATTTTTTCGAATAAAAAAAAATTTTTTTATGCCAGCAATAAATCCCCTCCCCCTCCCCTTCCCCCTTTCTCTCTCTCGCCTCATGTATAGAAGAAGCGCGACGTTCGCGTGATTGTAAGTCCATTAATTAGAAAGAGGAGGTTTTTTGTTGTATTTAATCAAAAAATAATTCTTCTTAGAAGATTTTAAAAGAATTTAAATTCAAAAAATATGAAGAAGGAAATAAATAAAAAAAACTTTTTTTTGCATACAAACATGTGTGTGTATGGAAATTATAAAAAATAAGTAAAGCATAACGGAACATAAAATCATAAGAAAAGAAGAGTAAAATTAGATTTTTAAAAAAATTAAATTAAATTTGTAAAATACAAACATAAATATATTCTTTTGTTTTTTTTTCAAAGTCTCAAAGTATTCCAATTTAAATAAAAAAAACTAGACCAATAAAACATCGTTCAGGGCCGAATTCTGGAGATGTAATTAAGGAAAAGGACGTGATAAAGAGGAGTAGGGATCTGTTGGGTTACCTAAAATGCGATATTCGAACGTTCTTTCTCAATCCGGCCTATGGGAGGGAGGGAGGAGGAGGGATGGGGATGTATAGGGAGGCATGCTATTAAGATTTGATCGTATTTAATAAAAAAATTTTAAGAAGGCATTAATAGAGTTAAGAGATGACCGACCCTAAAGTTGTTTCGAACCAAAAAATATGGAAAATTGGAAATCAAAATTCCAAAAAAAGCTCCGATAGGTCTCCCCTCTCTCCAGGTTTAAATAAATTTATAAGAGCTAAAAATGAGGGTTAAAAATTTTATTGTAATTTTAAGTCAGAAAATTAATTTTAGAATTTTTTTTCAAAAAATTGCTTATTAAAAAGTAAAAAACAAAAGAAGAACGAAAAATGAATACTGACAGACTAAATATTTACAAAAAAACAAAAATAATTTAGAAAGGATTCCCCCTTTACACAAAAACTAAAAGCAAAATTAAGAAAAAAAGGCACAAAAAATGTGACATAAAAACACGTTACTTTTACTCTAGGGAATGGCTAAAAAAACAAAAATAATATTGAGTAAAATAATAAATAAATATATACAAAAAATCCCCTTTAAAAGAGAGAGTTCATTTCCCCCCCCCCTCTCAATCTCGAATACCTCTCCCCCTCCCCCCTCCCCTCTTGAAAATTGATGGATAGCTACTTAAAATAGAGGAAAGTATCATTTAAAGAATGAGAAAAAATATAATTAAATCTATGCGAAAAAAGACAAATTTAGATAGAGCTTAAAAATTAATTTTTGGTAAGTGATTTTCTAAGAAATTTCTGAAAAAAATATAAAAGATATTCGAATCTCGAAATATAACCAACTCGAAAAAAAAAGAAAAAGTTAATTTTAAAAAAGAGTTGGTCGTTAAAAACCGAGTCAAAATCGAGGAGGGTTATTATAACGAAAAAGTCAATATCGAGTAGAGATCGAGATTTTTGAAAAGCCTGGGCATATTCCTGGACTTTGATTTGATTTATGGCCTGGGCCGGATCCTGGGTCTGTAGTCCAGAAAAAAACCCAAAAAACCCAGGCCCAGGAAAAACCCAGGAAGGTCAAAAAATGCCTGGGCCTAGTATCGAGGGCCACTACATTGAGGAGATACTACATCAAAGATTAATTATATATCGAAATTCGACTATAATTTGAGGATAGTCAAATAATTACAACAAAATTTTAATTTCTTCTTTCGCTAATTTATAGACAAATTAGTTAGTCCCTTTTAATGGCTTCCCCAAACTAGATAGAAAAAATTAATTACAAAAAATTAGATAAAAAGTTACTTAACTAGACATAAAATAATTTAAAATATAAATTGTCTAATTCAGAAAAAAATTTTTTTTAAAGAAAAATTAAATAAAATTTTATGGCAACGTGAGAATCCTGTATAAATATTAAATAATAATCTTTTTTAAAAAAAAAGTTAGAAAAAAATTATAAGCGAAACAAGGGGTAAAGCGCGCCTATTTTTTATTTACATAAAATTAATTTTTTATTTTTATTCCCAATCTCATTAATATACACTGGAAATATGTATAATATTATTAAAGTTTGAATATTTAAATAATTTTAAAAATAATAAACAGAAAAAATTTGTACTTATTGTTAAAGTATTGCATGTTTTTTAAATGAAAAAAAAATTAAAAAAAAAAATTTAAAAAAATGTTTGTTCACCCCAATAACCTTATTGGAACGACTTTTAGACGGTTGGACTTTACCTACACGGACCTCAACTTGGGGTTGAAAAATTGTATTTTATTAATGAATAAAGCAGTGAGGGTTGCTAAAGCAGGCCAGGGAGGAAATTTCCAGGCCAGGGAGGAAAGAAGTCGTCCCTCGAAAAAGTCGCAAGGAAGGAACGTTAGTACCAGACCCTTCCAGGCCAGGAAGGGACTAAAAAATAAATTCTCGATTTTTGGGAATCGGGAATCGGGACGGCAGGATTCCTGCCACAAAACAAATTTTCAAAACCTTACAATATTAAAAATCTTATTAAAAAAAAATTTTTAAACTTGCCTTAATGAGCCCATTAGAATCCGAAAAGTTGACACCTGCAGCTCCCTCTCTTTCCCCAAAATCAAAGCTTTTCCCACCCATAGGAGAGACAACTGAAGGTTTTGGAGTTCTGTAGTCTTCGTGTTCTACTGATGGAGCTGAAGCTACTGTAGGGCCCTGAAAATTACAAAAATTAATTTTTAAAAATTCTAAAGGTGACATTAGATCCCATCGGAGAAATTCAAAAAATTTTTTTAATTTTACCAAAGATCCTCGGCATCTGAAAGTTTTTCGTCTATCCAACGTTTGTTGTAAAGCACTAGCACTGTCCAAAGTATGCCGAACTAATACAGCTGCTGCTGATGAGTGTTGAGGGAATGAAGGAATATTTGATTGTTGTTGTTGATTTTGTTGATTTTTCTGTAGTTGAGTATTCGAAATATTTTTTGAAGATGATGAAGAAAATGGGGAAGAATTTGTTAAATTCATACCTGTATAATTCCTTATTAAAGGAGGATTATTAGAGTAACGAAATTAAATTAATAAAGAGTATGACCGGCCTGGACCGGTCTCAGGCCGGATTTGCCGGAGTCCGGGTCCCAAATCCGGATTTTCTCCCGATTTTTTCCGGACCAGATTAGTTCAGAAAAATCCGGCCGGATCCGGTCCGGCATGAACGAGAAGTCCAAAATCCGGTTTCCGGGCCCGAAAAAATGAGTTTGCCGGACACTAATAAAGAGGGCTATTAAAGTCAAGGAAAGTTGAACGATAAAAGGACTAAAAGAATATAAAAAATAATAAGGAGAACAATATTTAAGCTTTGATTATTATCGAAAAAATAAGTGATTATGAGGAACAATTTAGAGCTTAAAGAGAACAATCGGAGTCAAGAGCCTTAAGGGTAAGCTACATAAAATATGGGACTTTAAAAAATTCTAAAATAGAATTATTCGATTTTTGTCACCAAATTTAAACAAAAATAATTTAAAATAAAATAATTCTAAGAAAATTTTTTTTCTTTCCCAAAAACATACTAATTATTACTCGCGTAAAATAAAGGCTTTTTTAAAAGACAGAAAATAATTAAAATACTATTCTTATAAAATCGACTGACTGAAAAAATTTTTTTATAAAAAAAGGGGGAAGGCAACAATTTTTAATGAAATGAAGCAAATAAATTTAATGAGAGAAAAGGGATGATAGTAGAGGGTTTGAAAAATTAGAAAAAATTGGTTAATTAATTAATTTGGGTAAAAAATTTTTTTTCAAGGGAGGATAGAGACGATAAAGGCTACAAAATATAGAAAGATTGCTAACAGGGATATCACGAACCCATTTATAAAGATGACAAAGACTGATATCAGAGATGTCATGGGTTATCCGAAACCCGGACTCTTTGAAAACCCGATACCCGGGCATTTTTCAATCAGAAGATTTTTTGAAAATATGACCAAACTTTTCGGTACTTATAGGTTATACGCCCACAAACTGAGTAATTTGAATTGGATCAAACACCAAAAAGTTAAGACGATCAAATTCAGCTGACACTCGGGCCGATAAGTACCTTTTTTTCTAAACCCGTGATATCTCTAACAGCTACTCTCAAAATTTTGTTTAAAAAAATTAAAAAAGATCTCAAAAATTAAATATTCAAAAATTAAAAAAAAGAAAGAAAAGTCTCGAGTTAAAAATTAAAAAAAATTTTCACACAAAGATTTTTTTAGGTAGAAAAAAGAGTTGAAGCAACATATGAAAAATTTAAATATGTACAACAAGCAATCAAAAGGAAATGAAGAAAAAAAATTTTGGGGGGAGGGGGGGGATAGGCCCCTTGAGAGATTAAAAACTATAAAAACGAGGAAATGTTAGAGCACAAAAAAATGCCAAAAAATAATTTAAAATAAAAAAAAGGGCCATATTTAAAAAAAGGGATTTTTTGGTGTTTTCCATTTTTGGAATTTTTGGAGGGGGAACTTTTAATGGGAGAAACATTTAAAAAAAGAAAAAATAAAGTATTTTGGGAGGAATTTTCTGAAAAAAATTTTTTTGGAAAAAGGTTGGAAGTTAAAGAACAAAAGAAAAGTTAAGTCTGTAAAAATGACGAGAATTTTTTGCATAAATATATAATGACGATTGTGTGAAGATAAAAAGAGGTTTTTCAAAAAAAAAAGTTTTTTGAAAAAGGTTAAGAAATGACAAATTTATGTAATATTTTTGTTTGGGTTAGAGAAAAAGAAAATAGTAGGGTAAAATAAGAGAAAACAGAAAGAGTTTTAAATTCTGATAATTAGAATTCTGATTTTTATTTAAGCTAGAGAAAAAGAAAATAGTAGGGTAAATGAAGAGAAACAAGAGAAAAAATTAGGACAAAATTCTGATTTTAGTAGAAACATTTTTTGTATTTTTAATTATTCTGATTTTTGTATTTTCCCAATTCTGAAATTAAATACCCTATAAAAATCAGAATTTATAGAATTACTAATATTTCTGAAAAGAAAACACAAAAAAAATACTTTCTGAAAATAATATTCTTTTTATTATAAAATACATTTCTGGCCAAGGATTATGAACAATTAAATAATATTAAAAATTTGTATTGTGTTCTGATAAATACCGTATTTCCTAAAATAGTGCTCCCGGGAGTACTATTTTTCAACCCTCCTCCAAAGGGGAGTACTATTTAAGGGGGGAGTGCTAATTCAGGGGGGAGTACTATTTTTCAACCATCCTCCATGATTTTTCATAGGAAAATTTATTTCAAAATTAACAAAAATATTTTAATTTATTTCAATTTATCTCTAAATAAATTCGATTAGAGTTCGCTATTTGAAAAATTCTAAAAAATTAATAAAATTCTAAAAAATATCCGAATTAGTATAAAATTGAGCAAATTGCGAGACAATTAGACACAAATGACTTAAAATACGGGTTATTAAGGGAAATCAAGAAGGATATAAGTGGATTTGGAGTGATATCGAGGGATATAAGGGATTTTAAGCGACATCTATAGATAGATGTCGAAAAAATTATCAGTGGGATAAAGTTGGTATCGTTGCTATCGTGGCGTTTGATGGTAATAAAATAATTATCATTTAATTTTTGGGAAAGTGGATATATCTTTGTGTCTAAGATTTATCAGGGGTCAACTAATCTCATGTGTCTATGGATTACCTAATCTTTGTCTAGTGATTTATCAGCATTAATCACCGATATCCTCCACATCCTTCTGTACTTCCGATATCGGTTGATTAAGAAGGATTTATGATTCAACTTATCGTTTGATCACTCTTAATCAACCAAAATCGCCTAATATGACTCCCCTTCATTATTCCCTCAAATTCCTATATCAAACCTTAATCCAATGATCTCTTTTAAATCCCACTTGATTAATACAGAACACATTTCATCATCCGATATAAATCCATTTATATACCCAAAATCCACTTTTACCCCACCAATTAATCGGATTATATCTCTTTAATCCTCGAAGAATTTTAGGTTAAAATTTAGGTTCGTTTTCGGTTAAACGAAAGCTCTCAGGTTTTGTTTATCAAAGAATCAAGTGAAACCGACAACGCTACTTAGAATAAATAAAATAATTCAACGTCTCTTATTATTTTTTCAAATATAGGGGAAAAATATTTTTGGGGGGAGTACTATTTTAGGGGGAGTACTAATTCAGGGGGGAGTACTATTTTTCAACCCTCCTCCAAAGGGGAGTACTATTTAAGGGGGGAGTGCTAATTTAGGGGGGAGTACTATTTCAGGAAATACGGTACTCTATAAAAAATACATATATTTTCCGGAAATAATTCTGATAGTATATTTTCAGATAGGTATATTAATTCTGAAATACATTCCCGGAAAATACATACAATCCTCTACCCTATTCATTAAATTTTCCGGAAATAACTCCAAAATTAATTCTTATATATTTTCTTAGTTATTTCTTTTTTATTACCCTTACAACCCCTTCTGAATAACCCAGAAAATAAATTCTATACTTCTCACCTGTTAAATAAGGCACTTCCCCAAAGAACAAAGCTTTAATCATTTAACTAGAAAAATTAATTTTTTAAATAAATAAATAAAAAAGTATTTTTATTTAAATTTAAATAAAATTTAATTTTAAAAAAATTAAAATAAAACAATAAATTTATTTCTCCAAAAAAATTCATTCAATAAATTTATTATTCTCTTTAAATTCAATTTCTTTAATTTCCTCATTTTTTGAATTTCCAATTTTATTAAATATTGGAGACGACAATAAACCCATTTTAGACGATGGAACTCTTAAAAATAATTTTTTTTTAATTTAAAAATTTTTTTAATTTTACGATTTTAATTCTCTAGGTCCCGCAGCTTTGTAAAGACGAGTTTCTCGATATCTAAAAAAATTTATTTTTAATTCAAAATTTTTTCTTTCTTTCACTTTACCTCGGTTTCCACTCCTGCATATTTGTATAAAATATTTCCCTAAGTTCCAAATCGCTAGGCCCTTTTTCTTTTATTGGTTCTGTGGAGTCTTTGTATTTTTGGATATTTTGTAAAAATTTCTGAAAAATTTTTTTAATTAATTTTTTTTCAATTTTTAGAACCTTTTTTTGTTCTTCTATTTGAGTCAAATCAACAGGTCTAGAATGCCTATAAAAATAAAAATAAATTTTTTAATAAAATTTTTTAATTCCCTCTATTTTACCTAATTAAAAATAGTAAAAGAAATTCTGTTATTTTCAGAATTAATTTTTCTACAACTTTTCCGGAAATAATTCTAAACATTTGCGGAAATATATTTATTTAAACATTTTTGAAGTATCTATTCCCGAAATAAAGTTTTCCAGAATTTAATCCACTTGTTTATTCCGGATAGAAAAATAGAGGTAAATATAAACAGAGACACAACCGGTTATTTACACCCTTCAGTTAAGTCGATTTTAGATTACAAATTTTACTAGTCCAAATACTGGTTTTATTTGTGGGGATCTTTAAGAAATCAGTCATTTTAGCAGAACATTTTAATAAATTTAATTAAATTCTCTCTTTAATTTACCTACCCATAAGGAAAAGGAATAGAAGGGTGCCATGCAGCAACAACTCCATTTTTACAAACAACTGTTTGCCATAATTTACTTGCTGGATTTGACATTTTTTAAAAAAAATTCTTAAAAATTAATAAAAAAATTTTTTAATTGAAATAATTAAATGTTAAAAACATTTTAAAATTAAAAAAAAGATAAAATTTTAGAAAATTTATTTAAATAAAAAAATAATTTTTTAAAAATAAAATGGTCGTCAATTATTTAATTGTTTCAAATTTTACAAGTTCAGCAGCATCCATTAGCTTTAAAAATAATTTAAAAATATATTTTCTTCTTTAAAGAAAAAAATTTTTTTTTGAAATTTTTTGAAAATTTTTTTTTAAATTTTAGCCCAAAAATAAATTTAATTTAAAAAAATTTTTTAATTCAAAAATTAAATTACCCTTCTAATTCCTCTCTTCCTCTTTTTTGTCTTTTTAATTCTCTTCTTAACATTATTATTTATTTTAATATTTTCTTCATTTTTGTCAGTATTTTCTTTTAAAATTGTTTCCTTTTGTCTATTTTCTTTAATTTTTATTTTTATTGCAGCCATTTTTTCTTTTTTTAATTTTAAATAATTTGTTCTTAATTCTTTATATTGCTTACTAAAAATTGAAAAAATAAAAAATTTTTTGAATTTTAAAAATTTTTTGGGACAAGAGACAGTGAGGTTCTTCAAAGTTTTTTTCCTTATATTATTCTAACCATTGGTGGGTGAATATATAGATTTACAAAAAAATGAATTTTAAAAAAATTCCAAAAATTAAATTTTTCCTAGAAGATAAAGACATTTCGTCCCACAACTTGCAAAATATTTAATGAAAACTTCCTGAAACCTTTAAAGATTTTTAAGATTCCGAAACCTAAGAGACAAAAAAAATTTAGCTAGATCTATTCTTTTTATACAAGTTGGAGGACAAAATGTCCGTTATTTTTCAAAACTTTCCCCAAAATCTTCCTAATTCTAAATTTTTACAAAACTCCCTTTTCTCAAAATTCAAACAAAAAAATTTTCCGAAAACTAAAGTTAATATTCATAGATATAAAAAATTTAAAAGATAAAGAAAGGGCTCTAATTAAAGACATGCGTCTCATGAGCATTTATGCGTCCTAAAATTAGTATGAGTCCGATCGTCCAAAAAATTGAATAAGCGTCCCGTCCATGGGACGCTTAAAAACTCATGAGACACATGTCCTAAACTAGAGCCGAAAAACCGAGAAATTGAAGAAAAACTGAAAAATTTTAAAAATTAAAAACCCTCAAAATTCCATAAATTTAAAAACAAACTTACTAGGGAAAAACCTGAATATGTCTAAAAAGACTAGTTAAACTAAAAATATGATTACTCGTCTTATTTGTTGTTGTTGTCTTTCTAGGTTTACGACGTCGACGATGTTTTTTAATTCCTTTTTGCAAAATATTTTCGTTTTGTTTTTCTTCCAAATCTGTTTCTTTTCCACTTTCGTCTACAGACATTATTGACTTTGAATAAAAAAATTTTTTTCTTTAACAAATTTAAAAAGAAACCTCTGCCACAGATTGACTTCTCATTCGGGTCCGTGAAATTTCTGTTAGAGAAGGAACTTGTGGGACAATAAAAGAAGTTGGATTTGTTGCCCTTTCGTCTGGTTGAGTTGAAATTGGTTGAATCTAAATTTAAAAGAAAAAAAATTTTTTAATTAGAGTAAACGAGAATTTTCATTTGGTCAATTGGCTCTTTTTACATCGGATTAAACAAAATCTACTCAATCCTCGTTTTCTCTGATTGAGAAATTTTCTTTTTAATTTAGATTCAACCAAGTCCAACTCAAAAAAACACAAAAAATTATAAAAATATTTTTTAGTCAGAGCAAACGAGGATTGAGTAGATTTCGTATGGTTAGATATAAGAAGAGAGCCAGATAGCCAAAAGTTTTTAATTATTTCAGGCCGGTCGGAGATGATTATGAGAGCTCTCAAAAAAACTAATCCCCCATTCAATCCTTTTATTTTTTAAAGAAAGTTCAACCGACTTTTACTTCATTTTTATTTAAAATTGGACAAACCAAAAAAATAATTATTCAATTAAATCCGAACCTAAAAATCCCCTCTCCCCCAATTCATTTAATTAAAAAACAAGAATAAAATTAATTTTAAAAATAATTGTTAAACCTCTTCTTTTTTAATTTCTCCAATTTTTTCATCTGAACAATCTTTCATCAATTCATCTCCAATTTCCAAATTTTGTTTATTTAAAAAAAGTTTTGCTTTTTTGTGTCTATGTCCATGAGAATGATGAGTTCGTTTTAAACGACTATTTAATTGATAACGCTGAAAATTGAAAAAAATATTTTTTTAATATTTAATTTATTCAGTCTGGGGCCGTTTCAATTAGATATAAATTTTGTTTCGATTTTAAATTCTGTACTAACAAGAGATTATGTAGCAGAGATGGGCCAGGTTACTTAAAACCTGGACCGGACTCTTTTCGACACGAAACCCGATCAGAAAAATCTTCCAAAACCCAACCCAACTTTTTACCCTCTTAATCACCTAACTGACTCGACTCAAGACCAGGACTTTTCCCGACACGACACGCGACTTTTTACTCAACCCGGCCCTTCCCTGTTATTTATTACATTTCACAGAATCTAAAAACAATTTTTTCTGTGGACGAATAATTCCAAAAATAAAATTTGTATCCAAAATTTTTTTCTAGATTGCCAAAAAAAACTTTAAAAACCCAAAATGGAACTTCGCTTCATTAAAAAAGGAAAACCTTGCAAAATCTTTTGGCAGCAGTTCTAGAAGCAAAATGAACAAAAGCAAAGCCAGAATGTTGAATAGAATTGACATTTGAAGATTGAAAGATTCGTCTTTGAATACGTTTAGTTTGGGGTAAAAGAATATTCACAACAGAACCAAATTGTTTACATCGACGTTCAAGTAAAGAATGAGTACAATTTAAAGGTAAATTGTCCTGAAAAATTTATTTTAGAAAATAATATTTTAATTTTTCTGAAAATAGTCCCCAAAAGGAATTAATTTTTTAAAGATTAATTTTTAGAAGGAAAAAATAAAATTGGTAGATTTTTAAATTAATAAAACCTCAAAAATAAACTTTATTGAATTTTTTTAGTTCTCTATTTGAGTCATTTATTAATTTATTAACCAAGATTGATTTTTAATAGTTTGAAAGAAAATAGTAAAAAAATTTGGGTCCATAATTAGGGCTGTCCGCATTTGAAAAAAGTTTATTCACAATTCAGTTTTAAAAATATGAAATTTGCAATCTGAAGTTGCGGACAGTCCCGAACCTAACCAGCCTCACGATAAATAAAAGCTCGGATATCAAAAAAAATTTTAATTGATCTAGCCATTTTCCCAAAAATTCCCTCAAAAAAGTTGTAAAAAATTAATTTTCTATTAAAAAAATACCAACAACATAAACAGTCCTTTCTTCGTGTTGATAACGCTGTTTTGGATTAATTAATAACCAAAGTTCATTTAAAGATTCTTCCTCTCCTTTTTGTTCACTTTTTGTTGGTAATTTATCAACAATTCGAAATATTCTAGTTATTTTCGAAACACTTTTTAAAGCTAACGGAGATAATTGTTCGAATTTAGAAATTGCCTGTTTAGGGTAAATTAATTGAAGTTGACTGAAAATCGAAGAAATTGGGGCGGCTAAAGAATTAGGGAATTAAATTTAAAAAAATAAAAAAACCCAAAATTCCATCATTTAAAGTAGAAAATAAATCATCAGGCAAACGCTGTTCTTTCCCCAAAAGTGTTTTTTCAAGCTGAAAAAAAAGTTAAAATTTTATTTAAAAAAATTTTGGTAGAGCGTACACCTATTAATTCTTTCCTTATTACAGGCAACCCTCCCTTCTAAATTCACCTCAATTTAACAATAAGGTTAAAATTTGGTTGGTTCAGGGGTGAAGGAAGAGGGGGGATTAACAGCAAATTACATTAAAATACCCCCAATTTAAAATAAACTTAATTATAAACTCTAATTTTCATCTCCGTGGGCTTTTCAACTTTATTTACTGAAAAGAACCGACATGATCCGTTTCGCACGGACAAAGTGAAAAATAACCCCCTGTGTGGAGAAAAGTAATTATTGAAAATTTCTTTAATTCAATAAAAGTTTACCCGCAAATGCCTGTCCAAAAATGCTTCTAACTTAAAATTTCCCTTAAAACCTTAAATATTCCAACCCCTCCAAAATTAAAGAAAAATTATTTTACAAACCAAATCCTTAAATTGACACCTCAAAGCTTTTGTTCTCGGCCGTCTTCGTTTTTTAGTCACATTTCTTTTTGTTGTTCTATTTATTTGTTCTTTGCTAGAAGTTTCTTCTCCACTTGCTAATACACTTTCTGTATTACTTTCTTTTTGATAATCCATTTAAAATTCTAAAAAAAATTTCTAAAATTTAGAGGAAAGTAGAAACAAAGCAAAACTTTAAGTTAACAAAGTGACTTTGTTAAAAGTCAACGTACTTCTAATTTATACTGGATGGAATCCTGACGGAATTTTACGAGATCCTTTTCTGGAATCCCCAAGTCTTAAGCGATAAATGAGATTACGGGATATAAGGTATATACACCGTGGGATCCTCTCCCGAACAACATTTTCTAAAAAATTTCATTACAGGATACAAGAGTTGTGGCGATTTTGTCACGCTATACTTCTAATAGTGTTGCTCAAATCCGGTAAATAACCGGTCATCCGGTTACAGGTTACATTCTTTTAAATTTTGGTCTCGGTTCGGCTGATCCAGTTAGATGCCCTACATCCTATAACCGCAAAAATTAAAAAAAATGCTTGGAACTGAAAAGCCCAAGCCCGACAGAAAACATACAAAAAGGTAATTGATGTATTTTGTGTTAAAATATTTAGATTGTTAGTAAAAACAATTAATTTAATAAATTTACAAAAAATTTTAAATTAAAATTTAATCTTTATTGCATCTTTTTGACCGAATAAATTAAAATGAAAATTTTTTAACTAGGATTTACCTCACGAACTCTTCAAACAACATGGGTTTTAAATTTAAAAATTTTTAAGTTTTACATATAAATTATAGCTCTTTCGAAAGAGCTCGTCGGCCTGAGTCAAATGGCACCAAAATCAGCTTGATTAAATCAGTTTGGGCAAAATTACGACCAATATAAACCGATCAAACCTATGGGCGTGGGACGCTTGTACATCTCACGGGAGTCAGATGCTTCGCCTTCTCAACCCAAAACAACAACCAAAGATGCCATAAAACCGTCAACTTCAAAGCCACCAGCAACACAACAAAATAACAACAAAAACAAGGATAACAACGACAACAAAAATATCCGAACCAAAAAGGACGAGAAGAAGAGACAAAAGAAGGTTTGTTTATGAGTACTAAGAGAAAAATAGGCATAAAATAAAAGGACGAAAAAAAGTACGAGCAAATTCAAAATTCCAAACTTAAAAAATACATTTATAAAAAAAACCTAAATTTTGATCAATTTTTGAACATTCCTTTCTTCCAAAAAAAAATAAGGAGGAAAACAAAAATGTTAGAAAAAAAAAGGTTGAAGAGAAGAAGAAAAAATAAATTTCCAGTAAATTTGAGTTTTTTTTTATATTTTCTTGAAGTTTTTAGGATAAAATGTCAATCAGTATATGACTTTTCTTTATAGTGTTTGTGAACTAATTTTATATTTATTCAAAACTACAAGAAAATATAAAAAAACCTAAATTACTGGGAAATTAATTTTTCTTCTTCTCCTCGACCTTTTTGCCTCTAACATCTTTGTTGTTGTCCTTATTTTTTTGTTGTGGTGGCCTTGGAGTTGGTTGATAAGGCGCAGGAGTAGACGGTTGAGAAGGCGAAGCATCTGAATAGTTGATTGAGAAGGCGAAAATAAAGAATTTAAAACCATTTGATTGGGTTTTACCTCAAGAAGGTCCGAACCAAAAACACTTTAAATCTTAATAAAAATATTCAGATGCTTCGCCTTCTCAACCGTCTACTCCTGCGCCTTATCAACCAACTCCAAGGCCACCACAACAAAAAAATAAGGACAACAACAAAGATGTTAGAGGCAAAAAGGTCGAGGAGAAGAAGAAAAATTAATTTTCCAGTAATTTAGGTTTTTTTTATATTTTCTTGTAGTTTTGAATAAATATAAAATTAGTTCACAAACACTATAAAGAAAAGTCATATACTGATTGACATTTTATCCTAAAAACTTCAAGAAAATATAAAAAAAACTCAAATTTACTGGAAATTTATTATTTCTTCTTCTCTTCAACCTTTTTGTTTCTAACATTTTTGTTTTCCTCCTTATTTTTTTTTGGAAGAAAGGAATGTTCAAAAATTGATCAAAATTTAGGTTTTTTTTATAAATGTATTTTTTAAGTTTGGAATTTTGAATTTGCTCGTACTTTTTTTCGTCCTTTTATTTTATGCCTATTTTTCTCTTAGTACTCATAAACAAACCTTCTTTTGTCTCTTCTTCTCGTCCTTTTTGGTTCGGATATTTTTGTTGTCGTTGTTATCCTTGTTTTTGTTGTTATTTTGTTGTGTTGCTGGTGGCTTTGAAGTTGACGGTTTTATGGCATCTTTGGTTGTTGTTTTGGGTTGAGAAGGCGAAGCATCTGACTCCCGTGAGATGTACAAGCGTCCCACGCCCATAGGTTTGATCGGTTTATATTGGTCGTAATTTTGCCCAAACTGATTTAATCAAGATGATTTTGGTGCCATTTGACTCAGGCCGACGAGCTCTTTCGAAAGAGCTATAATTTATATGTAAAACTTGAAAAGTTCGTTGGTTCGAATCTATGTGGGAAAATTAATTTTTCAATCATCAAAAAATACCTTTCTGACCGTTTTGAGCACTTTATTGTGATATAGAAGAGTTCGAGAGGTAAACCCTTACCAATATTTTAAATAAAATTCTTCTTTAAGTCTTAAATACATCTTTTTAAAATCCTCTATTTATTCTTTAAAAATAACCAAACATATTTATTGCGACAGCTCAAAGGCACGGCGAGTAGATGATTGAACAGCTTCAATAAATGCCGAACGAACACCTTAAAGATTTGTTAAAACTAAAAATTTCAAATTAAAATACCATGTTTTTCAAGTTCCCTAACTCCTTCTATAGTCGTTCCAGCTGGAGAGCAAACTTGGTCTTTTAATTGAGCAGGTGATGGAGTGTCCAAAGTAGGAGACAAAGATGAAATTTTTGTCATAAAAAGTTGAGCTGTTCCCTAAAATATTTCAGTACTTATCCATTTACACCAACAAAGTGAGACTTTGATTGAATAATCATAAATATTTATTGCTTAACCCAATTCGAATTAATTTTATATGATTCGAAGCTTTCGAGAAGCAACATCTTTTTTCCAACTTGATAAATCATATCTGATCACTGTTTAAAAAGTTATAAGTCATTGACGTTTTCACATTATTGGGTTCAACTTTTTAATCAGTGATCAGAACTGATTCATCAAGTTGGAAAAAAGATGCTTTTCGAAAGCTTTCGAATAATACAAAATTCATTCGTATTGGATTAAAAAGTATGTATCAGATCAATGTCGGCTTGCACTAATTCGTCGGTGTACAACGGATAAGTACCAATATCTCTCTTATTGTTAGAATTAAAATTATTAAAAATTCCAAACCTTAACCATATCAGCAGCAAGCTGATTTGCCAATTCACGACTTAATCCAGCAACAACACCGCCATCAGCTAAAGCTTCAATGACCAATGCAATCTATTAAAATTATTTTTGATTAATCAAGAAAAAATTGAAATTTAGTCAAAGTTATGGAGTGGGGAGTAACGTACGTAAGGCAAAAAAATCCAAAAAATGAAAAAAGAATAATAGAGAGAGAACGGTCCCATAAGACAAAGTGAACATTTCGTAAAGCCACATATGTAGGAATTATGAATGGATCTACTGACCGTACTCGAACTTTTTGAAACCCGAAGCCCAATCGACTACTTTCTCAACATATGATCCATTGCCCATAAAAATAAACTTACAAAAGCAGGCCCACAACCCGAAATACTCGAAGCTGCATTAAAATGTGCTTCATCAACACGAATACATTTGCCGACATAAGAGCTGAGAACAGAAACTAATTCTACCAATTCTTGAGGCGTTTCAGAGTCAGCCGATAAAACTAAAGTCCCACTGGAGACAGCACAATTAACATTGGGCATTAAACGCATACTGTGACCATCAAAACCGACAGACCTTAAAATTGAAAATTTAAATTTTTTAAAGGAAAATGCAGCCGAAACCTAATTTGAAAGTACTCTAAAAATAAAGACGTAACCAGAGGCCGGATTTCGACGGGAAAATTTCAGAATTTTGTCGTTTACGTTGGTATTGAGCAGAGATTGCTGCCTAAGCTATACACCCATTTAAGGAAACCCTAATTCATAGGTTTTTACAGCCCTATAGGAGAAATCTGAAAATGAGGTTCGCCTGTCCTTATAAATTAAAGAAAAATTTTCACAACAAACTTCAACTCCTTGTCAAAATGTTGAAGAGAAATTCCACTCATGATAGAAATACAAAGAATTCCTGGCAGCCCAAAATAAAACCATTCATTAGCCTTCACTTCATTAATAAATGATGGAAACATTTGTGGCTTTATTGCAATCAGAATAATAGCCCGAGGCTTTTTGACTTCAGAGTAGAAAATGTCTTTTGGATAGGCAGAGGTAAAGCCTTGAGAACGCCATGATTTTGCTGTAGCTTCAGAACGTGTGCAAATAAAAATGTTTGATTTGTTAATGAAACCTGAAAATTGTTTAAAAAATTTCTTAAAATTCCTTAAGAAATTTTTTGAAAATTAAAAAAAATTGTTTGAAGAATTAGAAAAAAATTCTCTTATCCCCAACCTGAGTTAACAAAACCAGCAACCAAAGCCTTGGCCATTTTCCCACCACCAATAACATTTATCTGAGGTTCTTCTTCGTTGAAGCATTCCAAAAACAAATTTTTAATCTGAAAATTTTTAAAATTAATTTTTACTTGATAAAATAAAAAATGTTCCCCAGTTAAAAAATAACAAATAGCGGTCACCCCCAATTTTTGAAAAAATTTTTTCTCTTTTTCTAAATTCTATTTTGGTGTAAACAAAGTTGTTTACAACAAAAAGACGACTGTTTAAAAATAGAAAATCCCCTTCCCTACTCATAAATAAAAGTCACAAGGGTGAAGGAGTGTGAGTGAATGTTTGTTGGGTGGGCATAAATAAAAAAATTTTTTTATCTTAACGTGGCTTTTTTTCTCCGTCCACTATTTAAACATAAAGTATTTGTTTAAAATTTAGATTTTATCTTTTTAAAAAAATATTAAAATTTAAACAACGAGAAAAGAATGGACGTTAAGCCTCCACCAAGTGCTCCTCAAGACTTGAAAGAAGTACAAAAAGAGAGTATGAATACTTGGAGACCTTTTTTGATTGGAAGTATTTAATGAATGATTTTTAAAATTAAAAATTTATCTCGTTAAAGATCGAATGCGTACCACTTCGGAAGATTCAGCAGAATCGTTTGATGCGTATGACAAGTCTTTTGATGCCTATGATATAGGGCATGTTTTCTTAAATTTTTTATATCCTTTTTATTACCAGATTAGAGGTGTGTGGAGCATAGAAAAGTTTCTGATCCGAACCGAGTCCAGATTTCCATATCCGTTGATCGCCCCCAGACCTATTCTAATATGAGGGGCAGGAAGCAACCCCCTAATCTCTAACAAAAATTATAAATTCAAAACCCATTTCTCCTTCGAAAAAAATTTTATTAAAGAAAAAAGGAACAACGCCGTCAAAGCTTTACTGAACAATTTTTTGGATCATCAATGCCCGGCCGTTTACGCAGCAACTCTACCACTACTGAATATGAGGGACAGGAAGCAACCTTCAAAAAGGTTGATTTCAAACAATTTATGAAACATCAAAGAAAAATTCTTGGAGATGATGAATGGCAGTAAATATAAACGAAGAAATTTTTTGAGTTAGCTGGTAAAAAAATTTAATTCAAAAAGAAATCGCGTCATTGTATGTAGACCTAATCTATTTATATATTTATCAATTGGAATAAAAATTATTTCTTAATATTGATACACCTAGCAATAAACAAAGACTGTAGGAGAGAGACGACTCGATTAGGGTCTGTAGCAGTGCTGGGTATGGCTCCGGGAGCTAGCTCCGGAGCCCGGCTCCGGAGCCGGCTCCGGCGGAGCCGGAGCTAAGATTTTGAAAACCCCGGAGCCGGAGCTGGAGCCAAGAATTTCAAACCCCGGAGCCGGAGCCAAGGTTTTTCAATTCCCCACGGCTCCGGCTATACACCCCTAAAGATGGGTTAGAGAAAAAGAAGTAAGCAAAGATGGTAGGCGAGAAAAGAAAAGGAAGAGAAAATTGAGACGGGAAAAAAAGATTTTCTTTCCTTTCCTTTGTATGTAGTTGTGGTTGAATGGATAGTGAGATAGGCTACGAGTTTTATCCAGTTATAGGTTCGAAAAATATTACAAAAAATGATAAATAATTTTTTTCCTTTAAAAAAAAATTATGATAGGCCTTTTTTAAATAAATAAAGCTGGATAAATTTTTTAAATTGATTAATTTTAGTCTCCTGTGAGTCAAATTTTTCAAAATTTTCGCCTGCGGCGCAAAAAAGGATGATTTTTGGCTTAAGGATCTTCCAAATTTTTCAAAATTTTCGCCTGCGGCGCAAAAAAGGATGATTTTTGGCTTAAGGATCTTCCAAATTTTTCAAAATTTTCGCCTGCGGCGCAAAAAAAGCGAGTGATAATGAGAATGAAAAATCAAATCCCCCTTAATCCAGCTTAATTCCCCGATATCGCCCTTAATTGACAAGATAATCCACCCAAATCCCGCTTAATCCGTTGATAACCCTCTTAATCCTCTTATATCACTCGACATCCCCCTTTATATACCTAGATCCTCCAATGAAAAATAATTCATTGATTTTCCACCCGGAGCCCGGAGCCAACATGGAGCGGCTCCGAAAATCGCCGGCTCCGGAGCCGGAGCTGGAGCCAAGATTTTGAAACCCCGGAGCTCGGAGCCAAGATTTTGAAACCCCGGAGCCCGGAGCCAACAAATGGCAAATACCCAGCACTGGTCTGTAGGCTATTAAAGTACTCATGGGAATTTAAGAAAAAATTTTAGGGCTTACACGGCACCAAAGTTTATGATACAATTTGCGTAAGAACTTTTTATGAGAATTGAAATTTCGAGAAAGTTATGCCGAAATCTCAAATGAATCGTAAAAATAAAATTATATAACCTTATCCATTACGACACACTACAAATAATTTTCCATAAACCTCGGTGCAGTGTAAATCACAGCAAGTTTCAACATTTTATAAAAGTACTTTGGAAAACTCACATTTTTCGTTCCATCCATCACTTGTTTACCAGTCAGTGCAATTTTCAAATCAAAGCTGCTTTATTCAAATTGTCTAAACTGTCTAAACAAAAATATTACAAATTAAATCAAAATTTAAAAATAAATTATGTAAAATTTGACATAATTTAAAAAATGTTATTCTAATCAAAGGCAGTCTTTTATTCAAATAAATTTAAGCGAAGGTTTAAAAAAATATTTTTTAAAAATGAGATTTATTTTAATCTTTTCCATGTTTGCTTGTTAAAATTGTCAGGGAGATCAAAATTAAATACAATGGCTAAAGGTGAGGCATTAAAACAAAAGTATCAAAAATATTGTTTGGCAAAGATTTAATCGGATATTCCAGCCAACAAACGTTGTTCTTCCTCGAATATCTAAAAAAATTCAAAAGAAAATTTAAAAAAAAATTCCAAAATAAAAAATAACCTGATGATGTCGTTCAAATTTAAGCAATTTTAATTGAATATGATCAGTGACATTTGGTACTTGTGAAGTTTCTCGTTCTAACAAATGTTCTCCTCCACCATTCTTCTGTCCATTTTGTATATTATCATCATCCACCACATTAATTTCCAAATTTCCCATATTTGCTAAAATAAGTGTAACAAGTAGATAACGAGAACGATCATATTCATTTGGAATTGATTGAAGCATCTGAAAATCAGAAAAGTAAAAACAAGTCCACCTTGTTATTTGAGAAACTGATTGTGAGATCTATCCCTGAAAATTAAAACCACAAGTTCCCACCACTAGCTGACTTTATTCGTCCAAAGCTAAACCCATTTCTCATCTCCACCCAGAAAGTAAATAAAAGGCAAATAATTTTCAAATAATTTTTTTTAAAAACCAAATGGATTCAAACATTCGGAATGAAACACAGCAGAAATATTTGAGGCAATAATGGAATTTTGAAAAATATAATTTAAAACAAACTTGAGTAAAATCAACTTCAGTTCCAATCTGTCCATCGAATTTATCAAGAAGTTCATCCCCATATTGTCGAGTATCAAATTCACGATGTTGACTTTCTTCATCCAAAGCTAAGGTCATTCTTGCTTCCCACAATTGCATACGCTCACTGAATTTTGAAGTTGCGGCTTCTGAAGCAGCCCAATACCTTAGAAAAATCCGTGAAAAAACAAAAAGAAAATATCAAACTTTCGCAAATGAAAAGCAATAATTTCATCATAATCCATTTGGGAAGGCGGACGTTGTGGTAAATCATCAGGATTGAAATCGGCCTCAATTATTGTATCATCATAAGCATTTCGCATATTTTGAGCTAACTAAAGGAAGAAATTCAAAAATTATTTGTCTAAAAAATAAACCTTATCAGCCAAAGCTTTTTTATTTCGAGGTTTACTGCTAACCAAATGCTAGAAAAAATTATTTTTGATTAATTTCCAATAAAATTTTTAAAAAACAAACGTCAAAACCAGTGTACATATTTCTTATACCACCAAGAGAATTCTCCAAATCATCAACATCCAAAACATCACAAAGATTTGCTTGGGCGTCAGGAATGTCTCCAATAGGTTCATCGTCAATGACTTGGGCTGCTTAAAGTTTAAAATAAAATTTTTTGAAGGTAAATATTTTAAAACGTTCCAAAGCCCAATGAAAATCAAACAAATTAAAAAATCTTTCTATCCCAAAAATTCTAAACCTTTCCAGGCAAAATTAAAATCAAAGTTAAATTCCTTACACAATTCCTCGGCAATAATTTCTTCCAATACATCCTCACACTCATCATAATCACCAATCACTCCATTCTGTTGATTATCATTCGCATTATTCTCGTTCAAAGTCGCATCATTATCATGAAGTTCATCATCGTCGGGGTGATCAAAAACTGGGTCCATTACAGTTCGTTCAGAAGCGCGACGGGCAAGAATACGTTCTTCACGCTGTACAGCCTAAAATTAAACCAAGAAACTGATGAGAAAACAAAAATAAAAATTCTTTTTTAACCTGACGTTCCTTCGCCAATTTCTTTTGAAACTCAGCTCGTCTCTTTTCTTCGTCGTAAATCAAAGGGTTCAATGAAAATACTGCCTGAAATTATTTTTAAAATAATTAGACTACAGGGTTTCCATCTTTGCTAATCTAGAACCTCTTATTATATTATTTCTAGTCTAGAGAATCTAAAGCTCTATCCTCTGGAAAAGCCCGAGGTGAAGAAAAGTATGGCGAAAATGCTAATGTAAGAAATCTAAAAGTATTCTATCGCATAGCCAAAAATGGCCTCCTCTCCCAAAAAATAGACTTTAGCCACTGCTTCCGATAATCATGTATTTTAAGGAAAAATTCTAGTTTGAGTTCGCTCTGAAATCTTCTGGGTACTTTATGGATATGTCACCCCCCTTCTATTTTGAGTCTCAGAGTTTTCCTTAAACGTAGAAAATGGGCAGAGATTATTTTCTTCTCCATGTCAATCATTTTTCTTTCTTGAAGCAAAATACGTGAAATGTAGTAAATGTAGAAACAAAATGAGTGAAATGTAAGTACAAAATATGTGAAAAGGCAAAATAAACAAGCAAAATACTTGAAGAAGAAAAAATGATTGACATGGAGAAGAAAATAATCTCTGACCATTTTCTACGTTTAAGGAAAACTCTGAGACTCAAAATAGGAGGGGGGTGACATATCCATAAAGTACCATCTTCTGCTCAAGTATAAAAAATCTAAAAAATAACCTGATCCATAAGAAAACAATTAAATTGTCCAAAAGCAACATTTCTCTTCTTTAGACGATGACGAAACATTTGTGTATTTATATATCCTTTTACAGACCTTTCATTGGCCACACCTTTTTGTTGACATTCTCTCTTAAATTGAAAATTCAATTCAAAAATTATTTCTGAAAAAAACAACCTCAATTCTTCTATCCCTAGCAGCTATTTGTTTAGCAGGATCAGTAAAGCAATTTGCTTTCTTTTTGAACGGTTTGCTTTTTTCGTTGTTAATTTCTAATGGATCCAACAATTCCTTTAAATTGAAATTTTTTTATTTTTTATAAAATTAAAAACCAAACATTATTGTAAATAGCATCGACCCTCACGGAATTTCTCAATTCAGAATTACACGAAGACCTAAGTTCGACGGATGAATTTATAATTTCCGAATTTTGAGGTTGAAAAAGATCTAAAAAGTTGATTTTTGGGGTAAAAATTAACCTACAAAAAACTAACTAGAATGGTAATTATCCAAGCGAGTTCTGGCTGTCCGTTGTTCCTCAGCCTCGAGAAGTTCAGTATGCCCAGTAATAACTTCATTTTCATCGGCAAACCCGTTTACTTCTGGAATTTCGATGTCGTGATGATCTATGTCTAAAAATGATTTTTAATTAGTTTTACTTTAAAGAAAAAACCTTCATATTCCTCTTCCGTACTTCTCTCCAATAAAGGCTCCAAGACTTGAACAAACCCTCCAGGATCATTTCTTTGTTGAGCGTTGTTATTGTTAGCTTGCTTTTGAGGCTGATTTTGGTGCTGTGGAGTCTCAGAAAACTTTTCAATCAAAGAAATGTGTTGAAGATCCAACAAAGCCACTGACTTAAAAAAGTGAAAGTAAAAAAAGTACTCAACATAGGAACGTTGGTAGAAAAAAAGTAAGGACAAAAAAGGAAATGGAGTTTTGAACCCAATCCTAAAATTTAGTTTATAGAGTTTGCCGTCTATAAACTCACCGCCGAACCTTTCTCGTTCGCCTAACCTTTCTTGTTCGGCAAAAGGGCATCAATGCCCATCCTTTTAAATATTGTTAGGGCTAGTCAGTCGACCAAAACTTGTAAAAAGGCAAAATACACTAGAGAGAAGTTTGGAAAATATTTTGCCCAATTTCATACCATCAAATAAGAAAGAAAAAACCTCAAACATATGACAAGAATTGATTCTAAAATCATCCTTCTTTCCAATCTGTTCCTTAGAATTTGTACGAGTGTAGAGAGGAACATCAGTCTTTTCAAAATCAGACAACGGGATGAAAGCGATTGGAACAATCGGAAGTAGGGGAGCCGGTTTATTGCTTAGACGTTCCAAAAGTGATCTCATATACTGGAAGCTGGTCTAAAAAAGAAAATAAACTTCAATTAAAAAACAAAAGAATACTTTTGGTTTTTGCTTTTCATGTCTAACATCTTGGTTATCATCGTCAGCCAATTCCCCATCTTGTTCATCATTAGCGTCTGAAAAATTTGTTGGGCAAAATTCTTAAGAGAAAGTTACTTTTCTTCTTATTTTTCCCTTGTGGTTTGTCCTCCTTCAGTTCGTCAAAGAAATTTAAAGCAATTTGGTGAACATATTCTATTTTCTTCACATAAACATTTGTTGTCCCATGAATTAAAAGTGCTGCTTCCGCAAAATTAAAACTGAAACCAATGAGATTAAATACTGGTAAATGTGACGCTAGATTTCATTTCCCATAAGTTCCTTCCCCCCTTATACACCTTTTAATTCGACTTTGAATCAAATCAATCGACAAAGGCAAGGGGTTGGTTTTCGAAATCAGAGCACCACGGAAAAGGCCAGGGAGGATTCAGGGTCTACAATGAGGAATGGGACGGACACAAGGAAAAGATGTCTCCAACTTGAACCCTTATTAAGTAATGCTCAAGGCCCGCCTTTCAGGTAAAACCCAACTTAAAGATAAAAACAAACACTTTTCTGCGTCCATCACTTCCAACCAAAACAGCATTTGAATCTTCAACAACTTTTTGAATATAGTCCTCAAGTGTTTTGGCTATGTCCACATCCCAATTGCTTGCCAAATCTTTCACAGGTTGAAGTAAAAATTTATAGCGCTCCCCTGCCCCATCAAAGTCGAAAATCTCTGTTGTCATACTTAAAAGAAAAGGAGTTTTATTTATAATATATCAGGGATGGGAGATGGAAGGCGGAAGAAAACAGACGAAAGGCAGCCGGAAACCGAAGAAATCCCGGGTAATAGTGTCGTTTCCAGTCCCCCTTTTTTCCTCTCACGTTTTCCTATAATTTGTACAGAATGGACAGACTTTTCCTTCCTTACATCACAATTGCCTTGCTTTCCTTCTAAAGAACTGAATAATCCTTTTTGATTGTTTGTGGGCAGAATATAGTAAGGCAATTGTAATTGAAGAAGGAAGTCTTGCCATTTTGTTCAAATTATAGGAAAAAACTTGGGGGGACTGGAAACGACAATACATATTACCAGACCCCGTCCCTAATCTATATCAGGGATGGGTAGGGTTACACGAAAACATTTTCTACTGGACGAAAAAATCAAAATTTTGGCGCCTTTCGCGCAAAAAACCGTCGACGAAAACTGCAAATCAACTTTTTTCTTGAAAAGTTGTTTTAGAAAAATCAACAATTATTCGCGCTTTTTTTAATTCACAACGCCAGAACAACGTTAGCATCAACATGACTATTTCTAAATCTCTTTTTCTCTGCTATCTTTATATTTCTCTTCTCTTTTTCTATCAATTTTCGTTCGAAACGTGCCAGTTGAGTGCCGCCAACTGAGTGCTGCCAACTGAGAGCGGGCAACTGAGAGCCGAGCCAACTGAGAGCGGGCCATCTGAGTGCGGCCAACTGAGTGCGGCCAACTGACAAATGAGGGTCCCTCATGGAAGTGCCAACTGAGTGACAGTAATTTTAATCAACAGAAAAATTGTAGAATATTTTTTTGTTTGTTTTTCTTACTTTTTACTTTCCAAAGAATGTTTTAAATGGCAGCCGAGATGACTTAAGACTTTTTATTGAAGTCTTGGTCTAAATTTTGGGTCGCTGGAAAGACCAGACTTGGTAATGGATACGGTATGGATACAATTAATTTCACAATGCCTGCGGATATCCGCCTGTATCCGCAGTAAATATCAATGATACTACACGACTGCTTCGCTGCGGTCGTGTTCGCTTCGCACACGTGTGATTACAAGTAAAATAAATGGAATTTGTGTTTAATCATAAACAAAGTTTATAAAAAATTACTATTATAAAAGCCGATGGATTAATTATATTATTTCATTTATGCCTACACTATTACCTACATAGGTATCCTTTAAATTTTTTATTCCTTCATTTTTTCATACTTTTTTTAAGATTGTCCAATTTCTTCTTTATTCAATGCGGGTGCCAGAGTTTGATCTCGAGACTGCTTCTTCCTTTAGTGATTTGAATACGGCGAGTTCCACAAGTACTTCTAGATGCTGTAATAACAAGAATTGTAAGACTTGTCAAATTACTTCTAAAAAGGCTTACAATAAGGCGTTGAGGCGTTTAAAAGTTTATGTCGATTTATTGGTAGGGTAGGGGGTAATAACAATTTACATTTGCTTATTTAGGATCTTTTAATCAAAACAAGTCTTCTCTACATTTTTGTGATGCCTCTAGTGGCCTACTATTTTCCCTACTATGTTGGCACAAAATTATGCATTTTTATTGTTGTTGTTAGTCTTCTTGCAATGTTTGGATGTTTTAAACAGAAAATTTTTTTGTTTTATCCAACTTTTGCCTTACATGTAAGAATTGAGTTAAATTAACTAAATTATTTTTTTCTTTTCAGCTTTACCTTCTGGCTCTTTATATAATTGGTCTTCTTCCCATGCCTTTTTGCCTCTTTGAATTAGATGAATGTAAACAAATTTTTGATGATCCCATGACTGGAGGAAAATTGTTGTCAATCTATACATTTGGCTTTACACAGTGGCGCTTTTTGCTTATGATATTGAGACTTTTTTGTCTGATTGTAATCTCCCTAAATTCTTACAATATCTGGAAAATTATTAAGGTAGTTGAGATCATTTATTGCCCACTAATAAAATTTTTTTATTTTAGTTGATGCCTACTTATACTCCCGGTATGCATGGTATAGCTGTTGATGTTCTAAAATTAAATTCAAAGAGAAGGGAGCGGTTTTATGAAGGGCTTTAATTAAGAATCTGATGGACGAATGATGAAAAATGAAAATTTTTTTTAATAAAAACAAATTCCTTTCATAAATTTGTATATAATATTTTGCTCTAAATCAGAGCTGTTTCGAAATTTTATTTCCGAGTTCGAGGATTTTGAAAAATATTTTCGATTTCCGATGTTTTTGAATTTATTTCGATTTCCGATTTTTGAAGATTTTTTGTTTCGAAACATCTTGTACATATTTTTTGTGTAGGGCATATTTTTTGTGTAACATATGTACATATTTTTTTGTGTAGGGCTTGGGTTAGTACTTGACTTTTAGTTTAAAAATGTATCTGACCTCAAAATTTTGCCTGAAAAATTCTCATTTGAAAAGAAATATTGAGAAAATAATTTTTGAAATTATCACCCCCTTCCCCATGTACTTCTAAATTAAACTTTTTGTACTTGAGCTTGATTTCCGATCCAAGCCCTGTTATTATATAATGTTGATTTATAAAATAAATATATTTATTCTTTTTGAATATTTAAAACCCTTTTATTTATAAGGTTGAAAGTTCAATTTCTTTAAGTTTGAGTTTTTTCGTTTAAATCATGAAAATTACAGATAACGATCGAAAAATTAAAAATGGTAAGAGAATTAGATTTTCTCGACATCTTTTGTCTCAAAACTGTTCCACGAATTTTGTTAGCTGAGAATTTCGAATTTACTAATTGAATTTTGTAATAATTAAAATTAATTATGTTTCAGCTCAAGAGAGCAAAAAATCGGAAGACAGAAAAAAATCCAGATGATGAGATATTTTTATTATTTTTATTAAGATAGGTTAGTAGAATAGAAATAATTGTATATCATAGGGTTTAGGAAACTAAATTTTTTAAAAGTAGAAATAAGGGAGTGGGGGTATTGGATGATGAAGATGATGAGAATGAAGAGTGTGAAGAATAAGTAAGATTTTATTATGATTTTAGGAAGATAAACGACAAGAAGAAAATCGAGAGGTGATGAGAGCCTATATAAAAACTTGATTGATTGGGTTGATTTGAAACCACATAAAATTTACTAATACTGGGAAATGGTTTATATTTTAATAAGTACTTACTGGGGGTCATTTTGGGGGTCATTTTTAATCTATGTATAGGTTGTTAGAAAGAGCACCTTTTACTTAATAATAATAAAAACAAGCTATTTATCTAAATGAATTTTTCTCGAAATGTTTTAAAGAAATTTTCGGTAAATGTAGATAAACTCTTGCATTCAAATGTATCTACCTCAAAAAATTTTATTCAAGTCAAAAACATCTTTATCAAATATTTTGAGCTTTTGGCAGTTTTAATCCAACTAATTTTGCTGCTTCTTCAGTACTACATCCTTCTTTGTTATAAATTGAACGTAATTCACGGAGTTTACTCTGGCTTTTCAAATAGGTTGCTGTTAATTCTCCCAAGCGAATTAAATCTTTTTGGTCTTTTTGAGAACGCATTTGTTTAACTACATAATTGTAAAGTTGGTTGTTGGTATTGAAGTTCTAAATTTAAAAAAATTAATTTTGGGATTGAACGAGAAAATTGGGAATAAAAATATTATATTAATTATTTGGCAGTCGCCCTCCTTTTTCCCGATTTCTATTTGCTTTGTTTTTTTCATTTTTTAGTAAATTATAGATCCTTCGACTCAACTCTTCGAGCTGTGTCGAATGACACTAAAATCAACGAAAGCTTACTTAAGAGAAACAAGGTTATGACCACTTGATTTAATCCCTTGCAGTCTTTCAAAGTATCACCATTAATTGATAAGGAATAATTGAAACCCCCCATCCCAAACTATTATTTAAATTAATTATTTTAACACCTTATCGAATCGTCTTAATTCACAAATTATTCCTTTATAAATTGATAAAGCAATATTTCTTTGATTGATAACCATTTGTATAGAGAAAAGTTCTATCTAAAATAGTGCATGATTTTTTAGTATAAAAATGTTTTGTTAAAAGGGTACACAAACATTTGCGGGCGAACTGGGTTTATTACTAAAATATTGAGTTTTGGAACTCGTCATTAATAATTAATTAACCTAGGTATTGCTTAAAAAATGAAAAAACCAACATAAAAATTAAAAAAATTTGTTTAGTATTCAATTAGAAAGTGTCCCTGCAAATGTTCTTTCCCCCATATTTTAGTCAAAAAATATTTTAAAATTAAAAATCAGCAAAATTATAAAGAAAAAATTTGTATGTAGATAAAAAAAATATTTATTTTTGAAGGCTGTATATATTACAATTTATTAGGGTTTTTATTAACAATAAATAGAGAATGGAATTTTCGTTATTAAAAAACAGCACTAATACACAATAGGGTTGTCAGATCCGGATCCGAAAAAAGACTGAATATCCGAAAATTTCCAACTATCTGATAACCTTAATACACAACTGTATATTCGTTTCTAAAAACAAAGAGATCCATAAAAAATCCAATCTCTATTCATCCCACAATAAAGGCAAAAAATAATTAATGTTTAAGGTGAAATATTTACACAAACACATATTAAATTATTATTAAAATTTCTCCAAAATTTTTTGCGTTTTTTTTCTTATCAAAAAAGGACTTTATAAAAGTCAATTTTAAAATTTAAAATAAATTTCTCATAAATTGATTTCTTGCCACACAAATTCTTTTACTTTGTCTTCGTCCAAGTTCTGAAGAAAGTGGGGGAGGTGTAAGGGTTTTTTCTGGCAAATTATCAGATTTTAAATTATTTGTTGTTGTTGTTTTTCGACTTCTTCCCCCTCCGCTTTTTTCATTTTTTATAATTTCGGGTTCTTCAGTAATTTCTTTTCTTTTCCTACTTTTTGGTGTTCCGGATGCTGTAGATGGGCCAGAACTTGTTCTCTTTTCTTTGGAGCGAAGTTGTTGATTTTCTGCTCTAAAAAGAAAAAATTTTAGTTTAATTTTTAATCGGTTCATCATTTGCGGAAATATGAAGGGAATGAAGACAAAAGAGATGTCTATTTCAATTATTTATTTATCGAACCATACTTATAAATACACCTTAGGAATAGAAAAACTGGGACTGAAAAATTCAGCTCCTCTCATCCAATGACCAACTAAAATTTTAAAAAAACATCCTAAACATAAGTGTATCTTGTGAAAATTATAGCAAGACCCAACTGTGCCACAAAACATAACCGGTAACGCAAATTAAAAATCTAATGGTTATTCAAGTCCTCAAATTTATTAATATATCCAATTTTAATTTGCTTACTTTAAGGCAATATTTTCAGCAATAAGTGTATTATTATCAGTTTTTTGACAAGCCAAATCAATTTTTAACAATTGAATAGAATCAGAAGCTTTCTCCAAATCAGATAATGCTTTGTCTGCACGCTTCTTTTGTGTTGCTGCTTTATTCTTTTCGGTAAGCAAATGTTTGTTTAATTTCTTCAATTGGGCTTCCAAATCCTCAATGCGTTGTTGCTGGAAAAAATAAAATTTTTAAAATAAAGAACAAAACTCTGAATCAGGGACAAGCACGTAAAACAGGTAAAAGACCAGACCTGCTCATGGATACGGATACCAAAATCAGTATCTGTGAGCAGGGTTGTAGAAGACTACGAGTATAATTTTCAAATAATCCCACTTCCCGAAAAGGATGACTACGTATCTGATCAGAAATGTTGCAAATAATTTTTAGAAAAGAAAGAAATATTCAAAATCTGCTTTCACCTTTGTTTGTTTGCAGTATTAAATAATACATAGTAGGTAGGTATCTTTAAATTGCACCCAGTTTTTAAAAGAAAAAATTTCTTTTAAATTCAACCCTTTCCCAGAATAAATTCCCAATTAAGCTCAAAAAGCCATTTTTAAAAATATTTCCAAACCTGTTTTTGATTTGAAACAGTTGAGACGTTCCCTAACACATTTGTTGTAGTACTTGTTTGTTTCTTTACTTTAGTCTCCTAATTAACAAAAATTTTAATTTTAAAAATTAAAAAAAACAAAACTGATTGTAATTGTCCACCAGAATTCCCCAACTTCTCCTCCTCTTTATTTATTTGTCCAATTTTTTGTTTTCCTCTTTCATTAGCTTCCAAATCAATTTTTTCAACTACATCAATTTTTAAAATAATATTTTCAAATTGTTGCTCACTTTCTCCTTTCTTCTTTTTACGCCCTTTTTTCAATTGATTATTATCATTTTTATCTTTTTTAGGATATCCAGACTTTAGAGCATTCTAAATAAAAAATTATTAATTTAACTCGCACATGAGAACATCACCACTTACTATATAAATCGAATTTTATATTTCTATCATGATCATAACCAGGATTTTTTCCGGGGGGGGGGGGGGGGGGGGGGGGGTCAAGGGGGAAAATTTACTCATGGATGCGGGCCTGATCTTTATTGATACCTTTTTAATAGAGACTTGACTACAATGTCAGTGGAAATGACGTAGAAATAGCAAATAAATAAATTTCAAAACTGTTTAATAGACCCAGCAAGAAGCTCGTACAAACTTGGACAGATTCAAAAGCCAAATTTCAAAATCATATTACCAAAAAAAGACTTAAACCGCAATAATAACTTGAAGGTATCAATAAGAAGATACCAAACGTATCAATAAAAATATAAAATTCGAATGGGTAATGTACTCCTTTTCAACTTAAAAAATTCAAAAAAAACCTCTTGAATGCTAGCCTCTTGGCTACTACTGTCAGGAGTTTCTTGTTGATTTTGAATAGGATTGCGATCTGTTGTCGTTAAAATTGTAGAAGTTGGCGTTAGAGTTGAAGGAATATTCGCATTTGTTTGAAGAATAATTTGTGTGTTTGTATTTCTATTTCCTCCTTGGACTTTTAATGTCTAAAAAATATTTTTTTAATTTTAATAAAACACAAAAAAAATTTAAAGTCAATGATGGAAAGGAAAATTAAGAAAAAAAGGCGTCTGGAATTAGAAAAATTAAATTCACATCAATCCATTTGGTTGGATACCATAGTGGTTTAAATTTAAGTAATGACCCTAAATAGAAAAACCCTAAAAAGCAAATGACCCTAAATAGAAAAGCAGCAGCATATTAAAATCCGATTTTCCTCAGCCACATAAAAAATCCCTTATAAAACTTCCTTATAAAATTTCCCAAAATGCCCTTCCCGGTCTATAACCACAAAATTAAAAAAAAAACCTGAATAAGCTCTTGAACAGTCATATTTTGTTGAATAGCCAAATCTAAAGGTATTGCTGTTGTCGCTGTTCCCCCACCAATATTTCCAACATCACCAACAACTGGCTGACCAATAGAGTAAATATGTTGTTGTTGTAAACGAGAAGTTTGGATTGATGGTGAACTTATTAAAGGTGGATATACTTGTTGTTGATGTTGTGAATGGATTGCTGTTTCCGCCATCATTTGTCCATTATTGTAAGCATTTTGACGTGATTTGTAAGTTGACGATGTTGGAGAGACTGAAGGAAGTCCTCCAAAAGAAATTTGAGACTGGGGAAGTTGAATTGGTCCGCTTGAAGAGAGAGGGTTTTGAAGGAGGACAATTGACTGTCCAGGCGAAAAATGACTAAAAACTTGACAAAAATCAAAAAGAAAATTGTAAAAATTGCCTGAATGCCGTTGTAGGTGTTGCTGTAGTCAAAACCCCTTCATTCGTCACAGAAGCCAAAACAGTCCCACCTTTCTGTTGTTGGCGTAATATTGACTCTTCTGCTTTCATTTGCCCCATAACAGGAATTCCAGCACGTTGTTGATGAATCATCTTTTGCCCTCCACCAATTCCTGCCCTTTTGTGATGTGATTTTGGAGGTATAAAATGTCCAGTCGGGGCAGTCAACTCCCCTTCGAAGGGCTGATTGTTTCTAATTTTTTCCATAACAACGGAAACCACATCATCTTTAAGGAAATATTTTTTTAATCAAAATTAATCCCAAAAAGCTCATAATGGTCAGGAGAACGTGAAAACATGGGGCGACTTCCAAAATATTACCAATCAATCCCCCTCACTTACCTATAGTTTCTGAATGTCGACGAGCTATTTCTTCTTTCGCAGCCAACAATTTTTCAACCATTTGTTTAGTCTCTATATTTTCTGTCGTTGTTGTTGTTAATTTTTTATTATTACGGGAATACTTCTGAAGAGTATTTTTATTTTGTAAAGTTTCCTCTTTTTGTTCCTCTAAAATTTTATCTTCTTTACGATTCGATTTTTGTTGTTCTTTTTCCCCCGTATGTTTGTCTAATTGATGGTCATTATTATCTATTTTTTGTTGTCTTCTTTTATTTTCTTCAATTACTTGCAAAAGTGAAACTGTGGTAGGTGATGAAGTTTTTTGGCTTGAAGAGGATGAAGAAGAGGCAACACCTTCTAAAAAATAAATTTTTAATTTCAATGAGTAATCGTCTCCTCAAACGTTTTTCTTTGACTTTCCTAGGGTTTTAGTTACTTTTTTGGAATAAATTATTGAGTCTGTGGCTCTCTGTCGAATTATTGGTATCCTATTTTGTTTATTATGTAATAATTTTTTAAATTCGAAGGATCCATAAAAACCCAGATTTTTGTAATAAATCGACAGATGAGCATATACCGTAAATACCCTAATAGAAGTCCATCCATAATAGAAGCGCATGCCTTGTTATCAGCCCACCCGATGGGGGTATTGAAAAATAGAAGCCCAGGGCTATTAGGATATTTAGGCAATCTGTTTAACGTTGGTCCTAAACTCGGTTGGAGTAACGATAACCAAAATAAAACCCAAAAATAAATACAAGCGAAAAATCGGGGAAGAGGAAGAGTAGAAAGGTCACCATTCCTTTTTAATCAGTAAAAAATTTGACTAGCCAAAAACAAAAAAAACTAACCTTCAAAAAATTCGTTATCTTCAACTTCCGAATATTTTGTTGCATCTTTTTTCAATTCTAGCGAGTCTGGTGAGACAAAGAAATTATCAAAATCTGCCGAAGATAAGGCATCAAAAGAATTTTTGGTCGCCTCTTCACAACCCTTTTCTTTTTGTTTTTCGTTAAATTCTTTGGTCAAACGACGTAAATGACCAATTTTGTTGCGAAAATAAGTGAATGATTCGCGAGCGTTTTCTGCTTCTTCATTTTTTAATTTCATTCCTCGGAGTTTTAAAAAGGCGAACCACGCATTTTGAATTCCAAATTGTGCAACCAACTGAAAGAAAAGGGAAATTTTTGGACTGATAAGAATTAAAATTTATATGAAAAAGGAACAGAGAGAGATTGTAATTACATACTATAAACTACAAATAAAATTTTGTCGCAAAATCCGGAAAAAGCAAAAGAAAATTTTCCAGAAAAGAACATTTTTTACTGGACCCTAGAAAAAATGAGCAAGCAAAGTCGATTGGTCGAATGTGGGTCCGGGATTCGAAATATAATTTGGTTTGTCAGTAAGAGGTAACATTTGTTGCCTAATGACAGACAACTAAATGTCAAGTCCCTTTTTTACCTTTTTTAGACTTTTACCAATAAACATAAACCACCAAAAAATTACGAAAAAAATCGTTTTTAATAATTGTTAAATGTCAATAATTCTGAAAAATCATGGAGATTTGTTAGGTAAACTTAAAATAAGTTATATTTGTGATCAGCAAATTTTAATTAACTAAGAAAATAATTTTGGTAAAAATACGTAAATTTTTAGAGAAAACTCCCCAAAAAATACCCATAATTCCCATCAATTAAAATTTTCAATAATAAAAAATACCTCAACAGCCATTCCATTTGAAACAGTAACTGGCGGTCCATTATAATCAAAATCAACAGAAGTTGTCATAATTGTTTGTAGAAAATGTGTAGTTTAAATAAAGGCCAAAGAATAAAAAGTAAAATTGTGTTTATAAGTGTTCTAAAAAAGTGCAAAAAAAGAAGAAATTTATTTTTATTATCCAAATGTTGTTTTTGGATCAATTGTCTTCCCCCCCCCCTCTTCCCCTCAAAAAACAAAAAAATATTTTAAAAGTAAATTAACAACAATTAACAAAGCTATTACGAAAGAGAAAAAATAATATTTATTTTATAATAAAAGGACGATCAATTTTTGAGTTTAAGAAAAAAACATTGGCGAATGGTTTATAGGCTGTCATTTTAGTTAAGAAAGATGGGGGACAAATCATTCGCGTTGTCTTGTCTAAAAACTAAAAAACTTGCATTACTTGTATATTTTTCGCAAAAATTGTTTGGCCTTTTTAGAGAGAAAAATATGACGAGAGTTGACACCACGCCAAAGCACATGTAAATGGGGAAAAGAAAAATAAGGGGGGAGATAATGGCGTATTTACCGATGAACAGTAAAAAGAAAACAATTTTTACCATTTATTTTGAGGGCTGTACTTTATTTTTTAATGGCTGTCAGCAGAGAAAGAGAGCAAAAAAATTGTTTTTAGTGGGCAGACATGAAGTATATTGAAGAGGGACAAAATACCGTATGAACAAACTACAGTCAGAACATTAGAGTAAAAGATACCGTCCACTTTGCTTTGGGTAACAAATTAAAAAATTTTCGGCACAGGAGCTAAAGTATTTTTTAAAAAAACCTAATGTCCAGACTTTAAGACTCTAATGCCCTGACGGGATTTTGGTCGGACGGTGTTTTGCCCCTCAACCAGCGTATATTACTCACACTATTTTCTCTAACATCACAGGATTCCATCAAAAGCCCTCTTCCCCTCTTCGATAAATGAAGAAATAATTTTTTTTTATTAACCAACCTCTCAATTCGTTAAATCCCACATAATTTGACATTTTGCCTTTATCAATTAAAAACATCGAAAAATTTCAAAAAATGGATTTTGTCTCAAAAATTTTTCATTGTCTCTTGTTTTATTCTTCTTCAATTTCGTCGGCTCGAGCTAACATATTTGGAATGCCTTCGCTAATAGGAAAGATTCGATGAGTTTCCGGACATTCCATTTCACCTTCCACAATTTCTACACCCACCAACAATGAATACATCTAAAAACTCAAAAAAAAATTTCACTTTAAAAACAGACGCTTCGGATGGGTTTAAAGATAGTATTGAAATGTTTGGTATATTGAGGAGGCTAGAGAAAGATTTTGAAGTCTGTGTCCAGGTCTGGGCTAATTTTTGAAAACATTAAGGGCCAGATCAAGGCTAAATCCAAGTCTTTGTGGACTCCCCAACTTGCCCTAAATCCTCCCTTCCCCACACAATTAGAAAAATCCAGTATTGACCTCCCTCACAAACAATTCCCAATTTAATAGAAAAATTAAATTAACCTTTTTCAAAAAACCAGTATTACTTTCCCAATCATCAGGCAAATTACTGGGCAAATCAACAGCCTGTTCCTGATCCACAATTTGTGCGGCATCCCGAAAAGCATTATAATCCAATCTCGGCATCATTTGTTTTACAAATTGTTCAGCATCATTCTCACCCAATTCTATTTTCTAAAAATTTTATTTTATTTAAAAAAAAACAAAAAAGAAACCTCGCTTTTAGTAACACGCAGAATTAAAGGAAATCCAGTATTGACTCCTTTTAGAAATTTCGAAGAAAGTAAGTTATGTAAAAGCAGTTTCATTGCTACCAAAAAATAGCTTTAAATGATATCAAACTGGAAAAGAAAATTAATTTTAAAATAAATTAATAAAAAACGAGAAAAATTCGTGAAATAAACAATTAGTCGAATAAGTCAAAATAAAATAGAAATAATTTCTTTTTCGAGTAATTTGGATCAGGTTTATAAAATTAAATTTTATTTTAAGCCCATTAGGTAGGGAAGAAACTTTTTATTTGCTAATTGGATCCTTTTTACTTGTATTTTAAAAAGTCCGCAAATTTGAACCGAAAGTCATATCTTTTTCAAAAGTTTACAATAAAACCTCAAGTTTTGAGAACATAAAGAAATCCAAAAACTTATTCGAAGAAATAATTTTTTTATGTATTTGAATGTTTTCCACGAATTGACCCAGCGCTTTTAAAAAGTCGAACAATTTTTTAAAAAATAAAAATAGTTAAAAATAACTATTCAAAAATAAATACAAAAAAAATAATTCAAGACATTTTATCCCAATAATAAAAGAAAGAAAATTTTCCCCAACAAACCTTTCAAAAATTGTAAATACTAGAGAATAAACACAAAAAATGAAAGAATAATTTTTTAATAACGTATACTTTGGTTTGTTCCTCTCTCCAAAATTTTATTAATTTTATCCAATTCTCTGTCAATTTTCTTTTCATTGACTGCCAAAACATTTTTTCGTGTTTTTCTTCCACCGCTAGTTTTTACTCCAAATTGGTAAACAGCTCGAGGGTGTGCTTCACGTGCACTTTGGTATCGTTCATAATCTTCTTGAGTGTCAAAGTCCCAACGTTTTATTTGAGATTTTCGATTGCCCTGGTGAAATTTAAAAAATATATAATTTAAATAAAAATATTAAAAGCTGAAAAATCATTCACATAGATTTTTAGTGAATCAAGGAAAAATTAAAAACACATGAAAAATGCCTTGAAAATTTTTATTTTGAATCCAACGTATATTTTTTTAAAATAAGCAATCTTTTAATCTGTTAGGTTGGACCCATAAATTTTTAAAATCACATAGAACTGCGTTTAAGCTATTTAAGGACTTGAAAAATTATCAAGGAAATTAACAAAACTCTGTCTGTAAAAATGAAATGGCCCTGAAATAAAATCTAAAGGCCTTGCAGAGGAATTCTGACTAGTTAATGGAAGAGAAAAAAATTTCTTTCCTAAAAATCCTAACATAATCGACTAGGCTTTTAAAAGTCTAAATACCTCTAAAAATCCCTAAAAAATAAACAACAATGCTACCTGATCCATTTGTGAAAAATCATCGTCATCGCTCTCCCCACCCGCGTCCATCATTCCAAGACCACCTAATTTAAAAATTTAATTTTTAAAATATCTCTTTAAAAAATACCCGGATAAAATTCAGCATAAGCATCTTCTTGTTCCAATTTTCGTCTCTTTTTTTGCAAAAGCTCTTCCTTATCCAACATTTCTTTTTCTAGTTTTTCCTTTTCTAATTTTTCTTTTTCACGTCTTTCATCTTCATCGCGTTCTCTTCTTCTTTCTGGTCTTCTGTCTCTTGCAGAGTTACGATCATCACGTCCACGACTTCTGAAAATTTAAAAAAAGAAGGAGGATAGAGGTCGGTAATTTAAAATCTGGGATTGGACTTATCTCCTAAATCCATAAATTTGATTAGAGGAAAAATCCAGAAAAGCAAAAAGTCTAAACTTGGAAATGCCCCAAGGAAAAACAGCCTGGCCTATCTAGCCCATGTCCGACCCGATTCAACAAAAATTAAAAAAGAAACCTTTCTCCATCTGTGCTTGAAAAATAACTTTTCCTTTGATCTGTAGAAGATTCCCCTTCTCTTTGTCTCCTTCTAATATCCCCATTTCTTTTTTCATCATTTTTATTTGAAGAAACATAATCATCTAAACCTTCAAAAATACTTGTAGATTCTTGATGTTGAGGTAAGTCACGTTCAAATCCAGTTTTCGTCTTTTTCTTAAGATCAGTTCTAAGGTAGACCAACACTTGAGACAATTTCTAAAATTGAGAAATTTTTATTTTAATTAATGAGATTAGCTAAAAAACTCCCCCAACAAATTACTTGCCCTTAATAAGGCTCCGATATCCACAAGCCCAGGACAAAATGAGCGGATATTCGACTTTAAAAAAGGGATTCACAAATAGTTAAAAACCCCCATACTTAAAAATTTTTTCAGAAAAAAGCAACAATTTCGAAAAATAATTTAAAAAAATATTAACAAATCCTTACATTTATAAGCACATTATCTGCATTAATATTTTCGATCGTCTGATCCGCAGAAGAATCAACAACTGAGCGCATTAAAGTACTAGGCACATCAGATTCTTCTTCATCCAATTCAACTAAATAGGCCATTCTGCCTCTCACAAAAAGTTCATTTCTTTGAGGGAGTTTGTTTTCAAATAGAATTTTACAGACATTTCGAGCTAATTTGTTTCCAGCTTGTGTTGGATCGTTAGAAACAACAACTGGGTCATTTAATGCCTAGAAAATAATTTTTAAAAAATAAAAAAGGAAAGAAACCTTCTCTTTTGCAGAAACTTGTTGTTCATGTATTTCCGTTCTGACTTTATTCAAAAGCGAATAATCAAGGCCTTTAACCAAATGGGTGTGTTCCATATCACCTCCAAGATATTTTGATTTCTGAAAAATTAAATAGGAATATCGTCCTTGAAAATTTTTCTAGCTACGGGCCTGGTGCCAAATATAGGAAGACAAATGTCGACTTAAATTTTTGTCTCTACACCGGTAAATCCAAAGTTCACTGATCAAACGATCAAAAAAGCCAATCTCTAATTTGAAACAATTTTCAAGAAATTAGAGAACAAAGGACAAGGATTTTTATAGAAAACGGTTTATAAAATACTTAAGGTTACCTGAATTTGCATTTTCCTTGATTCTCCCGCGGATGCATCCAAAACACTTCCAACATTTTCAACATCTTTACTAGCTCGTATAAGTTTGCTAATTTCCGTCTCATCAGAAAACATTCCTTTTCTTCTTTCAGATGCCCGATCTCGATAATTTTTGAGTATTTCAACAAGTCGAGCTTCAGATTCATCAAAAATATCATCGTCGGGTTTTGGAACATGATCAGGCCTTGGAACATATTTTTTGGGTTTAGCTTTGGTTTGCACAGAATTTCCAATTTTTCTATGTGTAAAAGCATGGGAAGATGTTGTTGTTGTTTTTGTTGAGGAATTGTTATCGACCACTCTAGTTGATGATGAAGAGGCTAACAACTTGCGAAAATCTTCATTCTTCAGTTTTCTAAAATAATTTTTCATAAAAAAAAGGTAAAGCACTTACGCTTCTGACATTTGTCAAAAATTAATTTCACTTCAGAATATTTTAAATTTTTAAATTAAAATTCTTAAAAGAAGCAAAAAATTAAGCTGACCTAAAACGATTTGACAATATATTAATATATATTTTGACATTATTCCTTTATATTCTTTCAAATTACCAAATGTCATTTTGTCGAAACTTATTTTGCCGGCAAAATAAATTTTTTAAACTTTCATTCAGATTTTGTAAATGTTGGTATTTTTAATTTTGGAAATGAATATTTCTTTTCAATATCTCTCTACTACAGGGCTCTCATCGACAAAATACCAATCAAGAGTACAAAAATCTCGATTTTAGAGTACATAGGGACAAAATTTCCAAATTTAAAGGACACTCAAAATTAAATTAGAAAATATTTATTCGTCCTCAAATCTTTTATATTTCTCTCCTAAATAAATTTTTCTAATAATTTCTTGTTTGCACTGAGCATTTTGTGCATTTCAATGCACGACATGTCAAAATTCGCTGTCACAAGAAGTAAAGCCCTTACTGTATAAACCTCCATTTTCTGCGGCGCAGGCGAAAATTTTGAAGGACCTTAGGCCAGATTTCTTCCATTTTTTGCGCCGCAGGCGAAATTTTTTGGAATTTGGAGCCCAAGAAGCCATATTTCTTCTTTTTCAGCGCCGCAGGCGAAAATTTTGAGGATTTTAGAAGGCCGTAGGCCAAAAAATTCACTTTTTTGCCCAATTCCTTGCCCAATTTCATTTTCATTCCAAAATGTTGATTTTAGAGTACGTACTCTGAATAAAGTACAAATTCAATTTCGAGAGTACGGAGGTCGATTTTAGAGTACTGTACTCTCAAATAAAGTACGAATGAGAGCCCTGCTCTACTAGCTTTATGTTTATGGATTGATCATTGATTTATTTGTCTCACATTTATTAAGTTAATTTAGTCCCCGAATTGGACAATTCACCAAAATCTGTCATTTATTCCCTTTCTTACCTTGTTTTCTTCTTGATCCTTATTTACTGATTATTTTTTTAGACTTTCTTTTTATTTTTATTTACTACTTACTAACTTTCTAATTGACAAAATGCGACCTCCTCTTGAACATCGTACACGTGGTTCTTCTTCTTATGACTTTATGTATCAACAACGTGTTGGGGCTGACCAGCCGACTGACTTTCAATTTGAGTAATATCTTGAGAAGGATTTCTTTTTGAAATTTTTTCTTTAGTGCTTCGCAAGGGAGAGGTGTTGCTCGTGTTGCTGCTCGTGCTCGTGCTGGAGCAATGAATTTCCAACGTCCACAGTATGGAGCGCCTCCGGAACAAATGACTTATGAATCTTCTGACAATCCACCACTTCCAAATACAGAATTCTCCAGTTCTTTTCATCAGCGTGGGGCTCATAATGGTCGACGTATGGCGGGTTATAGTTTTGGTACTTCGGGATATGCTTTGCAACAAGCTCAAGTATTTTTTAGTTTTTTTTGGAAAGAATTTTTTCTCTGGCTACGGATCTGATCGTTATACGCCCGGTGACTGGTTACCGGAAAATTTGGCCCCGGAACGATTTTTTGAACCGGTGGACAAATATGCTAACATAAGTAGTTGGGTCACCCTTGTCTTTTAATATTTTGCGCCTTCCTTAAATTCGATAAATATTTTTTAAGTTAGTGCGTGATTTTGACAAAATTTCAAAGTAATTCATGTTTATTTTTAAGATTCAGCCGACTTTTGTTGAGGAGGAGGAGGTTAACAATCACCAGGTTTAAATTATTTTTAAATGTTATATTTTTTTATTTAAAAAATTTTAGTTACCGTCTACATCTCATCAAACTTCGACTGCGGGTGAGTTGCTTTGCTTAAAAATAAGGGGACTTATGGTTGTAAAAGTGTCTTTTGTTTTACACTTCAAAGTTCCAAAACTGTGGATTAATAATAGTTAAGGTCGTATCCTGCCCCTCCCCAAAACCGACCCCCTGGATACGCCCTTGATAATAGTTATATACTACGATTTTGAGGAAAAAACTATAACTTAAAGGATTTTAAAGAAAACCCGTCTACAGGAGAGTCGTCTAGACTCGAAATTAAATGTTGGAACTCTCATTTTCGTTCGTCTGAAACCTCATTCGGTTCCAAAATTCCCTCATTGTCCTAAAATCCCGACGTTTATTGAACCGTCTAAATTTGTTTTAATATTTAAATTCTTTTATAGGTGCTTGTGATGGACATAAAGAAACTTTGACTGTTTTGGTTGAAGGTGCGCGTAATATGGCTAAAGTTTTGAACGACTTCGCTAATCGTCTTGACCCTTACACTAAATGATTGGTTTGACAGAGGAAGTTAAATAAATAAATTTATTGACAAAAATTAACATAATGGTTTACTTTTTTGAACTTGAGTGGTTTAGGTACTCTCTTTTTTAGCTACGCCTTTTTTTCGTTTTCCTTCTCACCCGTCCAATTCAGCTAATTCATATTTGGTGGGTGTGTGCCAACTTTGGTTTGTTGTACAACTACTCAAAGTTGAAATCAGTTTAGCTTGTCTCAACAAAAAATTTTTTGGAAATAGAAGGCCCTATTTATTCAGAGATACACACATAATACCTGTTCTAAAATGCAGATCCTGGGGGAGGTACTTTTTGGAATTCAATAACTGGACGTATTAAGAAAAAATGGAGGGAAAAGGCGTGGCTAAAAAATAGTACCTTATCCATATAAGTTCCTCTTTTTTTATATACTTTTTATATTTTTTAAAAATATTTTGGGATTAAATTAATCTAACAAATACATAATTTGAGTTTTTGTGTAATTAAAAAAATTTTTTTAAGTCAAGAGGAGAGAAGTCTTTCCCTTTTTCCCATGAAAGACGGAGTAACCTGTAAAGACTCGGGAAAAGAATTTTTTTAATTTCCCAGTGTTAGCCTTCTAACTATTATAGCTCGATTAGAAGCACAGACTCAATTAACGTCAACACAAAGTTTCACACAGAATTTTCGACCCTATACGCAAATAAGGGTCGAATCGTTTTTTCCTTCATTTTTTTCCTTTTCATATTATTCCTTAATTTGTACGTAATGGTAAGAATTTTTTCCTCGTTCACTTCCAACGAATTTCCCTGTGGCTTATTCAAATGTAAAGACAGAGAAAATATTAAAAACCAAAAAATGGACGAACACAGATAGACAAAACACGGACGAGCATAGACAGACAGAACAAAGACCGAACACAGACAGAACACGGACAAACACAAACAGACTGAATACGGACGAACACGGAGAACACGCACGGAGACGGACAGAACACGGACGAACACAGACAGGCAAGACACGAACGGAGACGGACAGCAGAAATTACTTACGGCAAACATCATTACGTACAAATTAAGGAATAATATGAAAAGGAAAAAAATGAAGGAAAAAACGATTCGACCCTTATTTGCGTATAGGGCCGAATTTTCCCTTCCCTCAATATTATCACACCTTTAAAAAATATATACTAGATCATCTCAATTTGTAATAACTAGGATCTAGAATATTCGAAAATGTGGGATAACTAAGAGAGATTAGGTCAGACTATTTAATTTAAATTAATTTTGTATATTAAATATATGTTTATTACAAGATTATTTTTTCAAATGAGATCACTCAAAAAAATTTAAACGAAATTATTTATATTTTAAAAATGTTTGTTGACTTTTCCGGAAGCTATTGGAGGTCCAGAAGTTGTTATTGGTTGTCCAAAACCCGTTGTTGGCTGTTCCTTTTCAAAAAAGGGAGCGTCTTCTTTTGCACCATCATTAACTATAGGAGCAACTGCATTTACAAATTCTTCATAATCAATCTAAAAAAAGAAGATTTTTGCAAAAGTAGTCAGAAAGACATACTTGTTCATCCCCATCTTTATCAAATTCTTTTATTATTTCGTCCACTTCCTCCTCGCTGAATTTCTCTCCCATTGTCTAAAAGAAAAAATAAACTCGGTATATTTTTGTTAAATTAGTGTTAAAAAAGCGAGGCAAGTTAAAGAGAAATTAGCATTCCCCATGTGGTGGTTTGGTGGTTTAGTCGGATAGTTCCTAATCCTAAAATGTGATAGGCAAAGGTTCGAGTCCCGACAGATTTTCTCAATTTTATTTTTGAGGAAAATGTGATTAAAAATGGAAATAAAGAAAACAAAGGACAATTTCAGAAATTTTTCTTAAAATTTTATTTTTTTTTAAATAAATAAAAAATTCCTCACAGTCATAAAATGCCTAAATTCCTGTGCAGTAATATACCCATTCCCGTCTTTATCAAAAACACGAAATGCAAGTCGTATAAGTTCTTGATCAGTTTCTTTATTCATTTCCTTCATCATTTTACAAAATTCACTAAAATCAATTCCATTTCCATCAACATCATACTTTAATTTATTTTTATTTTTTTAAAATTATTTTTCCTTTTTATATTTACTTCATTAACCATATTGAGCAATTCATCTTCTGTTGGATTTAATCCTAAAGTTCTCATGGCCACTCCAAGCTCTTTTATACTCATAGTTCCGTTTCCGTCTTTATCAAACATCTGTCGAAATAATGAAGGTTTTTAACCTTTTCTTATCAGGGGTTTCTCTTTACTTAAGTATTACTAGGAGAGTATCAAGGCGGGGATAACCGGAAGGTGGTATATATCTGTGGGAATGCGGGATAACCAACAATAAGAGAATAAAGAGGGCTTGAATAATAAAATCATTTTTTTTCACCTTAAAGGCTTGAGCAAATTCTTGTAATTCTTCTACAGTAAATTCTTCCTCTCCGTTAGATGATCCAGCTAGGAAAGAATAAATTGTTTATTTAATAATGGACCTGAGAAAATTTTTGTGGAAAAAAGAGAAAATATAGCCGGACCTAGCTTACATATAAATATTTGAAATGGGATTAATTCGTTATTAGAGGTATCGTCTAGGAAGTCCTCCCATCATGAAGCCTGCCAAATTTTAAATCCCAAAAACCTACTAAATTGTCTATGCATTGCAGCCCTAGCACTATTACAACAACCAACAGAAGAAGAATCGGTACCGTTACTATTCCCTAATCCTTCTAAAGGTTTGAAAGGAGAAAAAGAATTGGGTGCTGGTGGAGGAGGGGGATATTGTTGTTGTTGACTTCTTGCTGAATAACAACCCCCAACAATATATTGTTGTTGAGAATAATTTAAACAATTTTCGCTTCTGTGATGTAAAGGAGTCGAATTTGGATTTAAATGAGGCACAAATGTTGTATTGTCTGAAGGAAGGTTATTGGGAGCTGCTGTGGAGGTAGAAGGTGGAAGGGCACTCTGTGAGGGGGAATGAGTTAAATAAATTTTTATGTGACTAGTCTTCAAAATAGAGGGTGTTTACTAAATAGAGGGTATCTACTAAATAGAGTCTACATTATAGAAGGTGTATAGAAAAGAGGGGCTTTAAATGAGGTTTAAACGTTTATAATATTGGGAGTCTATAGCATAGGGGGTCTACAATATTCAAAGTCCATAAAATAGAGGTTTCTTCAAAATTACCTTAAAAATGCCAACAGACCGAACACAAACACCTTTAGCAATAACAGGTTGAATGGAAGAAGAAGAAGGATCAGAGCAAAAAGGATTAATTGGTTGTGAATCTCTTGAAGAATTGAGTGCTGGGGGAGGTGGAAGTACTCTAGAATTTTAATAAAAAATTAAACTAAATTTTTAAATAAATATTTAAATTGAATTAGGGTATAAATCAGAGTTGGAGTTCGAGATCAGTTAATTTAAAATTTAGAGTGATAACTCAAAAGTTGGGATATGTGGGAGAGGAAGGTAAAAGATTAATATAAGCAAGAGATTAAAGTGGAGTTAACTCTCTATAAAAGAAACTCTTGGTATTAGAGACTTATTTACTAGAAACTCACACTATTAGAACCTCTCTATATCAGAGACTCTCGATAATAGGAATATCCCGTTATAGTTACGTTTCACAAACAATTGTGTCGTTAATAACGAGCATATACTAAATGGAAAAGGGTGAACAATTAAAATAAAAATATTTAATAGGAAAAATATTTCCTAAAAATAAACAAAATTTCTTTTTTAAAAGATTTTTGAATAGAAAAATTGCTATTTATGTAAACAAAAATTAAATATATTTTAAAAAATAGCAATTAAATATATATTTTAGCAATTCAAGCATTCTTTTTTTTAGGAAAACAAATTTAAAAAACTAAAAATAGAAAAATATGCAAGAGTTAAAGAAGGTAAAAATAAATAAAGGGGAAGGAGTTTATTAAAAGAAAAATCCTCAGAAATCTCTAAAAAAAGCCGGATAGTTGGAAATATAACAGAAATAAAATTAAATCCAACACATAGTCAAGGGAAAAACTATTTTTGAGAATTTAAAAAGTGTTGTTATAAAGAGAGTGATTGTGTGACCAAAAGTTGCAACCAAAAGTTTAATTTAAGATATCGTAAATTCTCTAATATGTAGAAACACTTATATTTATAAATCCTTAGGAGGTGCTTTTATTAGAGGATTTGCTTATATTAGAGAATTTAAGATACGTTTGTTGTTGGGTGGGGTAAGAGCTGCATAAACAATACTTTCTATCTGAGACAGTATGGAAGATAAATATAAGAGATCCTCTTAAGACAAGAGACTCTCGATATAAGAGACAATCATTCCTAAAGGGTGTATCTTACAGCAAGATAAAAAAAAATTCTTAAATTTTTTTCAATTAAAAAATTAAAATTTCCGGGAGAGGAGAATGCGCAATTAATAATTCTTTCCTTTCCGTCTTCCCATGTTTCGTTTATTAAAAGTTCCTGGAAATTTGAGACAATGAAAAATATGAGCCTTTCAATTTTTTTTCCATTCTTTTTATAGGAATTTGTGTTTCTTAATTTAGTAGTAGGTATTTTGAATTGTTAATTTTTAATGTTTTATTCAAAAAAATTTTTTGTGAAAAGAGAATAATAAAAAGGAAAAAAAAGAATGAGTAAAGTTTAGTGAAGAGGGGGGGGGAGGATTTTGTATAGCGATACCCTCTACTAAAGCCCAGACCGAGAAGAGACCTCTAAGAAAAGACTAGGTCATCGTGATCATATTTTTGAGAACAGCGGGTCTCGATTCTCATAGGACCTCCCAATCCGGCTCTACCTACCTCTATCGAATACTATCTCCATTAACAAATAAGATATGTCCTATTAGCGCCTTGATCCAACTGCGGTATTAAAAAATAGAGACCGGACCAAGACGAGACCTCGATCTAAACTCTCGTTTGTCGAGATCGAGACACTCGTATGACACTCCCAGCCTCGTTTGACACTTCCAGCCCAGTCTCTATTAAAGAGTTTGGATATAAACAAGTTAAGAATAAATGGTTTAAAATTTTTAGTTTTTTTTTTCAAAAACATTTTTATTTTTTAAATTTTTGTCCGGCAATAAGAAAAATTAAAATTTTTCTTAATTTATGCTGAAGAAAATTTAAACGTTGATAATCCGCTTATAAAATTTTTGAAATTTGTTTACGTAAATAAGTTGTAAAGAAGCTTGTTTCCTGTATATATTTTAACAACTTTTTAATGGGATCTTTGAAATATAAATAAATTTACAATAACAAAATTAAGGATGTGTTTTGAATAAAAATCAAAATAATTATTTTATAGTTACGTCAAGGATTTAAATGTTGGAAATTTAAGTTTAAATATAATATTGTTGATTTACAAGCCTGGAAATTTCAGATTGTAACTCGTACTTCTTAACATTCTCTGATATTTGCTTGTACTTTGTACTAGGTACGAGTATGAATTTTGGTACGAGCGTCCAAGTAATTTTACTGGGACAGAAAGTTCCTTTAGAATATGCAAAACTGTTTGGTGTTATAATAGGAGAGTATTACACATCAGAGTTGGGTATTGGGCATTTGTTGGCTCCGGCTCCGGCCTTTTAGAATCTTGGCTTCGGAGCTAGCTACAAGAGCATACCCAGCACTGATTACATATAACTAGTGATTTAACAAAGCTTCTAAAAAATCTCTTCTCAAATTCATTAAAGATTCTCCCTCAGCCAGCCATTAATTAAAAACCAATGGCTATTAGATTATTCAAAATCACCTTCTAATAGTCTTCTGATGGCTATGTCGTCTACTCAAACGAGCTACAGATTCAGCTGCCGCCAACATTTGGGCATCTCTTGAACGTCGAGTAGCTCTTAAACGGTTGCCGATTGTTGCTCCATGCATTTTTCTTTTTCAATTTTTTTGTTGTTTTTCTTTTTTAAATTTTCACGTAATTTTGAAGGAGACAATTTTTGAGAGACAATTTATTTTAAACAAACAAATTTTGTTTGTGTCCTTTTATTCACTTTCCTGCTGTGCCTTTGAACTTTTTTTCAAAAAAACAAGAAAAGTGCCAAGTAGCCAGGTTGCCGTGAATGAAAAAAATTCTTTTTCTAGTCAAACAAACTTCCGCCGAACAAAAAAACTTTTTTGTTTATTTCACAAAAATTGAATTTGCCGTTTTTCTTCTTTTCTTTTTTCTCTGACCTGTCTGCTTATTCTCTCGTCTCTCTATTAATCCCCTTATATTTCTTTGTTCCTCCCACATATTTAGACTTGAATTAAATTTTTTTTAAAAATTTATTTATTGAATTTATTCTTTCCAAATCAGTGCTTTTCTTCGTTTTTAGTCTTTTGAATAAATTAAATTGAATTTTGAAATAAAAAATATATTTAAAAATGCTTAAATTGACTCTCTCTCTCTCTTTTTTATGCTAAAATGGATTAAGTGGATTTTTTATGTTCAATTTATTTGGATAAAGTTAGGAGAAAAATAAAATTTTAAGGAGAAAAAAAAGTTTAATTTAAGCAATTTTATAAAAATAAAAAAATTTTAAAGGAAGGGGAAAGAGAAGAAAATACTGTATTTACTCTAATTGAGCGGCTGCCGTTTTATTTTTCAACCCCATCTCATAGGGCCGCTCTATTGGAGACTGCCGTTCAATATTAGAGGAAATACGGCAGTAGAAAAAAATATAAAATTAAATATAATTTTGTAATTGTTTAACTTTCAGTTGTAAACAGTGTTTGGAATTTTGAAAATTGCTCGTTTGCTCGTAAGGTACGAGTACGAATTTTGGTACGACCTTCCAAACACTGGTTATAACACCACAAGGTTACAAAATAAAATTTATTTATTGAAAGGTTCCGGTTCTAATTGAATTTCATATAGTAATTATATATTAGGGACGGTCACACACACAATTCACAGGTTTCATTTTTCGCACCTCTAATTATAACGACACAAGGATATTCCTATAATTCTGAGGGTTTTTCTTTAAAATTTTTGAATAAATTTTTTAAATTTTTATGGAGAATGTATTAGAAGTGTTTAGCAATAATTAAATAATCAGAAATGAAGACTAAATTGTCTCTAAAGTTAGAAATATTTAAACTTCCGTGCTTTGTTCAAGTTTTTTTGATATAACTGACCAGACTAGATTTTCAGGGCCCGAAAAACCTGATTTAGTCAGAAAATACCAGGTTCAGGGAAACTAAAATATGGTCGAGTCTCTCTCTACCTTTTAGAGACGTCCGAGACTCTTGGTCTCGAGTCTTGTCTCAAGACTTTTCTTGGTTTTTTTTTCGGTCTCGAGTCTTGCGATATATTCTTAGTCTTGAGAATCTTGGAAAATTTTCGGTCTCGGACGTCTCTACTGCCTTGTACATAATAATAAAAGATTGTGGGCAGTTCGAAGTCTCTATTTATCTCTTAAACTCTACTTATTTGTTAAAATGTGTATTTTAAATAAAATGAAAAAAATTAAAAATTAATTTGTTAAAAAGTTTTAGAAAAAAATTTTAAAAAATGTGAGAAAATAAAAGAGAGATTGTGCGCACTTAAGTATTTATTTAAATAATTAAATTTTAAAGAAAAGAGAGAAAAGGAAGTAAATAAAAATATTAAATTTCTTTGAGAAAATGAGTACATTTTTTGGTGACTTTTGAAATTTAATTTTTAAGAGGCAACATTCTTTGAAATTATTTGCGTCATTCAAAAAATATTTTTAATGAAAAAATAAAAACAAACAAACAAAAAAAAGAATTTTGAAAAAAGAAGAAAAAATGGTTAAAAATTAATTTAAAAAATTTAAAAAAAATTAAAAAATTAATCTGCTCTTCTCGTTTTTATTTAATAAATTTGATCTCATGTCAGTACATAACTACGTCTAATTTTCCAGTGTTTGGAAGCTCGTACCAAAATTCGTACTTCGTACCTGTGTACGAAATATGGATACGAGCAAAAAATGGACAGATACGAGTACGAGCAAACTTAAAAATTCCAAACTACGCCTAATGTTCCGGCCCACACTATTTAATTACGAAAGTTGGACCTCATTTGCCCCTAGGAGTTAATTTTTTAATTTAATCGACCCCTCTGGGCGGGATAAGCTGACAGAATAATACCCTCTATTTAACAACTATTTAAGGTACACCTCGTTTTAGACAGAATTTTTCAGCCCAAAGGTTTAAAACTAATCCAAAAATAATCCAATAATCAGTTAATTCAACCAAAAATTAAAAAATTAATTGAGATGACATTTTGTCCCAACTTGGAATAAAATAACAGAAAAATTAAATTTTAAAAATTTTAATTCCCAATTTATTCACCTGCTTAAAGGAATCATTGACTTTGAGGCAACAAATCTCCAAGCATTTTTGTGTTTATTATTGCTTCCATCGCTCCGTTTTTCGCGTAGTTTGTGTCTAAATAAATTTTTTGAAATTTTTTTAAAAAATTTCAATTTTTTTCCACCTTTCCTCCTCTTCATTTTCAATACTTTCTGCATTACCAGAAGAACCTCCACGTCGCAAAAAGCGCCGAGCAATGCGTGTGGAGAGTCCCGTTGTTAAGTAAAAGAAGAAATATTTTAATAATTAATTGAATAAATGCTTCAAGAAAAATTTTTTAATTAAAAAATTTTGCAAAAAATTTTTCAAAGTTTATCTAAAATTTAAAAATCTTATTTAAAAATGAAAAAAAATAATTTAAAAATTAATAGGCAACAGAAGTACATATTCAACTACTAGAAGAAGAAGGACAACGTTAAGATGCTTGCCTATATGTAACTTAGCCTTTAACAAAGCTATCTCCACGAAATTTTTTTATAAAAATACCAAATAGTATCAACTATCTTCTCTACAAATTTCAGATTTTTCGGTTGAATATTAAACAAGTTATGGCCGAAAAACTACAAAAAAGTCGAAATTTTTAAAAAATTTTCAGGCATTTTTAACCAGAACTTTTTTAAAAATTAACCAAAAATTCTGAAATTTTGAGAGACTTTAGACAACCTTATTTTTAACCTAAAAACAAAATTTTACAGCCCTAGCTTCTTTTTTGTCAATTTTATAAGCAAACGCCAAAATGCGGTCTACGCCCAAATGTCCCCTTTAAATAATATTATACAGCAATTAAATTAATGAAAAAGAGACTAAAATCCAAAAAATTAATAAAAGGATTTGTGTTTGCATAGGTTTTAGAAAATAATATTTTATTTTTAGAAAATTAAATACTTTTTTTTGCAAAAAAAATTTTTATTTTTTTTTAAATTTTTCCCCAACGTCAACAAAATATTTAATAAATTATTAAAAAAAATTTTTTTTTCTATTTAACTAAAAAAATAAAAAATTATTTTAGTTAGCTTTTTTTAAATAAAATTATTTAAATTTATGGAGTTGACGTAAATAAATAAAAATAAAAATTAATTTTTAAGTATTTTTTGCCCTAAAAACAATTTTAAAAAATAATTATAATAAATTTTCCTATAATTATTCCAAAAAAAAGTAAACAGAAAAATTGTAAATAAAGGATTATTTATATTTATTTTTTAAGGAAAATAGTTTAAGGCACTAAAAGTTCAAGAAAAAAATTGTTTACTAAAAAGCCCTCTTCAATAATTTGTGTATTTGGAGGTAGAAAAGGTTAAGGAAGGATCTGATATAAATAAAATATAGGCTAGGAGAGAGGATGACCAGAAGTTCAAAAAAAATAAATCCTCGATACCAGAGGTGAATCGGAACTGAGGAAGGTGCCGGAAGTCGGAATTCCGATTCACCTCTTCTGCTCGATACCAGTAAAATGTGTAAAACCAAAATTGAGGAAATCTTGAAATGGCTGAAACTGATGGGAATGAGCGAGCTTCCGCATTTCTCATATATTCAGAATTCTCTTAATTAAAAATGTATTTTTTGTGAAGATAAACAGAAGTTGGTTAGAACAGTTGCAGGAGGTCTCGGAAATCGAATGTGGAATGGAACTAGAAAAAAACTTCTGCTTGAAACTAGAAAAACCCCCTAGTAAGTATAATATTCGACTAATTTAAATTATTTCCGTTTTTTCTCCTTTTTCAATTAAACTAATAAAAATAAAAAAAGCTTCTCCTAATCATTTTGATTGATGTCAAGAAAAAAATAAATAAAAAAATTCTATTTATTTAATTTATTTTAAAAGGAAAAGGGAAGGAATTTGCATTTAAAGAAGTATAGGGGGGAGATTAGTGGAATTGAAATGAATGAGGAAAAATGGAGGGAAATAAAAATATTAGCCAAAGAAAATTTATTTTAAAAAAATTATTCAGAAAAAAGGGCCAGGAAAATGTCGAAGAAATTTAAAATTTGAATAAAGTACAGGTTGCGGCAAATTTTCGGAATTTTTTGTTTTTCTCATAGCTTTACTCAAAGTCAGTGAATATTGACAATTCATTTTTTCCTTGACAATTTAAGAAATTTGTTGGTACCAAAGAAATTTGATTCAAGATAGTAAAGATACCCGTCCGAATAAGAAGCAAAAATTTTTTATGGCAAGGTTTCTAATTGTACTTGGGGGGGGGGGGGGTCGTGGGTTCGAACCCGCGTGGGGAACTTAATTTTTAAATTTTTAAAAAGGGCAGTAGACCATTTTAGAATATGTTTAAGTGATTTTTGAACTTATCTCATTATATTATATTTAAAAAATATTATTTTAGCGGTGTTGATGAGCGATAGTCTAGCTGGAATTAATCACTTAGGCTTGAAGTAATCACTCTTCCGTCCCCTCCCCTTCAACCAGAAGCCAACAACATTTTTAAAAGGCGTACAATAAAACTAGTTTATACATTAGTGGGTGGTTCGACTAAAATAAAATTAAAAAATAATTTTTAGAAAATTTCTTTTTTATTGCTTTTGTCTCGTAGTATCCCCCAAAGGATCATCATCCCTCTCCACAACACCCACACAATTAAATATTCAATAAAAGATATTTTACTTCTTTTTTAAGGCTTTTGTTCTTGTGAAGAAAAAAATATTTTTTTCCAGGGAAATAATTTTTGGCATTTTCATTAAATTATTTATGCATAAGAGAAATATTGAAAATAATAAATTAGACAAGGGAAGGAACTTTGGCAATTAAATATTTAAATTAATATTTTGTAGAGAAAAAAGGAAGGAAATAATTATGTGTGGGGGTATGTGACACTGCGCGCATCAAAAAATAATTAAAGCTTTAAAGGAAATTAAATAAAAGGACATTTAATAATTTTAAAAATAAATTAATAATTAGGGCAAATTGGTAGGTTTAATGAGACTGTTATTTAAAAATTTCTTTTAAATTAAAAATGAACTTTTAAAAAATATAAAAAAATGTTTTGTGGCACGAAGAAGTAAATTTGTTGGGAACAGACAATTTTGGGGTAACCAAACTGGAACCAAAAACGGTAGGTCAAAAACCGGTGATAACCAAAAAACGATGGGTACATGTCAGGGATGTCACGAGTTGAGAAAAAAGCCAGTCGGAAATTTTTTTTTGGAAAACTTGTCGTAACGGGTTTTGGAGAGCGGGTCGAAAAAAGTCCTAGTTTTGGGTATCGGGTAACCCGTTATATACCTCGTACCGGTTAATAACTGGACGCTGACTTTATTTTTAATTGATGAAAAAATTATTTAAAAAATTTCTTTAGACAAATAAAAACACAAAAAATAAAACAATAAATTTAAAAGTTAAAAATACAAAAAAATAAAAGGAAATAAAAATTTAAAAGAAAAAAAAGAATTTTTGGGGGAGACACAAAATAGTCTTCTTCCAAAAAAAATTTTTTTTCGGTGGCACAAAGCATTCTTTTTATTTATTTTTTGTTCCTTTTCGAATTTTATTTTTCTTAGGCTGACGCAAAAAGTATAAAAGAATTTCCTTTCTTTTCGTCAATTTTGCCACGGTTGGTCTTCATTTTCAAAAAAAAAATAACGGGGTAAAGAAGGAAAGCTTTGCTTTTGTTATTTTGTATTTGACTGGCATTTAAGTATATACTGACTGAAAATAAAAGAAAAAGAAAAGAATATATTTTAGAGAAGGGAATAAATGAATGAGGGAAAATAGCTGTCAATGCCAGTGCCAAATGCAGAAATGGGGGAAAAATAAAAAAGGACGTGAAGAGGGGACGTGGAGGTATGCTTATAATAGGGAAAAGAAATTGTGTGTTTTTAAATTAAAAAGAGGAAAAAAATAAAAGTTTCGAAATTTTTAAATATTAATTCTTTAAAGATAACAAAAACAAAAGTCGTTCAGGCGATTTTTGGATTTGTAATTTGGTCTCATTGGACTCAGTTCAAAGAAATCTCTTAAATAACCTAGCATTATTTTTCAAAAAGTGCAGCTTGTTCCCTATGTTTTACAATTTTAGTGGACTGAAAAACATGATGTGAAAGGATTTTGTGACAATCTTGTCACTAAATCCTTCTTGTTCTTATTTCACTATCTATTTTGAGGAATTTTAAATAAATTCATGCGCCACTATATATTTAACATTTTAATAATAAATTTTCGAAATTAGAAAGTGACTGAAAATCAAAGATTTGATTTTAGCATTTTATTTCCGATTTTTAATATCAATTCATATTTAAAATTAAAAAATAAATTATTTATTCACAAATATTTATTAATTTCCATTCTTTTTTCTCACTTTTCTGTCTTTTATCCTTCTTTCTGCTTCTTTGAGTTGCTCACTTTTTTGTACAAAAAAGTATAATTCCTTCAAAATTAAAATTTTCCTTAAAATTTATTTTAAAAACCTCCAAAATTGTTGAAAATTGTTTAGAATCAATTCCCAATTTAATTAAAGGTTCTGGATTGTTTTTTAAATTAATTACATCTTTGGGGGAATTGTAAAGATTTAAGAGGTTTTCAAATATTTCAATTTGATTTTCTGTTTTATTGAAAATAACTGATTCACGTTGTCGCATACCCAAAAGTTTTGGTTTTCTTTAAAAAAATTTTCAAAAAAATTTTTTTAATTGTAAAAATTCTCAAAGGTGAACAGATATTGAAAAAATGCAAAAAGTCCGCAAAAAATTGTCCGCAAATTTTTCTAATAGAAAAAAGTCCGCAAAAGTTGTCCACAAATTTTTCAAATACAAAAAATCCGCAAAAATTTTCCGCAAATTTTTTTCCGAGAGTAAAAAGTCCGCAAAGTCTATCCGCAAATTTTTTAAAAAGAAAAAATCCGCAAAATTTGTCCGCAAATTTTGTATATAAATTTTCTTCTCCCAAATATTAACTAACCACCTTATCGAGCTTTTCCTTCTCTTCTTTCCTCTATCTGGAATATTTTTGTTTTTATCATTTTCTTCTTTTACAACTCGTTGGTTAGCATTACAACACATTGAGCATCTACCAAGTTTTCCACGAACAAACCCAAAAAGTTTTGAAACAAACTGAAAATAAAATTTAATATAAAATATTCTAATTTTCAAATTAATTTTCTAATTGTTTTTTTATTTAAAAGTCCGCAAAAGGAGGTCCGCAAATTCTTCCTCAAGAAAAAAGTCCGCAAAGAGACTTCTTTAAGGAAGAAAGTAAGATTAGGCTTGGCTAGTGTTTAAACATTAATTTAAGTTAGAACGAGCAGAACCGTGGGTAGCTCACTATGTACAGGTGTACATAGTGAGCTACCCACGGTTCTGCCGGACAGTTTTTTCTCGTAAAATTCTGGTCAAGACCTTTTAACAGATCAAACAAAGTTATTGTCTTCCCTCTATAATAGCTTAACTCTTTGTTTTACAAACAAAATTGTACTAAAATCTACTAAAATTTTAAATCATCCTTTTTAACAATTTTAATTTCCAAATTTTTGGTTTAATCTAATTTTGTGTAATATGTATATAAAATTAATTTTGAAAAAAATTGAAAAACTATTTTGCCGGAAGCTATTTTCGCTAATTTTGTTTTGGGAAAGTTTTCCTCTATTTTCTTTCCATCTTTAATTGTGAGGTTAATTTAAATTGGCGTTAAAAATTGCAAAAAAAATAAAAATGAAACTTTCTGTAATTTTATAAAAAAAATTTTTTTGTATAAGGGAAAAGAGAGAGAATGAAGGAGATGTTGGCTACGCCCGAAAATTGAGGCCAAAAAACATACAAAAACACAATTGAGCTTAACCCTTGAAAATTTGTCTCTTACAAGATGATAAAACAGTTTAGAAGGCGGCGGTTATAAAGACATTACGTCACGTTGGAAATTATTTTTTCACAAAATTTATGGAAATTGAGACCCTTGGAATGAGTGTTTTAATGGAATTGGAGTTGTTGGAGAAAAACCTCTTATAAACTTATTTGCTTGTATTTATTAAAATTTTAATTTTCAAATTATAGAGTAAAAGAGAAAACCGGAAGTAACCGATTCTTAGATGTCCTGATAGTTAGTTATTTATAGGAGCTTTCACTTTATGAACTTGCCCGAGCGCTGCTTTCACCCTCTCTTTTAATAAAGGGTGAAAGTTGCTTTCACCCTCTCTTTTAATATTTTCTTGAAAATTTAACAGATTTTCTTGAAAATTGGCTGATGAAAATGAAGAAGTGTCATCATTGCTTTTCCCTCATCTAGTAAGCGTCTTAAACTCTAGCTAGAAGGATCTTACTTCTTACAATAGGGATTTAATCTAATGTAGGGTAATCATTTGATTATTGTATTTTGATGCTTAAATACTAGCCAAGCTTTTAATCTTCCCTTCCTTCCAATAAAAATTTTTTTCTTTTAAAGGAAAACTTGCCTGCATTGAATTTTTGTTTAAATCTTCCTCTTTTTCTTTAATATTTTTATCTAATTTTTGAATAAAAGAATCTTTTCGAAAAGTAACAGATTTTCTTGAAAATTGTCTTTCTACTATAGCTTTTCTTTTTAATTTAATTGAAGAGGAAGACGAGAAATTATTATTTGAGGTAAATAAAGTTGAGGCTGATGAAAATGAAGAAGTGTCATCTTCTTCTAAAGGGAATTTTTGTTGACGATTTTTTATCTACAAAAAGGAAAGGAATTCGCTTAATTTGTTATAATATTTTTTCTTGGTTTTTGATAATTAAAAAAAGCACAGTTGGAATTTTTGTTTACGTTGGGTGGGGGTGTTTAGGCGCAGAAATTCTTAAATAAATGTTTCTTATCACTTTTTTGCTAACCAAAAAATTTTTGTTTATGTATTTAGAATGTACATAAACATTTGGAATTTTCAAAGAAACCTTTTAAATAGAAATCTAAAAAAATGTTGGCTAATTCTTGACGGATATATCTGTAAATTTTACTTTCAAATTTGACAATAAAGAGAAATTTTAACTAGTGTTGGGTATTATGCATTTGTTGGTTCCCGCTCCGAGCTCAGACTTTTAAAATCTTAGGGGGGGGGGGCTTCGTAGCTTGGCTTCGAAGAGCTTTGCTTCCTCTTCCGAGCCGGGCTTCGGAGCTAGCTCCCGGTGACACACCCAGCACTGATCTTAACTCAACCTTACAATTTCTACGTTTAGTTTCTACCGCTTAAAATCTGACATAAAAATGATCATTTACATTATTAGTTCCCTGTTCTTCTACAGATTCATTTACAAGTTTTGATTCTTCCCCAAATTCTTTTATTTCATCCTCGCAAGCAGTAAATAATTGTTTTTGCTGATTTATATCTTCTTGTTTTATTGTTTTTTCAAGGTCTTCTTCCTCCTTTTTACTATTTTTCTCTTCATTCTCTTCATTTTCCATTTAGTTAATTTTGAGAGAATAATTGAATCTGTGAAGTAAAAGTAAGGTAATTTGGCTTAAAACGGATTTGTTCTTGTATAATTCGGAGGCCAATGTTTCTGTTTTGTGGTTGATATAGTTAAAGAATTTAAAAAGGATTGGATGAAAGAATAAATTTTGCTAATTTTCGATTAAAATGTCTGAAGCTATTATAAAAACCGTTGATTCTTAATTCCCAACTTTACAAGCGCCAAGATCGTTTGTGTTCAAAACAACAAAGCTTCATGCTCATCCGCTGCCTTCTTCCAATGAAGCTCGACACCGAGCCTAAGACCAACAAGTCGACAACGCTTTACTCTCTACTGCTGCTGCTGTTGTATTCGTTGAGAATGTCCAAAAAAATTTAAAAAAGTTTAAGGTGTAAGACCCAGTTTTTAGTCAAAAAATTTGACAATAAGGATAGTTTGAGAGTGAAATATAAGGGTCGAAAATTGATAAAAAAAATGCTTGATTTCTTTGCCTCGTAATCCCTTAAAATCTTATTAGGGATAGATTTCCTTCCTTGTTTTTTAATCTTGTGTATTTTTCAATCTTAAATGGAGATAGTAGCCTTTTATTCTTAAAGGATTTTTGACTTATAACAGGCAAAAATGATTTACAGACTTAAAGACAAAAAAAGTCAGACAAATGGACAAAAATGGTTTAGCTTTTATAAAATTAGGAAAATATTTATTTTTAATGAAATAAGCAAAAAAAATTAAAAAAAATAAATTTGTGGGAAGTGAAAAAAAATAAATTTAAAATGAAGCAATTTAATTAAATATAAAACATTTTTATATGCAATACTTCCTTTTTTCTGTTTTTCCTAAAGAAAAGCAATGAAAGAGAAAATTTTTTTTAAAATAATTCGGAAAAACTAGAAGCTAATTTTCTCGATTTAAACAATTTTTATAAAAAATAACAAGTTTATTTTGGTTGTTTTTGGTGGTATTTTAGAGAGGAAAATTAATTTTCTGTGTAATTTTTTTAAAAATAATTTTAATTCTTGTTTAGCTTATTAAATAAAATTAAGAGTAGCATAGCTGGGGTTTTCTCAAATTTTTTTAAATTTATTTCCCACAATCCCTAAATCCTTTCAGCTCTTTCTGTTCATCTTAAAATTTCTCTCCGTGATTCTCTTTAAAAATAGCTTAGTTTTACTGCCCATTGTTTATAAAGACAAAGTGTTCCCACTTAATTAAATTTGGATATAGTGTAGTGTACCGGTGGTAAAAGTTCGGGACGTGACATATGTCATTCGATTCGTCTCGACGAGGTGAGTCGAACGGTACCACTCTTAATTTTAGGAAATGATTCTGGGTCGAGTTATAGGTCCCGAAATGAAAAACCATAGGGGGGAGTAAGCTCGATTTTGGGGTGAAAAATTCGAATATGCAAATAATAGCTCATTCGAAAGGGCTCGTCGAGCTGAGTCGAATGACACCAAAATCAGCTTGATTGTAAAAGTTTGGACAAAGTTACAATAGAAAAACAAACAACATAAACCTATGGGGCGTCGGCGAGGCGCTTGTGCAAAACCCCGCGCTTCGCGCGGGGTTTTGCGGCACGCGCCTCGCGGGGAGTCTACGGGCGCTGGGTCTGGGTCAGTAACATAAACCTAGTCCCTTCTCCCTTGCTGTGGATGTATTTGGGGCTCCAGTAGCAGCAAAAACCTCCACGAGCGCCATAGGTAAGGAGCTAAAACAAACGGTCATAACTTTGTCAAATCAAGTCAGATTTCGTTGATTTTGGTGTCATTCGACTCAACTCGCTGAGCTCTTTCGAATGAGCTATTATTTGCATATTCGAATTTTTCACCACAAAATCGAGCTTACTCCCCCCTTTGGTTTTTCAATTTTTCGGGACCCATAACTCGGTCCAGAATCATTTCCTAAAGTAAAGAGTAGTACCGTTCGACTCAGCTCGTCGAGACGAATCGAATGACATATGTCACGTTCCGAACTTTTACCACCGGTACACTACACTACAGCCTTAAATTTAAATAAAATAACCCACTTTGGGGTTAGCACATTGTTTATTCTCCAAATTTGGTCCTTTCTACAATGGTAAAGTTCCTATTCAACGAAATTTTTTTGAAAAAAACCCATTCAAGAAAATTCAACAAAAACCCTCCAATTCAAAAAATATGCAGCCATGACTTGTTCCCTAATTATATCCGAGGTCAATTAATTTTCAATTAAAATTTTTTCTCTAAAAAGAGCATGGGGGAACTCTTGGAATTTATTTTTTTAGTTTGTAAAAAGTCAATATTTCAAAAATCTTACTAAAATTTTATTAGAGACTTTATTTACTACGTGTGGGAGATTTTTTTAAAGAGAATTTGACGAATTTATTTTTGATGATTAATATATAAAAATAAATAAAATAATTATTTAAAAATTTTTGAACGATGGTCTTTTATTGTGACGAAAATTGTTTGAGAAAAAGAAAAAAAATAAATATTTTTATTTAATTAATGTTAATGACGTTAAATAGGTAAATATTTTTTTGTTAAGAGAGCAAAGGTTTTTAAAATTATTTTTGAATAAAAGATCAACAGGAAGGGAGTTTTGAATTGATTGAGAGAGTGTTTTGTGACGATTGCAGATTTTTTCAAAAAAAAAACATGCAATGGGTTTTGTAAACGAAACTAACGAAAAAAAATAAATCTGTGGGTGTCCGAGCTATAATTTAAATTTTAAATTGTTCGCAATTACTCAAAAATGTAAAGGGGATGGAGAAGAATATAGGTGATACTTTTTGCAAGTACCGGATTCAAAGGAAAAGAAACGGACCTTGAAGGGCAACATAAACAGTCATCCCAATGTAGAGGCCCTTTAGATATAACAAGCCTTTTATCTGCCTTGTCTAAATTTTCTCTCTGAACTCTCAGCTTCTTCTTTGGTCCCTTCTTCGATCCCTACAATCATCATTGATGGTAAACATAAAAAACACTTTCGAAATCACGCTTTTGATAATATAAAGATAATACTAAATAAGGGTTATCGGTTCAAATCCTAACTGATGAGGAAAAGGTTTCTCGGTTCAGTTCCGGATATCCGAAGAATTTCCAGCCCTATACCTAATAATGTGGTTTGGACCTAATTAAATTAAAAAATACTATATGTAATATTACTTTTAATTTAAGAAAAAACTTATTTAGATCAATTTGTATACATTTTAATTAAAAATGACAAATTAGTTTAAAATATCCTCAAAAAAATAATTTTAAAAATCTTAAAAATATTTTTCTCTTTCTCTTAATTTTTTTTTTCAAATTTTTTACACTTTCCTCAGTTTAAATAAATGCTCAAAAACATTTTTTCTTTTTTCCTCCAAAAATAAGGTAAAAATACGGGCTTTTTTTTAATCATTCCAAAAGTGGGTGAATAGACAAGGAGGGAAAGGGGGCCCTTATTTTTTAGTAAAATTATAGTTGCAAGAAGGTGAAAAAAGGTGAAAAATAAAAAATAAATATTGTTTGTAACCGGGTTTTCAATACAAAATTATTTTTGAAAAAAGAGGAAAGGGTCGACAACGTTACTGGAACAAAACCTGCCATCTTCCCCCCCCCCCCCCTTCTTTTTTTATTTTTGCTCTTTTTTCTTCTCTCAAAATCAAAATCTTCTTCTTCTCTTCTTTTCTTTCTTCAATACACAATTTTTGCCATTTTTCTTGTTACTCTTCAATTTTGTATTCTCGGTCGGTGTTCTTTTTTTACACAGCAGGAAGCCCCCATCCCTTCCCTTCACCCTTTGATTGCTCTCTTCCCTTTTACGTGTTCTCAATTCCTTTTGGCGGCTGATGGCAATTCTTCTCTTCTTTCCCTTTTTTGGGCATATTTGAAGAGTAAAAACTTGAAGAGACTCGAGGTCTTCTTTTGGCGAGATTGCTATTCAAACCTTTTCTTGCCCCTCCTCTGCCCCTCTTAGGCCATCAAGTCTTTCAATGTATTTTCTCGACCGCCCTCTGGTCCGCCGGCCATGTCCGCCGACCTCAACTAAAAAGTGGTTGGCCCTCTTTCGTCATTGCCCGCCCATTAGGGTATTTAACTGGTCCAAGTGAACAAAATAACTATCAGAAGGCTTTTAAAATATTTTTAAAAAATTATTTACGTTGCACAAAATTTGTGAAAAAAAGATGCGTTTTGATATATTTTTGTTGGTTGCCTTCTCTTTGGGAGTTGCCGTTAATTGCGGAGGTATTTTGCTTATATTACTTCTTGTAAAGCTTCGATTTCTTATTTGTTGTTATTCTAGTCGTGAAGAGGAATCAAAACTCCTATGGAGATGAGGCAGGAGCTGGAGGTGCCGCTGGAGCAGCACCGGCAGCACCAGCAGAATCAGCCGCCCCTTCAGGAGGAGAAGCAGCTGCCCCTGCACCAGAGGCCGCCCCTGCACCTGCACCAGCTGAAGCTGCACCTGCAGCTGCCCCAGCCCCAGAGCAAGCAGCCCCAGCTGTAGCACAACCTGCCCCTGCTGCAGCTGCATCTCAAGCTAGTGGATACAGGAAAAAACGCTCTCAAAACTCGTAAGTTTTTAAGAAATAAAATATCTGAGTTCAATTCGTTTTTTATCTAGCTATGGAGATGAAGCAGGACATGCAGCTGGAGCAGCACCAGCAGAGGCAGCTCCAGCACCAGCAGAATCAGCCGCCCCATCAGGAGGTGAAGCAGCACCTGCTGCTGCCCCTGCACCTGAAGCTGCCCCAGCACCTGCAGCTGCCCCAGCCCCAGAGCAAGCAGCACCAGCTGTTGCTCAACCTGCCCCTGCCGCTGCTGCATCACAAGCCAGCGGATACCGCAAGAAGCGTTCACAGAACTCGTAAGCTTCAAGAAATTGTGTTTTGATTATATATTTATCATTTAAGATACGGAGATGAGGCTGGAGCCGGAGGAGCCGCTGGAGCAGCACCAGCAGAATCAGCAGCGCCAGCAGGAGGTGAAGCAGCAGCCCCAGCTGCCACTGGATGCACAGAAAATTGCGCCGCAGGCGGTGAAGCTACAGCCCCGGCCGCTGCTCCTGCACCTGAAGCCGCCCCAGCAGCTGCCCCTGCACCAGAACAAGCAGCACCTGCTGTTGCACAGCCAGCACCTGCAGCTGCACCATCACAAGCTAGCGGCTACAGGAAGAAGCGCTCTCAGAACTCGTGAGTTATAAAAGCAAAGGTTGAAAATAACTTAGTAATTTCTAGTTATGGAGACGAGGCAGGACACGCAGCTGGAGCAGCACCAGCAGAATCTGCAGCTCCGTCTGGAGGAGAAGCAGCCGCCCCTTCCGGAGGTGAAGCAGCTGCCCCTGCCCCCGAAGCCGCCCCTGCACCTGCACCAGCTGAAGCTGCCCCAGCAGCACCTGCTCCAGAACAAGCAGCCCCAGCTGTCGCCCAACCTGCTCCAGCAGCTGCACCCTCTCAAGCCAGCGGATATTAAATGTATTTTGAAAACCGGAAACAACTTCAACATCCAGGCGCGCATATTGCTAATAGCCATTATTGTGAAAGATATCACTGCCTTCCTTTCACCCCTCCTCATTTCTTCCCCCAAAATTTGTTTTCCTTTTCATTCTCCCTCCATCACTTTATTTTTTATTTTCTTCGAATTAGAATAAAAAATTTTTATAAATTTTTTCCCCAGTCATTTTTTAAATCGCCCCCGTCGGCGATTTATAAATATGTTTTTTTATTTTTTTATTTGACTTGAACCAAATTGGATAAAAATAAAAAATATTTTTTTGAAATTATTATTGGAAAAATATTAAATAATTAAATGTCTAAAAAATAAATAATTAAATTAAAAACATTTAAATATATTCCAAAATTGATTTAATATAGTTTTATTAAATTAAAATTTGTTTTGACACTAAATGGATTCGAACCTCTTACCTTCACCTTATTAGAGCAAAATGAGAACCAACTTAACCACTGCACTAATTAAAATAATTAAATAAGAATGTCTGCACCGGAACTTGTCTCTCATTATTTGTATAGTCAACACACACTCTCTCGTCGTTGTCTGACTCAAAATCCGGAAAATATACACAGAAATGACAAGTATATTTCTAACCGGATTTTTTCGAATTTTTATCTTAGAGAAAAGTTGGGAAAGAATAAAATCTAGTTTTTATTTATTTACTGGCCAATACTTTAAAGATTAGCCGTTCTTTTAAAGAACTCTTGTTGTGGACAAAAGGAAAAGAAGAAAAACAAACATTTATAAATTCATTGTTCTTTACAGTTTAGTTGACAATTAATTATTTTTAAAGAAAGAATCGATTCAACTATTTATTTTGTAATTATTATGAATTTTGTCTGTAAAATATTTTTGATTTTATTGTTGGTTATTGTAAAAAGTTAGTTTTTTAATTAAAATTTTGTAAAATCTCTACCCAGGTTTGTGAAGGCCTCAATTAAAGAACAAAAAGTATAGGTATTTATGTTTAAGTTGTCCCCAATTATAAGTAGAACAGGTTCTTCTACCTCGGACTTATTCTTATACTTCAGAAAAATATTAGGAATCCTGCTGATATAGAAAAATAAATTCTCGATTTGAGAAACCGAAAATAGGGACAGCAGATCACTCAAAGCATAAATAACTAAACTTAAAAATATAAATAAATAACAAGTCGATTTTGGTACCATCTCAGGTTGACGGGATACTTAGATAATGGCAAAATTGTTTAGCCCGCTTTTATCGAATTCATAATTTCCCGGTTATACCGTTATGTGGAAGATTAATTAATGCAAATAAGCTCTCAACTTTATTTTTTTAATTGTCACAAATTATTAAAAATATGTATAATTTAGGGAATGAGGCAAACGAATTCAAAACACCTTTAAATAACCAAATAAGCCATCCAGATTCATTTAATAATGCAAATAATAAAGACGAACCGGCAATCTCAATTGGGCCCTGTGTTAATAATCTTTGCCCTAAAGGCTTTGAATGTATTGAAAATACTTGTTTTAAATGTAATATATTTAATTTAAATTAAAATTTATTTTTAGCTTTGGAAATACCCAAAACTGACCACATTCTTTCGATTGGACCTTGTGTAAATGCAAAGTGCCCTGAAGGTTTTAGTTGTTATGAAAATGATAGGCAATGCTATGCTAATTAAACGGAAAGTACTTTTTATGAAGAGACAAGATAACAGTTATTATGTCAGAAATTCCATTGGTTGTCGTTACGACCTTAATTGTACAATAACTCTTCACATTATAGTCCATTTTTTATCCTATTTTTAAAAATAACCTTTTCAGGTTGTAAGATTTTTCGGAAATCAACTGTCCAGTATATCCCCAAATTTTGTAACCTCATATCTATAGCTTTAAACTTTTTAAATATCCCATGGAAGCATGATATTACTATAAGGGAAAACGGACATGAACGATCTATAAGCAGTCCTTAATTATTCCTAAACAAACTTTTTTCTTTCCTCATTATTTTTTTAAATCACAATTTATATACATAAAATACAAATATTGTATACATTAATTTACAAATAAAAATATTAAATTTTCCTCTCATTTTTATGTTTTCTCCACATTTCTGTTGAGTGGAAGCCAGTCAGTAACCGCCTCAAAAGGGTCAACATCATATTCATCATTTTGTTCTACTTTTAATTTTAAAGGTTTTTTAAGTCCTTTAAATTGTTTTCTTTCTTTATCTCTTAAAAATTAAATTTAAAAAGAATTTTTTTTCAAATTTAAAAACTTTATTATGTCAGCATTCCAATTTAATATTCCTTCTGCTGTCTCAAAAGGGTCTGTATTTGATACTTTTCTTCTTTCCATCTCTTCGTGAGTTATTGGTTTGAGTTTCTATGTGAAATTAATTTTTTAATTTTTTTAATTTTTTAATTTTATTTTCTTGTATTTTGTTATGAGTTCTGACACATGGTTTTGACCATTTTGTTCATTTTACCCTTTTAGGCATTTTGTCCATTTTTACCCTTTTAGGTATTTTGTCCATTTTTACCCTTTTAGGCATTTTGTCCATTTTTACCCTTTTAGGCATTTTGTCCATTTTTACCCTTTTAGGCATTTTGTCCATTTTTACCCTTTTAGGCATTTTGTTTATTTTTACCCGTTTGGACATTTTGTCGTTTTAAGCGTTATATTTTTACTTCAAAATCTATTTCTTCATCTCCACAAATTTTTCTCGACTACATTTTCACCATCCTCAAAAACTTTGAAGAGGATTGAAAATACAAACCTTCAGGCTATTTATTTTTGTCTAATGCCCCCTTATCGGAAGTGTAAAAAATACAAATAAAAGGGTTTACCTATTAATTGATAAAAAAAGAAAATGTTCCACCTTTTTTTACTTTTATTACGCGCAAAAGCAAAATTATTTTTAATGTTTAATTTTTCTATTTTACGTGTAAAAGGGAAAACCTTTACAAAACTGGTTATTTGGAAGAAAAAGTAAAAATTTGAAAAAGAAATGCAAAAAGAACAAAAATGGGGAAGAGAAATTCTTAAAAAATAATATTTTTTGTATAAAATTACTCAGATTTCGGAATTAGAATGTTCACAATTAATTACATATTTGGTGTTATTTTTACCAGACTGGGAATGTCGTACGAGAATCGATATTTCGAAAAATAACCGAGATTTTCGATCGAGATCGTGTCTCGATCTCTAATTTTTACAAATTTCCGGGTGTATAAAAAACCAGTTTAAAAAATTTAAATAAAAAATAAAATTATGATACATAGGCTGAGTTAAGCCGAAACCCGTTACTTCTTTTTCAATCTTACCCATTCTTGGTACTATCCAAGACCTAATCGCCTTTCTGTTAAACTATTTTCGTTAACGGTGAATTGTATGACGCTGAAATGTCTAAAAACGTTTCTTTTAATTATTCACGCATCAATAAATTTTAAAATAAATTTTTGTTGGATTTTAAATTAATTTTTTTGCAAAAAATTTTTTTAATTAAATTAAAATCAATTTTCTCTTTTTTAAATTAAATTACGCCCAAAATTAATTAACATTTTTTAATTTTTAATCAACTTACATCAGATAAAAAAGTTGCAGGTCCCCGTTCATCTGTTCGGAAAAATTCCAAACTTGTTGTAGAAACTGTTTTGGAAAGGTCAAATTAATTAAAGAAAATTTTTTTGGTAATCTAATTATTTATCCCCCTCCCCCTTTCCAAACTTTTTTGCAAACTTGTAGATGTTAAGGGCATTTTTCTTTCTTGCATAATTACCGTAAATCCTCTAGTAAAATAAACACTCTACGAGAGGATCGAGAAATACAAGCACTGTGCTTCAATTAGAGGATTTGCGGTATATAAATGAAAAGAAAAAGGAGTACTTTTTAAAACACTTTCAACATTTAAAAATTGGAAAAAGAATTTTTGCTATTTTAGATAGAGGCAAAATAAAATTTTAAAAAAATTTGGAAGCAGATAAAGAAAGGTAGATAAGAAAACAATGAAAAATCAAATAACTACTTCTTATCCTCTTATTTTTAAAATAAAAAATTTAAATAAATCAAAGGGAAGATTATAACTGCAATTTATTCATTAAACTCTAATGCCCTATGTGGTAGTGCGAAACTTGCGGACCGACTTTTGCGGACCATAGGTTTAGGTTTTTGTTTTTCTATCGTAACTTTGTCCAAGCTTGTACAATCACGATGATTTTGATGTCATTCGACTCAGCTCGTCGAGCTCTTTCAAATGAGCTATGTTTTGAGAAATTCGTCGGGTCTGCAAGTTTCGGTCCGCAAAAGTCGGTCCGCAAGTTTCGGCCTGCCAACTATGTAGTAGAATAATTTTTTAAATTTATTCCCACACAAATTACCTGAACGTGCTTGTGCCAAATAAAATAAATAAATTATTGAAATTAAATAAATTAATATTTTATTTATTTTAATCATTTTTTATTAAAGAAAAAGCTTTTTCTTCTTTTACAAAAATGAAAATGTTAAAAAGCAAAAATGGCCTTTGAAAAGCACAACAGGTTCCAGTAATTTAAAGGCGGGAGGACGTGGAACAGAAAAACAAAACAAAATTGAAAAACAAAAATTTTTACCTTGAAAATTATTTTTGTAAATGATTATTTTGGACAGTCACACAAAAAAATTAGTTTTTATTTTCGAAAAAACTAATCAACTTTTATTTTAAAAAATTTACAAGAGAAACAATACAAAATATGTATATAATAAACTCTCCGTTATAAAGACACATTTAGTATAGCCGAATATTTCCGTTGCTTGTTTTGATAAGGCAAAGAACAAGGGGATCTATCACGGGTTTAAAAAAATCGGGTCGAATTTCAGATAGAAAAACCCTGGTTTCGGGTAACTCGTCCCTAATAAACTTCCCATTATAACGACACCTTTATTATAGCCGAATATATCATCAGCTTGTTTTGATAAGGCGTGGGACAAGGGGATCTATCAGGGACTTGGAAAAAATCGGGTTGGGTTTTGAATCGAAAAAAATCCAGATTCCTTTCAATTCCTGCTGTGAAAGAAAGCCCAAAAACTGACAAAAGTAACATAATAACGAGAACATTTTATATAAAAAGTGGCGGTATATCAAGAGAATCTAGACAAGAAAGGGTCGTTTTATAATAAAATAAGAATCATCATAATATAAGAAAAAAAAGAATCAATTTAAATTCGTAATATTTAATTTTCAAGTCAAAAGTGAATTGAACGAGTGTAGTCATACTCAACAGTTGGAATTACTGCCTTAAATAAAAATTTTATTAATCTTTTTAAAATAAAATTAGAAAATGGATTTTTGAACTCTTTTTGTTTACTTTTAATTAATTAATGGCTAAAATTTATGAATTTGCGGCCGACGCCTACTTATGGATACTCTAATAATTTTTATTTGTAGTTCAACTGACCCGTTTGGCTTTGCTAACCAGGAAAAAACATTTTTTTGGGGTATTAGCCAAGAAACCGTTCTTTCTCAACAAATATACAGATTTTTAAATTAATTTACTACTAAAAGACTTTCCCCCTTATCTACCATCCGCCAAAAAAATCAACCCACTCGAAATAAAAATGTTTTAAAAAATTCTTTTTTAAACTAACCTGTACAAATTTTAGAAAAACAAACAAATAATCGATAACAAGCAATTCTTTCCCACTTTCCTGAAATTGTTCAATTAAACGTTTCATAACAGGTGCGTGTCTGCATGGATGGATAGTTGCTAAAGTTAAACCAGAAATGTGTGGATGCGATTCTAAAGTTATTGTTTTGTCGGCGTGTTCCTTAGAAAATTTAAAAAAAATAATTTTTAAATAGAAGAGGAAATTTTAAAAAATTAAAAAAAATATTTTGAAAGATTTTACACATGTTTGAGGAGGCATGTACTCCAACGCTTGGCTATAACTTTGTTCTAGATTTTCGATTCATAAACAAGTTATGGTTCAATACATTTCAATGAAATGAGCTTTGAGTGTTGATTTAAAATCTTCGCGACAAATTGAGGTGTAACCTCGTTAGGAGGCTATCTTCTAAGAGCTTATACCAAGGGGCCCGTTCAACCTTCGATATATAATTTCGAAAATTTTTAGTTTATCGTATAAAAAATTATCGATAATCTGTTGCCTATATTCGGTTCTAGGACAATTTTCGAAAGTTCCCCCTCACGCCCACTCGAAGAAACCTCTGGTCTCCTCCCGAAAAAATCCTGGTTACGGGCCTGCCGGACCGTCAAAGTCTAGTCCTTTTTGGAGCGGTATTTTTTCCCTTAGTTTTCGATTTAGAAATTTCAAAAAATCTCTTTAAAAACAACTCAATTTTGCCTTTAAGAGTTAATTCCAAACCTGAGAAAAATCTTCTTTCATTTTATCCACAGCTAAAGGAGAACCATTTTCATCATAACCAACTAACCAAAATCTTGGAACCTAAAAAGAATTTTTAAAATAATTAAAGAAAAACAAACTTGGTAATATTTATCATAAGTTATATGTAAATCATATCTTCTTGTTCTCAATAAATTATTTGAAGATGAAACGTCATTTGTTTCTTTAGTTGATTTATTTTGTAAAACAAATCTGAAAAATTTTTTTAAGTATTTCTAACTAAAATGTTGAAAATTTAAAATTTTAGATTCGCTGTTGGCTAAGGACAAGGTTACATTGGAATAAGTATAAGGGTTTCAATTTGAAACTTTCGAGCAGTCCTTTTTTGGTTTTCTGGTAATAATGAAGAATTGGGGACCTTGAAATTTATTTTTTCTGCTAATAATTTTGGGTAGATAATCGATAATTTTTAGGATGTCTCCCCAATTCTTCATTATTACCGGTTTTCTTAGCACAATAAACTATTTCTTAGCTAATAACTGAAAATAAAATACAAAATAAAATCAAAAAAACCAAAAAATAGTTCTCACAAACAAATCCCTTATAGCAAAAAAATCGGGAAATTAATTTTATGACGTAGTGTTGGTCAATAATATTTTACAAATAAAACATAAACAGAAAAATCATTCCAATTTCGTTACCATCGAGAAATAAGAGAATTTCCAACTTTTTAGTTTCATTTAGAATTGGAAAATCGAAGGGTCCGAGTACCCTTTTCTTATCGAAGGGTCCAACCTACTCTTTTTTAAATTATTAAATAGTAACAAAAACCTTGCAGGGTCTTCTTCTTCTAATAATCCACTAGATAAATATTCATCCAAATCAATAGGTTCCCCTCCTTCTTCCTCCTCTTCTTCACAATTTTTTTCTTCATTTAAATTGTTTTCTTCTAGATTTCCATCAATTTCATTATTCTCTGCATCCTCTAAATCTTTTGGAGCACAATTTGTTTCAAAATCAAAGTGATGAGTATCCACCCATTCATCTTGGTCATCTCCAGTTTCTGCAGATTCTTCTTTGATTATCTTAAGAAAAAATGAGTAAAATTATAAATAGAACACAAAAATTATAAAACATTTTTTCACAAAAATTTTTGCGGACAAATTCTTGCGGACAAAAATTTTTTCAGTTAGATTAGTGGTTAATTAATTATTTAGCCAGAACAAAAATTCCTTCTTACACATTTAAAAAATTAATTATATTCTCTCCTCCTATTCTCTTTTAGCGTTTAGACTCGTCATAACACATAATTTAAACACAAAATTAAAGACATATCTCATTTAAACGAAAAGTTCAATGCTCTTTAAGCTTACTTAAGTTAGTTTTTTCTAGATTAGAGGTCTGGAACTGAAATTTGACTGGATTTGGAAAACCTCTACTTCATAAGTTAGAGAATCTGGATACTGTCCGCAATAAATAAAGCCCAAAAATAAAGGGCCTCTTCAGATTCCCACTCTCTAATCGAAAACAAAGTTTCACTCTAAAAATTTTTAACGTCAAAAATTAAAGAAAAACCTTTTCTTTAGACTCATCATAACCCATAATTTGAGCGCATCTTTGATGACAAGGCACTTGTTTGGTAATTAAAAATTGTTTGTCAACAGGTAAATAAGCACAAATCCTTAAAATAATTTTTAAATAATTTACAAATATAAAAAACCCATTAGAATCACTAGCTTTTGCCCAAGACCAAGTTGGACATAAATGAACTAAATGGTCACCAGCTTTAAAAAATTAAATTAAAAATTATTTAAAAAATAAACAAATTTCAAACCAGCAACAAATTCTTCGGGTGTAAGAACTCCAGTTTCTTTAAATTTGGATTCTTTAAGTACTGGAGTTAAATATTGACCAACAGCTAATGCAGCACTTTTAAATTGATTAACTAAATCGTTCATTTAAATCTATGTCTGAAATAGAAAATCTTTATATTTTTGGAAAAATAGCATAATAATCGGCACTGAAACACCCGCAATTTTTGAGTAGGGGACGATTCAGTGCCGCGATACAGTACCTCAGTATTCGGCTTTTTGGCCATAACTTATTGTCTGATTAATATTATTGAAATTTTTATATTGATAGGTCTCGGTGTCCTTCATCTATTTCATAATTGGACTGATCTGATCATTTTACAAAAAGTTATCACTAATAAACTATGTCACCGGGAGAAAAAATCAGTTTTCAGGCTGATTTAATATTAAGATATTGTTACAAATATGTTAATAATGTAATAACCTAACAATCTAAAGTATTTCACACTTTTTTGGGTCAAAAGTATTGAAAATTAAATTTAATTTTTTAAACAAAAATTCTGCAATTTTTAAAAGTAATTTTCTATGTTTATAAACTCTGTAAAAGTGAAATTTCGGACGAAAACAGAGTTAAATTTTACTGAAGTAGAGGAAGTGTTAATAGTTGAAAATTTATTGAATTCAAGTCCAATCGGATCTCATTATACATTTAATATTAGATTCTCAAAATACTCACGATTTTTCAGCTGTAAAGTCAATCTATTAATTATTTATCTTTAATTTTATTTAACTCAAAAGATCTACTAAATCTCGAAAAAGATTTTCTAATTGTATTTATAAGATATTGGAGGTACTTTAAATGAAAAAAGATATTGAAGGTAAGTGAAGGATTTGCTTTATATTTCTTTTTTATTTTCGGTAAAGTTCTTTAAACCTTTAAAATTTTTAACAACTCTTGGAGGCATTAATTTAATATTGGAAATCTTTTTATACCAAAAATATAGAAATATTTCTGAAGGAGAAACTACTAGATGACGGCCTTTGGAATAACGTCAAAAGAGTGAGGCACTAGCACTAGCATTTTTACACTAGCCAACGGAGAAATAGCTAAAGCCCTGTCCAGCTTTTATACCGACACTAAGTTTGGAGAGTTACAAGTCTGCAAAATTTTCACCTACAAAATTCCTTATACACAAAATCAAGCGTTTATCTCAAATTTATAAACTTAAGAACACACGAACAAAAAAACTATTTATTTACATAATGAAACACAAAATATACAATTATGAGGTCAATATACAAGCAAATACACAAGCAAAATACAACAACAATGAATAAGTATATCACAATGCGATATCACAGCAGAATATATCTCTCTGTCCTAGCGTCTCGTCGGCTTGTAGATCCGTCTCGATATCGCTTGTACCAGCCGTTCGACTGCTTCGACGTCCACGTTGATCTTGCCCGCATCAGCCTTGTTCTTTGCGTATCTGGAAGGGAAAAGTTAAAGTTTAAGAAGCTGACACGTGTGTTTTTTTATCGCTTACCGGAGAAAGACGCTGTAGATGTACAGGTATTGGTCCAAGGTTTGTACACTGCCAGCCCGTTGACGACGCAACTCTGCTACCAACTCGTAGAAGTCCAGACGATGTCCAGCGCGCAGGGTATTCTGAGCCAAGTAGATCATCACGATGGTCCCGGTTCTGCCAATACCTATAAGTCATAAAAGCTAGTTAAAAATTAGGTTTATGTAGTCGTTTACCTGCCGAGCAGTGGACTACTATCGGCTTGTATTTCCCGATGTAGAAGAGCAGTCGGAGCGCAGCAAGGTGATTCATCGGCACTCCACGATCGGGCCAACGTCTCCAATGGAAGTGTCGAACATTCGCCTGCCGCTTCGGATTCTCGCTCGTGACTTGAAGGCGCGTCCGAATAAGATGGTTGTCGTCCAGTGCCTCGGTATCCACGAAACGGACTCTTATGTTGTCGTCCCGACTTGTGATTGCCTGAAAAAAACAAAACCCCTTTATTTATGCTTAAATAGAAGAGCCTAACAGATTCCGGCGCATTATCCTTCGGCCAGTATTGATGACACTTGGGACGATTGAGCTCGATGGTGTCACACAGCATAACAACCGCCTCAACTTTCTCCTGCAGAACCATCTCCCAGAAGTCGCCGACAGTCTGCGGAAGCGGGCCCTGTGTACAAATGTACCGGCGATCACCTTAAAAATGGAAATTTTGTTATGTTTATAAAACATGCCAAGTTTCACCATGGCTATCAATCCAATTGGCGTGAATGTAGCGTCCGTTTGTCAGCGCGACCCGGTTGTTCTCGACACAGATAACGTCCCGATAGCGGTTTAGAGTAGGGTTGCTACAAAAGAAAAACAATTCTGCGTTAAAAACAATAAAGAAAAAAATCACCGTGCAAATTCAGGAGATGGTTCCGGTCGCGGCTGACTCTGCAAGCGCTCGAACTCGGACTCCAAGTCCGTCAGCTGCTTTTGCGAAGTTTCCTGGGCCCAGGCCTGAAGCTGCTCAATGAACGCTGCGTTTTCGTTGTTGTCCTCCACAGTCCGTGGTCTTCCCGGGCGTCGAACACTTGGGCGGCTGCGTGGTTGTCCGGTCTGCCCAGAAGATTGACGAGTTGTTCTTGGGGTGCTTCCGGAAGATTGGCGCGATGTCCTTGGATTGTCCTCGGAAGATTGGCGAGCCCTTGGAGTGTCCCCTCTGCTGGCGGTCACAATGTTGCGATTCCTTGATGTCATTGTAGACGAAGCTAGTCGAAGTGAATCGTAGAGTCGGTCGGTTGTTCTGTCGGTTTTTAGCCTGGCTTTTATAGGAGCTAGGAGGAGTTAGAAGTGCTGGTATAAACTCGTTAGTTTCTAGCTCCTATAAAAGCCAGGCTAAAAACCGACAGAACAACCGACCGACTCTACGATTCACTTCGACTAGCTTCGTCTAAAATGACATCAAGGAATCGCAACATTGTGACCGCCAGCAGAGGGGATTTTGATTTTGTGTGTAAGGAATTTTAGGTGAAAAAGTCTTAATTTTGTAGGTGAAAATTCTAATTTTGCATTACTTGTAACTTTATGTTGTAAAAGCTGAACTCGGCTTATAGCTATTTCGATAAACTTCACTAAAAACAGACTAGGTCACAGTTATTCTTAAAATGCTCATTTGATATTTTGTGTTGAAAAAATGGTCATAAATCTTCTAAAATAACTCAAAAATATTTTTTATTCAACTTCGCATGTTCGAATAACGAGGAATATTGTCTATATAATGGACGCAAGATTCTTATGATTTTATCCTTCCCCTATAGCTTAGCCTGCAACAGTGTCCTTGTCCTCTGTTATTATTAATGGAATATATTGAAGGTTAAAAATAATTCTTAAATTCTTCCTAATTTTCAATTATTTTTTGTTTATTTTCTATCAATTTTTTGATCAAATTACATTTTGCTCCCCAAAAAACTGACTAATCACTTAGTTAGAAAAGAGCTTTTACAGTTTGAGAAATTCGTCATTTCCTTTTTTCAAAAATTATTTTTTTAGTAGTTCCCCAAATTTATTTAAAATGTCTTTAAAAATATCAATTTCCTTCATTTAAATTTTTTCAAAAAAAATGTTTTTAAATTTAATTATTCCAAAAAAGCCTCGCCGTCAATTTCTTCCCCTATCCTTGTCTGAATGGGATTTACACTGTAGAAATAAACGGAAATATTTAAAATTAAATTTGAAAAGATCAAAAAGTTTGGAAATTAATTTATTTAATGAAGAAAATTTGAAGAAAAATTATTTGAATATTAAATTTAGAAATAGGGCTATTACAACAACAACAACAAATTATTTATTATTACCTGAAAAAAGAAATAGAAAACATTATCTTTCTGTGGAGGATAGAATAAGTAAGGGAGGGAAATTTAAATTTCTATAACTTGACTTGTAAAATACTTGGAGTCTTGAAATTTTGTTTGGTTATCCTTAATAATGTCTTTCAGCTTTTCTATAAATTTCAGAATTTTTGGTTAAATATCTGACAAGTTATGGCCAAAAAATCGACGAAAAACGACTTTTTAGGAGAAATTAGAAACATTTTTGACCATAACTTGTGATCTACTTTACTAAAAATTCTAAAATTTATAGAAGAGTTAGATAACTCTATTATCACCAATCAGGCAAAATTTTAAAGCTCTAGACCCTCAATTCTTCATTTTATGACTAGGCGCGCCATAAGGTTCCTGCGCCGAAACGTCTAATAATTTTAAAAAAATTCCTTTCTTTGTCTTTTTTTAAGTTTCCCTTTAGGTATATCTTCCTCAACATGTTCAGCTCCATCATTTACACCTTTTTATCATCACAATACAATAGCCCAACGAATTGCTAAACGTTCAAAATCTCTCGTAAAATTGTTTAATTCATTAAAATGTCAACGAAAGTCCTCAACAAATAATGAAAAGAATTTTAATTATTTTAATGAATTGGAGAAAAGAAAATCTTTATTAAATGAAGAAAAGAAAAAAGAAAAACCTTTAATTAAAAGAAAACCAAAATTAAATTTAAATACAACAAAAGAAGTTAATTGGCAACAATTATACCAATCACGTTTAAAATTAAAAATGAGCTCCACAAAACTTTAAAAGGAAGTGGGGAGATTCTGATATTTATTTATTTTTTATTAAAGAAATTCTGATTTCTTGGGATTTTTGTTTTTTCAGAATTTTTTAAAATTAATTCGGGGTCGGTTTAGTATATGCCCACCGAGATCGAAAATCGTTATATATACCATTCGATTCCTCTCACCGAGCTGAGTTCAAATATGCAGGAATTTTCTGCCGGAGACGAAAACTCGCAGAGATACAGGCCCCCGAAAATCGAAAAACCATAGGGGGGACCAAGCACTATTTTGGGGTGAAAAATTCGAATATGCAAATTATAACTCATTCGAAAGAGCTCGTCGAGCTGAGTCGAATGACACCAAAATCAACAAAATCCGACTTGATTGGACCGAGATATAGACCTCTAAAAATCGAAGATCCAAAGGGGCGATTTTTGGAATAAAAAATTTTTTATACAAATAATACCTCATTTGAAAGAGCTCGACGAGCTGAGTCAAATGACACCAAAATCACCGTGATTGAACAAGATTAGACAAAGTTATGATACAAAAAACAAAAAACCTAAACCTATGGGTCGTCGGCGAGGCGCTTGTGCAAAACCCCGCGCTTCGCGCGGGGTTTTGCGGCACGCGCCTCGCGGGGAGTCTACGGGCGCTGGGTCTGGGCTCGTAACACAAACCTATTCCTATCTCCCTTGCTCTGGACGTATTTGGGGCCTCCGTAGCAGCAAAAATCTCCACAGATGCCATAGGTAAGGAGCTAAAATAAAAGATCACAACTTTGTCCAATCAAGTTGGATTTTGTTGATTTTGGTGTCATTCGACTCAGCTCGAGGAGCTCTTTCGAATGAGCTGTCATTTGCATATTCGAATTTTTCACCCCAAAAAAGTGCTTGGTCCCCCCTATGGTTTTTCGATTTTCGGGGGCCTGTATCTCTGCGAGTTATCGTCTCCGGCAGAAAATTCTTGCATATTTGAACTCAACTCGGCGAGACGAATCGAATGGTATATAACTTGAGTTTCGATCTCGGTGGGCATATTCTAAACTACAGCCATTAATTCTGAATTTTGTTTCAAAATAATAAATATCCCATTAATTCTGTCAAAATAACAAAACGAAGTCCGAAAAAAAAGTCCGCAACCTTTATCCGCAATTATAATAATTAATTTTACAAAACTGGTTTACTCAAAAGAGAACAAAAAAGAGGGGATATTGGAGAAGACAAGGAGAAGAGAGAAGCAAAATATACCATTAATTCTGACATTTTCTTTATTGTTGCCACTAAAGGAAAATTAGAGGGAATTACAAATGCGAATAAAAATTGCGGATTTTGTTAACATATCCAAGAAATCCACAAATATTTTCTCGAAAATTTTTTAAATTATTTTCTAAAACAGTCTACTTATTTACAAATTTATGCAATAAAATCTAACGAATTTATTTTAAATAATATTAAAAATATGCCCCTAATTAAAGAATGTTCCTGTCAATTTCTGGTTCTTTTAACTTGGACACCAAATCTTGCCTTTATTTAGGGGCATATTAAAAAATAAAAATATGCAAAATTTTTAAAGTCATGTTCTCGTGAAAATTAAAAAGAAATTTTTAATTTTTTATTTGAATTTTTCAGCAAAAAAATTCAACGAGTCTCCACAATTGCATAATTCCCAAAACAAATCCAAGAGACTAGAAGACAACAAACAATTGCTTCTACTGTCATACCTTTAAATTAATTTTAATTTTTATTTATTTTATTTAATAAATAAAACAATTCACATACACAAAACCCTTTTCTTTTTGGGAATTCAAACAAATTTTTAAAATAACCAAGACCTAATAGTCGTCTGTTTCGAGACCAGAAAGGGAAGGTTTCGGTGAATTGTATTTTCGGTGAATTGTCCCAAAAAATTTCGGTAAATTGTCCTCCTGTGAATCATTTTTTCTGTGAAATTATCCCAATGTCTCCCATATAATTTTTAGTTTAATTAAGAAAAAAGCTCCTCACAAATAGTAATTCCAACCATAATTTTATAGTCTTCAGTACGTGAATAACGTTCATTACTAAACAAAAACAAAACACAAAGAATTAAAGACAAAACAGAAAGTCCAGCAATTATTGAATGTGTAATCATATCCTTTATTTTTCATTTTTATTTAAAAAATTTTTTAGAGAAAAACCGATCGATAGAAAGTCAGAAAACGATTGAGAACGGGCGGAAGTGCCCATCCTAGCAAAAATCCACAGGTCAGGACGAGCACAATAAATGTATTTACGTACCATTGCCAAATTGAATTTCGCAAAATAAAAATTAAAACGAGAACTACGAGTCCAATAATCTTTAAAAAAAATTTTTTTTCAAAAAATTTTTGAAAAAATTTTTTGAAAAATTTTAAAAAAAATTAATTTTTTAGAATGTGCGCTAAAATCCTTTACAACTCACAACGCAAAAAATTGGCGTTTTTCTACGTTGTAAAATAACCTTGGCGCACAGTCGATTTATTTCCTTTTAAGTTTATTTATTCACAACTTACCGCAGAGATTAATTTAATACTCCAAATAGGAATCATTCGAATTCTTGGACCAGTCCCTGCGACTGTCCTTGTTGTGACTGTTCTCGTTGTGACTGTTGTTGCCATTTTTTAAATAAATTTTTCTAAAAATAAAGATTTTGGTTAACAATTTAAATAACAGAAATAAATAATTGGATGAAGCAATATCAGGAGATGTTAGGTATGTGTGAGTGTATTATAAAAGCAGTCAGTAGAGATCAGTCTTGGTTGGCTGGGCCGACCATCGCGCTCGCCCTTAGTCATTCTTGCCTTTTGCCAGATTCGGCATTATTGTAGACTCGTAGATAGAGGGTATTGTGTAAAAAAATTGATAATGAGATTGATAATCAGAGAAAATTGATAATGAGAGAAAATAAAATTGAATGAGATAATGAGAAAATAAAGTTATTTTTGGAAATAAAGGTCTATATATTCTTGTCTAAAATATAAGAAATTTGAGGGAAAGACCGTTAGTTTTGGAAAAAAATTTGAATCGTCTTTTTTAAATAATTTGTGAGTAATACTATTTACTAGTAAAGAAAAAAATAGTAGTTTAAAGGAGAAATATTTACTAAATTTTAAAATACGACCAAAATAAATCGTTAAATTTCAAACTAAAAGAATATTTTTGAGCCTTCTCTAAAAATAAATTCAAGCAGCCATGCGCCCCAATAGCCAATTAAATTTTAAAGACTTAGGATTTAAAGACTTACATTTAAAGACTTAATTTTAAAGACCTACACAAAATAGAGGGTATTTTATAGGGAGTGAAGGTGAGTGAAGTAAGGAAGTTGTTGGATCCGGATCCGAAAAAGGACCGGATATCCGGTAATTTTCGGTTCGGATCCGGATATCCGAAGATTTCCAACTATCCGGCAACCTTAGAGTGAAGTGTATAAAATAGATGTCGAAAAAAATCTTTCGATTCTTTTTTTTTAAAAATAATTTTTTTAGGTGAATAATACTCATGAAAAAAAATTTTAAAAGAGAAAAATAACATTTTAAAATTACGTCCAAAATAAATCGTTAAATGTCAAATCAAATCAATTAAATGTCAATATTTTTCGTGTATCTTTTTGCTTTTTTATAAATTAAATAAAATCCAAAAAAAAATTTTTTAATAAAAAGAATGTTTTTGAGCTTTTTTCTAAAAATATATTTATTTCAATAGCCATGTGGCAGAAACAAAAAGAGCTTTATGTCAGAATAAATAAAAATAGAGAAAAGAGAAATTTATACCAGTCAATAACCAAAAAGAAAAAGAAATTACTTAAAGAATGTGTCTTAAAAACAAAAGATTTTGCGGACAAACATTTGCGGAGTAAAACAAAAATTTAATAAACTTAGGTTACAACAAGTCTTTGATGAGATTTTTAGATAGAAAAACATAGAATTTATGTTAAAAATAGAGAATAATGTTTTAGAGACCGAGCTGTAAGGGAGGGTCGTACGAGAATCGAATTGATATCTCGAAATCTTTATTTTCCAGATAACCGCGATTTTTAGCCGAGATTTCGTCTCGGTTTCTAAATTATATTTTAATAAACATTTTCACACTATGCTCCGTTAAAAATGTGTTTTAAAAAATGAAAAATTAATAGTAAATTTCTCTCTTTTTATTTTTAAAATGTAGTAAGTAAAATAAATTTATTTTTGAAGCTCTCAATTTCTTCTGTTAAAAATTTAAAATTTAAAAAGAAAATAAAAAATAAAAAAAAATTTTTTGTTAAAAACAAAATTAAAAACAAATAAATATTCACATATTAATTTTTTTATTAAATTTGAAATAGTCAATAAATTAGAAAAATCCATTTTAAAAATCTCTCTCATACTTTATTAAAAAATTTGACACTTCCTAGACAAGATATTGTTGACATTAAAGGCAGTTCTCTAAAAAAAATTTAATTTTTTAAAAAAACATCATTTAATTTTATAAAAAGTTTTAATTATTTTCTCCCATTTCCTTTACGTTCACTCACCGAGTATTGTTTTAGTTCGAATAAATAAATTTCATGGATATCTAAAACCAGCCCAAAAAATCTCGAACCGACAACCCCCAAGAGTTATACAAATTAAAAACTAATATTTTAGATTATTTTAAATTCCCTTTAACTGAAATCGAAAATTACCAAAAATTGAAACCTTGTAGGTATAACTAGGGTTGGGGGCCCGGTTCATTTCGAAAGATCGAATCGGGCATCGAATTTTGGCCCGAAAAAGACCACGGTTCGATAAAAATGGGCCCCGAAAAAAACTCGACCGGTTCGGCTCGAAAAAATGACAGAACGTCGGTTTAGTTATAAAACTACTTTTTTGAAATTATATAAAATAAAATTAATTACCCAATCCAAGGAACTCCAGCCATTTGTAAAAACATTCTCCATTCAAAATCAACATCCTTTTCCAATATATTTTTATTTTTTCCTTTAATTTCTTCAAAATCATGTTCATTTCTAATTTTTATAACCAATTTTTTTAGTTTTCTAGAAACATCGTTTTCAACATCAAAAATATTCATATCTCCTTGTCTTTCAACAAAAAGTAATATATCCAGTAAAAGACCCACCAAACGGGCATAAATACGACAATAATCGAGTGGATACTTAAAAAAATTTTTTTAAAGATTTTTAAATCTTTTAATTAATTTTTAAAATTCGAGAAAGAAAATTAAAAAAACTACGAGTTCCCTCTATAAAATAATTGGGAGGTTTCAGTATCCAACAGAGATTTGACCGAAATAAAAAATAAATTCACTAGCACTATTTTAATTTGTCATAAAATAACCCAAAAATAAATTTTTAACTTTGGATTTTGAAAAACAAATTTAGATAAATATATTAATTGGTAAAGAATAACTTGAAAAGCATTTCAGAAAAAAATTGAAAATATTTCTTATGAAAGAAATTTAAAAAACCTCTTTAGGATGGAAATGCATCAGTAAATCCTGTACAATAACCGTTTCCAATCTTGTAGAAATAAGTTCACGAAAATTGCCAGCTTCACGGCTAACCGAACACAAAATTAAATAAGCCAAAGGATAATTATCCAAATCTTCCATTTTCTCAATTACATTATTTATTCTTGGTGTTGTAGGTAATTGATTGAAAGTAGACAAAGATTTTTTGTTATTTGTGATTTTTAAAGTTTTGGTTGAAACATCTTGAAATAAGTGTTGTTGATCTTTTACTGTGTCTAAATTATTTGCACATAAGACTGCATAATCATATTCTAACAAGGCAAGCAAAAATTGTTTAAATTCTAATGGAAGTTTGTCGTTTCTGGAAAAAAAAATTTTATTTTATGAATTTGGAAGGAAATTTTAAAAATTATTAGAGGCAGGGGAGCTTCTAAAGCTTTCCTAATTTTGACATATCTAACAAATTTGGAAAAAAGCTACAGAAATTTAAAAAAATAGGGCAAAATGAAAAAATGTTGCTTAAAGGAAAAAGAGCCAATCTACTTGATAAGCCAAAAAAAGAAACCTCAAAAAATCTAGTCTTATTAGATGAATTATTGGATAGTTAATAAGAAAAAGGAGATTATAATACTTTAGAAAATCCCGTAAAATTAAAAAATAAAATTAAAAATTACTTGAAATATTTGAGAATTTCTTTAGAAAATTTATCCAAAGTTTTAAGCAAATCATGGTCAGAATAAACCTCTTTAAAGTCAGAAAGTATAATACACATCCATTCCCATCTATAATATGCATTTATTGGTGGACGAGTTTCCAAAATTTCCATCAAAAAATTAATAACTTCTTTTCGATGAGATTTAAATTGCTCGGAATTTTCCTGAAAGAAATTAAAAAATATAGTCAGCTTTTGAATAAAAAAACAGAGCCTCACTTATAATACTAACAATAAATATATCTACATAAATCTAGATACGTTACAAGTTGGTTTAACTCTAGGCAGGGAGCCACCTAATGTAAGCGATCAACACTATTTAAGGCACACCTAATAATAAGAAGTGAAGTCAAACTTGTTGAGGATCCCTATAACTTTTCGAAATGGGGGTCAGGGCCAGAAAGGAAAAAATAAGTAAACGGTTTTTGACCATGCTCTACACGATGGCATAAATTTGAAAATTTATGGTCATAGTTCGCGATGGTTCCTTGTTAGTATAAAAGGCTGACATATTTAGCGTTAGCCAGTTATTACTCGGACACCCCGCAGTCAAGAACATAAAAATCTTATATAAGAATTAGAAAATTTACGTGTAAAAATCGTCTAATGAGTTGATCTATAATTTCTTTAGTCATATTGACACCAAAATTTTGTCTAAGTTCATTTAGAATTGATTTGAGTTGAAAATGTTTTAACTTAAAAAATTCAAATAATTAAGAAAATATTTAAAAAAATTAAACGTCAATATCATTCATGGCGGTAGCATCAAATCTGCTTTCAAATAATTTATCTAGTCGATGTTCATCCATAATCTGACTCACATCGTTTTTTGATGTTGAAGGAAACGAAGACTAAAATATAAAATATAAGATTTTTCAAAATTTCCAACCTCTTCTTTTATTTTTCTTCTCATTTTTTCGACAAGTCCGAAATTTGCTTTAGTCCAATTTAAATTAACTTTTTTTGATTCTATTGATGAAAGAAGTGATTTAATATTAAAATTTTCCATTTGTCAAAATAAATTTTTCTTAAAATTATTTTAAAAAAATTTAAGAAATGAAAAAAAACGACACAAAAAATAATTTTTAGCACTTATTACCATTTTTATAAGTTGGTATTTTGTAATAAATTCTCTTGTATTTATATCAATTTGCTTAATTTCAAAATGTAAACTAGTGGAAATTTTTACAAAATACATACGATTTTATTTTTAAATTATTCGATTTTAGAATTCTTAATGTTAAATTTTCGATTACACCCTTCAACTTCATTTTTTCGTTATTTTTCTAAAAGAAAAGAAGTTGAACGTTATTTGGAAAGACAAGCAAACGATCAATATTCACGCCGTGCCAAAGAACATTCTTACAGAGCTAGAAGTGCTTTTAAATTGTTGCAAATTAATGAAAAATTTAACTTTATAAAGCCAGGTAAATGTCTAAAATTTATTTTAAATGGTTTTTTTAAATATACGAATGCAGAGGATGAAAATTTTAATAAAACCTTGATCTCGATTTTTGGCAACGATTTACTTGCTTTCTATAAAAATTAATGAAATTTGAAAAATTCCCTAGGCGTGATTCTGGGTAATAGTGAAGAATTAGGTAGACACCTTAAAAATTATTTTTTTCTGAAAATAATCTTGGTTCTTGACCAATTCAAGGTTTAGATCCAGATAAAGCCCATGTTAAGAATGAATTTTTTAAATTTCAAACTTTGATTTGTTAAACTAAATTGACTTTAAATTTGTTTTTTTATTTCAGGTCTTGTTGCACTTGATGTTGGAGCAGGTTTTTATATATTTCAATGCCTCCTTGATTTTCTTTTATTTTGTTAGCTCCTGGTTCGTGGTGTCAAGTTCTGAGTGAATTAATTTTCCCATTAAATCCGTTGCATTCAAATCAAACTGAAATTAACAAGAATGGCCTTCAAGAAAGTCAAGATGGTTATATTTTGGGAATTGATTTACTTGTAAGTTTTTGGTGGGAATTTATTTTAATTTTTTGTTAACTTTAAACTTTCTGGCTTATTTATCAATTTTCCCCTTTCTACTCATGGCTATAAATAGTTGGTGCTTGTTATATACCCACATTTCATCTTTTCTGAATAACTTACTAGCCATGGGTAAAATGGAAAATTGGGGAGAAATAAAAAAAGGACCATAAATTCAAAATTACCCAATTTTCTTTTTAGCCAATTTCGCCGATAGATGGGGTTGATTTACTTTGTAAAGCAGACTTTCTTAAACCTGCAACTCAAACAGAAATTATTCGAAGGCTTCAAGGAAGACAAGTTAATTTATTATTGAGTGATATGGCACCAAACCCTATAGGTTTATTTTTTTATTTTTAAAATTTATAAAAAAATGATTTTTTAAAGGAGATTCTAGAGTTGACCATTTTCGTATAATTCAATTATGCAAATCATTACTAGATTTTGGAACAAAAGAAAACTCTATTGACGGGAAAACAATTTTAGCAAAAGACGGAATATTTCTATGCAAGGTTTTTTTAAATTGTCGTTCCTATTTTCTTCCTTCTCCGCAAAAATTTTTTCTCTTGAAAATTCTTAAAAAATTTAAAAAAATCTCTTAAAATTTTTTTTTTGCAGATTTTCGACGGCCAGGACAGAAGCGAATTAAAAAATAATTTGAATGACTATTTTCATCAAGTAAAATTTATAAAACCGGATGCAAGTAGAGACAACAGTTCAGAAATGTATATTTTTGCTTCGGGGTTTAATAATGACAAAAGAAGACGATTAAAAAATGATTAAAAGTTGTTTTCTGTTTTTTTGTTTTTAAATAAATATTTAAAAAAAAATAATTTTTTGTAATCTTTTATTAGTTTGAATACCCCGAATCTAATAAATATTTTTATTTTTTTTATTAATTTGGTTTTTGCGGACACTTTATATAGCAACGTGTAATTAGACAATTGGTTTTTTTGGAGTGTAGGAATGATGGTATTTTTGTAGTGAGGAGAATTGCAACGTTTATTTTTCCTTAATAAAGTCAGTTTTTTGTGAAGGTTTTAATATTAGCTATTTGTCCGCAAATGTTAACAATTGTCCGCAAAAATTAAAATTTTTTTAAGGAAGAATTTAATCATTTTAAATGTCTGAGGAGGCTTCTCAATTGGAAAAGAATGCTGAAGAACTTAAAAAACATGAAGAATTGCTTTTACGAAGTAAAGTGATGGAACGAGTAAATAAAAAATTAACTTCCGAGAAGAATGAATTGACACGCAAACTTCACGCAATTAAAAGTTTTAGGCGTTAGTTTAAATTTAATTTTTATTTGGCCAAAGAAAATTTTGATTGGGTTTCTTCAGGGTTGTCTCGGGTCGAGAAAAAAATTCTGGTCGGATTTTCAAAAATTTCCTCGGATTGGGTATTTGGTCCTTGTTTTGGGCTCGGGTGATTCGAGACATATCTATGTTTCTTTCGATCTTCATTTCTTTTTGATTTACCCGTGGCTTGAAAGAAATATCATTTAATTATTCGATAATAATTATTGGGGTAACTATTGATACAAAACAAAAAATTGTTTTGAGGTAAAATAAAAGAAATAGACAAAAAGAAAACTTAAGAGATACCAACCAAACTTTGTAAAAAAATACTTTAATTTTATTTTAAAAAATTATTTTTTAAGCATTACAAGGCTGTATTAAACTTACTTTGGAAAAATTTCGCATTCTTGCGTTAAATCCAACACTTTTGGCTATTTATTCGGGACCTATTCAACTGGGTGGTTTTCATTGGAAACTTTGCGCTGAACGGAGGTTTTCTAAAAAAATTTTTAAATAAAAAATTGAAATTTTCAGTGTTGACAATTGGTTGGGCCTTTATCTTTGTATTTATGTGCCAAAAAGTTGTCCGGAGGAATGGGAATGCCGTGTCAATTTGTTTGTTTTTTAATTTTATTTTTTCAAAGTTAACATTTTTATAACTATATCAGCAGAAATTTAATTAGGTAACCCGTTGTCCCCGTGGTGTAGTTGGTAGTGGTTTAGACTTTCTCTTGTAGGGTTGAAGGTTCGAATCCGACCACTGAAAAATTTCTTTAAAAATTTTCTTTTTCAAAATTAATTTATAAATTTAGCACTTTTTGTATGAAACATATAACTGATGTTGATGCTTGCATTCACAGAAGTAATGGAAAACCTATTGTTTTTTCGAATGCTTTGGGTCGTCGTGGAAGGAGCGGTTTTGCTGACTTTGTTGGAATTTATGTATAAAATTTTCTTTTAATATTTTTATAAAAATTAAAAATAAATTTTTTAAGCATTTGCTCGATCCTCAAAGCGGTAAATTTTTATCTTTACATATTTAATTTTGAATTTGAAAAAAAATATTTAATATGAACATTCGGAAGTAGTATTACAAATTATTAGATTTACGTTTAGGGTTTCTGGGTTTCTTTCAAGGATTGGGTTCTGTCTCGTTTTAAAGAGCAAAAGACGGAAGAAAGTAAAGTCGTAGTTCTGAGAAAGTGGGGGCGGAGACCCTTGTAACCATTTCACTTTTAAGAAATCGGAATAATATCTAAATACCAAGTTTTCTTAAAAATAACCATTTTCGGATTCTGGTAATTCTAACAAAGATAAATTTCTGTGAAAGAAAGAAAAAATTTTTTCTTCAAGTTTAAATATTTATTTAAAAAGGTTTTGCTGATTTGCAAGATTGTGTTAAAATGGGTGTCAGTTTTACTATTGTTTATTCAACTCAAACTTGAAAAAAAAAAAAAATCAAAAATTTGAAAAAAAGTTTGGAGATCTCACTCAGCAATTCTTTTTTTACTTCTTGCCTCAACTTTCTCTTAAAAATATTTATTTATTTTTTGTTTTGGGTGCCTTTACCGGAATTATTTAAAAGATTTTTTTGTTGTTTTAATTTATTTAAATGCAAATAAGCATTCCGGTCCTTTCAAGTTGTTTTTTTAAATTTTATTTTTGATAAATCTTGAAAATATTTCTGATATTTTTTTCAGTATTTAAATTCATATTAGGGGAGACTTTAATAGTGAAGTTGGACTTTACTCCAAAAGTCGGTCGGAATTCCCAGTTCCGACGTTTCGACTTTTCGTCTTCTTTCGATTTCCGAAACCGAAAATTACAAACTGAAAATTTTGATATCTCAGTTAAGATTAATATTCTTTGCAGGATCATTTTTTCTTAACATCATCAGAATATTAACAGTATGGGGAAGAGGATTAGTTTTAGAATTTTGAGGGTTTTTAAGCGGTTTGAGTGACTTGTAATCTTCAATGGTTATCTAGGATTTTTTATGGAATATTGCAATTAATATTATTAGTAGTTGTAACACGAATGGACGGGGATTTTCAAAGACAATAAATTTTTTCGGCTTTATTTATAAAGCATTGAAAAGCTATGAAAGCTGCCCGCCTGAAGGAAAGTTTAAAAGTTTTACAGAATAGTTGGTTCCCTAAACTATTTTCCTATTTGTTTTTCCTATTCTAAAAAAAGCAAAAAATCAAACAACAATTTATCACAATTAAAAAATAAACAAGATAGGAAACAAAGAAATATATTTATTTACAATAGACAATATCATCACTAGATATAATTATTAATCCCTCTCTCACATCTCCATTTATTCTTCAAGCTCCGGCAGCGTCTCGGTTTCCACAGGAGTCACCGTCTCATTATCCGATCCCTCAGTTTCCCCATCGTCTTCCTGTGTCTGCCCAACATCCACTTCAGCTGTAACCGACTTTTCATCTTCCCGTGCCGTGTTTGCACTTTGTGCCTGCCCAACATTCACTGGAGCTGTAGTCGACTTTCCGTCTTCCTGTGCCGTCTTTGCACTTTCAACACCCACTTGAATCGCCGTATTAACGTTCGGTCCATACTCCGAGTCTCCTGTAGTTATCACAACGCTTTGTGGTCTTGTCGACTCTCCATCTTCCCGTGCCGTCTCTGCGCTTTCAGCATCCACTTGAATTGCCGTATTAACTTCCGATCCATACTCCGAGTCTCCTGTAGTTATTACAATACTTCTTGGCTGAAAAAATAATTTGGATTTTTGGGAAAAAAGTTTCAAAAAAAGGTTTATTACCATTTTCTCTTCCCTTAGCTCATTTTCATCCTTCTTCATATTGAAGCAAATCCACCCCGCGTTTATGACGATCCAGCCAACCAGTAGAAGAATGAAGAGAAAACCCCAGACAGGCGAAGTTGACGACTTTGTTTCAGCTGAAGGAGCAGAAGTTGTCGTTGCTGTTGCAGTCTCTGAAGATGTAGTTGGACACTCACAAGGAGCAGACGTTGTAGTCTCTGGTTCCGGTGTAGTAGTAACCGTCGTTGTTGTAGGTGGCGGAGGAGAGACAAACAGCAGCTCGTAGTCCGGTCTTTCCTGAAATAAATTTAATGGGGCCCACAAATTGGGACAAAGTTACTCACAAATTGGACGAAGAGATGACATTTTTGCCTGGCTGGTGTACCCACAAGTTTCTTACCACTCAACACAACAGACGCACTCGCTGGAAGCAGGCTGAAGACGAGTAGACGTTCACCTTCCAGATTGTCATTTGTGATGGTCCATGTTTCTGGGGCAACGAAGGGAGTGTTCCTTGGAACGCATTTAATTTTGTCCACAGTCAAGGGCAGCACAGATGAGTCGAAGGTCTGCTCATGAGTCAAATTGCCTCCAAAGAGCATCGTGAATCTGTGGTCACTTTCTATCTCTATATCGATGGTCTTATCCTCAGAACCATCACTCTCGGCTTTATCCTTCTTGCCGGGAGTCACTTCGCCAACTGAAAGAACAAAAATACAATATAGGCATGTCTGTTCGAGTTTTATTTTACCTAAACGGGTGAACGCGTAGTAATAATAATCCGTTCTGGTCCAAGAGACTTCAAGAATCGTCCACGGCATGCACAATCCACACGCCTCTTTTTTCTTACATATTTCCTCGTGAGTATAGATTGGACCTTTGCTGAGCCTTTCGACATCCTTGTTGTTTTTGCTGTAAACGAAGGGCATACTAAAAAGCAGAAAATCAAAATTTTTCACTAAACTCAAAACCTACGTGTTGTTAAAGCTATCCTGCACTTTGGAACCATCTCCAAAGCATTGCCCTCCTTTGTTCCTCACTCCAGCTTTGAACTTGATCCTGTTGTTGTTGCTTTTGTTCCTGCTGAGGAGGTCCATTGTGCATGCCTTGCCGTCGATGTTAAACTCACTGGAATGGAAAACAATTTACTAGACTTACAAACATCCTGAAAAAAGGCAACTTACATGGTGTTTTTGTCGATATAAGCCTCACATGAATTCGGGAAGCGCTGGATGTACACAAAAGAGTTAAAGTTTTCCTCGTTGGCTATTATTGTGTGGTTGACAAGCGTAACTTTGTTTCCAATCTTTTTGTGATTGGCAACTCCGACGAGTTCCTCCTTCATCTGTCCAGGCACTTCACACACAAGGAATGTTGCGATGACGAGCAGCAGCAACAACAAGGAGCACAGCGTTGACGATTTACTTGTTCCCGGGCCGGTGTCGAGGTAGTAGACGAGCATTAAAGTGCGTTAATGCTTTTGAGCGTAAAAGCGTGGTGTTTTAGGATGTTTTACAATGGTTGGCATTGAAGGAATTGAGGGGCTTTTTATAGTAAAATTTTTTTAATTGTCTCTTCTATATGTATCTCAGTAAAGCAACTGGGAGCTATTTCTCTCCTTCAGATGGGAGCTGAAGCTGGGCTGGCTGGAGCGGATGGGAGGCTCGGCGGCTCGGAGCGAACCAGCATCTCCAGCAGACCGGACTGATGTGTATCCATTACATCACGCCGCCTAATGCAGAGTCTTAGGAATTAAATAGCTATAGGCTTTACAGCCTCAAAAACAAAAAACAAAATTTATTTCCTTCTTAAATAAATTAACATTTAACAAGAGAAATGTGTTCAATTTTCTTTTTTCTATCTTGTCTATAATTTTCATGATTATTTGTCCACGGCCCTCTACTTTCATTTGCATAATAATCCATTGGATAATCATTTAATTTAATTAAATTATTATTTGATAAAATTGCTGTAGACATTTCAAAAGGGGTTAATAAAGGTAATTTAAATGTGTGCCCCCAATCTATTGAAAGTCGTGGACAGGCTATTTGGACCCAACTAAAATTAAATTTTTTTGAGAGAAAATTTTACTTGAAAATTACCAATCTATTGAATTAAATTTATCTAATATAGATCCAAATATTTCAGATAAAAGTATTTTTATTGGTTGTTTTCCATTATTTATTAATTGTTGTTCAATATACTTGAAGAAAAGAAAATTTTAAATATTTTTTTAAAGTAAAATAAAATTTTTATGGAAATTTTTATAAGGAAAATTTTTAAAATTCCTCTAGAAACCTTTATATTTTTTGTTCCTTAATTTAAAAATCCCGACTTTATTTTTCTTGTAAAATTAGTGAATAGATGAGAGGTCCCTTCAATTTAACAATTGATGCATTTTTCGTAAGACCCCCCTAAACTTAATTTCAGTTATTAGGAAATTCTCTTCCCCATTCCTATGAAATTTTTGCATCTTCTTATTACTTTTTTATTTCCAAAATTTCCCTAATTTTAAGTCAAAGTCTGTTATTAATATCTCAGTCCTTCAAGAGGAGAAACTCCTTCAAGAGGAGAACGAGAAAATAATTACTCGTAGTTACTATTGAAGAATAATAATCAGGACTAAACGCAATTGAAAAAAGTCCGCAGCCGCAATCCGCAAGTCAAAAAACCACGCAATTCTCTACGCAATCCACAACTGCGTCCAGCCCTGATCATAATTCTCTTCCTTTTTCCCCCACAAAATTATAATTTCATTTCATAAAAGCCCTCCCTTCCCTATATTTTTTAAATTACCTCAAATATTTTTATATTTCCCTGTCTCCCCAAAGTTCCAAGAATTAAACCAATTCTTTTTGATTTTCTAGCAATTTCAATAGCTTTTTGTCTGTTCGAAAGTAACATTTCAAAACCATATTTTTCAATAGTAAATTCATGTGAATAAGGATTATATTGATATGCTGGGATCTTTGGATTGTGAATCATTATTGATTCTAAATGGAAACGGCCATCACCCAGATAACTTTAAAAAATAAAATAATTTTTTATAAATTATTTATGGTCAGAAATAATATTGTGTATTTTCCTTCTCATCTCATAGCTAATTTTATCTCAGGATTTAGTCTATCCTCTCCAATTTATCATAAATTTAATTGAGATAACTGGAGCTTGGGACATGTAGATAAATTGAAGGGAATCCTTTTCAAACTCAATCTTTCGGACTGTTATGAGAGTCCAACGGTTTTCCCACATATAATTAAGGCTTCCTCCCTTCCCTTAATACAACCAGTAAAAGCATTATTTTAACTCCCAAATCCTCCAAACTCTTCACTCTATTATTAACTAAAAATAAAAATCCTCACATTATAGCAGAAACATCATCAGATAATTTAGGCGATGTACATCCCAAAAGTTCTCCAGGACTAAGAGGATTAGCTTGAGGTATAATTATTTGAAAACCATCTTTTTCTAATTGTTTTTTGGCTGCCTTTAAAAGAAAAATATTTTTTAAATTTTTATTTTTTAAAAACTTGTATGGAAGCAATAAATTGTATTGTGCTAACCAAAGCAATTTTTAAAGAATTTTTGTTTGAATTAAAATTTTGTTTTATTGTATCATAAAAATGTGTTATTTGTATATCTATATTGACAAAAACATAAAGTAAATGAATTCCAATTGTGTGTTGTATTGGGACCTTTTAAAGGAAAGAAAAAGGTTAAAAAGTTAGTTATTAATAGAGATCGGCCGAAGAGGTCGGTCGATATTTTTCGATAAATATCGAAAAATATCGAATATCGAAAAATATCGAAAAAATCAAAATTTTCTCGGTCGATATTTTTTCGATAAATATCGAAAAATATCGAAACCGAAAAATATCGAAAAAAAAGTCTCGATATTTTTCGATTTTTCAAAAATTTTTCTATAACCAATGAATAACAGAATGGACTTAATAGTTTAATGAGATTAAGATTGATAAATGGGATATAGGTGGATTTGGATGTATTAAATGTAATATCAATGGAATTGTATTTGATATCGAAGGATCAAGTGGGATATAAGTGGATTTTAACTAGGAATAATGGATTTTAAGGAATTAAGGCGGATATTGAAGGACTGTGTGTGTATCGAGAGATTTGGAGGTAGTAAGAGTGATATTGTGGATTTGTGAGATCAGGAACTTATTAAGGGATTTGTGGATTAAGAAGGTTATCGGGGTATAAAGAGATATCATAGGATAAAAATCTTGGCTTTTGATATCCGTTTTGATATCCATTTCTCACAAAGCTCCGTCTTGAATCCTTGAGATCCATTTTATCCACTTAATCCTTTGTTATTTATATAATATTTCCATTTTCGGATCAATAGTGGATGAAGGGGGATATCGGGGGATTCACTGGGATTAAGTTGGATTCGAAAAATATCGGAGAGTTTAGTGGTGTCTCTGGGATTTCAAGGGATTTGTTGTCTAGTTCTGGAACTAGAACTATTATAATTAGTTCCGGAACTGGAACTTTGACATCACTGTATATTATCACACTCTCGTCTCGCTTTGGCAAACTAAATCGTGAATATAGAAGAAACCTTCCTTTCTTGCGCCGCAGGCGAAAATTTTTTGAATTTCTGATGGGCAAGAAGCAAAAATGCATCCTTTTTGGCGCCAAAAATCCAAATTTTTGTCAAAAATGACATTCGATATTTTTTCGATTTTTTGTAATTTGGTCGGTCGATTGTTTCGATTTTTAAATTTTGTCGGTCGATATTTTTTCGATAATATCGAAAAAAAATATCGAAAAATATCGATAATTATCGATGAAAAATCGTATCGAGCCGATCTCTAGTTATTAAATAATTAAATAACAAAAATAAAATCATTAAATCTAAGTAGCCGAGTTACTATTCAAATCTTTCAGAAAATCTTTATTCTTTCCCAATAAAATTAATAAAATATCTCGACTAATTTGGTCAATCATCATCTCAGGCCGACAACACCGAATCAGTAATGTTCTGTAGTACCAGTAATGGTACCGAAAAATCTACTGCCTAAAACTAGTTTTAAGGATTTAAAAATTTTATTTTGGAGTAATTCCCTTGTTTCTTTTTAATTTCCTCAGTTTACATCACAAAAATAATTAAAAGAAATCTTTTGGAAAAAATTTCATTCTATTTTCGTGTCCATGTTTACAGATGCATTTTTTCATGTAGTAATTAACCAAATCATTTTTTTAAAAACCCCCAAATTTCTAAACTAACCAGACAACTATGTGCATAATGTACAAGCAAATCACAACCCAAAGCCCTAGCCGTATAATCATCTACACAACAAGCCCCGTAAGTAACATCCCCCAAAATTATAAATTCAACATTTCGAGTATATTTTTCTAAAATATCGGCAATTAAACAGGCAAACATTGTTAATCCTTCAGGCATTTGGAGAGCAACTGGAATAGAAAACAAAATTAAATGAAAGATTCAATCAATCCCAGAAATGGACTCGAATTGGGAGAAACTAGTGGACTGGGATCCCTATGGAAGAAAATGGAGAACGTGAAATAACTGAGAGATTAACCAGAACAATATAGAAAAGTTAAAGGGCTATCTCACGAGGGAAACTCGAACTTTTAAATTCAAAAATTTTAATGAAAAATTTAAATTATAACATCGCAAAGAGCAAGGCCGATAACCTAATGATAATGGTTGATAGCCATTTTTTATCTAACAATAAAAATTTTTTGGCAATATTTCGAGAGGTTCCTTTAAGTTTATATGAGGATGAATGGACGATCTTAATAAGCCATTTATAAAATTAAAATTAATTCAAATTAATTCTCACCGACCAGTTTTGCTTTGTGTACTATTAATTTTCCATATAGTTTTTGGAATTTCAAAAGAATAATTTTGTGGTAACTAAATAAAAATTAGATTAAAAATTAAAAATAAATTCCAAACAATTTTTAAATCCTTTATTAAATTTGGATTTTGAGAAATTTCTTCAATTTCTTGTCGTTGTTTACTTCTTGTTGCTAATAAAGATGAAGACATTCTTTTTTATTAAATATAAATTTTAAAAATTATTAAAAAAATTCATTTCCTTTATAAAAATATTTAAAAAAATTTTTTTGTTTAAAAACAATTTTAAAAAATAAATAAGAAATTAATTTTAAAATACTTTTTATTTTAATTTTAAAAATATGGCACTATTTAAAAAATATAATAAAGAAAATCAAAATTTTAAAAATTGAACTAAAAATTTGAAATATACAACTAAAAATAATTTTAATTTATCCTAAAAATGAAAAAAAAACCCTGTCAGGTAAGAATGTATGTGTTTAAGCTTTGATTTTATTTAGTTTTAATTTTCCAATCAAAAAATAGAGGTCTTCGTTAAAATATTTTTTGTAAAAACTTTAAAAATTAAATTTTTCATTTCAAGAATTAATGAAAATTATCCAAAAAAGGATTCGAACCTCTTTAATCCTAAACAAATTTATAACACACATATATCCCGTACCCAAATTCTAGAATACTTTTCTAACTAATAAAAATTATATTTTTGAGCAATTATGAATAAAAAATTAAATCAAATGAAACTGTTGAGACTTTAAACAATAAAAAGCCGGATTAATTGTTAACAATTTTGATTCCAATTTTGGCCAAAAATTTTTGTATAATTTTGAAGAATTAAAACCAAAGAAAGCTTCAATTAAAGGTCTATTGAAGAGTTGAAGTCTGACAAAAAATAATTTAAAAAAATAAAAAAATTTCAAAAGAAAACTTGTTTCCCGTCGCTGAACATAAAAATTTATAATAATTTCGCCGAAGTAAATGAGGCTCTAAAACAGCTAGGCCTAAAAGATAACTGGAAAGTGTACAGAAGAGAAGCACATCTCCACCAGGAATTATTGGTAAATTATTTGAACAAATTAATTTGTAATAAATTAACTAGAAAAAAAAATTAAACTTTAAAGTAGGGTATAACCCCGCCCCCCGAAATCGAAATTTTTTGGCAAAAACCCCGACTCGAACCCTGCAGGCACTACCTCGACAAACCCCGAAACCCTACACTCCCTAAACTTCCTTAAAGAGTAAAAGAATTATAATTTTTTGGTCCTTAAAAAGATTAAAAAAAGAGCATTTAAATTAAGGAGAAAAACAAATTAATTTGTCTTTGTAAAATTACTTTGAAATTATTTAAGCGAAACAATTAAAATTTTCAAAAATGAAAATGATCTAACGAGCTCTCGAAAATTTTTAGAATGTTTAAAAACCAGGAAAATGAAAGTATAGGTATGTTAAAATAACAAAACTACCCTCTAAAATATTTTCATAAAAAAAGCTCTGCATTTTTCAATCAAAAAATAGAAAATAAAGAGATAAAATTACCTAACCTCTTTTTCAAAGTCATTTTTAAAGTCACAAAACGTTTTTTATGTAAACAAAGGACTAACCCCCACAAAATATTTCTCAAAATTTACTTAAATCAACTCAAATATTAAAAAAATTTTAAAAAAAACCTCAATCATTTTCCAAAATGTATATAACGCCAAAGTATTGTTTTGCCAAAATATAGCCATTGAAAGAAAAGAACTCAAACCAATAAATAAAAATTGTTTTTGATTTAAAAAATTAATAGGGCGAGTAATTGAAGTTAAAAACTTTAATAAAATAAATATTTTTTTTAATTTAAAATAAAAAAACCTCAAAAAGTAAAGGCATTGAAGCTAGAAAAAAGGGGAATTTTAATGTATTTTGTTGTTTATTAAACAATTTGTAAATATTTAATAAAGTAAAAGATGCTATAAAATTTCTTGTAGACAACTAGAAAAAAAATATATATTAATTGAAAACTTGAGAAAAAAAATTCCATTAAATTTCTCATAATGCTAGGAATTTTAAAATTGATATAACAGTTACTCGTTCGAAGATTCAAATAACCTACAACCCTAGTTACTGATATTCGGCACGGTTCGGTACCTACGAAACAGGGCTGGGCGAATTTCACATTTCGAAAAAGTTTCGCATTTCGGATTTTATTTTTAGATTTCGCCCAGCCCTGCTACGAAAGTACCATATTTTCTAGGATTATAAAGATGTAGGGAGTTTGAAGTATTCTTGATTTTTGGTAGTACTCCATCAGGTTTTTTTAATTTTGATACATATTGTTAGTCGAACAAGTATTTTTCAGGCTCGAAAAATTTAATTAGGTTCCCCTTCCCTTGTTTAATTTTAGAAATAATTTTTTAAAGTAACCTTTATTGCTCGTTTAAATCTCTTCCAATAACCAATTTCTTCTTCAGGTAAAAAGCCATGACTATATTTGAATAATTTTTGAAGAAAATTTGAAGATTTTGACAATTTAGAATAATATTCAGAATTAAAAGAAATAAAATTATTTTTTGAAATAATTAAAGAAATTGCCCCAGTTGAAAATCCAAATAAAATTGATTCGAAAAAATTAATTGGATAAATTAATTTGCGTTGTTCAGCTTGACGAAATAATGCTTCGGAGGCATAAAAATGAAAAATAAAATTAAAAAAATTCAAAAAAAAATAAAAAAAATTTTTGTGATTATGAGGAAGAACATATACAAAATAAAAATTTTTTGAGGTGTTCACGACCAGTTTTAAGACACAAAATTTTGATATTTCTTGCCAAAATTAACCGTTTTAATAAAATTATAAAGAAATTTCTTGTAAATGAGTGATTTTAAAATTTTGGGTAAACAAAAACTAAGAGATGTTCGGTAGCGAATAACCCTAATAAAATACTTAAATTTAAAAACTAACCAAATTTAGCAAATAAGGAAGAAGCAAAGCTCTCCTTTGCTTAGTTTCAATCCAAACAGTAACTAAACAAGTAGCAAATCCATTCAAAAAAGAAAGTGTTGGCCAAGTAACAAAACCAAGAAAACGTCTAAAAGTACAAAACCATAACATAAAAAGAATACAAGTGCAGACAATAAATAAAGAGGAACGAATTGTTTTCAAAACAAAATTTTTCCATTCAATTTTGTGTATTTTTCCTTTCTTGTCGATTAAAGATTTTAACTAAAAAATTAGAAATATTGAACCTGACATTTCATCCTCCTCAAGTTTTTCCCTATATATATCTACAGAATGGTCGGACTTAGGGTTGTCGGTTCCGGACCGAACCGAAGAACTGATGATTTTTCAGTTCAGGATATCCGAAGATTTTCCAAGAAGCGACAACCCTTGTCAGACTTTCATTTTTTTTCCATCCCAATTGCTCTTCTATATTTTGCCTACAATCAAAAAAAAATTAATTTTATTCCCCCTTGGATGGAAGGAAAATTGGAGGAAGAAGTCGGACCAATCTGCAAATATACAGGAAGAAACTTGGGGAGGAAGAAAGGGGTCTGTCAGGTTCAATATTACCAAAAAATTAAAAAAAAAGTTTTAAAACTTACAAAATATAAAATTCCATAAGTTTTTAGAGAGAATAATGCACTGGGTAATAAAGCATCATAAATAGCCAACAAACAATTTGGATTCCAAGTATGACTAAAAGTTGTTTTAAAATTAAATAAAATTTATTTTTTTAAATTTATAACCTGCCTTAATTCATAACATTCTGCTGGGCACAGTTTAAAACCCAATTTTCCTGCTAAAAATTTACTTAAAATCATTTTTGAATTGATCAAAAAATGATAATGTTCCTAAATATGATCCGTTTTAAATTTCTAGTTCGACGAATTGAGTCGAACTAGAAACTCAGTTGGACATCTTGAGATGTGACGAATTTTTTATGTGACGAATCGTGATTTTTGTTCAAGGGGACGAATCTTGAAGGGGACGAATAGAGGCGTAGCTGTCCACACGCTCAACTTTTCGCTCTCAACAGGTCCGTCCATTTAATAATGCGAGAGAGTGTGTAAAAGAAAGAGTTTGGAATAGCGTATCCCCTCAAAATCTCTATTCCTTAAAATCTCTACTGGGCTAAAATGCCTTATAATCTCTACACAGCTAAAATGCATTAAAATCTCTACTCGGCTAAAAATGATTAAAATAACTATTCCTTAAAATCTCTATTCCTCATAATCTCTACACGGAAAATGCCTTAAAATCTCTACACTGCCAAATATAGGATAAAATGTCTATTTTTCATTGAAGCCTTTTGAGTGCCAACGTTCAGCGCGGAAACGATGTTCTGATTTCTGGCTTATCTTTTGATATTATTTTGCTTGTATTGTTTTTGCCGCTGCGGATGAACCCAGGCATGTCCAGCGGAACGACAGCAGCCGCTTCGATACGATCACCGCAAGCAAAATGAACACGACCGCAGCGAAGCAGTCGTGTATTATATCTTCGATATTTACAGCGGATACAAGCAGATATCCGCAGCCATTTTTAAACAATTGTATCCGTATCCATTACCAAGTCTGGGTTTTCCAATGAATAGTTCATATTTTACACTTTTGTTGAGACTCTACCGTCCATTTGCACGGTGTAGAGATTTTCATTATTTTTACCCCAGTAGAGATTTTAAGGAATAGTTATTTTAAGGAATAGAGATTTTAAGCATTTTTACCCTAGTAGAGATTTTAAGGAATAGCGATTTTAAGGAATAGAGATTTTGTATGGGAGCCTGGAATAGATTTAAACAAAAATTAAACGTTTTGCCAATCTTTTTCTTTAGTCAACTTTTTTAAAAGGAAGCTGCTTTTGGTAATATTGAAGAGTATGGGCCCCATTTTTTTCTCCCTATTTTTCCCCCTATATTTTTACAAAATGGTCAGACTTTTTCCTTCCTTCCATCCAACTTGCCTTTATAATTTTTGCCTTGAAACAAAGAAAAAGGATTATTTTTTGGTATTTAACAAGTATGAGTTTTGAGAAGACTCATTTTCTCTATTAAAACGGGGAATAAAATATCAAAAATAATCATTTTTCTTTGTTTCAAGGCAAAACTTATAAAGGCAAGTTGGATGGAAGGAAGGAAAAAGTCTGATCATTTTGTAAAAATATAGGGGAAAAAATAGGGAGGAAAAAATGGGGCCCATACTCTTCAATATTACCCTGCTTTTTAAAGAAATTTTCAGAAAAAGTTGAACATTTCGGCTTATTTGCCAAGTTTGTTCAACATCCCAAATGTTCTATGACGTGTTTTTATTAATGTTTTCCTTATAAATTTTTACAATTTTTTAACAAGTTTCATTTGTTCAAAATCTATATTCTTTACTATTTTTTCACATTTTTAGAGAAAACAAAAATCTTAAAAATTTTAAAATGGCTCCACCGTCGAACAAAGTTCAAAAGGTGATGGTTCAACCCATCAATTTAATCTTTCGTTGCTTGCAAAGTCGTTCTCGCATTCTGATTTGGCTTTACGAGAATGTTACTTATCGCATTGAAGGATATATTATTGGTTTGTTTTTTATATATTGGTAATTTGTTTTGGGTAGTAGGACAAACAAATGCTCGTATTGTTTAAGTACCTAACTTCGTATTTTTAAAATTTTGGTTAAAATTTTGGAACCAATGTATTTAAGGTCATAAATTTTTTAGTTACATGTAGGGGGACACGCCCACCTTGTCGCGCGGCCACCTTGTCGCAGAGCCATAACTTGCTAAAAAATTTCTGGCCCTTATCAATTTTGGTACCAATCTCTTTAGCTCGATGAGAGGAATCGTTTAATAGTAAAGTTGGTAAGATTCGGAAAACTTGAAGGAAGTTATGGCTCTGCGACAAGGTGGCCGCGCGACAAGGTGGGCCGTACCCACATGTAGGGGGTGTTATGTCCTTGACTTGGGGAGCGCAAGGACTAAGACTAACAGAATAGGTTAATGACTGACTAACAGATTAGCCACTGACTAAGACTCATCACGGACTGGCAAAATCCTTAGCCTTTATACTAAACGCATTCCCAACAAGGGGATTAATCCATCGATTTTTTTAGGAAGACAACAAAGTTCTTCCAAGAGCACCAACTTTCTAAAATTTTTAATAAAAGTAAAGATCCACTACTATTCAGGTTTCGATGAATACATGAATGTCGTCGTCGACGAAGCTGAAGAGGTTAACATGAAGTCACTCAATCGTCACAAATTGGGGCGGATCTTACTCAAGGTTTTTTGGAATTTAAAGAAAAATTTACAAATTTAATTTTAAGGGCGACAACATAACGCTTATTCAAACGATCCAGTGAAGCTATAAGATCTCGAATTCTTCTCGACTTCAAACAAAATTGTTCCTTTAATTATTTGGCAATGGAAAAATGTTTAATTGTTCTTTTTGTCTTTTAAAGCCAATAAATATTTTGATTATTTTATTCTGTCTATTTTATTTGTAAGGTTCAATTTTTAATTATTTTATACAGAGAAGAAATTTGTACATTTTTACTTTCCGCTTTTTCATACACTTAAGCTTCAAAAACTGCGAAATTCTTCAAGAGATTCTTCAAGCTAATCTTGAGGAAATTTTCTTAAAACTAGGGTCAGGTTTGAGAAAACAGGGGATTTCTTTGTTCCGGTTTCGGATATCCAAAGAATTTCCTAGAGTGCTTCGAACCATATTTAAAAATTCCTAAAATTATACTTGATTTTTTGAAAAAAATTAAAGATATCCAATGAAAAGAAAATAAATTTAGAAAATTAAACTTTAGTAAAAACACTCTTCCCCTAATTAAAACAAATCTTTTTATTCAAAAAATAATCTAAAAATAATAACAAAATCAACAACCTAAAGCATACTTCTTTTCTTCATTAATTAAAGGACTTAAAATTGGGTCATAAAAATTACTGATAGCCAATATATTTGGTTCGCGTCCCTAAAAATTGAAAAATAAATTTTTTAAAAATTTTCAAAAAAATAACCTGAAATTGTGTATACATTTCCCATTGGGATTTTAAAGAACCATTATTTAGCCAAACTTGTTTTAATCTATTTGCCGTTGATAAATTGTTCCCTTCATTATCAAAAGTTTGATGTACATCTAATGCTAATGCCTAAAAAATTAAAAAATTTTTATTTTAAATGTTGAAAGTATTTAAAATTGGAGGATGGTATAGTTATCAGACCAAGATAAGGGTCTGTACTAGTTTGTGAATCAATGAATTAGGCTTGGTACAGGAAAGAATCCAGGCCCTACCCACTCCAATTTTTTAAAGTTGAAAGACCATACCCCTTGAGAATTTATAAATTAAAAAGGATAATCAGGTGCACCTTACAATAATTTAAACAAAAAAAGTCTTCATTCTTGAAGTTTAATAAAACGTTAAAATATCCCAACAAATCCCTTATATTACCCCCCAAATTTTCCTTTTTTAAAAATCATCAACTTAAAAAAAATACCCAATAAAAATTATCAAAAAAATTTTCAACAAACCTCACACCACAATTTTCTGTAATACATACAAGCATTTGAATGTGGCACAAAAATAGGTATAAAAGAGCATGGATGGAAGTTGTTATGTTCAATAGGGAATGGAAAATATTCAGCATAAATTTCTTTGTAAAGATCCAAATAATATTTATCTCTAAAAAATTTTTTTAATTTAAAAATAAAAAAAAAATTTTTTTCTAACTGAAATTTTTCCAGTTCAAATAATGAAAGGTCATAATCTGCCCAGAACAAAGTTCTCCAAGTATCCCAAAATTTTCCTCTTGCCAATGCTAGGGAAATGTCTTGAGCTTTTTGTAAAGTTAAAAGATGACCATTTTTCTGAAAGAAAAAATTAAAAAAATTTTTTTTGAAAATTTTCTTTACCAAATGTGGACTACTCATTGAAAGAATCAATTCAGGTTTGGAAATAAAAAATTTTAAAAATATTTTTAAAAAATCTCTAGCATCCCATTCTTGACTGTACATTGCGTGTGGTCTAGATAAATGCATGTAAGGAGAACGAGTTAACAAAGCATGGACAAGAATGCCTACCTAAAAAATAAAGAAAATATTTTTTTTTGGATTTTCAATAATTTTAGAAAAAAATTAATTTCTCCCTTACAAATAATAAGTAGAACGTTTTTAATATTTTTTTTTGGGTATAATTTCGGAAAACGAACAAAACCGAAATAGTTCGAATTATATGTCATTCGAAAGAGCTCGTCGAGTTGAGTCGAATGGTGAAAAAATTTTTGTGCGGACTCATAAAGGGGCTGAGATATAGGCCCCCGAAAATCGAAAAACCATAGGGGGGACCAAGCACTTTTTTGGGGTGAAAAATTCGAAAATGCAAATTATACCTCATTCGAAAGAGCTCGTCGAGCTGAGTCGAATGACACCAAAATCAACGAAATCTGACTTGATTTGACAAAGTTATGATCGTTTGTTTTAGCTCCTTACCTATGGCATCTGTGGAGATTTTTGCTGCTACGGAGGCCCCAAATACGTCCAGAGCAAGGAAGATAGGAATAGGTTTACGTTACGAGCCCAGACCCATCGCCCGTAGACTCCCCGCGAGGCGCGTGCCGCAAAACCCCGCGCGAAGCGCGGGGTTTTGCACAAGCGCCTCGCCGACGTTCCATAGGTTTATGTTGATAGTTTTTCTATCGTAACTTTGTCAAAACTTGTGCAATCGAGCTGATTTTGGTGTCATTCGACTCAGCTCGATGAGCTCTTTCGAATGAGGTATAATTTGCATTTTCGAATTTTTCACCCCAAAAAAGTGCCTGGTCCCCCCTATGGTTTTTCGATTTTCGAGGGCCTATATCTCAGCCCCTTTATGAGTCCGCACAAAAATTTTTTCACCATTCGACTCAACTCGACGAGCTCTTTCGAATGACATATATTTCGAACTATTTCGGCTCTGTTCGTTTTCCGAAATTTTTCCTTTTTTTTGTTTTTACGAGTCTAATGTTTATGTTAGTATTAGGGTTGGACTCGACCGGTTTTAAAACCAGAATTTCTGATATTTTTTACCAAAAAATCAACCGTTTTTATAAAAATATGAAAACCTTAGAGGGAAGATTTGAGAAAATGAGCGATTTATTTAAATTCCCGCATAATAAAACCGGTATTTGACTAAAATCCAAAACCGAGAACAATTTTTTTAAGTTGGATTAACCCAGAACGGCTGTACCGGTTGTGTCCAACCCTAGTTAGTACTTTTTGAGGAAATAATCAAAAAATACACCTTCCCCACTTGCAACAATACCAAAATTAACAAAATCCTTACATTTTCAAGAAGATCTTCTAATTCTTCATAATGTAACACTTCATCCTCTTCTTTAATATTTCCAACCAACCAAACTAATTTATCCAATCCTTTATTTTCATCTTTTACTAAATTAAAATTTAAAATAATAAATTAAAAAATAATTATTAAAGTATACATCTCCATATATTAGCAATCCACCCTTTATCAACTTTTCCGTCTCTAGCAAAAGCATCAAGATAAAAACGACCAAGATATTCATCTTTAAAAAAATAGGAAAAATTTTTAAAAATTAAGATAAAATTTATACTGGTTGTTTTGTCTGTAACTTCATATATTCGTACAGAAGGATGACACCGTTCTAAGGAATCATCTAATATCTCCTTTAAAATTTTAAAAGTTAAAGAAGATTAAAATAATAAAAGTTTATAATAAATTCGTAAATATTTAACAAGGAAACATTCCGAACTACCACCAAAAATTTTGCGATGAAACATACACCATAGTGTAGAGCAGGGTCGATTCCTTATTGCCAGTTTTTTCTTACTTATCAGTTTCAGTAAAGTCAATTCGTTCAACAAAAACGAATTGACTTTAAGAATATTTTTTGAAAGCAAACAAAATCTATTTTTTAAAGGAAGACAGGATTGTAAAATGGTCAACTGTTTTACAAGAAAATACATTGAGGTGTCCAATAATATTTTAAACTGGCTTTAGAACCACAGGAATCGGTTCCCAAAGGGAATCTATCCTAATGTTCCAAAAAATATTAATAAGTAGGGCCAAAACGGATACCAAAAAGAGTCTTGGTTTTTTAGGAACCACATTTTTAGGCATGTGGTATAGACCCAAAATAATCGTGCAAAACAAAATAAACCTTAAATTCAATGCCAAGAACAAATTGAACAACAGTCAAAATTTTCTCAAAAGTTGGCCAAGCAGGAAAATGATTCATTAAATCTAGAGTATCAACACTTTATAGAAATTTAAAAAATTATAATTCAATTAAAAAACCCATGAAAATGTTCAGCTTCTCTTCTACAAATATAAAAAAGATCACAAGTACGTAACTGTCCAAAGGTTTCTATACCCTCTTCTTTTTCTGCATATTGACACCATTGTTCATAACGTTCGATAAGTACTGGACGTAAACGATGGTAAAGACTAAAAAAATAAGAAAATAAAATTTTGAATGAAAAAGTTGGCTTTCTCTGTATAAATTTTAACTTCAAAATTTAATTAATAAAGAACCAAAATGCCCCCAAATTTAATTAAATAGGCAAATTATAATTTTATGTGTAACATTAAAGCAATAATTTCATTCCAAAATTGAGGTTACTCCCCCTATTTTCAAATTTCAGGGACCTACATATTCGCGGTCCACAGGCATTCCCGCACTTACAAATTAGGGAGTGGTACCATTTAACTCATGTCAGCTCGCCGAGCATCGAATGACATGTTTTGACCTGGTTTGGAGCAGGCCCTCGACTAAACTATATTCAAATGAAGCCAAGGAACATTACAAATTAATTTGTAAATAAAGCTTGCAGATTAAATTTGGGCGCCGCTTTGATGTTTCCCGCTTTTTATTATTGAAATTTTTACTCTCATAAAAATCTTTTAAATAAAATATATAAATTACCCAGCAATAAAATCCCTCAAAGTTTCTGGATTTCCAATCATTTTTGTAGAAAGTTGGTGATGAGCAGTTGATCGAAAGCCAATATGTTGTGAAAGTCGTTCACTTAAAAAATTGTTGAAAATTTAAAATTAAAAATATTTACATACTAAATACTTCGTAATTCTTCAATAGTTAATGAATTATTAAAAAGATGATCATTGGAAGCAAAAGACTGAAAAAATTAAAAAATTATGTCATTAGTAAAAATAAAAATGCAGAAAAATGTTAATTAGGATCGGGAGCCCGATCCGGCCGGTCCAAAAGATCGAGTCGGGCATTGAATTTTGGCACGATAAAAATGACTCGAACGTCAGCCGACTCGAAAACCCCAACCCTAATGTTAATTTTCGATTTTTTCTCCGATTTAGGAAGCGAGCCATGGACATCCGACTTACTCCCAATTATGCCTAAAACGATTAGGTCTGAATGAAAAATAGAATAGTGGAATATCAACTAGAAAACAATCCCGGCACGTAAATAAAACCTCAACATTAAATTTCATTTAAATTCCTTTCTGCAAGCAAAGAAAGTTCGAAGGAAAGTAAATCTTTTCGGATTAGAATAAAAACGCTAGGAAGATCTCATAAAATTTTTTTAATTTTTACCGATCTAGCAATCCAAGAATCCCATAGTTCTTTCTTCTGTTCTCGAGCATTTGAATATTTTAATAAATCGAACATTGAAGAATCATCTGTACTTGCTTTCCATGGACCCTTTTCTGGATCATTTCTTTAAAAATAAATTAATTTTTTATTAAAAAATAAAAAAAACAAACCCAACAGAAAGCTTTTTTAAGATTTTGAGAGGAACATATTTAAGTTGATTTCGATCTTTTATCATAACTTGAACATTTGCGTATCTTGGATCAAGTAAAAGACTTGTTCTAAAAGAAGAAAATTTTAATAGGTATTTTAAAAAGTAATAAAAAAGATTAATTAGGATGGCTTCTTTTACGTATTAGTCAAGAAAATTTATCGAGGGATAGATAAAGGCTTGAGACTCCATTAAAGATTTAGATTACAAGGTCTCGATTAGTACCTAAATGGAACCCAAAAATATTTTTTAGAAATTTGTACTCTAATAAAAGGTGTAGCCAGGGGGCTTCTGGGGCTAAAGCCCCACCCCCTCTGAAATAGACACCCAATTTTAGCCCATCCCTGAAATCGAATCCCTAGCTACGCCTTGAGTCTAATGCCATTCCCCCGTAAATTTTTCATGGACAAATTCGAAGAATTAATAACATAAAAAAATTAACAAAAATATTTACATACAAATATCTCTTTCCATGAGTTTTAGCCTCATGAAGAAGCCCTTTCGTCCAATTTTGTTCTTTTGCGTGGAAGTTATTATTTCTTGGATCTGGTTGAAGTCTTCATAAAACACATTTTTAAAAGTTAGGAAAATAATTTTAAAAAATAAACCCAATCATGTCCCATTCAAGTTTCAATAGTTCTACTAAACGCCGTTGCCAAGGATTAATTTTAGCCAGCTCTGATTCTGGTATTCTCTAAAAAATGGTTATAAAAAATTGGAAATAAAAATTATTTAGAATTTGAAAAGTAGTCAAAACTGTAACACCATAAAAAAGAGGAATTAACTAAAGAATGGAGGTTTTTGCGAATTTTTCGGTTTCTTTCTTTCTTTTTTTCGAGCTCAATTAATGATTAAATTTTACATAAAATGAGGAAAATAGAAAATTTATGCATACAGGAAAAAATCCACGCATTTTTCAAAAGCACCAAACTAACCAAGATATTAATTAAAAAATCTTACCCTAACAGAATCAACAATAATCTGATGCTGAGCTCTATCAGACATTTCATTAACTAACAATCTTTCAATTGCCTAAAAATTTTTAAAAATTTTTACAAATTAAATTTAAAAAAACCTCAAAATCCTTTTTCCAATCGGTAAGACTACATTCAGGCCAATCTGTTAACATCTTTAATTGAACAGAGGAGAGAGCAAAATAACCATTTCCTTCATCTTTGAGTAATGGAGATAAAACTTTGTCAAAAGTAAATAAAGCATCTTTTTGTTTTAATTCTTAAAAAAATTTTTTTGATTAAAGATAGCAAATAATTATATTTTTGTGAAAAATTATATTTATTTATTTAAAGGTAGGGAACTTTTCTTAATGAATTTTAGGAAGGAAATAAAGGTAGTTTTGCGGTTAGTTTTGAATCAATTTTGGCAACAGTAGAGTAAAACTACATAAATCTCAATATTTTTAAATTCATCCCCATTCAAATCACCGATCAGACAATAATAAAATTAAATCGATTTAATCCTTTACTGACAATCTTGCAAAAAAAAAGAGGAGTGTCCCGTTAATGAAGCACCTACATCTATGTTCGGATTCAAATTTCATGGAATTAAGCTACTCCGTTTCCATATTTTTGCTTTAAAGTGATGTGCCTGTCTTACAGGGTCACTCCTGCCCTTACAAACCCAATTATGAAAAATCGTGGACCAGAGACTAGGCCAATTGTCTTTTCTCAAAAACTTGATAAAAATATAATTTAAACCTTCTTCTAGAAAATCCACATGTTCAGCTAGAGTTGCACTCATCTCAAGAATATATTTAACAGTTCCTTGATAAAATTCATCAGCTTTAAATTTAAACAAATTTTACAAAAAAATCTTTTAAATTTTCATTACGCAATCCTGTAGAAATTGGAGGCCAATCACTATTAGATTCTAAACTTTCTAGCAATACATTATTTTGCGGGTTCTCATCTGGTACATTTGGCAATCTACAAAATTAAAAAAATAAAAGAGAAAAAGATATGTGAATTACACTATATAAAAAGCACTGTGTGGACTTTGATAACCATCATCGTTTAAAACAATCCAATTAATAGCTCGATGTTGGACACTCGTATGCAAACGCCTCCTAAAAGGGTAAAAGTTAATTTTAAAAAAGAGAGAATAATTATCAATAGGAGAAAGTCTGACCGCAATAACTCGCGGTTTACCGAAAAGCTAAGATGTGGCCTTATTACAAGATTTGATTAGTCTTTGTCACTATTTTAAAAAATTAACCTTGTCACCAACTCAAGATTTGATTTAAACAAAGAAAAACGCCCGAAAGATGTACAAAAACATCGCCGAACACTACTTGAAAATAACGACCCAACCGGCATGTATACTCAAAACTGGTAATAAAAATTAAAACAAATCAATTCAGATATTTAAAATAAAATTTACTTTTTAAAAATTGCGAAACAACCAAAAAAAATTTTTTTTATCTATAAATATTGAGAGGTCTTTCTAGTCTAAGTGGTTTTTGGAATCATCGCTTTCTTAAGGTCATCAAGGGCAACAGCAAATCCTAGGAGAGCCAAACTGAAGTTTTGCATAAGCGCCTCCATACTGTCCATGCGAGTCTCGAAGTTGTCCATCCTAACCTCCAAGTTATCCATACGAGTCTCGAGACGGTCAAAGCGTGAATTCCAAACTGCCCAAAGCGCAAAATATCCGCCAACAATCGCCGCACCCATGGCCACCAAAACAGCGCCGAGAGTCAAAGAAATGCTGAGGAATGAGAGCCAAGCATTCATCGAAGGAACTTTCCTAAAAAACAAATGTTGATTTATATAAAGATTTAATAAAATAAATATTTTTGAGATTAAAAATCTAAAGTCGACTAATATTCTTATGAATGAAAAGGCTAATGAAGGAGAGAGGTAAGACTCAATTGGCATAATTTTTCTAGTCATGAAAATTTGAAACTTATAAAAAGCGAAATCATAAAAAGCACTCCGAAGGAAAATTTATATTGAAATTTCCTTAAAGACAGTCAAATATCCCCGATTTAGGGTTATAGAGAAAGGCAAATTTCCCCACTCTGCTTTACATGTTTCCGTAAAAACGTCTCAATTAGAAATGAAAACTCACACTTCAGACGTGTCAACATAGCGAGGCGGCGGTGTGATGGGAATATGACGAGCCTGCTGCTGCTGCTGCTGAGCCTGGGTCTAAAGAAAAATATTTTAAAAAATCATTTGATCTGATGAATACCTCGATTTCGACATTGTCAGTACTGTCATTACCAACTACTGACATTTTGAAAGAAAGTATAACCAAAGTTTTAAAAAATATTTTCTGAAATAGTTAATTGAAATTATTGTAAATTGAATGTATAAAAGAAGTTTAATATAAGGTTCAAAGAGCGACAAGGAAGATGGTTAACGAGTCGATAGATAATCGGAATTGGAATCTAAAGGAAAGGAGCTATATAGACTGAACCTTTATAGATGATAAGCAATATATAGATGCTAATTGTCAGATGAATCGATAAACATCAAAAAGCAAATATAAATGACTTTGCCAATTGGTGTTTAACAAACATTCGTGTAACCAGGTCAAAAGATTTAATTCAGTTTGTGGTTTCCTTGTATGGAAAAATCATAAGGTGAAACATGAAAGGTAAAAGAAATAATCAGGCAGAATCAATAGAATATATGAGAACTAGTAAAATATCTGGGAATAATTAAAGGAACCCAAAGAACACTATTTATGAAAAAAAATAATAAAAATCTTAAAATGAGTAAAATTCTACAAAGTTGAAGTATATAAAGGTTTTCGATGGTAATTCAAACAATGGAAGGATGAATTTATATTCATTATGTAAAAACAAAAATACATAAAATCAAAATGTAAAAAGTCAATAAGTCAACAACTGAAAACTTTGCCATTTGATGTCTGTAAAGGTACGCGTCATTTGAGTGCCTAAATTTGAACGCTGACGGCGTATCGCGATTTTTTAACTCAGCTGAGTTAAATCATCTTATATCGAGTGTTATTCAAGAATGGCCTAAACATATTAAAATATGAAGAGCTACAGCCGGATAAGTGAGCGCTATCGTGTTTTTCTATACTTATTAGGCTGCAAAGTTTCAAATGGTGAACGAATTTTTAGGAATCTAATCGGCACATACAGCTTTCGAATTAGCTGAGAATTTGAAAAATAGTCCCAAATAGATTCTCGCCATTTATATGACATGCTTTGCTTAATGATGCGACTCAACGCCACTATTTAATTCAATACCGAAATCACGCAAAATTTATTTAAGCTTTCCCAAAAAAGTAACTTTCTTTTTCAATTTCTTGACTACTTTTAATGGAAAACAATTTGAATTATTCGATATTTATAGTAAATATAGGTCCTGATTTTATTAAATCAGCATATAACATAAAAATAGTCGAAAAAAGGAAATGATCGTGTAAAATCAAATTTGTTCAAGGTGATAAAAAATGCATCAAAAAAGCAAAAATTATACAATAAATGATATAAACAAAAAAATATAAAATTGTCAAATATATTTTAAATTCTAAACAGATTGACTAGAAAGAAAGTCTGTGAAAATAATAAAAACTTTAAAAATTGAGGTATGACTCCCTTTTAAAATTTCCTTTAAAAAATGATCTGGAATGGCTATGTTAATAATATTTTTTAATCTTTATTCATTTTCTATTTGATAAAAAACATCAGTATTTCATCAGGCAATGAATGTTTACTATAAATTTAATTATTAACAAGGAAAGGTTGCGAGGTGTCCGTCCTAAAAACGGTCGAGACCAGGCTCATTCGATAGAGAATGTGCCCTTTCTAGCAAGGATTTTGAGCCGTTTTTGCCCGTTTTTTGATCGGCCAGGTTATAGGATATCTGGCATCAACCCAAAACTAAAAAGTTGCCTCGGAAAAAGAATAACAAAGGACAGAAAATACAACTTGTTAATTACTTTAAACATTTCCCGAAAGTTTCAATCTTATGAACGGGAACCCTTTAAATATAAAAAACAAACATCAGAAGAGCAAGATGAACTTGTAGAAGGCGCTAGACTACAATCAGAGGGATGATAAACTTCTGGTTCAGTTAATTCAGAAAGTAAAGAATTTGGAGCACTTGATTGGGATTCCTTTAAATTAAATTTTAAAAATTGAACAAATTATTTAAAACCTTTCCATGAGTTACTGAACATGGAGAATGTTTTGCAGAAGAAATACATTCAATTAAATTTTCCCCAATAGATTCAACTTCTTCATTTGATTGAAAATCAATTATGGGAACATCCTGATGAGTAATTTGAAGCCTGTCTGATTCTTCTTGCAATCCTTTATTTTCTTCGGGTATTTGATTGTGGAGAACATAAGAAGATATTACTGGAGTGCTGCTATCAGAAGGTCCACGAATTGTACTACTTGTTTGTTGTCGAGGGTGGAAGAAATCAAAATCCTCAAAGGTTTCTTCAGTCTGAAATTTTTTGGGGTTTTATTGAAGAAAATATTATTTGAAAAACCTCAGGAACAAATCTTTCAAATTCTTCCTCCTTTTCAATTTCTTCAATTGAATGTTTCAAATTCGAACCAATACAGCCATGTTTTGCACATGTTTTGGGGTCTGGTGTACGAAGTGAACAACTAAAGAAAAATTTTTAAAAATTAAAAAAGAAAAAAATTAACTGTTGATGAACACTTGGATGCCTTGATTGTGATGTCACTCTTTGACGGAAGAAAAATTTTCGAAAGTGTGGATCATTGAACCTGAATAATAGATAAAATTAAGAATCAATTTTTTTATGGGACAGATTAATGGAAATAAGAATGAGGGCGATAGAACTGAGGGATGCACTAGGTTTTAAATGCGAATATCATCAAAAAACTGAGGGATGTACTAGGTGAACTTGTAAAGTAATACGGTTAAAAACGAAAGAAATATAGTCATTAACTAAACAATACAAACATTCTCTCGCAAAAATATTCCTTTTCTTTATAAAAAGACACGTCCAAAAAATTAAGGTTGTCAGAAAATTAAAATTTTAAAAGAGAAACCTGGGATCATCATTAAACTGTTTTTGTTGTTTTGACAGTAAAGCTTCATTTGAATCAGATGAAGAACAAGGCATCTCATTATCAGAAGATGAAGTAGCCAAATCATTACTATTTTCTCCTCCTGATTTATTTACATTTAAATGTTGTTGTTGTGCAAGTATTAATTTTCGATGTTTCTGTTGCATTTTTTCCAACTTTTCCATTTCCTTTTGTGTTTGTTTCTGATTTGTAACTTTAATGAATTGTTCAGCAAGTCGAACATCAGAAGAAATAGATTCATCAATACAACGAGTGACGACAAAAACCTAAAATAAATTTATTAGCTAAACCTAGTAATGAGTAAGGACTAGTTATTGGCTATTAAGTAATAAATTTCAAAAGCGTTGTGATAGGTCTACTGGGGTGTGGTCTTAATCTTGTCGAAAAATAAGAATCCCGCTTATTGTTAGAGATGAAGAACATTTGATTAATAGATGTAACAAAAATTGTATTCAGAGCCTGTATAGACAGCAATATAAAGGAAAAACTAAGAAAAAGATGAAGAGAAGTGGCTGGAATAGAAGCAAATTCATTCCAAGGGAGGGGGCACTGGCTCTGAAGTGGAATGAAAGAAAAGAGTAGCAAATAAAACCCAATTTTCCTATTCTCATAAATAAACAAAAATTAAAATACCTTAAATGAAACGTCAATATCTTTGTTTTTATAAGCTCTGTCAATTTCCTGAACTCCAAAAACACCAACATGTTCGTCAGACCGTCTCAACAAACAGAAAGGTCCATTTGCATTTGGTCGATCAATTGTTGCTTTTGGGACGAGTGGACCATCTCTGGGTTGTGACATTCTTCGAGTATTATATAAATCTTTAACAAGATTTTTATGAAAAGCTTCACGAATAATTTCTTCAATTCCATAACGAGGACTATAAAAAACAAAATAAATCTAGAATTTTTTATAAATAATACGCAAGTTTCTCATTTGGGTAAATTCCACGAAGCGATTCAGTTGGACAGTGAACATCCAAACCTGGAGGTTTTTCAACAATAATTTCTTCTTCATAATCATTTTGAATTGTATCAAGGCTAGAACGACATTGTTTCCTTGGAGCTGTTTGGTTGTTTAATAATTCAGAAGCACATCCATCTTGTGACTGCCAACCTAAAAATATTATGTTAAAAAAGACAAAAAATATAGTGCACCTTTCTGTTCAGATTCAATGAGTTGTCTACAAGGAGAACGAGCTGAACCTACAAATACAAAAATATATTTAAAATTTTGATCAGCAAATTTTTGGGGGTTCGTTCCTTTTCCTACCATTTTAGGGAATTTATTTCCTAAAAATCCGAGCCCTGTAAATAACTAACGTTTTTTTGCCGTTCCAGTTATCCCTCCTCCTTCATTTGTTATTCTACTAACAAATCGCATTGAACGACTCTTTTGTCTTTCTTCCTTCTTCTCATCGCCTGATAAACATTTTTCATGATTAGACAAGGTAGGAGAAAAATGTTGGGTAGAAATTGAAGAATCATCAGCAATTGATTGTTTTTTGCTTCCACTGCTTACAGAATCGTCAAGTTCACTGTTCTTGCTGCTAATAGATTTTTGATGCTCTACGCGTTTGAAACAACGTCTAACAATCATAGAATCAGGATATTGATAAGCTTCATCACCTTAAAAGCATTAAATTATATTAACCACCAAGCGTAGACTGACATCTTAGGTTAAATTATAACAGACATTTGAGATCCCAAAAAAGTCTCCCCTTTTCCCTTTATAAAAATTTGGCACATCTCAAAATAAACTAATAAGACCACAATTTATCAAATAAAATTTACCATGAACATATTGCCCTCCACAAAATCCAGGACAAGTAAACATTGTATTAAACCAAATGTGTCAAACTTTCTTCCTCTCTTGCTTCACATTAAATAATTTTAGACGAGATTTTTGAAATATATCTATCCGAATATCACCCTCCAAAAACACCCTTTTATTTGAAGGAACTGTCCAACCATAACATCTTCGAGAAATACAATTTTTGTCCACATCAGATTGTTGTTGATCAAATTGTTCTTCTTCTACTGAAGCAAGAGGGAAACGTTTATATAATTCTTCTTCTTCTTCATATTGTTCAGCATTTAGCCACATATCACTTCCAAGAAATACATCAACATCACCACAGGCAACTCTGACTTTTAATGCGCCTTTTGAAAATGTTCCAGAAAGTTTTGGAGGACGTTCCAAATATACACCAACAAGCTCTGAAAATTGATTTTTAATTTAAAAATTTAGCTGAGGGTCAGAGTGCTTGCTCAAAAGTTATATGGAAACTGAATACAATTTGGCTAACCCAAAAATTAAAGACGAGTATTGAAATAAATAAAATTTAAAAATTACATACCACAACGTAAAGGTATGTAATTAAGTTTGCGTTCACGCAAATGAGCAAAGTAGTAAACATAGCGGCGTTGTGAAGGTATTGTGACTCCTTTGTTGTTGTGAGTGCGGATAATGCTTTAAAAAATAATTTTAAAAAATTAAAAAAAATTTTAAATACAAATTATAAGATCTAATAACAAAGAAATTAGCGAAAAATTACAAAACGTAATGAGTACAATTACTCCAAAAATGTAATTACTCCTTAGCTAATCGAAAAAAAAACCTGTAATAATCCATATTTTGTCGTGGAGTTCGATAAAAAGAAATATAGCAAAGATAGGCACAAATCATTACACCAGTACGGCCCTAAAAATTGAAAAAGGAATTTCTAAATATAATTTAAGACAAAAAATTGGAAGGATAAAACAACAACAAAAAAAGAGGGAAATACGCCCTCGTCTTGAAGAAATTAAATTAAATAAAGTCTTGAAGAGACTAAAAAAATTCTTCCAAACCTTTCCAGCTTTACAATGTACAGCAACCACATTTAAAGGATCAGCCTCCAAATATTCATGCACTTCTCTACAAAATGGTGCCATTAATTCTAGACGAGGAGGGTGATGGTCAGTCATTTCAAAAGAAATTACACGATTGTGAAAATTGGCAGGATCATAAACATATTGACCTCTTCTTTAAATTTAAATAAATTATTTTTAAAAATTAATTTTAAATAAAACTTACAAATTAAATACTTTGTAATGACCCGGATGATAATGCTCCAAAAATTTGACTATGTGAGTCATACTGTTTCGGTATAAGGCTTCCTTGGTTTCTGCTGGATAGCCCATCGCAATTATACGATCAGTTATATCTGGAAAAAAATAATTAAGAAAATTTTTGATTTGATTAGGCAGCAAAGGTATAACTCCCTAAATGGGCCTTCGATTAAAAAAAGTAAAAAAAAAAGACTAGTGGCATTTCCACTTAAGGCTAATTTTTATCTAAATTCTCTTTACTAATTAAAGAGGAAAAAATAAAAATTTTTTATAAAACAGAAAACAAACATGTGAGATCCAAATTAAACCCGTCCATTTGATAACGACGTCTATTTTGTGAAACAATCGTTCTCAAAGGAGTACAAAAAATTTGAGAACATGAAGTAGCAGCACAATTGAGCACAGAAGGTAATTGATTGGAGCCAAGAATGGAATGAGATGAATTGGAGGATGAACTTTCGAGGGTAGTAGAATCACTCGGGGTATTATTGGAGACAGTTGAGGGCGTATTTATGTCAACAATCTTAAAGTTTTTTAAGAAAAATTCCGAATTATAGAGCCCAAGTAATTCCATTATACAAGGTTGGAGAGGGCAAATATAAATTCCGAAATGAAATTTAGAAATTAGAGAATGAAAGGAAAAATTAAAACTAAAATTATAAATCGTCTAAAAATTACATTTTGTTGTCCTTGATTTTTGCTATTGTTGCTACCCGGGATAATTTTCACTTGCTGCCCAGAACTGCCTTCTGAACCTAAAAAATTAATAAAAATAAAAAAATTCGAATAGAAAACAAAAACCTGTAAAGGAAGACAAAAGTGATGGAGTAGAATGTGCTTGTCCTTGAAGAGCAAGGAAACTACTCGGGGAAGCTGCTAAAACAGAAAAAATTATTTTTAAAAAATTAAATAAAAGCAAACCCGAATCTTCACTATCCTTTGCAGAACGTGAAAAAATTTTTGCAGAAATTCCTGAAGGTTTGTTCCCGCTAAGGAATTTTCTACCAGGTTCAGCAGCATTTAATGAAAGACTAGAAAATGCAGTAATTGTTGTAGATGGAATAATAGCTTCTGTTGCAGATTCTGTTGAATTTATTGTCGAAGTTGTTCCAGTTGATAATTGGATTAATTCTCTAAAAAAACTTTTTTTTATTTGGCATCTGTAAGGAAAATAAAGCTTTATTGCGGATTTTTAACATATTTCTCCAAATTTACTTTTGGCACTCAAAATGAATGAGGTTTATTTTTTAAAATATTTTCTAAATTAGGTGACAGGTTACTTTTCGGTTCTACGACCGAGTGCCGTCAAGTAAAAATTACGCAAAGCCCTTACTTATTTAGCAAGTCAAAATTTTTCAAGGAAAAAATCTCTCAAACAAACTTTTTATTTGAATTTGATGTCCCACTAGTTTCTGTTAATATACTCATTGTTGGTGTGCTATCATCATTTGAAGTTCGACTTGGCACAAGATTTGTAGGCTGAAATCGATCAGCTGAAGAATCTAAAGTTGCAACACCAGAGGAACTAGCAACACTATATTGGTCAATTGGATAGCTACCGCTTGTTATATTGGATGAACTTGTAGAACTTTAAATGATAAAAGTATTAAAATTTTGAAAAGGACTGGGACATTAAAAATTTTATTTTGGATTAGAACACTGTGAATTTTAAAGCTACTGAACATATTAGAGATTGAGTCAGACCTGGGCCTGGGGTATTCCCCGCCCACAGAGACATAACCCATACATTTTTAGAGTTTAACAGGGAGCTCCAGGACCAGGGCCGTAGCCAGCATTTTTTCGGGGAGGGGGGCTGGCTACGGCCCTGCCCAGGACCACACGCAAGGGATCAGTCCCAAATCATGTCCATGCCAAATTTTTAAAACCAGGCTCATTCCATTTAAATCCCGCTCTTAAATACTGGTTTGACCATAATTCCCTCCTAACGCCTCCCTATTAATTAAAAAATAATTACAAAGTAGTGCTGGAGGAACCGAAATGTTGTAGCATTTGACCACTATTACAACTCATTTGTTCCATTTGTAAAGAACCACCATCACCATAACAACAATTCGACAACTGATTTTCAATTGTAATATCCGATACGGAATCAACAGAAAAAACACAGGGCGTCGATTGATTTGTTAATGAAACATCTTTTTGTTTTTTATCTTGATTCGATGAGGGGGAAAGGGTTTTCTGGGTGTTTATTTGGGTAGAGGAAGTTGTTGTTGCTGAGGCAGATGAACAAGGAGTGTGATCATGCATTGTATAATAAAAGATTTCTGGAAAAAATAAAATATCAAATTGTTTAATTAGCAAAAATGGGAATTTTGGGGAGGATAAACACAGATTTATACTAAGGCATACAACGACCTCCGCGATTCAACCGTTCCACCCAAGATCCAAAAAATAAATGGAATATTCCTAGCTATGAACTTGTCTTAAAGGGAACCAGAGTTGGGTCGGAAATGACGAAGATACCAGAAAACGGAACTGTCAGAACTCGGAAAGTCGGAACTCGGAAATCAGCCTAACCTTTCGGAAATAGGGAGTCGTTTTCCTAACCCTTTTAAGCGAACTGAACTTTGTTTGCATTTTAATAAAGTCTGGGATAACACTGAAATCTAGCACTTAAACGAGCTGTTTCCGTTAAAAGTTCAGGTACTATTCAGTGCCAGAATCTAAAAACTTTTAAATTGTTCTAAAAACTCAAACCTTTATTTAGATCGTTAAAATTAAAGTTGATTTGTTTTTTCCTCCATTCAGAAAAATATTACATTTAATTGAAATATGCAATATTCCCAAAAGGAGTAAAAGAAGAATTTTGCTGCATTTTAATATAAAATATTTAATTTTATCAACAATTTCAAATAAAGATCTTAATCTAAATAAAAGAAAAATTGATAAAATAAAATTTGAATCAATAAAAGAGAAACCAAAGAACGCCAAAAAAATTTCACTTAAAATTTTCTGTCAATTCCCTTTTAAAAATAGAAATAAAATTACGTTCAAATCACAAGACGTAAAAAAAAATCGCCATAAATCTTCACTACTTTCTCTATAACCATAAATTTGAATAGTATATAAAGTAGCTGAAAAGGGATTCTCTTTTTTTAGTAGAAAAAATGTAAGTGGCACTCACACGCAATTATTGATTAGTGCGACAATTTCCGACACTCTCGTTTCTATAAACTCAAAAATATATACACAAACACGCTTTTGGCCTTCTTTTCTTTTATCACATAATGGCCTTAGAGTGTGGTAGTTAGTAGCAGTAAGTATATATTTTTGGACTGCTTTGAAAGAAAAAAATTGGGGACAAAAAAAAAAAAGAAAAGAAAATTGAACGGAGAGACTATAGACCAAAAAAAGAAGCGTTGAAAGTGACGGAAAGAGAAAATAAAATAAAGGAATTGCCGCCGACATACCAAAAAAAAGAATGAGTTTAAGAAAGCCCTACACATTTTGCCAATACCATATTTTGCCAATAAAGCGAAAAATACACGTTTTGCCAATAAGCAAGTTGGCAAAATGTGTAATTTTAGCCTTATTGGCAAAATATGGAATTGGCAAAATATGTAGACTCAGTTTAAGAATGATGGTCCTCCTTCTTTTTTCTGCTATCTATCCTCTTCAGATTACGCTAAATCATGTGCTAGTTTTTTGGTAAGAGAATGAGAGAGACCAGAGACCACAGGCACGATTATTCTCGTATTACACTCACATTTTCATTTAAATATTTTTTTATTTAATCTTTTTTCATTTTCTTTTTCTCTAACAGAAATGGCTAGAAGGTTTTCTCTTTCTTTTTATTAACTTGAATATTTAGTGACAGCCACCACCCATCTTGTCAAATAAAAATTATTGACTTCTTTTGCTTTTTTTCTTGTGAAGACGTACATGTACAATTGACATTTTCTAAAGACTTTCTGAGGCGGATTTTCTGAATTTTTTTTTTGATTTTGTCTGGAGGATTCTTCTTAAATTTTTCTTTGGTTTTCTTCAAAAATTAGCAAGGGAAAAAATTTGGAAGAAGACAAGATTAATTCTCCTCAATAATTTTTTTGTAGAAAATTATATTTCTGTAGAAGCTTTTTTAATAATCAAAAGGGAGGACATATAAAAATTAGAAGACTCCGGAAAAATCCGGTCCGGTCACTACTTTTGACCCATCTTTGGCCGTGGCGGTATTTTGTGACTACGGTGTTTTGAGAGGAAGAAAGAAATTGAACAAAAAATTATTTTAATTTCCAGCAATTAAATATTAATAAAAATTTTTTTCTTTCAATATCAGATTAAAATAAAAAAAGAAATGCACTTTTAAAAATATAAAAATTAATCTTTCCAATTTTATAAAAGAATTTTCAATCAATTGTTTAATCTTAAAAGAGTTTTTTTTATATTTGAGAGAATTTATTTCCTACTATTTTTAGGAAATCCGGTAGAATGGAATTTTTAAAAGAGAAAGAAAAGTTAATTTTTAATTTAAAAAATTTTTTATTGGGTTAAATATTTAAAATTTTAAACTATTTTAGCTCAAATAAAATTTGAACTGATTTTAAGAGTACTACAGGCGAATTTCACTATACTCGGAGGATTAGAAATCTGTTGCTAATGATTGGAAATGACAAGGAAATTTGAAAAAAAATTAAGTGTTGTACCCTCGACATGCCCGTCCCTGAGCGTTTGGAGTAAAACCCTAATATTAAAAAAGGAATTAACACTTACGCCGCTCTCCCATCCAGTAAACTAACCGATATTTACCTTAATTATTATTAAATTTTTAGGGTATCCAAAAGTAAAGAAATATCCATTTAAAATTAACTAAAACACCCCCTTCCCCTCTTAAAAAATTGAAAAACTTCAAAATTTCAAACAAAAACTTTTCGTAAAAAATAATAAAAAATAACAAAAAACAAATTAAATTAATTTATTCATCAAACTTTTTTCGTTTTCCCATTCCACCGCCTCCTCCTCCGCCACCACCGAATGGTCGTTTTTGTCCAAAATCTTTTGAAGGACCCCCTCTTCCACGATTTCCTCCAAATCCTCCACCGCCGCCACCTCGAGGTCCAGAAAAATCTCTTCCACCTCTAAAGCCTCCTCCACCACCTCCACGGCCTTTATTATCATTTCCACGTCCTCCACCTTGACCACCACCACCTCTTCCTCCACCGCCACCACCTCTATTGCCTCTAAAATTTCCTCCACCTTAAAAAATAAATTGAAAAATTTTTAAAAAATTTTTTAATAAAAAATATTTTAACGTTAAAGATATTTTCAGAAAAAAATTAATTTGGGTAATAGTTTGGAATTCGCCTCTTTTTTTAATAAAAACATTTTTTGAATTAAAAGATTATAAATTGATATAAAATTTTTTTGCAAACCTCCTCCCCCTTTCCAAGAACCACCGCCGCCTCCTCCACGACCTAAATTATAAAATTGTTAAATTTTGAGAAGAAAATAGGGAAGGCAAATTTAGTTAGACTTGGGAAAGAACAAAAAACTTTAAAAATGTTTTAAAAAATTTTAAAGCAAAAATATAAAAATTTCTAAAAAATAACTGGAGAAGAAATTCCAAAAAGGGCAATTATTTTTTTGTTTTCAATCAGAAAATGGCAATATAATAGAAAAACAGAGATTTTTAAAGTTCTTAATCTCGATCAGAAAAATCCCAATGTTTAATTCCAAACCCAGATTACTAAAATCAATTAAAAACTTGCAAACCTCCACCACCTCCTCGTCCTCCCCCACCTCCACGTTGCTGTCCTCCTTTTCCTCCTCGTCCACCCCTCCCGCCTCTTTGTTGCTGTCCTCCGTCAAGAAATCGTTCAAGAGGCAAAAGTTTGTATGGATCGATATAAATTTTTTGGTCTGGTTTGAATGAAGAAGCTTTAAGTCCTTCACTTAATTTAACAGAAAATCCCTTAAAAATTTTTAAAAATTTATAAAAAATTAAGAAAAAATTAAACGTTGTCTTTAGGTCCGCCAAATATTTCATCAATTTTGCCAATACATTCTTTATTTTGAAAATAAACTTGGGCATTAAAATATGGAATTTTTCCGCATGTTGTGTGACAGACAATGTCGTTTTCACAATTGTGAGTAAAAAATCCAAGTTCTAAAAAAATAACTTGATTTTTTGCGCATTTCCAAAAATAAATGGAAGTCTCTTCACCAAACGGACTTTTTTTTTCAAAAATTTAAAAAAGTGGAGCTTTCAAAAGCAAAAATTCGAAAAAAGCTTTTCATTCTCTTTTTCGGCCATACATATTGAACCTGACAGAACCCCCTTTTTCCTCTTCAATTTTTCCCTTACATTTTTCCTCCTCTTACTTATTTTTGGCATTACTTGCACTTGTATAAAATTAAATAATCATTTTCGTTTGATTATAGGCAAAAATTAGAAAGGCAATCTGGATGGAAGAAAGGAAAAAGTCTGACTATTTTGCAAAAATATAGGGGGAAAATTGGGGAGGAAAAAAGGGGTATGTCCAATTCAATATTACCTCTTTTGCTTCCAAAAGTCCGCAAATTTTATCCGCAAGTCAAACTACATGTTGTTTACTTAATCAAAAAAGGAACTGAATACAATCCACAAATTGTAGTAAAACTTTATTCTAGTGGAAAATATCCTAACATATATTTCTTCTAGAAAAATAAAGTTTGACTTGCGGACTTTTTTTTTAAAATATAGAAGAGAAAAACAAAAGAAATAACCTATAACTTCATTTGGCGGTCCCTGATCAAATTGTTGTCCTCCACCTCTTCCTCCCCCTCCTCTACCACCGCCACCTCTGCCTCCCCCTCCCCGTCGTCCACCTCCAAATCCCATTTTTGAATTAACGAGGCTTTTTGAAAATAAATAAATTGACTGAAAAAATTATAATTATTAAAAAAAAGCTAAAAAATTGGGTAAAAAAATAAAAAAAAATTTAATTGCATAAAAAATTTTTGTCGCGATAAAAAGGCTTGGCGAGAAAATTTAAAGGACGTTTCATTGCCATAATTAAATATATAATTACAGTAATCTTGTTAAATTTTTTATTTTAAATTAAAATGAAATTTATGTAATTAATTATAAATAAAGTTATTTTGAATTAAAAATATAAAAAGTTAGAAAAACAAAATTAAATCTTTTTTTGTCCCTATCTTTTTGTCTACTACTGTAAATCCAGACAAATTTGAAATTTTAAGACAAATTTGAATGTTCATCTTCCCACCTTCCCCAGTTATTATTTTTGACAGACTTCATTACATTCTTTTTTTTTAAATATACCCCTAAATTAATTATTTCAATTAAAATCGAAATTTTATTTTCTTTTTTAAAAATTTAATTTTAAATAAATTTATTTCATTTAAAGCTGACGTGGAAAACCATAAAAAGGAGGAGGGAAACCTGCGCCTTTTTAAAACGTGATTTTAACGTTTAAAGTAATTTGTGTGTGTGAACATAGCTGTGCAACTTTTAAGAAGAAAAAAATTTTTTCTTTCGGAGAGAAGTTGCTTTTCATTGATTTTCTCCTTAATAAACGCGATCATTTAAATATTAATTTTAATTTATCCTTTCAAATTTTTATTCTTATTTTTATCAAATATCAGACAATGTTTTAACACAAAAGATATTAAGCCAATCTCTTATTCTTCAAATCTTTTCTTTAAAACATCTTAAGCTTAGTTTTTTACAATTCACCTACACCTCTGTAAGGTGCCTTAATTTAATTTTTAAGTAATTAAGTATATTTTTAGTAGTTTTCATTTACTTTATACAATAAATACTAGTATAATAAAATTTTATTTTTTATAATAGGTAACTTAAAACGGTTAATTTGTTTGGCTTTATAAGGAATGGAAAAGTTAATATTCAATGGAATTCTTTAACTAAATCTCAAATTCTACATATTTAAGAAAAAAGAATTATATTAAAATTTATGTTTTAAAGTTATGTGTTTATTTCAATTTTAGATTAAAAAAATAAAAATTATTTTCTTATGAATTTTAATTTTAAAAATGGAAATGTCTTTATTTTTATATTATTAACACTATTTTCTTCAACAATAAGTGAAGATCGACGAAGTTGGACAGACGAAGATGGAGTTGAAGTTGAAATTATTAAGAAAATACCCGGTTAGAAAAGAGTGGAAATTAAAATAAAAATTTTTTTAAAGATTCGAAATGCAAAATTCGAAGCAAAGCGGGGGATGAATTGGAACAATTTTTTAAATTAACTGACAAAAGTGGGAATGTTATTGGAACTAATTTTGGTCAGAAACCGTTAGTTGTTTTTATTCAAAAATAGCTTTAAGTGGCTTTTGGTTAGGTAATCCAGTTTTATTAAAGTTTTGTTAAAGTACTCCAACCAGCAAAAAATAATATAGACATTACCTAGAGATAGGACTGTGAGGGTCGATTGTACGAGAATCGAGATTGGTATCTCAGAACAATCTCAATAACCAAGATTTCTGATCGAGATCTTGTCTCGGTACAATCTCTAATAGATCTCTAATAATTTAGAAGTTTTTGACGTTTTTTCGTTTTGCTTGTTGAGAAGTTGAAATTCTGAAAGAAAGCCGACTTTGATTAGTTCTTTGGCCATAACTTGTAAAACATGATACCAAAAATTATGAAATTTAAAGTGAAGATAGTTAACACTATTAGACACATCTATGAAGAATTTTGTTAATAAAAGTTTCCCCCAACGTTCACTAAACTCTTTAAAAATCCCTCTTTTTCACTTTGTTTTTTAGCTATAAATTCTCTCTTGGCCAAGGCCAGGCAATGCGAGCTATGGATTCTGCAATGACCGATATGTGTGTTGGTGAACAGCGTAGAGTAATTATACCAGAAGGTGCTTTTGGGGATGATGAACGTCCACAAGGGGCTCCTGAGGGGCAATCACTTCATTACTTTGTTGAACTAAAATCTATCTTTCGACCCATTCCTGGAGACAAATGGATTGATGATGATGGGCTTAGTATTGAGGTGAAATATGCTACTTAAAATAAATTATTAATAATAAATATCCTAATAAACGCCTCAAGAAGGTAATCTTTTATTTAGGGTAGCATCCCTCCCCCGATTCCGACGATACCCTACTTTTATTGCATTTCTTTAGGTGCACGTCTACATATTAGAGATGGTCACATATCGGAGATGGGTGGGAATGTATTAGGGAGTGGGGTTTGTCTTATCAGAGTTTGTCGAGTATCATCTAGAATAGTTTATGATTAGACAGCTATTAGTGAGGTGTATTTAATCAAAAAAGGCATCTAATTAGAGATGAGCGTTTATTAGAATAAATAAATTCAATTTAGATAACACACCAACCACCGGAAGAAGAATGTAAAGGAAAACGTGCAGAAAAGGGTGATTTCCTTAAACAGCATTATACCGTATTTTTAAATGATGGAACTTATGTTGGCTCTTCACACGATAGTGGAGTTACTTTTGATTTTAGGTAGAAGAAAGGGTTTAAAAAATATTAAAAAAATATTTTTGTAGATTAGGCATGGGGCAGGTTATAGAAGGAATGGATAGAGCAATGACTGGAATGTGTGAAGGTGAACGAAGACGTTTAGTAATTCCGCCAGAATTGGGTGAGGAAAATTATTAATATTTTAAAATGTTAATTTAAAAAGAGGAAAGAAAATTAAAATAAATTTATAAAAACTAGTTTTCCTTGGCCAAAAATATATTGTCTAACATACCAAGGATATATGCTGTCCTGAAACCGGGAATTTATTTTTTATGTCTTTCAAGGGGGGGGGGGGGTTCTCTACCAGGCTTCCTGTCAGGTATAACTCTCTTCCGCTTACGCCTTTTTCCACCTTTTTTGACCTTTCTGCTTCAGCATTCCATCTGCTGCCTTTTATTTTGTGTCGTTTTCATTCTCCTTCGGGTTTTCCCTTTTTTAGATCCGATAGGTTCAACAATCAAATTTCTTTAAAAAATTAAAAATAACCCAAAATTTGTTGACTGAGAAGTCTAAAAATATTTTTAAAATTTAATTTAAAGCTTATGGAGAAAAGGGGAGATCACCTTCCATACCTCCAAATTCTTGGCTTAATTTTCAAATAGAATTGAAGGAGCTTATTAAAAAAGAAAGTGAAGAAAAGCAACAGAAAAAAGAATTTTAATTAATTTTTGTTGATTTTTTAAAAAAAGAAATTTTTGTTTTTTAGGATTTAAAAATTGTTTTTAAAAATCAATTAGAAAATAAATTTAATAAATATATTTTTTAAAACAAATCTTCAATACATTAAAGCCCCGTATATTAAATAAAGAGAAATGTAAAAAGACAAAGTTAAGGGGGGTGTCTTGGCGCAGGAATTAATGTTGAGAAATATAAATTTTAGTAATTTAATTAATTCAAAATATCCTTTTCTGATATTTATTTTATTATTTGAAAGCTTTTGAATAGCAAATTCGTTTTACTAAAAGGACAGAAGTGATCCTAAAATCATTGAAAAGTTAACGTAAAGCTAAGAAAGTCATGATTGACGTTACGTTTCAGACTACAACCTTTTAAGGAGTGCTTGGATCAGATTGAGTAAAGCAGCTGTGTTATAGCTATTTCTCTTCTCCAGCTAGTGCAAAAGGTTATTCAGCGGCTGAGAGCGAAACAGCATCTTCAGCAGACCGGACTGATGCCTCCATTACACCACGCCGCCTACTGAACAGACTTAGGCACAGCCTTAACGCTTATGCGGGGTTAAACGATCTAAAAGGATAAAATAGAAGGCATTGGTAGAGCAGCGTGTGAGCATTGCCGAGCGATCACTGTTAGCGTTCTCGCAGCTTGCCCGGTGGTTAAACTTTTTCTGAACTCTTTCTATTAGTCTTTTCAAACAAATAATTTCGATAATTAGAGCTTTCAAATGACATATAAATGAAAATTATTTGGCAATATTGGTAACTGTGAAGGTTATAGCCTAATAAGAAAAGTCTGTGCCAAAATTGTCTGCGCCAAACCGTCATTAGCAAGAAAAAGCGGATTAACATATACACACATTAATTCTTTTTATTTCTTCTAATAAAAGTTATTTAATATTTAAATATCCTTTAAAGAAGGGAGATATTTAGAGTTTTTTTTCTTAATTTTTATATATTTTTTGTTTTTAAATTATTTAAAAGAGCAAATAAAAAATAAAAAATTTTATTTTGAATCATTCTTATGTATGTTAGAGGTTTTTTAGGTTGTTGAATTTTGCCTGAAAAACTATCTATTTATATTGGCAATTTATTTATAGTGAAAGTACCTCTCTCAAAAAATTAAATTCTATTATTGAATCATATTATTAATTAGGATTAATTAGAATTCTATATTTAAAGATTCAGAGACTGATTAAGAGTTAATAATTAAGAGTATCATACGAGAATCATTCGAAATGTTTCGGGAAATCTTGATCTCGATAACTTAGTTTTCGTTTGAGCTATCGTTCTGATACCGCCTCTACTTTAGATTTAAAGAGACAAATGAATTTTGATTGGAACTCTCCTAAAAATTACAAAAATTAGAAAGAAAACCAATTTTAATTAGTGACCGGACTGGGAGTGTTGTACGAGAATCAAATTAGAGATCACGAAAAATTCTCGATCTCGATAACCTAGATTTTCGATCGAGATTATGTTCTCGGTCCGGTCTCTAATTTTAATCATTTGAATTTTAAATTTTAACTCACTCAAATTTTCTTTTTAAAGAATTTTCTTCAAAAAATTAAATTCTCTAATCAAAACCCCAAAAATTACTGTAAATGTTTACCATCTTTTCATAAAATCTTTTTTTTTCATTTATTTAGCCCTTTAATCTAAAAATTTTCCCTTTTTTTACTTCCGAAAATAGGATTAACAAAACAAATCCATTAGTTAATTGGTTTTTTAAATAAATTTATTTTTATTTAATAAGGTAATTAATAAATATTTACAACTTTAATTAAACCTCCCTCCCTCCCCTCCCCCCACAAACATTCTTTTTAAATTTAATCCTCTAAATATCTCCTTAATTCCAATTAACTACACATTCCTGGGCAGCTTTTTAATTAATTTAAAAAATATTTTTTTAAAAGAATGTGAGGGTGTCAATTAAATAAATTGCTTTATTTAAGCGCCTTTTTACATACTAAATATTTAAATCAAATTTTATTAAAAAAATTATTTTATTATTTTACTAAAATATTTTTAATATGTAAATAAAATTATTTTCTACAATATTTTTTGATGTTTTTGATGACTAAGTAAGCCTGGAAAAGAGATTTGAAAGGGATTTGTATTTTTCACGTTTTTTAGTTCTTTTTAATTTTGCAGAGCTAAACAGTGGGAGGGTTTTAAATTAATATCCTTCTAAACTCTTTTTAACCAAAAGTAATTGTAAAACAAACAAAATTGGAGTTTATGTTTATGGGGTTAACTCTCTCTCTCTTTAATTAATAGTGCTTCACCGGAACCGAAATTTTAACTGGAACCTGAACCGGATCCAATTAGAGTTCCGGATCCCGGAACCGGCATAAAAAATGCCGGAACTTCCGGAAAATATCTATTATAACTAACCTTGATTTGACATACCTCTCGTAAAAACGGTCTCATACCTCCACAACCATATGTTTTAAAATCAAATATACCTAAATTAATTTTAATTTAGTCTCTCTAAAATTTCTTTCTTTTTTCACAAAGAATTCCTTTAAGAACCCAAAATTAATTTAAACAACTTTAAAATTTATTTTTTTATTTTTCAGTAATTTCAAAACATAATTTAAGCCAAAAATTTATTAATTTTTGAATTGTGCCTTTAAAATATAAAAATACAAAAAATGGGTGTTTGTTCGGTAAAATTAAAAATTAAAATATGTACAATTTTTTATTATAAAAATTTTCAAGTCAACAAAAAAACGTTTAATTGTAAGGCAAGCTTCCTCATTAAAATTATCACCAATATTAAAAGAAAAACCTTTATTAATTAAAAAGAATACAATAAATAAATTAGATTCGAAATTAGAAAAGAAAGATTCGGATTTAAATTTGTTACCTACAAATGAATTACAAAAGAATATAGCTAATATTGTTTCTGATGAGGTTTTTGTTTAATTAATTTTTAAATAAAATTTTGAATTAAAACGCTAAAGGGGAAAATGGGTGGCCAGGTGGGGGGATGGTTGGCTATGGGGAGGGGGGGGGGAATGGTGGCCAAGGATTTGGCTAAAATATCTGGGGCCTATTTCTCCCCTCAGCTGACTCTGCATTCTGTACACAGAACGCAGATTCTGTGGAAATTTCATTTCTACGCATCCGCAGAATCTGTGGAGGGGAGAAATAGGCCCCTGGAGGGGTTTTGTATTTCTGGTTAAAGGAAGCTATATAATTCATAAATTTGGCAAATAGCCGTCTAATTTTTCACTGTCCTAGTAAATAACAAGGAAAGTGCTGACATAAAAAATAAATCCCTGATCATCGGAAATCTAGACGACATTTTCCCTGATACCACTTCTCTCCCCAAACATTTCCTTATTATTAGAGAGTGTCTTTTTATTAAAAATTTAAAGAAAATTTTTTTTTTCAAGTCCATATTTGAAAGAGAAAAAAGAATGGTTGTTCTATTGGTTAGTTGTAATGTAGAAAATCCTTCACAATTAGTTTTGATTGATGTTGACCTGGCTAGCACAAATTTTGGAAAAATTATTTGTCGTTTAAGTTTGCCAATGCCTGGAGAGGAGGTAGAAAATTCTTAACAAAACATTATTCCTAGTGTTTCATCGGTAATGAAATTTTGATCGGAACCAAAAAACCGCCGGAACTTTCCGGAACCGGAACTTCCAGTGAAATTTTAATTATTACCCCCATTTCTTTTTTAGCTATATTCGCTCGCTTGTATAAGAAATACGCAATCTTTATTACACTCCGACGAAACTGATATTCCACAAAACAATCAACAATTTACAGTATTTAGAATTTCTAAAAAACTACCGTATACTCTATTAATTACCCTCCCTCAAATAATTACCCAGCCTTTATTATTTACCCCCCTCTCCCTCCGCGGAAGGTTGAAACAATAATTACCCCCTTAAAAATAGATATAAGCCTTCATAAAATATAACCTCTATTAATTATCCCGCCTCTATCAACTACCCTCTTCAGAGGTCGAAAAAATAATTACCCAGGATAATTAATAGAGTATATACGGTAAATGGAACTTAAAATTAATCTCTCCTTTTTTTTAAAGTTAATAGTCCCCGTTCCTTCACATTCAAGAATTTATATACTTAAATTAATGGATGCAACATTAAATAATGGGTCAGAAAATGGAAGTTTAAAAGCCCAAAAACAAGCTGAAAGTTCTTCTTCAGCAATATCTACACATATACGAATTCAAAAGGTTCTCTGGTGGGGAGGCAAATAAATGAACAAATTAATTTTACAAAATTTTTTAGTGCATTACACGAGAAGAATTGTCTAGATGGGATTTAGGTAATTAAATAATAATAATTTTTTAAATTGAGTTATTATTTTACTAAACCCTAGTGAATTTTAGAGGAAGGAAAAGTTTCTCTTTTAATGTCAAGTCCGGCTTAAAATTTTTCCATCAGTTAGATTAGTAGCTATCAACTGAAGGGCTCGAATTGTAGATTTTTAACATTCTACTCCATTCCCTTCTAAGAGATAAAAAAATTGGTTGGTATACCGTAAAACGTGTCATACCTAATTCAATTCTACCCATTCAATGTTCTCCTAGAGGGTGTCATTTTAATATAAATCTTATTGCAATACAATTTATACGACATATTACAATTTACATAACAAGGAATATTCATATACATACAATTTATATACAAACTATGTCTTTTTATTCTCTTCCTATAGTTTTTGCCTATTCTTTCTATCATCACCAAGAAGCATGAGTCGTTGTAGAAGCCTAAGTACCAGGGGTGTTATTAGGCCGATTGGCAACTGTCGCCATTCCCGTCTGAGGCTGATCAGTCGCTGATGTTGACGGGTCATCCATCTCAATCGCGATTGCTGTGGGAAGTGCGGAATCGGCTGTAGGGTTTTCAGAAGGTCCTTCCGTTCCTGCTGGTTGTGAGGGGAAGTGAAGGATTTGCGCTGTTTGCATAGGAAAAGCCGCCACCTCTTGGAATAAGCGTTCTTCTTCCTCACCCTTAAATAGATAAGATTAAAATGTTTAAATCTTTTAATGAAAGGAAGGCCCCCTTTCTTAATCTTTTGACAATTAACTGGCGGTTCTTGACTGAAGGTCCAATAAAACTCAACAAAAATCAGGCCTTACTCACCTTCAATCCGCGTATTTGTGTGTGACAATGTGGACGCATAATATTGCGAGCAACAGTAACAAAGCGATCATGACGTCCAAAAACGATGCGCAAACTGGCCAAACACGCAAAAACTTTGTCCTGTTTGAACTGAAAAAAAGAGAAAATTTTGAAACTTAGAGTCATTTCTAGTCACTCACCGCGCATTTCCAATATTCAACAGTACCTTCACGACTAGGATTGCGAGAATTGATTCTCCAACCAACCTCTTCATTATCCTTCCACCAATAGAGAAATGCTTGACGGCTGCGGAAGCGTCTAATCTCTTTGTATACAGGACGTTCCTTTAGACCCGACATATTCCCGTACCTAAAAAGACATAAAATTTGGATTTAAGGAATAAAATAAACATGAAGATACCTTCGTGTTTGGTGAGCTGATGATGAGTAGTCGATGAAGAAGGAGATTGAGCTTGGATTAAAAAATCAGCTTTTATAGTGTAGCATGTTTAAGGACGATAAAGTTTCCCTTCCAGTTTAGTTAATCAAACATTATTATGTATATTTGTTCCTTAATTCTCTATCATAAAAGCTTGATTTGATCCTATTACCTATAAGTTGAATAAAGTTATGCCAAAAATAAACTGCCCGGTCACTTTTTTGTCACCCTTAAATGGAAACAACTAAAAAAAGAAAATAATGGGAAATTTCTCTCTTAATTAAAACATCTTTCTCCAAAAACTTTTTTTAATGGTAGAAATTAAAATAAGGAAATAGAGGGATATTCAAAACGAGAGTTGGAAAAAACATTCCGGAACATTCAAAAAATCCGCCATTATACTTCGGAACCGAAGTATAATCTCGCCAATACACTTCGGTTCTGTCGGTCCCGAGGTTAGCATATCAAAGAAGTTCACTCTAATATAATTGAATTGGGGCTAAAAAACCTGAAGAAGCTTTAACAAAAAAAACAATTTTTTCAAAGGTGCCCCATTAAGTGTTTGTTCAAACAGTGCCGTTCGATCAAATGCCATTCCTCTTCTGTTAGTTACTACAGTTGATAGAAGTGGGCATTGCAAAGGTTTTTTTAAAAGAATTCTTTCCAATTTTATTTTCAATTTATAGGTGATTTGTTACGATTGGATAGGCGAACATTTTGCCCAGTTGATAGAAGAAAACGTTCCATTACATCCGAAGATAGGTGAAGAAAATAAATTTTTTTGAAAATTTTTTAACAAATTTAAAGAGAATCTTCAATTAATTCTGGAACTTCTACATTCTCTAATTCTGCAGTTATTTCCTTAGAAAGTACTACAACTACAACAACAAATTCTTTCGCAACTAATGGCCAAAAATTTAAATTTCCAATGTTTGGGGGAACACTTGGTTAGGGAAATTTATATTTATAAATATATTTTTTAATTTTAATTTTTAGCAATCAGTTTGAGGAATGGAGTGGTAAGAACAAATTAATTTTGGATTTTAAAAACTGATTTTTAAGTTGTGGAGGGTAACTGAGCATTTTTCTGGGTTTTTGAGTTATATTTTGTTAATTATACATATCTGTCTTTGTTGTCATACATTTGAGTTAAAATCCTTTAAGGATTATTTTGGGAATAATATTCTAGTGGAAAACACAATGTTCAGGGTGGATCTGATTGTAACAAGTTAAATTGTTACCACAACCATAAATGTTACAGAACTAGATACAATATTTTCGATCTCGATTTCTTCGATATTTAAATGAAAAATGCCGATCGACCCTTCTAACTGGGCTCTAATTATAACATTTAAGGGGGCCGTGAATATCAAGAGCGTTATTTTAAATTTACCAAAAATAAAATTTTTTTACTTTCTGAGGGTATTTAAATTGTTGAGAAATGCAAGGTGTAGGGAGAGAATTTAATTATAGAAAATACATTCCCCTCAAGTCTTTAAAAAAATAAAAAAATTAATTTCCCAATTTAAAGGTATTTTCAACAGAATGGGGTAATCTCGATCAAATATTTCAACAAAAACCCAGTCTTAAACAAAATTTAAATGGAAATGATGAGCCAAATACAATTTATGGATGTGGAATTAATGGTAATTAATTAATTAGTTGGAATTTATTTTTAAATATTAAATTTTTAGTTTGGGAAATGCGAAGACGAAAACTAATTCAAACTGTAATTTTATTAAAAAATATATGTATTTTTAGTGTTTAGAGTGTCCTGTTCCCGATTCAGTTAGATCAGAAATTGAAAAATAAGATTAGATTCTAAAAAGTCAAAATTTTAGTAGGCCATTAATTGCTTGAAAATCTCTCTTGTTCCGTCTTTGGCTTTTAAACTCTATTTTTACTTAAATTGAGCCTAATTTACTTTAAAATTAGTCAAAAATAATTTTTGAAACATTCCCTACTTAAAATTATTACCTATTTTTCAACCGTGTCTGGTGATTTCGCCAGTGAATGATTTGGGCAGTGAGTGATATGGGCAGTAGTGATTTAGGCAGTAAACGTTTTTTAAAAAAATTTTCTTTCACAAAAAGACAATTCGAGTATCACTAGAAGAATAATTATGCGTAATCTCGGCGTTAAGTATATTTTACTTGAATTTTTTAAAAATGAATAATTATAAAGACAAGTTGGCATCGTAATAGAATTAAACAAAAAGAGAAGGGTGGCTAAACACGTCTCCGGTTCCACTATCACCCACCTATTTTTGGAAATTTTTAAGTTCAAGACTCAAACAACGGTTACTGCCCAAATCACTCACTGCCCAATTAACTCACTGCCTAATTCACTTCTGTCGAAATCACACGGCACCTTTTCAACGACTTTTGAATTAGAAGGGGATGGATATTTTTAACTAGGGTTGGGGGTCCGGTCCGAAAGATCGAGTCGGGCATCGAATTTTGGTCCGAGAAAGACTCGGTCGGGCCGGCCCGATAAAAATGAATCCCGAAAAATTGACTCGAACGTCGGCCCGACTCGAAAACCCCACCCCATTTTTAACAAATTAATCAAAAAACAAATAAAAGTCATACAATTTCAATTCTTTTATTCAAAACTTATTTAAACAAAAAAAGATTCGACTAAATCCAGAAGAGGGAGGATTATGGCCTGTATGTATTAGAATGTTACATCATGCAGAATTAACTCACGGCTTTGTTTGTACCTCAATTGGAAGTTCCATCTATCATTTACACAAATGTACGAGAAGTGGACAATTTATAGCTGATAAAATTGTTTCTTTTTCTCCCGTCACAATTGGGCCTACTGACTGGCCAGGAAATTGTCCAGAAGTCCCAGCATTCCTCACAGATATGGCTATTTCTATGGACGATTTAAATTTATATGTGTGTGCGGCATTTCATGGATTTGTTGCTCAATTGGATATTTCTGATCCTTTTAGACCTTCTTTGACACAGAAAGTGAGAAAATTAATTTAAAATTTTAAACTGAATTTTTTTGTCTTTTAATAAACATGAAAAAAAAACAAATTTTCTGGAACTTAGGATTTAGTAGAAACTCAAAACTAAATATATATACGATGTAGTAAGCGGCCGAACCCTTCTCCGGAAATAGCAAAAGATCGCAGGGGATTTAATTCTGAATGTGAGAGCTATGCAATGCATGATTGTTAACCACAATAGTACAATCCCATCAGTGACTGTTCGGATCACTGACTGAAAGTATTTTTAGTGTTCAGAGGGTCCGCTTTCCGGTTCGGGTAGATCGGTAATTGAAAAATACGAATTAATGGTAATTCGAAAATTTGAAAATGCTATACAATCCCATCACTAACTGATTGTTTTAATATCTGCCTACTTTTCTAGGATGAAAATAATTTCAAAAATTAAAAATCTTCTAAATTTTCCAAATTTATTTTATGAATATTATTAGAAATAACTTGAAAATTTGAAAATTCCTTTAAATTCTTATAAAAAATTTTTTAAAGGTCTTTCTTGGTGGAATTATTTACAAATGTATTGGTATCTCCGAATTAGGCAAAATGCCTTTGGGGAAAAGTACAAGCACACAAAGGGTAAATAAATTGTTTAATTAATTAATTAATTAATTTCCCCTCTCTTAAAAAGAGTTACAATACAGAACAAATAAAATTAAATGGAAAAATATATGAAGGTGGGCCTTGTCGTCTTCAATTGTCTTTAGATGGAAGACGTTTATACATTTCAAATTCATTCCTTCGCAATTGGGATCAACATTTCTTTCCAAAATTGGCAGAGTTTGTATTTAATATTTAAATTTTTTAAAGTTTGGGATCCAACAGGGATTGGTCCCGGAAACCCCATTAACCCAATTACAGGATCAGAAAATCCCATAGAAGATACTGTCCGGTCTACTTGAAATAATTGCAATAATGCTTACATCTCTCATTGTTTTGGCAATGAATTATAAAAATACTCACAAAATAAAAAAATTACTTATATGTATGTAGTTCCAATTTCTCTTAAAGTTTAGGAAAATATTAGTTCATAATATTTCTATTTTATAGAGTCGGTTCTTCAATTGCTCTTGTACATATTGACCCAAGTGGAGAAAAGCCAATGAAAGGTAAACTAAATGGGGGAGTGGGGGGGTCATTTTTAAAATCAAAGATCTCGGGATGGGAAGGGGGTCAATTTTAAAGGGGGTCATCAAGGGAACTAAAAGGTGTGTAGGGTTATGAGGTCGTTTGTGTTTGCTTTGGGATGGACGCAAACGTTGAGGTCTATAAAAAAAATATTTTTTTAAGTTGATAAAGATTTTGGTATTCGCTTTGATTTTGAAAATAAAACAAATGAACACAAAAATAATGGAAATACCTCACCTTCAAATTTCGCTTTCTATGCAAGAGATATGCGTTTTCTTGGGGGTGATTCTACTTCGGATTTAATTTAATTTGTTATTTTTTTATAAATTTATTTTATTCATTAATTGCCAAAAATAGGTTAAAATTTATTTTTTTAAAGTTGTTTTTCTCTGTGAATATTTTTATTTTTTATAAAATTTTTTCATTATGTATTAAATTCTTAAAGCTAAGCGATTGAAGGATTTGATTTAAGTGATATACATCACAACTTGTCAACTACTACATAGCTTCACTCTCTTGGGCAAACGTTATTCAAAAAGCCGTCCTTTAAGAAAGACGTCCAAGAGGAGTTAAAAAATTTAAAGGGTTTAAAGAACTCTATAGAAAATAAAAAATCAAATCCTTCACTGACACAATATAATTTTTTATTTAAAGTACCTCCAATATCATCTAAATAAATTTAAAAAATCTTTTTCTAGATTTAGGAGATCTTTTGAGTTAAATAAAATTAAAGGAAAAGAATTAACGGATTGGCTTTACAGCCGTTGAAAAATTGTGAGTATTTAATATTAAATGTATAATGAGATCCGATTAGACTTGAATTCAATAACTCCTTTCAACTATTAACACTTCCTCTACTTCCAGTAGGCGTTTCTTGATGAATTACAATAGAAGGCAATGAAAATTGTGCTCGACGTAATGAAAGGGGCGAATTGGGTTTTGAATTGTTTTTAAGATTTTCTCTTTGTTGTTCAGACATTTGTCGAGAAAATAAACGATTTTGATTACTCTGACGACTATTGTTGTTTGTAATACGTTCATTTAATGTCTAAAAATTGGAAAAAATTAAATTTTGGATCGTGAGTTATAAAAATTTAGATTTTTTGAAAAAGTATGGGAGGGGTTATTTTATTTATCAGCAGTCACATGAATAAAGTTAATCTCCGTTTTCCATTATTTTTATTTTCGTCGTACTTGATTATGTGTTCGACACGCTTGTCGCCGTAGTCTCGACACAATTGATGTCGTCGACGTCGTGTCGACACGTTGACGACGTGAGCACGACACAATTGATGTCGTCAATGTCGTGTCGACGAGTTGACGACGTGAGCACGACACAATTGATGTCGTCAATGTCGTGTCGACACGATTGACGACGTAGTCTCGACACAATTCATGTCGTCGTTAATGACTTCGACACGAGTCACGCCATCAACGGTTGACGTCGCCGACACGGATAACATCGTCGACGACTTTCCCGAATGCGTTTGGCGATTACATAAAGTACCTCATTAAATTTAAATATTTTACCTGAAAACTATTATAATTACTTAAAGCTGAATGTCCACCACAAATACTACTCTCTTCTAAGAGTGCAGAATCTGCAGTTCCAACTCTTCTTTTATTTTGACGACCACGTGAAACCTTTTGTCGTCGTCGAAGACTTCCTCTAAAACTATTAACAAATAGGCGAATAGAACGGCGTGTTCGACGACCACCTTCTCCACGGAACCAATGCCAAAATTGACCTTTAAAAAATTATTTTTTCTTTGTAATTTGTTGGTGTTTATTTTTATGAATATATATTTCGTTTCGGATTATATGGCTCCTCCTGTTTTCTAGAAAAACCAATTTACCCATCTAAAAATATTTCGAGTTTCAATAATGGCATGTTCACATAACTTGCGTCTTACGACTTAAAAATGGCAATTCAAAAGAAGTTTCCTCTCCTCATTCCCATTACTATTTTATACCAAGTATGGACCAAGGATGGATAATTTTGTATTTTAAAAAGCGGAAGGCGGAAGAAAATAAAAAAGCGGAAGGCGGAAGACACAAAAAAGATGGAAGGGGGAAGACGGAAGCGGAAGAAAATCCATCCCTAGTGAATACGCCATAAAACATAACCCTTTCTAAACTTAACTTATCCAATAAGAAAACTGAAAGCTTTTTTTAAATTTAGCCAAGCTTCTAATTAAGCTTCCTAGTTGGGAAAAAATTTGTTAAAAGGGGAAGCTCGATATATTTAAAAACAATTTATATTTTCAATACTTTCAGATTGTTGTTGATTAGCCTGAATATTTAAAATACAAACAAAAGCAATAACCATTAAAAATATAAAAAATAATTCTATTGAAGTAAAAAGTTCTGGACCTCCATAAATTATATAAATCTTTAAATAATTTATTTAAAAATTAATTTTAAATATTTACTTGTGTTAAAATAAACGGAAAAATGAATGGGCCAAAATGTGAAGAAATTAATATTATTGTTATAAATGTTGACATTTGGTTATTTATTGTTTTTATGTTGTTATCTTTAAAACAAAAATTTTTTGTAATAATCAAGTAAATATTCTAATAAAAAGGCACACTCTCTAATAGACGCCCAAAATTTTCGGAAAAATAAATCGGCTCCTCAAAAAGTATTTGGTGTAATTAAATGATTTGGAGATTATTAAATAAATTAAATTATTTTAAAAAATTTAAAAGAAAAAAACTCGAGCATTGCGGAAATTCGAGCATTGTTTTAAGGGGACAACCAATAAAAAAATTTTTATTTAAAATTTTTTATAATGAAAGAAATAAATTTTTACAATTTAATTCGCCAATAAATTGGAACCAAGTAGCCGGCCAAATAATTGCTAAAGACGCTCCAAATAAAGAAACAGAAAATGGATGTAATATTTCTGAATTTAGAGTACACAAAGCACTACCGGCACCAAACTAGATAAATATTTTAAATTAATTTAAAGGATTCCTTTTAATGTCTTTCTTGTCCCTTTGTTTTTTCCCCGTTAATTCTTAGATTTAAAATATTCATTAAAGCCCAAACAAAGGAAACAAAAATTATTTAAGGTAGGGTTAACCACGCGATTTTCCTATTTTACCGGTTTACAATGACCTTGTGGTTATTTAACGATGGTTAGGTGACCATGGTCAAGTAACCATCGTCAGGTGACTGAGTTCTTATTTTACGGGCCCAGATTTTTATTTAAATTTTTTTTTCTACATAAATTAAAAAAACAAACCAAAGCAATAGGTAAAAGAATATTTTGAGAAAATAGAAAAGAAAAACATTTTCTTTTAAAAAATTTTTGTTGTTGTTCTTTTAGTATTGTTAAAAATGTTAAGGAAAAAAGAGAAAAAAACTTGAAAAAAAATTTTTTTTAAAATTAATTAAATAAGTCTCTTACATAAAAAATAATTAAATCATTCCTCGATTTATTTAAATTATTTTTTTCTTCAAAAGCAAATAAAATATAACCAAAACAATTAAAAAGGCTTGAATTAAATGAGGATAAAATTGATAAATAAAATAATAAATGTTTGGGAAAAGAATAATTATTTTGTTGTTTTTGGTTGTTAGCTAGAAAATAAAGAGACATTTTTATTAAAAATTTCTTTTAAATTTTTTATTTAGAATAAAAACAAAATTAAAATCTAAAAACTCCAAAATTTAACAATTTTCTATTAGGGCTAAAATTAAAAAATTAATTTATCTATTTAAATTAACTTTTGACAGAAATTTGTGTATTTAATCCTTATACAAGGGGTGGGTTTCAAAATTGTCTTCTGATCGGGGTTCTCAAAAAAAGTATACGAGCATCTGCTTTTGAGTGTGTTTGTGTCTACACATTTGTTAATTTTACTTTTCAACTTTTCGATTAAAAACTTGCGAAAAAATTCCGAGTCTAATAAACAAAACTGAAAAATCTATTTTTTAAAAAAAAAGAAAATTTTTGAGTACCTCTCCTACACCAATCCCTCCGAAATTTAAAAAATAAAAATTTTTTTCTCACAATTATTTTGTTTAGTTAAATCAACCAAATAATTAATTTCTGTAGAAGATTGTTGGTGTTGTTTTTCTTTTTGTGGCCAAAAAGGAATTAACAAAATTAACTTTAAAAAATTATTATAAATTAAAAATAATTTTAAAAAACTTGAAAAATAAACAAAAACCCAATTAAATAATTTAAATTAATTGAAAGTTTAATTAAAGGAAATTTTTGTAAAATATTAAATTGTTGATGGATAGTAGGGTACTTTGTTCATATCCCGCCCCCCACCCCTATTTGAGTCTCAGATTAATTTTCCTTCTTTGCTGTCAATCATTTATTTTCCTCCTTTTTTAATGCCCATCATTTTCTTCACTCAAAACCCAAAATGGCGCTCGGCCATAACGGCGCAAAGCCATAACTTGCTTCAAGATTTTCGAACCTTAACAAAAGTAATATTAAAAGATTCATTTCAACGAGCTAAAGAAATTGATATCAAAAATGACAAGAGTCAAAATTATTCCAGCAAGTTATGGGTTTGCGCCATTATGGCCGCGCGCCATTTTGGGTGTCCTATATGTGAGGGAAGAAAATGATGGGCATTAAAAAAGGAGGAAAATAAATGATTGAAAGCAAAGAAGGAAAATTAATCTGAGACTCAAATAGGGGTGGGGGGCGGGATATGAACAAAGTACCGATAGTAGTTGAGCTGAAAAATAAATAAATTTTTATTTAAAATTTTTTTAAAATAAATCTGACTTTGCCGTTGCTTGATTCTCGCTAATAAATAAAGAAGACAAAAATGTTCCGAAAGAGAATAGAAGCAAAATCTAAATTAATTTTTTAGAACTTAAACGATTTTTTAAAAGCAAGAATTTAGTTAAGTAAAACAGGCACCCATCTATCCCAGAAAATCGGAAAGGATTGGAAGGATTGGATAACAAATAAGAATTCTCCGATCCAAATTTGTTAACACACACAACCCCCCAATCGACACTAACTTTATTTTTGCTTAATTGCTTTAAGACTTGGAGGAAATTTCGTTGGCTTACAGTTATGAGAAATTGTGTAAAATTTTTTTTAAACTAGGCATGATTCCCGAAATTTAGGAAACCCCAAAAATTAATAGAAAATATATTTTATGAAATCATAAATTTTTAATATATTTTGTCTCCAAAACTTTTAGATTATTGAAGAGAGAAAATTAAATAATACTTGAAAAACCCCTCATAAAATTATTAAAAATAAAAAACAAACAAAAATAATTTTATCTTTTCCATTTTTATTTAAATCGACAAATTCAAAAAACAAAATTCTTTGAATAATTCCATCAGATAAACAAATACCAAAAATTGAGAATGAAAACAAAAATAAATTTAAATTAAATAAATTAATTTCTTCATTTAAAATAATTAAAAGTCCAAAACAAATTAATTTTAATAAAATAATTAAAAATAAAATTAAATTAATTTTTTTGTTAATTGAGAGTTGTTGTTGTTGTTCTTTAATAAAATAATTAAATATTACTATTGAGAGTTTACTTAAAAAGAAAATTAAAATTTTAATAATTTATTAAATTCTGATACTCCTTATGTCTTTTTTTTGATATAACGTCACCCCGATTTAAATAAGACAATATATCCAACAAAACTCCCAAAGGCAGAATCTGATCTCCGGTGTAGTTAATCGTATCCTCCCTATACAACTAATTAACTATATCTTTTGGCTAATTGTGTGACGAGAGTACTTAAATAATTTGACAAAAAATAGTTAATTAGAGAGATGAAACGGTTGTCTAATCTAGCACTAGACTAATCGTATGTTTGAAGATGGAATGAGCTTCCTATGGCTAGTCAACCAGTAACTCTCAATTTCTAAATTCGTGGAATTTTATACTCCAGGTTTATTTTGAAGGGTCATTATTCCAAATCCCGATCATGATTTCGGCCAATCCCGATCCCGTAGTCGGCACCGGTTCTAATTATTCTAAAATTATTCTAAAATGCCGATCCCAATCCCGCTCAATTCTAATTTATATCTTCATCTTTTAGATGGAACTACCTAATCTTGTTTTCCATAAATCTCATTTTAACTTAGAAATACATCAGTTTTTTGGAAGAACATCTTTATAATTAAATTATTTATAAATTTTCAAACCTTTTATTAAACAAAAAAGGAATAACCAAACAATTTCCACAAATTAAGCAAAAATATTTAATTAAATGTATAATTACTACAATTAATTGTTGTTGTTGGTTATTTAAAAAAATATTTGGCAAAATTAAAGAAATTAATGATTGACTTATTCCAACAAAAATTGCAAGTAAATATTTTTCGAAATAAAAATTATTTGAAGACATTTCTTGAAAATGAGTATTTATTTAAAATAGGTCACAAAGTTTTCTTGGATTTTAAAAAAATTTGTTGATGAAATTGAGGTAAAGAAATTTTTTTTGAAAAAATTCGTCTTTGAAGAGAATAAAATTTTGGAAGGCCAAAAACCATAAAAAATATTTTATTAAAAATTTAAAAGAAATATAGTTATTTAGATAATGTTGGATAAACTATTGGAATTTAAAAAGAAGAAAAAGAACACTTTCATTTCCTTATTTCTACAAATTAAATTTCTTTTGGTTTAATAATTTTTCTATTTTCTACGTCAATCTAAAAATCTTTTTTGGAATTTTCTTGAAAGGGTTTCTTCTAAATTATTTCAAAAAGAAATGTGCCTATACTACATCATTTAAATAAATACATTTTTAAAAACATCAAAAAGAATTTTTTACATCATTAGAATTTAATAAGTTTCTTTTGAGGATTTAGTAGTAGTATATGCGGGCATGTTCTGACATAAAGTTACTGAATGATAAAAATTCTGATATCTTCTGGCTAAGAAAATATAATTACTCATTTTAGCGCAACTATCTAAAATTTTGTCTTGAGGCCAAAAATCAACTAAAAATCAAAGGAGAGTTATTAAATTATGAGGATTTAGCAGACATATAGATTAGACATATAGACACCTATTTTTTGATGATGTAAAAATTAATTTAACTAAAACCTTCCAGTTCCATGAATTAGTTTTCGGATCCAGAAGGGGGCAATACATTTTAGCGTTATTATCGTTGGTTTTTAGACTTGTATAGTCTACCTGCTCGGAATAAGAACATTTTTTAGGTAAACTAATCAGAATATACTTGTAAATTGTCATATCTATATTTTCTCATTTGTCTATTCAATAAGAGCCCCAAACGTATTAAATCCAACAGTGTGAAATTCCTTCGCTTAAAGGATTAACTTTTATCAATATAAATCCTTTCTCTTTTTTTTTAAATCTTTTTTTAATTTACTTTAGCTTTCCTTTTTTAATAGTCAAATAGCGTCAATAAAAATACTATAATATTTTTTAAGAATATTTTATTTAAAAAATTTAATCGAAAATTAATTGAGGAAATTTTAAAAAATAATAAAAATACAAAAACAGGAATTATATAATAGAGTAGAAAACTTAATTATAGTGCATATTTTGCATTTTATAATGCATAAAATTCCTTGCTCTAATCATTAACAATTGAGTTTAACTGTTTTAATCTTTTTTTAAAATTAAATATTTATCAAACAAAAAATAACAACAAAATTTAATTTAAAAATAAATTTATTCCAATAATTTCTTTTAAAAATATTTTTTTTGTTAGTTGGAAGATTTATTAATTTTAATTGCCTGTTTAGAAACTTTATGTAATAACCTTTTAAAATAAAAATTAGAAAATTAAAAAATAAAATTATACTTTAAACTAGCAAAATATCCAGTAAAAAAATCATCTTCCATATAAGGAAGTTGATTATTTTTACAAAATTGGCGAATTAATTGAGAACATCTTCCCAAATTTGGTCTAGGCATTGTTGGAAATAAATGGTGTTCAATCTTTTTTTAGATTAAATTTATAATAAATTTTAGTAAAGTGGATGGAATTGATGGGACCATTATGTCACCTAGGCACATTACTTAAGGATAGCTATTGGCTGGCTAGACCCTAACTAGTCAAAAGTGTGTTTTCCTTTGGAAGGACAATCATAAAAAATTTATTAATTGACAAAATACACCATGTGAATGGTGTGTACAGAGAAAATAACAAAGACAACGAAAATCATTAATGCATGCTTCCTCAAAAGCTTATTTTTGCTTATTCAAGCAACGGATAAAATTTTTTTGATTTTTTAACATACAGAAGCTTTAATTCAGTGAGTATTAAAGGATATAAACTGACAAATCATAAAATAATAGAAATTTTAAAGAGCTTGCGATTGAGATTATAACAATTGATTATCCTTTAGCGAGGACCGAGATTAAAAAAATTTAAATCTCACCTAAATTATGTAAGGATGATTCACCTAGCAGCATTTAAAACGCTTAGGCGGGGGATAAACGATCTAAAAAGGAAAAAGAGAAAGCATTAGTCGATGCCCCGGTAGCTCAGAGGTAGAGCTCCTGCATATAGTGAGCGAAAGCGCCTAGCAACAACTAGCAGGTGGTCGCAGGTTCGAATCCTGCCCGGTGGCTAAACTTTTGCAAAAACTCTTTCTATTATTTTATTTTAAGGAGTTAATTTTTACCTGAAAATTAAGTCCACCCCAAAACCAATCAACAAAACTACAAAAATAATTAATTAAATAAATTTATTTTTGTAGAAAACTAACGGAGAGCTTTTCATATTTCTCGTAGTTAAAATATGTAAAGCAGCAAAATTATTTAATAAACCAGAATTTTCTGGAAATTTAGGTACAGAATTGTGGTTGTAAGAGACTACTAAAGCAATTAATGTTCCGGCAACTTTTTTAAAATTAAAAAGAATTTTTTTGATAAATTTTTAAACGGGATAAAAAAATTTTGATTCGGATGTATCATACACATTTTACCTAGGCTAAAATTCCTTAAACAATAATTACCGTCATATTCCCCGCATAGAAGGAAGTATAGACGAATTAAAATTTTTATACCTCTGACTTTTAAGTCCCTTTAACTTTTTCCGTTTTTCTAAGACCTCTATCCGTCCAAGCAGAATGGATGAATACATTATATGTCTCACAATAATTATTTGAACTCCTCGAATCCCTTTTAAACAATAAAAATTCCCCTATATCTAGACATCACCCAAGAGAAAAACATAACGAGTGCCTGTATAACAGAGGTGAATCGGAATTTCGATATCCGAGTTCCGACTTTTGAGCCATTTCCGATTTCCGGCAGTTCCGATTTTTGACACCTTCGCAATTTACGATTCACCTCTGCTGTAAACCAATATGTTAGTATAAACACAGATAAATTAAAGAAATGATTAAAATTACGTATAATTAATTACCAAACTGAGATATAGCAAAATAAACAATTCTAATATAAAAAGAAGGTAATAACCAAAGCTGTAAAAATACCCAAAACCAATGTCCAAATAAAGCAAACTTTATAGTGAATATTTTAATTTAAAATTTAAAAATTAAAAATTAATTTACTTGTTCAAATAAAGCAACATTTCGATGTTTTTTATATTTACTTTTAGATGAAGTAAATAAATGTAGAATACTTTGAGTAACCCAAGAAATACGTAAAAGTGGATACATTAAAGTAAAATAACTAAAATAAATTTTAAATTTAATTTAGCTTTCTTTTTCAATTTTGTAATTTTTGTTTAGTTAATTCTCATTAAAGATCGGACCGAGACGAGATCTCGAAAAAAAATCCAGGTTATCGAGACGAAAAATTTTTTTGGGGTTTTCGAGATTTTCGCACGACCCTCCTCCCAGTCCGGTCTTTAATTCTCATTGAAATTAATAAATCAAAAATTTATTTCTTTTAGATGTAGTAGTATATGTGTAGGATTGAGAAAATTAATCGAAGAAAATCAAAGAATTTTTTCTATTAAAAAATTAAATTTAAATTTAAAACTCACAAGTATTGGTAAGGAATAATTAGACGAAGAATTAAATTTGAAATTAAAGTTTTTTGTTTAAATAAATCATCTGGAACCTTAAAAAATATTTAAAATTTAAAAAATTTAATTCTCGTTACAATTGCACGCTAAATGTGTGTTATTTTTAGATGGAAGCTAGTCAAAACTTAGTCTACAAAAGTATCCAAGCTTATCTCCCGATGGCCTTATAACAAAAGTTAAAGAGTTTTTAATTGAAGATGCCAGTCTACTAGCCTCCCAAAGTTAACAAAAAAATTTTTTTAGGAATTTTCTTTCCCCATATCAAGATTCGAAGTAGAGGAAAAAGTCATTAAACTAGTAATATTTTCCAAAAAAAATGCTTTAAAAAATTTACCAAAGCTAATAATGGAGCTAAATCAATATCTCCATCCCTTGAAATAATATTTGTTGTTGCGTGGTGTAAATTATGCTTTGAAATAAATTTTTAGATTTAATTTAATTAATTTTTACCTTATCCTTCCACCAATCCCTTGAGAATCCTTGTGAGAAATTACCCAAAAATAAAGATAAAAAGTCATTAATTCGACGATTTTTGGTTGGTTGGTGATGACAACATTCGTGACAAAGCCTTTATTTAAAAAAAGTTTTTCTTTTAATTTAAAAGAAAAATATCCCAAATTTTTAAAATATTCCAAAATTTTTCTTACAAAAAACTTCTTCCTTTAGGATGCATTTTTTAATTTGCCTGGTCATTGGGATCGGGAAAGCTACCTAATAGAGATCTGCAATTTAATGTAATATAAGGTATAATTTATTAATCCCAAAAAAGTGTGCTTCAACTATAGAGTACGTCCGAGTTCGAGCGAGTTCAAGCTACTCGACTCGAACGATCGGTTTTTTTCGTTTTTACTCAGGCTCGGAACTCGGAATCCTAATACTGGTGGGCATTACTCGAACTCGGTTTTTTCCTAATTACTCGGTACTCGACGTACTCTAGATTCAATATGTCCTTATAAATACATATTCATCATATTCATCCTTAGTCAAAAGAGAGAGAGTTTGTCTAAATTGCTGAATTGTTTGTTAATTTTGACAAATTTTAAATGCTTTTGATTTTTAATTTTATAAAAATTACCATCCCATTTGTTGCCAAGTAAGTCCAAGTATTAAAGCAGAAAAAATATAAAAAGTTTTATATTGTAACCAAAAAGCGAATAATAATAGAGAAAAAACTTCAAATATTTTTCTGACATAAAATAGAGGTTTTGGAAGTAAAAGGCCTTCAGAATGGACTTTCTTTTAATTAATTAAGAGAATTAAATTAAATTTTACAATTATTTTACTTGTCTAAGTTCTTCAAATTCTAGTACTATTTTCATTTCCTACAAAAAATTTTTTAAAGGATTTATTTAAAAATATTTTGGGGAAAAAAAAGATTTTTTTAAATAAATGTGAGAGAATAATAGATATATTGGATATATGCAATTTAGGGATGGTTTTACATAAATTTGTTGTAAATTTCCTTTTTTTATAATTGTTGATTTTTAATTCCTTGACGTGTTATTTCTTTGTTTGGGTATTCGAAAATATGAAAAAATTAGGTTCTAATCTCACGGTTTTCCTTTTTTCCTTTTATGTTTTTCGCTTTTTAAAGTTTGGTTTTGCAATACTCTTGACAAAAGTCGATCTCTAATAGAGATATTGTGGATATAGAAGGGATACATAAATTCGGGTTGAATTAATTTGAACGTGCTTGAACGAAAAAATCATTTTTGGATATAAAAAGGACCCGATAAATTATTCTATTTATTTTCAGTTTAATTGTCCTCTCACTTTTTCTGGAGAAATATCATAATTAATAACAACAAAATCATCATCATCAATAATTTCCTTATCCCTTGAGGAATTTGTATTTGTTGAAATTAAAGTTGTTGAAGGTTGATTAACCTCCTTTTGTATTTCCAATTGTTTATAAGCCTTTTTGGAACCTTTAAAAATTTTTAAAAATTAATTTAAATTTAAATTAATTATTTGCCTTCATGAAAAGCATGGAAAATATGTGTAGCGTCAGCACCTCTAAATTAAATTTTCTTTTATTAAATTTGAATTTAAAAAATAATATTAAAAAAATCTTTCATTAATAAATTTTATTTAAGAATATTTATTAATAATTTTCAGTTCATAAAATAAAAATAACAAAGGAGAATCTACCGTATTTTCTCTAAATAGCCCCATAAGATTACTTTTTTCAATCGACTTCTAGAGAGTGGGGGGGGGGGGCTATTTTAGCGGGTGGGGTTATTCTAGAGAAAATACGGCATTTAAGACGGTATTTATAACTATCTTTTATTCAAAAACCTCTATATTGTGGACACAGTCGAAACAGGGTGTCCCTTTCCAAAACACCAAAATAGGGCGAAGCGATGCAAAAATATGGCAAAAGTAGGGCGAAATTGGTCAAAAATATGGCAAAAAATAGGGCATTGTTTTAAATACTTAAAATTTTAAAAAGAAAGCTTTATTATGCATATTTTTCACTATTTTAAATAAAATTAAACTAATCAGGAGCAGGGATTGTGCAAGATACAACTAAGAAAAACGAAACGCAAGGCCGAAAACGACGCAAAACGCAACGCAGGAGATATTTTTATCAAAATTAGCCACTTTTCAATTAAAAACCTATAACGTACCATCGATTCACGACCAAATCCCCAATTCTCGCAACATAATCTAAGAATTTCTTCCAATTTTCAGCGCCGCAGGCGAAAATTTTTTGAAATTTGGAGCTCAAGAAGCCAAATTTCTTCCATTTTTTGCGCCGCAGGCAAAAATTTTAAGGATTTTGGAAGGCCAGGAAGTCAATAATCCTTCATTTTTACCATTTTTTTTACAAAATCCGAAGAATTTTTTAAATTTTACAAGATGACAAAAATAGGGCAAAAATATGGCAAATGAGAAAATAGGGAAAAAATAGGGCGAAAAGGTCAAAAATAGGGCAAATGCCCTGTAAATAAGGCAAAAGGGACACCCTGGTAGAAACTCAAAATTAAATAGTATATGCGTGTAGTATTGTTCAGAAGTCACAGCATTCCTCACAGATATGGCTATTTTCCCATCTCCGGAAATGGCAAAATATCGCGGGGGATTTGATCTCAGAGCTCTATGCAATGCAAGATTATTTACCACAATAGTACAATCCGACACAGACTGATCGGATCACTGAATGAATGAGTATTTTTAGTGTTCAAAGGGTCCGCTTCCCGGTTTGGGTAGATCGGGAATTGAAAAATAAGAATTACTGGTACTTCGAAAATTTGAAAAGGCTATACAATCCCATCACCACAAACAAGTGTTTTGGTATTTCGTTTTCATATCTGCCTACTTTTTTAGGATGAAAATAATTTCAAAAATTAAAAATCATATATTAAATTTTCCAAATTTATTTTATGAATATTATTAAAAATAACTCAAAATTAAAATTCTTTTTTAAAAATTTTATAAAAAATTTTTTAAAGGTCTTTCTTGGTGGAATTATTTACAAGTGTATTGGCATTTCAGAATTAGGCAAAATGCCTTTGGGGAAAAGTACAAGCACCCAAAGGGTAAATAAATTGTTTAATTAATTAATTAATTACCCCCCTCTTTTAAAAAGAGTTACAATACAGAACAAATAAAATTAAATGGAAAAATATATGAAGGTGGCCCCTGTCGTCTTCAATTGTCTTTAGATGGAAGACGTTTATTCATTTCAAATTCGTTCCTTCGCAATTGGGATCAACATTTCTTTCCAAAATTGGCAGAGTTTGTATTTAATATTCAAAAAACAACGGGATTGATCCCTGAACCCCCATTAACCCAATTACATGATCAGAAAAACCCATAGAAGATACTGTCCCGTCTACTTGAAATAATTGAAGAAATGCTTATATCCCTCATTGTTTTGGCGCCGTTTCTAAAAATATTTACAAAATAAAAAATTATTTAGTTCCAATTTTTCTTAAAATTTAGGAAAAATAAATATTGGTTCTTAATTTTATAGAGTCGGTTCTTCAATTGCTCTTGTACATATTGACCCAAGTGGAGAAAAGCCAATGAAAGGTAAACTAAATGGAGGGGGGTCTATTTTTAAAATCAAAGATCTCGGGAACTAAAAGGCGCTTTGGGTGCTTTGGGGACTGATATGGAGTAGTCATTTTCTCAAAAAAAATTTTTTTAAGTTGATAAAGATTTTGGTATTCGCTTTGATTTTGAAAATAAAACAAATGAACACAAAAATAATGGAAATACCTCACCTTCAAATTTCGCTTTCTATGCAAGAGATATGCGTTTTCTTGGGGGTGATTCGACGTCAGATTTAATTTAATTTGTTATTTTTAAAATTAAATTTATTTTATTCATTAAATGCCAAAAATAGGTTAAAATTTATTTTTTTAGTTGTTTTTCTCTGTGAATTATTTTTGTTTTTGATAAAATTTTTTCATTATGTATTAAATTCTTAAAGCTAAGCGATTGAAGGATTTGATTTAAGTAACACCACAACTTGCCAACTACTACATAGCTTCACTCTTTTGGGCAAACGTTATTCAAAAAGCCGTCCTTTAAAAAATATTTCGATATTTTTGGTACAAAAAGATTTCCAATATTGTTAATTTAAGGGTTTAAAGAACTTATAGAAAATAAAAAATCTAAACCTTTACTGACACAATACATATAATTTTTTATTTAAAGTACCTCCAATATCATCTAGATACATTTAAAAATCTTTTTCGAGATTTATGATTTTTCGAGATTTTTTTTCATTGTCTTTTGAGTTAAATAAAATTAAAGGAAAAGAATAAAAGATTGACTTTACAGCTGCTGAAAATTCGTGAATATTTTGAGTATCTAATATTAAATGTATAATGAGATCCGATTGGACTTGAATTCCAATAATTTTTCAACTATTAACACTTCCTCTACTTCCAGTAGGCGTTTCTTGATGAATTACAATAGAAGGCAATGAAAATTGTGCTCGACGTAATGAAAGGGGTGAATTGGGCTTTGAATTGTTTTTAAGATTTTCTCTTTGTTGTTCAGACATTTGTCGAGAAAATAAACGATTTTGATTACTTTGTCGACTATTGTTGTTTGTAATACGTTCATTTAATGTCTAAAAATTGGAAAAAATTAAATTAAATTTTGGATTGTAAAGGTGGATTGTAAAGGCTAATTATTTCTTTTGATTTTTTGAAAAAGTATGGGAAGGATTTTTTGATTTATGTCAGATGAATAAAATTAATCTCTGTTTTTCATTATTTTTAATATTCGTCGAAGTTTGACGATGACTTCATTATTGTCGTCACGGTTGATATCACAGACAAAGGTAACGTTGTCAACAGTTGATGACGTAGTCTCGACACAATTGATGTCGTCAATGTCGTGTCGACACGATTGACGACGTTTTCTCGACATAATTGATGTCGTCTTTAATGACGTCGACACGAGTGACACCACCAAATGTTGAAGTCGCCGACACGGTTAACATCATCGACGACTTTCACGAATGCATTTTGGTGGTTTCGACATATAGTGCATGGTCACATAAAGTACCTCATTAAATTTAAATATTTTACCTGAAAACTATTATAATTACTTAAAGCTGAATGTCCACCACAAATACTACTCTCTTCTAAAAGTGCAGAGTCTGCAGTTCCAACTCTTCTTTTATTTTGGCGATTACGTGAAATCTTTTGCCGTCGTCGAAGACTTCCTCTAAAACTATTAACAAATAAGCGAATAGAACGGCGTGTTCGACGACCACCTTCTCCACGGAACCAATGCCAAAATTGACCTTTAAAAATTATTTTTTCTTTGGAATTTGTTGGCATTTTTTCTACCACAAAACGTTTTTTATGAGAATACGCCATAAAACATAACCCTTCCTATCTAACCCTTTCTAAGCTTAGCTTATCCAATAATACGAGGTTAGCAAGCTTATTTTTAATTTAGTTAAACTTCTGTAAGTAAAGCATATAGCTATTTATTTCCTTAGGCTATGCAGTAGGCGGCATGGTGTGATTGATAAAACATCAGTCCGGTCTAATGAAGATGCTGGTCGCTCCCAGCCGCCGAATAACCTTTTGCACTAGCTAAAAAAGAGAAATAGCTATAGCCCAGTTGCTTTACTCTTCTAATTAAGCTTCCTAGTTAGGAAAGAGTTTGTTAAAAGCAATTTATAGGTAATTAAAATACTTCCAGATTGTTGTTGATTAGCCTGAATATTTAAAATACAAACAAAAGCAATAACCATTAAAAATATAAAAAATAATTCTATTGAAGTAAAAAGTTCAGGACCTCCATAAATTATATAAATCTTAAAAATAATTAATTTAAAAATTTTAAAAATTTATTTACTTGTGTTAAAATAAATGGAAAAATGAATGGGCCAAAATGTGAAGAAATTAATATTATTGTTATAAATGTTGATATTTGGTTATTTATTGTTTTTATGTTGTTATCTTTAAAATAAAAATTCTTTAGTAATGAACAATTAAATATTTTAATAAAAGACACACTCTCTAATAGACGCTCAAAATTTTCGAAAAAAATAAATTGGCCCGACATAGTATTTGGTGTAATTAAGGGATTTGGAATTATTATAAATAGAATTCATTCAAAAAATTAAAAAAAATTCGAGCATTGTGGATTAGGGCAATTTAATAGATAAAATTTTTTAGGGGACACCCAAAAAAAATTTTTTTTAAATAATAAATATTACAATTTAATTCGCTAATAAATTGTAACCAAGTAGCCGGCCAAATAATTGTTAAAGATGCTCCAAATAAAGAAACAGAAAATGGATGTAATATTTCAGAATTTAGAGTACACAAAGCACTACCGGCACCAAACTAAATAAATTAATTTAAATTAATTCAAAAAATTCTTTTCTTGGTTTTTTTGCACCTTTATTTTTTTCTGTTTATGCTTAGGTTTTTATTATTCATTAAAGCACGAAAAAGAAACAAAAATTATCTAATATTAGCAATTCTTGGCAAAAAAATTTTCAAAGTTTTAAATTATTTAATTCTTTAAAAAATCAAAAATTAAAAAAAAATCAAAGGCCACGTCCAAGTATGCTCGCGGCCATAACTTGCTGGAAAATTTCTAGCCCTTAACAATTCTGGTACCATTCTCTTTAGCTCGATAAGAGGAATCAGTCTGATACTAAATTTGGTAAAATTCGGAAATCTTGAAGCAAGTCTCGAAGCTACTTAGGCTGTCAAAAACTTCAGACCCAATCAGACTAGTCTGATTATTTTTAATAAAATATTTTTAGCTTTTAAATAATTGCTAGGATCTCTAAAGTATATTTCACCCCTCCATTCCCTCCCTATTTTTGTTTAAAAAATTATTTTTTGTTTTCAAAATTAAAAAACAAACAAACCAAAGCAATAGGTAAAAGAATATTTTGAGAAAACAAAAAAGAAAAACATTTTCTTTTAAAAAATTTTTGTTGTTGTTCTTTTAATATTGTTAAAAATGTTAAGGAAAAAAGAGAAAAAAACTTGAAAAAATTTTTTTTTTGAAATTTATTTAAAATTAAATAAGTCTTTTACATAAAAAATAATTAAATCATCCCTCGATTTATTCAAATTATTTTTTTCTTCAAAAGCAAATAAAATATAACCAAAACAATTAAAAAGACTTGAATTAATTGAGGATAAAATTGATAGATAAAATAATAAATGTTTTGGGAAAGAATAATTATTTTGTTGATGTTTTTGGTTGTTGTTGGCTAGAAAATAAAGAGACATTTTAATTAGAAAGTAAACTTTCTTTTAAATTTTATAGGTGAATAAAAACAAAATTTAAGTCTAAAAACTCCAAAATTTAACAATTTTCTATTGAGGGCTAAAATTAAAAATTCAAAAAATAAAAAGTCAATTTGCGAGAAAGAAATTTAAGTGGTTTTGTTTAATCTCTACACCAGGAATAGGGTTAAGTTTTCAAAATTTCTAAGATTTCTAAAAACCACATAATTTGACCATTTTCTATTGACTGGAATTAAAAGATTAATTTAATCTATTAAATTAAATTCTGATAGAAATTTGTGTATCTCTAACCAGGAATAGATTTAGGCTTTCAAAATTTTCTTCTGATCGGGGTTTTCGAAAAAAGTTTGTATAACTGATCTTGAGTTGTCTATAAATTTGTTAATTTTACTTTTCAACCTCGATTAGAAATTTGCGAAGAAATTTCATGTCTAATAAATGTCTAATAAATGTAAATGTCTAATAAACAAAACTAAACAAAAAAGAAAGTTTCGAGTATCTCCTACCCACCCCACCCTCTTCAAAATTAAAAATTAAAAGAATTCCTACAATTTTTTTGTTTATTTAAATCAACCAAATAATTAATTTCTGTAGAAGATTGTTGTTTTTCTTTTTGTGGCCAAAAAGGAATTAATAAAATTAACTTTAAAAATTTTTTATAAGAAATAAATTTAAAAGAAAACTTGAAAAATAAACAAAAACCCAATTAAATAATTTAAATTAATTGAAAGTTTAATTAAAGGAAATTTTTGTAAAATATTAAATTGTTGGGGTATAGTTGAACTGAAAAAATAAATAAATTTTATTTAATTTTATTTTAAATAATTTGACTTTGCTGATGTAGTAGTTTGATTCTCGCTAATAAATAAAGAAGACAAAAATGTTCCGAAAGAGAATAGAAGCAAAATCTAAATTATTTTTTTAAATTTAAACAATTTTTTTAAAAGCAAGAATTTAGTAAAGTAAAACAGGTACAACTCGATCCCAGAAAATCGGAAAGGATTGGGAGGATTGGATAACAAATAAGAGTTCTCCGATCCACATTTGTAAACTGATCCAAATTTTTGTTCTTGGAAAATCTACGGATATCTGAACCGAAAAATCATCGGTTCTTCGGTTCGGTTCGGTCCAAAACCTACAACCCTACCACTGACTTTTAATTTTTGCTTAATTGCTTAAGCTGGGAGGAATTTGTTAGTCTTACATTAATGAGAAATTGTGTAAAAATTTTTTAAAAATTGGTGCGTTCTACGAAATTTAGGGAACCCCAAAAATTGGTAGAAAAAATATTTTAGGAAATCGTAAATTTTTAACATTTTGTCTCCAAAAGTATTTAGAGACTTTTAAATTCTTGAGGAGGGAAAATTAAATAATACATGAAAACCCCTCATAAAATTATTAAAAATAAAAACGAACAAAAATAATTTTATTTTTTCCATTTTTATTTAAATCGACAAATTCAAAAAACAAAATTCTTTGAATAATTCCATCAGATAAACAAATACCAAAAATTGAAAATAAAAACAAAAATAAATTTAAATTAAATAAATTAATTTCTTCATTTAAAATAATTAAAAATCCAAAACAAATTAATTTTAATAAAATAATTAAAAATAAAATTAAATTAATTTTTTTATTGATTGAGAGTTGTTCATTAATGAAATAATTAAATATTAATGTTTGGAGTTTACTTAAAAAAGATAAAATTTAGTAATTAAATTAATTTTATCGTCCGTGTGCCGCTATAGCTCAGCCTGTCAGAGCGTGGGTCTAATAAATCGTAAGAAGCTTTTTAATATAAAAATATATGCCGCTAACAGGGATCGAACCTGTGACCTTGGGCTTATTAGACCCACGCTCTAACCGGCTGAGCTATAGCGGCACATGTGATCCCAAATTAAATAAGTTTTAGGTACTAAGTTGTTAAGTACTTTATTAAAATTCTGATTATTGTAATTTAAATAGAATATAGGAATGTTTAATGAGTTTATAAATTATAATAATTTATCAACTATTATTCATATTCTAGAAATTAACCCGTCAAAAAAAAAAATTTTTTTGATACTCCTTATATCGTTGATTGAAGTGAAATGCGTTTCTTAAAATTGGCTGCTCAACCAGCAACTCTTAATCTTAAATTCCGTGGGAATTTAAACTAAGGTTGAGTTTTCCTGGTTTATTTTGAATCCCGATCACGATTTTCTAATCCTGATCGCGATTCGGTATCAGGGTAATTATTCCGAATCCCGATCATGATTTTGGCCAATCACGATCCCGTAGTCAGTACAAGTGTCGAGGTCGTTATTCTAAAATGCCGATTCCGATTTTAAATCGAGATCTCAATCCAGCTCAACTCTAATTTATACCTACATCTCTAGATGGAACTACCTAATTTTGTTTCAATAAATCTCATTTTAAATTAAAAGTATACCAATTTTCTGTAAGAATTTTTTTATAAATTATTTACTAAATATTTTCAAACCTTTTATTAAACAAAAAAGGAATAACTAAACAGTTTCCACAAATTAAACAAAAATATTTAATTAAATGTATAATTACTACAATTAATTGTTGTTGTTGGCTTTTTAAAAAAATATTTGGCAAAATTAAAGAAATTAATGATTGACTTATTCCAACAAAAATTGCAAGTAAATATTTTTCAAAATAAAAATTATTTGAAGACATTTCTTGAAAATGTGTATTTATTTAAAGTAGGTCACAAAGATTTTCTGGATTTTAAAAATTTTTGAAATTATTTGTTGATTAAATTGAGGGAAAGAAATTTTTTTAAAAAAATTCGTCTTTGAAGAGAATAAAATTTTGAAAGGCCAAAAATCATTAAAAAATATTTTATTAAAAATTAAAAGAAATATAGTAGTTATTTAGATAATGTTGGATAAAATATTTTGGAATTTAAAAAGAAGAAAAGGAAGAACACATTCATTTCCTTATTTCTACAAATTAAATTTCTTTTGGTTTAATAATATTTTCTATTTTCTACGTCAATCTAAAATCTTTTTTGGAATTTTCTTGAAAGGGTTTCTTTAAATTATTTAAAAAGAAATGTGCCTATACATCATTTAAATACATTTTTAAAAACATCAAAAAAATTTTTTACATCATTAGAATTTAATAAGTTTCTTTTGAGGATATAGTAGTTATGCGGGCATGTTTTGACATAACGTTACTGAGTGATAAAAATTCTGATATCTTCTGGCCAAGAAGGTATAATTACTCATTTTAGCGTAACTATCTAAAATTTTGTCTTGAGACCAAAAATCAACTAAAAATCAAAGGAGAGTTATTAAATTATGAGGATTTAGCAGACATATAGATTACCGTATATCCTTTAATAACTATCCTGGGTAATTATTGTTTCGATCTACCGCTGGAGGGAGTAATAAATCGAGGGAGGGTAATTATATGAGGTTTGAAATTTCAACGTGTTTTAGGGCATTTGTTTGGGGGTAATTATTATTTCAATCTATCGCTGGATGGGGTAATTAATGGAAGTGGGGTAATTATTTGAGGAAGGGCAATTAATACATATAGACACCTATTTTTTGATGATGTAAAAATTAATTTAACTAAAACCTTCAAGTTCCATGAATTAGTTTTCGGAACCAGAAGGGGAGTGTGCAATACATTTTATCGTTATTATCGTTGGTTTTTAGACTTGTAGTCTACCTGCTCGGAATAAGAACATTTTTTAGGTAAACTAATCAGAATATACTTGTAAATTGTCATATCTATATTTTCTCATTTGCCTATTCAATAAGAGCCCCAAACGTTATTAAATCCAATAGTGTGAAATTCCTTCGCTTAAAGGATTAACTTTTATCAATATAAATACTTTCTCTTTTCTAAAATCTTTTTTAATTTACTTTAGCTTTCCTTTTTTAATAGTCAAATAGCGTCAATAAAAATACTATAATATTTTGTAAGAATATATTTAATTTAAAAAATTTAATCGAAAATTAATTGAGGGAACTTTAATCGTACCAGGAAAAAAGGAATACAATGAATACAAAAGAAGCACTACTCTAGGAGAAGAAAATTGAAACTGAACAACTTAGTGAGACTAGGTACGGAAATTCCACCTTCCATTCTGAAGTCAAGGATGTGAAAACTTTAAAATAAAATTTAATTTTGTTATTAGAGTGATAATAGAGTTTTTAAGGATGATTGAACTCTTTGGAATTAGTAGATATAAAGGTGGTTGGAATCTTTTTTTAAATCTTTTTTTAAATTAAATATTTATCAAACAAAAAATAACAACAAAATTTAATTTAAAAAATAAATTTATTTTCCAATAATTTCTTTCAAAAATATTAGTTAATTAGAAGATTTATTAATTTTAATTGCCTGTTTAGAAACTTTATGTAATAACCTTTTAAAATTAAAAAATTAAAAAAAAATAAAAAATTAGATACTTTAAACTAGCCAAATATCCAGTAAAAAAATCATCTTCCATATAAGGAAGTTGATTATTTTTACAAAATTGGCGAACTAATTGAGAACATCTTCCCAAATTTGGTCTAGGCATTGTTGGAAATAAATGGTGTTCAATCTTTTTTAATTAAATTATTAATAAATTTTAGTGAGGTATATAAATTTTAGTGGATATGGGACCATTCTGTCACCTAGGCACATTACTTAAGGATAGCTATTGGCTGGCTAGACCCTAACTAGTCAAAAGTGTGTTTTCCTTTGAGAGGACAACAATGGGGTGTGTACAGGGAAAATAACAAAGACAACGAAACGGCTGGGAAAACCATTAAAGCATAATGCTTCCTCAAAAGATTATTTTTTGCTTAGTAAGCAACGGATAGAAAATCTTTTTGCTTTTTTAACACACATAATCTTTAATTCAGTAAGTATTAAAAGATATAAACTGACAAATCATAAAATAATAGGAATTTAGCAAGGACCGAGATTTAAAAAATTTAAATTTAACTTACCTAAATTATTTTATTTTAAAGAGTTCATTTTTACCTGAAAATTAAGTCCACCCCAAAACCAATCAACAAAACTACAAAAAATAATTAATTAAATAAATTTATTTTTGGAAAAAACAAACGGAGAGCTTTTCATATTCCTCGTAGTTAAAATATGTAAAGCAGCAAAATTGTTTAATAAACCAGAATTTTCTGGAAATTTAGGTACAGAATTGTGGTTGTAAGAGACTACTAAAGCAATTAATGTTCCGGCAACTTTTTTAAAATTAAAAAGAATTTTTTTGATAAATTTTTAAATAGAATAAAAGAATTTTGATTTGGATGTATTTTAATTGGATTTGTCCCTTATATGTAAAAAATTTTCCATGGGCTGACTCTTAATTTCTTTTTACTTTTTTTGTTGTTGTCCTCTATGTACATATGTATATCTTATTTTCTTTTAAGTCCCTTATCCGTTCAAGCAGAGTGGATTAATACAAGATCTGTCTCACAACAACACAACAATTTTTCTCAATTTTTTTTCTCACAATTTTTTGAATCCCTCGAATCCCTTTTAAACAATAAAAATTCCCCTCTATCTAGACATCACCCCAAAGGAATACATAACTAGTAAGTGCCTGTATAACCAATATGGTGCCATTATGAACACAGATAAATTTAAAAAATGATTAAAATTACATAATTAATTACCAAACTGAGATATAGCAAAATAAATAATTCTAATATAAAAAGAAGGCAATAACCAAAGTTGTAAAAATACCCAAAACCAATGTCCAAATAAAGCAAACTTTATAGTGAATATTTTAATTTAAATTTAAATTAAAAATTAATTTACTTGTTCAAATAAAGCAACATTTCTATGTTTTTTATATTTACTTTTAGATGAAGTAAATAAATGTAGAATACTTTGGGTAACCCAAGAAATACGTAGAAGAGGATACATTAAAGTAAAATAACTAAAATAAATTTTAAATTTAATTTAGGTAGCTTTTTTTAAATTTTGTAATTTTTGTTTAGTTATTCTCATTAGAGGTAGGACCGAGACGAGATTTCAAAAAAACTAGGTTGTCGAGACGACAAATTTTTTTGGGGTTTTCGAGATTTGCGAAGATCTTGATTCTCGCACGACCCTCCAAGTCCTGTCTTTAATTCTCATTATAAATTAATAAATCAAAAATTTATTTCTTTTAGATGTAGTATATATTATATCTGTGTAGGATTGTGAAGTTAATCAAAGAAAATCAAAGGATCTTTTTAGTAAAAAATAAAATTTAAATTTAAAACATACAAATATTGATAAGGAATAATTAGACGAAGAATTAAATTTGAAATTAAAGTTTTTTGTTTAAATAAATCATCTGGAACCTTAAAAAATAAAAAAATAGTTAATTAAAAAATCTAATTCTCGTTACAATTGGATCTATGTTATTTTTAGATGGAGAACTAGTCAAAACTTATTTTACAAAAGTATCCAAGCTTATCTCCCGATGCCCTTATAACAAAAGTCAAATAGTTTTTAATTGAAGATGCTATGTCTACTAGCCTCCCAAAGTTAACAAAAATTTTTTTAGGAATTTTCTTTCCCATCTCAAGATTGGAAGTAGAGGAACATCAATAAAATGGTAATATGTTCAAAAAAAGATTGTTAAAAAATTAATTTACCAAAGCTAATAATGGAGCTAAATCTATATCACCATCCCTTGAAATAATATTTGTTGTTGCGTGGTGTAAATTATGCTTTTAAATAAATTTTTAAATTTAATTTAATTAATTTTTACCTTATCCTTCCACCAATCCCTTGAGAATCCTTGTGAGAAATTACCCAAAAATAAAGATAAAAAGTCATTAATACGACGATTTTTGGTTGGTTGGTGATGACAACATTCGTGACAAAGCCTGTTTTAAAAAGAAGTTCTTTAAATTTAATAAAAATATTTCAAATTTTAAAATATTCTAGTAATTTTCCCACAAAAGACTTCTTCCTTTAAGATGCCTTTTTTTATTTGCACTTGGTTGGGAGAGCTACTTAATAGAGATCCGCGATTTAATGTACCTTAATATAAGGTATAATTTCTTAATCCCAAAAAGTGTAATTCAACTACATACAGGGTTACCCAAAGTAACCGGGCATGCGTTTTTTGGCATATCTTTCTTCAGATTAAAGATAAAGGGATCAAATAAGGCTTGAATGATGGAGGATAAAACAAGGAATTGTCTTAGTTAAAAGAGATATGTTTGCCTAAATTGCTGAATTAATGTATATTTTTTGTTTGTTAATTTTGCTAAATTTTCAATGATTTTTAAACAAAAATATATGTAGTATATTTTATTTTTAATTAAAAAAATTACCATCCCATTTGTTGCCAAGTAAGTCCAAGTATTAAAGCAGACAAAATATAAAAAGTTTTGTATTGTAACCAAAAAGCAAATAATAATAAAGTAAAAACTTCAAATATTTTTCTGACATAAAATAAAGGTTTTGGAAGTAAAAGGCCTTCAGAATGGACATTCTTTTAATTAATTAAGAAAATTAACTTAAATTTTACAATTATTTTACTTGTCTAAGTTCTTCAAATTCTAGTACTATTTTCATTTCCTACAAAAAATTTTTTAAAAGGATTTATTTAAAAATATTTTGAGTAAAGAAAAGATTTTTTTTAAATAAATTTGAGAGAATAATAGATTTATTGGATATATGCAATTTAGGGATGGTTTTACATAAATTTGTTGTAAATTTCCTTTTTTTATAATTGTTGATTTTCTTAATTCCTTGACGTGTTATTTCTTCGTTTGGGTATTCGAAAATATGAAAAAATTAGGTTCTAATCTCACAGTTTTCCTTTTTTCCTTTTATGTTTTTCGCTTTTTAAAGTTTGGTTTTGCAATACTCTTCGATCTCTAATAGAGATATTGTGGATATAGAAGGGATACATAAATTCGGGTTGAATTAATTTGAACGTGCTTGAACGAAAAAATAATTTTTGGATATAAAAATGACCCAATAAATTATTTTATTTATTTTCAGTTTAATTGTCCTCTCACTTTTTCTGGAGAAATATCATAATTAATAACAACAAAATCATCATCATCAATAATTTCCTTATCCCTTGAGGAATTTATTTTTGTTGCAATTAAAGTTGTTGAAGGTTGATTAACCTCCTTTTGTATTTCTAATTGTTTATAAGCCTTTTTGGAACCTTTAAAAATTTTTAAAAATTAATTTAAATTTAAATTAATTATTTGCCTTCATGAAAAGCATGGAAAATATGTGTAGCGTCAGCACCTCTAAATTAAATTTTCTTTTATTAAATTTGAATTTAAAAAATAATATTAAAAAAATCTTTCATTAATAAATTTTATTTAAGAATATTTATTAATAATTTTCAGTTCATAAAATAAAAATAACAAAGGAGAATCTACCGTATTTTCTCTAAATAGCCCCATAAGATTACTTTTTTCAATCGACCTCTAGAGAGGGGGGCTATTTTTGCGTGTAAGGTTATTCTAGAGAAAATACGGCATTTAAGACGGTATTTATAACTATCTTTTATTCAAAAACCTCTATATTGTGGACACAGTCGAAATAAAAAAGTTAGAGGTTACTTTTATGTGTTTGTTAAGTATCTTTTTTTGATTTATTTCTTCTATAATGTTCATATAAATCTCCAAAAATGGTTAATTATATAAAGGGTATATCCTAGTGAAAGTTTACAATATAAAGTTGTATTTTTTAAGCAGTGAAAGTAAATAAGGGATAATTAAAAACGAAGAGGAAAAATCTCTAAAATAAAGAAGATAATTAAACTATATTTTACCTATATTGTTCAATTACAGGACCTCCAGGATGTGATTTAACAAATTCATTGCTTAAACAAATCCATCTTCCATTTATTTTCATTAAAAGCCCTTCATTTTCTGAAGAATTCGAAATATCCATTTTCAAAATTTAATTAATTTTTAATTAAAATTAAATGGTGCCAGACAAAAAAATGTTAAAAAATCATTTACTCTCTCCTCATTTTCTCTCGTTTTTCTCACAAAATTTTAGCAATTTAGTAATTATATAAGCATAATAATTTTTTATTATTTGCAAATGAAAAATGGCCTGATTGATTTTATTTTTATTTATTTATGTAAATGATTAAAAGTTAAAAGGGGGGACTTTTCGAGGTAATGGAGGCTAGAGAATGATAACAGAAAAATCGGTGAAAATTTTGTACTATTTTATTTGACATCTACATAGATTACATATATAAACTTGAATATTGAAAAAATTAAAAGTAAGCGGATTAGAAGTGAAAAAGATTTTGTTATTTGGTGATAAACAATTCTGGATTTGTTTCGACCTACCGCTGGAGGGAGTAATTAATCGAGGGAGGGTAATTATTCAAGGTTTGAAATATGAACGTGTTTTAGAGCATTTGAGGGGGGGGGGGTATTATTGTTTAAATCTATTGTTGGATGGGGTAATTAATAGAAGTGGGGTAATTATTTGAAGGAGGGCAATTTATACAGGTTATACGGTATATTTATAATATTGTTAGCCTTGTAACAATTAATTAACAAGCATAACAAAATTTTGAGCCAAAACATTATGAATTTGCTTTAAAATCTCTTAACAAATTAGCTAATTGTATTTATGAATACATATTCCTGAAATTTGAATATCACTGACAAGATTATAATATGAATCGTCAGGGTTAGAAGTTAGGACTATAAAAGGAGTTAAAATCCAGCCAAACTCTACCAAACATTCATCGCAACTCTACAAACATCAATATTGTCTACTTCCAAAACAGCAACACTCCATGTTCGTCTGCTGCCATCTTCCATCGGGACTTGACACCGGCCCTGGGACAAGGAAGTCGTCAACGCTGTGCTCCTTGGTGCTGATGCTGCTCGTCATCGCAACCTTCGTTGTGTGTGAAGTGCCTGGACAGATGAAGGAGGAAATCGTCGGACTCGGCAATCACAAATTGACTAAAGGCAAAGTGGAGCTCAACCCGTACACTGTCAAAGTCACAGAGAAGAACTTCAGCTTGACAGAATACAAATATCGCTTTCGGGATGCCTGTAATATCAAGATTGAGAAAGACTACATGTGAGTTTGCATTGTTTATTGTAATTAATTTTGTAATAAAAATTCTTTTATTTTTTAGCGAGATTCAGTACAACGAGTTCGGCAGTGGATGCATTGTGGATTTGCTCAGTACGAACGAGGCGAACAAGGACAAGATCACGTTAAAAGCTGGAGTGAAGAACAGGCGAGGAGGGATCAAAAGATGCCTTAACGCGGCGGGTAAAAAATTGGAGGACAGCTATAATAATAGGTAAATTTTGGAACTTTTGTATTCGTTTGATTGTTTTTGTTTCAAATTTTTAACTTTTACAGTATGCCTTTCGTCTACAGCGTGAGCAACGAAGACATCGAGAAGCTTAACAGTGGACCAAACGATTCTTCCAATGCAACGTGTGATTGCAAATCGTGCATGCCATGGACATCTCTTGAAATTTTGTGGAGCAAACATGTGGAGAAAGATTTGGTCTATGCTCACATCCATCTAAGTAAGTAAATAAATAATCTAAATTCATATTTAATTTTGATGTTTATTCCAGTTGGCGAAGTAGAACCAGGCCTAAGTCCCTACAATACTCTCAATGACAACGGAATGACTTTCGAGTTGGAGATAACTGCGGCGAACAAGTTCACGATGGAGTACGTAGAAAAATATGAATTTAATCCAAAGGGAGACGTTTGTAAAATTGTCAAACCAGAAGTATGGACCATCACAAACACGGATTTTCGTGATAAACGTCTATTCGTCTTCAGCCTGCTTTCACGGAACGCGACCTTTGTATTCGATGGGATTACGACTGAAAATCCACCATATTGTGAGCTCTTCGTTCAATTTGTAAGGATTGAACAAAATTTAAAATAATTACTAATTTAATTTAGAAAAGACCGGACTACGAGCTGCTGTATGTCCCTCCACCGAATATTACAACGACTACAAATAACTGTCTAGCGAGTCAAGGAAAAATTCTGGAAACTTCAACATGTGCTCCTTGTCCAACAAACTCGTCTACTTGTCCACCAACATTGTGTACTCCTTGTCCAGCAACATCTGTTCCCTGTCCAGCAACATTGGCACTGTCCAGCAACAACGAGCTAAAGACAACAACTGCGGCCATCCTATCATCAGCGGATCCTGCAGAAAGCAAGTGTCCGGAAGAATCCCGTGGATGGCTTTATATTGTGATTGCCGTTATTGTTGTGTGTGTAGTCATCGTCGGAGTTTTGGCATGGTTCTGGAGGAAGAGGAATTCTGAAGAGAAGAAGCTTATAGTCAAACATGAGGAAGAACTGTATGCTCTGTACCAAGCCGAGGAAAAAGTCAAAGGCCCAAAGAACATGAGGTCATTTGACGTTTGGAAAGTGAATGTAAGTTAAAATAAAATATAGTATTTATTAAACAATTTTCAAAATTTTCAGAGAAAACATAACGAACTGAACGAGCTTCCGTATGAAAAATTGGCTACTGCAATGTGGAATAGGACAGATAATAAAACCCCCAAAGAAAAGATGCAGTTCATTGTAGACCAGTGCGCGAAGCAATTTGACATGGAGATGAGAGATCGCGAATTCAGCAAGGAAGTAAAGAAAAGAGGACGTATAAGGGCCGGGACCTTCGAGGGATGGAAAAAGGTGAAAATATTTTTTGATAAATATTTTCTCAGTGCCAACTTATAATTTATATATTTCAGAGAAATAACATCATTACTGCGTTCACCGTGACCGATGGAACAGCAACTGCAATTGAATTTGACCACACACGGGACGGGGAGGTGATCGTTGAGAATGTTGAGGAGGCAAAGGCTGATAAGAACGTTGAGGAGGTGAAGGCCGACGAGAACGTTGAGGAGGTGAAGGCTGATGAGAACGTTGAGGATGGCGTTTCGGTTCCACTATCCGAAGGAGGAGTTTGACATTAGGGATATCCTGTGCTCGGAAGTTCTGAAGGTGAAGCTCGAGAGATAAATATGAAATATTCTATATATTGCTCCTTTGTTGTATGGAAATATTGTTCCTATTGTTCCTATCTATATTGTTCCTATTCCCTATACCCATATAATCTTTCTATCATGTGTAATATATATATTTTGTTGTTTGTATTGTATTTGTTTGTAAAAAATAAATTGTTGTTTTGAATTGTTTTTTAGTTGGGAAAAATTGGGGAAATATTTGCCCCAAATAGATGCTGAATGTTTATGTTAACTTTTAGTGTATTAATTTGAGTTTTGGAATTCAGAAAAAAGAAAGCCAAAACAGGAAATTGTTGCTTTTTTTAAACCGAAAGGAGTTTTCTGTTTAAAACGTTTAAACAATCTCAATTGAAAGTTAAAAGTATATTGGTTGGAGATAAAAACTTTTAATTTAAACTTACCCCTTTCTTTTGCTTTTCATTAATAAGATTAAATTTATTTGCAAATTGTCCATTTAAATAACAATTATGTTTATGGGAATCTGGATATAATATTTCAAATGAAGCTAGTTGTTTGTTTGGGGGAGAATTTTCTTCAATTTTTAATCGAATAATTTTTGGTGAAATTAATAGATTTTTTGATGAATTTGGACTAGAAAATAAATAATTATTTGCTAATTATTTTCAAATAAAATTTAAATTTTTATTTTTTAATTAGCTAAATTAGTAAAAATTAAAATACAAAAAAGTAGCTTTAATCAAAAATTAAATTTTGAATAAAACTCCTCAACTTTTCACGTTTTTTTAAATTTAATTTAGGACAGTACTTGGTAAGATAAATAATCACCGTATTTCCTGTAGTATTACACCCCCTCTCCCCTGAACTAGAAATCTCCCCTTTAATAATACTCCCCTTTGGAGAAGGGTTGAAAAATACTACTCCCAGGAGTAGTATTAAAGGAAATACTGTATTTGCTAATTTTTAAAAGAAAATGAGTTAACTTCCAAATGTTAACTCTAAAGGTTTAACCAAGAAAAACATTTTGCTGAATCAAAAAATATTTCAGAAAAATTAAAAACAAAAAATAACTGTGGTGAAAATCTCGTTTATTGTAAATCATATCTAAATTACGATACATAAGTTCATCTTTGGATTTTGAAAATATTAAAAGTAAACAGATTAGAAGGAAAAAAAGACCGGGAAGAGACCTTTTTGTTCAAGGGAGAGAGACCTTTCTATTCAAGGAGATTTCTTGAAAACTTCTTGCCAGATTTCTTGAAAATATCTGTCAAAATTAAGATTTTACAGTTTTTCAATTTTAATATTTAATGAATTAATTTTTAAATTTAAAATCAGAATCAAAGTTTAAAAACTTTTATTTATGGAAAGAAAAACTTGCCAAGTCTCAATTTCCAGCCCCTGACTCGAATCTTCAAACTGAAATTAATAAAGTGAGCGAAGCCTGTGAACTTAGCCACCCAACTATCCATCATTAAAAGTGAAAATTAAAGAAATTAACACAGCTATTTCTTTGACTTTTTAAAAAATTAAAAATATAAAGTACAAGAGGTACGTGACACTTCAAAAAATTTCCGTCATTTGAAGTGTAAATTTAGTCTCGTTTCCAAAGACTAAAACACCGAGAACGAGAGCTCAAAAACCCGGGAAATTTCACGACTCAGGAACCGAGACCGAAAGTCTCTAACATCACTACCAATTTGTTAAATTAGGCAACGGTGAGGACCAGGGCTGATCGAAATAAAAATATTTTTTATTTCGAATCGAAACGAAATAAAAAAATTCCTATTTCGTTTCGGAGCGAAACGAAACGAAATGAGCTTGTTTCGGACGAAACGAAACGAAATAAACGAAATAAAATAAAAATTAAAAAATTTGTATTTTTCAGTTCATAAAGGCTTTTTATCGATATTTAAATCATAGATATGCACCCCAAGAGCTAGATGCGTGACAAAAGCAACCCAGAAAGATGAGTGAGTCCTATAGATCTGCCGATATCCCCATTAATCCCCTCAAATCGATCCTCCGATATCCTATTAAAATCCATCGATATATCCAAATTACTTCGGAGTATACCACTTTAGATATCGATCAAGACGGATATTAAGAGGGATAAACGAGATATCTTCTATATCCCTTGCGATATCTTGTATATCCCCCTCCCAAAACCACCTATATTCACTTAATCAATAAAATCCAAATATACACAAAATCCACCTATATCCCCTCAATCTTGCCCATACCACAATATCACATTAATCTTGCCAAATCTCAGCTCAATATCACTAATCCCTCGAGATCTCTTTTAATCCACCGCACAAAGTAATTAAAATTTTAGTATAACTCTATTTTGGAGTACAACTCCAGCATATTCAAATCTAGGTTTCAAAATTTTTATTGTTTTTAGATCACAGAAATGAAGATTTCTGACTATGGTAGGTTGGGCGACGGAAGGCTGGTCTGCTCTAGCTAACCCCGTAAAAGCTTTCTTCCTTTTTAGCGCCGCAGGCGAAAATTTTTTGAATTTTGGAGCTCAAGAATCCAAATTTCTTCCATTTTCAGCGCCGCAGGCGAAAATTTTTTAATTTTAGGCTGCTCATAAGACAAAAATCGCTAAAAAATTAATGATTATTTCCTTAAATTCCTATCATTAGGGGTGTATTTTCTCACTTTTTTTTTGTTTCGTTTCGTCCGGAATTTTGTCTATTTCGTTTCGAAACGAAACGAAATAAATTTTTTTCTGTTTCGTTCCGAAACGAAACGAAATGGAAAAAAGGGCACGAAAGAGCGAAACGAAACGAAACGAAACGAAATTTCGATCAGCCCTGGTGAGGACAAGAGAAGGGAAAGGGTCAGCAGCTGGAAAAGAAAAAAGAAGAGTAAAAATGATTAGATGGAGAGAAATTTCTCTCATTTATAAGGGGACTTAGGTATTTGTTAGTTTACCCCTATCTTTCGGCCATCCCAGCCAGGGCTGTGCGTCATGGCGTTTGGCGTTTTGCGTTTTGGCGTTAATTTTGGCCGATTTTTGGCGTTTTGCGTTTGGCGTGATTTTCCGATTTTGGCGCGCCAAACGCCAAAAATATACACCCCTAATGATGGAATTTTTTTAAATAAATGGAGAAAGGGATGATCGAAAAAGGAAATTTTTCTGCGTACAGTCATCCAAAATTCTCAAAATTTTCGCCTGCGGCGCATAAAAAATGAAGACATCTACTGCTTGGACTTCCAAAATTTTCAAAATTTTCGCCTGCGGCGCTTAAAGGAGGAAGCCCTTATCTTAAACTAATAGATGGTAGAAAAAAACTTTAGTCCCATTAATCGTTTACTCTCTTCATGACCTCTGTTATACTCATCACTCCCTTTATCCCTTCATATCCACCTTAATCTCAAGGAGTTCTATGAATTTCTTATTTTTTAAAGGATGAATTTCGGCTTTTTTGCCTCCAAAATTCTCAAAAATTTCACTCCGGCGGTAAAAAAAGGATGAATTCTGGCTTCTGGGAATCTTGAAAATTAAAAAAATTTCGCCTGCGGCGCTAAAATGAGATGAACAGTGATTTTTAAGTCTTTATAGACTCTAAAAATTTTGGCGTTTGGCGTTTTGGCGTTGATTTTGGCCGATTTTTGGCGTTTGGCGTGTTTTTAAAATTTAAAAAATTGGCGTTTGGCGTTTGGCGCGCCACGCGAAAATTTTGGCGCACAGCCCTGATCCCAGCCTATTTTTTCCATTTTTGTATTTTTGTAGTTCAAAAATTGTTTAACAAATCTGTAAATTTTGAGAAGCCAATGAGCATTTTTGGCAAAGTTATGAATTTTTAAAAATCGGTAAAAATTTGTCGTATTTTAGGCCATACTTAGAATCTGGTGAAAATCTTATATATTAGTGATGTTCGGGTATCCGAAGACCGGCCGAACCGAAAACGAGATTGGAAAATAGGCGAGGACCTCGGCCTCGGCGGGGTCTCGACTTCGCGCAACCCTAGTAAAAGTAGGAGACCGGACCGAGACAAGATCTCGATCAAAAATCTCGTTTAACGGGATCGAGAAATTTTCGAGATCTTTATTCTCGTACTACACTCCCAGTCCTGTCTCTAGTTAGAAGTTAGACTATAAAAGGAGTTAAAATCCACCCAAACTCTACCAAACATTCATCACAACTCTACAAACATCAATATTGTCTGCATTCAAAACAGCAACACTCCATGTTCGTCCGCTGCCATCTCCCAATGGAGCTTGACACCGGCCCTGGGACAATGAAGTCGTCAACGCTGTACTCCTTGGTGCTGATGTTGCTCGTCATCGCAACCTTCCTTGTGTGTGAAGTGCCTGGACAGATGAAGGAGGAAATCGTCGGACTCGGCAATCACAAAAGGACTGGCAACCAAGTGGAGCTCAACCCGAACACTGACAAAGTCACAGAGAAGAACTTCAACTTGACAGAATACAAATGTCGCTTTCGGGATGCCTGTGATGTTAAAATCGAGAAAGGCTATATGTGAGTTTGTTTGCCTCTTATGAGAATTTGTGTAATAAAAATTCTTTTATTTTTCAGCGAGCTTCAGTACAACGAGGACGGCAAGGGATGCATTGTAGATTTGCTCAGCAAAAACAAGGACAAGATCAAGTTAACAGCTGTAGTGAGGAACAAGCGAGGAGGGATCAAAAATTGCCTTGTTGTAGGTGGGCATGTGGAGAATAGCTATAATAATAGGTAAATTTTGGAATTTTTGTTTCAATTCTTTCCCTGATTCCATCTGTTGTAATTTTAATTTTACAGTATGTCCTTCGTCTACAGTGTGAACAACAAAGTCATTGAGAAGCTCAACAAAGGGCCAAACAAGGATTCCGGGGCGTGTAAAAAAAACTGCGCAGCATGCATGCCGTGGACAGTTTCATGGAGCCGGTCTGCATCGAAATATGTCTATGCTCACACCTATCTAGGTATACATATAAATAATCGAAGATTATATTTAATTTTGATTTTATTGCAGTTGCCGAAGAGAAGCGTGGCCTGAGTCGAACAAATGATCTCGAAGATAGTGAAATGACCTTTGATTTGGAGATAACAGCGGCGGACAAGTTCACGATGAACTTCCCAGGAAAACAAGAATTTGATCCGAAGGGGACTGTTTGTGGTCCAGAGTCAAGTCAAAGCGTCAATCCTAAAACATGGACCATCACGAACCCGGAGTTCCAGAGACAACATCTTCTCGTTTTCAGCCTGCTTTCACGGAATGCAACTCGTTTATTCGATGAGGAAGGGATTACGTCTGGAAAACCGTCCGTGCCTTACTGTGAGCTCTTCGTCCGATTTGTAAGTTTTGCACAAACTTTTTGAGAAACTACAGCTAATTTTATTCAATTTAGAACAGACAAGACTACGAGCTGCTGTATTTTAACCCTCAGCAACCGACAACGACGACTACCACCACAAAAGTCACTTCAACAGAAACAACTCCTGAAACTTCAACATGTGCTCCTTGTCCAACATGTACAGCTCTAATGACTACAACAACTGTGCTCAAAAACATCTCATCACCATCGACAAAGTATCCAGCGGAAGGCAAATGCCCGGAAAAATCCAGTGGATGGCTTTATGTGTATGTGATTTTGATTGTCGTGGGTGTAATCATCATTGGAATTCTGGCATGGTTCACATGGAACTGGGTGGAGGTGAATTCTGAGAAAAGGGCGGCGCGTGCAGCCAAACGTGCAAAAGACAGAGAATGGTATGCTGATTACCAAGCTGAGGCAAAACTCAAAGGCAGTGAGAACATGAAGCCGTTTGAAATATGGAAGGATGATGTAAGTTTAAGATTTAGAAAATATATAACTTATTTTCCCACTTTTTCAGCAAAAACTGGACCATACTAAGAAATTTCTGGATCGTCATCCGATTGAACAATTGGGCGCCGCAATGTGGAGGAAAGCGGAGAAGGAAAAAGACGACAAAAGCAAGATGCAATTCATTGTAGACCAGATTGTGCGGTTTAAGGACAAAGAGCTCTACGATAGCGAATACTGCCCGGAACTGGCTGAAAAGGGATATGAAAATGTTGGGGAGTTCGAGGAGTGGAAAAAGGTGAAAAATAATACTTTTTGTATGTCAACATAATTTATATATTTCAGAAAAAGTATATCAATACGTTCGCTGTGGTCGAAACTGAAATTGAATATGAGAAGCCAGACAATGTCGGGAAGGAATTGCTTCCAGGAGCCAGCAGTGAGGATAAGAAAAAAGCTCGACGTTAGGGATATCCTGTGCCCGGAAGTTCTGAGGGTGAAGCTCGAGATATAAGGATGAAATAGTCTATATATATATTGTTTTTTTGTTATGCCCCTATAAATATATTGTTCCCATTCCCTATACCCATATATTCTTTCTATCGTATATAACTATAGTATGTATCGTATTTCTATTGTATATATATTTTGTCGTTTGTATTGTATTTGTTTGTAATAAATTGTTGTTTCGAATTGTTTTCCTTTGATAAATTGGTTCAAGTTTACCCATATTTTAGTATAAACTTCACTCGATGGATACCTGTTTGGAAAAAATAAACGTAAATATGTAGTTGTAGATGTGTTTCAAGATTTTTTCCTGAGTCTTGACTGTTTTTCTAAATTATGTAAGCCCTTTTAACAGGGAAATTTAGATTTTTTTAATTTAAACAAAAATTTTTTGTTCTTTTAAAAATTCCCCCAAATTTCGGGGTCTGGACGGAGTACAACCCTAGTTGTGTTAACATTTAGTATATAATAAAAATTCGAATTTGGGAATTCAGAAATGAGTTAAGAGAAAAAAATCTGCACTATAGAGAGACTGTAAAAATTTTAAGAAAATTTATTGTAAAAATTTATATACCCTCTAAAACATGAAAATAATTCTAAAACTTTGAGAGCCTTCAACCGTTGGTGGCATAAATTTATTAAGTTTGCAATATTCCATAGAAAAATTCTAGATTAGTTTAATTATTGAAGAACACTAAAGCTACTTAACGTGTATGCTCTAATAATTATTCCGGGTAATTATTGTTTCAACCTTTCGCTGGCAGGGGGTAATTAATAAATAGTTATAGTGACCACTCACAATATTGACTGTGAACGAATAAGCTAACCCCCATATTTGACACAGATCCCCCAAAATTTTATTAATTTTATTTTCTCACAACATAACTTTCCCTGTAACTAAACATCCCTCTCCATTCTCTCCTTTTTTTTATCTGTTCATTCCCTCCCTTCCCTTTTTTTATTTTCTTCCAAAAATGTTCAAAATTTATTTAATTCTGTCTCAAAATTTGCATATTCCTTCCCTACCCGTCCATTTCAAAAAAATTCCTTTTCTTTAACATTAGCGCCCTTTATTTTCTAATCGGGTAAAAGCCTTTATTTCTTTTTTTATTTCTATAAAATTCTCACAGATACAAAAATAAATAAATTATGTAAATAAATAACCAGCGTTCGGCGCGAATTGCTGACATGTAAATAAGCTTATTGGGTATAAAGGCTGACTCCAGCGTTATTACAACTCATTTAAATTAATTTGGATCAATTTCCCAGTGTTTTGTATTTTCAGACTCAAATGTCCATTCTCAGACTCAAGTGACACTCTTAAAAATATCTTCATTCAATTCCTCTTTCAATTCCCCATCGAATGACACCTCAACCATCTTTCAAAGACTAATACTTCAAAAGTTATAAATTTTTGAATTTTAAGTCATAATTAAACATGCGGGCCTTCGGCCCGCATGTTTTATGCAATGCGTTTTAAATTTAAAAAAATAATTTTAATTCTGGCGGTTGCCTCCGGCAACACGTCTTCTGCAACGCGTTCCTAATTTTTAAAAAATAATTTTTAATTCTGGCGGTTCCTCCGGCAATGCGTTCCGAATTTTTAAAAAATAATTTTTAATTCTGGCGGTTGCCTCCGGCAACGCGTTCCGAATTTTTAAAAAATAATTTTTAATTCTGGCGGTTGCCTCCGGCAACGCGTTTATGGCAACGCGCTTCGAATTAAAAAAATAATTTTAAAGCTCCGGCAACGCGTTTTCTGTAACGCGTTAATTTATTTCATTAAATTTATTTCATTAAATTTAATGAAATTAAATTTATTTCAAAAATTTGTAAAATTAAATAATTTTATAAAAATTTCAGTCCCAGACTGAAAGTTATAAATGAGACTCAAGTGTACTTTTTATTAAAAATCCATTTTAAAATATTCCCATTAATTTTTAGAATTTTTTAAATTCATTTCCACTGATTTTAGCCTTCAGACTCAAATATTCCACCCTCAGACTCAAGCGACCCTTTCAAAAATATTTTTAAAAAATTTGCATGATTTTTCCACGTCGAATGACATCTTAATCATATTTTTCCGATAACTACAGTCACGGACAAAAGTTTGGACGCAAACGATTTTCAAACTTTTTTTTCGAATATTTTTATTAAAATCAACAATTTAAAAAACAAATTTTTTGTAAAATAATGCTCCTTTTATGAACTTTAATATACATCAACAAAATACTGGAAAATTTTATAAAAAAAATTTTTTTTGATATTTAACCAAAAAAGGGGGTGGACAAAAGTTTGGACGCAAATTTTTAATAAAAAATATCTTACAGTATAATGGTCCAAAAAATCTACAAAAATTTCAATGAACATCTCCATTGATGTTGAGTAGAAAAGAAAAAAGAATGAAGTCAGAAACTTCTTTTTTCATCGAGATCTCGAATGTCAAAAATCAACGGAAAATGGGGGTACAGTACTTTAAAAAATATTTTTACCCCCTAGAGCTTTTATAAAAATTTTTCTTTTGGTCCCATTAAAGAGCCCATAAAATTTCCTACAAAATAGTCCTGGTCTCATTTATTCTAAAAATGGTTCTTCGAACTGCGGACACTTTTAAATAAAAATGGTCAAAAAACCCCTAAAATACCCCAATAATGATAACATAGAAAATTGCCTCGACTCTGTCTCCATGAGTTTTTATTGGAAAAATAAAAACTTGTATTATTTTGTAGGAAATTTTATGGGCTCTTTAATGGGACCAAAAGAAAAATTTTTATAAAAGCTCTAGGGGGTAAAAATATTTTTTAAAGTACTGTACCCCCATTTTCCGTTGATTTTTGACATTCGAGATCTCGATGAAAAAAGAAGTTTCTGACTTCATTCTTTTTTCTTTTCTACTCAACATCAATGGAGATGTTCATTGAAATTTTTGTAGATTTTTTGGACCATTATACTGTAAGATATTTTTTATTAAAAATTTGCGTCCAAACTTTTGTCCACCCCCTTTTTTGGTTAAATATCAAAAAAAATTTTTTTTATAAAATTTTCCAGTATTTTGTTGATGTATATTAAAGTTCATAAAAGGAGCATTATTTTACAAAAAATTTGTTTTTTAAATTGTTGATTTTAATAAAAATATTCGAAAAAAAAGTTTGAAAATCGTTTGCGTCCAAACTTTTGTCCGTGACTGTACTTCAAAAGTTACAAAAAACGGCTCAGCGTTGCTTAACTTTCCAGATCGGACGGTCTAGACCGTCAAATTTAAAAATTTTTTCCCAAAATTTTAATTTTTTAAAAAATTCATAACTCGGTGCAAAAAAGTTAAATTAACATAAAACAAAGCTTATTCGATGCAGAATTTAATTCTCTATCTTACATCTCCCAACACTTTTCTCCTAACTCCAAAACAAAATATAGTTAAGGTCACTTTTATGCAACATCCTCAAATTTCAAATTTTACTCCATATCTTTTTTTCTTTTAATCCAATCAACTTGAAACCAACTTTTTTCTTAAGAAACCCAACATGCTCTACAACTTCTCTCCCAACAACTTTTTTCTATCTCGTCGATAAACACCTTAAATCCTTAGTTACCACTTTGACAAAAAAGTTGTCAACAGGCACATCTACCCTCCCCGATGTCAGAACGACTTCAACTCTTTTTCTATCATATTCTACATGTTGTGGTGCTTCAACCTTGTAACTGACCCAACTTCCCCCGACTTCATCTTTATATTCAAATTTCACGTCAAAGTTTCACAAATTCATGTTTTTTCAAAATATCTAATTTTTTCTTCATTGGACCCCAACTTTTGGAGGTTTTCCTGAAAACTACATAATATTGCGCATCTATAGCTTTTTTCCCCACCCCTCTACGACCTCTCAAACTTCCAAAGGACTTTTTTTTAGCTGAGTGCCTTGTTACTATTATATATAGATAATTTTTATCTTTATTTGTTTAAAAATAAAAGAATTTTGGAGGGGGTTAAGCGGATAAAGGAAGAGGAAGAAAAGAGAGAGTGAATAATAGAGAGTGAAGAAGAAGATTATTATCTTCTCTTTTAAATAAAAGTTTGGGTTAATTTATTCAAAAGAAAAAGTTATTTTTGTTTTTATGAGATTTTTGAATAATTTAGAAGAATATACTAAATTAATTTTGTAAGTTTAATTGGAATTGAAGTAAATTTAATTGTTGTAGAAATAAAAGAAATTTTATTTTGTAATTTAATTTAATTTTGTAGATTTTAACTTAAAATTAATTCTTGAACACGTTCAAATGTTCTCATATCCTATATTCTCCATAAATTTTAGAATTTTTTAGCTAGAAATTCAGGTACTTCCGTACAGAAATTTTTGTAAATTTTTCGGACCAACCCTAATGTCGAAAATAAAAGTGGATGAGGTTATTTGGAACGGACTTTATATTTCGGTTGACTTTTAAAAATTAATTAATCTGAGTTTCGTTAGGTAGTTTGTTTAAATAAATCATAAGTAGTTTTGTAAATGAGGAATCGGGGTTTCTCAGTTCAGAAGCAAACTAGGAGAATTTTTTCGGTTAATTTCCGAATATATGAAAAATTCCTTAAAACTTACAACTCTACATATTATAAAATTCCAAAAATATTTTTCAAAATTTTTACTTCATTTATTTTTACAATTATTACACAGCTACTTTATTTATCTCAATTATTTGTCTATAAAATAAGAAGAGAAGGAAGGAAAGGAAGGACCTTTCACTCTTCCTTTCTTAGTCGATAGACTCCAAGAGGAGGGAGGAAGGGATATTTGTGAGGTCTTCAAGAGTGGAAGGAAAGGAAGGAGGAGGATTGGCAAAAGCTCTTGAAAATAAAAAGAAGCGATAACAATTATATGCGCAAGAAGAGAAAGAAAGGGGGAAGAAAGGGGCAGATGTTATAAAAATAAAAATTGTTTGGCAATTTTTAGAAAAAAATTTTTGAAAGGAAAAAAGAAAAAATTTTAAAGAAAAATAAAAGAAATGTATTCAATTATAATTAGAAAATTAAAGAGAAGAATATAAAAAGAATAAATTTAAAAGGGGAAGAAGAAGATGTGGATGTGTGTGGCCAAATAGTACATACTTCATTTATTTATTTATTGACCATCAAAATGCTTTTGGTCATTTAAATAAATTTTAAGAAAAAGATTAAAGAATTTTATCCTCCAATTTTTTAAATTGATAAAATAAAAGGAAGGAATACAAGGTGAAATAAATAATTATTTAAATGAACACCTTCAATTACTTAATTGCCCTCCCTCAAATAATTACCCAACTTCCATTAATTACCCCATCCAACTATAGATTCGATAGATTCAAACAATTATTTCCCCCCCCCCCCCATCAGATGCCCTAAAACACGTTCAAACCTCGTATAATTACCCTCCCTCGATTAATTACTCCATCTAGCGGAAGGTCGAAACAATAATTACCCAGGGTAATTATTAAAAGTTTTACGGTAAATACAATATAATTTTTAGTTTTTTTTTATTTAATTCATGTATATTTTCAAATAAAATTTTTTAAAAATCTTCCTAACATTTTTTTCTAATTTTTATATTTTCTTATTATTTTAGACAATTTATTTTAGATCCGGATATACATATCTCCCCATTTGTTCATTCTATGACCTTGAAAATGAACCTATCTATCTCTCCATATCTCCTCCCTTCAAAACATTAATTTTCTTTTATTTTTTTTTTTGTTTTTTCAGCCTTTCTCAAAAACAACGACAAATAACCTTTCCATTCATTTTTACATTTTTGCTCATTTTATACATTCTCTCAATTATTTTTGAACCGTCCGAAGAGGACAGTCAACGGATAAAATTGTGAACAAATCCCCAACCCTTTTTTTCTTCTTATTTAATGTAGAAAAGACATTTTTGGCATTGATTGTATAGAATTTTTTTAGTTTTTTCCAATTTTTCGATTTTTTGATTCTACTAGGGTAGGGCACTGCCCGGGGTTTAAAAATCGAAAATTTTTTCAAATGAGTGATTTAAGAATTACACCAAGATAGAACCGGTATTAAACTACGACTGGGATTTTTTAATTTGGATTAACCTAACATGGAGGGTATCGGTTTTAAAACCGATTGTGTCCAACCCTAATTTTTACCTTAGAGTTTTTATTTAATTAGTATTTTAATTTTTAATTGAAAACAGTTTAAAAATCTTTCTTGTCAATATATGGCTCATCCTAAATTTTATTTTCCTATAATTTATTTCAGGTTTTACATACCTTTCTTTTTTCATTTATCAGTTAATTTTATTCACAATTTTCTTAAATAAATTATTTTTTATTTTGTAGCGAATCAGAGACTTTAGGAGACAGGAAAATAATTTTAAAAACCGATAATTTTTGATTAAAAACTGTTGGTTTTCGTCAACTTCGTTTGGATGTTATGATTATGCCTATTGAATTTGGTATGTAGTCCTGGATATTTTTTCTATTTAAAAATATAAATCGAAAGGCAAAAATTGAAAGTTACGGCCAATCACGCGTTTCCTAACTCCAAAAATATTTTTAGGAAAATACAAAAATTAATTTCATGTCCCCCCCCCCCCTACTTTTTTTACAATTTATTCGTTTGTATAAAAAAAGTTTTTTTTCTTTTCTTTCATTTTTTTAATTTTCACACTTTTGAACAAATTTCCCAATTCTTTTTTTTTCAAATTTTATAAAAAAATTTTTTTTTCTTTGTAAAAAAACTAAAAACACTTGTTATTGTGTGGGCAATAAAAATAAATAAAAAGAAAATCGCCAATTTATCTTCTATGCCCATCTTCTCCTTAAAAATAAATCTCTGACCTCCAACCACAGAATAAAAATTATTTCTTCATTTGGCGACATTGATCGCTGTCCCCCCTTTTCCTTCTAATAATAAATAAAATTAATTTTAATTGTCACACTTTTGCTTTTTCTAAAAGTTTATTTATTTTTTTCGATTGTTTTATTTTTTTGAATTCATTTAGTGTAAGGTTGACGGATCCTGGGAAGTCTCCGGATATCCGTATCCGAAACCCGATCCGAAAATTTCTGGATATCCGAGCTTTTTTCGAATTTGCCAACCCTACTTCAGTAGTTAATCGACTCTTTAGTTTTATTATCGGTTTTTAATTGAGAGGGTTATTTCTATGAGATCGGAACGAGAAAAGATCTCGAACATAAATCTCGAATTCTCTTTTGACCATCCTAGTCCAGGTTCTCATTTCTTCACCCAAATCTTTTATTTTCTTTAAATATCGTCTTGGATTATTAAATAAGGTCAATAATATTGTTGGTTGAACTTCTAATTATTTTAACCCTGATAACAATAAAAAAATCGGAAAAATCTAAAAGAAAAACCGGTTCCTCTACCTAATTAAAAATACCTTAATATATAAATTTAATTTATTTTTAACATTCCTTTAAAAATATTTAAAAAAAAACAATTAACGTCATTAATGTGTTATAATTAAATTCTTTTCTATCTATGTTTATTTGTAATTTTGTGTAAAATGTTGCTAGAATGTTGTATTTTTAATTTTCAGTTATTTTTCTTTAAACTAATATTTTTAATAAATATTTTTTTTAAATAATTTGTTTTTGTTGGGGAATTTTTATTTTTAAATTTGGGAGAGAGATCTATATTGGGAGAGAGATACATACGTTATTAAATTAAAATTTTGATTAAAATTTACTTTTAAATTACTTTTAGCTCTCTAAATTGCTCTACATTTAATTTTCCTCTAAAAGGCTTCTTGATCTTTTGTGTTAGAGCCCCAAACAAAATTTTGTTTTTTCTATTTTTTACAATTATTCACCTATATACATATTTTCTTAATCACAAAATACTTATGTTATTTAGCTCTCCAAATTGCTCACTTCTTTACATTAAATGCAAATATCAATCTATTAACTATTCCAAAAGATCGTATTTTTAAAAATGCTTTTAATTAAAATTTTAATAGATTCTGATCAATTATAGGGTTGATTTGTTTTTGATCTCTTGGCTATACTCCATGGTAACATTTATTTAAATTTTTTCTTTGGTTTTTATAAAAATTTCCAGACTTTTTGTTATTTAAATTTTTTAATACAAAAAATTACGGCCAAGTTTCTAAATTTATTTTTATTTTCTGAGAAGAGAAAATTATTTTTTTATAGAAAAGGTTGAGATTTTAGTTAAGAGATAACCCTCTTTTTCAGTCAAAAAAATCCAAAAAAAATAATTATTTTTTTACAACAACTAGCACAATAAATATATTTACGATAATATTATTTTCTCGTCATGCGAATCACCCAAAAAATATTTTTTTATTTTTATTGCACTCTAACCAATTAAGTACTTTCCAAGTCAATATATTTTTTTTATTTTATTATGTCAATTTACACAAAATTTATTAGATAATTTTAACAGAAATCTAAAAATAATTTAAGGACTTTCTTTAATTTTAAAAATAAATTTGGTAGCTTTTTTGGCGTTATTTTTATTATTGACATAATGCCAAAAATTATTTTTCGATTTTCTTTGTTGTCTTTTTCATTGTTGATCTTTTGGGTTTTATTTAATTTGTTCTTTTTTTTTTGTGTGTGTTTTAGTCTCGATGTTGGCTTTTGTTTGTTTAGAATATTTTTGTTGAGTTTGAGGGTGCTTTTGACCTATTTGTTTATTTATTGATCTTTTGTGTTTTGTTGTTTTTTATACTTTTCTTGACTATGTATAGTAATTTCTGAGTCCCTTTGCCGGACCAGATCCAAAAGGATTTTGCGGGGTACAGCCCAAGTGTGCGCGCTTCATGATTTCCGAATCTTACCAAATTTGGTAATCGTGAAGAATTGGGGATACACTTTTAAAAACCTTAAAAACCCCAAGTGTGCGCGCTTCATGATTTCCGAATCTTACCAAATTTGGTAATCGTGAAGAATTGGGGATACACTTTTAAAAACCTTAAAACTTATTATTTTTTTCTGAAAATCATTTTATGTAGGTAATCGACTATGCTGAGTTCAAATATAGAAAATTTTTTGCTGGGGACGAAAACTCGCAGAGATATAGGCCCCCGAAAATCGAAAACCCATAGAGGGAAGTAAGGTCGATTTAGGGGTAAATTATCCGATTATACAAATTATAGCTCATTCGAAAGAGCTCCTCAAGCTGAGTCGAACGACACCGAAATCAACGAAATTTGACCTCATTCGGCCGAGTTACAGACCCCCGAAATTTGAAAATTTTTTGGGTCAAAAAATTCGATTATACAAATGACCCATCATTCGAAAGAGCTCGTCGAGATGAGTCGAATAGCATCAAAATGAGCTCGATTGAATGATTCTGAACAAAGTTATGACCAACAGAATCTTAGCTGGAAATCAAGTACATGATAAGAAATCATAGATAAAATGTCATATTTGACAAAATCTGTTATCGGATTCGTGTTCAGCATAGTCGATTACCTATATAAAATGATTTTCAGAAAAAAATAATAATTTTTAGTATTTTTAAAAGTGTATCCCCAATTCTTCACGATTACCCCAAATTTAATATTAAACGATTCCTCACGGTGAGCTAAAGAGATTGGTACCAGAATTGATAAGAGCCAGAAATTTTCCAGCAAGTTATGGTTATGGCCGCGCGCCTACTTGGGCGTGTCCGGCCGGATCCGAACTTTTGAAAAATCTAGCCGCGTTCGTCCCACCAGCGGACACTAACATTTCCTCGTTTTTACCTTCAAAAATTTCAAATATCCTCAAACAATTCAACCAATCCATTTGTTTTTTTAATTAAAAAAGCTATTTTCAAAGAATAGTAAAAAAGGGCTTTAGTATTTTCTTCTCGAATTAAATTCTATATACCTCTATTATTTACATGCATCACATTTTTTTCAGCATCTTCATTTTCGGTAATATTCAATTTCGTACCCCCCCCCTCCTTTTTCCTTCTACAAAGTATTATAAAATGGTCAGTCAGACTTAGATTATAGAACTCGTCGAGCTGTGTCGAATGACAACAAAATCAAAAAAATTGGACTCGATTTGACCGAAATACAGACCCCTGAAAATTGAACAACCATAGGGGCGAAAACCCATAAGGACGAAAATTTATACAAATGATAGCTCATTCGAAAGAGCTCGTCGAGCTGAGTCGAATGACACCAAAATCAACGTGATTGGACAAGATTTGACAAAGTTATGACATAAAGTCGCCGACTCCGTTAGTTCTACATAATGTCATAACTTTGTCAAACCATGTCTAATCACGTTGATTTTGGTGTCATTCGACACAGCTCGACAAGTTCTATAATCTAAGTCTGATTGACCATTTTATAATACTTTGTAGAAGGAAAAAGGAGGGGGGGGTACGAAATTGAATTTTACCTCATTTTCTTAAAAAATATACTAACCCCCCTCCACTCTCCATGGCCCTTTTTTAATGTTTTTTTTGCTTGGCGTGGTCCTTCTTATATATTTATATATACCCCTTCAAGCGTTGCTCATTTCCGCCAATTTTCCATCTCTGGCTATTTTTTTCTTTCTCTATAAATTTTTTTTCTTGCAAGAACCAAAAGAACACATTGAGGGAAGGGTTTTTGACTGAAAAACCTTTCGATATTTTTCTGGTTTTTTTGGTGTTGTTATATATCCTTTTTGGTAGAGCGTTGTTAAGAAAAGAACTATTTTCCTCTATTTCCTTGTTTCCTTTTCCTGTAAAGTTTTTTTAAACGAAAAAGGAGGGGATGTTGAAATATTTGTCACATTTTTTTTATTTTTATTAAAAAAATTTGGGGAGATTTAAATTTTGTTGGCGATTTGCTGACAAAGAGTTATACTTCGAACAGAAATTTTGAGGATATATTTTTCCGAAATGAATTTAAAAAGGATATTTTTAATTTCAAAAAATTGAGCTTGAAAAAGGAGTCATTTTAAAACAAAGGAACATCGAAATCGATCAATTTTTGTAAAAATTATGGTCATTAATTTTTCGCCAATTTCACAAATATTTTCTAGCCACTTTTACTTTTTTCCCTGCTAAATTTCTTGCAACTGACTCTAAATTAACTCTCTCTAAATTAATTTTTTTCACAATTTACTTAAATTTATTTTTAGATTTTTTTGAAATATTTTTTAGCCACTTTTACTTTTTAATTTTATCTGTCTTTTACATTTTTCTCTCAATATTTTTTAATTTCCATAAATTTTTATTTAAATATTTTTTTTTAATTTTTAGATTAAATGTAAATTTAAGGTGATATAAAAAATATTTTTATAAAAAAAATCACCAAAATGATCTCCAAATTAATTTGTTGTGTTTTGTTCTACCTCAAAATATATTTTACTGGTAATTTTCTTTTTAAGAAAAATTAAAAAAAAATTTTTTTTTTAGTTGCCGAATTATTTTCAAGCTCAAATTCCTCGCCAATTTCACAAATTGATTGGGCTAATGTTCCAACCCCTCCAAGATTTATTCACGAACGGAATGACCCAATTACTTATTTTTCTCTTCAAGACTATAAAGGGCCTAATGGAAATGGGCGACATGAGAGGGATGAACACCAAAATGGAATTAATCATTTACAACACTTTTTGAAGCCAAAAGTTTTTAGATGTGTTGCTATTGGAATTCCACGGCCTGAGTAAATTAATTTTTTTTAATTTTTATGAAAATTCTTGGGATAATAGGTATTATAAATTTATTTTCCTTGAGGGCAAAAATTAAAAATTTTTTTATAAAGTTTGTGTTGTTCAAGGGCATAGCCAGGAGGGCGATTTCCCTTTAGCCCCCGTTTACGCCCTTGGTGTAGTTAAGTGGGAAGATGTTTGGTTCTATGAGAGAGTATGTCCTGGGTTCGAATCCCAACGTGGAAAAATAATTTAATTTTTCTCAAAAAATATTTTAGAGGAATTTCGGGGTTTTATTTATTGATAACCTCTTAATTAAAATTATTTTGAAGAGGTGTTTTATCAAAGCTTTTTTAAGAATTTTTTTAAAGAAATTTAGTTTTTAATTCATTAAGTTAATCATCACCTAAATTAAAATAATTTTAAAAAAATTTATAGATATAGATGGCTAAAGGATAATTCAACATTTCCTGTCAATGTTTACAGAGATAGAATAATTACAAATTCTGATAATGGCTCTTTAATTTTTACCAAATTTTTTGAATCTGATGAGGGGGAATATCAATGTTTGGCTAGTAATGATAATGGAACTGCTTATTCTGAGAAAATTAAACTTTTGTTGGCTTGTAGGTTTTTTTGGATTTTTAAAAAATTTAACTTTTGGCACCTTTTAAAGATTTTTTAAATCATTAATGTGAGAATAAGTTTTGTATCTCTTGATCTTTTCAGTAGGAGGATGGTAGTATTAATTTTTGAAAATTAATATAAAGATATCAGCATGTTCTAAAAAATCGATGAGGATTGTCGGTTCGAAACCGAATAACCCGGAATTTTTGGGTTTTTTGGTTCCGGACATCCGAAGATTTTCCAGAGTCCAACTACCATAAAATTATTTCCTCTTTCTTTGAAAATTTTTATTTTTTTAACGTGAATAGGATTGTCGGGTCGTTAAAACAATTAAACACTATTTATTTTAATTTAAGTTTGACAAGAATTTATATTTAATTTTAAGGGATTAATCCATTTCCTGATTTTGAAGGACCTAATGTAGTTGAAATACCTTTGAGTAGACCATATGCCCGTGATTGTACTCCTCCCGATTCAAATCCTCCAGCAATGATTTTTTGGATTTTACGTTCTCCTGACAATGTTAAACACATAAGTGCAATTAATTCTTCTCATATTTCGTCGAGTGAAAAGGTTTGTGGAAATTTTTTTTAAAATAAATTTAAAATTATTCTCTATGTCTCTTAATTTATCAAAAAAGCATCTTTATCTATCTATTTCCTTGGCAAAAATTATCTAACTGTTCTGGGGTTTGCCTTTGTCTACACTTTTAAAGTTTATCCAATTACTCTAAATCCATGAAAATATTTATTTTTCCTACTTGTTCTTTTCTTGTCTTTCTAATATTTTTGTTCTTTTTTGCCTCCAAAAATTATAAAATTTATAGAACGGATTTCGTAACATTTTTAAAATTTTTAAAGAAAATTCTAAAAAATATCTCTTCCAATTCTCTTCACTCAATCTCAACTATTTTTTCTATTTAATTCACTATTTATCCTCATTTTTGCCTTCTCGTTTTCTTTCAGTTAATTCTAATCTTTGAAGAAAAATTATCTATCACTCTCAGTTTTCATTTAAAAAGCCTCTTAAAATTTCAAAAAAAATTTTTTAATAGAGATAAGCAAGCAAAATTTTAGTTAAAAAAATTAAAAAAAACTACCCAATTAAATAGTAAAATTAAATAAAAATCACCTCGTAAACCATAAAAAATACATCTGGTTAAATAATAAAAATTTTTTATCTTTTTTTATTTTTAACCGCCTTTTTAATTATGAAAAGCGGTGTTTTTGAAGCTTTTTTTGATAAAAATAATTTATTTATTTTTTGCGATTCTCGAATTTTTTTTAGAGAGTATTTTTTATTAAACAAGCCATAAAAATAAATAAAAAAATATTTTTTATTTATTTTCTCTATTAATTTTTAATTAATTATTTTCCCCTATTTTATTTATTAATATTTTGGTTAATAATTAATGTTAAACTGGCCATTTTACATTAAATAAAAATTTTTATATTTTATTTTTATCAATTTTTACATCCTTCAAGTCTTTATTTATTTTCTTAAAATTTTTTTGTTTTCTTTTTATCCATTTTTGGATGACAAAAAAAATTTTTTTCTTCTTACTAAAAAATATATAAATTCTTCTGACGAGAAGAAGCTTCTCTCGCTTCATTTTTATAAACTTTCTCTTTTTTTCCTTTTGGTCAAAGTCATTTAGCCTCTTTTTTAAAGTCTTTTGTCAACTACATAAAGGGGGCTTCCTTCCTGATTTTCTTTTCTGACTTTAAATTTTGCTTTTCAATTCGTAAAAAATTTTTTATTTTTTTGGTTGTCCCTTAAGTCTCGCCCTCTTCTTTTTCCTCGCTTTTTGCATCTGTCTCTTTACATCATCAAAGCATCTTTCTAAACAAGAAAAGAGAGAGAGCGTTCTCGCCACTTGGGAATTCAATATACTTTTTTTTCTTCACTGCAAGTAGCACAATATCTTTTTATTTTTAGCAAAAAGCATTGGACATTCAATAATAAAAAGGCTTTTTCCTTCTTTTTTCTTCTTTTTCTCGACCATCAATGTGTAACGTTTTTATATTTTTCTTCTCTTTTGTTTCTCTCTCAAGTCCTCATTTTTAGTCTCTCTTCCCCTCCTCTTCAAAAAAAATTTTATTTTCACTATCCTCACGCAAAGGTTTGTGCAACTGCTGTTTAGCAAAAAGGGGAAAGGGAGAATGACGAGAAGAAGCTGAAAATAGAAGGAAAAAGCGGGAAAAGTGCGCCGAAAGGGCTAAACTCTTTGTCTAGCTTTTAAAAAAGAGAAAATGGATATATTTTTGCCATTTTGCTGCGATTGAGTAACCAGCTTTTGATGTATGCTTGTTTAGTTGATGGCTAGTTAGAGAGACAATTAGAGGGGTGAGGGGGTTCTCAATTGCTAGTTTTTATTTTTATTTTCTTGGCATATTTTTAAAATTGTTATGCCGATAATTTCTTTTATTTTCTACTTTGTTCTTGTGGAAATGGAAGCCTTTTTACTGTTTAACTACCACTATAATTTGTTTTCCCCGTAAACACTCAAGCTTATTTTCTGGATAATGACTACCTAGATTTTAACGGGGTTTTCTTCAATCACCCTTAACCTTTCTGTTTTATTAAAATTAAAAAAGCCCTCCTTTTATTTAATATTTCATTTTTCTTTTAACCGTTTTTATTTATTGCCAGCCATATTTTTATGTCCAACACATTTCCTTCTATTACACATAACTCACGCTCCTTTGAGTTCTTTACATCCCCTTCTTACCTCATTTTGTCCTCTCCTCTATCTGCTTTTTTCACTATTGAACAATTTTTGAAAAAAAACGAAAAAGGGCGGTGGCTGCGAAAAAAAAATAAAATAAGACCCGAGCACAAAACATTGTTTAGTGTTTTATAAAAACTCTCATTTATCGTTTTAAAATTTTTAAAAAATTTAACTGATTTTCTTGTTCCATCTCTTTCTATTTTAATTTTTATTTCTTCCAAAATATTTTGAAATATTTTCCATTTTTGGGGAATTTTTAATGGACTTTTTTTATTTTTTTGAAAATTCTGGGATGAATGGTTAACGATTTTTTCTACAAAAAATTTTTTAATAAAAATTTGGCAATTTATTTTTTATTTTTTTATCCGCCCTTTGATTTTTAAAAATCGATTTATCCATCTTTCTCTTTATTTCCCTCTTAAATTTAAAAATATTTTTTTACAATTTTCCCCTTTATGACTCTTTCCCCAAGACTAATTTCCGCGCATTTACATTTACTTTTTTTGAAAGTCAATTACCCCTAACCTCCTCACGAATTTACTTAAACGACCTGTACTGCGACCATCGACCGCCCACCAACTAAAAAATTTTCCTAATTTTATCCTACATGTTGCATGCGTGGCTTTTGATGGAGGAATAAGTCTGCGCAGACTTTCAAAACAAAAAAAAAATTTATTTTTCGAGAATTTTAATTTAAAAAATTTTTTTTGAAATTTTATAGATTTTCTAGAGAACTAGTTTTATTGTAAAAATAAAAAAATAAATGAAAATCCTTCCCCTTTTATACTCTAAAAAAAGAGTAAAAAAATATTCTTTATTTATTATTTCTTCATTTCTGCCACAATTCTTTCATTTTGCTCACTTTTTCCTATTAATCTCAATTCTTCCTAGTCAACTTCTTTTTGGCAACAATAATAAGGTTGGTAATATTTTAGGGTACAATTTTCTTTCATTATGTGCAAGAAAGTGATTTCAAGGACAATGCTTTATACACGTGTGCTGCTTATAATCAGGAATTGAAGGAATACAAGGTTTGTGAAAAAGACGATTTTTTACTTGGATTATAGGGGGGGGGGAATTTAGATAATTCTTAAAAGCCAATTTTCCGTCTTGGATCATTCTAAAAAAATTTGTTATGGCAGAAAATTTAATTTTAAGGAGCTTTGAAAATAGCATTTTTGGGAAAAAACACATTTATAGAAAATAGATCTATTAGATAAACATGAACACAAGAATACATGATTTTTATTTTTTTAGTTCAGCAACAATCAATTCAATTTTAATGTCAAAAAAAGACATGCAACAGAAAAATGTAATTTACATTCTTTAAATTTTTCAATAAATATTTTTTGTCGTTTAAAGTGCGCAATATGCCTCCAGAACAACAATGGGTCAATCAATCTTCACCAATTGCATTACTTGGACATATTCACAAACTTCATTGTTTTTTCTCTGGATTGTAAGTTTTTTTTAAATTTATTTTTATAAAAATAATTTGATTAAATAAATACAAAAAAAAATTAATTTACCGAAAACATTTAAAAATAAAAATATAGTTAAAATCATTGAACTATAACTAATTTTTACCTTTTATAAAATTTAATTGGCTCAAATTTTTTGCAGAAGAAAATAAAATATTTTGAACCACAAATAAAAATTAATTCAGTTGGGTTGTTAGATAAATAAAAGGAGAAAGAGTATTTTTAAATGAATCTTGAGAGAAGGATTTTTGAGTTTTTTATTTTTAAATGAAGGATAAATAAAAAAAATATTTAAAAATTCAGTAATTAATATTTTAGGAAGTGTCCACCGACAATAAATTTTTCTAATAATTTTTTCCTTGTTAAGATACGAAACGATTTTCAAAACATTTACATATTTACCTCTAATTATAAATTCAAAAAAATTTTTTCTTTTAAATTCCAGCCCAAACCCAACACCAATTTGGTATCATAATGGAATAGAAATTACTTTAGACAATACCAGAGGCTTTTCTTTTGAAAATTTTGGAAAAACTTTAGTTTTCAACGTTACTGCTCAACATATTGGAAGATATGATTGTAAATTTGAAAGGCATGCTTCGATTGACAGAACTTTTGATATTAAATTAAATGGTTTTTTGGACTAGTTTTTTTATTAATTTTCTTCTTTTTTAGCGGCGCCTTACTGGTTTGATCTTCCACCTGCAAGTGTGAACACTAGTGAAGGGGAAACAGTTGTCTTTGATTGCAAAACGCTTGGTAACCCAACTCCAGTTGTTACCTTTTACAAGAATGGCGTAGGTGAGAGTTATTTATAGTCTAAAACTTTTTGGCGCTGACTGTTTGGGCGTTGGAACTATTTTTGATTCGAATTTTGTTCCTCAAGTTCTTCGGTCTAAGATTTAGTTCCGACGCCAAACAATTGGCGTCTAAACATTACTCCCCCGATTTTATCGTTTTTAAATTGATGATGATTGATATTCCTTTAATTTTTTAAAGAGTTGCGGAGACCTCGTCCCGGTGAGAATTGGGTGATTGAAGGCTCTAAATTGACAATATATGATGTGAAAAAGGGTGCTAATGGTCTGCCTGGAGACAATGCTGTTTATCAATGTAAATCAGAAAATAAACACGGATATTTATGGACAAATTTTTATTTGAATTTGTTGGGTATTTTTAAGAATTTTGTTTAAAGTTTTGAAAATAATTTTAAGCTTTCCAACCTCAATTATTAGAGGAGCCAGGTCAAGTAGAAGCGATTGAAGGAAAACCTTTTTCACTTCAATGCAAATTTTTTTCATCTCCTCAAGCAACTGTGACATGGGAAAGTCCTGTACTTGGTGGAGTTCCTTATAGTACAAAAGTTGATCAATTTGGTACTGGATGGTTGTTGTTTGAAGGTATTTATTAAATTTTAGTTTAAAAAATTAATTCCTATTTTTGTAGAGGTGAGAAGAGGATATGACGGGGAATACAAATGCACAGGTGTCAATAAATATGGTTCTGCATCTGCTACTCAAAAATTAGTTGTAAGAAGTGAGTAGTTTTTTAAAAAAATTTCTGGGCTTTCTGATTTTATTTTCAAGTAAATTTATATTTTTTCAGTTCCAACATTGCTTGATCCGTTCTCTAAACAACGAATGGAACATCGGGCAGGAATTCCAATGAGTTTGTTTTTACAAACTTTTTAATAATAATTTTCTAAATTAAGAATTACCTTGTGAGGCCAAACATGATCCTGATTTGGATGTTCAATATATTTGGACAATTAATGGAAGAGATTTAGCTCAAGCAAATAAAGAAATTGGAGGTGGACATTACCATGTGACAGAAGATAATACACTTGTTATTGAACAGCCAACACAAGAAGATAGTGGAATGTATACTTGCTTGGTTAAGACTAAATTGGATGAAATTTCGAAAAGTATAACTGTTAATATCGAAGGTTTATATTTTTTTATTATCTATTTGTTTAACTATTTGATTACCTAGAAAAGGGATTCCAAAATTTGAACCATTTTGGTTTTTAGAATTTTTAAAATATCCGAAAACAAAAAATCTGACCACTTCAACGTTTGCCATTCACAGAAAGAAAATTCTTTAAGAATTCTCAAATTACTTTTAAAATATTTTTAGATGTACCTCAACCTGTCCATTCAGCACGTATTTCAAGCTGTAATATTGACGAGCCTATTGTAACAATTGATTTTGAGCACTATGAACCTGCTGATCGAATTAAACCTGTTGAAGAATTTTGGTATAAATTTCTGGTTATATTGTATTTTTAATTTATTTAAAGGATTAGATATAGTGTTGATCAGGAGGTTGATCAAGGAAAATGGCAAACTTACCCAGTTCCATTGAAGGCTTTACCACATGAAACAGTTGGGGAATCGTTGAGGCTTGTTCGTGGTCAAGTGAAAATTTTGTTGAAGCCGTTTGGAACGGTTTGTATTTAATTAGTTACTTTTAGGGTTTCTTGATTTTGAAAAATTAGGGAAATATAACAGAATTCTGATTAACATAACTGAAATTGTCCTGTATAGGGTGGCAAACTCGGTCCGAAACAACTCGGATCCGAACAACCCGCTCGGTTCGAAACAACTTGGGTTTCGACTATTTGACCTTTAAAGATTTGAATATCATCTTTAAATAAAATTTACTGTTATATTTACTAAATATTATTTAGTACACCTTCCAAGTAATTGCAAGGAATGCGATTGGTGACAGTGCCCCTTACATTATTGATGGAACGTGTCAAACATCCCAAAAACCTCCAACTCGAAATCCTTCTGGTGTTTGGTTACAAGGAACACAACCAGATAATTTAATTGTGTATTGGGAACCAATGCCAAGAGATGAATGGAATGCTGAAAATTTTGCTTATCGCATCTTATATCGTCGAAAGGAGGAAGGAGGTGATTGGAAAAGTATAACTGTTGAGGACCCATTTGCTGATAAATATACAATTGATTTGGGTGATGGAGGTGCTAGAGCATGGGATCAATATGAGGTTTGTTTTGGGGGTATAACACGCTTTTCGGATATTAATTTTGTTATAATGGCTATTGACAATTTTCTTTCTTTCTCAAATAAAAAATTTGTAGGTTCAAGTCCGTGCAATAAATGGGAAAGGAGCTTCAACTGTAATGCCTGAAGTTGTTGAGGGAAGAACTGGCGAGGGAGAACCTGGAGTTACACCAACAAATTTCCGCTTAATTCAAGTCACTTCAACTTCTGCAGAATTTGAATGGGATTCAGTAGATCCTTCCAAAGTACAAGGAAATTTTAGTGGGTATAAGGTAAGAGATTATTTTGATTTCAGAATCAAAAATTATTTTTAAGATAACTTATTGGTATGATGAAAATAGTCTTTTGGATAATGAATCAAATAACAAAATACGAAAAGCTCGTCATAGAAGGGCTGGTGATTTATCGAGTGGAAGTGGAAACTTTGAAAGAAATTCTGTAGTATTTGCACCAGGCGTGACTCGTGGTACTATAACTGGATTGAAACCAAATTCTATAAATTATGCGGTTATTTCTGTATTAAATGGACAGAATGAGGGTGCACCATCACAAGAACTGTCGTTTAGGACAAAAGAGGGAGGTTTGTAATTTTTGGATTTTTTACAAAATTTTTTGTTTATCTAAAAAAAAAATTTTTAATTTCAGTACCTACGCCTGTACGCGATTTACGTGCATATCCAATGAATAACCGTCATGCATCTGAACATGCTGTTGTTGTGCTTAAATGGCATCCTCCGAGAGAACGTAATGGTCGATTGATTAAATATACGGTTGTTCATTGTAGAGCGAGTGATGGAGATGATCCTGAAAGTGAAGAGGTAACAATAAAGAATAGGTTAATTTAAAAAAAATATTTAAATGTAGTAATGAATGGGGACCTTTAAAAGTATTCAGTTTTTTGACTTTCCTGTCAGAATGACAACACTAGTACTTAATTTGGGGTGTGTTTTTGGAATGGGACTTTTAAATTCTGTTGATGGCGAAAAAATTTTTAATTTTTACCTTTGAGTAACAGAGCCTTATTTTTTATAAATATTTTCCCATTTATCCTCAAAATAACATACCTAAATATAAAATCCCTTTAAATTTATTTTGAAATCTCAAATAAAAATTTTAGTTTACAAATTGTGGTGAACCAGTAGATGTAAATAGACGATTAACTGAACTTCGAATAATTAATCTTCGTTATAATACAAAATATCGTTTTGAATTTGCTGCACATACTGGAGGTGGAATGGGACTTTTAAATTCTGTTGATGCACATACATTACCTGAAGCCTTGCATTTAAATAGTGGGTTTTTTTAAAATAATTTTAAATTAAAAATATAAAAATTTTTGATTCTATTGGGGGTGTTGGGACGAGATCTTTAAAATAAAAAAATTTAAATTTATTCGGATTAGACAAACTTCTAATTGATACTCATTTTCTTGCGTTTAAAATATTTCGCACCATAACAATTTTCTATCTAAAATTTATGCATATTAACTATATTTTCTATAAAATATTTTTATATTAAAAATGCTTTTAAAAGAAATTATTTGCATTAAGAAAAATGTCCTTTTCTTTATTTACATTTTTATTATTTTCATTTAATTAAATTTTAATAATGTAAAAAAGGTTGGGAGAAAGACGGAATTTCCGCCACATCTGCGTCCAGGGTTAATTTAAAAATATTTGTTGTTAATTAAACACAGCTTCTTTCCGTCTTAATTTTTATTATATTTTATTTTATTATGAGTTGTTTGGTCTCATCTGTTGTCGCCTTTTCTTTGCATTAATTGGTTTTTAGAATTTTTTCCTTGGAAAGGGGTGTTTCCTTTGACAAAATTTACTTGTTTTTAAGGAAAAAACAGCAGCTGGTGTGTCTTTTTCTTGAAAAAAATATTTATTAGCATTTTAGCTCTTCCTTGAGGTGCTACTAAATTTTTTTTCTTCCAAATAGTTTAGATAATGGAAAAAGATTAGAAAATAAAAATATATTTTTGTTGTGTGCTTTGCTACTTTTTGTGGGCAAAAATTCTTTAAAAATGTTTCTTTAAACTTTTACTCGATTTTCTTCTTTCATTGCTGTTTTTTGTTTGTCTTTTAAATAGGGAATTTAGTAAAATTACAATGTTGTTTTTTCCATTTTTAGGATGACTGACTTGTTAGGGTAGGAAGTTTTCTACTTTATAGCTTAAATTTTATGGAATTTTGTCTAGACATTTTGTTTAATCTTTTATTGTTTACCCTTTCGGATCCTTAATTATTTCTCTAAAATTTAACGTTTGTTAAAGATTTTGCCCTTAATTTGTTTAAAATTATTTTTTTAATTTATATTTTTTGGACGAGGACTTTTTCTAGTTTAAAAACTAAAATAATATTATTAATGTTTCCATGGAAACTAGTATATATTTAATATACATAAATATATGTAAATTCTTTTGTTATTATTTTTTAAATGACTATCATCCTCCCCATTTTTTTCTGAAAAGTTTTTTAAACGTATTATATTTACAATTGTCTAAAATAGAAAATGTATATTTTTCAACTAAAAAATATTCATTCTTCCTTTATTTTATTTAAAAAATTCTTTTTTATTTAGACAGATTTTAAACTTAAAAAAATGTTTTCCTCTAATATTAATCTAATAATTTATTTTCTTCTAAATTTTTTATTTACATTTGCTGAAATTACAGTTGAACCTAGCAAGCCATCACTTTACAAAGAAGGAATTGGAGATGATCATTTTAACATATCTTTTGTTCCTGGACCTTATGATTCTCGTGTAGGGGCGCCTGTTGGAAATTCTTTTTATGTAAAATATCGAGAAACGGATTCGGGTGATGAATGGCTGACAAAAGAACCTCCTCCAGATGGTTTAACATTACAAGTTACTGTGGATAGATTAACACCTGGAACTAAATATGATGTAATGACTGTTTCGTTACAAAGGGATGAAGCTGGAAATATTGTTGGACAGACTGAATCTAGAATACATCATATTACAACTACTGGAGTTTGTAAGTTTATTTTTGGATTTTAAAATTAATATTTGAGAATTTGCTAGTTTTAAATTAAGAAAAAAAATTTGAAAAAAATACATGATCCAAAAGGCGATCAAGATTTTTTTAAAGTTCAAAATTTTTTAAAATTATGTTAAAATTATCTGCTCTTTTTCTTTCAATTTGGGGTAATTTTGGGCGTTAGGTATAATCCTGCTTATACCTTTGGGTATAGCCCCCCCCTATTATAGGTCTTCAAACTCATTAATCATTGTTTTTTATTTTTAAATGGATCATTTTTAAGTTTATTAGAAATCCAAACATTTTGCTTATTTACTTAAAAGTTTTTCTTTTTTTGCAAAAATTTTTTTTTATATTTATCTTCAAAATTACTCATATTTTTAGCACCTCGTAGAGCAACATTATATTGGTTATTAATTATTTTATTGATATTGTTACTTCTATTACTATTTATTTGTATTGCTTGTTGTCTTTTACATCAACGTGGACGTAAATATTTTGTTGAAGAAAAAGAACGACTTCATGGACGTGAACCAATGCTTCCAAAAGACAAACAATTTGAAGAATTTGGAAAAACGTTTGTAGATTTTTTTGAAAAAAATTTTACAAAAATATTTAAGGCCAGAAGATATTGAAAAACGTTCTCTTTCGGGACACATGTGGGGTGGAGAATCAGAATCTGATTCTTTGGTAGCTGATGTAGATGATAATCAAGGATATAATGAGGATGGCTCGTTTGTTAGTAAGTGAATAGAAAATTTTTTTAAAGAAAAATAATTTTTTAAATTTTGTTAAAATTATTTTGACATAATTGGAGGTTGTGACACTAAAATATGGGAGTTCCTTATAATCTTAGACATTTTCTGAATAAAATGCCAAAATAATGAATTACTAAGGATTTAGTTAATCAAATTTGTAAATTAACAATCTAGATCCTTCTGAGTTATAATTATTTGAAAAATACATATCTGTTGTCTTCAATGATTCCTTGACTCTTTTTCCTTTAACCAGGGCTCATTCCCAAATGTCCACACTTTTTATTAACTTATTAAAAAATGAAAGTACCTAATAATTTATTTTTTATCGAAAAATTTTTTGTTTTTTTAGATCAATATGGTGCAAATAACAGGACAGGCCTTGTTCATTCTGGATCCGGTCCTGAAGGGTCTCAACAGCATCCGACTGGAACTGAATCAACATCTCGGCGTTAATATATTTGTGCATAAATAAATATATTTAAAACTCAGTGAAAAACAACAGAGATCTTTCTTTTAAAAAATTTTGCTCTTTAAAAAGAAATTTTTTTCTCCATTCTAGATTTACAAATTGCAATACGGGCATTTTTGAATTTTTTTTTCTCTCTTTTTTTTTATTTTAATTTAAATTCTTTATATACTCATTGAAAGCAGGGTTTTCAGTTAAAACGAGATGTTTTGAGGTTTTTAATTAAAATATTTAGAAAACCTTGTTTTTATTTTAAAAACCGTCCACTTATTTTTTCTTTAAAGTTAGCAAAGAAGAGAATATAATTAAATATTCCTTTATTTTCTCTGATCTTTTCTGTTTTTTTAACATTTTTAAATAAAATTCTATATTTAACTCTTTTTTTAAATGAAATATTTATTCGCTAAAACTGCCTATTATATTTTTTGAGGAAAAACATTTTCAAGTTTTTTTTCTCTGTTTTGGCTTCTCTTTGCTTTTAATGCCTCAAAATTTCTTTAATTTTTTGTATTTTGGATTGTAAAATTTTTTTGGGTTCCCAAGAAAATACAAAAAATATAAACATTCCTCTTCAATTTTCTCTATCATTTTTTTTGTTTTAATCTAAAACATCTTTAAATATGAAAAATTCACCTGCCAATTTTAAATCTCATTTTGTTTGGTGAAAATTTCAAGAATAAAATTTTAAATAAAAATTTATTTAAATTTTTTGTTATTTAAGAAAACAAGTTGTAATAATTCAGAAAATTGATATAAAACTAGAGAGCATTAAAATCGTAATCCGGGGATCGGATTACGATTTTCGCAGTCCCGAACTTGCAGTCCCGAAAGGAATATGTATTTCTATAAATATTAAAACTTTAACCACAATATGAAGCTAAACTTTGAAATGTTACAACAGCGAGGGGGGATACGTTTCAAGAATGGAGAAAGTTGTAGGCGGATCTGGAATAATCTGAATGGATACGGAATCTTATTGGGGGCACTTTAGTGGCCTCGCTTTTTAGTGCCCCTCTTTCCAATAAAAGTACTATATTAACCCCAACCGTTTCTTCTTTATGCACAGTACTATAAAAGCCTGTACTTATTTTTTAGTTTAACCTTAGTTCTTTCTAATTATCTCCTTTTGACGACAACGAATGCCAAACCAAGACATTGTGCTTCAAGCTATTGGTAATGATGGAGTTGTTCAGAGATGGGTTCGGCGCTCTTATGTTCGACGTCTTCCATTGCGTCGCAATTTTTTTGAGCAAGATCCGGATGAAGGGACAAGCGATAATCAGCAAGTTGTGAAAATGTTAGATCCGCTAAATACTAAAATTGAAGAATTGGGTTACCACATTTTGGTTAGTTTTTTAGTGGTTTTGTTAAAAAAATAATTTTCTAAATTTTAGGCTCGAGTTTTCCAAAGTCTCTCCATTCTTGATCGACTTCGAATGGAACATGTTTCTCGTCTTTTTCGCAGCACAGCTAAAATGGGATGGATTGGACAGCGCAAAATTGTTGTAATTCCAGAGGAGGCGACGATAGAAGGAAACAAGACCTATCTGTTTAGTGTAAGTAAAAAATGAATAAATGTAGTGTGGGCTAGAATTCGGCACGGGTCGGGATCCTTAAGGGATTTTACGGGATCTCGTCCCGGAATCCTGGGTTTTAAGCGACGAACGGACTTACCGGGCCCCGTCCCGTACGAAGTGCTGAAAAAATCCCGTTAGGGATCCCGGGAATGCGATTTTGCCGCACTCTAGTGTGGGCGATATTACTAATCTGTTATTTTTCGAATAAACAGAGTCTAATAATCGAGGATTTTTATTTTCAGGGTCGCGCTTACTTCCGTCTCATAATGAAGCGTTGTTGTCGTTACACTCTTGAACTTGTAATTTATCAATTGGTGCCAAAGGACCGATTATTTAAATTACTTCAACTTTGCTTTCTTCTTCAACATCTTTGCTTGGATTATTTGTCGCCCCTCAGTGGCTCTGAATTTTTGGAAATTTCTGAACGTTTGCCTGAATTGAAGTCTTTGGTTGTCAAAAACTGTCGATTGGTGGGTATTTTTGAATTTACTTGTTCTTAGGGTTGAGGGTCGAAGTGAGGATTTTTTCGGTGATTCTTTGGTTCCTCAAATTCCCCCAACATTAGAAAAATAAATTTTTCTTTCTTTTAAGCATTATAAATTCGCTCGTGATTTTCAAAGAATGCTTGATGGTCTTCAACAGCTTCAAGTCCTTTCTGTCGTCAACTGTGAAGGTTTTGGTAAGTTAATTATTTTATATTTGCATAAATAAACTTCCTTTCTAAGATAAATTGGAGATTGAGAGACTTCCTTCTTCTCTTCAAATTCTTCAATTAAATTATCTTGATGGAAGTTTGGATAGGCAATTGAGGTTAATTGAATGTCTTTAAGTATTTTTTTTAAATGTTTTTTTTCTTTCTTCAGAATTATTCAAACAATTCGGCAACACGTTCCAAATGTTGTGAGTTTCTCTAAATTTTTATTTTCTATAAAATACACAAGAGTATAAGGTTTATGGAAAAGTCTGACCATACCAAAAGTCTGACACTAGCATAACTTTGAGGATTATCAATCATTTTGTCCAGACTTTTAAATATTTCTATTGTTGGCGGTCATTTAAACCGAAATCGAAAACTGTTAAATTAAGTAGTGGTCCAAAACCGGCCATACTAAAAACTCAAAGGGCCTTTTTGAAATATTACCCCCAGTTAATAATCTGTCCCTAACAACCCTCACACTAGCTTATACTCTTCCAATTCAAAAAATTTAAATAATTTCTTTTAAAAAAACAAATTTAGAAAGTTCTGGTACTTGATGAAGGTAACGAGCAAGCACATGTTCTAATGCAACCATTCCAAAATATCAAAGTCTTAGTCCTTCCATTTCATAGCTGGGATTGGAGAGGTAATCGTGCGGAAAACGTTGAATTTTATCCTCGAGAATTTCTTATGCGTTTGACTGCTTTGGATTTTGGGGAGGTTACTGTTGAGGTTTGGAAATTATTTTTTAAATTTTGATGTTACTTTTGGGAACGAGTTTATGCCCTTTTTGAGTAACAAGGATGGGAAGATCTCTAATATTTAAATTGCCTAGATAAGGGGGTTTAGGATTATAAGAATAAGAATGCCTTCATATTAACCCACAAATTAGCTGTGTTGAACTAATGGGTTCTCATCTATTGAATTCCTGTCTTGAGGGATGATCAAACTTTTATTTTTTCCAGTTTGGAACTCTCAGATTTAGTGCCTTACAATTACCAAACTTGGAATATTTGGTCCTTCAAGTAACCAGAATTGTGAATGCTAATCAATTCTTCAATCAAGTTGTTGGTTTGCCTTCTCTGCGTTCTTTGACTTTTAAACTCAAAGGAAGTACTTATAGTGATACAACGCATTGGATGGTCAAAGATAGACAATTATATGATTCTATGATGTCTATGGCACAAAGAGGAATTATTGAAGTAAGTAATGTGGATTGGGTTTTAGTGATCTTTTGGGACTTTGGGGGTTTTTTTGGGACTTTTGGGTTTTTTGAGACTTTAGGGATCTGTTAAATTTTAAGAATATTTTTTTCAGTATTTGCACGTCTCTTGGCCGTTAAATACTTCTCTTGCTGTGGAATTTGTTAAGAATTGTTCGGTATGTTTTTTGGTTGGATTTTTCTAAATTCTAAAATTTAAGAAATTACGTGCACTTTTCTTTGGAATTCGAAATATGAAACATCGTGACTCGGAAGAAGAATTTGAGTGGAAAAGTTTCATTAAATCCCTTGATGAATTGAAAAAAGGATTATCACCAAAAGAAGATTTTCAAAAAATAAAAATGTTCAGAAATGTTTTTGGTGAATGGGCTGGAACGAGTCCATGGAATCAAGATTTTAAATTGGTTCCAGTTAAACATCCGTGGATTGAATGTCTTGGTAAAGCTATACCTTCACATGTATTGGGAGAAGTTTGTCTGAAGGAATTGGGAGAAAATGTTGATGTGACAACTGAGTGAGTTTTTGAATTATTTTAACGTTGAAAACTTCCTTTTGGGCTGTCTGGGGATATTTTGAATATATGTCCATTAACTCTTTTCTAGTATATTTAATGGAATTTTGGGGGTATTTTTGGGAAATATATTTTTTAATCATTCGATTCGGCATTTTTTGTTCGTTCTCAAAGGAGGGAGAGTTTCGGACATTTCTGATTTTTTTCTAATTTCAGATTATTCAAATTCCCGCCAAGAGTGCAGGTGCCTGAGAAGATTATTGAGGATTAGAAAATGTAGAATATATAGTCGTTAATAGATAAAAAGTAAATCTAAATGTAAATATAAATTGTGTCCGGTAGTTTTGTCGTACATAGTTAATATATATTTGTGTATAAAGTGATCTTTTAAAAATTTTCTCTTTAAAATTAAAAAAACTTTTTTCAATTGTAGATTTCAAATGCAAGGGCATTTTAAAAAGTAAAATTAACTTTAAAACTCTCAAATTTTCGTTTGTGGCACTAGAATGAACTTTGGGAGAAAAATATAAGCCTTCAATTTGGTAAATATTTCAAGAATAAAATCCCACCAATCCCTAAAATTGAGAAAACTGGAATTTTAAGACGATACAACGAAAAATCTCGTACTAGATCCCATTCTGTGCTGACATCTAAATGAAACCAAATTATTAAGAGATTCAGTTAAAGATAGCAGGATAATCTTTGGTGAGAAATAATTACGTATTGAACTGGAACGTAACGTTCGAATCTTTGATAAATTAATGCCTGCCAAATTTGTAGTAGTATAACTCGAAATGATAACGGTCGACTTAACAAGTTCGAATAATTATGAATTAGTCATTTGAAATTTGTCGTTTATGGCGTTGAGTTTGGCATTATGTCTATAAATTTTTGAAAGTATAAAAGGAAAATCTTTTTATTTTTGTTTCTTGTGTTTTGTTTGTTTCATAGTTTTTTTCAACTTTTATCCCGTTAAGGTTATTATTCGATATCTTTTCTTAATATATGATGGCTTTTGATCGTAATCGAGGCGTTGACCAATTTGAGGAGGTGAAATTAAATTTCCTCCTCATTTGCTTCTCTTAAATTTTAGGTTCGTTTTATTCACGAATTTGAGCCGGTTGTTCTCTCTCGTGCAAAGCTCATTCGACTGGCGGAGAAGGCAGAAAATTTTGACGAACTTGTCAAAAACTGTTATGTTCGAATGTTGACAAAGACGGACAAAGTGACGTTCCATGCTATCTATCGTATCATTGGGGTTATCGATACTCAGGTATTTGAATCGAAGAACTCAACATTATTTTTGAGGTTCCTATTGGCAAATCAAAGTATGCGAAGCGTATTCGGGTTGATAATCAGGCTGAACGAATTCTTGAAAGTACCGCTGTGGATCCAATCACTCAAGAGGAATTTGATGTTTGGTACAAAAATGCTAAACTCAAAACTGTTTGTATTTCTCACATTAAGGCAAAATTTTTGTGTTTCTTTTCAGCAACCTCTGCCTACAATTCGTTGGATCAACAAGCGTTCTGATGAGATTCGTTTGGCGCTTCATGACGCTTCCAAGCGCTCTGAAGTCTCATCCGTAGAGGAACTGAAAAAAATTGTGTTGAGCCGTTCGCGTCTTGTCCCGTTGGTTCAAAGTACTGAGGGCGCGGATATTATTGAAGGATGTTTTGTGCGTATGGTGCTTGGACATGACAGTACTGGCCATACCAAATATGGGGTAACCTTTTAAATTTATGATCGTTAAAATGTAAATTTATTTTAGGTCGCTCAAATTGTTGCGGTCACGGAAAGTGATGAATATTCTGTTAATGTACCAATGGCTGGCTCAGTTACTACACATACGGTCATTTGGAAAGTTTGAATTTTCAGTTTTATCCTAATTTTAGATGTATCGCAAACTTACGCTTCGACACGTTTCAAATGCCTATATGGATGTTGGACTTCAAAGCATTTCCAATTCACCAATTGATGGTGCTGAGTTTTTTGAATGGACAACGGCTTATCTTCACGCGGTAATTTACTCCTTTTGCAACAAAATAACTGATTAATTTTAAGGAACTTCCATTGCCACTCATGGATTTCATTGAAAAAAAGGGGCGTCAAATTCATCAGTATCTTTTGTCGCGTGGTCTGCTTCTCAAGAAAGTAAAGAAAGAGGAACCGATAGATGATGAGGAGAGAAGGGAAGTCGAGCCAGTCCAGAAGAAATCGAAGGTTTCTCGCAGTCGTGATTTGTATGGCCAATAAGGGAATTTTTTGGTGATTTTTTTAAGAAAAAAATAAGGGAAAATATATTTATATAAAATTTAGTGTTTTTTCATCCCCATTGCTGAATTTAATCTCTCTCTCCCTCTTGTTGCAAAGCAAATGTTGTATTTCTAAATATATTGGTGATTTTTTGTGTAAAAATTTTGGAAGATAACATTACCTATATGGATTGTAACGTGCAATTTTGAACTTTATGAGCCCCCCCCCCCCCGCCCTTTTTTATAAAAACAAAAAAAAACTTGAAAAACTCCTTTGTGGAAGCGAGTTTTTATCCAAAATTATTTTTTAAATCAAAAGAAAAAATAAGCAAGAAATAAAAAAGGAGAGGGCTCATAAAGTTCAAAAGTCTCCCATACAACTTTTATTTGCCAGTAAATGTTATATAATATTGTACACATATATTTCCGTTTTCCTTCCATCTCTCCGAATTTGTCCAAAATATTGTTTTATTTGATCATATATGGATATTTTAAATAAAATTTTGTGCCATGATTGTTGTAGTTAATAGTATGTTTTCTAAACAAATTTTTATATTTTTTATTTATCTTTTGGGTGGGATTTAATAATCCCTTTTCGTTTAGAAAAATTTTTTGTTTGGAGACATTGACATAATTAAATCTGCGACAATGTGGCCTTGCTACACAATGGACAATCGTTTCGCTGACCGATATAAACAAGATATGAGCAAACCGCCGCCTTCACCATATGGAAAGCCGTTTTTAGTTTCAAATCCGTCTCCTCCACCGCCCCCTCGTCCGATGCTTTGGGGACAGCCGCCACCTCAAACTGTGTTGACGATGGGTTCTTTAATTGAACCTTGCCATTTCCAACCATTGACCTGGCATCAAGATCAGCCATCTTCCTCAGAGTTGTTGCAAAAGGAGAGCGGTACATCTGTCAAAAGCAATCCATCAAAACCGACGACATTTCCAATGGTGAGAAAATTTAAATTATGTAAATTAAGGTTAGGGAATTTTGAGAAATGGGATAACTGACCATTATATTTTTTTGGCTTGGAGTCTGCATAGGAAGTGAATTTGGATTTTATTCAAATAAATATTTTTTAGGTTACCAAGAACATTCAACCTTCAAGTCCACCAATTTCAATGGCCAAAGTTGCTCAACAATTTGAATCTATGAATTTGTATAGTCCTTTACCAAAGGAGCAGGAAAATTCTGTTTTTGACACCAATGATGGTTTGTTTTGAATTTTTTTAATATCTTCAAGTTAGGCAGTGGGTTTTAATCTTCCTATGAATTTTCTTTCTCTTCAATCTGATTACTTTTTTTAATTAGATGCCGATTTTCCAAGTTTGAGTAGTAATGGCAATAAAACAATTGAAATTCCTAAACAAGCTCAAGTAAAAACAACACAACAAAAGTCTTTCGCAAACATTGCTGCAAAAGCTACGACCTTGGTGAAGAAACAATCGGATTCTAACAATATGCAGACAGTTAAGTCGCGGTGAGTTTCTCCTTTAGACCGAAAGAAATTTAAAAATTTTTCAAAAAAATTTAATTCTTTTTGATGTTTTAAATCTTTTTTAACCTTTAAGAGGATCGATATCGAATTCTCCTCCTAGCCAGCCACAACCACCACCACCACAAACGACAATTATTCCTCCAACTTCAAACTCTTTGGTGGTTAAACAAAATGAAGACGTTTTAATTAATATTCGACAAAAAGAAGAAGGTTGTTTTCTTTTTTTGATTTTATTTTTTTAATTATAAAATTTTCAAGAAACTCAAATTCCACCAAAATTGCCTTTGACCTTTGAACAATTTAATGACAAAATTGAAGAGAATAAGAATTTCTCTAATTTTTTGGTGGAATCTCAATTTGATGACTTATTTGAACGTGATCCCTATTTAAATCATTTGAGGAATGTTCAAGAGGATATGTTTCTTCAAATGTATAATATGACACCCAATGACAATTTTGTTATTCCTGAACCTCAAATAGTTGAGGAGAAAATTGAAGTAGTAGAATCTCCACCTCCTCGACCGCCATCTGTCGATGAGTGGCAAACAGTGGTTGCTCGTCGAAGAAAAACTTCTTGCAATACTGAGGTTTTTTAACTTTTTTTTGCGGAGAAATATTTTTTGTCATTTTAAGTATTTGTCTCATCGACCAAGTCCGTGTACTGACGATGGGTATATGGTTAGTTGTTAAATTTTGTTTTTTAAAGATTATCCGTTTTTTAGGAAGACTACAGCGACGAAGATGACTTTGATGGTGAAAATACAAATGATGGAATTATTCGATCAGATAGCCCTGCAAGTAGTATAGCACAGCGTAGTGACAATGTACTTGAGGGAACTAGTGGAGGATCCCATTTAGACAATAAACATATATTTTATAGGTAAATAATTGTTTAAAGAAATTTACTCTTTTTTTAAATTTAGAACGCATATTTGCCTTTATTGGCAAAACTGGCAAGAAGGAAAAGGTCCAAAATGTCGACATGGAGAAAATTGTTTTTATGCTCATGGATCTAAAAAATTAAGAAAACTTAATCCTGTATATTACAAAACAGTCTTATGTGAAAAGTTTAATAATGGAGATAAATGCCCATATGGTGAAAATTGTAATTTCGCACATGGCGAGAGGGAATTGAAAAAATTTTTGACAAAAGGTTTTTTTTAAGTTTTTGAATCTTTTTTAGACTTTTCCAATTTTTAGCACAATCAAATAATAATATAAATTCAACAAATAAGGAATTGAGGAAATTTTTTGCTGTATCAAAACGTTACCAAATTCGGAAAAATCGTGGAACAGAAACTATTCAATGTAATCCAGTAAAGCATTTTGACAAAGTAAAAGTAATAAAAACAAAAGAGGGGCAAAAAAGTATTAAAAAATAGTTTTTTTAGAAAATAAATTATTTTTATTAAATTATTCAGAAAATAAATTTTCAAGAAAATAAAATTTCCTTTTTTGGTTTCTGGGAAGGTTTTTTAGTTGAAATTCTTGAAAATTTATTTTTAGGCAAAAATGAAATAGGAAATAAATATAATGGGCAGTCTAACAAATGGAAATTTCATTAATCTTTCGGATTAGTTTGCATGAATATTTTTTTATTAGAGATAGGACTTGAAGGTTCAATAGGGATACGAGATCGATATTTCGAAAAATCTTGTTCACGCTGAACGAGATCTTTCGATATCTCGTCTCTCTGCCTCTAGCTTGTTTGATTTATGAGAAAATAATTTTCTGAATATCATTGGAAAGCTTAAGTTAATTTATGAAAATGTATGAAATTTCCATTTGTTGGGTTTTTCTGTTTGTTAACGCAAGGGCTTATCCAAGAGAAGCATAGATGTCTCCCATAATTGACAAATTAAAAGCAATAAAGTTAGGCATAAAGTAACATTAAAAAGAGTTTTTTCCATGTCCTTCACTGTCAATCGTTGGATAAGCTTTTCCGTCTAACACCTTATATTATTTTGTTTGTTATTTATTGTCCCCTTTGGCTATTACCCTATATTTTGACCATCATATCTTTTTTTGTTAATTCAAGAGCTATTACCTTGCCCATCCCTTATTAAAAAGCATTTAATTATTTTATTTAAAATGCACAATTATATACTTATTAAATTAAATATGAAAACTACTAACAAGCATTTTTTGACTTAAAAATATTTTCTATAAATATTATTATTTATTTATTTATAAATAGAAGAATAAAATAAATTTATTTGTTAATAATTGTGTTTTTTAATTTAAATATATTTTTAAATTATATTAATTATTTTAGTAATTTCTGATTATTTTTAATATTTTTGAAGCTTTTAGAGTATGAAATGTTTGACTACAAAATTAAACAAAAAACCAGCTTCTTCACAGATTTTTGGAGATGGCGAAGATTTGTTGGTTGGCACTTACCAGTTAAATTCTAACACAAATTCTGGTAAAGATTTAAATTTTTTATGTTTTTGAGTAACTTTTTAAGTCTCATCCTATGCTGGCGAATTATTTTTAATTAAAAATGAAGATTTAACTGTAAGCTGTAGTCTGGACTTAAACGCTGGTATTTTCCGGTTCATTTTGGATAATGATAGGTGTATGCTTGCACTTACGGATGGACGACTTGTTATAGTAAAGGTTTGGGTTTTTTTTTTGGCTAATATGAAGTTTGGCCCCTTATTACCTCGAATTTTTTTTCTTCAATTAAAAATTTAACTTTTCTTTATTTAAGTATAAAAATGAGAATTTATTCTCTACTGCACAGTTCCAAGTCTGCTCTCAAATGCTGCTAGATTGTTCTATTTTAAATGATCGAATTCTTTCTACAAATACACAGGGTCAAATATTTTTAGTTAATGTTGAAGATGGTTCTTTTGTTTCTAATTGTGGACATAAGTCAAAATATGGATTAGTTAGTTTTTAATAGTTTTTGAAATGTTAATTAAGCAATACAAAAATAAAATTATTTTGTTTTCGAATTCTCTTAAAATTATTTTAAATAAATTAAAAAAATATTAATTAGCATTAAGGAGGAATGTGAAGTTTGGTGTTGCTCATGGATAAACGGACAAGTTTGTTTTTATTAACAATTTAATTTTATGGTTTTTAAACTTTAATTTGTTGTAAAATTTAAAAAATAGTAAAAAAATTAATTTAATTTTTTTAGACTTTTGCAACCGGTGCAGAAGATGGAATTTTGAAAATTTGGGATTTGCGTTGTTCTTTTAGGTTTATATTTTTTATTTAAAAATTTTTAAAATTTTGTTTAGTTCAGGCGAGCAACAAAAGATTGAACACTCTGCTGGTGTTACTTCTTTATATAAATTGAATGATGATTATCAAATTATGTCGGGTTCATATGACGACAATTTAAGGTTATTTGATTGGAGAAATTTAAATAAACCACTTTCGACTTTAAAGGTTTTTTTATTTTAAAATTAAAGATAAATTTTTTCAACTAGTTGCATGGTGGAATTTGGGAAGTTAGTCTAATTGAAAATGATTATTTTATTTTGGCTTGTATGTATGGAGGTATTTGAATTCTTTAAATTAAAGACATGTTTATTCCTTTACAAAAAACCATCAAAATAATTTTTTATCACTAGTCTTGAACCCTGCCACTTATAACCCTTTTAGAATTTTCCCTTGAGTCTCCCAAAAAAATTTCGTCGTATTTTTCTAAATAATTATTTTCTTTTTATTTTTTCTGTTAGGTGCAAGTATTATTCAAAAATCTGTCAATTCAACATTAAGACTTGTCCACTCTTGGCAAAGTAACAACCCATCAGATCTTTGTTATAGTGCTAAAGCAATTCCAATTAAAGAAAATCAAGAAGATGAAATAAAATTAAAAACATTTACATGTTTTTTTAATGATTATTCTGTTAGGAAAGAATTTATTAAAATTAAAAGAAATTTTTAAATAAAATAAAAAAAATTTTTTTTTTATTTTTTTAAAAAGATAATCATTTTTCTTGATAATATCTTTAATTTTATTAATTTCTTTTTCAAACTTTGAAGGTTAAATTTAAAGATAAAAAATGTTCTTTAGCCGATTGTTGGGTGGCGTGCCAAAAATACGAACATCAAAACGTATGTTTTATAAAAAAATTTTATTTTAATCTTTAGTTATTGATGATAGGGGAAGTAGAGTTTGGGTTATATTTGGGAATAACGTTCTAGTAATAATTGGGGCCGTTGTTCTTATTTAAAGAAAATTTCTAAAAAATTAAAAAATGCCATAAATTTTTTTTATTTTTAAGCAAAAGTTTTACAACGACGTTTTAACCCTCTTCGAATGCTTTGTCCTTCCCCAATTGCTTCATGTCCAGAATGTCACAATTCACTTTCTCCTTGGGTTTGCTGTTTACAATGTTATCAATTAATTAAAGAAGAAACTGAAAAAATAAAGCGAAAACTGATTGGAAATAATTCTTAAAAATTATTTATTTTTAAAAATTTTTGTTAGAAATTTTGGCTTTTTAAAAAACATTTGATTTTAATTTCATTGTTAAAAATTCAAATTTTTTTAAACATACCTACATATTTGCTTTTAAATATTTTACTTTTCTAGCCTTTCTGAATTTTAGTTAAATATTTAGTGAACAATTCAATCAAAACAACTTTAAAAATGACAACAGAATCGGATCTTAGAACAGTAGGTATTTACTTATGATGGGGGGTTTTTTCTCGGGATTTTTAAATTGGTAAAAAATTGTTTTAATAATTTTTGAGTCCGATCTAAAAAAATTTAATTTTAGCATCTAATCACATTTTTAAATTTGGCAAAATTTAAATACTTTTGAGATAAAAGGGGTTTTTCATCTTTTAAAATTTTAAGTTTCGTGAGTTTCTTCTACAATATAATGCTGTAACGGAGCATTGTTTTAATTCTTGTGTGGTTGATTTTTCGAGGAGAGAAGTAAGCGATAAAGAAGATTTGTGTACTAGAAATTGTATGGAAAAGTTTTTAAAGGTTAAAATAAAAATTGTGTGAAAATATTTGGAAGAAATTAATTTCATTTTTTAAGGCCGGCCAAAGACTTTCAATGCGTTTTCAAGAACATCAAATGCTAAATATGGAAGCACAGGGAGCACCTATTTCAGTTAGCGCAGCAGCAAGTAAAATGTGATAAAGTTAATTGTTTTCGTTTATTTTTGTTGAATAATAAAAATATTTTTTTTAATTTTTTTGAAGATAATGTAATTTACATTAAATATTTATTTATTTTGTCATTAATTTGATTTCTTGAAGTTGTGCTGGTACTCACAAATCTAGCTGGAGATAGCGATATTTTCTGGAATTTGAGTATAAATTTTCTTTACATGATTGTAATTTCTGGTGCATATAAATGACTAATTCCAGAAATCGCTAGCTACAGATCATTGTCCTGTAAGAGCACCAGAAGAACTTTGGCCTTTACGTTCAGGGTCATTGGCGTTCAAAGGGCCTGCCTGATTTTTAGTTGTTTCCCTTCCTTTCTAATTTTTCAAAAAAAACAATTTTTTGTTAAAAAAGCATCTATTGGGCATATATTAATAGCATATTTAGATTTTGATCAAATTAAAAAAATGTTTTTTGATGAAGATGTTTCTCAAAGTTCTAACAATGAAAACATTAAAGAATCTGAACGAAAAAATTCTACAGGCTTGAAGCCGTTAACTTTTCGTGATTGTGTGCTTAGAGTTAATGAAATTTATGAGGTTTTTTTTAAATTAATTTCAACTTTTAATTAATTAATAATTTAGAAGTCTACCAATGTATTGGAAGATAAAGACAAATATAAAGTCATTCAACAAACGATAAGACGTTATTTTGACGATGAAGATCCTGAAGATGTTTTTGAGGGTTTTCTGAATCTGGTTATTCATTTGGATAAAATTACAACGTTATTAGCAAAGCAATATGATCTTTCATTGGTTTGTAACTTTTTACCATAAATTTTAGTAGAATTTGAGGTAGAAAGAAGTATTACCTTTTCCTTAAAGCCTAGTCCTTTCATCACTTCTTTACATTTTTTAAGCGTTTTTGTGAGTTCCACTTTTTGGAGCAATAAAAAAATTTGGTGTGATAAATTTTTTATAAACCTATCCCTCTATATGTAGGAATATGTTCCATTATAAGCTCATAAACAAGAAAGATGTTAGCAGATTATGCTTTAGGGAAAATTTTTAAAACGGAGTCAATCCTAAATTTTTGCAATTTTTTAGGTCATAACAGCTCTCAATGCCTACAATGATTTTCTCGTGGGCAAACCTGAATTAACTCAAAAAGCGCAGAATATTGAAGATGTTGATTTACTTGTATAATTTATTTAAAGTTGAATTTTTTAAAATTTTATTTTTAAGACAAATGCATTGAAAATTGTATCAGTTCTCAAAGTCAAGCATTTACAATTAATTGTAAAAACATTTCACTTGAATGATGTTTCGATGACTCCTGCTGCATCAAATATGATTAATGAACTTCTCATAGCTGAAGATTTTGTAAAAGCTATTCAATGGATGTCGCTTTTAAATCTTCGTGATCATTACCCTTTTGAGCAGGTTTGTTTTAATATTTTTATGTTGCCTGTAGGTTTTCTCCTTGGTTTTTTTTGGGTATTGTCGGGTTCTTGTCTAGATTATTAAGGGGTTGGTTCATTCCAGGCCCGTAGCCAGGGGGGGGGGTGAAAAATTTTTGGCCAGCTTGCCATTAAATACGCGAAGAAGTACAAAACGCCTGACAGGTTTTCTAAATTCATTTTTGAATATTTCTAACTTTTTTAGTGACATTGCAAATGTAATGATTCAACGTGCTTACGACGCTTTACTTTACAATCATTTTTGTTGGAAAGATGGCAAACATTCTTGGGTTCATTTTGAAGAATTAGCATTGGTAATATTCCTAAATTTTTCAAATTCATTCTTTTTTTAGCCTCCACTTAGTCAAAGCGAATTTATTAGAGAAAAATATTTCAATTTTTTGCTTGATAAAGGTCTGGGCGATAAGGCTTTGTATTTTGCTCATTTACTTAAACTTCCGGAGTCTCAATATCCGAGGAGATTGGCTTATTTTATAGAAAATATACAGGTTATTTAAATACATTATTTTTAATATTCAAGTTGATTCCCTTCTTTTCTGTTCGTATTTCTTAAGATATGTAAAAATAAATTACCAATTTTACCCATCTTTTATGGCTGGTGTATCTGGAATTAAAAAAAATTATTCGTTAATTTTTAATTTAATTTTAGCCAAATGAAATTGACTCAATTCGTGACAACATAACAAAGTAAACAGAATTTTTGCAATAATTTAAACAAAAATCATAATTTTTAGGAATCTTGAAATTCGTAAACGAAATCAAGAAATTGAACAAGAATTTGATTGTTCTTTGGATGATGGAACGCCAATTATTTTGGTAGATTCTTTGGAATCTTTGGATGATGTTATTGAAGTACTGAGAAATGGAGGAGAGAAGTTATTGGGAATTGATGCAGAATGGAGACCACATTATCTTGCGGCCGATGAAAAGTTATTTTTATTTTAATTCTCATTATCAGGGGCATTTAGCTGTGGTAACCCGAAATTTTTGGTTCGGAACAGGGATGAAAGAAATTTCGTTTTGCTATTTCGTGTCCTTTTTCCATTTCATTTTGTTTCGGAACGAACAAGAAAAAATAAAAACGAAATAAAAAAATTTTATTTCGATCGTCCATGGTTCAGAACCGTCGGCCTTTATCAAAATTGATAACATTTTTGCTTGTTTTATTATGTTGACTATTCAAATTTTTCAATTATTTTTTTTAGAATTTCGTTAATCCAAATAGCCACCTCCAAAGTTGTCTATATTATCGATGTATTACGTCTAGAAGTTGAATTAGAATTAACTGAATCTGAATGGACCAACTTCTTTGATGCTTTATTTTGTACTCCAAATGTTAAAAAAATTGGTTTTTTAAATTTAAATTTTTTCAAATAAAAAAAATTTTTTAAGGCTATGATTTTATTAATGACATTCGAGTACTCAAAAGTACTTTCTCTTTTATGTCAAATCTTTTTCTCAAGTCTAATAATATTATTTGTTTATATAAATTGTTTGGACAGGTTTTTATTTTAAAAGAATATTCCGCATAAATTTTTCGCTTTTTTAGATTGCTCTAGATCCTGAATTTTCTGAAGCCGTTTTTGGAGGTAAGAAGTAGTTTGAGGAATTAATAAAATAAGGAGAAAAAAATATTTAAAAGGGAAATTTTGACTTTAGCATGCAAAACATTATTATTTAGTTAATAAGTAAACGTCTTCAACTTTTGAATTTTTTATACTAAATTAGTAAAAAAAAATTTTAAGAATCGATATGACTCATGTCAGTCAGATGTTCCCTTTTAATAAATAATTAAAAATTCAAATGTTAACAAAAGTTTTTAGGCAAACCTCTAAAAAATTTGGGTCTTTCTGATGTTGCTAATTATTTTCTTGGAATTCAAGTGGAAAAAAGTGAAAGGACTGGAAATTGGAGTCAACGACCTTTACGACTTGAACGTTAGTATTTAATTAATTTTTTCTGTGCAATTTTATTTAATTTTAGAGAAAAAATATGCTGCATTGGATGCTCATTGTTTAGTTCAATTATACAGGAAAGTTTCTCCTTTAATTTTAAAATTACGTGAAGATCAACAAAATTCTTTGCAAAATTGTGCTTTAATTAAATTTATAAATGAAGAGGAAAAGAAACAACAAAATTATGTTTTAGATGATGGTCAAGTTGTTAAAATAAAAGAAGGAGAAAATGATTTTTTCAAAAATATTCAGGTTTTTAAAATAAAAATAAAAAATATTTTCTTTTAGATGGCATCACATGAACTTAATGATGAAGCTGCAAATTCGTCAAATGGGCCCTTAAAGTCTATTAATGATGTTAGATTTGTTGTTGATTCTATGCTTTTTGGGTAAGTTGAGATTTTACTATTTTATTGAAAAGAATGACCTCTTATGAGATTGAGAGAAAATGTATATTTATGGGATGTTGAAAATAATTTTTGAGCTCACCTTAGTTCACGTAAAAGGATGTCAGCAAACAAAGAGTGACCTAGTTTTTTAGAGAAACGAAATAAAGTAAGATATAAAATACGGGAGAAGTAATATCCTTATTGTATAGGGATTAAATTGTTATTTACAGATTTTTTGATTGATTTATATAATAATTTTAGATTAGGCAAAGTTTTGAGAAAATGTGGCTTCGATACTCGATTAATTGGTGATCGTAAAAAAATTGTGGAATTTTGTCAAATGGAAAACAACAAAGATTTTATTGTTTTAAGTACCGGAAAAGGCCATAAACAATTGGAAACTTTATTAAATCCTGAAAGAGTTTTCTTTGTTCCCATCAGTACAACAAGAGGAGCTACAAAGCCTTCACAATTAGTTAACCATATAATGCATGAATTGAGAATTTTAATACGCCCAGAAGATTTGTGGTCAAGATGTGTTGAATGTAATAAAAGAGCTTTTGTGCCTGTTCCCATGCAAATTATTCAATTGCTTTTTTATATGAATGTTGGTTTAATTTTAATTAATTTAGGTTTGAAAACATACAAAAAAGGAATTTTTATGTTACTCGTAATTTTTAGCTAAATTTTAGTCTGTTATTTTCACAAATATCTCACATTTTTGACTATTAAGGGCACAAAATTGTTTCTCTTTATCTATAAAATTCTTTTGGTCTCTTCAAATAAGTTTTGGGCCCTCTATTTATTTTTAAACTAAATTTTGGTAGACTTAAGTTTAGCTAATTATCTATGCGTTTTATAAATCTGTTTTTTATTTAATCCTATTACTATGGATATTTTAGAATCCTTTTAAAAACATAAAGTTTTAAAAATGTTTTTAACGAATAACTTTTTATGTTTTAAATTTTATTTTATAGGCTGTACGACTTGGAGCGGATTGGTTAGAAATTTCTGAAGAGGTATTTATATATTAAAATTTATTAAAAATAAAATATTTTTAAAAGGATTTACAAGATTGTTTCCATAAATTAAAACTTGAAAGTCAACAAACAATTAGAATTACACCAGAAATGCATAGTGGAAAACATCCAAGGAAAGAGTGAGTTTAAAAATTTTTTTAATTTCTAACATGTTATTTTTTAAAGCAGAAGTTTGTTGGGTAATAAGAGCTATTTTGTCTACGAAGATGACTCTTTCGTTATAGCCGAAACACGTACATGCGCAATTGATATAATGTTTGTTTAAATTATTTTTTTTTAATTTATAAAAATTTTTTTCTAGAAATAAGTTGATTCTAGCCGACGAGAGCGGAGGGCCAACAGCAATCCATGTTGGACTAAAATACAAAAAAGAAACGTTTGAAGATGAGCTTGAATTCTTTGTTTGTACTGAGTGTGGCAAGGTGCAATTCAACAATCAGGGAAGTGAAGATTAGAAAAAAAATTTTTTTGAAATTAAAAAAAAATCTTTTTAAAAATTCTCCAAAGAAAATTCTCTTAAATACTTAAATGCATTTAGTGTTAGTCTATATTTTATCATGGTATAAAAAAAACTATTTTTCTTTACTTTTGAGTGATTTCTTAATTTTTTGTCCTTTTTGTTACACAGATTTTTTTCGGTAATTTTTTGTCACTCAAAATAAAAGTAAAAATTAATAACCATCTGTTATTTGTTATTTACTTTCCTTTCAGTTGTTTTTTATTTTAGATAGATATTTTTTGTTTTGAAAGAATATGTCCATCCTTAATTTATTTTTTCGATTACTATATTATAGTATGTATTTTCCATGAAAATTTTTTGCCTTTTCAAAGAGATTTATAATTTTATCAATTGTTATATGTATTATTCCAAATATTTATTGATTTTTAAAAATCGACTTAAAAATTTTTTTATTTATTATTTGTTGATTTATTCAATTTATTTATTAATCAATTTATTTCCTTTATTAATTTTTAATTTTATTTTTAAGAAATTTCTTTAGAAAAATGCCAAGTCACCACTCACATAAACGCAGAAGTTCTTCGTCTGAATATGAAAAAAGTCATCGATCAACTGCAGAAAGGTATTTTTTCTTTAAAATTTTATGGGAACAGGTGTTTTCTTTTTGTGGTATTTAAATTCTTGAAAATTTTGTTTTGATTCATTTTAATATGATGGTTTTTAGTAGACATCGCAGTGGATCACAACGTCATGAAAATGATTCTAGAAGACCAGTTGTTAGGCGTTCACCTTCTCCGCCAATGGCTTTTCGTCGTGATTCGTCTGCTTATTCACGTTCTTCGAGGTTTTTAATTTTTATGTTTAAAATTTTCTTGAATGGGCATTTAGTCTTTTATTTGGATCTTCCTAGTTTCAAACTACCGTGAATCGGATTTTTTGGGACTAAATTAATTTTTAACTCAAATCTACTTGCCTCCATTTTAATCAGAACATTTTTAATTTCAGCTTTCGCCCTCGTGTTATTTATTCATCTCGTCCGCGACCTTTTTCCATTCGTGCTTATCGGGCCTCTGCAATATCAAGATTCAGTACAAGAGGTAGATTTCCTCGAGTTCCATTTCATGGTTTTTTAAAAATATTATTTTAAAATTAATTATAATTCAAATAAATCAATTAGATCGACGTTCCTCTTCACCATCTGGTTTTCATCAACATTCATTTTCTTCAGAAAGAGGACGAATAGTTCGTGGTGTTTCGAGAGTTTCGCGAAGAGCTGATTTTATTGGAAGTTTTGGTTTGTTTTTTAAAATTTTGTTAAAAACAGTTTTTTTCTTTTCAAGGCCGTCCAATTTATTATCAGCCAACTTATGAGGTTTCTCCGGACAGAACAGCAGAAGACAAATTGCCAGATAAACCTGAAGAAGTTGTTGAAGACAGAGACGAACTTTTTTCACAAATGATGGAGGCAAAGAGGAACGAAAACGTATTTAAATATCTACAGAAATTAATATTTTAATAAAGAGGAGGATGACTTTAAAAATAATTTTAAAAATAAGAAGAGTATTTCTAAAAATTATATAATGGGATATTCCAGTCAAGAAAAAGAGGAATTAATTATTTGAGAGAACCCCAAAATTTAAACCTAAAAAAGAAAGAAAAATTTTCTCAAAAGTTTATCGTAGACTTTAATTGACAAAAGAAGGCACTAACAGAAATTTTTTAGTCAGAAAAATTGAAGAAATTAAAAAAAAATTTTTTTGAAAATTTATAAGAAGTTTATAATGAAGAGAAACAATTTTTAACAAAAATTAATTTAAGAAGAATTTTTAAAAAATAAAATTAATTAACTAAAAGAAGACAAAACAAAATGTTTCTAGCTTGATGACTACTACCGACTACGAGATTTGCTCAATGCTTTTGATAGACGTAATCCACATTTGGCATTTCGAGGAAGTGGAAGAATTGCTAAAAGAAGACTGTCTTTGTCGCCAGAAAGAAATGGAGGAGCTGAGAAACGATTTAAAAGTGAAAAAGTAAAGGAAAAATCATCTAAAGAAGGGAAGATTGCAGTTTTGGGTGAAGAATTGGAAGAAGTTGATTGTACTGGTGAGGATTAAAGAAAATTTTTTGTTAAATTTTTGGGAAGGATCTAATAATTGAGAAGAGGGGTATCTTAAATATCGGGATTCTAATTTCGTTTTCAGAATTTAATAGAAATTTATTTATTGAAAATGAATTTTTAATTTGACGAGGGACTCTTCCAAATAACAATAAGTACCGTATTTATTCTAATTGAATGGCACCTCCATTTGAATGACATTTTTTGAGGTATTGAAAAATTGAATGGCTGTCATTCTATTAGAATAAATACTGAATATTAGTATTAATTCCGATTTTGTGGCTTGTGTAAAGCATAGTCTATTTTATTTTTTCTTCATTTTGTGCCTTAATTTTTGATAATTTTCTGGGGTTTCTGAAGTTTTTCAATTAATAAGTCTCTAGTAAATTTTTTTAAACCAACACAAGTACAAATGAATTAATTCTAAATTAAACTTTTCAAATAATATTAATTAAAAATAAATTTAAATAGATAAAAATGAAACTGGATCCAAAGGAAAAAATAAAGAAATGGCTGCAGATATCACAATGGAACAGATTAGCAATGAAGATTTGGATAGAGACGATAATTTTGATGATATTGATTATGACGAGTAAAAATTGATTTTTTAATTAAAAATTTTTTTAAATTTTATAGAAAAAGTGCTACTAAAGAGGATATTTATTGTGGAGATGTTTATGAAGAAGAAAATGCCGTTGATCTGGATTTTATGGAAGATGAAATTGTTGAAGAAGAAATTCAGGTATATATTTAAATTTGGGACGAGGGAAGGAGTTTTCGATCAACTATACGGCAAACATGGGAAGAAACTTAAATTTGTAATTAATATTTAAAATTAAAATGTGTTAGGGGTTGAAATTTTAAATTTTATTTGGTTCTACTTGACTTTATGAGTCCAATCGAACTTTATGAGTCCAATCGAAGTTTATGAGTCCAATCGAACTTTATGAGTCCAAATAAAACTTTATTAGTCCAATCAAGATTTATGAGTCCAAACAAAACTTTATGAGTCCAATCAAAATTCATGAGTCCAAACAAATTTTATAAATCCGACATGTCTTATTATTCTAAGTAAAAATTGTGGCTCTACTATGGTTTATGATTCCAATCACAGCTTATGAGTCCAATCGGATTTTTGTGAGCTACGTGGTAGGTCGTCAGATCAAAGCAGGTGCTGAAAAAGGGATAGGTTTATGTTGCAAGCGCCTCGCCTATATTCCATAGGTCTAACAACATAATCCTATTCATTTTTAATTTATTATTTAATAAATGTATTATTTAATAAAATCTAATAAAATGTGATTGAACTCATAAAATTCCTATGGACTCATAAAGTTTTGTTTGGACTCATAAATTTTGATTGGACTCATAAAGTTTTATTTGGACTCATAAATTTTTATTGGACTCATAATGTTCGATTGGACTCATAAAGTTCGATTGGACTCATAAAGTTCGATTGGACTCATAAAGTCAAGTAGAACCTTTTATTTTTTATCTGTTTTTAAAAATATTAAAGAGTTCATCCGAACGATTAAAGACGACAACTCATGAAAAGCAAAAGCAGGATAAATTAAATACGAAAAAAGGTTTTATTCAATATTTTTTTAAATAAATTCTTTTTAAATTTTTAGCTCAAATTTCTCACATGTTTCGACCAGAATTTATTCCTATTTTGATTTCTTCATTACGCAAAGGAGCAGTTATAGCTAGTTCTACAAGCGAAAGGTGTTAGTTGTGTTTTAGTTTAGTGGTTAGGGTGTTTGTCTATGCGGAGAGGGTGTTGTGGGTTCGAATCCGTTTGGATATTTTTAATTTCTTATTAACGTCAGCCTATGAAGAAAGTGTAATTAAACCAGTTCTGCTACTGAATTGGCATAGTATGTTGATTAAAAAATGTCTGAGGCTGATTTTAGATTTCTTTGAAAAACTTTTTAATTATTTATTTTTAAGGGACTTAAAAGGACAAAATTCTCATGATGATTCTGTAAAAGTTACTTCTGATGAAACTGAGATTAATGACAAAAATACTAGTGGACAAAAGAGGGGACGGAAACCGAAAAAGGTAAGAATAGTTTTAAAAATTTGCCTTGAAACTTAAACTATTGATATTGTGATCTAAAGGTTAGGGTGTTCATTAAAATCGAATAGGTTCTAAATTCGAATCTGAATAATTCCAAAATGGCTCTATTGAAAAAATCTATTAAAAAATGTTTTTCTTTTTAAAATAAAAATTTAATAATTTAGACCAAACAAAAAGAACAACAAGAAGTCAAAATATCTCCACAATCTAGTGAACTCAATTTAAACAATAAAGAGCTTCAATCAAAAGAAAAATCTCAAAAAATACCAACACTTTTGGAAATCGCATTGAGCCGTGTAATTGCTTCAGAAATGAATTCAAGTAAAAAATTGTGAAAAAATTAAATTAAGTTTTTTAATTAAAATTTTGTTAGGAAATTTATTTAATCATTCACAAGTAATTTTATTTTTCTAAATCCTCCGCTTTTTTTTATTAAATATCCAACTTAGGTACAAAAGACTTTCTAAATTCCTTGTCATACTGAATAACCGTAAATAAATTTTTGGGGATCACTATAATTTATGAAATCAAGAAATTTTTTATTTTGTCCAATTCATCTCTTCCTTCAGCTTTGAATTCTCATAAATTAAAAAATTATTAAAGGTAAACATAAATTTTAATGAACAACAAATTTTTGGGCTTAGTTTTCAATAAAATATTATAACATCTACCCGCCATCTTTTTGTTTTTGATTTTAATGTACATTTAAGATATTGTTTAATTTTTATTAAGAGTGAAAGCACTTAGGTATGTTAAAATTATTTTTTCAAAATTACTTGGAAATTTTGTTTTTTTAATGATTTTATTTTTTAGGTCCTTAATATAATCAAAATAAATAGTTTAGAAAGTGCCGTCTCTCGCCAAATAATAGAACTTCTCGATTTTGTTTGTCTTACCCTGAAATTTTTTGAATTAGAAAATGTGTTAAATTAAATATTTTACTACCTTCTTTAAAACAGCTATTGTTTTCTCAAAATCTGACTCGTCAATCAAAGGAGTACTTGCTGGGCAAAAAGCTTTAACACCATTTTTTTCAAGCCAGTTCAAATTAGATGCATGAAACATCATTATTCCTCTAATCAACAAGACGTCATTATCCTCTTTATTTATTTTTTCGCAATCTAGTAAGGTGTTCTAAAAATGAATTTTTTTTAAAAAAAATTTATTTTTAAAATGAATTTTTTTTTAAAAAAATTTATTTTTAGGACACCTTACTTAAAAAATTCATTTTTAGAACACCTTACTAGATTGCGAAAAAATAAATAAAGAGGATAATGACGTCTTGTTGATTAGAGGAATAATGATGTTTCATGCATCTAATTTGAACTGGCTTGAAAAAAATGGTGTTAAAGCTTTTTGCCCAGCAAGTACTCCTTTGATTGACGAGTCAGATTTTGAGAAAACAATAGCTGTTTTAAAGAAGGTAGTAAAATATTTAATTTAACACATTTTCTAATTCAAAAAATTTCAGGGTAAGACAAACAAAATCGAGAAGTTCTATTATTTGGCGAGAGACGGCACTTTCTAAACTATTTATTTTGATTATATTAAGGACCTAAAAAATAAAATCATTAAAAAAACAAAATTTCCAAGTTATTTTGAAAAAATAATTTTAACATACCTAAGTGCTTTCACTCTTAATAAAAATTAAACAATATCTTAAATGTACATTAAAATCAAAAACAAAAAGATGGCGGGTAGATGTTATAATATTTTATTGAAAACTAAGCCCAAAAATTTGTTGTTCATTAAAATTTATGTTTACCTTTAATAATTTTTTTAATTTATGAGAATTCAAAGCTGAAGGAAGAGATGAATTGGACAAAATAAATTTTATATTTTTTTTGGTTTGCTCATATATCTAAAATCGATCGATCCTGGAGTTCGGTCCTTTCTTAAATATTTTATTGCCCCTTCAATTACGGTAAAGCCTAATGTTTAAGATTATTTTGGATATTTAATAAAAGAAAAATCAAAATATTTATTTTTCAACATTAAATGTTTTGACAAAAGTACTATAAAATTCAATTATGACTTTCATACTTAATACACCTAGTTTGAATGAAAATTAATTGAATCTCGGTCTATGAACTTGAATGGACTGAAGAAAATTCTCATCTCGAGGTGTTTGTTAATCTTGAGCAATTTAGATTAACAATTGTCGGGCTTACCCGGACTTTTTTAAATCTCAAAACCTGACTCGAGAAATCTTGTAAATCTAACCAAAACCTGACATTTTTAGCGCCTGCTGGGCTTAAAAAGGACATCTTGCTTCTTAGTCTTATCAGAGGATATTATGTGGGGCGCCAGATTACAGCTGAGGCTGATTGAATTTTTTTAATTTTAATTAATCAAAATAAATTGTCCTTTCAAGGACATTGAAAAAAATATTTTTCATTTTCTTTTATTTTTTGAAATGTGTTATTCTTAAAACAAAAAAGGCGCACAAAAGTTATTTGGGTCATTCGAGAAGGAAAGATTTACGCGGTCATTATTATTGTAGTATGTAGTAGTTTTTAGTCAATCTTTTCCCAACAATTATATTTTTAACATAAAATCTTCTCTTCTAAATCTTTATTTTTAGTATATGTAGTTTACTATTTAGTTTATTTAGAGTCTGGTTGCCCGAAGACCGATATTTTGCTAGAATCCAGGGTTTTGGGTTCTTAACCCGGAAATGCCGGCCTAGATCGTTTGAAAGAACTAACTCGAACACCAGGCTTGGTAATTTGAGAACGCTCTAGTCTTACAAGGGAACATCGTTTACTGTCAGTGCGAATTTGATAATTTTTTTGGTACCAGCCGATAGAGGACCTTCGACTTACTATTGTGGTGAGATCCGTTTTTTTTGCAAAATTAGTTTGGGCCGAGTTATGGCCAGCCAAAGTTCCGATTTTTTGGAGCGGTTGAGTATAGAGGTGTAAGTAAGGCGGTTCTTGGGAAATCTCTGGATATCCGGAATCGGAACCGACACATTTGAAAAAAATTCATAAAAATCTAAATTAAATATTTAAAAAGACTTTTTAGCCTTTTTTCAAAATGCTATCAATTTATTTTTACATTATAATTTTATTTTTTATAATTGGAATAACACCAAAACAAATTTTTGAAGAATTTGATACAAATGGAAAACAAACAAAAGATCAAGCAGAGGCTGCTTTGGAAGAGGCTTTGGGGTGTTTTTGAATTTTGTTTTGTCTTTTTCTAAATTCTTTTTAAATTCAGAGAGATTCGTTTTCACGCTGTTGAAAACAAAAATCGAGAAAATGGAATTTCATTATTAGAGTCTTCAATGGAAAATAGAGAGAAATATAATTTAAACACAACATTATCCCCTTCAGAAGATCAACAAATAACCTCAGCACCCTCAATTGTTTTAATTAATCCCCCAATAGAAATGCCAAAATCAGTCCCAATTGCTAATTTTATTGTTCATCCAAACGAACAAAAACAACAACGTTCTCAACAAAAATATCAAAAATTTGAATTTATGCCTCATTTTGATAGAGAAATTTATGAATTTATGGTACCTGAAGAACCACCAATTTTATTCGAATTTTGAAGTTAACTCACGACCCTATGAAGAATATTTAGTAGTAGTTTCACTTACTATTTTTGGATTTTATATACTACTTGATGTAGTACCTAGAATACGATTTGTATTTAACGGGCAACTTGTAGGATACCTGCAGTTGATGAAGCCTGTTTTTGTTTAGTTCCTGTATAGCATGCCCCCTGTGTGAGGAGGCAATCAAATACTTGTACTTGTAAATCCTGAGAAAGCAAGGTATTAACCAGGGACGGGCTCTCTTCCACCTTCCACTTTTTAAATCGTGGCAGGGCCTAGTAATGGTATTGACACCTATCTACTAACAATAATATCTTTAACATTTGTGTCTTTAACATTTAAATCTTTAACACTTCTGCTTTCTGCATAAAAGCTAAAAACCTTTAATTTATTTACAAAAAAAATAGATTTTTTAATTTCTAAGGCGGATGCATTAGTTGCTGTTTTAACCTTTTTTGGACATTTAAATGCACAACCACCCCAATTTGAACTTAAAGGAGAAAAACTTGGGTGGTTTACTGTAGGAGAAGTAGCATCTACACAAGTAATTTTTAAATTAAGAAATAAATTTTTTAAAAATTAATTTTTTTTATTTTTGACGGGCCCAAATTACATTCTTGCTGAAATACCGATATTGAGACAAAGAAAAGCAAATATAAGTTTATCGTCTACAGAAAATGGAGTTTACAAATTTAAAGTTGCAAGTCGTCAAGGACATTTAAAGAATTTTGCACAAATTAAAGTTGAAGTTTTGCCTATGAGAAATTATTCACACTTGGAAATGGAGCCGAAAGAAGGAAAAAAAGAAGAAGAAATTTTGATAACAAATACAACTGAGACAACAAAAGATGTTTTAGAAGTTAAAAAGGAGGAGAATGAGGAAGTTATTGAAGTTAAGGAAAATTTAGACAGAATGCCAAAAAATAAAAATTTAAAGGAAAATGGGACAGAAATTGAAATAATTGGGGGGATTGAGGAGTTGAAGAATTCTTCTTTGTTGGTAGATAGAGGGGAAGAGGAAATAAAAAATAATTTTGAAGAGGATGAAAAGAAAAATGTTACAATTAATATAGAAAATATAATTGAAGAGGAATTAATTGAAGAAATTAATTTAAATGAAGAAGCGAAAAATAATTTAACAGAAGAATTAATTAATAATTTAATAATTAAAAATAATTCTTTATTTAATGAAGAAAATAGGACAAAAGAAGAAATTAATTTAATTAAATTAGTCCTTCAAAATTTAAATATTTTAATTAATAAAAAATTAGTAAATAAGGGAAATGTTAATATTTTATATTCAAAATTACCAAATTTAATTAATGAGCCAATAGATAATTTTGTTTTGGAATATAAATTAAATGATGATGAAGAAAATAATGATGAATATTTTGTAAGTTTAATATTAAAAAATAAATGTTAATAGAGCTTGAGTTTTTTCTCTGATTTTTAATGTTGATAAGAAATCCCTATTGATCGGTTCTTTCAACTTTGCCTTAGTATTTTAAATATTATAGCTAAAAGACTTTAAAGAGCACTTAATATTCCTGTAATTAAATAATAAATGTTCAAAGTCTTATATGGGGAAGTGATTTTTAACTAAGAATTTGTTTTATAGAAACCGCGCTGATTTGTGAGAAGGGGTGGGGGGTCGTATGAGAATCTTTTCGAGATCTATATCTCGAAAAACATCGATCTCGTTAACCAAGATTTTTGTTTAAGCTGTCGTCTTGGTCCTGTCTCTAATACATATAAATAAATTATATATAGATTATTTCTTTAATATGATTTACTGACAAAAATTTTAAAATTCAATAATTATTATTCTTCAGAATTTAACAAACAAATTACTTCATATATGGATAACAACAACACCAACAGATTCCCTTCCAAAAATATTAGATATTAGCCCCCATTATTTAGCTCCAGGAGATATAGCAGAATTATGGCTACTAAATCCAACAAAAATTTTAAAAGAATATTTTCATTTATTTCCTCTAAATTTTAAAATTTTTGGACAAAAAGTTGACGAAAAAGGAAAAGAATTAATTGAGAACAAACCTTTTTTAATTTTTGATGGAAATTTGGAATTAAATGGAGAACCAGAAAAAGCACCAAAATTTGAAAAAAATAGTTATAATTTTAATTTAAATGAAAATGAATTGGATGGATACGAAATTGGGAAATTAAAAATTGTTGGGGAAGGGGAGGTAAATTGAAAAATATTTTTTTCTGTAAATAGGAAAAATCAGTACTTTTTATTTTAAGAAATATCCTCCCGTTACAAAGTTAACCAAAGTTCTTCTTTGAGGATGTTAGATAACATAAGGAGATATTTTAAGAAGTCTTCCTCCCTACCTTAGTTGATGGAAACAGAAATTAGCAGTAAACTAACCAAAAATTGTGTTATAATTATGTGGGTATAGAAAGCAGGCATGAAATCTCTTCCGCTTCCGTCTTTTAATTTTAAAAATTTGGCGAGGCTCGACCATGGTATAGAGCTTATGTTAGGCAGCCTCCCTTCCAATGACCAATCAAATAAAAAATTTAAATTAGTGTGTGTACACTAGTCAACTCTAATAATTATTCTTTTATTTTCTTTAGTCTTCAACAAATTCAACAACACAAAATCCATTAATTTATTCATTATTTGGCCAAGGTTCCAATTACTTCAATATAGACAATAATGGCCTTTTAACTTTAAAATGTCCATCATCATCATTAATTAACAACAATTTAACAATTTCTTGTTTAGATTTAGAATCTTCTTTAATTCCAACAACTTTTTATTTAGTTTTTACAGCAAAATATTTAAATTCTTTAGGTCCTTCCTCCTCCCCAATTTCTTTAATAATTAATATAAAGGATATTAACGATAATAAACCAATTATTAAATTAATTGATGATGAAAATAATAAAGAAATTTTAATTAAAAATGGACAAATAATGGAAGGAGGCCCTAAAACTTTGGCTATAATAGATAATGATAGGTAAATTAATTTAAAATTTTTTTTGGAGAAAATTAATATGGTATATGTAAAGTATAGTTGTGCCAGTTTCGTCTTTCAGTTTTAAATAAGTTTCGGCGCCCACCTGGCACAGAAAACGTTTTTTTACTCAAAAATAGCTCTCATATTGTACAGATTTTGGGAATGAGAAAAATAAATCAGTAGTTGAACCTTACTATTAATTTTACCTAATACTAGATATTATATGTATCTCAATCCTATCTAGGATACCCCCATTATAAGAAAAAGTTTTTTGTTTCGCGTGTATTTTACTGTTTTTATTTGAAATTTGGCGTAAAAATTAACAAAACCAAGCATTTATTCAGAAATCTAGAAGCTTTTACATAGGGTTTGATCCCTCACGACCTTTTGGAGTCGGATGGGGTCTATGTTCATTTTTACAGACCAGGGATGGGCCGGGTTACCCGAAACCCGACCTTTTTTCGACCTTTTTTCGACCCAAAACCCGACCCGACTTTTTTCTCAACCCGGCCCATCCCTGTTACAGACTTAATTTTTATAAATTCTAAATATTTTATTTAAATACTAGTTCTCCACAAAATCGACAAAATAAAATATTTATAAATAACCAAAATTGTTCAAAATTGTTTCAACTTGACCGATTAAATAATTCAAAAGAAAAACAAAAATTCGAATTATTTTCTTTAAATTTAAATTCTGAATTAAATGAAGAAGAAAATAATTTAATTAATAAATGTGAAAATTTGGAAATTATTGTTGAGGATGTTGATGGAAGTAGAGATGTTTATTTATTTAAAATACGTTTTGAGGTAAAAAATAAAATAAAATTAATTTTATTTTTTTCTGATTAAATAAATATTTAAAAATTTTAAAAATTAATTTAAAAGTTTGAAAAAATTGGATTTTAATTATTTGAGGGCCTGAGACAACATTTACTTGAATTTTAAAGGAACAGATTTTTCTGGGCAGAATTTTGTGTAATTTTCGTCGGGGATTTTATTTTTTCGAAGCAAGAAAGTCGAATTATTTTTAACTAAATTTTTCTTTTAATTGTTTTCGGAAAAATATATTGAAAAAAATTTTTTAGAGTTATTGGTTTATGGAAAATCTTTGAATAACCAATCCGAAAATCCTTTGATCTTCTGTTTGGTTTCAGACTAACAACCATTTCTCTATTTAGTCTCTGGAAAATATTATTAATTTGCAAATTAATTAAAAATTTTTTTCAGAACACAAAACAAAAATTCAATTTCGCTAAAATTATTTATGAACGTTCTATAAATTCTGATAAAATACATTCTGGTAATAATTAATTTTGATTAAAATTTCAATTTAAAAAGGTATTCCAATAATTCAAATGCAACTTTCTCCTTTACCCCCAAAAGGATTAATTATTAATTATTTAATTGTTGATGAAAATCCTGGATGGTTAGCTATTGAACCTTTTATCGGGAATGTTTTTGTTGATAAAATACCTAAGTAAGGGAATTTTTAAAAAAAAATTTTTTTTCAATTTTTCCAAAAATTTTACATGAAGGAATTAATACTTATAATTTAATAGTAAAACCAAAAGAAAAATTTTTAATATAAAGAAAGTCTACCGTAAGTTTAATTAACTACACTTGAGGGCTGGATTCCTTCCGTTTCCGCCTTCTGCTTTTTAAAATTCAAAATTATCCATCCCTGCTACATATCTTAATTTTATTAGTCATTTGTTGTGTATACATCAGGGTTGGGTCGAGTTACCCTAAACCCGACTTTCTATTTTTTTATTTTTCCCAAGTTGTTTATAAATTTAAGACTGTATTTATTCGAATTAAGGAGACTTGAAATATCCCTCAAATTTGATCATTTTTATTCATTTTCTATTTCACCTTTTCTCAAAAAATTCTCAAATATTTAATAACTTTTAAATTGTCTTTTCAGTGAACTGTCCCCTTAAATAATTTTTTAATCTTTTAAAATTTTAATTTTTAAGAGAAGGTATTCCACCCAGCAATATTTCACTAAAAATAGCAGCAATTGACAGAGAAAACCATTTAATTCTAGCCGAATCTAAATTAAATTTAGAAATACTTTCAAATAATTTAAATAATCCCAACATTAAATCCCAAAATTTAAAAAATTGTTTTTCTTCTCCAATTATTAAATTAAATATTGAAAGAGTAGAAAATGAAGAAGAAGAGGAGGAAGGAAAAGAAGAAGAAAATAAAAATATTTTTAAAAATAATTTAATTAAATTTATTAAAATATTTGAAGAAAAAGAAATTGGGAATGAAGCAAAAATAGATTTTATTGAAGCTTGGGATAATTCTGCTAGACAAATTAATTTGGAAAAAGTAAAAAAATGATTTTAAAATATAATTTAAAAATAATTGGGAGACTTTTGGGTGTGAAATAAAATAAGAAAATTTTTTTGGGATTTAAAGAAATATTTAAGAAAAAAAAAATTTTTTTTAAGGATTTTTTAAATAAATAAATTTTTAAATTTAAATTCTTAAAAAGAATAATCTCTTTTTTCTAAATATTTTTTTGCTTAATTTTTCAAAAAAAAATATTTTGGATTGCCTTTTATGGATTAACCCTTATATAATTAACCTTTATGAGTTAACGTATTTACAATTAAGACCCGGAAAAGGGGGGGGGGGCTTTTAACCCGAAAGCCTGTACTTGAAAGGAGGACGATTTTAGTTCATAACCTTCACATAATTAATAAAATCTTTTCCTGTTTTCTGGAATATTTTGTGGAATCCTTTTACTTTATTTACTAGGGTTTCACCTTAACCAAATTTTTGACCGGAACCGGAACCAAAAAAACGCCGAAACTTTCCGGAACCGGAACTTCGGTGAGACCCTATGTATTATTTACATACAGTATTTTTAGTTTTAGGAAAATAAGTTTTATTTGTTCCCCCAAAGATTAATTAAAAAAAATAATTTAAATAATTTGCAGGATTCTTTAATATATTTTCCAAAAAATGGCTCAATTCGTTTAAATTTTAATTTATTAAAAACAATTAATTCAATTCATGTAAAATTTATTTTAAATAAAGAAGAAAAATGTTCAACTTTATTAACAATTTCAATTAAATCTGATCCTCTAAAATTAATTGAACGTCTAAAAAAATTATCTAGACCTCGTTTTGTTGTACCTTGGAAAGATGAAACAACTGTAATTAAAGCAAAAATAGCTGAGGAATTACCGGTAAATTAATTAATTTAAAGAGCGAATTTTAAACTTTATTAGGCATATTAACAATTTAATAAATTATAGGAAGAATTTAACTAAAAAATCCTCAGGGGTTTCGATTCAGTTCCGAACCTAAGAACCCTAATTTATGTAAGGAAAGGAATATATGTATGATTTAATAAAAAATATTTAAAAAAATATTTAAAAAAAAGCCGTTGTTCAAAGCCTTGACAAAAATAACCTCGCAAATCAGTGTTAAAAAATTTGGAAAATTTTCAACGAAATTTTTAATAATTAAATAGGAAAATAAATTGAATTCCTAAAATAAATAAATCTTTTTTTGATTTATTTTCTGGCGATTATTTGCAGATTTTGTTCCTTTGTATTAATAATAATTAGTAAATTCCTCTTAAGAAAACCGCTGGCAAATAATTAAATAATAATTTTAAAATTAAAAAAAAGATTGGACATCCATTGCTTCGTTTGCTTGCTTTTAACCCACTCACAGGTGCTCCAGTTTCTGTCTTTTTGGAAGGACAGAATTCAAAATCTTTTGAGTATGATAAAAATACAGGTAAATTTATTTATTTGATTTTAATTTTAAAATTTATTTTTTTTTAATTAGGAGAAATTAAAATATCCAAAAAACTCGATTTCGAACATTCTCCACGTTTTCAACGTTTTTATTTAATTGCTAATTCAACAGAAAGTGATAAATCTGTAAATGCAAATATTGAATTTGAATTAATTGATATTGACGATGTTCCCCCAAAAATTAAATTTAATTTAAAAGAAAATGAAGAGAAGGAAATCGAAAAAGAGGAAATTAAAAGGTAAAAGGAAGGAAAAATATTTAAAAACCTTTGGAAGTTACCGTAAATGCTCTAATAGAAGCACAGCTTCTATTTGAAGCACAGTCTCTAATAGAGGCACACCCTACGAGAGTATTGAAAAATAAAGGCACAGTCTCTAATTGAAGCACAGTCTCTAATAGAAGCACACCCCTAGTATACCGCTGAAAAAGTACATCATTTATTGCAGTACATTATTCTTTATAAAAATTAGTGTAAAATGATAAATAGAGGGGCATTTAATACTCATGACTTAAATCAAAAGTAGTTGAGGGATATCAAGAGGGATATTGGTGGATTTGAACAAGTATTGAGGGATACATGTATGAAAATGTTATGTGATTAAATGGGATATCAGAAGATTAAAAGGGATACTTTTGATATGTGGCAGTAGAAGGGATATCAGAGGATTTTGGGATTAAGTGTGATACGGTGATCCTTTACCGGCGTTGGGAAGCTTTGCAGCATTGGCACAATAAACTTTATGCGCTTTATGAAATTTATGAGTACAGGGTGTATAAGATTTCCTTGGCTCTATGATTAAATCTGAGCTTGCTTCTTTCAATACAGCAGTCGAAAATTTTGAAAATTTTCGAAGAAAAAAATTTGTGAAGCTATTTTCTAAAAAATTTTTATGAAATTTATGAATTTTAATGCAAATCTAATTTTTGTTTTGTATTATGCGGGGTAAAAATTTTCTTTAAAAAATTGAAAAATAGATCGAAAAATAAAAGCACAGTCTCTATTTGAAGCACAGTCTCTAATAGAAGCACACCCTACGAGAGGATCGAAAAATAGAAGCACATGTGCTTCAATTAGAGCATTTACGGTAATTAATTCTTTCGAGAATTAGTAAATACAGTAATTCCTTTAATCCTACTCCCGGGAGTACTATTTTTCAACACTTCTCCAAAGTGGAGTATTATTAAAGGGGAGAGTTCTAATTCAGGGGGTGTAGTATTACAGGAAATACGGTGATTATTTATCCTACCTAGTACTCGGCAAAATTAAATTAAAAAAATGGGAAAAGTTGGGGGAGTTTCATTCAAAATTTAATTTTCAATTAAAGCTACTTTTTTGTGTTTTAATTTTTACAAACTAATTGAAAATTACAAAAATTTGAATTTTATTTTGAAAATCATAAGCAAGTAATTATTTATTTTTAGTTCCAATTCATCTAAAAATCTATTAATTTCACCAAAAATTATTCGACTAAAAATCGAAGAAAATTCTCCCCCAAATAAACAACTAGCTTCATTTGAAATATTAGATCCAGATTCCCATAAACACAATTGTTATTTAAATGGGCAATTTGCAGATAAATTTAGTCTTATTAATGAAAAACAAAAGAAAGGGGTAAGTTTAAATTAAAAGTTTTTATCTCCGACCAATATACTTTTAACTTTCAATTGAGATTGTTTAAATGTTTCAGATAAACAGAAAATCTCTTTCGGGTTAAAAAAAGGGTAAACAGTTTCCTGTTTTGGCCTTCTCATTTCTGAATTCAAAAAACAAATTAATGAATTCCCTCCTCAAATTAACCCAAACTCAAATTAATACACTAAAAGTTAACACAAACATTCAATATTTACTTATTTTGGGGTAAATATTTCCCAAATTTTTCCCAACTAAAAAACAATTCGAAACAACAATTTATTTTTTACAACCAAATATAATACAAACAACAGAATATATACATTACACACAATAGAAAGAATATATGGTATAGGGAATAGGAACAATATTATAGGAACAATAGGAACAATATTTCCACATAACAAAGGAGCAATATATAGAATATTTCATATTTATCTCTCGAGCTTCACCTTCGGAACTTCCAGGCACAGGATATCCCTTAATGTCAAACTCCTCCTTCGGATAGTGGAACCGAAACGCCATCCTCAATGTTCTCATCAGCCTTCACCTCCTCAACGTTCCCGTCAGCCTTCACCTCCTCAACGTTCTCATCAGCCTTTGCCTCCTCAACGTTCTCATCAGCCTTTGCCTCCTCAACGTTCTCATCAGCCTTCACCTTATCAACTTTCTCAACGATCACCCCCTCGACGGCCTTCGGCTGCTCACTTTCAACTGCAGTTGTTGTTCCCTCGATCACGGTGAACGCAGTATCGATGTTATTTCTCTGAAATATAAATCTGACATTAGGAAGCTACTTATCAAAAAACATTTTCACCTTTTTCCATCTCTCGAAGGTCTCTCGAAGTCCTTTTTTCCTCATTTCCTGCGGATACTCGTTCTCTTTGAGCTCCTTGTTAATTTGCCTCGAGCACTCGTCTACAATGGCCTGAATCTTATCTTTGCGGGTTTTCCTCTCCGTCCTCTTCCACATTATAGCAACCAGTCTTTCAATCGGAAGCTCCTCCAGTTCGTTCTGCTTTCTCTGAAAATTGTGAAAATAATTTGTTTAATAAATATTTTTTATTCTTAAACTTACATGCGCTTTCCATACGTCAAATTGCTTCATATTGTGAGGGCCTATGACTTTTTCCTCAGCTTTGTACAGAGCATACAGGTCTTCCTCACTTTTAAGATTTTCCTTCTTTTCCGAATCCCTTTTCTTCCAGAACCATGCCAAAACTCCGATGATGATTAGACACACAACAATAACGGCAATCACAATATAAAGCCATCCACAGGATTCTTCCGGGCACTTGTTTTTCGCAGGATCCGCTGATGATGGGATGTTTGTGGCCGCAGTTGTCGTCATTAGTTTGTTGTTGCTGAACAGTGTCGATGCCGCTGGACAAGGAGGACATTTCTCTGGACAAGGAGCAGATGTTGGTGGACAAGGAGTACACGTTGCAGCCTCTGGTATCGTTGGACAGCTTTTTGTTGTCGTTTTAGCAGTCGTCGTTGTTTTCGCTGGCAGAGGTTTAACATACAGCAGCTCGTAGTCCGATCTTTTCTAAATTGAATTAATGATTATTTTAAATTTTGTTTAATCCTTACAAATTGAACGAAGAGCTCACAATGCGGCATAGACTGTTTTTTAGACGTAACTTTTTTCCCTTCGAATACAAGAGTAGCATTCCGTGAAAGCAGACTGAAGACGAGCAGATGTTGACCATGCAGTTCATGTAGTTCTTTGTTCGTGATGCTCCATGCTTCTGGTTTGACGGCTTGAACTGTCTCTGCAACGCAAACAGTATCTTTCAGAGCAAATACTTCGTGCTTTTCGAAATTCATCGTGAACTTGTTAGTCGCCGTTATCTCCAAATCGAAGGTATCTTTGCGAGACTTTTCATGAGTCAGACCACGCTCCGCTTCGTCAACTACAATAAATGTCTAAATTATATAAGAAATTATATATTTACGTACTTATTGATAGATGGGTGTGAGCATAGATCACATTTACGTCCTCTTCTTTATACTTGCTCCATGATACTTCAAGAGATGTCCTTGTCATGCACGACATGCAAACATTTTTACACGCCCCCATGGAATCATCATTTAGTCCTTTGTTGAGCTTCTCGATGACTTCATTGCTAACGCTGTAGACGAAGGGCATACTGTAAAAGTTTAAAAAATTGAAACTAGCTTAAACGAACTAAAGAATCCTAAAATTTACTTATTATTGTAGCTATCCTCCACTTCTTTACCCGCATCAAGGCATTTTTTGATCCCTCCTCGCTTGTTCCTCACTATAGCTGTTAACTTGATCTTGTCCTTGTTTGTCTTGTTCTTGCTGAGCAAATCCACAATGCATCCCTTGCCGTCCTCGTTGTACTGAAGCTCGCTAAAAAATAAAAGAATTTTCATTACAAAAATTCTCGTAAGAAACAATGCAAACTCACATGTAGTCTTTCTCGATTTTAACATCACAGGCATCCTGAAAGCGACCTTTGTATTCTGTCAAGTTGAAGTCCTTCTCTGTGACTTTGACAGTGTACGGGTTGAGCTCCACTTGGCTGCCATTCCTTTTGTGATTGCCGAGTCCGACGATTTCCTCCTTCATCTGTCCATGCACTTCACACACAAGGAAGGTTGCGATGACGAACAGCACCAACACCAAGGAGCACAGCGTTGGCGACTTCCTTGTCCCAGGGCCGGGGTCAAGCTCCATTGGGAGATGGCAGCGGACGAACATGGAGTTTGCTGTTTAGCTTGTAGGCGATGTTGATGTTTGTAGAGTTGATATGAATGTTTGGAAAGGTTGGGTAAAGTTTTAAAATTTTGACGGCTTTTATAGTAAAATCTACCCATTTTTACTTTAATTAAGACTTAAGAGGTGAGATCACCGTAAAAATACATGATCCGGATCTGTTTGGAACCGGTCGAAAAATCGTGTCTTTGTTGAAATTATTAATAAAAACAGTCATTTATTTTTTAATCCAAAATTATATTAGAAGCAATCAGCAAGTCAATGGAGTATTTTAACTGCCCCAAATGCTGAACAACTAGATCGCGAACAACAACCATTTATTGGTCTAGTTCTTCGTTGTGTAGACTTTCCTGGACAAAATATTGAAGAAATTGTTATTCTGATAGAATTGGTTGATCAAAATGATAATAGACCAGTAATTAATTGGGCACATCAGGGAGAACAATATTTGGTGTTGCCATCGAAGGAATGGCCTAGAGGAGGGGCTATAACGTAAAAAGAATTTTTATTTTAAGAATTTATGAAAAAGATTTTTTTAGTCGTTTTTGGGCCTATGACCGTGATGTCGGGGAAAATGCCCGTATAAATTTCCAACTCGATTCTGAACAATCAGGAAATGATTTCTTTCAAATAGATTCGCAAACTGGGCTTTTAACAGCTTCTGATATTCGTCCATTAAGTGAATTGTATGAAATGTTGGGGGGTGAAACGTTTGAATTGAAAGTTGTGGCAACAGATAATGGGTGGGGAAATAAATAATTTTTATACATAAAATTTTTTGTCATCTTTAAATGAGAGATATATGAGGGAAAGTTTAAAAAGCATATTACAATCTTTTATCCCATAGATTTTATGATTTAGGATAATTGAAGTGATTAGGATAAAATGAGATGGGAATCTTTGATCAAATTACAGATTTAAATATTTGAAGAGTCCTTATAATAATAGTTTCCACCCCTTCTTACTTCAAAATCCACGATTCGTTTCTACATATAGTATATTCAGAGCCAAACATTTTTACATTAAGAATATAGAAAAGCAAAATAAAAAGCTAATGATGCTTGAAAATGTTAATTATTTTTTTTTATTTGAAAATAATTTATTTTACAATTTCTATTAATATTTCTATTTTTAAACAAAAAACAATAATTTTCAGGCATCCCCCACTCTCCTCAATAGCTAAAGTCAACATAATTTTCAACGAAGAAACTAGTGAAAATATTAAAGAACTTAAAATGGTTTGGCCGAGTGTTGAAGACAATCCATCAGAATTAAAAGAAGATATACCTATTGGAAGGAGAATTGGCCAGGCTGAGGCTATTTTTATTGGGAAAAAATCAAAATTAATGGAAAAAGAGGAAAACGAAATATTTTATAAAATTGGAAGTAATTTAGATGGAAATTGGACGGAAAATGAAGAGAAGGAAGAAATGCTTCGTATTGACGAGAAAACTGGGGAAATATTTATTTTAAAACAATTTGATTATGAAAGCCAGGAACAATGGGCGGTGAGTTTAAAAAATGTTTTGAATGGATAATAGAATTAGAGAGGTAGAGAGGTTAACAAGAATTGTTGTACTACCTTCTAGAGATCGAGATTTTTGAAAAGCCTGGGCCTGTTCCTGGGTTCCATGTTTGATTTATTTACCTGAACCGAACCCTGGGCCTGTAGTCCAGAAAAACTAGGCCCAGGAAAAATCAGGAAGGTCAAAAATTGCCTGGGCCTGGACTCTGGGTACAGGAAAACCCAAGCCTTGGTCCAGACCCAGCTCGATCTCTACTACCTTCCAAGGTAGGAAGTTTGTACAATGTTTTCAAAAATAACACGAAAATATTCACAGTAATCCAAAATATTTACTAAAATTTTATCCAAAAAAATTTTTCCTTTAAAAATCACTCTGTACAATTGACTTTCTTGGTTTCATTTCTTTATTTTTAATTCTTTTTTCATCATTATCATAATCTCTATTGTCTCCTCTTAATCTTAAAACTGCCAAATTTAAAGCCACCACAGATCTTTTATTTAATTGTTCTTGTGATTGATGAAATAGAAATTTTGCTGGGGTTGGGATTAATGGAGATTTGGTTTCGTCTCTCATATTTTCTAATGTCCAATAACCTTTGTGGGCATCAACTGTTGATTGATCTTGTAATGATAACAATGCTGGATAGAAGCGGCGATAGATACCTTTAAATTAATTTTTGATTTTAATACGAATGTGATGCTATTTGGAAGGAAGGTTCCTTCTACTTTTTAGGTCAGTACCGAAACCTCTATAGCTCGTTCTTTCTCTTATATCCTCGCGTTTTATATTTGAATCTAATCTAGGATAAGGTGGAAGAAAAAAATAAGGTGGAGGAAAAATCTAAGGAAATCGGCCATTACTTTATCAATTACACAAGATTTCACTCAAAATTACCTTGAAAAGAGTCAGTATCTGCATCCCTCGCACAACTCTCTTCAGTTCTCGATTTTGCCAAAACTAAAGGAAATGGAGATATATTAAATGTATTCCATGGATCAACAATATTTTCATAGCAAGAATTTAACCCCAAAATGCGGCGATTGTTTTCTCTTAAAGCTGCATGCAAACATTCCTTTAGCCTTGAAAATGCAGTGAATGCTTATTGTAAATATTATTTGTATTTATTTATCATCTAATTTTATCTAATATTATCACAAAATATTTACAATAGACTGAAGAATTTCATCTACTATTGAAATTCAGATATCCCAGTTTATATCCTCCAAATACCCAAAATCCTTGTTCTTTCCCTATACATATTTCAATTAATTCTCCTTAATATTCAATTCCTATCTTGCCTTAAATCGAATTTTTAATTTAACAGTCCTTCAATTTTTTCTATTATCACAAATTCTGTTGACAGCTTTCCTCTTTTAATTTTTCTAAACATTCCCTATACCCTCTCATACATATGTCACCAACCTCCCCCTTAAAAGTTAAAAGAATTTTGACTTTCAAACAACATACTTTATATCCATTTGTCTACTTCTAAATCTTTCCGGAACAGACCAATGTACCTCACAAGCTACAGCTAAAAGTTTTGAATTAATTCCCATCCAATGTATCAATTCATTTTCTGTATCTTCAATTATAGAACTTAATCCTCCTCTCGATTCAAAAACTGCCGTAACATATTTAGTTTCTGTTATAAATTCTTTTAATCTTTCCAAATGTTCAACAGCAAAATTAGATAAAGATAGAGAAATAGCTTCAAGTAATGGAGAGGAACATGAAAAAGTAGTTAATGGAGATCCGGGACGAGAAAAAATATTTAAATTATTTTTTAAAATTGGTGGTGAAGATAGTTTTGGTTCTGAACTTGCTGTTTTTAATAATATATCTTTAAAAATTGAGATTTTTTATTAAAAAATAACCTGTCGGATCCTCATTAAAAGATACCCTCAAAATTAGTTTGTACTAGAGACCGAACTGTGAGGGTCTTACGAGAATCATACGTGAATATCTCGAAACATGTTGATCTTGATAAGCGAAGTTTTTGTTTGAGATCTCGTCTCGATCCGGGCTCTACTTAATACTCCTTAAGAGATACCTACGTTTTTCTTAAATTTGGCTAGCCTGTGGCTGCCTAAGGTATACCTCCAAGTTGAGGTATACTTTATTATAAGGCACTTTTCAACCTCGTGGGTCTATCTTATAGGAGGGATTTGACATTATTCTCTTCTCTCCTACCTTCATTTCTTTGTTTATCATCTTTCCCTTCTTTTTTCTGTTTAATTCCAAAAATATTAAAATTTTGAAGGCCAAAAAGTTTGGTTGTTTTTTTTTTTTTATTATTTTTTGTTTTTAATTTTTCTGGAATATTTTTTGTTTCATCAAAGTATTTTTCTTGTTTCTTTAAATTATTTTCAATCAAAATTCCTTCTTTCTCCAATTTTTTTTGAAAATTTACTTTTTGAGGGTTTTCAACATTTTTTTCTTCCTCTTTTTTATTTTCTTTAATTAAATATTTTATTTTTCTTGGAGGTTTTGGAGGAAGTTGAGGACTTGGAGACTTTGATTTTTTGTCAAAAGATTTTTTAATTTCTAAACTTTCAAAAGAAGAATAAATTAATTGTTGCTCTTCTTCTTCTTCTTCATTTCCTTTTAACGCCAATTCTAATTCGGAAAGGGTCATTCTTTGCCTCTGTTTTTGTGCTTCTAAACCCGATTTTCTTGTTAATGTTGGGAATATTTCTGAATTTATTTCTTCTTCTTTTGTAATGATTAAAGGCTTTTCTTTGCCCAATTCTGATTTTGGATATTCTAATAAATTTGTAGAAGAAAAGAGCTGATCTGTAGTTGTTGATATTTCATTGTTTGATAAGCATGGATGAGAGCTCAATTGAAATTAGAGTTAAGCGGTATCGGGATTTAGAGAAAAAACCGAGATCGGGATTTACCTTTCGGTCTCGGGATTCAAAAAACCGGGATAATCCCGCCCGATCCCGACCAAGATCCCGATCCCGCTGAACTCTAATTTAAATCACGGATGGTTGGGTTGAGAAGAAAGGTCAGAATTTCGTGTAACCTGTCCTATTCCTAATTGAAATGGGTTCTCATAATGTTTCCCCTTTAATTTGTAAGGAATTCATTTGAAATTAAAATTTTAAGAAATTCGAAACTACTCGGAATAATTAAGTTTTAACGATAATTTTTTATTTTCAATCTCATAAAATCTTGGTTATTTGATATCTTTGAAAGTCGGCTTTTCTAAGCTAAGAATTCTTAGCCAGAATTTTCATATAAATTATAAACATTTCCATCTAATTATAACTAATTTAAAATATTTATTTTGGTAATGCGACTTTAGCGGCCCGTACACTTGCAAGGGTCGGGGCCGTAAATGTTTGAGCCGCAGTGTAGGGCCGTAAAAGTGGGCTAATCTTTATTTCACTATACCTTCCTTGCATTTTTGCGGTTTCTTTTGTCTTTATTTCATTTGCCCATTTATTATTCTGTTCGTGATAAGCTTTTAAAAGTCTCTGTAATTCCCTTAATCTTGCACTATTTCTTCTTTTATGATTTGGAGAAGTATTTGTAGATAAAGAATTAGGTGTTGTGGGGGTAACAGTATTTCTTTGTTCTAATTGAGGGGAAACTGGGGCTGTCCAAATATTATTTTCCTCCTCTTCCTTTCGGTTTTTTAAAAATAATTTTTTAAAAGAATTTTTTGATTTAATTGATTTTAAAGAATTTGTTCTGTTAAATTTTTGTGGGGGGATAGGGGAAGTTGTTGCTGAACAAGGCATTGAATGCCCGATAGTTTTTAAATTATTTTTTGAAAATTTTTGTTTGAGAGAGTAAATCGTTGAATCTATTTGTTGCTCTAATTGTTGAATATTCATTTTCTTTTAGTTTAATTTATATGTGTCTTAAAAAAGGAAATTAATTTTTAATTTTTTAGATGATTCCTAAAATTTTATTTAATTGAAATATTGTAGATTCTTGTCTCTTAATTACCTCTCCCGATACTTGACTGGGATATTAAAATTTATATTTTCTATATTAGACTTCTAAAAAAATTCTTTAAGTGGATATCAGAGGTGTGTCGGAATTCCGATTTAATTTCCAGTTCCGACTTTTGAGCCAGTTTCGATTTCCGGCACCTTCGTCATTTCCGACCCACCTTTGGTGGATATATAATATATTTGAATTTCTTTATGAAATATAGTTGAGGGATACTTTGGGAGAAAGAAACAATTTAAATTAAAGTTCAACAATATTCATTTATATTAAATACATACCTAAATAAGAGAACAAAATAAAAATTAGAGAAAATTATTTTTTAGTATAAAATTAAACGAGCAATTTTATTTTTTTAAACAAATATTTGAAGGATTATATAAATAAATACTTGTTTTTTTTGTAAATTTAGTAATCCCTCTCACATTTTTACCCAAAATAATCTGTTAGGATTTAGGTGGATTTATTTAAAAATTTATTTTTTATTTTTCAGTTTATTATAATTGCATTTTCACCAAAAACTGGCCAAACAGTCAAAGCTTTATTACCTATTAAAATAATTAATGTAGATGAACATTTACCTTATTTCCCTCACAGTTTATCGGTAAATTTTAAAAAATTTTTAAATAATTAAAAAAAATGTTTTTAAAGCCAACTTCAAGTAAATTAACAATTTATTGGCCCGATACAGTAAATATTTCTTCTGAGGGAGAATTTCCTTTGGGAAGTGTGGAAGCGTTGGATGAAGATGCTGAACCATTTAATTTAATTGAATATAAAATTTTGAAAAAATGTAAATTTTTTGAAATTTTAAAAAATTTTCCAAAAAATTTTTTGAGTCCGAAAATTTTTCTGAAAATTTTTAAAAATCCACAAAAAACCCTCCAAATATCCACTAAATTCCCCCTAAAATCCCCTTTTTTAGGCTCTCATTTATCCAACCTGTTTGTCGATGCTGAAAATTCAACACCGTTACTAAGAGTGGATAAACAAAGTGGAGAATTACTTGCAACTGGAAAATTCCCAAAAAATAATAATTACAGTAGTATAAATATTTGTATTCTTGCAAGGTTATTAAATTAATTAATTTTTATTCTTTAAAAATTTAAAAATAAGCACAATAATTTTATGATAATTAATTTCTACACTGTTGGTTATTAATTAAAAATTAATTTAAAAATTAAGATACTGTTTTAGATATTAAAGAATTCTTTTTTAATTGAAAATATTTTAATTATTCCTAAAAATTCAAAAATTTATAAGATTTTCATTTTAAATTTCCCTTTGAAATTATTTTAATTTCTAGTATCGAGACTTCGAATCTCTTTATAGATATACCTGTTGATTAAAAAATCTTAGTTGTACACTAAATTGGAGGTATCTCTTAGGTATCTCCTACATCAATTGGCCAAACACAGTTAAAAACAAACAATAAACTGAGTTGTCCCGATTTCGATTCCCGAAAATCGTGAATTCCAGACGATTTTTGGCTCGTGAATTCACGAAAATCGAGAATTTAGTTTGCCGGTGCGATCCCTGTTATACACATTAGTGTGTGTATAATATAACGAGATCCGACTATATTTTTAAATAATCTGATTAAAATAGAAAAAATATTTTTTCAGCCCTCCAAAAGAAGAACAAGAACAGCAACAAGACAATTTAGAAGAGAATTATCCATCAGAATCAATAATTAATATTCAATTATTACCAGAATCTTCCTCAACAGAATATTCTTTAAAAAATAATTTAAAAATTCCAAAAACAATTTTATTACAAAATAATTCTCATTTAATTTTGGAACACAAATTAGCTAAATTACAAAAAATACCTTTAAATTTAAATGAAGAAGAAGAAAATTTAAATAAAATTAAAACAAATTTATTTGAAATTAATTCTGTTTTATTTACACCGTTAGTTTTGTTTTTTGGGCGCAGTAGTGTTTTGGCGCGGGCGTTTATAAAAATGCCAGATTGAGATTTAAAATTATGAAATTTTGTACAGAGTTATTTAATTATGTTATCTAGCTTCTCTAAAAATTTGAGAAATTTTGGTTTTGTATTTTGAAAATTATGATGGAAAATGGTTACAAAATTTCATATGTAGCTCTAGATTAGGCTATCTTAGTGAATAGCTCAACTAAACACATTCCTTTAACTAAATTTTTCTTTAGAAAACAGTAAAAATATTTTTTTAAACTTTCAGTTATGGGAAGAATATATCAGGAACACAACGTATTGGAAATTTAGAACCAATTAAAAGTTTAATTGCCGTAGATCCTTCCACCACAAAACTTCGTTTTGATCCGGCAGTTTTGGGCGCTTTGGGTGATGGGTTTTACAAAATTGGTTTAACTTCTGAAAATGAGGGAGAGTTAGAAAAACAACAAAAAGAAGAGGAGGAGAGAATTATTCTTTACAAAAATGTAAATTTTTAAAATTAAATATTATTTTTAGTTAATAATTTTTGGAATTTATTTTTCCTAGATGCAATTTAAAATTAAAAATAGGATCGGGAGACGTTAATTAAATATTTTTAAATTTCTGACAGACCTTTTTTGGTTATTTAATCACCTAACTTGAAATTGATATAGAGAGATTAATTAGGGTTGTTGACGGACGGTTAACCGAACCGGAACTGAAAACCAAGGGTCGCAAACCGGCCAGAATCGAGAGAATAGCCGGTCGCTAACAACTCTAATATTACCCAATCCAGACATTTTTATTTCAATTTTATACACCCTCTTAATGTTGAAAATATTTTATTTGATAACAAGGGGTACCTTAAACTAAAAAATAGCTTAGTCATCCATCCCTTCTCTTCCCCCTCCCTATCAATTAAAAAATTATTTTAATTTAAAAATATTAATTTTTAGATCCACTTTTTGTCTGATAAAAATCGTCTCCGTTTTCTTTTCAACGAATCTATACACCAAATTGGTTCTAAATTAAATAAATTTATTGAAGAATTAGAAAGAATTATTTCATCAAAACAAAAATTAAAATCACCAATTATTTCAACAGAAAATCAAAAAATTTCAATAATTTATTCAGAACCTGTCAGGGAATTTGGAAAATTAAATAAATTTAGGTAAATTTTTATTCTTTTTTGAAAAAAAATTTTCGTCATTTTTTTATCATTTTAAAAAATAATTTAATTATTTTTAAATTTTTGTCTCAAATAATTTTTTTCTGTTCAAAGTCTAAAAATCACATCATTTTTAATTTTTATTTAATTTTAAAATAATTTCCAATTTTAAAAGAACTTTTGTTTGTTTCCATTTATTCTCCACTACGGACTCAATAATTAATTTAAACAAAACAATTCAATTAATTTCTACAAATATTCCTGGAGAAAAAACAAATGAACAATTGGCTAATTTTTATGAAAAAAATTCTGTTATAAATATTGAAGTAAATTTAAAAAATATTTAAATTAATTTTAAAATAAATAATTGAGAAAATACTGAGAGACAATTTAAAATTACTTATAGGTTGTCTACCATGTTTTGAGCCCCCCTTTTGTTAAATAGGTAATTATAAAAATCCAATAATGTTTTATCCAAATTCAATTTATATTTTTTGATGATCCTAAGACACAGCAACATAACCTGCAACCTAGAGTTTCCTATTTTTTGGTAAAAAATCGGGATCATCGGACATAGTTAAAGGGGGAGGGGGCTTTAAACTTAGTTGACCAACTTAAAAATGTTTTAAAAATTAAAGTAAAAAAAGTTTAATAAAAATTAATAAGAAATTTGAAACTTTAAAATGTGCGCTTTATCAAAGCAACGTTAAAAAAATAAACTTACATTTAGTTTGAAAAAATTTTATATCTCTTAAATTAAACTTGATCAAGTTTTAAAACATTTATTTATAAAAAACTTTAAAATAAACTTGAATATTTAATTCCTTTTTCCCCTTTTAAATAGCCTTGTATTGACCAACATTCCTTTCATTCTTCCTCCAATTCTGTACAACTTAGTTCTCGTTCAAAAGAATGGCTTTTTTGGTGTTGTATTGCTGGAATTCTTTTACTTGTTTGGATTTTTTGAAATTTTTAAATTTTTAAATTTAAAGATTTTAATTTCTTTGTGTGGTTATTTGTGTTTTGTTAAAAATTTTGGAGAAGAAAAATTTTATAAAAAAAATAAAAATGTTGGGGGAAGTGATTTATTAACTGCTTTTGATGAAAGAAATAGTAAAGATTTTTTAATTAATTTTAAAAATAATTATTTTTAAATTAAAAGATTCTTCCCCATTTCAACAATATTTAGTTAACAATAAATGCTCTTCTTCTGTATTTTCTGTCCCAGAATTTATTCAAGCTAAAAGTATTATGTAAATATTAATTTTTAAATATATTTTTTAATTTTAAATTTTAAGGAATACTGAATATTGGAAAAATACAGAATGAGACTAGAAAGACTTTGAAATAATTTTTATTAATTTTTTTTAATTTATATTTTTCCTTATTAATTTATTTGTTTATGAAAAAATAAAAAGTCTGTTTAGCACGTGTCTGGGGGCTTCGTTACGTAAAGAAGCAGTTGTAGCTATTTAGTTCTACAAGAGAAATTAATTTAGTGGTTATGGTGTGTTCTATACGGAGAAGGTTGTGGGTTCGAACCTGTTTGGATATTTTTGATTTGTCGTTAACGTCAGCCTATGAAGAAAGCTTAGTTAAACCAGTTCTTTTTTTTTTTTTTTTTACACCACTAGGGTGTGACAGTCAAAAATAAAACAATTTGAAGTGAAATAATGAAAAATAAAATGCAAATAAAAAAATGTCCTTAAAAATAAAAATCAAAACAGCTTAATAAATAAAGTTATATCATTTGTCATTTAAAATGTTGGAAATATCCAACTGTGCAAGAAGTTTAGAAAATATACTTAATTTGTGTACTATGTTGATTAAAAAATGTCTGAGGCTGAATTTCGATTTCTTTGAAATTTTTTAATGATTTATTTTTAAGGGACTTAAAAGGACAAAATTCTCATGTTGATTCTTTAAAAACTACTTCTGATGAAATTAAGGTTAATGGCAAAAATGTTAGTGGACAAAAGAGGTCAGGGTTGTATGTCAGAATTTTCGTGTGGCGTCAAACGCCAATTCTCGAATCATTAAAACACGCCAAAATTGACCAAAAATCACACCAAACAGCAAAAACTATAAAGAGAAAATTTTTAATTTTTTTAGATTGATACAACAAAAAATTTCACAATAAAAAGTCTGAATTTTGAGACTAAAACATTCCATAATTTTATGTGACTAAATGATTTGCTAAAATCAAACTTAAAACTAGACATTTTCGAAGCATTTAAAAATTATTATTTTATTTTTACACACTATAATTAACACGAAAACAAAGGAAAAATATACAAAGGAAAAGAATAATTTTCAATAATTAAGGTCAACTAAACAGAAAATTAGGTTCTAATAAGAAAACCAAGCATTTTCTATAATTATATACAATTATTTACGCTTCTTAAGCTGTTCTAATTCGTTTCTTCCTAAGGCTTTGAACTCCTATAAAATTAAAAAAAATTTTCACATTTAAACATATTAATGACTCACCCTCTCGAATTGATTCTTAGCTTTAGTTTCCAACAATATATTATAGCATCTAACGGCCCTCTTCTTATTCTTAATTTTGGTGTAACAACTAAATTATTAAAGAGATTTTGTTTAATTTTTGGGAAAAGAAAAAGAAAGCACTTTTACTACTAGATTGTGCGAAAACAATTATTTAATTTTTTTAATGCTTAAATGTTATGGAACTTTGGTTATATATATTTTCAGAGAGTTTTTCAATAGAACCCAAAATTTGGGAATTTTTGGTTAGGTATTAAGGGTTAAAATTTCGACTTAAGGGAAATTATTGCTTTCCAATCGAAATAAATTTTTATAGGTGCTCTCTTCTCATAAAAATAAATAATTACTTGGCCAAGTAATAGAACTTCTCAATTTTGTTTGTTTTACACTGAAATTTGTTGAATTAGAAAATTTATTTAAATTAAATATATTCCAACCTTTCTCAAAATTGAAATTGTCTTCTCAAATGACGATTCGTCAATAAACTTTTTACTTGAAGGACAAGCCGCTTTTGCACCGTTTCTTTCAAAAAAGTTCATGTCTGATGCATGATACATCATAATTCCACGAATCAAAAGCACATCATCGTCATCTTTGTTAATTTGCTCCAATTCCATCAAAGTGTTCTAAAAATTAATTTTAACTAAAGATCAGTAATATGAATAATTTACGTATGTTTCGAAAGCCCGCTGAGCATTATTCCATCCATTAAAACTTTCACTCATGCGCAAACCTAACATCTTGCACCTTAAAGTTAAAAATAAACGACTAGTTAATTAATGATTTAAAGGCACTATTGTAGGAATTTTTGCGAAATTTTTTGTGAATTTTATTCATATATTTTTTTCTTGCTTGTTTTAGCAATGAGTAACAAACTATGAAGTTAAAAAACCATAAAAAAGTTCGCAAAGCTTTTCTACAATGGTGCTAATCAACGTTTGGGCTTCGTCTCCTATATTTTTAAATCTTGGCCCGTCTCAGATCCTGGCTCCGACTTGGGTGAAGCCGACTCCGGAGCTCATCCCGGAGTCATACCCAACACTGGTGTTAATTTTAGTCTCTAGTAAAGCAGCTGGGCTATAGCTATTTTTCTCCTTCAGCTAGTGCAAAAGGTTATTCGGCGGCTGGGAGCGAACCAGCATCTTCAGTAGAATTTCGAATTTAATTTTCCCATTTCGAATTTAATTTAAAGGTACCTCTTATTATAAAAGTAGGATAGATAAAAATATCTAGCTGTTGATCTTGATTTTATGTTGATCTTGATTTTATGAAAGTGAAATTGTTGAAAACGAAATACAGGTATATTTTTAATTTGGGAATAATAGGAAGAGTTTATTTTTAATATTTTTTTATAGGTTTTTTTTATATTTTCGTCTATACTTTTCCTTTTACTTATTGTTCTTACCATTTTCTAGATACGTAGATTCTTATCTCGTCTATACTTTTCCTTTTACTTATTGTTCTTACCATTTTCTAGATACGTAGATTCTTATCTCGTCTATACTTTTCCTTTTACTTATTGTTCTTACCATTTTCTAGATACGTAGATTCTTATCTCGTCTATACTTTTCCTTTTACTTATTGTTCTTACCATTTTCTAGATACGTAGATTCTTATCTCGTCTATACTTTTCCTTTTACCTATTGTTCTTACCATTTTCTAGATACGTAGATTCTTATCTCGTCTATACTTTTCCTTTTACTTATTGTTCTTACCATTTTCTAGATACGTAGATTCTTATCTCGTCTATACTTTTCCTTTTACTTATTGTTCTTACCATTTTCTAGATACGTAGATTCTTATCTCGTCTATACTTTTCCTTTTACTTATTGTTCTTACCATTTTCTAGATACGTAGATTCTTATCTCGTCTATACTTTTCCTTTTACTTATTGTTCTTACCATTTTCTAGATACGTAGATTCTTATCTCGTCTATACTTTTCCTTTTACTTATTGTTCTTACCATTTTCTAGATACGTAGATTCTTATCTCGTCTATACTTTTCCTTTTACTTATTGTTCTTACCATTTTCTAGATACGTAGATTCTTATCTCGTCTATACTTTTCCTTTTACTTATTGTTCTTACCATTTTCTAGATACGTAGATTCTTATCTCGTCTATACTTTTCCTTTTACTTATTGTTCTTACCATTTTTTAGATACGTAGACACCTGGGTCGACCGACGTCGCCTGTCCTTCATTATTATTGTATTTACTATTCGGATAAACGTCATATTATTCTATTCTTGTATTATTCTGTTTGTCACTAGGTAAGACCGCTACCCTAGGGCATAACAGATTCTTATCTCGTCTATACTTTTCCTTTTACTTATTGTTCTTACCATTTTCTAGATACGTAGATTCTTATCTCGTCTATACTTTTCCTTTTACTTATTGTTCTTACCATTTTCTAGATACGTAGATTCTTATCTCGTCTATACTTTTCCTTTTACTTATTGTTCTTACCATTTTCTAGATACGTAGATTCTTATCTCGTCTATACTTTTCCTTTTACTTATTGTTCTTACCATTTTCTAGATACGTAGATTCTTATCTCGTCTATACTTTTCCTTTTACTTATTGTTCTTACCATTTTCTAGATACGTAGATTCTTATCTCGTCTATACTTTTCCTTTTACTTATTGTTCTTACCATTTTCTAGATACGTAGATTCTTATCTCGTCTATACTTTTCCTTTTACTTATTGTTCTTACCATTTTCTAGATACGTAGATTCTTATCTCGTCTATACTTTTCCTTTTACTTATTGTTCTTACCATTTTCTAGATACGTAGATTCTTATCTCGTCTATACTTTTCCTTTTACTTATTGTTCTTACCATTTTCTAGATACGTAGATTCTTATCTCGTCTATACTTTTCCTTTTACTTATTGTTCTTACCATTTTCTAGATACGTAGATTCTTATCTCGTCTATACTTTTCCTTTTACTTATTGTTCTTACCATTTTCTAGATACGTAGATTCTTATCTCGTCTATACTTTTCCTTTTACTTATTGTTCTTACCATTTTCTAGATACGTAGATTCTTATCTCGTCTATACTTTTCCTTTTACTTATTGTTCTTACCATTTTCTAGATACGTAGATTCTTATCTCGTCTATACTTTTCCTTTTACTTATTGTTCTTACCATTTTCTAGATACGTAGATTCTTATCTCGTCTATACTTTTCCTTTTACTTATTGTTCTTACCATTTTCTAGATACGTAGATTCTTATCTCGTCTATACTTTTCCTTTTACTTATTGTTCTTACCATTTTCTAGATACGTAGATTCTTATCTCGTCTATACTTTTCCTTTTACTTATTGTTCTTACCATTTTCTAGATACGTAGATTCTTATCTCGTCTATACTTTTCCTTTTACTTATTGTTCTTACCATTTTCTAGATACGTAGATTCTTATCTCGTCTATACTTTTCCTTTTACTTATTGTTCTTACCATTTTCTAGATACGTAGATTCTTATCTCGTCTATACTTTTCCTTTTACTTATTGTTCTTACCATTTTCTAGATACGTAGATTCTTATCTCGTCTATACTTTTCCTTTTACTTATTGTTCTTACCATTTTCTAGATACGTAGATTCTTATCTCGTCTATACTTTTCCTTTTACTTATTGTTCTTACCATTTTCTAGATACGTAGATTCTTATCTCGTCTATACTTTTCCTTTTACTTATTGTTCTTACCATTTTCTAGATACGTAGATTCTTATCTCGTCTATACTTTTCCTTTTACTTATTGTTCTTACCATTTTCTAGATACGTAGATTCTTATCTCGTCTATACTTTTCCTTTTACTTATTGTTCTTACCATTTTCTAGATACGTAGATTCTTATCTCGTCTATACTTTTCCTTTTACTTATTGTTCTTACCATTTTCTAGATACGTAGATTCTTATCTCGTCTATACTTTTCCTTTTACTTATTGTTCTTACCATTTTCTAGATACGTAGATTCTTATCTCGTCTATACTTTTCCTTTTACTTATTGTTCTTACCATTTTTTAGATACGTAGACACCTGGGTCGACCGACGTCGCCTGTCCTTCATTATTATTGTATTTACTATTCGGATAAACGTCATATTATTCTATTCTTGTATTATTCTGTTTGTCACTAGGTAAGACCGCTACCCTAGGGCATAACAGATTCTTATCTCGTCTATACTTTTCCTTTTACTTATGTGATTATTGTACTTGTCTGAAGTGATTTTCTTACTATTTTATTATTGTATTTATCTTACTTTTAAATTTTTCTTTTTTTATTCTTGATATGTCTCTAATTAGTTAAAAACAATAAATAAATATATTTACTTAGATCAACTCAAATTTCATTTTTTCTTTTATTTCTTATTTAAAGTATCTAAAGCAATTTATTAAATGCCAAAAGACCTTTTAAAAAGAAGGTGGAAAGATAAAATAAATGAGAAAATTCGAGACTTTCAGAAATATATTTTATTTTAAAATTTATTTAATTGGTTGTAATTTACTAATTTTTGATAAAAATATTTAAAATTATTTGAATATTTCTAAATAAATAAAGGATACTTTCATGAGTTATTTATAACTCAAAAACTCATATAAAAATTTTTTAAATAAATTAGTAATTGGCCACAGAAAGTGAAATTGAGTAATTTTTGGAATTAAAAAGAGGATGTCCTCCGCATCATTATTCACCTACACATTTCAATACATTAACTTCTATATAAAATTCTTTACACATAAGAGACCAAACGTAGTTTGTAGTAAATTTTATGGGCTTTCAATTTAGTCTAAAATTTTTTATTTAAGTTTGAGATTTTTCGTTTATATTTCTATTCTTGAATTATGTTATTTAATAAAATTATTTAATCAAAAATAAATTTAGACACCTCTTTTATTCTAAATTTTATTTAAAATTAATTAAATAAATACACATTCTTTTACGTATTTTTGACATCACTATACTACATAATTTGCATAAAATTATTATTATATTTTTAGCGAAAATAATATATTAACACAAAAACAAAAAACAAAGAAAAATATGTGTATGTATATTATTCTTTTGCTGTTTTTTATATTATTATTAGTTACTATTTTAGGAGTATATTAAAATATAAAAGTGCTTATTAATTAAATAATGTATGTACATAAATATTTTTTTATTAAATTATAATATAAAAAATAATAATTTTTTTAATTAAAAAAATTTTAAATTAAAAAGGATTTAAATTTTATTTATTTTTTAAAGGGTTTATTTTAATTTTAGAAAAAAAAAGTTTTTCAATTGTTTTGCTACAACAATTTTATTTCTTTTTGTTAAAGTAAAGAAAATAAATAATTTTTTTTGCAAAATTTTTTGGATTATTTTAATATTTACGTAATTGTAGTTATTGTGCTACCAAAAATTTTTTTCTTAATTTTTAATTTCGAGTTTTGACGCATTTTTACTTTTTTAAATGTCAAAAAGATTTAAAAAATATTTTTTGTATTATTTTTGTTCTAGTTTTTAATTTTCTGTGGATTTACTGATATACTTTGAAAATATTAAAAAGAACCTGAAATTAAAAACTCATTTTAAGGGATTTAAAAATGATTGAATTTCGTTACAAATTGCAAAAAGATATTAAGTAAAAATTAAATAAAAGATATAAAAGTTTACAGTATAAAAAATTACCTATTTTTTTATTTTAGTGAATAGAATACTTACTAAAATAATCAAAAATAATTTTTTCTGTTCTTAATTTTAAGGTAAATTTGAGAAACTGAATAATTACATAAATAAATAGTTTAATATTTCAATCAGAAAATTAATATATCCAAATTAATCATCATTAAAATAAAATTTGAAATTCGAGAACTTGAATCGAACTTAAATAAAGCTTCATAGCTTTTGAGTCACATATGGCAATTATAAACTAAAACTTTAATGTTTAATTACAATCACAAATTAAATATAATGATTCTGAAGTTCTGTTGACCGAACCTTCTATTGTTTGTTATCCACTCATGCATAGCCTCGGAAATTATATAGCCATATGCTTTACAATATCTTTGTACTTTTATTTATTTATTCATTTATATTTGTGCTCTAATGAGAGTACAATAAAACATAAAACACAGAAAAAAAAACGAAAATCATCTTCTAAATTATTGTATCTTTATTGTACCAAAAAGATTTTTTAATTCTAAATAATTAAAGATTAAATTACAAAATTAAATTCATAAATAATTAAATAATTAATTATTTGGAAATTTAAAGGTTTCTTCTTTAATTGAAATTATTCAATAAATAAAATGTCTTTAATTTTATTTTAATTTTATTACCCTCTTCTAAATAAATAATTTTAATTAAAAAATAAATTAATCGGATTTCCGCCTCCACAGATTTAATATTTAATCTTATAAAATTAAAAAATAAATAATTTTTTTGTCTGAAAATTAATGCAAAAGTTTTTTAATTTAAATTTAATTTTCCTTTTAATTTTTCCATTTAAAAATTAAATTATAAAGTCTTCAATATTTATTATTTGTAATTTTAAAAAATAATTTATGTACTTTTCGTAAATTGCTTTTAAAAAGTTTAATAAAAATTTAAAAAAATTTTGAATAAATAAATATACCTTTTTAATAGTTTGGACACAAACGGTTAAAAGAACCGAAACCGAAAACCGGGGCCTAAAACCGGCGATAACCAAAAACTGGGAGTACCGGTTACTTTTACTACATACTTTTAACTTTAACCCTACTTTTAAAAATAAAAATTATGATCTTAAATTTAAAAAAATATAAAAATAAAATTAAATGATTTTTTGACCTGAAATTAGAAAATGGTTTAAAAATAATTTTTTTGATTAAATTTAAAAAATAAATTTATTTTTAGATTTTTGTCATTTTTTGAATTTAAACAAATTTAAAATTTATTTAAATTTTTACATTTTTAAATAAAAATTAATTTAATGAAAATAATTAAATTTATTTTATTTCCAAAAAAAATTAAATAAATGAAAATTAATTTTTTGATCTTTAATTTTTAAAAATAAATGTCAAATAAGAATAATTTAAAACAATAAATTAAATTTAAAAATAAATTTAAATAAAATATTTTTCTGGTTTTGTAAATTTCTACAAAAATATTAAAATCAAAAAATCAAAAGCTCAAACAACAAAATTGTTTTTTGTTTAAAACTTTTGTTTTTCTCCAAAAATTAAAACAAACAAAACTTTAAATTTCAAGAAAAAATAAATTTAAATGAATTTTTTGTAACAAAAACAAATAAAAAAATTTATTTATTTAATTCTAAATATAGAGTAAAATTTAAAAATAATAACAAATTATTTTTATTTATTTACGTATTTATTTTAATTTTTACCAAAAAATTAATTTATTTTAATTTTATTGTCCAATTTTATGTCCATTTTTGACATAATATCTCTACTACATTACATTTTAATTTTTAAAAAAGGGGCGGGGCTAACTTAGAAAAGGAGTGTCTTTCCCTTTCTTGTTTCTTTTCTTGGCCTTAAAATACTTTTATATATAAAGTGGATATATTAGCTTTGCCATTATTTTCACTTTAATTTTATTTTCAAGAAAAAATTTAAAAGTCTGTTAATTATCTTTTAAAAAAATTATTTGAGAATTTTACTGGAAAATTAAAATTTTATTAAATAATCAGATTTTCAATATCCCTAGGCATTCAAAAAATTTTCCTCTCAAAATTTAAATTTAACCTACCTATATTTATTACCAAAAATTCTTTCAAAATTATCTTCTCCTATTAATTTATTAATTTTATTACCCAACCTTTTTGAATATTTTTATTCCCAAAAATGTTCAAAAATCAGTTCCAAACATAATTTTATTTGACAAAAGCACCCAAACTTTACATTTCGTTATTTTTTATTTAATAAAAGAAATTCTCATACTTTTTTTTATAAATTTATTTTCTAGAAAATAAAAAAAGTCTGTTCCGAACCAAAAATTTTTTATTAATTGAGGAAATACATAAAATATAATTTTCTTCAAAATTCAAAAATAAATTTTATTTCTTCTTTCTTCTTACTTTATTAAATCAAATAAAAGTAAAATAAAAGAAAGCAATGTCTAACAACAAAAATTCCAAATTTTCTTCTTCTGTGCCTTGTTCATCTTCTTCCTCTTCAAAAACAACATTTTCTTTTTCTTCTCTTTCTTCTTCATCATCCCCAAAATGTTCTTCTTCTCCATCAAAATCTTCAAAAGCCTCCATTGCCTCTTCAAATTTATTTTCTAAAAATCTTCGATTGTTATTTTTGTTTTTAATTTTTTGCTTAATTCAACAAAATTCTGAAGCTTTTCTTTTGTCACACAGAAATTTGGTTTGTTTTTAAAAAATTATTTTTTGAGTTAAAAAATTAGTTAAGGTATTTAGGGTGTCGAAAAAGTAGGGGAATTTGCAACCCTTTTATTCATATATATTTTTTTAAATTTATCTTTTTCTTGTATCAAAAATAGTCACGCAATACCTAAAAATAATAAAAAAAATTATTTTTTATAATTACGCAAATATTTGCGTATAATAAAATAATAAATAAAAAAATAACTTTTTTTGGAAGAAAAATGAAAGTTAACAACTAATTGTTTATTGTTTTTATGGGTTTAAGGAGAAAATAAAAAATTTTTAGAAATTTTTAAGGGTTCCTGAATTTTCAGAATTTAATTTTTTAGTTATTAATTTTAGTTGGGTTTTGTGCCTTAATTTAATAAAAAATAATTATGTAACAATAAAATTCAATTTCTTTCCAAATTTATTTTCGTTCCAATAAAAATATGACAAATCTAATAAAATCTAAATTAAGCTTTAGAGATTAACAATAAAATATAAATTTAAAAAAGGTAACAAATAATTACTAAATATGGAAAATTAAATTTAATTTAAGCTAATTTTGTGTATTTATAAACTAGAGTAGGACACAACTGGTTATTAACAGGTACCCCCGGTTTTCGCTTTTGGCCGAAGTAGGACCCCCGGTTTTCGGTGTCGGTTCGGTTAACCGTTTGTGTCCTACCCTAGTATAAACCTTGATTATACTACTAATAATGTTACAATCAGGCTTCTTATTGTAAATATACCCTTAAAGGACAACCTAAATCGAGGGACTTTTAAAAATTATATTTACAATAATATTGTGGGGATGTATGTACAATAGAAGTCCGGCTGTGTTCATTTTTATTCAAAAAACAATAACAACCATTAAGTTTGGCATTTACCTTTGAAAATAACAAAAATAGGAATAGCAAAATTTTTGCAAAAATATAATAACATTAATAAATAAAAATAAATAAATTATAGAAAATTAATATTCTTTTTTGAATTTGGAAATTATTAATTTCAAAAAAAAAATCTTATAAGGACCTATTCTTCAAATATTTTTAAAATTCCCTACAATTTTTAAAATCTCTTTTTTCTGATTCTTCGAGACTTTGATAATCTTTTTTTCTAAATATTTTAATTTTTCTATTAACAAACATTATCTCTAATTTTATGATTTAAATTAATTTCTTGTGTTTAAATTCGAGGACAATTATTTTTACATAAATAGACTATTTAAATATATTTAATAATTTATTTACGTAGAAAAATAATTAAAAAATTAATTAAACCCCAAAAATAAACAGACCGGAAAATCGCTGTAAAAATTAAATTTTTAAACTATTAAAGGGTACAAAAATGGAAAAAAATAAATGGAAATAAAATTTTTATACAAAAAAAGAGGAAGTCTTTTTAATTAACCTTTTTTGAAAATATTTTTTTTAATTTTAATTTTTTTGTTCACACTCCCACATATTTTTTTTTATTTTTTTATTTTTTATTTCTAAACTTTGTCTAAAAATTATTTTTTTTGTTTAAATATTTAATTAATTTAGTGGGAAGTTAATTTTGAAAAAAATAATAAAAAGTAAAATAATTATTCTTTTTTTTTTTGCTTGTTTTAATTCTTCCTAGCTAGTTAGTTAATTAAATAAATTATTTTTATTTTTCAATTTTCTACTAAATTTTATATTTATTTTTCATTTCTCTTCTTTGTCTCCGAAAAAATTAATTTAAAAAATTATATTAATTAATCAGATATTTATTTATTTTTAATATTATTCTCTCAAAGAATAGCCAATACATATGTATGTATATAAATATTAATTTTTATTTAAATTGTACTTAAAATATTTTTAAAAAACATTTAAACGGCAAATAAACAAAGAAAAAAGAAGAAAAATATTATTCTAAAAATTCTTTTAAAAATAATACATATTAATCCTCCTATTTCCGATATTTTTATTTTTTTTTAATTCCCAAAAATTAATATTTTTTCCTCATTTCCGGTTGTTTATTTATTTAATTTACTAAAAATAAAAAAAATTAAAATAGGGGAAAAGCCCCCCCCCCCCATCCTCCTCCTCTCTTTTGTTTTCTATTTTTGGCAGCCTTTTCTTTTAATTGTTTTTATTTTTAATTAAATTAATTTTTAATTAAAAAAATAATAATATTTTTTACAAAAAAATTTTTTCTTTTTATTCTTCTCTTAAATTTCTTAAATAATAATAATTTTTATTTTTTAAATATTTTTGTAGCAATTTGATTCTTTTGTTTTTTATGAAATCATTTTGGAAGTAAAAAATAACAAAAAAATATTTTTCATAAAAACAAATTAACTGATACTTTATGTCATTTTAATTTGAAAAAAATATTTTTTTTCAGGAAAATAAATACAAGACTTTTCATAATTCCCTTTAATTCCCCCCCCCCCCCCCCCCCCCCTTACTCCTTCACAGAAAAATGATATAAATTAATAATTTTTTGAAAAGGTTAAGAAGGGATTAAAAGTAGGTGGATATACTACATAGTTAATGATGTGTTTTTTTAATGATTTTTAAAGAAATGTTAAAAAAATTTTAATAAAATCATTTTACAAAAAAGGAAAGAAATTAAAAAATTAATTTTTTATTTTAAATGAAAGGCTTTATTTTTAAAAGGATTTTATGTTAAAAATTAGTTCTTGTTAATCTAAAAAATTTTTTTGGGTTATAGCTTCTTTGTAAATTTGGGAGATATTAATTAAATAATTAAATATATAATTAATTCTCTTACCTTTTTTAAATTTCTAACTCTAAAAAAATATTTTCAATAAAAAATATACAAAAATCTATTTCCTTTTATCTATTTTTTAATATTTAAAAATGTCGGAACATTTAAAAATTAATAAAAAGTTGCGCACTTTTGTGTTATATAATTTACGTAAAATACTTCTGTTATTTTTTAAATAATAACACAAATAATGGGAAAAATAAAGAAAAAATAATTAAAAAAAATTATTCTATTTGACGCAATTTATACTTAAATAATAATTAGTACAAATAAAAAAATTTGTTTTATGATGATAGAAAAGGATTAGTTCAATATTTTTTAGGTTTTTAAATGTTATACAAGATTATAAAAATTTTTAATTCTTATTGAAATTAAAAAAAATTAATAAAAAAAATTTCGAAAACCAGGAGCAGGCCAAAGTACCGCAGAGCTATAACTTTGTTCAAAATGGCCGAATCTGGGACGCCTTGGTATGGTCTCGACGAGCTGAATCGAACCATATTAGCGCGTCCCGGATTCGACCATTTTGAACGAAGTTATAGCTCTGCGGTACGTTGGCCTCGTACTACGTGGGGTCTGCCCCAAAAATCTGTGGAAATAAATTTGGTAAAAATATTCTAAATACTACTAGTAAACCCTCTTTATCCTTTAAATATCTATGAGATGGGAAAACTAGAAAAAAATATTAGTTAGTTAGATAGTTTTGAATAAACTTTAAATTAAAATAATTTAATTTAATTAATTTCAGTTTGTGCCATTTGCTTCATCCAAAGGTGCAAAAACAGTATTATCAACAGTTATTAATCAAGTAAAAGAAAATAATCAAAAGAAAAATGAAGAAGAAGAAAATAGTTTATTATTTTCTGAACAACAAAAAAGTGGTGGACATCAACCAGTCCGTCTTTTAGGATTTATGGCACTTCCAGAAGAGGCAGTCAAAGCTTTACAAAATCAACTTTTATTTTCTTCTAAAAATCAAAAATCTTCTTTTACACATTCTCGACGTAAAAGAATGCATCATTTAAGCATTTTACGAAAAATTGGAACTCCACATGGACAATTATTGTTGGGAGGGGGAAATGGAAGGCTTTTTGGTCCACAAAAGGAAACGAGGGAATTAAAGAGGACAGAGCCTCTTTTTCTTGTTAATTACTAAATAATAAAGAAAATATGAAGAAAAAATGATAATAAATAAATAATATATTTCTGTTAAATAAAAATTGTGTTTATATAATAAATTGATCTCGAAATGGTTCATAAAGTGAATAAAATTAAATAAAAATTGAAATTTTTATTTGGGAAATTATAAGTAAATGAATGTGCAGAGAATTTAATTGCAGAGAATTTAGAGAATTTTTTTCAAAATTCGAATTTATGAGAATTACACATTCAGAGTTGAGTTGTCAACAAATATTTATAACTTCGAGAAACAAAATCTACATACATAGCAATAAAAATCCTTAACCCTAATTTTTACTCTTAAAATTGTGTAAATTATGTTCAAAAATATAAGTTATTTCTTTTAAAAGCTAATCTCATGTTGATAGAATGTTTAAATAAATTGCTTAAGTCAGAATTTAAATATCTGATTAAAACATATTTATGGCACAATTAATTATACATACATACAATAATTTACAGAAATAATTAATGAAACACGATATTTATATTATCCCCTACAACAATAATATTATTTACAACCCTACATACATACAAATTTATCAACATTTTCTTTTTTATCTTCTTCCTTTCATTTCTTTTCCGGCGTATTAGAAGGCTCGTTAGATTCTTTTTTCTTCTTCTCATCCTCTCCCGGCTTTGCCTCCTCTTTTGCCTTGTCCTTTGATTCTTCTTTGGACTCTTCCTTCTTCTCATCGGTTTTACCATCCTTTGAACCCTCAGCCCGTTTTTCATTCGAAGCCGATTTAGCTGCTTTGTATTGTTCAATACTATCAACAGGAATTACTGGACTACCCCCTTCGTTGTCGCTTGCAGCCGTAGAAGTCCCATTGACAACCTCGCCGGGACTTGGTTCGTAGAGGCTTACTTGTCCAGCACGTGCCTGCATAGCAACTGCATATTCGTTTTCGTAGTGCTAGTAATTTTTAATTATTTTTTTTGTTACAAAATTATTGTTTCTCACCTCACGCCTCCAAGCAGCAAAGTCCTTCTTCGCCCCGCCTCCAATTTCGCCAACAGCATTCGGGCCGGGATCAGCAGTAATACGAGTAACCTTTGTCGGCTGGTTCGAAACGCTTGGAGTTGGCGGATCTGGCTAGATTTTTTACAAATTTAAGTAAACTAAAGGGCATGTTACTTTAAATTGACGAGCCAAATCGGTGTTTCTCCGCGGCTGGTATGTCTCTAGAATGTTCCTCACATCAAAGTAGGCCCTCTTGCGACGAGTCAAGGCATCAGAGAAGTAGGTGACCCACTGAAAATTTTTAAGAAAATTGTTATTTTATTCTGTTTTTGTGTGCTTGCCTCATATCCAAAGAAAGCCAAGAACAAAGCCATAGGCAGGACTGCCAGTCGAACGATGAAGAACTCAGAAGTGGCCAATGCCTGAAGGATGCAAACAGCAAAGATCATGGTAGCCAAAGCGAGCACTGCAACCTCGAACCGATATTTACTGAAAAGTGGGCAAATTACGGTATAAAACAAACACAAAATTCAAAACAAAATGAAAAGCTTTACCCCTTCGTCTTTGATTCATCTTCAGGCGAACGTGGAGGAGAACCAGATGGCGCAGGAACCTGTTCGCTAGATGAAGACATTTTGAACGTGGAGTTTGCTTGTTGAGATGGCGAAACAATTATGGCAGGACGACTGTAGAGAATTTGATAAGGTGATAATTTTTCTGGGGTGTTTATATAGACGGGGCTTCAGATATGATGTGATAGGTCTGGAAAATATAATATAAAAGCTACGATAATCTCATGAGTTTATCGTATCCAGTCTACAACTTGGCACAATTGCTTTGATCGACTACTTGGCTGCTTCACGTGGACTTCTACGCTGTTCAACATCAACTTCTGCGACGACAAAAGATGGCCGCAAGTGTAAGTTTTGCTTACTATCCCCTTTCTGTCTTTTTAATCTTTTCTGATTTTTTTCTTTACAGAAAGGGCGATCTGGCAGGAACAAACAAAGCAAACAAAAGTACGACACTGAAGGTGGCAGGCGTCAGAGTTCAGTCCTCAAGCGACCGAGTGCACGTGCAACTGTTGATCGTCCGTCTCGTGGTGGTTCCGGTGGTGGTTCTGGCGATCCTCGTAGGCCCTCTACTCAATCAACAGGATCAACAATCTCGCAGCATGCTACAGCAGCCCAACGCTGGTTTTACTGTGAGTTTTTTGATTTTATCTTGCGCTCTTTTCTTTCGCTCGCATACATACATATAATAATTTTCTAAATTACTACAGCTCTAGTGCGACATGGCGGCATCAGGCGCATACGGGAAAAATTCGTCAACGATCTCGCAACCTACAGGTCAAAGCGCGTAACAACCAAGGCCTTTGATGATGAGAGAAACGCTGATCTCAACCGGTATCCAGATGTGGCACTAATCGACCAAACAAGGGTTGTCCTTAGAGATGGGCCTGAAGGTGCCAACGCTCTTCCTAAAAATAAAACAATTTTCATTTTTCTAGGTAGCGACTACGTGCACGCGTCAAAGGTGAAGGGCTCCGAGTTTCCGATGATTTGTGCTCAGGGTCCGATCGACGAATCAATTGCCAACTTCTGGACGATGGTTGTGGAGCAGAATTGCGGGGTGGGTTATTCGAATTAACCAGTTTCCTTTATGAAGCTTTTCCCCATTTTATTTAAGGTCATCGTCCAGCTTTGTCAAAATCAAGAGGAAGGCCGTGAGAAGTGTGCAGACTACATCCCTGCAGAACCAACGCTGTATGGGAACGCGACCGTATCTGTCAAGGAGTCAACCCATGCTACCGTAGCCAACCCAAGCGTTCACAGGACAGTTATCGATGCGTCACTTCCGAGCGGTCGGAGCGTTGAGGTCGTGCACTTTCTCTACGATGGATGGCCGGACCGCGATGTACCACTATCACCAGCAGCGTTTCGTCAGCTTCGCGGGACGGTCCAAAAGTTGGCAGTAACACGAAAATGCTCGGTGCTTATCCACTGCAGTGCTGGAATTGGTCAGTTTTAAGGATTTGGGAGATTAAAATTTTTGGTGTTTTTCCCTTTACAGGTCGTACGGGGACATATGCAGCGATCGAGATGGCCTACAGGGACCTGATTGCCAACGACCGAGAAGTGCAAATGTCTACAATATTCCAGCGACTGCGCGACCAGAGGGCCCATGCAATCCAGACTGATTTGCAGGTGCCTTTTAAATCTGAAAAGCTCCCTTGCTTTACCAAAAATTTTTTTTACTTTTCAGTACCTCTTTCTCCACCGTGCGCTCATTGACATTGCTTTGGAAAAAGGCCGACTGAACCGGGTAGACAAAGCGGGAGGCGTCGACGCGTTCATCAAAGAATACGAGGAACTGATCAAGAGGAAAAGAGAGGAGCGCAAAGAACTGGAACGGAAGCACAAGAGAAGACGTGGATGAGATTAGTGATTGATATATATGTACATATACTAGGCATTGTTCTTTGTCCCTTATATTCACATATATCTTGTGCCCGTCTGATTTTTTTCCTCACAATTGTTGTATTGCCTGATTATTTTTTGTAATGATTTTGTATGTATTTTACTTGATGCTTTTTTTCACTGAATAAATAAATTTGTAAAAATGCTTGTGTTCTTTAATTGTTGTTTTTTAGGGTTGAGTTTTTTAATAAGTGAGAATTTTCAGTTTCTTTGTGTTAGATGTTCAATCTGGTTGGCATTATTTCCTTCGATCACGTTTTGACGTTTTTGTCCTGCCATTTTCGTCTAGATTTAATTTTTATTTTCTCTTAAGCCTATTTGACTTATTATGATGGCATTTTTGTCCAAACATAAATTATATCGTTCATTCAGTTTCCAACAAAAATTTGGAGTTATAAGTAAACTTAAAATAAAATTGAAAACTCTAGAGATATAAGAAGGTTTTGCCCAACTCTAGAAGAGACGGGACCGGTCTAGAATCTGGTCTAGAATCCCCATTTTCTTCAGATTTTGTTTCACAGGTTTTAATCTGATACCATCGAGGTTTTAATCTGATTATTATGCCATTTTTGTCCAAATATATAAAGTTCATCGTTAATTCCTTTTCCAACAAAAAATTTGGAATTAAACCTAAAATTAGATTGGCATTTTATGTAGAGATTAAGCTTTAGTAATAAACTTGTTTTTAATATTTTTATTTTTGTTTACTATTAATTTTATTTTTTAACAAAATAAACGTCAACGGATTAATTTCCTTTTCTTTGGAAGTAATATACCTTTAAGTAAACTTGCTACGTAATTATACGTTTATTTTTAAATATTCTTTAGGAAAATAATTTCCTGTTGAAATGACGTTATTGTTACATCCAATTAAATGTTTTGCCTTTTGTCTCTCCTAAATTTTGAAATAAAATAATTGAATTGATTAACACATTTTTGGTAATTATAGTATCTTTAATTTTGTTAACATGTCGATTTTATTATTAAAATTATTATTGTAAATTTTTTCCCTAATTTTTGAACATAAAAGAGCTTTTTTTAAATATTGCTTGAGTTTAATTAAAGTATGGAAATAATAAAAAAAATTAATTTTAAAAATTAAAAAACTATAGTAAAGCTAAACTTGGCTTCCTTGGCTCTGGCATCTTCATATGACCAGAATAATTAGTTATTTTAATTAAAATCTAGGGTTGTTCGAGACCGGTTTATTCCTCGTTTTTTCTTCCCTGTGACGGACTTTTCCCTCCTCTCTTCTCTTTTTGACCTGCCACAGGGGTCAAAAAGTCTCGTTTTAAACGGTCTCGAACAACCCTATTAAAATCTATATTTATTTAAAAAAACATTTATCATTTTGATTGACATATTTCTTAATAGTTAAAAGTTTTTGTAGAAATTTTGTTGCATCCTTTCCTTATAAAATTAATAAAAAGTTTACGTGTCCTTTTATTTTTTAAAGTTCATGTTTATCTTCTATTTTTTATTTTATTTTTTAAACAAAAATTTAATTAAAAAATTATATTAGAGTAGACAGATGACACATTTTATTACGTAAAAGCTTATTTAAATACTATTAAAATTTAAAAATATTAAATAAAATTTACTAAATATTTTTAATAATTTTTTTAAAAAATAATTTAATTTTTAATAAAATAATGAAATTAGAAAAATATTTTTATCTCCGCACATTTAAGTCCTTTTTGTATTTTCAGGACCTAATCGTTAATTGGGATAGTTGAAAATAAAATATTTTGCTTCATTCTGTAATAAATATTTTTAGTCCTATTCATGAAAATCCGGGCCTTAATCACTTGTCATTATAAATTCCTTTCATTGTACATTATTTACTAATTTATTTGTTTTATCTTTTGAAAAATAAAAAAAGATATTTAAATATTTTCTAAAAATAATTTTTTTATTTTAAATTAATCTTTCTTACTTATTAATTTTTAGCAATTTTTATTAAGTTTTAATTTTGGTTCAAATATTATTTTTTGATTTCTGTTAAATTTAGATATAGTCGATTAATATTCTCATAAATAAATATTTTTTATTTAATTATAAATTTTAATTAAATTATTACATCAATTTATTTAATAAATATATTTTTTGAATAATTTAATTTGTACATATTTTAAAATTACAGAAATTAAAAAAGCAAAAATGCTAAAAAAATTTTTATTTAATTTACTAAACTGATTTTTGGTTATTTTTTAGAATAATTTGATCAAAATTAGGACACAAAGGAGACATAGAAATTTTTTAAATTAATTTAAATTTTTAAAAAGATTTTTTATTATTTCTAAATTATAAGAATAAGATTGGGGCACAAAAAAGAACAAAATTTTTTAATAATTCTAGGAATATCAAAATTTCTAGAATTTTGATATTTCTGGTATTAAATAAAAAAATAAAATTTTGATTTTGTGACAGAAGACATTAATATAATCATATCACACTATAATGTCATTATGCTAATGATCAGTTAAAAATAATGACCCATCCAATACTTATTTTTAAAATGGTCAACTTATTTTTAAAAAATCTGTACATTAACAAGAAAGTGTACCTTATAATTCGTAGTGAGGGCTGACTGTAAATGTATAATAACGAAAATTGTGAAAATTTTGGGTTACAAAAAACTTTTTAAAAATAATTTTACTTAATTTTTAAATTTATTAAAATTTAAGAAATAAACCTAAAAAAAATTTTTTATTAATTAATTTTTCCTTAAAGATTTTCATAAAAAAGTACTTAAAGCTTGCGTAAAACTTTTAATATTTTAAGCACAATTTTTTATTTTAATTCTCATTACTTTGCACTTTTAATTTATTGCGAAGTGTGATAAATACTTAAATATAAAAAATATAAAAAAAAATATTTTTTAAATTTTTCTTTAAGCCAAAATATTAAACGAATTTAAATATTAAGTAGAGATTTAACGTATTTTTATGTTTCCGGAGGATTCTCATAAAAAGCTTTGATATAAATAAATATTTAATCTTATATTACTTTATAACGAAATTCAGAAAAATAAATTTGAAAATATTTTTTATATTTTAACTAAAAAATAATAATTTGTTAATAAATATCTTAGTAACATATTTCTTTGATCCACAAAACATGCAACAAAAAATTATTTTGTATACATTGATGGAATATAACCGGTACCAAATGTTTTCGTTTATGGCCGGTTTTCGGCCCCCTGTTTTAGGTCCCGGTTAATTCGCAGAAAATACTGATTAACGGTTTCGGTTCGGTTAACTCTCCGCCAACAACCCTAGAATAAACCATAAAGAGATTCGACTATTTTTGTTTTTATTCATTTAAAATAATTTTTTCACTTGTTAATTTTATAAGAATAAATTTGTGAAAAATGCAACAAAAAAGTATTTTCTCAAAAAACTTTAAAAAATTTTAACTTTACATATATTGTCATTCCTAGTATTTTATAAAACTTTAAAATTAAATTTTGTATTTTAACATGAAATATTTATTTGTTAGAATATTAAATAGTGCATTAAAAAATAATTTTTCTCACAAAAAAATATTTATTTTACAGAATTAATTATAATTTTTTTATTTTTGTTTTGTGCATTTAGTAACTTCTTTTTTTCGTTTGTACACTTAACAATAAAAAGAAATATATTAAATTTTGGAAAATATTTCTAAAAAATGTTTTTAAATAAATAAATAATTTAATCAAAATTTTTATTTAAAATTAAAAATAACCATTTTATAAAATAACCATATTTTTAAAAATAACCATAGATTTATTATACAGTGCTCCACATAACTATACTTCCACTTTCGAAAAAATTATTTCCAACATTAGGAAAAATCCATAAAAATTCCAGCAAACTTATATACTTATATTATATCTATAGGTGGTCGAAAATATTTTTCAAAGAGGCTTACCCCTGTTTTACGTTGATTTTCGGGGTATCAGGATCTCGTCTTAGGATAAAGATATTGGCCTAGTTTCTTTTTATTTTTTTATAATATAAGTATATAAGTTTGCTGGAATTTTTATGGATTTTTCTTAATGTTGGAAATAATTTTTTCGGAAGTGGAAGTATAGTTATGTGGAGGAGTTTTCCGACAAAATATTTATAACTCTAGTAATTTTAAGCCAAAATTAAAAATTCATTTTTTATTAGTCTTTTAATTAACTGAGGACAATATTTAAACAATAATTTTAAAAAATTTTGGGGTCTAAATTGGAAAAAACACTAAAATAGGGGTGGAAGTATAGTTATGTGGAGCACTGTATACCATAATTGGCAATAAAATAAGAACTTTTTTTAAGTTGTTTGAACTAAAATTAGAAAGAAAACGTGTATAATTAATTAAATAAATAAATTATTTTTAAGAATTTTAATTTTTATTTGAGTTACATATATTTTATTATGTAATTAGAGCAACGTATTCTTTAATATTTTAAAATTTAATTAAACAAAATTAAACAAAATTAAACAAAATTTTCCAAAATTAAAATATTCTTTTTTTTCTTTTTTCACAAAAATAATATATGAAAAATTAGATATTTAATTAAAAAAATTATTTTATATCTTTATTTAACGTAATTAATATGCCACTCCTTTATTACTTCATTCTTGATTTATTTAAAAATATTATTATTATTAAATTATTTATTTATATCAAAAATAAATACAAAAACCACCCACATACATACACAATCACAAAACACAAATTTTATTTTTATTAAAAAAATTATTATTTTTTGCACAAGAACTGTGCACCTGCTTCCATTTCCGTTTATTTTTAATTGAGAATATATTTTAGGAAAAAGAGAGGATTTAATTAGGAAAGAGTTTATAATTAAAAATACCGGATTTTCGTCAAACGAAGGAAATAAAAATATTTTTTTTATTTTTAAGGGTCATATATACTTTAAAAAATAATTTTTAAATGTAAATAAAAAAAAAAAGGAAATTAAAATAAAATATTAAAATGATGTTATTTTTGTAAAAATAAAGCAAAAAATATTAATTCTTGATTCAAATTAATATTATTCTGATAAATTCCACTCCATAACAGAGGTCGATCTGAATGCCGATTTCAACTTCAGATTTCCGAAAATTTAGGCTGATTTCCAAGTTCCAACTTCTGAGACATTTCCGATTTCCGACAGTTCCGATTCCGGCACCTTCGTCATTCCGATTGACCTCTGCTCCATAACGACACATTTAGATGTTGAAATTAAATTTAAAAAAAATTTTATTTTATCAAAATTTTATAAATAAAGGGTAATTAAATCCGTTTAAAAAATATCCTCAATTCTCATACACTTCTTTTTAACATTTTTTTAAATTTATTTCCTTAAATTAAAAAAATCTTTTATTTATTTAAAAGTTTCCCATGGAATCAAATTTTTAAATAAATAAAATAGGTAATTTTATATTTAATTTTGTAATTGTAAAACTTTTTTCAAAAATAACTTTTTTTAATTTTATAGGAAATTCTAAAAAATTAAAAAAAATTTTTTTTGAATTATATTATTCCAAAAAATTTTTTTCACTACAAACTATAAACAAACATCTATATATACCACATATACAATTATCAAACTTTTCCTTAATTTAGGTTTATTTGTATGAAAATTCTAATTCTGATTGTTAAAATAAAAATAAATTTTAATTTTTAATTATCATTTTAAGAAAAAAATTAATAGTTGCATTATTCTGATTGTTCTTGTAGTCGTCACTGCTCTATACTATAATTTTACATAAAATAAATAAAATATATAATTAGCCATTTATTTAAAATTATAGAAAGGAAATGTTTTTGATTGAAAATTTTGTTGATTTAAATATAGTGTATACCTTTACATTTAAAATTCCACTAAATCTCTAATAGAAGTCCTGGGCATTTTATTTTTCGATCGTCTTCTAAACGTTTATCAAAGTGAGCATTTAACTGGAAGGGGGTATTTCCACAAATGAATTTTAAAATTTAATAGCTTGTATTTCTCGTTTAAATTCCAAATCCTGATTATGAAAAGGAGGCCAAGAAAAGGCCATTCATTTAAAAATTTTATGGCGTTTATAAGTATTATTCACTATATATTTATTAGTTTTCCCCCAATCCAAATTTTTAAAAAACACGTTTTTTCGGAGGAAATATCGAAGTTTTTGGCTTTAAACCCAGTCGTGAATTTATTTATTTTATTAAAAAAAATAAATGAGCAGCAGCTGATAAATCTTTTAATTAATTCTATTTTTTGTTTAAACAATAATTTTTTTTATTATACAGTGCTCCACATAACTATACTTCCACTTTCGAAAAAATTATTTCCAACATTAGGAAAAATCCATAAAAATTCCAGCAAACTTATATACTTATATTATATCTATAGGTGGTCGAAAATATTTTTCAAAGAGGCTTACCCCTGTTTTACGTTGATTTTCGGGGTATCAGGATCTCGTCTTAGGATAAAGATATTGGCCTAGTTTCTTTTTATTTTTTTATAATATAAGTATATAAGTTTGCTGGAATTTTTATGGATTTTTCTTAATGTTGGAAATAATTTTTTCGGAAGTGGAAGTATAGTTATGTGGAGGAGTTTTCCGACAAAATATTTATAACTCTAGTAATTTTAAGCCAAAATTAAAAATTCATTTTTTATTAGTCTTTTAATTAACTGAGGACAATATTTAAACAATAATTTTAAAAAATTTTGGGGTCTAAATTGGAAAAAACACTAAAATAGGGGTGGAAGTATAGTTATGTGGAGCACTGTATACCATAATTGGCAATAAAATAAGAACTTTTTTTAAGTTGTTTGAACTAAAATTAGAAAGAAAACGTGTATAATTAATTAAATAAATAAATTATTTTTAAGAATTTTAATTTTTATTTGAGTTACATATATTTTATTATGTAATTAGAGCAACGTATTCTTTAATATTTTAAAATTTAATTAAACAAAATTAAACAAAATTAAACAAAATTTTCCAAAATTAAAATATTCTTTTTTTTCTTTTTTCACAAAAATAATATATGAAAAATTAGATATTTAATTAAAAAAATTATTTTATATCTTTATTTAACGTAATTAATATGCCACTCCTTTATTACTTCATTCTTGATTTATTTAAAAATATTATTATTATTAAATTATTTATTTATATCAAAAATAAATACAAAAACCACCCACATACATACACAATCACAAAACACAAATTTTATTTTTATTAAAAAAATTATTATTTTTTGCACAAGAACTGTGCACCTGCTTCCATTTCCGTTTATTTTTAATTGAGAATATATTTTAGGAAAAAGAGAGGATTTAATTAGGAAAGAGTTTATAATTAAAAATACCGGATTTTCGTCAAACGAAGGAAATAAAAATATTTTTTTTATTTTTAAGGGTCATATATACTTTAAAAAATAATTTTTAAATGTAAATAAAAAAAAAAAGGAAATTAAAATAAAATATTAAAATGATGTTATTTTTGTAAAAATAAAGCAAAAAATATTAATTCTTGATTCAAATTAATATTATTCTGATAAATTCCACTCCATAACAGAGGTCGATCTGAATGCCGATTTCAACTTCAGATTTCCGAAAATTTAGGCTGATTTCCAAGTTCCAACTTCTGAGACATTTCCGATTTCCGACAGTTCCGATTCCGGCACCTTCGTCATTCCGATTGACCTCTGCTCCATAACGACACATTTAGATGTTGAAATTAAATTTAAAAAAAATTTTATTTTATCAAAATTTTATAAATAAAGGGTAATTAAATCCGTTTAAAAAATATCCTCAATTCTCATACACTTCTTTTTAACATTTTTTTAAATTTATTTCCTTAAATTAAAAAAATCTTTTATTTATTTAAAAGTTTCCCATGGAATCAAATTTTTAAATAAATAAAATAGGTAATTTTATATTTAATTTTGTAATTGTAAAACTTTTTTCAAAAATAACTTTTTTTAATTTTATAGGAAATTCTAAAAAATTAAAAAAAATTTTTTTTGAATTATATTATTCCAAAAAATTTTTTTCACTACAAACTATAAACAAACATCTATATATACCACATATACAATTATCAAACTTTTCCTTAATTTAGGTTTATTTGTATGAAAATTCTAATTCTGATTGTTAAAATAAAAATAAATTTTAATTTTTAATTATCATTTTAAGAAAAAAATTAATAGTTGCATTATTCTGATTGTTCTTGTAGTCGTCACTGCTCTATACTATAATTTTACATAAAATAAATAAAATATATAATTAGCCATTTATTTAAAATTATAGAAAGGAAATGTTTTTGATTGAAAATTTTGTTGATTTAAATATAGTGTATACCTTTACATTTAAAATTCCACTAAATCTCTAATAGAAGTCCTGGGCATTTTATTTTTCGATCGTCTTCTAAACGTTTATCAAAGTGAGCATTTAACTGGAAGGGGGTATTTCCACAAATGAATTTTAAAATTTAATAGCTTGTATTTCTCGTTTAAATTCCAAATCCTGATTATGAAAAGGAGGCCAAGAAAAGGCCATTCATTTAAAAATTTTATGGCGTTTATAAGTATTATTCACTATATATTTATTAGTTTTCCCCCAATCCAAATTTTTAAAAAACACGTTTTTTCGGAGGAAATATCGAAGTTTTTGGCTTTAAACCCAGTCGTGAATTTATTTATTTTATTAAAAAAAATAAATGAGCAGCAGCTGATAAATCTTTTAATTAATTCTATTTTTTGTTTAAACAATAATTTTTTCTTTAAATTTTTTATGCAAAATTTTTGTAAAAAATTAAAAAAGACGTTTAAAATTAAAAAATCAAATACCTATTTTATTCAAGACTTTGTATAATTTATATGTATCTATATTTGTAACTATTTTTATTGTTATTTTTTGTATATATTTTTTGTAAAAATTTTTGCAAAAAATAAAAAAAAATTTTCTTATTCTTCCTCTATTTTTCTCATATATTTACGTTTGTTTAGTTTTTTTTCTCAGTCGAAAAAAAATGGAAGCGCGTCATTAATTTTCCTTTATAGTGAAGTTCTTTTTTGGCCCAGCTAAAATTTTGAATTTCTTTTTTGGGTTTTAATTTTTAGGTAATGCCTAAATAAATTTGATTTTGTATTTTTTCAAATCAAAACATAAATAAAAGGAATTTAATTAATTTATTTATTTTAATTTTAAAAAGTATAAAATTTCAATTTTAACAAAGTTTTGAATACAAAATAATTTTTTCATATTTTAAATATGATCTTGATCTCACTTTTATTTATGTACACCCTCTACATTTTTATACGAACTTTATTTTTTTAATTTGGCTGGGAAAACTTTTTTAATTAAATAAAAATTAATTCAAAAATCTAAACTTAATTTACTCTCAATAATTCCAATAATTTCGTTTTCTTTAAATGAACGCGAACATTTCTTTAAAAAAAGATTTTTTAATAAAATTACTTTTTGTAAATTATATATGTATGTATATTTTAGGTATTTTATAAATAAAATACTTAAAATAAATCAAAAAATTTTTTTAAATTTAATTATTATTTAGAAATATTATTTGGCTCTGATTTAAGAAATGCTCCCATATTAGAGGATATATTTTCCTAAAATAGTATAAGCATAAGTGTTTCACCGGAACCTGAATTTTGACCAGAACCGGATCCTATTTGAGTTCCGGATCCGAAGCCGGAACTTCCGAAGAAACTCTAATAGGCGTTGTCTCTATTTATACACCGTCCAGGCTATGTATAATCGAGGATAAGTTACGAAGGCCATATGTTAGGGTCTTTGGTATGTTAGAATTAGGGTTGCCAAAATGGACCGACTCGGACCGAAAGATCGAGTCATGCCTCGATGTTTGGCCCGAAAAAGTCTCGTACCGGCCCGACTCGATAAAGTTGGGCCCGAAAAAGACTCGTAACGGCCCGACTCGATAAAGTTAGGCCCGAAAGTGACTCGTACCGGCCCGACTCGATAAAAACAGGCCCGAAAAAAATTGTCTCGGAAAAAGTCGGCCCGACTCGAACAAGACTCGATAATATTTTTACCAGATTTGTGGACAAAAATGGGAGAAATCTGGCTCCTTGGCCTTCCAAAATTCGAAAAATTTTCGCCTGCGGCGCTGAAAAAGGAAGAAATTTGGTCCTTAGCCTTCCGAATATCTCAAAATTTTTGCCTGCGGCGCTGAAATGAAAAATTTTTAGCTCAATACTTTGCTTCACATCTCGAACTTACTGGCTTTAATCGATAAGCTGGACTTTAAAATACGCAGTCGTAATCTTCAGTCCACAAGTCAAAAACACACAATCTTACGCAATCCGCAGTCCACCATCCGGGATATAAGGTGTAATCTGGGAATATAAGGCGGTTTGAGAGATTAAGTCAAGGGCGTATCCAGGGGGTCCAAAATTCTCAAAATTTTCGCCTGCGGCGCTAAAAATAGAAGAAATCTGGTTTCCTGACTTTCCAGTAAGCCCTTATCTAAATACGAATAGACCAATCATGGTACACTGGGATTTTATTAAGGGATTTGGTGATTAACGCACAATATGATTAACGCGATCCTGATCCCCTTAATCATCTGATCTCCTTTAATAAAACCAAATCTAGCAATATCTCACACCAATCCTCCGATAATTTAAATCACCTTAATCCCTCAAATCCACTGATATCCATTTAAATTCTCTTCAGCCCTTCCTTTACCCTCCAGATTCATCGATATACCTTTTAATTCACAGATATCCCTCCAAATCCACTAATTATTTTTAAATAAATCTTTTAAAAAAAGACTCGAAAATGTCTCGATGCCCGACTCGATAAAGTCAGGCCCGAAAGTGACTCGTTCCGGCCCGACTCGATAAAGTTAGGCCCGAAAAAGACTCGTATCGGCCCGACTCGATAAAGTAAGGCCCGAAAAAGACTCGTACCGGCCCGACTCGATAAAAACAAGCCCGAAAAAAATGCCTCGACCGTCGGCCCGACTCGAAAACGGCAACCCTAGTTAGAATACTTTATTACCTATTAATTCTGAAAATGTTTAGACTGGATCACCATAATTAGCTATATACACTTCAGTAACAATATAGTCATTGTTGGGTTAATCACAAATAAATTTTGGTAATTATTTATTTATTTATAAATACTATTTTTGGGTCGCATATACTTTGATTGGACGCTTAAACGCTCGTAAGACAATAAATGTCATGGGACGCATGTCCTAAACTCCAAATATTTAAATATATTATTAATAAAAGAAGCCTTTTCTACTAAAAAAATTTTTTTCAATTTATTTATTTGTACTATAAATTTATTAATCCCTTCCGAAGCCTAATAAAAGTTTCATTTTATTTCCTTTTTATTAAAAAATAAAATAAATAAATTTTCTAATGCTTCAAAGTCTTCAAATTTTGAAATTTAAATTTTTTTGTAATATTTTTATTAAATAATTCATTAAATAAAAAATAGAAGAAGACTTTATTTTGTTGCAAAAATAATTTTTTTACTCGTCATTAAATGTAGTTTTTAAACAAAAAGATGTTTTAAGGTTACAGACTGAATATTTATTTAAATTAGAGATAGGACCGAGACCTCTACCTAAAAAATGACCTTTAAAAAGGATAAAAAACCTCTAAAAATGACCTCTACCTCTAAAAATTCAGATTTCGATAATCGAAATTTTTAAACAAGTTAAGGTCTGTGTCCGAGCTCTAATTTTAAATTAAACTTTGTTGGCTATAAGTTTAGAAATTATAGCCTACAAAATTAAGCACAAACTAAATAAAAATTTAATTATTAAAATACAAAAAAAATATAAACCTTTTTTGTATTTAACTAATACAATTAAAAAATTTTTTTACAATTTTTTTTCAAGGCTTCAAATTTCCTGTTAAAACACACAAACCCTTATTTTTAACTTTCCAAACTTTTTTTTGAAACTTGTGAAAAAAAAGTGGGCGGTTCCTCTCCCCATCTTTTCAATTAATTTAATTTTGTGAGGAAAAATAAAAAATGGGCGGTCTTTTTATTTTTACTTTTTTTTTAATTTTAAGCTTTTCTTTTTATATATAAATACTTTACAATTTATTTTTCTTCAACATTTTTCTCTTTTTTTAATCCAAAATAATTTAAATAATTTTTAAAAGCTTTTTAATTTAAAGGAATATAGCTATCTATTTAACTATCAGGGATACATTCATTGCTAGCTAGTCCCCTCAATTTAGGATAAAATTTTTAAGGCTGGTTAGCCATTGAGAAACTCTCTTTTTAATTATCAATCCTAGTATTTAGAATAACTCGATAAATTAGGTAAAAGAATGTATCCTATGGAGAGGTTTTTTTAACCTTATGAAGAGATTTGAGTGTAGTAACTTTATTAATTAAGTTATCCGTTACTCGTTTTTATTCATTCTTGAGAAAATAAATTTTGCTTATTTTCTAATCCGAAAACATGACAATACTTTCATCTTCTTCTGATTTCCTCATTTTTTATTTTAATTCTCTATATTATTTTTTAAATAATTTTTAAATTATTTTTTTTTTCAAAAATAAATTAATATTTTTTAAATTAATTTTAGTTAAAACAAAAAAAATAAAATTCTTTTTTAAAGAAAAAATGTTCAATAAAATATTCATTTCCTCCTCCTCCCCCTCCCTTCCATTCTTAACAACAAAGTCAACCTCCTCCTCATTAAAATCAACAAAATTTTCCACATCATTTAAAAGACATTATTCATTTAGTTCAAAATTACGTTCCCTAATTTTACCTTTAATTGTTTTACTTGCTTGCATTTTATTTTCTGCTAGTGAAACAGTTGCAAATGACGATACTCCACAAATTATAGGAAATGCCCAATTCTTTAGACGAAATGCAAAATGGTCAAATCTTCCTTCTGGTGGAGGTTCTCTAGTTAGTGGAAGAGGAAACTTTCGTCCAGGATTTCATTCTTCATTGGATACTCAAGAAATATTGAGCGCTGAACCTCTTTTCTTATTAAAGGTGGGAAATTGAGTAAATTTTTTGTGTAAAAAAATTTGATAAAAATTAAAGGAAAAATATAAAAAATTTTTTTTAAGAACCTTAGGTAAATCTTTTGGTTCAGAAATTATTTCACGTTCACCTTACGTTCACAATTCTAATTTCCCCAATTCTTCCTCATTATTAAAAAATTTATTCAAATTTTTAAACAATTATAATTTACGTAACAAACTCCAAACCCTTTTTACTATAAAATACAAACTCTAACAATTAACTAAATAATTGCTGGCTATCCTAAATACAAGATTTATATGAGAAAATTTAATTAGCATGTATATAATATTTTTTGTATTAAATAAATATGCAATTTAATTAATAAAAAGTTATTTTTATATTTTCTATAAATTAAATTAATATTTAAATAAAAAAATATTTTTTAATTAAAAAAATTTTTTCAGAGGACGTATCAATTACCTGAAAGAAAAACTCCATTTGCTATGTTTGATCGTCCCTATTTTACTGATTTTGCAAGAAGGCGATAAAAAATAGAAATTACAAAAAAAAAAATAAAGGAAAAAGAAGATGACGAGAAATTAAAAAATATTTATATTTGTGTGTGTAACAGATCTCAAAAATATTTTAAAAATATATAAACATATATAAAATGTATTGTTAATTATTTAACAAAAAAATATATTTTTTTATTTTTTTGGGAAGAATTATTTTGAGAAAAAATTCTGTTTTTGTCAGATCATCAAAACATTTTTCGTCACTTTAAGATAATTTTTAGAAAAAATATTTTCTCAATACAATGTTGTAGTTAGTGTACGGGTAAAGCCCATTAACAGCTTATTGTTAGTATTAAAACTTAAGTAAAATGCCAATCTATGTGTTAGTGCTAGTGATCCTGCTTCAGATTTCTCTACTCTTTATGTACATGTAGTGACCAATTACGGTTAAGCTCGATAGAAGTTTGTTGCCGTTGTGCATGAAACGGGTCAAACAAGATTAGATCTCGAACAAACAGACTTTTTACAGAAATTATTAATTAAAAATGATAATTAAGTAAAGGTTGAATTTCGACACAGTCTGTGGTCGTGTTTTGTTTGGCTCTAATATTCCAAAACTTTGTTACTTCTACAATTCAATAACTCTCCACAAAAATTAGAAAACATAATACCTCTTCCTAAAATTTATCAAAAAAAGGATTTTCCTCTTTAGTGTGGATTAAGTTGACAATCAAAAATTTAAGCTAAAAAATATAAAGAATTTTGTACTTCTTTAGTTGCAATTTTTGTAAATAAAATATTTATTTGTTTTTGTACACAAATATATGCTATTTTGTTACTTTTATTTGTACAAAAATAAACAAAACTTTTTTTTATTTAATCCCAAAAACATTAATCTAAATAGGATAAAAAATAAATATTTATTTATTTAACAAAACTTTTTTAACCAAAACCAGAATTTACATATATTTATATTTAATTTATTTTCTCTTTTATATAGAAAACTCTCTACTAATATCTCACAAATAATCAACACAACTTTTTAATGTTTTATCTTTATTATTTTTTTATTAATTATTTAATAGTTAAAAACCAATATTTTTAAGGAATTGGATTTGAAAATATTTCGTGGTAGAAATATGCCGGCCGAGTTTTTCTTCTACATATTCTTAGATATTTTGAAGGAAATTCCACATGAAATACCAAAAGGAAATTCCAATAAAGATCGTTTTTCCATTCCAGAATTAATTTATAAAAATATAGAAAAATTATTTATTTAGAAAAATACACCTCCAATACTTTGTTTAAAATTATCCAATAATTTTGTTTGACCCGTTTTATGATTGTCTAAATTCAAACCAAGGGAGTCGGGTGCTAATTTAAATCAAAAGTTAGATTTTTATTCTTGATGATGATTTGATTGTTTTCTAATAAAATAGGCCGACGTTCGAGTCATTTTTTCGGGCCTCGTTTTTATCAAACCGGGCCTTTCGAGTTTTTAGGGCCGAACCGGGCAGGCAACCCTATTAATACGTAATAAATATTTTAATTTAATTATTTGTTCATTTTGTTTCAAACAAATAATTCATTTTTTCTTCTTATAATTTGTCTATAAATTTTTCATTGTTTTATTAATCTCTGATTATTAAAAAATTATATTATTTTCAATTAAAATAAATAAATAATTAAATTATTTTCAGAAAAATTTTGAAGTCAAAAATAGATTAAAGAATAAAGATTAAAATGTAAGAACAATTAATTTTAAAAATTGGAAAAAAATTTTGTTCTAAAGCACATAAATAATATTTAAATTATTTTTTAAGTGAGGTGTATTTATGCAAAGGATAGTTGGATTTTTAAATTTGTGAGAATTAATATTAAATTTGTAAAGTTATTTGGTCACTCAGACCTGATCCATTAAGTGAGAAAAGATATACCGCTTATCGAGGGCTTTCGAATGATAGAAGCTTTATTTGAATTGGATCAAACATCGAAAAGATCAAATTCGGCTGGCACTCAGTTTGCGGGCGTATAACCGATAAGTACTAGTTTTTTATTTATCTAAACAATTATTTAATTTTTATGGACAAAAAAATTTTTTTGAAAAATAAATTTTAAATTTATCTCAACTTCCCATTTTATTGAAAAAAAATTAAAAAAGGAGAAGAGAGATACACAAATACACTAAAAAATTACGGAATTTAGGTCATATGTATATTTGTAAAAAAATATTTTCTGTGTTTAGCTCTCCAAACTAGTAAATTAGCTGAGCGGTAAAATAATTAATTTATTTAATTTAAAATATATTTGTTTGTTTTTAATGTTATTTTTACAAACAAATTGATTTCTACTAATTTAAAAATAAATTATTTTTTAAAAACTAAAATAAATTTTTTTGTGACTTTTTATTTTTCAAAATTTTAATTTTAAATATTTTTAGCTATTATATATTTATTTTCTATTTAATTTTCATAAATTTCAATTTTATTATCAATTTCACTTATTTGCTCTTAGATCTCATTATTTTCACCTTTAATTCTTTTTCAATCTCAAATAAACTTAAATATATTTATATGTACCTATTCATTTTTATTTTATTAATAAACAAATACCGTACACTGTGTTACAAAAGTATACGCGCACCTAATTTTTCGAGTTTTCTGTCATTAATATTTATGTCAATATCTTCTAGATTTTTTATAATATATAAATTAACTAAACAAGAAGATTTATAGACAATTTACCGAAAAAATTCAGAAATTTATTTTTATTTTTAATTTTTTTCCAAAATAGGGTGTTACATAAGTATACGCGCACTTATTTAACTAAAGATTTTCGACATTAGGGATGGTTCGAAAAATCCACAAAAATTCCAGTGAACATATCAAGTGTTATCCAAAGTAAATTCAAAAGAAATGAAGTTCCAGTCAAGTTCCATCATCGAGATTTAAAAACCCGAAAATCAACGTAAAACCGGGGTAAACGTCTTTAAAAAATATTTTCGACCCCTTATAGGATGTATTAAATTTTTATTTTATACTTTTCTTAAAGCCCATTAAATTTGCTATAATATATCTGATATTCATTTTTCGTAAAAAATCTTTCATTGAGTTGTAAAGCATTGAAATTTTGAAGTAATAAATATGGGGGTAAATTCAATGATTTTTAGGTTTAGCGAATTTAACACTGATTATCTCGAATGTCAATTTTTTGTGTATAATACTTTTAAAAATTTCTTGAAGCAAATTTAATGGGCTTTAAGAAAAGTATAAAATAAAAATTTAATACATCCTATAAGGGGTCGAAAATATTTTTTAAAGACGTTTACCCCGGTTTTACGTTGATTTTCGGGTTTTTAAATCTCGATGATGGAACTTGACTGGAACTTCATTTCTTTTGAATTTACTTTGTATAACACTTGATATGTTCACTGGAATTTTTGTGGATTTTTCGAACCATCCCTAATGTCGAAAATCTTTAGTTAAATAAGTGCGCGTATACTTATGTAACACCCTATTTTGGAAAAAAATTAAAAATAAAAATAAATTTCTGAATTTTTTCGGTAAATTGTCTATAAATCTTCTTGTTTAGTTAATTTATATATTATAAAAAATCTAGAAGATATTGACATAAATATTAATGACAGAAAACTCGAAAAATTAGGTGCGCGTATACTTTTGTAACACAGTGTATTTCCTCCTCTAACATAACCCCCTTTCTAGAGGTCGATCGAAAAAAATAAATAAAAATAGAAATTTTAGAGGGAATACGGTATACTAAAACTAATAACCAAAATACTCTAGCTTATTTTGCAATTTCTTAATTAAATCAACAGTTCACTAATTAGGTATATATTTTCGTGGTTCGAGCAGGGTGTGGTCAAATAAGCAATAAATTAAATTTTAGCCTTAGGCTGTCCACTCCTTCCTTTACGCAATTTTTTAGGTTGTCCTTGAGCTTTTAGATTGTTTTTATTTTTTGATAAAATAAATTTTTTATATATTTTTGTTTTCAATATTTACCTTTTTCCTTAAAAAACAATTAAAAACTCAATTGACAGCGCTAATTGGATATTAAAAATTAAAAGGAGAAAAATAGAAATATTTTGAGAAAATTAATTAATTTAAATATACCATGTATATTTAAATTTAATTAGCAATAAAATAATTGATATTTTTTATACTTGATATTTTTAGATAAAAGAATTATTTTTATTTAATTAAATATATACCTATTTATATTTTACATATAATTAAATATATACCTAATTTTATTTTTGAACTTGTATCTAAAAATAATTTTTCTTTTCTATTTTTATTTTCTAATATAATAATTTAATTTTAATTTAAATTAAATTTATTTCAAAAATTACGTAAATAATTTTTATGTTAAAATTTACAAAGTAAATTTAATTTTTCCATATTTAGATGGCTAATAATAACCAAGAAATTAACAATGACATCCCTCCACCTCCAAACTTAAATGATGAAAATGGTTCATCAATAGGTAGAAGTATATCTTCAACTGGTAGTAGTGGATTTGCTGAAGAAAGTATTTCTGGAGATAATCAAAGAGGGAGGGAAGGGGATGAGGGAGATGTTGAAGAGGAGGAAAGGGAAAGGGAAAGAGCTGCTTCTGTAGCAGATAAATCTGTTTTACGTATTGGAATTGGATTGTTTGGTGTTCAATCTGGTGTGGAATTGGCATCTTCCCCTGTTGATAGATTGTTCGTTTATTTAATTAATAGAGGGTGGAGATACATAAAAGTAAATAACATTAAATAACAATAATATTCCAAGATTCCAAAAAATGAAATTCACTCATATGAAATAGTATTCGAAATTTTTTATAAGGATTCTTTACCTCACTTCCTTCAATTTTTCTATAAATATTTCCATACCATATCAACCTTTCATAATTTGCTTAATCTCACTGATTTTTATCAATGATGATATTTTATGATGAAATCCTAGGGGTATTTTTATTATGTGAATAAAGGTAGGGAATAGTCAAGATTTTTTAAATGGATCCTCCAAATTTCTACATATTCATTTTTTAAATTATTTAAATAATTATTCCCATTTAAAGACTTGCACGTATTTTTCGTTATATTGGAGGGTGGATAGCTCAAAAACGACATTTATTAGTTATTTCACTCCTTATTTTAACTTTTATCTGTTCATCAAGTATCCCTTTCACTCCTCAACAGGATGACCTTAAAAGTGGTTATACACCTTTAGGAGCAAGATCGAGAGAAGAATTGGCGAGATATGAACAATTCTTTAGACCAGAACTTGGAAAAACATTAATAGCTGAGGAGCCTATTACTTTGGTATTAATAAAATATTCTATCCAGACAGCTCTCGTTAGTAGCGACTCGAAATAATTTTTGTAAAATAGCAGAGGTTTTATTGGGACAGATAGTTTATTATTCTTGATTCACAATTTAGTATGAAATACCCAAATTAAATTTCGAAACTTCGATTTTCGCTAATGAATTCTTTAGCTAATTTAATCATAACTCTTTTATTTTAGTTAAACTAATTTTAGTTAGTTTTCATCATCGCTAGAGATAATGGAAGCCTTTTACGTGATTCCTTAATGGAACAAACAGTACAATTATTAGATACATTAGCTAATGATTTTCCGCTTGGTGGACGTCCATTTAATCAATTTTGTACTCATTTTTGCCAAATGAATGAACCTATTAGACAATTTTCTGTAAATTTAATTTTTTATTTTAATTAAAAAGTGCGATATTTTTAACTTAAAGTCATTCCGGCTATCATGCCCTTTAATTAAAATAACCATCATTATAATGCCTAGTGTTGGCATGTTTAACTGAGGGCCCATTACTAGGGCGTATTCTTGTTTATCCCTTTACAAGTATTAGGCCCCTGATGACAGAAGATCAGGAGTCTATTGTAATTACTAATATTTACTTATAGTGATCCTTGGAATTTTTTAAAAAGAATCCTTAGTACAATGTTCCATTTTATATGTTGTAATAATTACATTAAATTTTAACAATAAAATAATAATTAATTATAAATATTTTTGTTTTTTTCTGTAGAATGGACTTTCAGTACGTAAACGTCATTTAGAAGCATTAAAGGATGGTGGTGGAGAAATAAAAGATGGGATTTATTTAAATCTTTCATTTCCATTTATGTCCCTTTTTGGTCACCAAGTCGATTTAAGTCCACATTTTTTTGGTGCTGAAATTGATAAAAATGAAGGAGAATTAAAATATCTTCGTTTGGCTCTTTTACAATTTAAAGCAGATAAACCAGAAAACGTTAATTCTTTTGATGTACTTAGCTGGGAAAGGAAAATTGTTAATTATTTACATAGGTATTTTTAAAAAGAAAATATTTTTTAATTTAAATTTTTATTTGAATATTAACCTAAAAATTAAAAAAAGGAAAAATGTGTGGTTTAAAAAGCATTTTTTCTAAATACAGTCGAAATAGCACAGTTTAATACAAATTCAGTTTAGTTTATATTTTTTAACTTTAATTGGCTACTGATTGTGTGTAGATGCCTAAGTGATACATACACATGAACACAACTAATTTTAGTGCATGATTTTTTCATTAATAAGAGTGTACACTGTAGCAAAATATTTCACCTTCAAAAGTTCAAAAAATATTATTTCTAAGAATTGTATTAAAAACAAGAAAACGAGGTTCATAGTTTGACGGGATTAGACATAAATGCCAAAACTTTTTTTTAATTATTTTATCATAAATTTTTCTATTTAAATAAAAAATTAATTTTAGTGAATATAAAGGTGATTTACGACCTTTAGTTTTCTCGATGGGGTTTGTAGCTGATGAAGTTGTCAGAACAGGAATGACACTTTTCCCTTTTCTTTCTGTTGGTTTTGTTATTATGTGTGGATTTTCAATTGGAACTGTTGCTTTAAGTGGACTTCATTTTAGACAATTTTCTCGTCAAAAGGTGCTCAAAAATAAATAAATTATTTAATTCCATTCTTTTAAAGGTAATAATGGCAGTAATTGCTTGTTGTTGTCCATTATTTGCTTGTGCTACTGCTTTAGGCCTGTTAGTATTTTTAAAATTACTTACGAATCTTTGTTGATTAGGGTGTTTACTTTAAGGACTGAGGACAGACTTAGTAACAGGGGTGTGCCTCGTCCCACAAAATACGAGATACGAGATTCTCAAAAAAAAATACAAGAACGAGATAAAACAAGATACAAGATCTCTAAAAAACACAAGATTTCACGAGATACGTTATACGTGACTAAACCCACCCCTGCCTAGTAACCAGAATCTCAGGGTTGCCGTGTTTAAATCAAATAGAATTTTTTTAATCTTTCGAGTCGACCCATTATAACAACTTTAATCTTGGTAAATTATATTAAAGGAAATGATTTTATGACACTAAAGTTTGAGGGAGAATTCTTGATAAATATTAAATATTTTTTTTAAATAATTTAATTAAAATTTAATTTAAAAAGATTATTTTGGTTTGGTGTACGTTTTGGAACAATTTTGTGTGTTTCCCCATTCCTTGTTTTGGCTATTGGGGTAGATGATGCTTTTTTAATGTTGCAAAGTTGGCAAAGAATATGTTCTTTAGCAGAACAATTAAATGAGGAAGAAAAAGAAGAAAATAATAATTTAATAGAATTGGAAGAAAAATTAGAAAAAATAATTTGTAAAAGGTTGGGACAAATGTTGGAGGATGTTGGGCCTTCTGTTACAATTACTTCTGCTACTAATTTTTTAGCTTTCTGTGTTGGGATATTTACGCCGACACCAGAAATACAACTTTTTTGTGCTGGAAATGCTTCGGCTATTTTTGTTGATTATATTTATCAAGTAAATATTAGAGAATTTAAATTTTAAAGAAAATAATTTTTTATTCCTCTGTTTTGGGCTGCGCTTGGATTCGTCCCCCTTGGATTCGTGCCTCTGGACAAAAACTTTGGATTCGTCCCCCTAAGTTAATAATCAATCTTTTGTGCTTTTTCCCGCTATGTATTAGCTTTTTCTTTATATCTTTAGAGATTAAATGATTCAAAAAGCTAATCTGAAATTTATCGGTTTCAGTATTTGCCGATTCAGTATACGTGGAAAAGGGAAAGTATAATAAAATACCCTAAAAATTAAAATTTTTGGAAAGGATTACTCATTAAATCTAATAAACGTTTTAACTTAATTTCAAAATTATTGTTTTTATTTTAGTTATTCTTATTCACTCCATTTTTGGCAATTTCTGCAAAATGGGAAATGAAAGAAAATGCTAAAAAGCGTTGTCGACATACTTTGCCAGTCCAAAGACGTTTTTTCTTAAAAATTAGTCAAAAACTTGCACAATTCTTACGGGCATATTGTCGCTGGATTTCTAGTGGATTTACTGCTACTTTAGTTGCTACAACGCTTTTAATATTTTGGGGACTTTCGGCAAAATGGGCTTCTAGAGCAATACCTAATATAACACCGAGAAAATTATTTTTGGCTGATTCTCCACTCAATGAGGCAAGAAAAGGAACTTTTTTCCTAACTAAAATATTTTTTATCCTGGGGTTAAGTGAAAAAATTTAAATTAAAACAGTTGATTAGTTATGCTATTAATAGTTTATTTAGTTATCTTCAGGATATCCTTGAAATACCTTAAAAATTAAATTTAAAGGAAATTCAAATAAAAAAATCTAATAATTTTCATTCTTCAAAAGTGTGCAGATAATAGCTTTAAAAGACGAATATATTATGCCCAGTTACATGCCTGTCTCAATATTTATTGAGAAAGTTGGAGATTTACGAAATCATTCAAAAATGGAGAGAATTCAATCTTTAATTGAAACATTTGAAAAAGAGCCGAATAATATGGGGGCTCCTTTTACTCATTTTTGGCTAAGAGATTATGAAAGATATTTGGCTAGTGAAATAGCTGAGGAAGAAAATGATGAAGAAATTGAAGAAAATAATCAAACAAAAAATCAAACTTCAAAACAGCCTTCTTTTAGACATTCACAAATGTCTTCATTTCTAGGATGGCCAGAATATCGGCATTGGAATGGATTTTTACGTTTTAATAAAAATGGGCATTTGGAAAGTTTTTTTGTAATTACAGCCTTTCACGGGCCTGCTTTAGTTGAATGGAATAGTCGAGCTAATTTACTTGGGAGATGGAGACAAATAGTTGATAATTATACGGATATTGGAGCTTTTGTTTGGGTAGAAGAATCACAGTTTTTAGATCAGATTGAGACGTTAGTGCCGGCTACTGTACAATCCTCTATTGCTACTTTGTAAGTATTGACAATTTTATTTTTATATATCACCAAAATTAGGAACCCCTCGATTTAAGATCACAGTTTTTAGATCAAACTTAAATTAAGTGGGAAAAAATTTTTTAAGTTAGTTGACCACTATGTGGGGAAATTGCTCACAACCTAGTATAATAAACGAATATTGCAAGCCCAAGGGGTAGTATCTAAAAATGAAAAAAAGTATTCTCTTCCCTCGGAATTATGGAGGGAAGAAAAATATGAATCCTATATTAGCCTGACTTTAAATTAATTTGTAAGTGGGAAAAATCGCAGCTCTTTAACTTGTTAGTGTTACTTCTTTATACATTACCATAAAAATTACCAAAAATTCTTTTAATTTATTTTAAACAATAAGGCTTTGTATGTCGATTGTATGCTCTGTTTTTATGTCAAATATATTCACTGTTGCAATTGCCACAATATGTATTGTATCAATTTGCTTGGGAGCATTTGGATTATTAGTTTTGTGGGGAATTGATTTAGATCCTATTTCAATGGCCACAACAATGTAAAAATAATTTTTAAAGAAAAATTTGATAAAAAATATTTAATTAGAATGTCAATCGGGTTTTCTGTTGACTTCCCCGCCCATGTTACTTATCATTACTATAGATGTTCTAAATTTGATGATGGTCGAATGCTAAGTCCAGAACAAAGAGGTTCTCAAATAAAAAAGGAAAATAATTTTTAAATTTATTTTTTAAAGTTCATGCTTCATTATTAGCTATAGGATTCCCACTTTTGCAATGTGGAATGAGTACAATACTTTTTGTACTTTGTCTACTTTTTGTAGACACTTATATGAGTGAAGTAAGCTTCTCCCTCTTTAAATTTTCAAAAAAAATTTTTTAAAGGTTTTTGTCAAGTCAATGTTCCTCGTTGTCTCTTTAGGTTTAATTCACGGTTTATTTGTTGTCCCTTCTATGCTATGTGCTCTCTCAAATATTAATTTATTGTTAGAGACAATCAAAAAGGTTAAAGGGAAAAATTTAAAAAAATTTTAAATTAAAATTTTTAGCAAATTTTCTCTCCATCCAATCACCGCCCATTCTCTGCTAATGCCAAAAGAAAAAATTCAATAAATAGTTATAAATTACAAAGAAAATCAAGCAGTAAATTGGTAATATCGGTTGTGGGGCCTGGTTAAATTTTTTAAATTATTAAAAAAGGAATATTTTTTAATTTTTTTGTTTTAAATCTCATTCAAAATTAATTTAAATAATTTTTTAATAAAGAATAAAAATTTAATTTAAAAGCTTTACCAAGACACAAAAGGAATATTTTAAATGTGAAATGAGAGAATAAATGTGTGCTGGTTATTTTAGAGGGGGGTTTTCTTAATTCAGATAGTTTTTATTTAGTTAACTTTTCTTTCCTTTTGTTCCATTCGGAATTATATTTAATTACAGAATCCTAAAGAAAAATATCCAGCACTAAAAGTTAATTTACAACCATAGAATTGTCTAAAATAGGTGTATATCTGTTAAAAAAATTAATGTATAATTTTACAATTTAAATTTCAAAATTTACTCCCCTTCATAAACCATTCTTTTTTTTAAATAAATTTCAAAAATTACTATCATCACATAATTTTAAAAGTTTAAACACCTTTCTAACCGCGTGGCAAATGATCAACGGGTGTATCAAAACGAAATTCAGCTGGGAATAATTCTGCTGCTTTTGGCAATAAAAGGCGATAAGTTTGCCTAATTGTATCTTCAGCAACACCGGCAATTTCTCCAATTTCTAAAAATAATTTATTCAAAATTTATTCAAAAAATCTCAAAAATAAATGAAACAAACCTTTAGCTGTTCGTTTTTCAGCACTAGCTTGTGAAGCCATATAAATAGCGGCAGCAGCAATTGAAATTGGACTTCGACTAAAGAGAGAATTTTATTTTTTAAAAATTATTTTTAAAAAATTCCTACCCGGCAACCAAATCTAATTCTACAGCCTTTTTAGCAACTCTTGTAGCCGCTACTTGAACAGGATATGGCAAACTTAAATTTCCACAGAAACGTGACTAAAAATGAAAATATATTTATTTAAAAATAAAACAAAAAACCATAAAATCAGCACTCGTAATTAAATCCAAATTTGTTTCAAGTGTTTTGGTAATTAACCGGAAACAACGACCAATTTCTTTTTTTGAAACTTTTGAGACGGCACAAATTTCTTCAAAAAATTTTTAAAAAATCAAGAGAATTAATAAAAGTAGTTAACCTTTAAATGTACGCGGCACTCCTTCTTCGCGACAAGCAATGTATAAACAAGCCTATAAAAATGGAATTTTATGGAAATTTGTGAATCAAACCGCAGCCTGGGCCTCGTTGCTTTTTCCACGCAATGCTTTAGACTCAAGAACTTCCTTGAAACGTTTAGCAGCTCTATCTTGAATACTTCTTGGCAAACTAATTTTTTCACTCATTTCTCTTATCAACATTAATGCTTGAGTCATCTGACGATCAGAAGAACTAATTAATTTTCGTTGTGCATTTGCCAAACTTTAAATAGAAAATAATTATTAATAAAAATTATTATTATTATACGCTCTATCGCCTTCTGAACCAAAAGCAACTGCAATACTAGTTGAAAGATTAGCACCAGAAAGCAATGGATTGTCTGGAGCACCAACACGAGACTAAAAATTATTATTTCTGCTTGGGCATTTATTTATTTCTATTAAATATTTAGTTAGGGAAAACGAAAAATGCCCCCACGCGGGATTGAACCGCGGACCTTCAGTTTACGAGACTGACGCTCTACCACTGAGCTATAGAGGCACGATTTAAACACCTTAAATGAAGTAGTTACTTATTTAACTACACGAAAAAATCATTAAAACACCCCCTAAATGATCATAATAGAAGCTAACCGGATCATTGCCAGAACGTTCATCGCTGAAAGATCGCCATTCAGTACCAACATCAATTAATCTAAAAAGTAATCATTTAAAATATAAATTTAGAAAAACCTTTCTCCCACAACCAATCCACATTGAGTGCAAATTAAATCACCTGCCCTATGGTCCTCAACCAAACGAGCATTTGGGTGCGCTGGACATCCGACTTCAGACATTTTCAAGTAATTATCGAAATAATTTAATTATTATAAAATAATCTCATGAGAAACAAATATTTAAAGATTTTTAAAATCTCTAACGAAAAAATATAAAAGAAAAATAAAATATTTAAACTATGTATTAATAAAATAATGTGGGACAAAATAAAAAATTATTCCTTTGTAGATTTTGTTGAAGAATCATCTCCAGGTTCAACAAGAGGTACTTTGCTTAAATAAAAAATTTTTTTCAAAAATAACAAAATTTAAATAAACCTCCTCTCCTGATATCTTTTAATCCTTTCTGCCTCCTTCCTTTCTTTGATTTCTTGAAGCAAAAGATTATGGTCTTTTGCAGACGTCTTAAATTTATTTAATTATAACTAAATTTATTAAAATAAGCAAAACCTTTCTCTTTTCGTCTAATAATGCATCTGACTTTTGTTTTACATTTTCTCTCATCTTATGGATTACTTGAACCATTTCCTCAAAGATAATTATTAGAAAAGTTAAAACTAGAAAATACTTCAGCTTTAGCTGTACGAAATCCCCAAATATTATAGCATGCAGCACGAACGTGTCTATCTTCACCAGCTGTTAATGAATCGAGTAAAGAGCCAATGCCAAATGTAACTTCATCAAATGTAGCTCCATCTAATCCTCCACTAAAAAATAAATATTTAATTTTTAGACAAAATTGGCAACAAAGGCAAACAAAATAGACAAAAGACAAATAGACAAAATAGATAAATTAGACAAGACAAAATTGACTTTTTAATTAAATTTAAGTACAAAAACTAACCGAACATCTCTAATAAAAGCTTGATGCTCTTTGTCATTAACATAATAATCCCTTGGAGGAAATAGAGCAGCAGCAACACAACTAACAATAAATATAAATTATTCATAAATTTTAAGATTATATACCGTCCTTCGAAATTTAACAAGTTAAATGTAGTAGCAGCGTCCTCCTAAAAACAAAATTTGTTTTAAAATTTATCCTGGTCCTTAGAAAAATTATATTCGGTTACACAATATCTTTGAAGATAGTTCTGTAATTTTATGACATAATGGATATATTATTATATTTATGGGAGAAAGACAAACAGCGAGGTAAACATATTAATTGCCAAGAATTCAAAAAACTGGCAAATGAATAAAAAGGAGTAAAGAAACTACGAGGACCGAAATTTCAAAACAAATTTAAAAAATCTAAAAAAACCAACAGAGTCCAGAATTTCAAATCCAATCCGCGCTTTAGTAATTGCTGGTCCAACATTTCTCCTAACAATGTCAATGTCGGATTTATTTCCTGCTCCAATTAAAAGGATATCCAACTAAAGATAATTATTTCTATTAAAAAAAAGAATAACCAAACCTTTGGTTGTAACATAAAAAATAATTCTAAAGATTCTGGTGTTATATCTGAAGGAGATAAAACACGCCAAGAAAGCGTTGTTTTAGGAAAAACTGCTATAGGGCCAAAAAGAAAGGATTGATCGACTAAACGAAAACCAACAGAACTGACAGTAGCTATAGAAGTCTGAGAAAGAAAATTATTAATTTGAAAAAAATATTTAAAGAAAACCAATTGTTGAGCCTCCATATCTTTTGAAATAAGATTAACTCGAGAAGAGGCGCCAACATCACCATCACCAAAACGTCCAAGCTCGAAATGGAATCTAAAATGTTTAAAATATTTTATTTATTAGGACTGCTGTGAAAAAGGTTGAGGGTCTATAAATTGGTTGGACTAATTTTGTAAAGTATATTCTAGCCTCTGAGCCATTTTCAATTATTTATTCTGTAAACAATTAACCAAATCCTCAAGGTCCGAAAAATTAACTTTCCAAAAGGTATTCGAATGGGCTAAAAAATAATTAAAATTTAAATAAAACTAACTCATCCTTGTTATTCTTTACATCATCCATATCCTTTTCCCATTTCCCGTAAGTAGCATAAAATCTCAACAGTCTCCTATTTCTCAAAATCAATGATGAAATCTTTTGTAGGCGCATTTCTTACTTGAACTAAATCTAAAAAATTTGAAAAAAAAACAAATTAAATATCGAAGCAACTTTAGCTATAGAATAAAAAATACAATTTTATTCAAAAAATTTATTGTTCAAATAAAAATATGGCAAATCTAAAAAATATATTTTTATAAAAATAACTACAAATTTTTAATTAAAAAAATATGAATTTAGTACAAATATGTAAGGAAATTATTTAGTGCTGACATGAGTAAACATTTAAGTTCTGGACATTAAATTCTAAAAATTTTCTCATTAGGAGCTTGCTCCATCAGTAGAATTTTAACAGATAAAACGAATAATCATTGCCAGCAATGAAATCTAGTTGACAAAATAAAGGCACAGATTTAAGAGTAAATGTTTCGTTAAAAATGCCAAAAAAAATAAATTTTACAAATTAATTACAATTTAATTCAAATATAATTAAAATAGGGTTGTCACACGTCCCCGTCCACCTGTGAGTAAACGGATCACTATTTACCCCTTTAAACTCCACTTTTTTCCTCCTTAAGGTGACAACCCTAATTTAAAGTTTGCTTACTAAAATTCTTTTTTCTAGTTCAAGTATTAAAATCAAATTAACCTTTAATTTGTTGTGAAAATATTTCCTTTTCATTTTCTTTTACACATTTTTGCCTTCGCTCTTCCTCCTCTTCTTCCCGTTCTAATTGTTTAAGTCTTTCAGCCAAACATTCATTAAAATGTTTGTCATGTTCAGGGGAAATAACATCTAATACTTCCTTTGCATTTTGAAAATAACGCGTATGCAGAGCAATATTGTGATAATCACCTTTAAATATTTTAATTACAGGTTAAAAATATTATTACTTTAATTTTGTAAAAATTATCAGTAAAATTTCGTCTTAAAAATATTTTTCAAAAAAATTTTTTATTAGACCGTTCATGCAATCAGAATGTGATGAACATATTCGCCATCCTTTCATTGTAAGTTCAAGAGTGTATGGCTGATCTTTGAGTCATAAAAATATGAAAGGTTTTAAGCATAACAAAAAACCTTTGTATGTTTTTATATTTACAAAAATAAGGTCAGCAGTCCGAGGAAGAATTTCAGAGACAGAAATTTGCTTAACCTAAATTAAAAAATAATTAGAAAAACAATTTTTAAAAAATAAACATGTGTAGCCAATTCATGAACAGCAGCTAAAGCCTCCAATTCTAAAGATCCATGCATTGAAGCAATACGGCGTTGACCACGTTCCACCTCCAAATGAAGTTGTCGATTAAGAGTAGCAATATCTTCAAGTAAAATTGGAGAACTAAAAAATGATTTTCTTTTTTTGATAAAATTTTAAAAAACCCAATGCTTCGACACTGTCGGATTTTTTGAGACAAAGTTCCCTCTGAAGAAAGGGAATCGCCAAACGTCGTAAGATTGAGAGGCGCCCCAGTAGTTGCCGGACTATGCGCTTGACTGCGACTTGATTGGTATATTTTGGCAGCTGATTGCCATCGCTTAAATTGGAAAATTTTGATTAAAATTTTATAAAAATTACAAAAATAAAATAATTCAGTTTTAACATAACAGCTAAAACTAATAATTGTAATAATTTTAATCAATTTTAAGCTAGTAATAAACATAGAAAATTTACATGTGAATCTTGTTGGCGATATAATGGCGAAACACCCAAAGAGTCAGCCAAATAATTCGCTTCTGAGCCAGAAGTAGCTGGCGTACGTGGCGGTTGAATAAGCTGTTGTGGATTTTCGGAAGAGCCAAGCAATTGAGAATTGGCTGAACAAATACATGAAGTATTTCCAATATTAGTAGAATTCATTAAAATAATTAATTTTTAAATATGTAACTAAATAAATGTCACGAATTTATAAAAAAAATCAACATTTTAATTTTTTTATAGGCGCGGATCCGCGCCGAATAGGTTTATAAAATTTTTTTATAGGCGCGGATCCGCGCCGAATAGGCGCGGATCCGCGCCTATTCGGCCGCGCCTATTAGTCCCGCTCCGAAATATCCATATTTTGCCAAATCCATATTTTGCCAGTAACTAAAATCCACATTTCGCCAACATACCATATTTTGGAACTGGTTTCCGGTCCTAATTTCAAAAAACCGGTTATCGACTCTGAATTTTTGTTAAATATCGGTTATTTGGACCTCTAAATATAAATTCGTCAGGAGTACTGGATTTTTTAAAGGATTTGGTGGATCTTTAAAAATCATTTGGACAAAACAATCTGTCATTTTTTATTTTGCCTTTAGTTCTTTATTTGTAAAATTATCTTATTACAGTACTATAAAAGGCATGCCAGCTCCTATTAACCAACCATCTTCATACAAACTCACGCTTGGCTCGTCTATTCTAGCTTCTTGTTGTAATCCCTCCGGCAGGTAATATACAATTTGCCACTTTTTATTTTGCTTCAAATGTTTTCTTTTTAGTTTGCTCCAGATGGAATCCGATGAAAGCGCGCAACGTCGGGTTAAGGGCCGTAGCTTAGTCGCTTTCGCAAAAATGCGCAATATCGAGATAGAAAAGGACTACACAGAAATCTCAGCCAACGAGCGTCATTTTGTGCGTTTCTTCGAGGCCGACAACATGAATGTAAGAAGAATTTCTCTAAATCGCTAATTTCATAATCGAATGAATTTTTTTGTTTTCAGCGCAGCCAATACGATAACGTTCCACTATATGACAAGGATGCTGTTCGTCTGTTGCCCAGTTCCGGTGTAAGCGATTTTGTGCATGCCAGTAAAGTGATCACATCTGGCGGAGAGGGAGGTTACTACATCATCGCCCAAACACCGCTGGTCAATCCATCAAAGCCTCGTATCGATACTCAATTCAATTGGTAGATTAAGGACATAAAACATAACCTTTTCTCTTTTATCAGGTTGCGCATGTTGTGGGAGTTCAATGTGTACGTTGCTGTTTGCCTCGTCAACCTTGGTCACGAAAGCGAATGCGACTACTACTTCAACAGGAGCAGAGGCGAGACATATAAAGTGAGGATTTAAATTTAATTATTCTAAGTACTTTTGTTCGGTTTTGTTCTTCAATTCTGCAAAAACTTTATTTTTAAAGGTCAACAACTTCGAAATCACAACCTTGGATGTTGGCACAGATGTCAACTGGTGTTGGACGTATTATCGCCTGAAAATATCACGCAAGGAGGGAAAGAAACGTTATGAACGTGTCATCCAGCTTGTAGTGTGTCGAAACTGGACGGTGTGTTTATTTTAGTTTTGAGTGGCCGATAAACCTGTAGTTAACCCTTAATTTTCTAGGATGACCCACGGTTCAGTCCAATGAACTACAAGGACTTGTCTGATCTTCTACACTTTGTTTGGTCGCTCGAGAACGATTCAGCAAGTCAACGACGAGCTCAACATGGGTCAGTTGGTGAACGATCGGTGTTGCATCCAACTTTGGTGCACAGTAGAGCTGGTATGAATCGAGCTGGGACTTATGTAGCTGCTTCTATTTTTGGCCGTCGAATGTCTGGTAAACATACTCGAACGCTAAGGTCCGGAAAGTTTAGTAAAGATGATCCATTTGTTTTATTTTTAGCCTGAACCGAGTTGTGAAGGTCTGCAAAAGTCTGAGAAGTACTCGTTACGATATTCTGAATCGCCGTTCGCAGTTTCTTCTTCTCCTTGAAACTATTCTTGAGCTGGCTGTCCGCAGTGGGACTGTAAACGAAAAGGATGTTAGTCGTGCCCGTGATGTTCTCCGACGGTGAATCTTTTTCGTTTTACATAAAAATTGAAAAAAATTTCGTTTTTAGTGTCCGTGATGAGATTGGTAAGACACGAGCAAAAGCAAAAGGAGGCTCATCACGGTAAGGATTGAGACTTGTTTATAAAACAATTTTTGATTTTTTAGTAGCCGTGGCTGAGCTGCTATGAGCATCGACAACATGCTAGGACGATACTTGTGTAAAGAAAGAGAAGAATTATTTTGATAGATCGAATCTAATATAAAATTAATCTAATATCATATTGTAATTATTTGTTTCTGTGTGTGACATATAATTGGTATTTTTATGTTGTGATAAATAAATACTTATCTAATGTAAATTTATTTCACAAAAATTAAGGTGGCACGAATTTTCGTCAACGGACTTTCCGTCAATGGACTTTCCGTCAACGACTTTTCGTCAATGAGTGGATGTTTTTTTAATTTTGAGAGAAATAGAAGATGATACATGTATGTAAAAGTGTATCAGATTGAAAATTAGACTTATTTGATAACTCTGAACAAAGTTATAAGCAATTGTGTCACTACGAAGGATAGGTAGGCTTTTCAAGGCTGAAAATTGGTAAAAAGGAATAGGTTTATGTTACCGGTATAGAACCCAGTAATCGTAGACTCCCCGCGAGGCGCGTGCCGCAAAACCCCGCGCGAAGCGCGGGGTTTTGCACAAGCGCCTCGCCGACGCCCCATAGGTTATTCGAGAGTATTTTTTTTGTTATTCCAACACTTCGCTGTTGGAATAACTTTATTATTTTATTTTGAAAACAAAATTTAGTTTAAAATTTAGTACACAAAATTTTTAGCTAAAAAGCTAAAAAACAAAACTGCATTGGTAGTGTAGAGAACCATTAGAAAACTACACATAAATGAATTATTTAGGTCTAGGATTTTTAGTAGATGATTGTTTTTATCATTCACAGATCGTAAACAATAAATTGATGGAATGAAAAAATAAATTTTCAAATAAATTAGTATATTTTTTTAACTGTATTACCATATTTATTTTTAAATTTCTTTTGTATGATTTAACTAACTCCATAAGTGATCATTGTGGATCCAGAAGTATTTATTTTATTGTTTCACATTTTATTTGTGTCGATAAAAAAAATTTTACCGATTTTTAAAAATTCATAACTTTGCCAAAAATGCTCATTGGCTTATCAAAATTTAAAGATCTGTTTGACAATTTTTGACTCGGGGCTAGAGCAAGGAAAGGCATGTTTTAATTATCCCCTCCAACGAGACGTCGATAATTATTTAAGATATACATTACCTCATTATTAGATACGATTCTTTAGCCACGTGGGTGTATCTAAGGGATTTAATATTATTTTTTCCTCATACTACCTGATTTATTTCTTTGTTTATCATCCTTCCTTTCTCTTTTATACATATTACTTTATACATACTTCCAAAAATATTAAAATTTTGAAGACCAAAAAGTTTGGTTGTTTTTGCTGTTTTTTCTTTTTTCTTTTTTATTATTTTTTGTTTTTAATTTTTCTGGAATATATTTTGTTTCAACAAATTGTTTTTTCTTGGTTAAAACTTTGGAGTTAACCTTTGGAAGTTAGCTCTTCTTTTTATGAGAATTAGCAAATACAGTATTTCCTTTAGTAATACTCCCGTGAGTACTATTTTTTAATCCTCCTCCAAAGAGGAGAGGATTATTAAAGGGGGAACAAATTTGAACCACATCTTGGGAACAAATCTACAACTACCTACGTTTATTTTTTACAAAAGGTATCTATCGAGTGAAGTTTATACTAAAATATATGGTAACAATTCGAAACAAAAATTTATTACAAACAAATACAATACAAACGACAAAATACATACGATAGAAATACGATACATTGCATACGATAGAAAGAATATATGGGTATAGGGAATGGGAACAAAGGAGCAATCTATAGACTATTTCATCTTTATATCTCGAGCTTCACCCTCAGAACTTCCGGGCACAGGATATCCCTAACGTCGAGCTTTTTTCTTATCCTCACTGCTGGCTCCTGGAAGCAATTCCTTCCCGACATTGTCTGGCTTCTCATATTCAATTTCAGTTTCGACCACAGCGAAAGTATTGATATACTTTTTCTGAAATATATAAATTATATGTTGACATACAAAAAGTATTATTATTTTTCACCTTCTTCCACTCCTCGAACTCCCCAACATTTTCATATCCCTTTTCAGTCAGTTCCGGATAGTATTCGCTATCGTAGAGCTCTTTGTCCTTAAACCGCACAATCTGGTCTACAATGAATTGCATCTTGCTTTTGTCGTCTTTTTCCTTCTCCGCTTTCCTCCACATTGCGGCGCTCAATTGGTCAATCGGATGACGATCCAGAAATTTCTTAGTATGGTCCAGTTTTTGCTGAAAAAGTGGGAAAATAAGTTTATATATTTTTTAAATCTTAAACTTACATCATCTTTCCATATTTCAAACGGCTTCATGTTCTCATTGCCTTTGAGTTTTGCCTCAGCTTGGTAATCAGCATACCATTCTCTGTCTTTTGCACGTTTGGCTGCACGCGCCGCCCTTTTCTCAGAATTCACCTCCACCCAGTTCCATGTGAACCATCCCAGAATTCCAATGATGATTACACCCACGACACTCAAAATCACATAAAGCACGTTTGGCCATCCACAGGATTTTTGCGGGCATTTGCCTTCCGCTGGACACTTAACCGCTGGTGATGAGATATTTTTGAGCACAGTTGTTGTAGTCATTAGAGCTGTCGATGTTGGACAAGGAGCACATGTTGAAGTCTCAGGAGTTGTTTCTGTTGAAGTGACTTTTGTGGTGGTAGTAGTTATTGTCGCTGGCTGAGGGTTAACATAAAGCAGCTCGTAGTCTTGTCTGTTCTAAATTGAATAAAATTGGCTGTAGTTTCTCAAAAAGTTTGTACAAAACTTACAAATTGAACGAAGAGCTCACAGTAAGGCACGGACGGTTTTCCAGACGTAATCCCTTCCTCATTGAATATACGAGTTGCATTCCGTGAAAGCAGGCTGAAAACGAGAAGATGTTGTCTCTGGAACTCCGGGTTCGTGATGGTCCATGTTTTAGGATTGACGCTTTGACTTGACTCTGGACCACAAACAGTCCCCTTCGGATCAAATTCTTGTTTTCCTGGGAAGTGCATCGTGAACTTGTCCGCCGCTGTTATCTCCAAATCGAAGGTCATTTCACTATCTTCGAGATCATTTGTTCGACTCAGGCCACGCTTCTTTTCGGCAACTGCAATAAACATCAAAATTAAATATAAACCTCGATTAGTTATATACCTAGATAGGTGTGAGCATAAACAAATTTCGATGTAGATCGGCTCCATGAAACCGTCCATGGCATGCATGCTGCGCAGTTTTTTCTACACGTCCCAGAATCCTTGTTTGGCCCTTTGTTGAGCATCTCAATGACTTTGTTGTTCACACCGTAGACGAAGGACATACTGTAAATTTAAAAATTACAACAAATGGAATCAGGGAAAGAATTGAAACAAAAATTAAGAAATTTACCTATTATTATAGCTATTCCTCTCATGATCAGCTACAACAAGGCATTTTTTGATCCCTCCTCGCTTGTTCCTCACTACAGCTGTTAACTTGATCTTGTCCTTGTTTTTGCTGAGCAAATCTACAATGCATCCCTTGCCGTCCTCGTTGTACTGAAGCTCGCTGAAAAATAAAAGAATTTTTATTACAAATAAGAGGCAAAGCAAACTCACATGTAGCCTTTCTCGATCTTAACATCACAGGCGTCCTCAAACCGATATCTGTATTCCTTCAAGTTGAAGTTCTTCTCTGTGACTTTGACAGCGTACGGGTTGAGCTCCACTTGGTTGCCAGTCCTTTTGTGATTGCCGAGTCCGACGATTTCCTCCTTCATCTGTCCAGGCACTTCACACACAAGGAATGTTGCGATGACAAGCAGCATCAGCACCAAGGAGCACAGCGTTGACGACTTCCTTGTCCCAGGGCCGGTGTCAAGTCCCGATGGAAGATGGCAGCGGACGAACATGGAGTGTTGTTGTTTTGGAAGTAGACAATATTGATGTTTGTAGAGTTGTGTTGAATGTTTGGTTGAGTATGGGGGATTTTAACTCCTTTTATAGTCTAACTTCTAACTAGAGACTGGGAGTGTCGTACGAGAATAAAGATTTCAAAAAATTCTCGATCTCGTTAACCGAGATTTTTGATCGAGATCTCGTCTCGGTCCGGTCTCCTACTTCTAACCATGCATTCGTTTTATTGTGTATAATTTTATCTTATTTGCATTCATTTATATATTTTTTTTCTGTGGAGTCCATTGTTTTTTAACTATACATATACTACTAATTTTCTTTAAATGAACATAAAGCTTTAGGATTAACAATTTTTGTTGGATCTATAGGTAATATATATTTTGGCGTTGCAGCAAATATCCAAAGGGGGAGAGCACAACAAATGAAGGCATAAAGGAAAAGGCAGGCCCTATCTAAAGACATTGCCATAAAACGCCAGTCAGCCTTTGCTTCCTCCTCCTCTTCTTCTTCATCCATTTTTTGTTGAGATAAATGTAAATAATCTGAAAGTTCACGAAGTGTTGAACGTAATAATTCTGTAGTTCCATATTCGGATATTAAAAAAGAATCGAGTCGGTCTTTAAATTTTTTCTGAATTTTTCTAAAATCCATTCAAAGTCCAACCTTCAAGAATTCTCTTTCCTTTATCTTTGCTGCCTGAATTTGCTGTTAATAAAGGAGTTGAGGGTTTTTCCATCATTATAGTCGATTCCTGTGTATATTGTTGTCGATGTAAACCAACTCCTAATGAGCCTCGACTTGTACTTGAATCGCTAGTTTGTAATGTTTTCTATAAAAAATTTTTTTAAATAATTTTTAAGACTAATTAAATATACAGGGAAAACACGTTGTTTTAAATGTTCTCCTCTTTGCTGTAATTCAATCTGATGTTCAGAAGTCCAAGTACCAGGCCTCTGTCGAGGTGTTCGACGTTTACGTTTTGGTTTTCGAAATTGTTTCCCCTGATATTTTCTTGAAAATATTTTTTTTCGGAAAAAAATAACCGGTCTATTCATAAGTAAAAGCCAAGGTAACCATTCTAAGAAAATTGTGCGAACCCATGGCGTCATCTAAAGAAACTCGGGAATTTTTTTTGAATATTTTAGAATTACTTTATGAGTGCGAGGAGAACGAAAATGTACATTAATTATAAGTAAAGTAAAAATAATTGAAGAACCAAGAATCACCATTGCAATAGAAAAAAAGGCGGCAATAATTGGAACAGAATCTGAAGTTGGGGGAGTTATATCTGCAACCTTTTTTGAAAATTTTTTTATTTTTTATAATTTTATTAAAGTACCATTCCGAGAAAAACTGTTACAGAAAGAAGATTTGTTGTTTCTAAGAATTTTGATAAATTTAATAATGGATATTTAATACAACAAACAAACGTAAGGTTATTTTTTCGCCACACTCCGCGGGCATAGTGAAACCTTTAAAAATTTTAATTAAATTTTTTAAAAAATTTATATAACCCAAAACATTGGTTAGCAAAAAAAGAACACTGGGAACAATCCAATTCATTCCATAATAAATTATTTTTCGTTTAATGTGGATATACTTTAATTAGAAAATATAAAATATTTAAGAATAAAGTCGAATCTTGATAAGACGCCCCCTTGGGGGAAAAATTGAGCCAAGAAAAGACGTGATATTATCGAGATCCGACCATAAGTGTTATAATTTACAAAATGTAATTCAATAAAAGAATCCCCCTGATCGCCAAAAGGAGGAGTTGAAATATTTGCAGGTGTTGAAATTAAATCCCATTCTCCATTAGTTACATAATAATAAGTATCTTTTAAAAGAATTTTATTTTTTAAATTTTATTTTAATTAATTAACCAATGCTATGTTTATGTTTGTCTTCGTCATTCATACCCTCTCTGTCAATGCATAAATCTAAAGCATATCTTTGATGTGACCAGGGTCCAAACTTTTTATTAAATTAAATTCAAAATATATATTTTTTACCTACCTTTAATAAACACATTTGTTCGTCGAATGGAAACCTCAAAAATAAAAAATTACTATTTTTAAGGAACTGACCAAGTTATGTCTATTTCACACGATGATTTAAGAAGTGCTGGAGGGGAATATAAAATACTAAAGAATTTTGATAATAAAATTAACTAATTTTTATTTAACCTTCCATCATTATTAACTACAAAATTAACATCAAATCGAGCATCAAAATTCTCATCAGCACTATAAAAAAGAGAGAAAATTAATTAAAAGTCCTGGTTCCTTAATTAAATAGACCTATTAAAGAGAAGAACATCAGGTCTCCAGAGAGTTCCAGTAGGAAATCGAATTTCTTAAAATTAAAAAAAAGTAAGAGGAATTATTTCTGAAATTAAAAACTTTTTATTCCCCCATATTCTCGAGGGTCCCAACGCATTTTATAATCAAACCATCGAAATTCCTCCCATAGCACTACTGTTAAAACTTGATTCTTTTCATCCTAAATAGATATATTTTCAAATTTATATCTCAATATAATATACTTACAACATCAACAATTTGTTGTAAATAAAGATGAAGGCTTACTTTAACCTAAGGAAAATATTTTTAAATATTTTTTATTTTGCTAAATTAACCGCTTCTGTATGGTTCTGTACTGGCCTTTCAACTTTTAAAAAAATAAAACAAAAAAAAATTTTTTTTTCGAATTTACTTGGATCATAACGCTCCTTCAAATCTTGTAAAAGCCTATATTCATCATCCGAGCAATTAACAAATAAAACTTTTAACATTAATATATAAATAATTACTGATGCAAGATTCATGTTTATTAGGTCTAAAAATAATTAAAAATAAAATAATTATTTTTACTGGCCAATCATTAGTTTATTTAAATAAAGCAGCGCAAGGTGTGTTGCGTCTTCCTGCGCGCTCTTGCCTTTCTATCATTACAAAATATTTAATCAGCTTACACTTACAAAATTAAAAACAACAATGTTATTAGACAAGAGGAAAAACAAAAAAATTTAATATAAAGCTTTATTGGGGGGAGTTGAGGAGTTTTTAATTAATATAAATTTTTAAATTGATTTATTTGTCTAGAAAATATTTCACAAAGCAAATCTTCTATGTATATCAATAAAAAATTTGGAAGTTTTAGAAGCATTTTGAATCAAGCTGAAAATTGACTCATTGGATTTTCGGATATGTGACCAAGATTTACCTAAATAATTCAGCTTTTCGTTTATCTATTCCATTCCACTTACTTAAAATAATAATAGATAGATTATTGATATAAAATATTTATTTTCATCACGTTAAAAAATAACGTTAATCAAGTTATATTTTGAAAAACGATAATTAATACTTAATAATTATGTCTATTTTTTATTTAAAATGTAAATTTATATAGGAAATACAGGTGGAAATTAATATATAATGAAATAGTTATCCATTAAAACATATAATTCTATATATAATTAAGAAATTAACGTCATAAAATAATAAAAATAATTTGAGCAGATAGAGGTATTTAATGTTATTTTTTAAATAAAAAATTATTTTTAAGGACAAAATCTAAAAATGATGGAAAATTAATGATTAGAAATTATATATTTGAATTAAAAAATATAAATTTGAAAACAGAATTTATATGTAGTAATTAAATTTTCTACGAATGGATTTGAAATTTTTTAAAAAAATTTAATTTCCCATTAATTCGATCAAAAAGTAAATTTAAATCTTTGTTCTTGGGTTGGTCTTAAATCATTTTTGAAGGGGTTATGACGAATTGCAGGAAGTGTTATAATAAATTTTAGCCAATTCCGTTTTCAAATTTCACATTTATGCAACTGGGAGAAAATTAGGGAAACAAAATTTGGGTTGGATAAAATTAGAATTAAATAACCAATTTTAAAAATCAAAACAAAATTTTCTAAAAAAATTAAATCTGTAACTTCATTTGAATTTAAAGATGTCCAAAGCATTTTAAATTTTTCTGGCGAACCTATTTTTATTTAAAAAAATTATTTGTTTAAAAATATTCTCACAATGTTGATTAATTGAGGGAAATTTTTGTCAGTAAAGTGCTCTGTTTGTGGACTTTGTACAATTGCTTCTAATGTTTCTTCATTTACTGCTATGGCATCTTTTTTTGTTGGCTGAAGAAAAAAGGAAGGAAATATAGGGTTATTTATTTGATTTTGGAAGAGAATCTCTAGGTTATCACAATTAGGGTTGGGGGCCCGGTCCGAAAGTTCGAGTCGGGCATCGAATTTTGGCTCGAAAAAGACTCGGACCGGCCCGATAAAAATGAAGCCCAAAAAAATGACTCGAAGGTCAGGCCAACTCGAAAACCCCAACCCCAATCACATTGTAAGTGTAATTATCAGAGTTGTCGAGGATAAAATCAAAATATTGAGTGATTAATAAATCGAGACCGAAAGGGAAAGGATAAAATAGAGATTCGAATATTTAAATAAACTCACAACAACAGAAACAGAGTAAATTTTGAAGCCTAGAGCTTCTGCCAATTTTGCTTCTTTACCTGGATCCTATATTTAATTGATATTTTTAGGTACAATTTTTTCAAACTTACAGGTCCTTTATTTTGCCATCCATCAGTGAAAATAATCATTATTTTATTTGCAAGCCCGGGTCTCCCCCCTTTGTGAACGTCTGCCTGTTTTGCACCTTCATGAATTCCTTGACCTAAATTAAGATTTTTAATAAGAATAATTTTAAATTTAACACTACATACCAACAGAAGTAAGTCCCCCAATATACTGAACATCATGTATTGCCTTTATTACCTAAAAACATTTTTAGTTTAGCAAATTTTCAAAATCTACCTGATCTCCAGTCTTGTACTGTTTCAAATCAAAATGAGTATGTGTTTTGCCTGGACTACTAAAAGTTATAAGAGCAACACGTGTATGTCTGGGAGAAACATAAAGTTGAGAGACTAGTTGTTCTCCAAGACGGATATAATCTTTATAGACAGGCTCTGTAGTTGTAGAAAAGTCAAAAACCTTTGAAGGAAAAATTTTTCTAGTCAAAATTAGAAGAGATAAACTTACAAGAACCAAATCTTGTTCACATCCCGTAAATGGATTTGTTGTTGTAGTAGTCGTGGTTGTGGTTGTTGTTGTCGTTGTGGAAGTTGTAGTTGTTGTTTTACACTTTTCCTGTGCTTCTCGAAGTAATTTCCTCGTGACAGCCTCAGCCTGTGTTCTGCCACTTTGCATAATAACATGGTATTTTTGTCCGGCAATATCAAGTAATTCTTGTCTAAAATAAATATTTTTTTGGATATTTTAATATTTATTTAAGGGGTTTCTTCTATAAAAATAATTTAAAAAAATAAATCAATTGCTTTTTGTTTTTGATTGGTTAACAAAGGATCTGCGCAGTAATGATTGTTTAACGCGCAATAGAATTTTTAAATTTTTTTGTTCTATTGTCTAATATTTTAAAAGTTTCCTATCAGTTTCATACAAATATACTAAATGTTCTTCAATTAAAATAAGAATAACTTCAAAACATTAACAAACTACAACAAAACCTCTCAAAACATTAGCAACAAACAAAGCCTTAGAAAATGTCCTACATTTAGGTAGTTAAAAATATTAAAACTTGCTAAACATTCTTATTAAAAACTCTGACAACTTTACAAACTTTTTGAAAAACAAAACATTAACAACTCAAAACTTAAGACCCCGATTCGTTTATAGCTATTGTTGTGAGTAACGCTACTAACTCGTTTATTTATTTCCCCAATTTTATTTTTATCGGCAAATGATTAATTGACATTTCCAACGAGGAACATTTAGCGGGTTCCCTTTTTTGATTTTTTACTTTTTTTATTACACAAAGATATTATTTTCGTTGAATTTTTTAATTTTAATTTTAATTCTTAATTTATTTTTTTACTATTTTAAAAGTTTTTCTTTAAATTGACTAAAAAATTAATTAACTTTTAATTTATGGGTGGTAATAATTTTTTAAAAAATTTTTGAGAACCTGAAATTAGGAAAAGGGTTAATTAAAAATAGAAAAATAAATTAAGGAAATAAAATCTCTTTAGTAGCGACTATGACAAGCCAGATAATACAAGGGCTTTCCATGGGTCGATACCAACGAAAGCTAATTGTAATTATATTAACTAGTTGTAATTCTCATCAAGGGAGGACGCAATGCGTTTTGCGTTGATTTTTGGCCTTGCGTTGCGTTTTGTGTTTTTGGAAATTGTCTGTTGCGCCCGCCCCAGCTCCTCATTAAATAATTTAAATTATTATCTCAATATAAAAACTCACTTATTTGCCAAATGGGGATCACCGGTAGCTGCAGCAAATACCCAAGTATTTGGAATTCGTTGTAATTGTTGTGAAGGCTCTTTTGGGTCAACTGCACTTCTTCCATCTGTTACAACCATAACTAATGTTGGAATTGTTTTATTTCTTGTTTCCATTAATTTAACAGCAAGTTTCATTGCTTCATATGTATTTGTTGTTCCTCCAATTGGTCTGATATCTTTTACTATTTTTTTAAATTCCTAAAAAATTATTATTAAATATTTTTGAGAAAAATAGTATTTTTATTTTACTTCATTATTCTTTGCAAAATTCCATGGGTAAATTTCTCTCCTGTAATGGTTGCCTGAGTAAGTAATCATAGAAACCTGAAACAATAATAAGTTAAAAATTATTAATAAAAACTAGAAAAAACAAAAATGGCATAGTAAAAAATTATTAAAGTCAAAAAAAAAGAAAAATACAAGGAAGAATAAAAAATCAAAAATAATCTGTAGAAAATTCAAAAATAATATGTAATTCGCAGAATATTTTTAAAAAATAATTTCTTAAAAATTTAACGCACACTGTGTGCATGTGGTCCAATATTTAGTTCTTCAGATGCTGCCAACACGAAGTCCCTACTTCGATTGAATCCACCAAGAACAGAGTCTGATCGATCCAAAATAATCATAACATTTAAATAACAGCTAACAGGGAAGATTGTATCTCCTCTTGGCAATTGCTGGGCATTTACTGTTGTTTTTGTACCAAATATGAGAAAAGATAGGAGAATGGCGAGGAGAAAGGGAGGTGCCTAAAAAGAATTTCATTTCAATAAAATTAAGTATTTGTTAAGAGTAACGAATGAGATACCGTATTTACTCGATTAATTCCCATGGGGAATTATTTTTTCAACCCATCCGTGGCATGGGGAATTATTCAAGGGAAGGGAATTATTCGAGTAAATACGGTAATCTTATTTATTAGGGACAGTCAGATTTGTGTTAAAAGTTTCTATATGATGCGTAGTTTAATAATGGTAACCTAGAACAAATTGGAACTTGAAGCAAGATAAGAAATATATAAGGTATAAGGTATACTAAGGTATAAGGTATACTAAGGTATAAGGTATACCTATCTTAACTCTCAGACCCGTGTATCAAAAAATAAGGATTTAGGTCAATACATATCAAGAGAGATCTTTGAATGTCAACTAAAGTGAAGAAATGAATTAAGTTTTTTAAATCTCTTTTACCTAATTAAATTTATAAATTACATTATTACTCATAATTTAAAAATAAAATAAAAATTTAAACCAACAGATTTCATGCTGTGCTTGTATAAAATCATCGATATACATCGGATCATTGTTGTCATAAAAGCGGAACAATTAAGTGTTTAACCGCAAAATGTTTTACCCACTTTTTTCTTCCTCACAAAAAATAATTTTTTAATAGGGAAATAATGAAGACTAATATAATATTAAACTAATAAAAAGTGAAATATATGCTTATAATTGTAATATTTTAAGAAAAAGTAATGGCAAAAATAAAAAGAAACCATAAAATAAAATTTAGGTCGGAACGGGGGGAATTGGCCCTTATATGAAAAGAGACAGAAAATAAGAAGAAGATGATGATGATACTTTTTTTGTTGATTGGCGCCAGTCAATCGGGTCGAATAATCGAGACCAAATAAAATGATCACCACAGCTGTTGTTGTGTGAAAAAGAGCCTGAAGCAATTGAGGAAAAAAGAGAACCGTTTGTTTGAAGGGAACCGCTAATCAAAAAAGGAAGAAGGAAAAGATAGGTAGGTTGCGCAAGAAAAGTGCAGTGATGGCCAGGTAAAAGTGTAAAAATAGGGAAACGTTTTGACTAAATATTACTCTCGTTTTCCAGCTGATGCGAAGATATAAAAGTGAAATTTTATTTATTTTAATAAATAATGTTGCTCTAAAAGAAATTATGGTCCCAAAAAATAAATAAATAGACATTTTACGTAAATAAAAATAAAAATAATTATTTTGGATACGGAAAAGTTGAAAATGTGAAAATAAAAAGTTTTAAAAAATTATGAAGAGAGGTAAAAAACAATAATTTTTGGAGGAAAACGTGAGAGAATATAATTAATAATTAAAAAGAAAAATATTTAAAACTAAAAATGTCTGTCTTTTAACAAAAGAAAAGGAACGGTGATTTTGATTGTTTTTGTGTTTTATAAAAATATAAAGCAAATCAAAAAGAAAAATCAGCGTTTAGAAGCGAGGACGAAAGACAAGGTGGTCGACCTCAATTATTTATTTTTATTGTTTTTTATTTTTATATTTTCTCCTATTTTCCTTAAAGCCATTAAAAATGCGCATAAACATTTTTAAAAGACCTGTTGTTGTTGTAATTATTTAAATCTTATTTTGTTTTATTTCTTCATTTTATTTACTTATTTAATTGATATTTTTTACTTACTATTTTTAAATTTAATTACACACTTGCAAGTTTATTAATTATTACAAACTTGGAAATAAACAAAACGATAGGTTAGAAACATTTCTTAAAACATGTTTAATATGTAATAACAGGCTTAATAAAACTTGAGATTTAAAACTTGATTAAAAATAAACTTAATAATTTCAAGTTTACAATTTCCAAGTTTGTAAACTTTAAATATTACAAACTTAAAAATACAAAATAAATTAAACTTATTCAAGTTTGAACTTATTATTCGAACTTATTATCAAAACTTATTCAAGTTTGTAATAATTAAAGTTTAATTAAAAATTAAAATAAATTCAAGTTTTCAAGTTTGTAACTAAAGTTTTAATTATATAACAAACTTGAAAAAATTAACTTTAAGAGTATTCCAAATTTAGTGTAATTATGAGAAAAAAATTATGTCAAACTTTTCAAGTTTTCTGCCCTTTTTATTTGACTATTTTAAGTTCAGATAATTAAAGGGCGGAATATTTTTTAAAACAGATCAATTTTCACATTAAAAAGTTTAAAAAATTTAAATTATTTGGCGAACACATGATTTAATTGGAATTTATTTTATTTATTAAATTTTGTCATTTAAATTATTAAATTTAAAAACGCCTTTTTCTTCCTTCTTAATTTTAAAATTCTTTGAAATTTAAATTTGAGGGAATTATTGTAATAATGTGGATATTCTCGCCCTTTTTGGGAATTTAAAAAAATAAAAGAATTTAACCTTGAATATTTTTGGATGACCATGAAAACACCTACTTATTTTTTTCCAGAAGATTTTTATTTATTTTATCAGTCAATAAAATCTTTTGTTTTATTTTTTTAGTACCTAATATTGATTGTTTTACTAATTTTAGTAATTGATTTTGATTTGTGAATTTTTATAAAAAAATTTTTCTTATAACACAAATAAAATTCTATATTTATCTTTATCACTTTATTAATAGACTATTTAAATTGGAGGGAAAATAAAATGTTTTATATTATCACAGTCTAAATCACAAAATTATTTAAAAAATATTTTGTCAAAACTCTACGTCAGATTTTAGAAAACGTTCAAAAAGGAGTATGGGAAGAATATAAATATTATAGCGCTGGATTTTAAAAAGATTTCTAAAATCTATTTAACTTTTAAAGACATAAAGCAGAGTATGACGTATCTTCTTAAAATTCTTAGTTATGTTGTTTTGTAGTTCTTAGTTCTTCCCAATTTCAAAATAAAGCCAAAGCATTGTTTAATAATTTGCCCATTCCAGTAGATAATTCACTGTTTAATTTCCAAGCAAGTTCCCCATCCTTTGCAAGTTGATGTAATTGAGAGAAATCGCTTAGATCAACAGCCCAGAGAAATACTTAAAAATACTAGGTAATTTAAAAAATTAAGGAGGAAGGGGGGGGGAGTATTAGAATGATTTGTTAATATTTATTAAAGATTATTCAGTTCTGATATTATAATTCTCTCCAACTAATATAAAAAATTCTTATCTCAGTCCATGCATTATCTGTATCCTGAGGCCATTCTGGCCATAAATTCTCTAACATTACTCCCCCAGATAAAAGGTTTTCTCCACTAATGACAGCTATAGGTCCATCTCTTTGGCCTGGCAAGAGATTAGTTTTACAACTAATTGTGTGTATATCCGGATCGGGTAGTCCAAGTTGTAGAAGTAGCTGGGCAAGGAATTCGTCAACTATTTGAGGACCAGGAGAAAGTGCCCAACGTGATGGAAGTCGACCAGAAGGCATTTGAACGAGTACCTTAGAAAAAAATAATTTTTAATACCCCAAAATATTTTTAGACGCTTTGGCCTATCTCCCCATTTGGAAAGTATAGTCGACCAGAATAATTAGGATAACTTTAAATAAAGCGTGGTCTATTAAAATGAAATATAAATTTACATTAATTAAGTTAATGTCATTTGAATTGGCACTAAGACTTGAATTATTGCTTGAATTGTCAATAGAATCATTAATATCACAACGTTGAAAAAGTGTGTATAGAAACAAACGATTAGGTCCAAAACGGGGAAAATTGCCGCGACCAGCAAGACCACAACGTCCTGATGGATTTAAAGGTAACCCGTTTCCATTTAACATAATTCCATCATTTAATATATTTTCAGATTTTCCTTTATCAATTAAGGATAAAAATTGGAAAAGTCTTTTTTGCCTCCATTGACAGCCAATATCTAAAAGATTTTGAACTGAGGCATCCTGAGCATGTTTTTGTAAGTCTATAGGAAGTTGGTCAATTGGCAGAGAAAAACTGTTTGGACGGTAATGAGGTAAAAGTCGAAGCCAATTACGTAGAGATGGATTGACCTAAAAATAAAGATGGAATCTCTAAGAGACAAAGATTTAATACTGTACTGGACTTTGCTAGGATTAGTGAGATATGAAGATATATAAGGAAGAAATAGGATTAAAGGATTATTTTAGATTTACTTTTAATCTTGATGTATCTCTAATATATTCCCATCTTGATTCCTTTTCTGTTTCCAATCGTTGAGTAAAAACACTAAAATCGAGTAAAAGACTTGTTTTATCTATTTCTGTTTTTTGTTTAATTTCTTCAATTTTATTTTCTTTATTTAATTCATTCCATAAATTTATAGCTAAATCACGCCAAAATCCACCACTTGAACGATAACGAAAACTTTGTACCTTAAATATAAAAATCTATTTTTCGTGATTTCAATAAACCGAAGGGTTTTTGTAAACAGTACAATATTTTCTTTTTCCAAAATTTTGTGAAGTATTCATCGGATCATTATTATTTTTTAATCCATTTTGTGAATAACAAGAAAAACTACCAGAAGCACCAAATTTGCAACAAGCTAGAACAGCCAAGAAAATAGGAGTTAATGGAGGTGGCAAACATGGACGTAAACTTAAAATAGAAGAATAATCCTCATTTTGAAAATATTCTATCTTTACCTAAAACTAATTATTAAAGAATATCTCTGATTTAACCAAATATTCTCAACTTCCTTTTTGTCTAATTTAAATAAGGCACTAATCAAAATTGCTAAAAGTAAAGGCCAACAAAACAAATTTAAAAGAACAAAAAATTCAATCAAAGAAAATTTGGCAAGCCAATGTTGGGATGGACAGCGTGGATTGGCATATCCACCTAAGGCTTGGCAATAAGGTCTGTTTTCGGGAAGCAATTGGCGTTGGCATTCAGTGGATTGATGGAAAATATCTTTAAAATAAATAAATTAATGAAAAAGTTATAAATTTTTGGAGTAATTGTAAAGAAATTGCCTTCATCTTGATGAATAGAAATGATTAAAACAAAAAACAAAAAAACCGGAATTCCTTAATTTAAAATCAGCAAGAAATTCCTTAATTTATATGTACGTTCGAAGCTTATTTATACTTCCTTGGGTTTGAAAAGAAAATCTTACCTTACAATGAGAAGTTCTCAAATCAATGAGTACCCCCTAGTAATGATCAGTCGACTGAGACTGAACCCTAACATATCTGCTATTTTTGTTTAACCAATAATTCCAGGTAATATACCGGTTAAACTTTTATCAATTTCCCCATTAAACTTACTCAAATCTGTCGCAAAAAACTGTTTAATAGTCCAAACAAAAGTTTCTCCCATAATAACAGGTTGTGCACTAAGATCAGGAAACAAAACAGATTTTAAAACAATTGTAGAAATAATTATAAATAATAAACAAAACATCAAAAACGGCAACAAAATTTTCCAAAACATTAAATTAATTTTAATAAATAATTGCCCAATTAATTTAAATAAAGGCAAATAAATATATAAACTTCTAATAAATTCAAATAGCATAAATAATGACCAAAATATTTTTAATTCATAAGTTAATGAAGAAAAAGAGGAAGAATTATTTTTTCTTCCAATTGATGAGGTAATTAATAAACGAATAATTAAAAGTAATAGAAGAAATGTTGAAGTTATAATTATATCAATTAATATATTTAATCTTTTGCCATTCCAATTTATTTGTTGAGACCAACAAACATAAACCTAAATGAAAAAAATTCCAAAACTCAAGACCGGACAAAAAAATCTTAGAATTTTTTCCCATCCAAGAAATTGGATTTGGGTCCCAAAAAATCAAATAAAAAATCCAAAAAAATTAGAAAAAATCCAATAGGTTTAATAAATAAATATGTTGTAATAAATATTTATTAAAAATTACTTGAGTAAATTCATTAAAATATTAGATTTTAATACAGAAATGAATATCCAACATTTAAAGATCGTCCTATATTTTACAAAAGTCAATCCAAAATAATCAAACTACTAACTTTCAATTGAAAATTTATTGGTTAACTACGTATATTCGAAATCAGATAATTCTCCCATATTTTCCTCCGTTTAATTACTCAATCTCTAATATTAATATCAAAGACTAATTAAATGTTTATTATCCAACCCAGGTTTGTAAAAATTTGAGTTAATAAATTATTTACCCAAATAGAGTCAATAACCCAACATAAAGCCCATAGCCAAATAAATTGTTCAATCCATCCAGATAAAAAACATCCCGGCTGAGCAACAGCCCAACAAAGAAAAATCAAATAAATTAAACGGAACACTAAAGATAACCAATATTTAACTATTGGTGTTGAATAAAATAAAGATAAAGTTTTTGGTGTATTAATAATTGAAGGTAAAAATAAGGAAGAAATTTGTGGAGAAAGTAATCGAAAATTGGAAGTAGTCCCATCAATTCCTCCAGCTCCCCCAGCAGAATTTGAACCAAGTAATAAACGACTTGAACGACTTTGTCTGAAAATATATTTGTGTGTTTTTGGGTTAAAATTGATATTGGAGAGTGATTAATTTTAATTAATAGGCTATTTGCCTTTAAAGGTTTAATGTTAACTGAAGAATATTGGATAACTAATATCCCGAGCCAAATTTTAATTTCACCTTCTACTTCGTTCAGAAAGGCTTCCACTTCCACCACCATCACAAAACATAAGAGAACGTCTATCTGGACTAGGTCGTCGACTTCCTAAACCATCACCAGGCTTTTGACGTTGTCCTGCAGAAGGTAATTCATTACGAGGTTTTCTAATCTCTATTGAACGGAGTTGTGATGCTGAAGGGAGAAACGAGTCAGTTACTGTACTGTTGTCATTTGTGCTTATCTGACAAGTTTAAAATTAACGGTAGAGCGAAATAATTTTTTAATTTTAAAGAAGTAAAGGGTAAATGTCCAGTTGACTCCCCACCTGTCCGCAAAGAGAAAACGCACTTTTCACTCCTTTTCTTGCATTTTATGATGTAATGAGTGGCGCCCATTTTTCCTCTCCCTCATATGCCCTTTGACTCATGAAAAGATATGTGGAAAAAATATATTAATAAAAAGGATAAAGACTGTCTGATATTTTGGCAAATCAGCTTCTATTAAATGCTAGATTGATCGTCTTCTAGATTGATCGGCCTCAGAATAAACCGGTATATGACCAAAACTCAAAAACGAAAACCGCGTTTTTGAAATATGAATTAGCCAAAAACCGGGAGTACTAGTTAATAACCGATTTGTTCAAAAAACCCTATTCCGAACCATTCCAAATCGCATGATGTTCCATCTTATTTGATTACCTTTTATAAAATAAATTTATTTATAAATAAAAATTTAATTATTTTTCTCTACTTATCCTTTCATGAGTCAAAGGGCATACCATACATAAGCGAAAAATTGGCGCCACTCTTTGCAGAAAAAAATGCAAGAAAAGGAAGGAAAAATGCGCATTCTCTTTGCGGACAGGTGGGGAGTCAACTGGACATTTACCGAAGTAAAGCTATAAAAGCCCAAAAATATATCCCGAATAATCAAATCAAAGCCTAATCAATCGCTGCCAAAGAGAAGTGTTTCCGGTCGACAACTAAAAAGAAGCGGAAGCTATCAACAATGGATCTGATTGCCTATTTGATCTTTGCTATTCTCTGTTCCGTTGCTGGATATGTAAGTTTTAGATTTTGTCCTTAGAAATTTTTCCAAAAAAATTTTTGTTAATTTTTTTCAGTTCGCGGGCAGCTACATGCGCAAATTGCAAAAGAAGAGTGCGGCGAAGAAGTCCAAGACAAAGGCGGGCAAATCGCAATCGGCGGAGACGGCACACAGTGGAAAGAAGAGAAGATAGAGAAGGGAAGGATGGAGAACTAATAAATAAATATGGCAATTCAAAGAATGGATATATAATATTAGGGAAATAATTTCTGGATTCTTTTCTGCCTTGTAAATATATTTGTGCTTGTAATAATTGTAAATATAATTTGTTGTTAATTTTCCCTATGTTTATTGTAATCTGTATTGTGTTGAATAAATAAATGTGTTTTGAAAGAGAATGAAATCTTTATTTAAAGATTAAGGTTAATTCTGATTTTCCTTTCTGAACTTGTAAAATTAAGAAAAAGGACACTCCTTTCGATAAACTAAAATAGGTACTTAACTATAATTGTTAGAGATTAGCGCGATTTGTTAAAGAAGTTTTGATCGGGAATTTTAATCTTATAAAATTTTTTGAAGATTTAAAAACGGTTCGGAATCAAATTTTAAAAATAAATAATTTAGTCAAAAATCTCTCCTTTTACCTGATTTATTTGATCATTCTCATCAATTCCTTCATTTCCGATATTTACAGTATCAACAGGAATTAAAACTCCAGGACTAGATCTTCGATCTTCTCCCTCTCTTCCACTAATAACTCCACCAAATTGAGCACTTCTAATCGAGTGGATACTGTTAGCAGAAGATGAACGAACATTTCTTGGATGACGACCATCTTCTAATAAAGCAACTGTTGGGCTTATTAAAAGTTTATTTGCCGAAGATGATTTTTGTGAAGAATTTTCCTTTAAAATTTTTTAAATTCTATAGAAGATCCTCATTTTACTTGATTAATTGGCCGAATCCAAAAAATTGACGGAAAAACAAATAAAAAACTTAATAAAATTTTAATCCAATCAGGAATTATATAACGGTTGGAAATTGTTTGTATTTGTATTTGGCCATAAAGAAATTGTTGAATCCAATGTTGGCAACATTCGTGTGCAATAAAGGCTTTGGCATTTGTCTGAGGAAATGTTAAAAAATTAAATTATAAATTTAAAAACGAGTAGGCCTTCTGGAAAAATACTAAAAAATAGAAAAATAAAATTTTACCAAGCATAAAATACTCCCAAATTTGGAGGATAATATTTTAATTGTCAAAAAATTATTTCTAAAAAATAAATAATTAAAGGAATGTTAATCTTAATAGATTATTAGTCTTATAATAAAATTGAAACATAAAAAATTCTTAATACTTGTTTGAAAATTACATGCCTCAAAAAACAATGTTAGAGAGCACAGAGTAAGTTACTCTACTCATGCCAATAACTTTGACTTTTAGAATATCTAAGTTGGGTCCATTTGAGTCTCGAACTCTAAGATTCTACAAGGGAATAACTTAAAGTATTTTTTAACTCACTTCAAAAGCCAATTGAATCAACGTCAATCTTTTGTAAACTGAAGGTAAAGGTCTGCATAAAGCATTATAAGCTTTATTTTGATTTTTAGAGTAAGCACAATCAATTAATTTAACAGCAAAATTAATTAATTTAAAAGAAAGTTTTTTCAATTTATTTTTATATAGAATCCATTGATTACATTTTTTAGCCAATTCTTTTGAAATTTTTGATAAAATTAAAGAAAGGGCTATTGGCTCGTTAGAAAAAGAACAAAAAATTAAAACATCTTCTGTTTGAAGTAAAAATAAAGACCAAAAAGTAAATATTCTAAAAGGAATTTCTGTATCCTTTAATTGTTGTTGTTGTTGGAATTTTGTTATTGATAAATTATTTTGTTGAGAAATTTTAAATAATTCTGATGGGAAAATATTGTTACAAAGACCACCAGATAATTCTGTCTAAATTTATTTATCATTCCAAAATTAAAAATTTTTATTTAAAAAATCACCAATAGATTATTAAATTTAGAAGCAATATTCTCATCAATATGAGTCAGTCGTTCCAAATTTTGTAAGCCTAGTAATTGGCCCAGAACGATAGTATTGAAGAAATGCTTAATTATTGGAAAATAGTGATTTAAATTTAACAACGGTTATATCTCGGGTTATAAGCAGGGTTGCACCCCGAACGCTGGGGGGTTTTCAAATTGTTTCGGGCGGGGTGCGGGGTCGGGGAGCAAAATTTGGTCGGGGACTGGGTCGGTGAACGTGGGTTAAGGAAACTTATAATTTAAAGATATATATTCCGATTATCTCTGGTTATAAGGGCATTCCTAGAATCAACTAAATAGTGATGCTTTAATCTATGTGTATTTCGAAGGTATTTTGGGAAAACTTCGTTTGGACTATGAAATGTGTTCTCCTAAATCCATAATACTTTTTTTTCAAAATTCAATTGAAATTTTCACCTTTTCTTCTGCTTCGCAAGCCCATTTAATTAGAAATTCAGAATTAACAGGCAAAGGAATATTTTGTTTTAATAAAGAATACAAAACATTTACTCTTTCCTTTTCAGGTAAATTTAAAACAACAAAAAGAAAAGAAGAAAATTGTTTTTCTGTAAAATGCCCTTCCAAACAAATAAAATTTAAAGGACGGGAAACTCCCAATTTACACGATAATTCTAAAGGGCTAGCCCATTCATTTACATCTGGTGCACTTCTTATAAGTAAATCTAAGGCCTAAAAAAGGATTTGAAATTAAAATATTTTTTAAAGTACTTCCTCTCCAATTTTATCTAAATTGTTGGAAGGAAGAAAAGCAAGCAATGAATGTTCTGATGTAGATATAGTTAATAAAAGTTGTAATACATATTTTTTAGCTTCTACAAATTAGAAAATTCTTGAAAATATTTAAAAATTTGGGAGTTGATTAACTCAAAAAATTGAAATTATAAAATGGTACTTGAATCAATATTAAAATTTTTTTATTAATCAGAAATCAAAATTATAAAATAAAAATTAGAAAAACCTATAATTTCACTTTCCACATAACGCCCAGCAGTAGCCAAAGCTACCATACGTAATTCTCTTTCCAACCAAAATTCAAAAGCATTGTGTTCAAAAACAGCACTTTGAAAGAGAGAAAAGGCTGATTTTAGAACAACACATAATTCGCTTATATCCTTTATAAAATATCTTTTTATTAAAGAATTTTTTTCAATTTCAGGTTATCTAGGATTTAAGGGGCTGTGTTGTGATAAGAAAAGAATAATGGGATAAGATAAAGGATTTTTATCAAAGAAATTACTTGAACAACAAGTGAAGGCACTCCACATTGTGCATAAATAACCAATTCCAACAAAGAAGATAAAGTAACTCCACAAAAAACAACCAAATTTAAAGGCTTTTTTTCATTTGAAAGTGAAGAAGAAAGTAAAATAGTAGCTGGAGAATTTTGGGTAGAAATTGGTGTTTGTGAATGTGAAAAAGAACCAGAAATTGATGTTCTTTCTTCTGGTACCCCAATTAATAAGGCTTTAAAAATAAAGAAAATTTTTGAAAATTTTTCGTTTTAAATATTGCCTGGAGGAGGTATTGCAAGTTTAATAGCAGCACATGCACGAAATAACATCATACTTCTTTCTGTGGGATTATTTTTGCCCCAAACAAGATATAAAGTATTTAATCGAGCATCAACCATATGAGGAGGTTCTTTTCTCGTTATTAGTGGGAAGTTTGGATCTTTTGTTGAAATATTGTGCTAAAGGAGATGTAATAATATTTGGGTGGAAATTATCTAGGGTTATCGGTTCGTAGCCGAACCAAAGAAATGAAGGGGTTTTCGGTTTGATTCCGGACATCCGAAAATCTCCTCAGCATTATTTTTAGGTATAAAAGTATGTCTTCCTTCAAATAATAAATAAAATATTTACAATATCCGCAGAATTTATCCCAATCATTAAAGTTTCTTCAGGGTTATCTCTATGTAAAAGAGCTGAACGAAGTGCTTTAGAAGCAGCATAAGCTAACGGATCAGAATGTTCTCCACTTGTAATTACCCAAAGACTACAACGTCCGAAAAGCTTACCAAGACCGTTAATAAGCCTTTCAGAGTTCTAATAAATTTAAAATATTTTTTAATAATTTTAAAATCCAAAAACTTCAAAACTAAAAGAATTTCCTGTTCCAACAAGAGAAAGTATCAATTCTGGAACTCCATGGTCTAGTGAATCCGCGGAAGCAGCAAGTCGGCTTTAATGGAAATTAGAAAGGGATTTTTTATTTTTAGAAAACACCTATAAATATGTTTAACAGCTTGGGGAATTTGTAATGGAGTTGGGATATAAATTGCTGGGCAATGCTGAATAACACCTTCCAAAGAAGTATTCCCTCCATTCCATTCACTATCAACAAAAATACTAACTGTATTAGTGTGAAGAAATTCGGTAAAATTTGGTTGGTTTCCGTGAGGTAAGGATGTTGGTGGAATTGTGTAAAATTCTTCATCCATTTTTTAATTTTTTTATAGCCTGAAAGCTAAGATATAAACATCAGAAGCTTATTTTAATTAAATGACCGCCATTTTATTTTTATACCCCAAAAAGGGCCATTCAATTGGAGAGCCCATTTAATTAGAATAAATAAGGTATATATTGTAAATGAGTAAAAAACGATTTAAGAGTAAAACAAATAAATATTTTTAAATAATTTTGTTTTTAATAATTAATAATCCATAAAGAAATATTTTTTGGATGTAATAATTATTAACGGAATAAAAGTAAAAAGTGGGTTTGCTCTAATTGACTTAAATAAAACAAAATGAAGTGTTAAAGTTAATTCAATTAGAGATTTAATTGATCAAATTATCGCAGATACATACTAAAAACTGAAAACAATCGGAAATTATTTGTTCGCAATAGTGAATATATGTAGAGAATCAATAATTTAAAAAAAATTAAATTTTAACAAAATGTATTAAATAAAAATGTTTGCCCCAGTTATTGTCACCTAGATTTGCGCCTGATAGCAGGGTGTCCCTTTTACCCTCTTTTAGGGGCATTTTCCCCTACTTGACCTTCTCGCCCCTTTTTATGCATTGCCACATTTTTGCCCTTTTTTGAGGTGCCATGCAGCTTTTTGGCGATTTGGAAAGGGACACTCTGCCTGATAGACAGAAGTTTTCTTTCAAATTATCGAGGACTTTTTTATGCTAAAATTTTGAAAAACACTATGTTTATTTTTTAATTTAAACTTTTGTGAACAATAAAACAAAGAGAGTAAAATTCCCGTATCGAAAAGTCCACAAAATACTGTACTTATTTTGGCTCTCAACTGACACAATTATTAACGTTCAACTTTTTTTCTCTAACCACACTATTTTCAATTAGCCTTATTCATTTTAGTTTGCCGTAGGCGAAGTTTTTTTGATGATTGTTATTTATTTTTAAATAATTTTAAAAGTAATTTAGATTTTTATTTACAAATGAGCAATAGTAATTTACAAGATGGTCCTGACAGACTTTTATTTGAATATTTCATTGTGGCAGGATTAAATGACAAAGAAAATTGTGATGAATTTCCGGCTCATTCTTCTGATGGAAAATTAAATAATGGAGAAGCAAAGGCCCCAATAACGGATATTTGTGTTGTTATTTCAAGTGCAGGAGAGACGGTTTGTTTTATTTAAAAAAAATAATTTTTGAATTTTGAACAAAAATTCGGTTTTTAAATTATTTTTCGTCTTAATTTTTTGGATATTTTTTCCATTTGACACTTTTATAAAATGACCAGTAACTCCGCATGTTTTATTTTATTTAATTGCTGAACCTTGTTATTTTTCTATTTTTAAAATTTTCAGACGCCTGTTGACTTTGAAAGAATAGAAACAACACCTTCTGGCTATTTGGCTAATTTAAATCACGGGTCTATACGTTCTACAGCTTGTTTTGTTTGTTTTAAACGCGGATATCATAAACCGCCTCTTATTGACCTTGGAATTCTGGATGAAAGTAGAGGAGAAAAACCTTGCAGTGTTAGTTTTTTATAAAATCATCCTTTGTTAAATTTTTTTGGAAATTAATTATCCAAATATTGTTGTCCCGTTGAATGAAGTATCATAGTTGAGAGTTGTGAGGTAACTGAAAAATTCAATGGCATTTTCTATTAGCTTTCCATTTCAGATTTATTTTCTTTTCTCGCTTTTCAGCATAGTTTTATTTTATGTCCATTATTTATTTAATTTTTTACATTATAGGATGCAACTGTAATTGAAAAAACTCCTTATGGTCTTTCGGCAAATATTAGCAATAGCAATTCTCAAAGCCTTTATTTCACATTTAGACGTGCTAAACCAGATGCTCCTCCACATCAACTTGTCATTACAGATATTTGTGTTATTTTAGAAAACAAAAATGAGCAGCCTCCCCATACTTATTACAAAATCCCAAAAAATCTGAATAGAGTTTGGTTTTTTTTATTTTTTAAAAATTCACTAATTTTTTCAGAGTATGCTTGGTTCGGAAGTCTATATTTGTTTTAAAAAATCCCAGATGATGTGCAAACGTTTAGCTTATAGAGCTAGTGTTTTGGATTGTTTTCCACCTCTCAAAAGTGATGAAGACTCAATTCTTGTTCAAAATGTTCCAAAATTTTTCCTTCCGATGGGGGCTTCAATTGTTAGTTATTTTTTGTTGGATTTTAAAAAATTTCTAAAAAAAATTTTTAAAGGAAGCCTGGCCTGAGAGTTGTGTTGGTTCCAAAAGAATTCTAGCTCACGGACATTTAGCACTTGTGTTTTTACTGATGAGGTATTGGGAAATTTTATGCTCTTTTTAAATTTTCTCCTTAATTTAAGGCATATAATAAATATTATGGCGCCTCTGTAACATTTTTTGAACCATACACAAATACTTTGACTGACGAACAATTAGAAAAATTTGATTTAGGAGATGGCTTTAGAAAATGTCCAAAATCTTTAGAATCTTCTACTCCGTCAATTTCAAACTCTGTGGATAAAAAAGAAGTTGAGGAAGAGGGTGTTGCTACAAATCAAGAAAATTACCTCTTTTATTGTAATAAAGCAATTTGTATTGTTTCTCGTTATCCATTCTTCGAGCCATTCCGACGCTTCCTCTTCTTTCTTTTAAATTCTGTAACTGTTGGAAAATCAAAAATTCCTATTGAACGATATATTTCGCATTTGGTAGGTTTATTTTAATTATTTTTAATTGGGGTTTCTAGAAAGTAGAGAATTTTAGAAAAATCATTACTGGGTTAACGTTATTTGAAAATGCTATTTTCGTGATTGCCTTTCTAATTTTTATAAAGCATAGTAGACAATGCTACGTCCTTAAATTGTTTTTTAAGATGTATGAAGTTCCATTCCCTTCGCCATCTCGTCCACGAATTTTAATGGAACTTGGAAACGACATGATCGATTTAAAGAGCAGTGACGACAGCCAAATCCCTCTCACTGGTGCTGATTTTTTCGAAACTCTAAAGTGCCTTGGAACAGAAAATTTGCTTTATGCTATGCTTCTAACACTTTTAGAACAAAAAGTAATTTAAATTTTGGTACATATTTTAATGTCTTTTTTCAAGATTTTGGTTCATTCTTTACGTCCGTGGCTTTTGGCATCTGTGACGGAAACATTTTGTGCAATGATTTTTCCTTTTTCTTGGCATTTACCTTATATTCCCCAATGTCCTTTAGAAGTTGCTGATATTTTTCATGCTCCACTTTCTTTTATGGCAGGAGTTGATTCGAGGTTTTCTTTTTAAATTATTTCTTAATAAAAAAATATTATTTTTCAGATATTTTGACTTAAAAGAAGACCCTCCTTCTGACGTTACTTGTTTTGATTTGGACACTGCCACAGTAAGCAAATCAAGTGTTAGAAAGTTTTATAAATTGGATATGTTACCTAAAAAGCCTTTAAAAAGACTTCGTAATGTTTTGGATGAAATTTCTATCAAAACTACTATAGAAAATGCCTCCTCTAGAACTGAAAAGGACAACGAAAAGTTGTATTTGCAAAAAATTCAGTCAGAAACAGCAATTCGTGAAGCATTTTTAAAGTATTTTTAATTTTGTGTATTTTAATTGTTTTTATAAAAATATTTTCAGATTTGTGTGTTCTTTGATGGATGGCTATTTGGATTATCTTCGCCCTCTTCTAAGCTCTCCAAAAAGTGAAGAAGAATTAGACATAAATCGCTTATTTGATTGGAATCTTTTTCTTCATTCTCGTGACAAACACTCTTCCTTATTTTATCAAAAATTTCGTGAGACAACTTGCTTTATTCGGTTTATTGAAGAGCGTTCTGGTGCTTTGTCTGAAAGAGGTGAAGTTGGTAGTGGTTCTGTTGATAGAAGCATTTATTATATATTTTTTGATGATTGTATTTCAAAAATTAATACAGGTTTCTCTAGATTTTTTAATTAAATTGGCTTTAGGGTTCGCACTCTAGGGACTACTTGGCTTTAGGGATTTGCGTTTTTAGATTTTTTTGGAATCTATTTTAAATTAATTTTTATACTTCCTGTTATCCTTTTAATATTTATTCGTTTATCTTACTAGAATTGCAAAATGCTGTGAGCAGTAAAGACAGAGCAGCAGCTAAGGAGCGTGTAAACAATTTGCGTTTACTCGATGCTGATTCAATCCGTGCTAATCGGACTGTGGTTATCCAGGCACCGCAAATGCTCAATCCAGAATTCAAAGATACAACTTTTACTTTCACTTCTTTTCCTCATCGTTTTTGCGAGAAGCTTTTTGAACGTGACTTTATACGAAATGCAGCTGCTTCTCGTCCACCTCAACATTATCTTCACTCTAGTACAAAATTAGGTTTATTAATGGATTGAAAATGAATTTTCTGATTTAAATAATTTAGGCAATAAAAATATTGTTTTGAGAACTCGTCAAGAAATTCGAAAATCGATGTCAGATACGTCAATCCTTTATCATCAAAATATAATGTATTGGCCTCGTTCTGTCCTTTTCTTTGCTTATTCAATTTGGTTTATGCAACTACCATCGATGTTGGCTTTGGCTAGGAGTAAAAAGAAAATGTTGATTCTTGGATTAAGAGTATGTTCTTTTTTTAGGAGTAATTTAGTCCCACTAGAATTTTACCTATTATTATGCTAGGAATATTTTCACGCTTTTATTTCTGTCTTCTTTTACATATTTTAAATTTCACCAAAAACTTTTCGTTACTATTTTGCAGGTTATTTTTCGAATGGAACAGTTAATGTTGCCTATTCATGATCAAATATGTTATCGAGTTCTAATGCAACTTTGTGGTGATTATGATCATCCTGAATTGGCCGTATATATTTTGCGAAAAATGCTTCGAATAGGGATTGTCCCAAATGCTGTAACATATAAAGTTTACCATCAAGCGTTGATAAAAGTAAAATTTGAATGAATCTCAAAAATTCTGACAAATTTAGGGTAATTGGCCTTCTGACAACAGAATTCGTGCAATTAATGCTTGGAGAAAACTTCGTTTATGTTTAGAAGTTTGTATTAGATTTAAACAATTTCTTCCACAGTTTGATACATCTTCCGAATTCGTGGAACAGGAGGCATCACCAAAAAATACTTCTGATGAACTGGTGAATAATGCAGAAGATCAAGAAAGTATTGTTAAAGAAACTGGTAAAGAGTGAATCGTTTTGCATTTAATTAACGTTAATTTAGGTGTTATTAACGATGAGATTGAAGTAAATGAAGATAAAAACCCCTCAATTATTCAAAATCATCAAGAAAACAATTCTAACAACGTCGATGGCTACTTTGACCCTTTAGGCGCAGAAGTTCTTAATAAAAAACGCACAGAAACAAATACAGTCTCTAATCAAATCAAAAACACGCCTTTAATGGAAAAAGCTCAATCTCGTCTAAAGAAATCACCAAACGGCAAAAATGCGATTATTAAAGTTAAAAATACTTCTTTTATTAGCCCAAGTCGAGAAAAATTTATGAAAGAACATTCTGCTTCCCCTTTTGCTTTAGAAGACGAAGGACAGTCATTTGCAGACAAAATGTCTCTAAATAGCGAGAAAAAGAAGAGAAGATCATTACGGCTAGGAGGATCTTGGTTTAAAAATTTTGCTTCAAATTCACCTATTCTCAATACTTTAATGAATAGAAGCCACACAACTGGTGAAAAGAGAAATTGTTTTTTAATTTAAATTTTTTTTATTTTCTAGAAAATCTTGAAAAAATGAGCAAAGATGGCGGTAGTAGTATGAATTCGGATACTGCATCTGCTTCGACTTCTGCTTTAAGTGTAACTCCAAATTTGTTTACTTTGGCAAATAAAATGAGAAAGAAAGCATTGAGAAGTAATTTTATAGGAAATTGATTGAAAATTCTAAAAATTTTATTTTTCAGCCTATAATGAAGTTTTGGGACCAGCTACCGAATTACTCGAACGTTCAGGAATTAATCCTGCTAGAATACTCAATGAGGCAAAGTTAAATCTCAGTAAATCTTATCAGAATCCTGATCAATCGCTTCTTTCTACAATTTCCTCGTCTAATAATAATTTAATGGAAGCAGGAGGGGACTTTTTCTTTGTATGGAAATTATATTTTGATTTTTAAAAAAATTTTATTTTTAAGCGTTGTACAAGAAATGCTAAGGATCTTATCTCAATTAGTTATTGGATGCAAGAGGTTATTCCTGATGATAATACAGAACTCAAAAATGTATGGTTAAGAAAAAAGGAAGATGATGATTCTTTTTTACCTGAAGACTTTCTTGGTGATTTTTTAAAAATCTAAGCAATCAAATAAAGTATTTTTTAGATGTTTTTATTTGTTCCTCCTCAATTTGTTCAAATTGTGAACAAGCCGTTTATGATGATGAACTTACTCTTGGTTGGTGTGTTGATGATGCTAATTTAAACAGTGTTTGCCCTAATTGCCAGCACAATTTCTTACCTTCACTTAAAATCTGTATAAGAGTAAGGGAACTACAACAAATACCTATTGACCAACAACAAAGTCCCAACTCGACAGGAACTTCATCTTTTTCTGTTACTAATACTTCTGGAAAGGTGACTAAATTAAAAAATGTTGTCTAGAATTAATTGTGCCTATAAGGGTGTTCAAGTGGACCTCAAGTGTTGGGTTGGGGTTCGAGTACCTAAACAACTCTGATGCCTATATGATAATGAAAGTTGAATTAAAATTGTCCTTTTGACAAAAGTACCTATTTTCTCTCTTGTTTTCCCCTTGTTTTCTCGGTTAATTTTATGTGTCCAATCCCCATCAAGTACTGATCGCACTAATTTTTTCTAATTTTCAGATAGTCCAAGCCTTTACTGTTCCTTATGTCAATCCATTGGTATTACGACGTGAATTAGAAACACTTTTGATAGAAGATGGACTTTCAATTCTTGGAAGGCCGTCAATGCGCATTTCCCATCCAATTATCTTTTGGAATATGTTCTATTATTGTCGCCGTCTTGAACTTCCAACACATTTACTTACTTGGGTATCTCCAGCTGTTGTCATTCATTGTGTGCAGAACATGTTGAGACTACCTTCACAAGAAGAGGAGGATACAGTGCAGAAAAATTAAAATCTGGTGGGAGCTCTTTAAATTTATTCTTTTTAAAATTAAAAAAATATTAAATAAAATGTATAATTTAAAATAAAATAATAAATTTAATTTTACTAAAAAAATTAATTTTTTTTTCGTGAAGATCGTTTATGTTCCTTTAATTGTTCTTCTTTCTCTCCCAAATTTATTATTTGACAATCAAAAAAATTTTTTACTTTACCCATTTAAGATAACGAGATATACTTCTTTAAAATAATTTCTTAATCTTGTTGTCATGGTAATCTTTCCGCCTACGTTTTTTCTTCTTTCCTCTAACGGTCTCTCCGACCCATACCCACTTATCTAGCAATATTTCTCTATCAAGAATTGTTCTATTTCCATATTTTTTCGTCTTTACTTCGTATTTATGGGGCGCAATGGCTACGTGTTATTACTTTTCGTTTTTTATTAATCCTTTTTTAGCGAAAACCCTCAATAACTTAGGTAATGCGCCAAGCCTTTCAAGTGCACACAATGCATTATTTTCTTTGCTTAATTAGTTAATTTCCATGGTTTCCTTTTTGTTTATAATTTTGAATTTTCTGCCATATCATTAACAATTAACTTTTTTCTCTTCACTTCTTTCACGCAAACAACTTAAGATTGGCATTGTTAAAAACTTTCTTTCCTTTTCTTAAAACATTGTGACAAAATTAAAAAGACCATGCCAACAAAAATGAGGAACTTAAACTTTAATTTCCCAACAAGGCCTATTATTTTCCTCATAATCCGTCTACCTTTTGTTATGTTTTTATATTACACCTGGCTAATATTTTATCATATCCAATTATGAACAAATATTTTTTTTATTAATTTTTCTTTTAGAAATTTTATAGAATTTTTAAAAAATTAAATGGACACAGACAAAACTCGGGCACTTTTTGCCCCACTTATTCAGCGTCCAGTATTAACTGATCAATTACTCAACAGACCACCATTTAAATTTCTTCATGACATCGTATCAGAAATTATTAAATCTACAGGCTATTCAGACGGACTTTTTACAGTCGATGAACTTGATTCTGCTAAAGCTTCATCATCACGGGATAGCAAAATTGCTTTTCTTCAAAAACTTATTGATTTACTTAATATTAATGGTGAATTAGATGATTTGAAGCCTGCCAAAATTGTTGCTGGAAAAGAACCAGAATTAACAAATATTTTACTCCAATCATTAGCTATTGAAGCTGCAGCATATAAACAACAACAAAAGGAGAAAAAGACAACAACTAAATCAAAATCCAGCAAAACTTCATCTAAAGAAAAGGCAGAAAAAATCAAGGAAAGAGATAGCTCCAAATCCCGAAGCAAAACTACCTCGAAACTGAAAACTAAAGATGAAAAGGAAGAGAAAGTAAAAGTTCCAGAAGAGTCTTTAAAAGTTAAGAAAGCGAAGAATGAAGAACAAGTGATCCTTGAGACTAAAAGCAGAAGTAAGGAGAAGAAAAGTTCTACTTCTAAAGAAAAGACATCAAAGGATACTACATTGAAGGAAAATAAGGAAAGGAAAAAGAAGAGGTCTGATTCAATTTCTAAATTTGGAACTAAAGTTTCTACAACTGAAGTGACTGCTTCAGCTTCTCCCATTTTATCTACTCAACAGCAAATATCTCAACCTCATACAGAGTTGTTCTACAATTCTAGTCTTCCCAATACTGGAAGAACCCCACCAGGAAGAGAGTCAAGCGGTGGAACTTCTAAAGGAGGAGATGATTCTGGAATTGCAGAGGAAACAGGAGCAGAAAGTGAAAGGCACGATCTTTCGGAAAGATCTATTTCGGCAAAAAATAGGTTATTTATAATTGCAGATTATTAAAGAAATCTTTTGAATTTTAGTCGTCCGGACTTTATTGAAGTTACTGATTCAACACCTGATTTGCCTCCACCCCAGCCTTTTAGACCTGGCACAGCAATTGGACGACCCCAAACAGCGATAGGTAGACCAGGAACGGCAGTAGCTCGTCCAGCACCTCCAAAGCCAAAGAAAAATATTATTGCTACAAATTTAAATGAAGAAGAGTCTTCAATACAAGCTGAAAATAAAATGTTAAATTTAATTTTGGATGAAAAGAAGGAAGAAACAAAAAATGAAGATTCTTGGTGGAATGGTGAATTAGTTGAAGAAGAGGATGAGCAGCAATTTATATTAAATTCCACTGGTGCAAATATCAACAAGTTGGCAGAGAGTAATGAGGAACATGGAGTTCTTGTAAATAAAATTATTGAGAATACGAGAGAATTGGAGAAAGATCAAATTAAGGTTCTTAACTATTTAATAAGACACTTCATTGAAAAAATCAATTTCTAAAGGTTGACGATACATTTATGGAAGGAGATTCTCTTGATATGCACGAACAAATACGAATCCGTGCTGAAATTGAAACAACACAAAAATCACTTCAAAAAATGACTCAATATGTCCAACCATTAGTTAGGACATTAGAATTTGTTGTTGACGATTTTGATTCAATGTTGCGTGAATTGGAAGAGACAAGAAAACAAATTTCAATTTTGGAAAGAAAATTAGCCGAGCAAACAGTTAATGCAGATTCTGAGACAACAAAATTAAATATTGCAATCTCAACAATTGATAACGACATTCAACAAGTTAAAGAACAAATTGCTGGATCAACAGCAATTATTTTGAGGAATGAAAATAAATTATCAGAATTACTTGCAGTTCCTCACAAATAATTTTCTATCCTTCCCTCTCTCTCCCTTCTCTTTCATTTATATTAAATTTTCTAAATAGAAATTTTTAAAATATCCCAAAAATTTTCTCTCAATTTGCCTTAATTTTTCTGCATATACGATCTTCCCTCTGTATTATTTAATATATTCCGTGATATTAAAATTTTGTTTAAATTATTGTTCATCGTTAAAGATGATTAAAATATATCAAATTGTTTTAGAAAATCAGTTTTCTAAAGATAGATAAAAAATTTTTTTTAATATTTTAATTAACTTTTTAGCATGCTGCTTCATTGCCATATAACTTATCAACACTTTCGTTACAGATATTATGGACTATATCTGTGTTTGTTTAAGAAGTTTTTGTTTAGTGAATATATATTTAATGATTCTTAAATTTTTTTTGACATAAAATATCAAGTCTTGTACATCGACATTATTATCCCACATTTTTAAAATTCAGTACAATTTTTAGTAACTTGTGATTATTTAGATATATTTTTACTTTTAAAACATTACTGATTTTAATTTTTATTAAAATATATTTTGATATTTAATTCCTTTTAGGTTTGACGTTTTTCAAAACCATTTTTAGAATAGTTTGAATTTAACATCTAATTTTTACGTTTATCTATTTTTCTGACGTCGCAATTTTAAAAAATAAACGAGATTACTTTTCTTAACATTTTAAGCAAATTTTTAAATATCTATATATGTGTTGTTATAAATTTAACGTCTTAATTAAGAATTACCGTTGTTCTACAAAATTGACATTTCATAAATGTAATTACTTAGTAATAAAAATTAAAAAGCAACATTAAAATCAGTAATGTCTATGTAAACTTTTAACAAAAATATTCAAAATTGGCATTAATTTCCTCAAATTCTTCTTGCATTTACAAAAGCTTTGCCTCTTTTTTCGGGTCTGCTTTGTTTAATGGATGGGATTTTTATAATTTTTTATTTGTTTAACATTAAATTTGTAAACATTTCAAGGGAAATCATTTAATTTTGAATCTGTCATACACCCTTAACCTTTTTTAGTCTTCTCGATTCTTTTTGATTGTCTACAACGGCACGGCGAATAGATTTGAAATTTTTTTCTATTTTAAATCCCATCCATTTAAATTGCCATTTTAATTTACTCAGTAATTTTAAAAAATACTCTAAAAATTATTTTCCCTTTAAAATGACTTTTTTTTTAATTCGGTCTCATTTCTCCATTTTATTGTAAAAGCTATAAAATTTTTTTAATAAAAAGTATGTATATTCAAATATTTCCTTAAAATGTTTCAATTATTTTTATTTTTTTTAAAAATCATTTCAAAATTTATAAAAGAAATGTCACTTACATCAACAAATTCTTCATCAAATTTTTCATCGCGTGGTGTTCGTTTAAGAAGTGAATTTTTAACATTGGAATATGTCAATAATAAACCACTTTTTAAGTCAATACGTAAATCGGTGGGTTTTTAAAAATTATTCTTAAAAATTTATGGAAATTTCCTACGTTGATTGTAAGTTGAATTTGTTTGCACTAGTAGCGGTTAGCATTTGGAGACTCGTAAAAAATTCGTATTCGTCATGTTTACGGATACGAGAAAAATATGCCGCGTACGAGCACAAGCAAAATTCTCATTTCCACTAGTGGCGAGATACTTCGAGAGATCTCCCAAGCAATCATCTATAATTTATTTTGAGATTTATTTAAGTTGGTTTAATTTTTAAAGTTTGCCTATCAAATACCTATATTAACAAACTTAAATTTTTTAGACTTCATTTTTACACAAAATGGGAATCCAAAGAAGAGATGGACATTTTCTCAATATAGAAGAAACTTTATATTTATCAGAAATTGGTGCTGCAATTGTTGTTGATCAAAAAGGGAAACAATTAACAATTCCTCAATTATATAAAATTTTGGGGAATTTACGTGTTTCTTTATTAAAGTTTTCTCAAAATTAAAAAAATATTTTTTTTAAATTTATTTTTAAAGATATACAGTCTTTACCCAATTAATTAGAGCTGGGTATATTGTTAAAACACCCAAGAAAAATCAAGAAAATAATAACCAGTCTTCTTTTGGGTATTCAGTTAAAATGAGAACTTTCCAATTTCCTAAAGAATTAATGGATCAGGTGGAGAAAAAAAGAAATTAGAAATTTATTTTTTAAAATTTTCTTCTTTTCCAGTTCCCTCATGTTTATTCAACCAAACCCTCATCAGGCCCCCTTTCTCTTCGTCTTCATCTTCCACAAATAAATACTCAATCTGGAATAACTCATTTATTTATGTCTGATATTGAAAGTGAACATATTAGAATTTTAGATTTAAATACAAAAATGGCAGAAAAAATAAAAAAAGTAAAAAAAGAAAATTAAATAATTATATTTAAATTCCCTTCAATTTTTAAGTCAGAATTTCAATTAATTTCAAATATTCGGCGTTTTGACAGAGAACCTTGGGAATGTTTAAGACCTAGATACTGGCCTAATTTTAATTGTTTAAGTTCTTGTGAAAATTGGAAAACTTATCAAATAAGAAGGGAAGCAATAATTTCAAATAGAAGAGGAAATAAAAGAGGGAGAATGAGGGAAGATGAGGAGGAGAGAAATAATAGGTGAAAATAAATTTAAAAAAATAATTGAAAAATAATTTTTTAGAGAGCCTGGCTATGATTATGAATTGTTTAGTAAAGGTGCTACTAACAGAGCAATCTACAAAGTTTTGGTTGTTGAGTAAGGAAGATTATTTTTGTTTAAAAAATTTTGATTTGACCAATTTCGAGAAGTTGATATTTTGTATTTTTAAAATTTTTAAAATTAATTTTGAAAATATCAACAAAAAATCTATCACCAATTTAGTGACCGTTTCCCATCTGGCCATCCAAACTTTGCTGAACTTCAATATTTAACTGAATCACCTAAATATTCGAATAATGAAGAACAAAAAATAAATAATTTTAATAATCATTTACTTCCACCTCTTCTAGTTGCTAGTGGTTCTCCAAATTGTTTAAGATTTATACAAGTAAAAATAATTTTTAAAATATTCAAAAATTATTTTTTTTAGATTCAAAAGGGAGATCCTTTAAATATTTGTTTGCCTCAGAATGATTTTACAGAATTTGATAATTTATGTTAAATATACTAATTTGTTTTCTCGATTTTCTCACTCATTTAAGATACAAATTTTGCCTTAAAAGATTACCTACAAGTGAGGTCCAATTATATTTTTCTTCACTTATGCTGATAAATTAATATACTCGAGAACTAAATATTTAAGAAAATTAAATAATGAGCAAAATTAGTGATCGGACCGAGATGAGAGCATGAACAATAATTTCGTTTATCGAGTTATTTCGAGATATTTTGGGCCATAACTTTTTAGGGTATTCGACATCTTTTATCATTCAGAAGCCCTGGATGTGTGGATTATTTAAGCCAACAAGATTGATTTGATCAGATCATCCTACAAAAAGTTACATCTAGATAAGTGCGCACAATTGTGATTATATTTATTAGGCTGTAATTTTTTGTAAATTGATCTGATCAGAACAATCCTGCTAGATAAAATAATTCTTTCATCAAAAGCTTTAGTTGATGTATTAATTATCTAAATCGATTAAGAATTGATAAGAAATTAATTTAAGAATTTGTTTCCTTTTTAAATTTATTCTTTTACTAAAATCTATTTTTGTTGCATTTCTTTAAAAAAATTCTTTCCACAATTTTTTGCAATCTTTCAACTTAAACGCAAAAATATTTTTAAATTCTTTTTAAATATTTTTATTTCCCAGAAAGAAATTGGATCGATCTAATCTCCTAATTTACACACTGTTTGGAACATATATTCTTTTAAGTATCAAAAACCTCGATAAAAAGTTGGGGAGTAGGCGGTTAAATAAATATATTTTAATTGCCAGCTGTTTCTTTAAAGTCAAAGAGGAAAAATAGAAAAAAAAATAAGAAAAGAATGTTATGCCCTAAATATATAGGATATTCACACTTCCCAGAGGGGGATATTTGGCAATATAAAGGAAGGGAACTTGAAATAGTAGAAAAAAGAATTATTCGTTCGTGCGTAAATTGAAAGCAAAAAAATTAAAAAAAAGTTTTTTTTGAATGGCCCAACTGTTTTTACTATTTTCCGTCCGCAATGGAATTGATCTCACTGTGAGGGATGGGGGCGGATAAAGCTAACTAATAGATTTTATTGTTGTTTGTCTTAACTTTATTTCTCTGACGGCTGACTTTAAATATTTGGAGAGAAATAAAGAGTTAGTTGAGGGTATTTGGGCGTTGGAAAGTTTGGGCATTTTTATGAGTTGCAAAAATTATATGATTACCAAGGCTCCATTTTCCAATAATGATGCCTCGTATGGTTCAGTGTTCCAATGTTTGGAGTAAAGGAATGAGATCAGTGGAAAAATTGGTATCTTTTAGAGCAAAATTCGTTTGATTGTTCACCTACATATTCTTGATTATGATATTAATTTAAAATTTCAGATTTAATAAATATCGCATATTTTTTGAACCCTATTTCAAAAATACAGTATTTATATTCAAAAAACAAAAATTCGCACTTTCTTCGAAAATATAAAACAACTCAAAAAATCCTAAAATAATTCTCTACTTTATTTAGAATTAAAGAGGATCTATTAAACGGTTTTTGTTTGAATATCAAAATAAACTTTTATTACTTAACGGCCCAGCGCCCAAATACCCTCACCACGAGATAGTCTTGATCTCTCTTCCAGATTTGAGGAAAGCTTTTGAGGTTTTTAAGATGGACATGAGAAAGAGAATTTACAGAGTTTTCCTCTCATTGATCTAAAATCGGGAAAAGAAAAGGGAGAAAAAAAATTATTTTTTGAGGACAGCCGAAGTTTGAGGAGTGTGTGTGTGTTATAAAACATTTGTGAGATAAAAAACAAGCAAAACTAAAATAGAGAAAAACAAAAAAAAAAGTAAAAGCATTTTCTAGTATTTTTAGCAAAAAGAATTAAAAAATGAGAGGAATGGATCAGAAAGAGGAACAACCTTTCTTTGCCTTTTTTCTCTTCAAAAACAAAATTATTGCCTTTCTTCCCTATTTTCATGGCCAAAGGGAAAAAGAAAGTTATAATTTCTTTTTATTTTTTAGTTTAATCCAACCGGAAATTAATTCGAAAAAATTAATTTAAAAATATTTTTAAAAATATCAAATAGAGATTTGCTAATATTGAATTTCCCTTTGATCAAAAATTTTTTATTTTTAATAGATAATTGATATTTTAAATGATTTTTTGAAGATCTTTATTGAAATTAAATTTTTAAAATTATTTAAAAAATTATTTTTAATTCATTTAAAATCTCAGAACTTTATTTCAGATTAAAGTAGGATTCTTCTCTTACCTTTATGCTCACACCAGAGATGCCACGGGTTTAGAAAAATGTCGGGTCGAGTTTTAAAAATTACTCGGGTCGGGTTTCGGTATCCAGTCGAAAAAACACCGGGTTTCGAGTTTTGGGTGACCCGTGACATCCGTGACTCACACCCTCATTCTGCAAACGTTGAATTCTATTTTACAATTATATTATTTCATAATTTAAAAGAATATATTTTCTTTACCTAAGAAACTCTGATAGTAACCAGAAACAGCTGATTCTTAAAATATTTTTTGTCTAAAAACTAAAAAAATCATTACAAGTTTTCTTTATGTAAATATATAAATTCTAATATTTTTTAAAATACAAACAAAAAATATCGTTTTTTGGCTTTATCTTTTGAAATGTTTCAAGTACCAGTTAATACATGTCAATTTATTGAAAGAACACATTTTCTTTAAGTTTAAAAACTATCTACTAAATAACTTTAAAATTTACAAATATTTTTTTATAATTATTTTACAGAATTTTTTTGTTTATTTTTATTTGAATTTAAATTAATTATCAGTTGTATTTAAAACAAAATAAATTATTTTTCAACTACCTATTTAAGAATTTTTAAAAATTATTAAAATTAAAAATTCTATTCTATTTTTTGTTTAATGTCAATTTTAATTTTTTTAAAAAATATTTTCCTATTTTTAAATACCGAATATGCTCTAATAATTACCCTGGGTAATTATTGTTTCAACCTCTTGCTGGAGGGAGTAATTAATAGAGCGGGGGCAATTATTTGAGAGAGGGTAATTAATAGAGCATATACGGTAATTATTTTTTAAAATTCCTCCCAGTGTTCTTTAATTTTATTTAAATCATTTTATCTTTTTAAAGAGAAGGGCACCTTTTAATTAAAATAAATTAATTATTTTTTTATTACAGGAGAGCCAAGAAATTATTTAAAAAAGAGCCAAAAAATAAAAGAGAAGAGCCAAAAAAGATAAAAGAAAAATGCCGGGAGCACCCCGTTTTACCCAAAAACCGTCAATTCAACAGACGGCGTCTGGAGATTTATTAATGGAATGCCTTTTAGAGGCAGACCCTCCACCCGATGTTAAATGGCAACATGCTGGTACAGCAATAAATGCTTCTAGTAGAGTTAAACTAACTTTGAATAAAGTTAGTGGAAATCTGTACAAGGCTAATTTAGTCATAAAAGTATGTTAATTTTTTATGTCACAATTGCCTTAAAAATCTTTTTTAGGAGCCTAGCGCTTCGGACGGTGGCGCCTATAAATGTACAGCAAGCAATCAATTTGGCGAATCAAATGCCAATATTAATTTAAATTTTGCTGGCGGAGAAGAGCCTGGATCGGCAGAAAAGACAGCTAGAGGACCTACTTTTGTTGGAAAGCCTAGAATCATGCCCAGGGACGGGGGCGCTTTGATTCTAATGGAATGTAAAGTGAAAAGTTTAACAAGGCCCCAGGTGAAATTTTTGAGTTGTTTAATAATAATTTTGTATTAAATAGGCGAAGTGGAGCAAGGACGGTGTTCCTCTTCAAATGGGTGGCTTATATCAAAATGTTTTTGCTGATTTGGGGGATGGAACTTTTCTTTGCCAATTAGAAATTCGAGTAATATATTTTTAAATTAAAAGATTGCTAGACACAGCTAATCCTGTAAGATAGATTCACAAATATTTGAATCATATAATATACCCTACAAATATCATTAGTTCTAAAAATATTTTATCTCTTTCAGAGGCCAACAGCTAACGATGCTGGACAGTATCGTTGTAATATCAAAAATGACCAAGGAGAAACTAATGCTAACCTAAAATTGGATTTTCAACAAGAAGAAGCCCCTTCAGATTCTGGTTCTCGTCGCTCAAAAACTCCATCTCGCCCAGGCACCCCTTCATCCAAAAAACATAGAGAAGGAACCCCGGGTGAAAAAAGAGAGCGAAGACATAAATCGAAATCTAGAGAGGGGTCACCTAAAAAACATATTCGCTCAAGAACAGCTACACCAACACAAGAAGCTGAAGGAGGGTTAAAACCCCCTGGGGCAGATACAAGTCGAGAACCTACACGTAAATTTAAAATATTTTTTTGCTGTTAATTTATAAATTTATATAAATTTCTTGATTAATTATCTAAATTATTCAAATAATATTTAAACTTAAATTTTGTTTTTAGCGAAGAAAAGTCGTAAAGCATTAGAAAGTGCTGATAAAGACGGTCTTCCACCAGCACCTAAAGAACGAACTAGAAGAAGCCGTAGCCGAAGCAAGACACCTGCTCGCCAAGGACCGGAAGGACATAAACGTGCACCTGTTGTTGTTGAACCTCTCAAATCACAGGTGAAAATATTAAAATAATTTTTAGGTAAATATAAGCTATGAACAATTAACTAAGAGTTAACAAAACACAAATATTTTTAATATTTTGAATCTTTATCTCATTAAATATTAATTATAATAATAATTAAATATTTCAAAGTATTTTTTTTATTTTTTATCACATTTTATAGCCATCTCTTCTTTTTTTAAAAACTTCATTCAATTTAAACATCTTGTCCACCTCACCACCATCCTCTACCTCTTCCTCTCCATCCACCTCTCCATCCTCCTCTCCATCCACCTCCTCCACGTCTCCACCATTGACGTTTTTCACGAACTGTTATTTAAAAATAATTTTTGAATAATTAAATTCTAAATTTAATTAATTGAAGGGAAATATTATCTAAGATATTATCATTCTTTCCCGCGTACATCTATCCAAACTCTTCCATCAATGAAGGAGCTTTTAGATTAAGTTTTTTGAGATTAGAAATTTTAAGTTTCTTCAGATTTGAGTCGCTAGTTTCTCGTTTGTGCCCCAAAATTTCCCAACATCCTTTCTCATTTTTTACGAAATTTCTCAATCGAAATATTTTTTAATATTTAAAAAATACCTAATAATCCTGTATCCTCTGCATTAATTTCTGTTGTTAGCATGAAAAATCCAACAAATAGAGCAATAAATAAAAGAAAAATTATTTGGCGATTAGAAAACATTTTAAAATAAATATTTACTTTCTCTTAAAATTTTTTAAAAAAAATTATTTCTGTATATTAATAAAGCACAATTTCTATCTGAAACAGTCTATAATAAACCATATATTGAGAGGTCTCCGTGGCTCTGCCCCTTCGAGAATGGGGAGATCAATTGTCTTATCAATTATTTTATATTTTTTTTTCAAGGATAAAATCAACTTTTTCGGATATTATTTACTAGTAGTGTTGCCAATTCTCTCTATTCTCGGTTCTTGAAAGATCGGGCGATCAAAGCAAAATTAAGTGGAACATGAATAGACAGGCTCAAATTAAAAAATTGGCAACAATTCAATTAGGATCAGCCATAGATCCGTGGTGGGGGTATATCCAGTTAGGACCCAGTGGGTTGTCCCGATGGGGGGGGGGTATAACAGGGATTATAAAATATAAGATTAATTTTTCTTTTAAAAATAATTATTAAATATTAAAAGAAATATTTAATTAGAATGTTAAATTCTACAATTTTTACTCTTCTTTTATTTGTTTTTAAGTTATCACAATTTAACTATATAAATAATTTTTTTAAATGTTCGTTCTAGTTACCAAAAACAATTATGTTTAATTTTTTATTAACCAGAATTATTTAGCGAACAGTTAAATTTGGTTAATTAATTATATTATGCTTACTAAAATAAACTAAAAACAGTTTATATTTATTTTTTCTAAAACACTCCGATGATCAAATTACTCTCCTATTTTTAATTAAAAACATAAATTATTAAAGAAAATTTCCTTTTTGATAAATAAGAAAATTTTTTTCTTTGAATGTGATCATTTAAACGAATAAGTATACGCAAATGGTACTTCCTGATATTTTTATTTTTTTGTGAAAGGAAATTAATTAATAATTTATTGAGGAATTTTTATTTTGAATAAATAAATATATTTTACTAAATTTTTTTTGGAATTAATCAAGATGTTCAAAAATTAAAAGATTTTTTTTAGTTATATAAGGATATTAATGGCACATAATTGTTAAAATATATTTCATTGAAAAATTGTTTGTTATATATGTAGTAGGACTCAATTTTGCATATGCCCTTGGGGAAAAAATAATTTAAGCAAAATTAAGTGTATCCAAAAAATCATTCAGGCAGCACCTCCACTCCATAAAATTAAAAAAATGTCTTCGAATGACTTATATCAAGTATTAGTTGCATGTAAAATTGAGGTCCAACTATAGTTTGGAAAAATAGTGGAAGGGTTTTGGTCATTTTTGATCAGCCGGCTAAAGTAAACAAATAAAAAAAGCAAGTTTAAAGAAAATAGCTTATGTAAATAATTAATAATAAAGCCGACTTTATGTCGTTAATTTCAGTTCATTTTTCCTTTTTTCACGTTAGAAATAATATTTTAAGATTTATACATATAGTAATAAAAAATAATTAGAGAAACAATTGTTATAATTTGTTTTTAAATTAATTTATTTTTATTCTAGATTGCTCATACTAATGAATCAGTTAAATTGGAATGCGAATTGCAATGCCATACTTCAACAAAAATTAGTTGGACAAAGTTAGCAACACCTAAAAATACTTAAAAATTCAAAAAAATTTCCAGAGACGGCAAAAAAGTCGTGAGTACATCAACAAGTGGATATTCAGCTACTTTCGATGGAAAAATAGCTAAATTGGAAATAAATCGAATGACTGAGGAAAAAAGTGGATTATATAAATGTATAGCGAATAGTGATTATGGAGAGACACAAAGCTCGGCAATGATTAAATGGGAAAACTCTGAGGAGGAAAAAAAGAAGAAAGAAGAAAAAATGGATTTGGATATTCAAGAAAAAACGCAAAAACGCCGAAAATCAAAATCTCCAAAACCTCAAGGAGATGAAGACCAAATTGTCCCTGAAAAGAGAGTTCAAATACATGTACTTAATTATTTGGAAATTAAAAACATATTTTTATATATTTTTAGAGCCCTTCTCCATCAGTTGATGGTTCAACAACTAATGAGCGTCGAGTGCCAACAGAAGTGGTTAGTCTTTTTTTCTAACAATTAATTTGGGGAAATTAATTATTTTTATTAAACTTAAGTCTATTAATAGATTACTGCTTTATTTCCATCTTTATTTCTAATACAAATTTCCAATACAAATTTCTAATACTAATACAATTTCTAATACAATCTAATACAAATTGAATTCTTGAAATTAATTTTAAAATTATTTAAATTACATTTTGATGTATTTAATTTCTTTTTAAATTAAACTGTTATTTACTTTTCCAAAATTCTATTCATTTTATGCTCTATCATTTTTAATTTATTTTAGAATTTATTTATCTTTTCTTTTTTTTCCTCGATACAAACTTAAAAAACCTCTTTTCTACTATTTAAAATAATGAAGGCAAAAATAAATTTTTGTAAAAAAAAGTTTATTTATTTATTTAGTTAAAACCTCAAAATTCGATACATTTTATTAAAACTTTTCTTTTTTTAAATTAAAAGAAAAGTTGTGAAATAAGAAAAAAAGTTTTAAATATTTTTATTAAACAAATTCGAATAAAAACATCCCTAAAAACATCCCAAAACACCTTCAAAACATCAAAATTTAAATAAAAACAACAATAAAACAATTAAACAAATGTTTTTCTAAATTAAAATGAATTCTCAAAATTTTAAAGAAGAAAGTTTGTCTTTAAAAAATAAAAAAATAAAAATAAAAAAGGAGGAAAGTGAGGAAATTAAAGCAATTAAAAGAGCACAAAAGCAAAGAAGATTATCTAATGTCCATTTATTTATTTTAAGTAAACTTCCAAGTGGACAGGCTAAAGAAAAGTTTTTGGATGAATTAATTGATTTCCAAAATTCTCCAATTAAAAATAATGATAGAAGAAAAAGTAAAAATTTTAGAGAAGGATCTCAGAAGATTGAGGCAAATCGACATAGAAATTCTGTATGGAAAGGGAAAATGTTTAAAAAATAATTTTAAAATTATCTTTTCCTTCTTTTGCTTTTTTGGCAATAGTTTTGGCCATAGTATATATCTGATTAATAGATCTGTGATCTGATTTTTGTTAAAATCTTTGACATCAGGGATGGGTTTCTATTTTTAATTCGGAAGACGAAAGCGAGAGAGCCAACCTTCCAAGGATATTCAATTTACATTCTCTTATATTTTTATAATTAATATATTAATTTATCTAATTATTATCATTAATTCTGAGTTCCTTTCTATCCACCGTCACTTTAAAAAATTTCATTTTTGATTTAAAAGTGCGAAGTAATTGGAATTTTTTCAAAATAAACTCGAAGGAAATTCTTTTCCAATTTATTCAATTTTTTGCCTTGAAATCTTTTGAGAAAAAAAGATTGATTATAATTTTATTTATTAGCACTTTTTGTTAAACTAAGTGATTTATGTTTGTTTTTACATATTTTTAGAGTAGAAAATTGAAAAAAATTTTTAGTTTTTTGTTAATAAAAAGGAAATTAAATTAAAACAATTTATGGGTTATTTACATAAATAAAAATCTAAAAAATTTCAAAAAAATTTCAATTTTCAGGTAGTAACAGGAGAAGATGGAATTCCTTCATCCGGACTTAAAATTCCTCCAGAACGTCGGAAAGAATTAATTCGAATGAGTGGAGGTGCTGGAGGGGAAGAATCTGATGAAGATATAACAGAATCTATTTCTGAACAACCACAAAAGAAAGATTCAAAAAAACCTTCCGTAACAATTAATGAACCTCCTCAAAAGTCAAAAGGCGAGGTGGGGGAATTTTTTTTTAAATTTTAATTAGATTTTAATTAAAAAATAAAATTAATATGAAGCTTTATTCTTTAGTTTTTTTTTAGTTTTTTTAGAGTGAAGATTATTTTTTTTTAAATTTTAGTTTAAATTTTATTTTATTCCTTCTTTCTGCTGTTTTAACGTCTAGTTATCTTTTTAATTTCAAATTTTCATGAAAAACCAGGCCTTATTTCCTTCTGTCCTGTAAAAAAATTTTTTACTTTCCAGATTGCTGGTCCTCCCTATTTGGTTAATATGGGGTGCCTCTATTAAATAAAATTCATTAATATTATTCCATATCTCTTGCCAAAATTTTAATGGCAGCTGCTAACAGATCATTTTATTTATTTTTTTCAATTCTCTATTTATTCCCAACTCTGATCTTTTTTCATTTATCTTCTACATATTATTTTTTCTTTTCAATTGCCTCATTTATTTTTAGAGGGGAATATCCCCTACCCCTATTCTTCTCTATTATCTTCAACAAACATATATCTCTTTTTTTAACCCTTTTCTTTCACCTTCAAACAATTTTTTAAATATTCGAGAAAAGCAATTCGATCTATTTTCTTCCGTTTTTTTCTTACAAAATTACCTTCCTTCTTTTCAATTCTTTTAAAGTTGTTGTTTGCCAAGAACAATGCAACCTTTATTTTTAATTGCTCTTTACACCTACTCTTTTTTTAAATTTTTTAAAATTATCTTTTGTCCTCCCTTTTTTAAAATTTATTTATTTATATTCTTTGATTTATTATTTATTAAGTATCATATTAAAATTAATTTTCAAAAAAATTCAAAAATAAAATTTGCTCTATTTGATTTTCTCCAAAATTATTTTTTATAATTTTTATTAATAGGGTAAATATTATATACAAAAATTCATATATTATTCCTATTATTTTTTAATCCCTCAACAAAAATATTTCATTAATTATGAAGCAGAGAATGATCAGAACTGAATCAAGAAAGCTTCCCTCTTCTCCTTCCCTTTCCCACTCATATACGGTAATTTGAGAGAATTAATTGAATCAGTCTTTTTAGTTAACTTTGAGAGATTTTGATTTAAATTTAAAAATCCTTTAAATTTACACATTAATAAATTTTGGATTAGATATTTCGAATCTTTTTGGCAACCTTTTTACTTTGTACAATATTTAAATTATGGGCTTTTATTGTTCTTATTTTCATTTCCATACATTTTTATAAAAACAAAATCGTTTCCTTTATTTTATTCCAATAAAAAGCTTTGAGTAACTCCTTTCTTTAAATCCAATTTATAACCCGGGACTAACTTGGGTCCTTTATTTGGTGACTAAATGATTGATTCGATTGTATCTTTAAATAAAAAGGCTTCATCTTCCTCCTCCTCTCCATTACAAAAAAGAATGGCTACATCAATAAAAATGAGTCCCCCAACACCTCCCCCATTAGCCCCCACTTCACAAACTTTTCAACAAAAACAACAAAAATATTTTTCTTCTTCATTTAACGATGAAAAACAAAATTTAATTGCCTATGGAATTAGGCCATCTAAAAATTCTAAACGTTTATATGAATCCAGATATGAAGACCCTAAAGGTTTGAGAGGAACTACATTAACAGAATTGAAGCAGACATCAATTAGAATGAAAGGATCCCCGTCCCCTAAAAGAGAAAAATTATTTTTTAAAGAAGAAAATAATGAAGAAGAGGTTTGTTTGTGTATTAAGAATATATTGTTTATCTCTTTATCATTCTTCATTTCCTCAAAATTAATTTTGAAAATAAATCTCTTAACTTTTGACCTGTAATTGTTTAAATTTTTTAAACAATTTTTTGACCTGTTTAAAGGCATGGATTTTTCTATTATTTTATTTCTCGAATTGCTTTTTATTTTTTCCTCATTCATGCCCATTATCAGCCTCAATTTACATACTATTTTATGAACTTTTGAGCAAAATTTTCTCAAAATAATAATTTTATTTTCTTACCTCACTTTCTTTGAGAACTCCTGGGCAAAATTCTTTCTAAATAATTTAAATTAAAAATTTATCTTAAATAATCTATAAGATCAAAAAATAATTCTTTTTTTTTCTCTCAATTATTTAAATTAATTTTAATTAAAAAATTTTTTGTTGCGGTTTTACAGGCCAATTCAAAAACACCAAAAATGGTTCAAGTTGGTCGCAGAAAAAAGAGTACAACATCTCCAAATAACAATGAAAATTCCACAACAAATAATGATGAAGTAAGTTTTGATTTTTTAATATTTTAATTTATTTATCTATCCTGATTTTAATTTTATTTTTTATATTTAATTCTCTCTTTTATTATAAATATCTATTTTTACTAAAATTCTAAATAATTATTTTTACATATATATTTGTTTTGTTTTTCAGTTATTTTTTACTAATTTTTTATCAATTAAATATCTCCAAAAATCCTCTAGTTTTTTAGAAAAATCAATTTTAGATACAATTAAAATCCCTCCAATTTTCTAATCTAAATTAATTAAATGTGAGTCGATCAGTCATTTTTTGTTTACTCTTTTTTTGTTTTTATCGAGAGAGCTTTAATTTTTTTGTTATATATAATGATTTTTGTTTGTTAATATTTAGTTAATTTAGCTCTTATAATTTTTACTTTTTAGTTTTTTAATTCTGAAAGTGGCCACTTTTATGTTTTTCTACTAAAAATAAAATAAATAAAAAGAGAAATGGGCAACATTATAAATTAAATTATTTAATTTAAAAATAAATATTAGGAGGGTTGGATTTGGATCTGGAAAGTACGAATATCTGAAATTTTCGGTTCGCATATATGATCCGGATATCCGAGGATTTTCTAGGATTCACCAACCCTAATAACTAGGGACAGCCAAAACATGCAAATGCATGTTTTGTATGCGGATATGCCTTGAAGTGGGAAGCCCAAAAATGGTGTTTTTACATATGTACGAGCACTTTAAGACCCGGTTCTTAATGCATATATTTGCATATTTCGACCATTTCGCGCATATTTGCATATTTGTGCATATTTTGGGAAATTTTGCATATTTTGGTCCATATTTTGACATTTTTTGTAAAATTTTGCCAAAAATTGACCAAAATTTTGAAATTTATTAGACAAAAAAATTTTTTGCAAAAATTTTTTGAAAAAATATTTTTCGAAAAATTTTTTAGGAAAAATTAAAAAAAAATTTTTTTTGCAGAAATTTTAAATCCACTAAATCTTTTAGAGTTGCTCTCAAAATGTAAAATTAAAGGTTAAATTAATGTTTTTAACATAAAATATAGACTTTTAAAGCATATTTTAACTATTTTTTGGTGCATATTTCAGTGCATATATTGGCAAATTTTGCATATTTTGGTGCATATTTTGGGCTTTTTCGGTGCATATATATGCGCATATTTGGCGATTTTCCGTGCATATTTTGGCTGTCCCTACTAATAACTACCAATTTATAATGTATTCAATCAAATTAATAAAAAGTACTAAAAAATTTTTTATGATGCTAGCGTTAATTTTAAGACCATGAACTCAATTTTTGTGTATCTAAATTTCTGTTTGATTTTATCAAATTTTATGAGTGAAAAATAGATAAAGATTTTGACATATTTTGTCAAAAAAATTAAAATATTAAATAAAAAAATATTAATTAAATAAAAATTATTAAATCAATTCAATTTGATATAACAAATGAGGATTTCAATATATCCCTACATAAAAATTAATTTGATTGAATTTAAAACCCCATAAAAAATTAATTTCATAAATTAAATCCAAATGGATAATTTATTATTATTTCAACAAAATCAACAGAAGGAAAAGTCAAAATCAAAATCTCCAACTCCAACGCCTGTTTCTGATGAGAAAAGACGTTCAAGTGCACTTAGACAATTGGAAGGCTTACAAGTTGGCAAAAAACGGGAGCAACATGAATTTCAAGGAATACAATTAAAAAGAACACCAAAAACTAAAAAAGATGATAAAAAGGAAGAATTGGAAAGGCCTGATTTGAAAAAACTTGAAAAAGCTTCGGAGAAAAGAGTTTCAGTTCCGGAAGAGGAAGTAGATCCAATTAGAAGAGATTCTTTACATCCTGAATGGAATGCTAGGGAAGCTACTGAATTGGAAGAATACAAAAGAGCGAGCATGAGGGTATTTTTGAAGCTTTAAAAGCTTTAATTATTTTTTTCTTTTTTTTCTCGCACTCTCTCATTTTCATCAAATCTCTCTTATTTTTTTAATAAATAATTTAAAAAATATTTTAAAATTTTTTTAGAGGAGAAGCAGCGTTGATATGCGCCGTGAGTCTGTTTCTGATGTTCTTGAAAGGCCGCCAGTACCTTTAAAAGAAATTGGAAAGAGTGGAACTCCAGCACGCATTGTGGAGATTCCAGAGAATGTTACTGTTGTTGAAAGTAGGAGAATACTAATTTGCTTGCAAAATTAAAAAAAATTATTAAATTAATAGATGAAGTTGCCATCTTTAAATGTATTGTAGAGGGCAATCCAGCCCCCACATTTGTTTGGAAAAAAGCTGGTAGAGATGTACCGTTAACTGGACGAGTTCGTTGTACAACAGATGGGGAAACTGGATCAGTCTCTTTAATTATCGGGAAATGTAGACATCAAGACGAGGACGATTATTCATTGGAGGTTAAAAACACTCATGGATCTGATTCTGCTTCAGCTAAATTATTAGTTACATCTGGAGTTGAATCTAATCTAGACTTTAGAGCGACACTTAAAAAAAGAGAAACGAGTATTTCAGAAAAACAAAAACAAGACAGTCAAGACTTTTCTAGAAGTGAAGCTGACAGGCGGTCAGTTTTTATTTAAATTATATTATAAGCCTTGTAGGCTAGTCCATATCAGTCAAATTTCATTTCAGAGCTTCAATATTCACTGGAAAACGTGAAGAACGTTGGGTAGAACCATTACCTGAAAAAGCACAATTCCAACAAAAAGTTAATAAAATAGCTCAATTAAAATGTGTTTATTCACGTCCAAATGCCAAAGTCAGATGGATGAAAGATAGAAAAGAAATATTTTCTGGAGGACTTAAATATAAAATTCTAATTGATAAACAAGCAATTACTCTGGTTATTAACAATCCAGATCCTGATGATAGCGGAAAATATACCTGTGAGGCAAATGGTGTCCCAACACATTCTATGGTGAGAGAATGGGATTTTTTTGAAAAATTTCTAAAATCTTTCTAGGTTACAGTTGAAGAACCTCCAATGAAATACAATTTTTTGACTCCATTACCAAATACATTGGAAATTTATAGAACAAAACAAGGCATTTTAACTTGTAAACTTAACAGTGCACGTGCCCCTCTCGTTTGGCATAGAGGTGGAAAGCCTATTGACCCGTAAGTTTTTTGAAGGGGATAATATGTATTAGAGTAAAAAAATTTCTACCAAGTGTGGGGGGAGATTTATTCAAAGGAAGAGACCTGCCTTCCTAAAATTACCGCCTTAAGACTTCCCTAAATTTTGCAAAATATAAATTTATTATAATAGAAACGATCCTCGATATATACTTGAAAAAGACACAACAGGCCGTTTTACTTTAACAATTCGTGTTGTTGAACAAGTAGATCAGGCTGAATGGACAGCTTATGTTAGTAAAGATGTTCTTTCTAAATGTGCCGTTTATGTAGAAGAACCTCGTGATACTTTTGTTGTTCCTTTAAAATCCCAAAGGGCTAATGAAAGAGAAAATGCAACATTTGAGTGTGATACTAATGATAAGGATATTGAAGTTGAATGGTTTCATGATGGAATAAAAATTAAAATGGATGGTGTTCACTTTAAGGTATCTATTTGGAGGCAAGGGAATTTTGGGGAGAAAATCCCCCCTCTTAGAGAGGAAGTGGAAAATTGGCCAAATATTGGATTATCAGATTGATTGGTTTTTATTTTTTATGAAATTGGTTTGATTATTTGAGACTAGGGAGGGGTATGACTGTGGGGACAGACTTATAGGTGATATTCTTTGTTTTTAAGCTGATTTACTCAAATTTTTAAAATTATCTTAAAAGCCGTTTAATTTCATTTATCATTTAAAATTTAATTCTATTTCAAAGGAAGAAAAAGTTGGTCGAAAACGCCGTCTGATAATAACAGGAGTTAAAATAGAAGATCACGGTGAATATAAATGTACAACAAAAGATGACAAAACAATGGCTCAATTAATTGTTGATCCTTTAAATAAATTTATTGTAAAGTTAGAAGACAAGGAAGTTTTTGAAAAGGAGGATGTTAATCTAAAATGTGAGACAAAAGATACTAGGACACCTGGACAATGGTTTAGAAATGGAAAGGCAATTAGTTCAATGCCTGGATCTAAATTTGAATTTCAATCGAGAAGTGGTGTTCACACAATGAAGATTAGTAAAATTGAAATGGTCAGATTAATACTATTATTATTCACTAACAAATAAGACTAATCAGAAAATTAGTACACTTATACTTGATTAATTTTCCTGGGATTTATTTCTTCAACCTATCAGTAATAAATTATTCGGGGTGGAAATTATAGGAGGAATTATTATTTAAACCTATGGAGAATTAATCGAGTTATGTTAGTATTAAGAATTATAATACCGTATTTCCTATATTAGAGCCCCATGGGGCTCTATTTTTCAACTATCCTCCAGGGTGGGGCTGTATTAAAGGGTGGGGCTCTAATTGAGGGTGGGGCTCTATTTTTCAACCCTCTTTGAGTTAAAATCCCATTTATTAACTGTCCATTGCAACAAGAGATAGGCCGGAGGGGATGGTCGATAAAACCGAAAATATCAAAAGCGAATCGATATTTTTTTTGATTTTTCATGAAAAATTAAAACTTTTTAAGCAATGAATAACAAAATAGTCACAATAATTCAATAAGAGTAAGATTAATATTAAATATTAATAGATTTGGACGGATTAAAGGAAATATTAGGGGACTAGTGTTTGACATCGATGGATCAGAGGTATAAGAGTGGCTTTTAAGGGATTATGGGGAATACAGAGGATTAAGCTTATATTGAGAGATTTAGCGGGATTAAGAGGGATATTCTGGACTAGGGGTATTAGGAGGCAAATGAAGGGATTTTGTTTGATGAAGCTTTTGAACAAGTTCCAGAACTGGAACCGGTTTTGGAGAAATTTTGGAACTTCATCACTGATTATAAGCGAGATCTCTAATAGATCTTTAATAATCTCTCGAATTATCGCCAAGTGCCTAACACGATTGCAACCCTTCATATTGAAACCCTTCAAAAATTGCAACCCTTCATAAATTTATTTTATTGGAGATAATAGGAGGGATTTGGAGGAATATAGGCGATTCTAGAGTATTTGGGCGGATATCGAAGTTATCCCCTCCTTTTCATTTCTATATTCCTATTATCCCTCCTCCTTCTTGATCGCGATATCATCGAGATCCATCCCTTTATTTCCTTAACTCTCTTAATACATCTAAAAAGTTATTGGGATAATTTTTCCTCCAATATTTTTTAGGTGGGGCTTTATTTGGGGTGGGGCTCTAATTGAGGGTGGGGCTCTATTTTTTAACTATCCTCCAAAGTGGGGCTGTATTAGAGGGTGGGGCTCTAACAGAGGGTGGGGCTCTAATATAGGAAATACGGTAATTAACTAGAATTAGATGAGTGCTACACCCTCAAGTTTAATTTTTAATATTTGATCTATTAATTTATGAGTAAAATGAAAAAATAGTTTTGATATTAAAATTTACTACTTTTAGAATGAAGCTGATCGTTACGAGATTGACGTAGCTGGTCTTAAAGGTTCTTGCAAAGTTACGGTTTTAGAAGCTGAAAGAAAGCCAGTAATTAATTGGAAACCCCAAAAAATCGAGTGTGAAGCTGGAAAAGAGAAGAAAATAAAAGTACCCTTTCAAGTAAAAGGCACAAGAAGAGGAGATCCAAAGCCGATACTTTTAAAGAATGGAAAGCCTGTAGATTTGGATAAAATGAAAGATTTGATTGAGGTAAAGAATATACATATTCATTCAATTATGATGTAATTTAATTTAAGGTTGTAATTAATGGAGATGTAGCTGAAATTATCTTCAAAAACCCTCAAAAGGGGGACACTGGAAAATGGGCATTAAAACTTGAAAATACTGCTGGGGAATCTGCTTTAGCTCCATTTGATTTATTCGTCAGAGACAAACCTAAAGTGCCTAAAGGGCCTTTAGAAACCACTGATGTTACTGCAGAAAGTTGTAAATTAAAATGGAAACCGGCAGATCCAGATGAAGCAGCACCAACACGGGGATACATTGTTGAAATGCAAGATGGACGTGGAGGCCCTTGGAAGAAAATTGGAGAAACTAAAGGAACTGAATTTCCTGTTAATGGATTGAAAGAACATGGAGAATATAAATTTAGAATTAAAGCATTTAATGAAATTGGAGAATCTGATCCGTTAGTTGGAGAGACAATACTTGCTAAAAACCCTTATACGGTATGTAGAGCGTGAGAAAGAAATATCAATATAATAAAAGAATAGTTGATTTCCAAATTTTTGGGTCATAATATTAATATTTGGAAATTAATATCCATTTGATAAACTAGAAAAATTGAAGGGATCTTTCCTTTAATATATCGTTTACTCATTCTTTTATCAAATTTCTAGGTTCCCGGTAAACCTAAAAACATGCAAGCAGCCGATATTGATGCCAACTCTCTAACTCTTCAATGGGATCCACCAGATTCTGATGGAGGTGCCCCAATTGAATCTTACATTATTGAACGTCGTGATAAATCTGACAAGGATTGGGCTAAACTTGATGAAATTCCAGCTCAGGGAGCAGGAAAACATCAAATGGTTGATGACAAAGTAGTTGAAGGAAAAGAATATTATTATCGTGTTCGTGCTGTTAATAAAGCTGGGCCAGGTGATCCGTGTGATCATGGAAAGCCTTTCAAGATTGCCGCAAAACCAGGTAAATTTTCGATAAGTTTTACTCATCAGTAGGGAAAATTATTTCCTCTCTTCACTTAAAATTAATTCGAACTTAACTAAAAATAATTTTTTATTCAGCATCTCCTGAATTCACATCTGGAGGCATTCAAGATCAACGCCTTCACGTTGGCGAAACAATTAAATATGAAGTCGGAATTTCTGGAGCTCCATTACCCGAAGTGAGCTGGACAGTTAATGGAAAGCCTTTGAAGGCTGGTGGACGCGTCAAAATCAGCACAGAAAAGGGCAAAACTGTTCTTAAAATAGAAGATGCACAACGCTCAGATTCTGGGAAATTTTGTATAAAATTAAAAAATAAAAGTGGAGAGGCACAATCTGAAGCTAATGTTACCGTTGTTGGGAGGCCAGATCCTCCACAGGGACCTTTAGAAGTTAGCGATATTTGCAAAGATGGGGCTACTTTGGAATGGAAACCACCTTTAGATGATGGTGGTGAACCTTTAACTGGTTATATTGTCGAGGCACAGGCAAGTATTTTATCCTTGAAATTAAGTGAAAATAATAATTATTAAAATGGACAACTGAATTTATTTTGCTTCTAAATCATCATAATACTAAAGAATTTACCAGGTCTATCCTCATTCTCCTCTTAATTTAGCCAGAAGGCTTGGAATTGATTTAAAAATTTGATATTGTCCCTAAACAAAAAGATTTTATGTTTAAATATACATATATAAATTTAAAAAGGACGTAGACGGCGGCAGCAAATTCGTACCAGTTGGCAAATGTGGTCCTGGCGAAACTAAGCTAAAAGTTAAAGGACTCAAAGACAAAGGAAATTACAAATTCCGTGTGAAGGCAGTAAATAAAGAAGGAGAATCAGAGCCATTAGGAACAGACAAGCATTATCAAATTAAAGATCCTTGGGAAGAACCTGGAAAGCCAGGAAGACCTCAAGTCACAGATGTCGATGCGGACAAAGTATCTCTCAAATGGGATCCTCCAATGAAAGATGGGGGTGCTCCAATAGAGAAATATGTTGTGGAAATGAGAGATCCAAAAAGTAAAGATTGGGTTGAAGTAGCAACTTCTGAAAAGCCTGAAGCAACAGTTAAAGGACTTGAAACTGGAAAAGAATATCAATTTAGAGTAAAGGCTGTTAATAAAGCTGGACCTGGTCAGCCTAGCGAGCCTTGTGAAAAAGTTTTGGTGCAGCCTAAATTTGGTTGGATTTTATTTTTATTTCTTTGAATAAATGAAATTTTAAGTTCCTGCTTGGCTTGACCACGATGGAATGAAGAATTTGGTAGTTCGTGCGGGTCAGACAGCTAAATGGACTGTCAAGGTGTTATCTTATCACCGAAATTTATAAAATTACAAACCTTTAGTTCAATGGAAAACCTGCCCCAGATGTTTTTTGGTCTAAAAATGGGCAACCAATAACTGATCAAAGCGGCGCTATCCAAATTGATGTTAAAAAGAATGATCACACAATTCTTTGCATTCCCGCAGCAGTTCGTGCCGATAGAGGAAGATATGCATTAAAAGTAAAAAATAAAACTGGAGAAGATTCGGCTGAGGCTGATTTAACTGTTTTGGATAAACCTGGAAAGCCTAGAGGGCCATTGGACGTGAGTAATGTGACAGAAGAAGGATGTAGTTTGGAATGGAAACCTCCAGAGGATGGTGAGTGTCTGTAGAGAAATTTTATTGGAACAGAGTCTCGGTGCTATCCGAGTTTCATAAATCTATATCACAATCTCCAAATTATCCCGGATCTCCAAGTTTTCCCTCAAATTATTCCGAATCTGTGTGTCATTGAGCAAGTGATAAGATAGAAATTATATTCTATTATATTTTCTTCATTATAAATTACAAGTACTTTTTTAAGATGGAGGAGAGCCTATAGAATACTATGAGGTCGAGAAACTTGATGCTGATACTGGCCGTTGGACTCCCTGTGCAAAAGTTAAAGATTGCAAGGCAGATGTAAAGGGTCTTCAAAAGGGAAAACAATACCAATTTAGAGTAAAAGCAGTAAATAAAGAAGGACAATCAGAACCTCTAGTTGGGGATCAGTCAATAATAGCCAAAAATCCTTACGATATCCCAGGAAAATGTGGAGCCCCAGATATTGGTAAGAATTTTTGATTTTCTGTTAGCTTTATCTCTTCAATTTTCAAAGTTGATTGGGACGAGAAAAGTGCTCAATTAGCGTGGGATCCACCAACTCACGATGGAGGCGCTCCAATTGAAGATTATATTGTTGAGAAAAAGAGTAAGCATGATAGAGATTGGAAGGAATGTGCACGTGTTGGTGAGAAATTTGGATTATTTATATCCCCTAATTTTATCACTATTCTCTAAAGGTGGACCAACACCAAGTGCAACAATAAAGGGGCTTAAAGAAGGTGAAGAATATGAGTTTAGAGTTCGTGCTGTGAATAAAGCTGGGCCGGGTCAGCCGTCAGATCCAAGTCGAAGACTTTTAGTCAAACCAAGACATCAAGCTCCAAGAATCGACAGATCTGCAATGAAAGCAATAACAATTAAAGTTGGACAATCTCTAGATTTTAATGTTCCCGTTACTGGAGAACCTCCACCTGAAAAGACATGGACAATAAATGGAAAACCAATAGATGATGATTCGAAAATACGCGTTACAAATGAAGAGTACAAGACAAATCTAGCATTAAGAAATGCAACTCGTGATCATGCTGGAACTTATTTACTTGTTGCGACAAATGAGAATGGGACAGACCAATATGGAGTAGAGGTACACGTCTTCCCTTGTTATTATTGCTAAATATTAAATCGCCTTAAGGTCACCGTTCTTGGTCGTCCGTCTGCCCCTGAAGGCCCATTGGAGGTAAAAGATGTATTTGAGGATCGTGCCACACTTTCATGGAAAGCACCTCTTGATGATGGTGGAATGCCCATTGATCATTATGAGGTAGAAAAAATGGACTTAGCCACTGGACGATGGGTGCCTTGCGGTCGATGTACAGAGCCAGGAATGACCGTAGAGAATCTTCAACCGGGACATCAATATCAATTTAGAGTGCGGGCTGTAAATAAGGAAGGTTGTTGACTTAGAAAATCTGACAAATTTATTTTATATTATTTTTAAGGAGAATCTGATCCGTTGGTCACCACAGACCCAACATTGGCTAAAAACCCCTTCGACACCCCTGGAAAAATGGAGAAGCCAGAAGTGACTGATTGGGATGCAGATCACGTTGATCTTGCTTGGAAACCTCCAACTAATGATGGTGGTGCACCTGTTGAGGAATACCTAATTGAGAAGAAAGATGGAACTACTGGCAAATGGACTGAAGCTTTAAAAGTTCCTTCTGACCAATTAGCTGCCACAGTTCCTGGTCTCCGTCCTGGAGAAGAATATCAATTTAGAATAACTGCACGTAACAAGGGAGGACTTGGAGAGCCTTCTGATCCAACAGATACAGTCATAGCAAAGGCAAGAAATCTTGCACCAAAAATTCACCGAGAAGATCTAAGCGATACTGTTCTACGTTCTGGACAAGATGTTAAATTTAATGTTCATATTGATGGAGAGCCTCCACCTACGGTTACTTGGACATTTGAGGGAAAACCTCTTTTTGAATGTGCAAATGTTCAAGACCAAGATTATCTGAGTAAATTTGCTTTGGTTAAGCCAACAAGAGCACAAAGCGGAAAATACACAATAACAGCAACAAACCCAAACGGAACAGACTCTGTTACTGTCCAAATTGATATTAAAGGACGACCATCTAAACCTAAAGGTCCTTTGGAAGTTAGTGATGTTTTTGAAAATAAAATGACTTTGGATTGGAAACCACCTGAAGACGATGGTGGAGAGCCTATTTCTCATTATGAGGTGGAGAGACAAGATTCTCGGGATGGCATTTGGGTGCCATGTGGGACAACAGCAGAACCTCATATGATTGTGGATGGACTTTCTAAGGGTTCCAACTACAAATTTCGTGTTAAGGTGATTCATTTAAATTTTTTAAACTTTACTATTAAAAACAAATACAAAATATATAACTTGTTTATTCAAAGGCGGTTAATGCTGAAGGAAAATCTGACCCATTAGAAACAGAAAAAGCAACACAAGCCAAAAACCCTTATGAACACCCTGATAAACCTAATGCACCTGAACTTGTTGATTGGGATGCAGATCATGTTGATCTTAAATGGGAACCACCAGCTAATGATGGTGGTGCTCCAATTGAACAATATATTGTGGAAAAACGTTCAAAGTATGGTCGTTGGGAACCGGCACTTACAACAGATGGACAAACAAATGCAGGGACGGTTGATGGATTAACTAAAGGAGAAGAATATGAATTTAGAGTTACTGCTGTAAATAAAGGAGGACCTAGTGAGCCTTCGGATCCTACACGGCCTGTTGTGGCTAAACCAAGAAATGGTAATATAAAATATTTTGAAAAATATAAGGTGTACATTTCCTTCAGTTCCTCCAAAAATTGGCGAACTCAAACCCCTTCGTCTTCATGCTGGCCAAATGATCAATTTTGACGTTCCAGTAGAAGGAGAACCCCTTCCAAAAGTCAGTTGGTTCGGCCCAGATGGCTCAGAACTTCATGGTGGTCCAAAAATGAGAGTAGAGCATGATGAGGAATCTGGAAGGGCAAAACTTCAAATTAAAGGAACTGATCGAAGTCATAGTGGAGAATATAAGATTAGAGCGGTTAACGACAATGGAGAAGCTGAAGAGCGTGTTAGAGTGGATGTTATTGGTAATTTAAAATCTTTAAATTAAATAGTTTTCAATTTTTTCAGACAAACCGTCAGCTCCTGAAGGCCCACTTAATGTAACAGACATACATGCAGATAATTGTACGTTGGATTGGAAACCCCCTCTAGACGATGGTGGTTCTCCTATAGAATGTTATCAAATTGAAAAAATGGATCCAAGTACTGGTCGTTGGGTTAAAGCAGGCAAAACAACTGGACCAGACTGTTCATTTAAAGTGGATGGATTGACACCTGGACATGATTATAAATTCCGAGTTTCGGCGATTAATGCTGAAGGAGAATCCGAGCCTCTCGAAACAGATCATAAGATAACTGCTAAAGAACCTTTCGATGCACCTGGAAAGCCTGGAAAAGTTTATTTTTAGTATAATCCTTTCATCTTCCCACTTAAGAATTTAATTAACACTTTTTCCTCTTTTATCAGATTTTAGTCACTTAATAATTTTATTTCAGCCAGAACTTGTTGACTGGGACAAGGAACATGTTGACTTAAAATGGGAACCTCCTACTGAAGATGGTGGTGCACCAATTGAAGAATATGTTGTGGAAATGCGTGATAAATTTTCTCCTCAATGGAAGCCGGTTAAAACAGTGCCAGCCAGTGCAGCACCTCAAGCTTCTGTAGATGGATTACAAGAAGGAGAGGAATACGAGTTTAGAGTGGTGGCTAAAAACAAAGCAGGGAAAGGACAACCTAGTGATCCTTCAGATGCTGTTATTGCTAAAGACAGAAATGGTACTTTTCTCGAATTGATTTACAAAAACATTTTTAATTATTTTTAGTTCCACCAAAGATTGACCGTAATTCAATTCATGAAATTCGTGTTCGTGCTGGCCAACCCTTCCAACTTGATATCCCTATTTCTGGAGAGCCGCCACCTGAAATTACTTGGGATTTTCAAGGAAAACCTTTAGTTTCTGATGACAGAATGAAAATTGTTTGTAATGAAAAAGGAACTAAATTTACTGTAAAAAGATCTCTCCGTTCTGATACGGGCATTTTTAATATTACTGCTGTAAACGACAGTGGAACTGATAAAGCTGAAGTACATGTTACTGTGTTAGACAGGCAAGTATTTGTTTAAATTATTGTCAATAACCTTTTTTTATATTTCAGGCCTGGTGAACCTCGCGGCCCTCTTAATATTTCAAATGTAAACAAAAATGGTTGTACACTTGATTGGAAACCACCAACAGATGATGGTGGTGCTGGAATTTCACATTATGTAGTTGAAAAGCTTGATTTGGCTACTGGACGTTGGGTGCCCGCTGCTGAATGCACCGACTGTAAATGTGAATTGGATAATTTAACACCTGGCCATGAATATCGTTTTCGAGTTAAAGCAGTGAATAAATATGGAGAATCAGATCCATTAGAAGCACAAAAGTCAGTTGTTGCAAAAGACCCATTCGATACTGCGGACAGGCCTGGAACTCCAGATATTGTTGATTGGGACAAAAATTGGGCTGATTTGAAATGGACACCTCCAACAGATGATGGAGGGGCACCTTTGGAAAAATATGTTGTTGAAAAAAGAATGGGAACTGGTGATTGGGAATATGCAACAGAAGTCCCTGCAACCCAAACAGATGCTCGTGTTGAAGGTTTACAAGAAGGAAAGCAATACCAATTTCGTGTAAAGGCTGTCAATAAGGCTGGGGCTTCTGCACCTTCTGATCCTAGTCGATTATTAATAGCAAAAGCTCGCCGTCTCCCACCAAAAATTGACCGATCCGCTATGCCAGAACTACGCATACGTCGTGGAGAAACTGTTGAATTTAATGTTCCAGTGGAGGGAGAACCAAATCCAAAATGCCAATGGTCGATTAACGGCACCCCTCTAGCTACTTCTGATCGTACTAAAGTGGACAATACAAACGATAATAACACAAAACTTAAAACTTTGGATGCTGAAAGAATGGACAGTGGTGTTTATAAATTAATTGCAACAAATGAACATGGGCAAGATGAGGCTGAAGTTCTTGTTACTGTTTTGGATGTGCCTAGTCCTCCGGGAGGGCCTCTTGAAGCTAGGTATTGAGTTTTCAAATATTTCCTTTTAAAATTTAACTTCCTTATTTTAAGAGAAGTAACTAAAGACAGTGCTACACTTAAATGGTTCAGCCCAGAAGATGATGGAGGATCTCCCGTTACTCATTACATTGTCGAAAAACAAGAACCTAATGGCCGTTGGATTCCTTGCGGAGAAAGCCCTGATACTTCTTTGAGAGTGAATCGCCTTGTTGAAGGAAAGGAATACAAATTCAGAGTTAAAGCAGTTAATCGGCAAGGAGAATCCAAGCCTTTGACTGGCGATCAAAGCATCATAGCTAAAAATCCATGGGAAAAGCCTGGAAAACCTCAAGATGTTAAAGTTGTTGATTGGGATAAAGATCATATGGATTTGGAATGGAAGCCACCAATTACTGATGGTGGCGCACCAATTGAAGGTTATGTGATTGAAAAAAAGCCAAAGAATGGGTTATGGACACCCTGCGGTCAGGTACCTGGAAATCAATGCAAAGGCACTGCTGATGGATTAATACCTGGCGAAGAATATCAGTTCAGAATCAAAGCCATAAATAAAGCTGGAGAAGGCGAACCTTCTGATCCAACAGATCCAAAAATTGCAAAACCAAGAAAGCTGGCTCCAAAATTAAATTTGAATACTTTAATGGATATTAGAGTCCGTGCCGGCCAACCAGTCAACATTAGTGCAGAATTTGAAGGAGAGCCAAAACCAACTGCTACATGGACAATAAATGGAAAACCATTTACAGGAACATCCCATGCTGATTTAGACAACGATAAAGAACATTTGAGCTGTATCACTATTGGAGCAGCTGAACGTTCTGATGCTGGAACTTACTCAATTACTGTACAAAATGAATATGGAACTGATCAAGGCCAATGTAAAGTTACCGTTTTGGATGTGCCTGGACCTCCTCAAGGTCCACTAGCTGCTAAAAATATTCATAAAGAAGGATGTACACTAAGTTGGCGCCCTCCAGAAGATGATGGTGGTGCTGAAATTATTGGATATGTGGTTGAAAAAATGGACACAACAAGAGGTACATGGCAAGAAGTTGGTCAATTTCCTGACTGTGAGGCTAAAGTTGGAAAACTAATTCCTGGAAAACAATATCTGTTTCGAGTGAAGGCATTGAATGTTTATGGAGAATCAAAACCTTTGGAGGGTGACAAGGCTATAACTGCAAAAAATCCGTTCGATGTCCCTGACCCACCTGATGCACCAGAAATTACTGACTATGATGAGACACGCATTGATATTGGCTGGCGACCTCCTGCAAACGATGGTGGTGCCCCAATTACTGGCTATATTGTGGAAAAACGAGAACGAGGTTCTCCATTGTGGATAGAAGTTGGACGCTGCCCTTCTACCTCATTTTCTTGTACTGGATTAAGAAAAGGTCAAGAGTATGAATTCCGTGTCAGTGCTGTTAATGAAGCTGGACCTAGTGCTCCATCTGACCCATCAGCTTCACAAATATGTAAGGCTCGTTGGTTGAAGCCTGCAATCATCACTCAGCAGCGAAAATGGAAAGTGCGGGCTGGAAATACTTTAACTCTTGATATAGAGTTTGTTGGAGCACCTGATCCAAGTGTTGGTTGGACTAAAGTTGATGGCGGTGGAACACTTCCACCAGAATTAATTGTCGATGTTCGCCGTCCTGGACAAACCTCCATCTTCTTCCCATCAGCAAAACGTTCAGAAAGTGGAGCTTATGAACTTCGACTTAAAAATGAAGTAGGAGAGGCGGAAGGAACTTTTGAAGTGCTAATTCAAGACAAACCTTCTCCACCTAAAGGCCCGATAGTTGTTGATGGAGTTACAAAAGATTCGTGCCAACTTAGCTGGAAACCACCCGAAGATGACGGCGGTTCTCCTTTAACTAATTATGTTGTTGAAAAACGCGAAATTGGAAGCAATGTTTGGACACCTGTCTCTAATTTTGTTCCAGGCTGTCAATGTTCAGTTCCAAAGCTTAAGGAGGGACAAGAATATGAGTTTCGTGTTTGTGCTGAAAATGCTTTGGGCCGTTCGGATCCATTAGTGACAGACTCTCCTGTTTTGGCTAAAGATCCATTTGGAAGGCCTGGAAAGCCTGGAAGACCTGAAATTACTGATCATGACAATAATTATATTGCTCTTAAATGGAAACCACCAAATGATACTGGAGGATCGCCTATCACACATTATGATGTACAAAGGAAAGATCAGAAAACTGGACGTTGGATTAAGGTGAAATTTGAAAATTGTTGGGGCTATGAAGGAATATAACCAAAATAAAATTCTAGGTTAATACCCATCCTGTTTATGGAACTGAATATACAGATGAAAGAGTTCAACCGGGACATGGATATGAATATCGCGTTGTTGCTGTAAATAAAGCAGGTCCTGGTGATCCTTCTGACCCTTCAGAGCTTGCTTGGGCCAAACCTAAATTTGAGGCGCCTCGTTTTGAATTGGATATTGATGGAAAAGAAATTAGAGTTCGTGCAGGTCAACCACTTGATCTTGCAATTCCTTACATTGGTTCACCTCAACCAACAATAACTTGGACCAAAGAAGGTCAACAAATGAGTGGTATAATTAATTAATGGAGTATTTTATTCTATTTAATATTCTAAGGAATTGAAACAAAACCTGGAATTACTCGCCTTTATATCCCACAAAGTAAACGCTCAGATTCTGGTCAATGCCGTATAGAAGCTACTAATGAGAAAGGGAAGGCTGAGGCTCGTGTTCTTATTAATGTTATTGACAGGCCAGGACCACCTGAAGGACCATTAACTTATCCTTCAACATCACGGTAAACGAGTTGATTAAATAAGCATAAATTAATTAAAATAAATTAAGACGTGGAGTAACTCTTGCTTGGAAGCCACCCAAAGATGATGGTGGTGCTGAAATAAGTGGCTATCGAATTGAATATCAGGAGATCGGAGCAAGAGAATGGGAACGTGTACCAGAACAAATTACTTTGCTAAACTATACTGTTAGAAATCTGGAAAAGGGAAAAGAATATAAATTCCGTGTGTTTGCCGAGAATATGGTTGGTCAAAGTGATCCTCTCAATGGAGATCCTGTTACTGCAAAGGATCCATTTGGTTATTTTTTAGAACTAGATATTACTTGAGGCCTTGAAAGAAGGCCAATCGAAAAATCCTCTATCGCGTATCTTCTAAAATTTTAATTTTCAGATCCACCCGGTCCTCCATCAACACCAGAAATAACTGCATATGACACAAATATGGTCGCTCTTCGTTGGAATCCACCACGCGACGATGGTGGTTCTCCTATAACTGGTTATATTGTTGAACGTTTTGAGAAGCGTGGTGGTGGAGACTGGGCGCCTGTTAAATCATTAGGCATTTGCCGTCTTACATCAGCAAATGTTACTGGATTAGCTCAGGGTGAAACATACCAATTCCGAGTTCGAGCCGTAAACGCTGCTGGTGAGGGACCGCCGAGTGGTTCTTGTGAACCTGTTGAGTGTCGACCGTTTGTTGGTGAGTTCTCTTGGAATTCTTGTTTTTATTCTCTCCTTTCATTTTAAGAACCTCCTGGTGCTCCTGATAAGCCCCGAATCGGCAAAGTAACTAAACACACAGTTGATCTGAACTGGAACAGACCGCTATCTGATGGAGGAGCACCTATCGAAGGATATATCGTTGAACAACGTAAAATGGCAGAGGGTGAAGAATGGTGTCGCTCAAATACGGGGCTTGGACCTGGAAAGATGTGTAGAGATACTCGTTGTACTGTAGAAGGCCTCCCAGAGAAAGAGCAATTTGAGTTCAGAGTTATAGCAGTCAACCGTGCGGGAGAAGGTGAACCATCTAAACCTAGTGACATGGTTCTGACTACTGATCAACCTGGACGACCTATACTTGATCTAAGCGGTCTAAAAGACATTACGGTGCGTGCCGGTGAAACAATAACATTTACTTTACCTTACTCCTCTGGAGGAGCTAAACCTACAGTTGATGTACTAAATGGAGGTCAAACAATATTTGAGGATGATAGAACTACATTACAAGTGGAAGATGATAAAATTATTTTTACAACTTTGGCTTCTAAAAGATCTGATGCTGGCCCTTACAAAGTGGTATGTCGTAACTCTAGAATTAATTTTTGCTTTAATGCACAATTAATTATAGGTTGTTCAAAATCGTTATGGCAAGGATTCTGCCAAGCTGAACGTTAATGTTCTTGATGTGCCTGGTAAACCAACAGGACCGATTCTCTTCTCTGAGTTAAGTGGAGATGCTTGCACTTTACATTGGAGCCCTCCAAAAGACGATGGTGGTTCACCTGTCTCGAATTACGTTATTGAACGAAAGCCGGCCAAAGGTGGAGATTGGGAAAGAGTAGGTGCACCAGCCGGTCTTTCCTTCCGATGCCGTGGATTGAATCATGGCGAGCGTTATGATTTCCGTGTTCGGGCAGAAAACGAGTACGGCGTTGGTGAGACAATGAAATTCAAATGTTGTTATTGTTTCAATATTTTTAGGCGAACCACTCGATGCTGATGAATCGTTACTTGCCAAAGGAGCATTTGACGTTCCAGGGCCTCCGGGAGCCCCAGAACCTATTCATACAGCAGATGATTCTATTACTCTTGAATGGACACGTCCACTTTATGATGGAGGTGCTCCAATTACTGGATATGTCTTGGATAAGAGAGAAGCTGGAAAAAATGCTCCTTGGGAGAGAGCGGCTTTTGGAAATGTGCCAGAAACTAGATTTAAAGTGACGGGTGTAAAACCTCAGCATACCTACGAATTTCGGGTTGCTGCTGTTAATGCTGTTGGCCAAGGTGGTTGGAGCGAAAATTCGGTATTTTCAAGATGATTTGAGATAGAAAACTTATTCTTACTCAATTAGGTTCCAATTATTGCTGCACCTCGTCCTTCTAAACCTATAATTTCTATGGGAATGCTTGCCAGAGACATGATTGCTTTGGTAGGAGATCCCGTCAAAATTCTTGTACCTTATGCCGCTAGTCCAAAACCAGAAATTACTTGGACAAAGAATGGATTGCCATTTGATGCCCAAGTCAGAACACGTTCTGAGATTGAAAGTAGCGACTTTTTAACTCAATTGAATTATCCAAAGTGTGAGCGTGGTGATACTGGAACATATTCTATAAAAATTGAAAATGATTTGGGCTCAGATTCTGTCGATCTCAAGTTGAAGGTATTTTTTGAAGTTAACTGTTTTTTTTTTGAATAAATATCTCAAAGGTTGTCGACAGGCCATCCCCTCCAGAAGGACCACTTGAATGTGACGATATTGGTCCAGAATCTTGTAGATTGGCATGGAAACCACCTAAAGACGATGGTGGATCTCCCATAACGAATTATGTTATAGAGAAATGCCGACTTATTGGAGGACAAGAGAATTGGGAAAGGCTTAGTTCATTCGTTCGTGGCACTAATACTTTAGTACCTGGTCTTGTGGAGAATGAAAGATATAGGTTTAGAGTATTGGCTGAAAATCAATATGGACTTTCCGATCCTCTAGAATTGCCTGAACCGATTGTAGCTAAATATCAGGTGGGTCATCGGATAAAGGAAAAACTAAGATAATTAATTTATGTATTTCTAGTTTTCCGTTCCTGGCCAACCAGATAAGCCAACCGTACGCGACTTTGACAGAAATTGGGCTTTAGTTGAATGGGATCCTCCAGCTTCTAATGGTGGCTCTAAAATTTTAGGATATAATCTCCAGTATCGTGATCAACACTCTCATAAATGGGTAAATAAAATAGAAAATCATAATTTATATTTCTAACATTTTCAAAATTAGATAACTGCCAATAAAGCACTCATTGAACAATGCAATTTCAAAGTATCAAATCTACGAGATCAAGGGGAATATGAGTTCAGAGTTGTAGCTAAAAACGCCGCTGGTTGGAGCCGTCCCTCTCCTCCGAGCGACAAAATACAACTTCGGCAACGTTACGGACCTCCTGGACCGCCCATTCAACTGCGTGCACAGACAATTGGTCCAAACTGGGTAACGTTAACATGGCAACCCCCAGCTGACGATGGAGGCTGTAAATTAGTTGGATATGTCATTGAGAAACGTGAATTCGGTCATCAACAATGGGAAATGGCAACACCGGAAACGGTATATAGCCATTAAACTTTTTTAGTTTAATAAAAGAAACTAATTCACAGACTCCTCTCACTGAGTTCACCGTTCCTGGACTCAAAGAATTCCATGATTACGAATTCCGTGCTATAGCTCTCAATTCACATGGACGTGGTCTTCCATCATTACCTACATCTCCGATTAAAATACAAGAAACAGCTGGGTGTAAACCAACAATTGTAGTCAAACCGGAAGATGTTGCATGTCCTTACAACAAAAGAGCTGTGTTAACCTGTGAGGCTGTTGGACGACCAAAACCAACTGCCAGATGGTTACGCAATGGAAGGGAAATACCCGATGGAGCTCGTTATAGAGTAGAGGACAATGGAGAAGGGCTTTATAAATTAATAATAAAAGAAGTTTGGGATATTGATGGTGGTGATTATACTTGTGAGGTAATTTATTGGATTTTAAGTAGAGTTTTATTTATATTCCGCATAGTCGGGAAATGTAGTGACTTGAGATATTTAAGGATTATTATTAAAAAGATGGAGTTTTGGATATAAGATAATGTATAATTTTTCTATAATCAGGTGTCCAACGTTTTCGGCGTTGATACAGCAACAGCCAGCCTTAAAGTCCAAGCACCTCCAGTTATTGAAAAACAAGTACCAAATGCTGTATATCCCGCTGGGGATATGGTTCGTATCAAAATTTTCTTTTCTGGCTCACCTCCATTTACTCATCGATTCACACTTAATGGCATTGAATTAAATCCTGATGCAGCAAATATTAGATGGGTTGATTTCGATGACCATGTTTTACTCACCATTCCTGAATTACGGGCACATGAAGCAGGACGTTATGAATATCAGGTATTTGTTTCCCGTCCACTTAGAGCATTTTTAAGTAATTATTTCATTCGTTTTAAGGTCAAAAACGAGAGTGGAGAGGCTAGCACCGGCTTCTGGCTAAATGTTAGTGGACTCCCTTCGGTACCAGAGGGTCCTCTCCAAATCACCGACATAGGAGAACATCAATGCACTGTCTCTTGGCGACCACCTGCCCACGATGGTGGTTCTCGTATTACAAATTATATCTTGGAAAAGAGGGATTTGAGATCTGCTGAAAGTGATACATGGGTTACTGTAGCCTCTGCTGTCAGAGAACTCTCTTTTATTGTTGCTGGACTCTTTTCCGGGCATGAATATGACTTTAGAGTTTCTGCTTGTAATGCTAATGGGCAGGGACCAGCATTAAATTCTGACAAACCTGTGGTGAGTAAAGAAATTTAATTCTACCTTCAATATATTCTTACAGATTGCCCGTCTACCTTTTGATCCTCCTGGACCGCCTCTCCTACCTGGAGTTGTGGACGTTGGCCCTGAATATGCAGTACTTAGTTGGCAAAGGCCAGAACGTGATGGAGGTGGCCGAATTCGTGGATATATGGTCGAAAAATGTGAACAAGGCACTGAACTTTGGCAAAAATGTACACAAGCCCCTTCCCCGTCTACTTCTCTAAATGCTACAAATCTCATTGATGGACGCTCATATAACTTCCGTGTTGTTGCTGTAAATGATGCTGGAGAATCAACTCCAGCTTTGGTTGAAAATTACGAATTCAGTCCAGATTCTAAAGGAAGGGCGCCTGAAATAATTGGGCCTCTACGTGATCAACACGGAACAGCAGGAGGAACAGTTTCCTTTGAATGTGAAATCGGAGGATCTCCGAAACCAGATATTCACTGGTTTAGAGGAAGTAGAGAATTAGTTGATACACCAAAATGTACATTAATTGATAAAGGAACAAAACAAGTAGAAAATTGTTAAATTAATTTTAGAATTAATTTTAAATAATTAGGTTTGTATTGTCAATAATTTACATCCAGAAGATGAAGATGAATATACGTGTAGGGCTACGAATCAATTTGGTACAAGATCCACAAGGGCCCAATTGAAATTGAGCAGTATGTTTTTGAGCAGTATTTTTCTATATCTCGAGATCAGAGTTGTAGATTGACTACAAGATCTACAATTGTATTCACTGTTACTAACAGTTTAAGGCCTCCTTCCTTGTGTTGATTATGCTTATTAAACTTACTAAAAATTATTTTTCAGCAAAACCTCGCCTACTCGTTCCACCCAAATATTTTATGGGATTGGAAGTTGAAGCTGGCCACAGTATTGAATTACGTATTCCATACAAAGCATATCCCCCTGTTACTTCAACTTGGACTGCTTTAAGTTTTGAAGAAGAAAGGCAACTTTCTAGTGGTGGACGTTATGCTTTACAAACAGATGAAAAAATAATTCAATTAAGAATTTCTGATTGTACTAGAGCAGATGCTGGTGAATATAGAATATTTGCAAATAATTCTGTTGGCTCTGACTCTGCAGTTATTAAATTGGTTGTTTTAGACAAACCTGAACCTCCCGTAAGATTCTTAAATGAAAAATAATTTTTTAAATTATTTATCCTTCCAGAGATTCCCTATTGTGGAAAATGTTCTTGACGGTGCAGCCATCCTTTCTTGGAAGCCACCAGCACTCGATGGAGGTGCTCTTGTTACAAAGTGGAGATTTTAATTATTTTTTGATTTTATTTTTTAATTTATTAAAGTTATATTGTTGAAAAACGTGAATCTGGTGGTCAATGGAAACAATGTGCTCGGTCCCGTTTTTGTTATTTAACAATTGAGGGATTAAAAGCAAAGGAGAGCTATGAGTTTAGAATTATTGCTGAAAATAAACATGGACTTTCAGAACCTAGTGAATCAACACAATCATGTTTGTATTTTATAAATATATTTTTAAATTTGAATATAGACAATTCTTCTCTATTTTGTAAATGATCAAACATTCATTGATCCTAATTAACGGAGAATAGAAATTTTTTTAATTTGAAAAAAAGATTGATAAGTCAGTGGATAAGTCAGAGATTGCCAAAATTGCTAACATTTTAAATTTATTTTCTACATTTTAAGGTACAATTCCTGAATCTCGAGTCAAGAGAATCAACTATGAAGGTGCTGCTATTAGTAATGGAGTAGGGGTGTCTATTGCCCGAGCCTCCTCCCATGCCTCCTCTTCCTCCTTTTCAATGTTAAATTCCCATTCATCGTCATTACTAACTACTGGAGTTAATGCATTAAATACAAGCAAAACATTCTCTAGTTTGGCTGTTTCTTCAAGTGGAGCATATAGCCGTTCTAGTAGAAGTCCTTCTCCGAGATTAAGTACTTTTAGTAGTACTAGACAAAGCAGATGATAAGTTTTTTTGATAAAGAAAAATAGTTTTGCTTATTTTGATTGTTTTTGCTGTTTTTTCTCTAATATTTTCCTCCAAATTAAACAAAAATTACAAATATATTAACAAATTTTTTAATAATTTTATTTAAATTTTTAAAATAATTTTTAACTAAAATTGGTGAAAAAATAATTTTTTCTTGGTTATGGGCCTTTTAAATCTTATATCTTTTTATTTATATTCTTCCACTGCTTTTTTGTTTTTTCATTTTATTAGAGTATTATTTTTAAATTTTTTTTAAATGCTTTCTAATATTGCTTTTTTACCCAACAGCTTTTTTTATTTTTAAAATAATTTATATTAATTGGTCGTATTTTCTAAGAGAGATTTTAAGTTCTTCTTTGCTAAGAAATATTAATTATCTATTAGAATATTGTGTTTCTACTAAATTTGTTTTTATGGCCACAATTTATTTATGAGTGTTCGTTAAATGAGATTTAATAATTACTAGGGTTGTCCCCAGTCCCCGAAAGTCGGAGAATTTAGAAAACCTCTTAAAACCCCCCCCCTCTGTCGGGGATCTCGCTTAGGTTATATAATTGGAGTTAAAACTGTTAATTAAAAATTTTATATTGCTCATTTCACACTATTCCTAAAGTTTAAATCTAATTTTATATTTATTTTTTGCAAGCTTTCTTTGCCTATTTCACAATTATTTTATTTTTGCTTATTTAACTTTACCTGCTATTTAAATTCCAAATATTTATTTTCTAAATAATTACCAATTAATTATTTTGTTTTAGGTGAAATATACTCATGTAGAATTAGCAGAATTGGCAAAATAATTATTTTAAAAAACTTCAAAACAGAAATTCTGCATTCCACCAGCAAAATAAAAATATTATTTTAATTATGCCGGAATGTTGCCATCAACTAAACGAATATTTTTTATTATATTTTTGTTTTAAATATTTTAAAAATATTCTCTAATTAAATTTATAAAAGGAATATATTTCTACTTTTTGTTTCAAAATTTAGTTTTCTTCTCAAAAAGTGCCGTCCAAACTTTTTGGGAAGGATTAATAAATGAAAATAAATTTTTATTAAATAAATAAATATATTCCTTTTCTTTAATAACAATTTCAAATTTTCTGGAAATTTTTCAAAAAATTTTTTTAAACATTTTTCTCTTTTTTACCCGTCCACTTTTAACATCTTTTTAAAAAGAGGAATTGTTTAAAATTATTTTAATTAAATGCCCATTTCTGCCTTTTTTACTCATCTAAACTTTATTATTTTTCATTTTGAGTGTTTTGGCTCTCACTCTTTTTGAAAGAAAGGCTCTCTCAAATTTTCCTCAAATTTTATATTTTGGCTCCCCAAATTTTCTATGTTTTTATCAAAAAAGCTCTTTAATATATCCAAAATTATATTTTCAATTTTCTCTCAACCCGTTGATTTTATTAAAAAAATTTTTTTAAATAAATTGATTTAAATATTCTAAATAAAAATATGGTTAACTTTAATAAAAGAAAAACATTTTTATTAATAATAATTTTTGAACTTTATTAATTGATTTAATAATTTATTAATACAATCTGATCTAACTTATATACCTTCCTAATTTATAACACCCTCGAGGTAACTGTGTGGATAGATAAGCGATATCTTCTATTTTATATACTTTTCAACACCATTGACGCTATACATAGATTAACTAATTTTGTCCCATCAAATAATATTTTTAGGAGGTTATGAAATGGGAGGAGTTTGTATAATATTAATTTTATTTAATAATATTTTTAAATAAAAAATTTTAATTAAAATAATTAGTTGATGATACCGGTAAATTGGTTCGTGGAAAATCAAAGAATAATTACATACAGACTGACAAATATGATTTAATGGGTAAGTGAATTATTAAAGAATAAATTTGGTAATCCAACAACAATATCATGTCAACTCCAATAAAATTTAAAATATTTTAAAATTTACAAAAAAATAAAATTTATTTTTACTTTCATTTAAATATTCCCATTTTTTCTTAAAAATATTTTCAATTAATTTATTTATGTAATTAGTTAATGATTCTTTGGACAATTATCATACTCCTAAAGTCGTTATCAAAAAAGACCATTCAATTTACGATGATTATGAAATTCTTGAAGAAATTGGGACAGGGGCATTTGGCGTAGTTCACAGATGTTTGGAGAAGAAAACGGGGAATATTTTTGCTGCCAAATTTATTCCAATACTTGGGGGAGATAAACAAAAAGAAATTGTTAGGGAGGAAATTGGGTAATAAATTAATTATTAATATTTATTATAATTTTAAAAATGATAGGATAATGTCTGAATTAAAACATTCTTCCCTAATTTCTTTACATGATGCCTTTGAAATGGATCATGAAATTGTCATGATATATGAGGTATAAATTATTTAAATAATAAAATTATGAATGTTCGAAGTAAGTAAATTTATTATATCTCCCTTGACTTCTTCAACATAAAAATCTTATAAAGCAATTTTTACAAAATATCCATACTTGTTTTGGTCGCTATAGATATTTCGGAAATATTGGCAATCTTGCTAATTAACAATTTAGACTTTTGCCTTGAGAGCACGTAGTTCCCACAACGTGTTTAAATTTTGTTTTTTGTTTAAGAAATTTAAGCTAAATAATTATTATATTTTAATTTTTATAGTTTATGTCAGGAGATGAAATACTTGAAAAAATTAGTAAAGATAAACAAATGAATGAGTGGAAAGCTCAAAATTATATTAGACAAATTTGTGAGGCAATTAAATATATGCATGAAGTTAATTTTAAATAATTTTTTATTTTAATTTAATTATAGTTATCTTATGTACATTTGGACTTAAAACCAGAAAATATTTTATTTACTACAAAAACAAGTGATAAATTAAAAATTAATGATTTTAGCATGACAACTAAATTAAATCCGGGCAAAGAAGTTAAAATTGCAACAGGTACTTTTTTGGAATTTTTAATAAAAAATAATTTTTTTAACATTTCAGTCAATTCCGAATATTCCTCACCCGAAGTTTTAAGTGGACAAAAGATTGGGTTTAATACAGACATGTGGAATATTGGAATTCTTACTAAAGTTCTCCTTTCTGGCATTTCTAATTTTGATGGAAATATTTTGAATGAAATAAACAAAAAATCAGAATTTGAAAATATATCAGAAGAAGCTAAAGATTTTATTCGAAGATTACTTGTTGAGGATAAACAATATAGAATGAATATACACGAAGCTTTGAATCATCCTTGGCTTACGCAGAGAAGAGATAAAAATAATATGAATGAAAATATTATTCCTTCAGAGAGATACTACAAATCTCGAGAATTTGTTCGGAGAAAATATGTAAAAATAATTTTAATGTTTTAATTAAATAGGGAACGAAGGCTATTTTGCTCTAAAAAATAGGAAAATTTCAGATTAGGATAATTTAAATATTTTTTCGAAACAAGCTATGTTTAGTAACCAAAAATGCTTAGGCTATAAACTGTTCTTTAGCTGTAGAAATGTTCTTTAAATATTTAAGGATGCTTGGCCCGAACCTCGACTTTCTCTCGGCCGTATATCACAATTTAGCTCTCTATCCAAACTTCATTCTGATCGGTACAAAATACGTGAAACTCTTTTTGATCAAAATGATGGGCCTCCTCGTTTTATCATTCGGCCTAGACCAACACAAGCAAATGAAGGAATGAATGCTTCTTTCTTTTATAAAATACTTTCGCCTGTACCTATGCGTATAAGCTGGTTAATTTTTAATAAAAGAAATTATTTGAATTTCTTTTTAAAAATTAGGTGGAAAGATGAAAAGGAAATAAAAATATCTGATGGGTCTTTTGGAAAATATCGTCAACAAAGGAATGGAAATGATAGGGCAATGACAATAACTGAAATAAAAAGTGAAGATCAAGGAGATTATTTGGTTAGGGCAGAGAATGAATTTGGCAAGAGAGAATGTAGTGCAATGCTAATTGTACTAGTGAAGGATGGAAAAAGTAGGGAAATAATAAAATATCATTTTAGATGGGTTTTTATTAATTAAGGGCTTTTAATAGAGACGGGCTTTGTTAGAGAAAGGAATCATAATTCTAGGAATTCTTCTAATATTTTAAACTCTGAAAGGATAATGAAACTAAATAATAATTAAATAATTTTAAAAAGAAATCCTCCCACAACAAATACCTACAATTCGACAACCAATTATTCAAGAAGCATCCACTACATCAATTGTTGAAAAAGGCCCTCCTCATTTCAGTTTCTTACTTCGGCCTCGCCTTATCCAAAAGAACCACACTTGTAAATTAATTTGTACAGTTACATCAGACCCTCCACCAAAAATTAAATGGATAAAAGATGGAAAACCGGTAGATGATCAACGGGCACAAGCACTTTTTAAAAGTGGAGTTGCTTCTTTAGAAGTTTTTAATATTAAAATGGAGGTAATTCTAATTAATTTTTATTTTATTTTTTAAAATTAAAGGATGCCGGTATCTACACTTGTATAGCAACAAATGAATTTGGAAGCGATGAAACTTCGGCTTCTATAACAGTCCAAACAAGGCATTCGACTAGTTCAACACAACAACAGACTAATTCTTTAGACGGGCCTTCATCTTTTTTAATGGCTGGATTGGTGGGGGAAAGAAAAAATAAATTACAAAAGAAAGGGAATTGACAAGAAACTTAATTATAATTGTGCGATTGGCTAATTGAGACAAATTTAGATTTAATTTATTGGAAATAAAACAGAAAAATTCTCTTATGCTTATTAGTGTTTCACCAGAACTGAAATTTTGACCGGAACCGGATCCAATTTGAGTTCCGGATCCCGGAACCGGTCTTTGTTGAAAAATACATACCTAATTATTTAAAGAGACATTGAAGTTAAATATCATTCAGCAATGTAGCTCAGAAAATTTCAATTAAAAAACAAGATATGTAGTACCTAATTAAAAATACCTTAAAATATAAAAGTTAATCAAGTTTAATTTTTATTATAATTATCTCCTTAATTATAAACTCGCGCAGTTTACTCAAAACTAGAACCAAATTTCCTTTATTTTTACTAAAATAGGCGGAGCTTCTTATCCTTCTTCTCCTTCTTCTTATCCTTCTTCTTAGCTTTCCCATTCTTCCCCTTAAAATATTCATTGCTTAAGAGAAGGGGAGGAGGAGGAGATGGAGGAGCGGTTCTTTTCCCGCCGAGGCATTTACTTCTTTCCCATTCTTTCCATTCAACAATCGTTTATTTATATTTATTTTTGCTGCTTGTATTTAGCTAGTATTTATAACAAAACTGTCAACGTTAAACCCTTTCCCGTAAAAACATTGCTTTACCCTCTTATTTAAATATTTGTCCAGCTTTTTATTTTTGTTCGGCATTTAATTCCATTTTTTTAAATAGGTATATGTATTCTTATTCAATTATAAGTAAATATAGATAGTAGGTATATTTACTTATCTAAATGTCTTCGAGTATTTTTAATTTTTTGTCAAAATTTTTTTCTAAATTTTAGCTTTGAGTTTTAGTTTTAACGTTCATTAACTAATTTTCTAACAAAAACTTTCTACTAGAAAATTTTCAAGGATCTGAAATTTAAGATTTAATAACCAACAACCCTTCATCGTTTTTTAGTTGGGATTTCCTAGGATAAGGGTTCTTATAATCTATCAAAACATTCAATCAATTCTTTCAAAATCTCTCAAATTAATGTACGGGATTACGAGTCGGGCCATACAAAATCCCGTAAATCCGTCTCACACCAACCTCTAATATTTACACATTTTAATTAATATATATTTTACTCTCCCATAAATTTTATAATTTTTTTCTACAAATTTTAATAAAATAATCATTAAATATCCACTTTTCAGCAAGGAAATGTTTTATTTTTCCTTTTCATTTAAATGGCTTTTTCTTCTTTTTCAACTTGTGGATAAGTATATTTAAAAAGAAATAATTCCTTTTAACTACTTTTAATACTTTTTTACATTATCCCTCCAAATGCCAAAATGTCCACCATTATTTCTTTATTTTCCCTTAATTCTTGACCTAAGGCACTCTTTTGCCAGGCTAAATTTCCTTATTTTTCTTCTTCTCTTCTTCCTGTTACTGACCGGTGGTGGAAGGGGTAATAGGGCAGCGGCTGCTAGAAAGCTGCCAGACTTGAATTGGCTATCGAGTAATATTATGTAAGTTTTTTTTAAAAAATTTTATTAAAAAAATTAAAAAAATAAAATTAAAAAATAAATTCAAAAAAATCCCTTTTTTTCTAAGAAATTCCGGTCTCTTATTTTCCCTCCCTTCTTTATAACCCTCTAATTTTCTGCTTAAATTTGTTTTGTATATTTTCATGTGCTTTTGCGGCACGTTATATATATTTTATTTTATTTGAGTGCAAATAAAGAGAAGAGAATTGAAAAATAAAATTAGCGGACGTGCCCAATTTAACCCAATTCTGTCGAATCGACCGCAAAATAAATAAAAATAAATAAAAAATAATCAAATCCCCCCTCCTTCTCCTTCAAACAATTGTGCCCTTTCCCCAATTTATTTTTTTGCTTCAATTCTTTTCTTACATATTTTGCGCGACCACCATTTGTTGTCACATTCAATTAAATTTAAATTTTATATATTTACATAAGTGTAAATAGAAAATAATTTAAGGAATTTTTTGAAGAGATATTTTTTGAATAAAACATGAAATCCCACACCTTTGTGGCAATTAGTGACTGAATATTTTTATTGCTGTTAGAGATTTGAGATTTTAATTTTTCATCACTTTTTTTAAAATTCCTTCTTTTATTGTCATTGAATTTAAATTCTTCTAAATCAACACTAAATGATATATTCTATGGCTTACATATCCTCAAATAGAAAAAAATATTTTTCGGTTTAAAAATACTTTTCCTTCTTCAAGCATGCGACCACAATAAATAAAAATCTCATTTTGTTGTCAAGTGTCGGGTCTTTTTCATTTTTTCGTCCTTTTTTCTTGTGCCGATGCGCGGTATATTTCTAGATATTTTTCGTTAAAAGATGTATTGAAGATGGGCAGGTGTTTTGAAAGAAGAGGGGAGAGCAGTTTAAAAAATGCAGATTTTTGGATAGAAAACAATTTAGTTGAAATATAATATTTTTTGTGAGGGATTTTTAAAAGTATTTTTTTTTCTGAAGAAAGAAGAAAGGGAATACTCACTGGCGATTGTGTAATTCTTTTTGGAAAATTTAAGGGGAAATATTTAGAGGTATCGAATAACAGTTTTAAGTGTTTGTTTGTTTATGTTTGGTTTAGATAGAAATTTGGAGAGGGATTTGTTTTTTGTTTTGATTTTTTTTTGGAAAATATAGTTAAAAACCTTCCTTTCCTTATTATTTATTTTTAAATTCCTGGCAAAAAAATAAAAAATATTTTCAAGGTTATTTTATTAAAATTCCATTGAAGGGTATTGTCAGTTAAAATAAGCACATATGGCGCGATTCTGTTATATAAAATGAACATTCAATTTGACTGATGACTGATCGGGAAATTGACCTTTTTCATTGTCGGCATTTTTGGTTGTAAAATGATTGATGGATTTTTTAAAATTATTTTTCTATTTAATTTTAAATAATAATACAGTAAGGGGACTTTTTTCGAAATACTTTTGATTTACCTTAAATAATTCAACGGTTATAGTCACTCACCAATCACTCCTAATTATGGACCGTTAATTAATTAATATACATACTTATCAATAATTAACTGAGTCCGATTTGATTGCGAGAGGTAAACCCTTTTCTCTTATAAACTTTTCAATTATCTATTTATAAATTTTATTTTTGATAGATCCTAAAATTATAAAAAAAATCAAAATAAAAGTAAAATTATTTGTAACTTTTAGTATTTATTACCTTCATTAATTTTGTTCCTATTCTTCTCCTAGTATTGAATCTATCAAGGTTAGATAAAGACCCTCCTTTCCTCTCTCACAGACTACATAAATCGTTCTCGAGAGGGTCAATGAATGGTTTAAGTAAATAAATAAGAGAGGGACTTTTTTAACGTTCATTTTGGACTAGTAGCTAAAAAATAACCCTTTTTCTTGTGCTTTTACTGTCCTTCAAAACTGAATCAATGGCCCTTGAACAGAAGATGACCCTTATTTTTGGCCTATAGAGGGGAAATAACTTTTTTAATAAAAAATATATTTACATAAATACAAGAAATTTTATCTTTTAATTCTTAAAAAATTTCTGAAAGAAAACTTCTAGGGAAATTAACCCCCAATAATTTCTCTCTTATCATCTAAAAAAATAAAGAGAAGAAAACAAGTTTAGAAGTTATTCTCTTTCGGATTATTTTTGTTGGATATTTTATTTGTAGATGGGATTAGCATTATCAGTTAAAGATGGTTAGATTTCTTCGAGAAAATTAAAAATTGATATAGTATAAAAGTTGATATTGCATATTAAATAGAAAGGAAATTGAAAAGAAAAAAAATTAAATAAATTAAAAAGAAATAAATTTACCGTATATACTCTATTAATTACCCTGAGTAATTATTGTTTCGACATTTCACTGGAGAGGGTAATTGATAGAGGTTATTTTAAGAAGGATAATTTTAACTATTTTTAAGGAGTATTTTTAAGAAATAAAGACGGGGTAATTATTTGAGGGAGGGTAAATAATAAAGTATATACTGTATCTAGAAAATTAAACTAAAATTTAAATTTTTTAAAGTTCAAATAATTTATTTTAAGATTTTTAATTAATTTTTTACACCAATTTTACATAATTTTTCTTCACTTTCCTTCATATTTAGTAGAATAATTAATTTTCAAAGCCCTTTTTACTTGTCGGGAGTCGGGAGGTCCCGACAAATTGGATTTGGAGAAAAGAGTCGTGGCACCAGCTAGTGAAATGTGGCACTAGCACCAGACTGTGTTGGTAGTGCCAACACAGTCGAAGGAGGAAGAAGAAGAGCAGTGAGTGACTCGGAGCACGAGTCACTTAAGCCAAGGAGTAGTGGTGAACGGTAGTGCCGTTCACCAAGGAAGCAGAAGTGAACGGAGCACGTTCACTTTAAAATACACCAAAAAACACACAAGTCCACCAACAAATAAATTTATTTTCAAACACACCAAAAAAAATAAACAATTGAAGCAGAGTGCCAGCTAGGGCAAGGATAATTGAACACAAACAAGTAAGGCCAGCTAGGGCCAGAAGCAGTTGATCAGCCACACAGGAGTTGTTGGAAGCAGTTAATGGATGAGAAGTGAGCATATTTGTGGGGCTGATCTGCTTCTTAAATAGACACAAAAAAGGCGGGGTTTGGCAATAAAAACTCAAAAAAATGCAAACTTGAAATTAATGCGTACATAGATTATAGAAAACAAAAATGTGAAGAGAGAACGGGGCAGAGAAAACAAGTAGAAAAAACAATAGGAAAAATTTAAGTTGTGACAGGCGCAAGCTGTCACAAAAAAATTAGACAAAGGAATTTTGGCGGGAAAAAAGTTGAGTGGACAACAAAAAATACGGGGTGAACGGCTAAAAAATTAACGAAAAGTAAATGGGGGACAATTACCCGAAAAGATAATTCAACAAAAAAGTCGCCAATGTTTGGCGACACTCCCCCCGCCCAACAAATCACAAATATTCTTCATCGTCATCTGTCTTTTCATCAGTCATCTATCAGGGCCAATGAGCCAGTGGGGTGTCGAGTCAGTGCCGATGACAAGTTGACAGGACGTTGAATAGGCGCATTTGATTGTCCAGAGCAGTGATGATGGTCGTGGAGTGCACTTTCGCTTGTTCCCCTTTCAAGAGCTTTTGGTGAGGGGCGGCACTCCACTACCTGGCTTTCTCGTTGTCGTCCTTGTCGTGATGAACAACTTTTCCATGGTCGATGTCGTGATGCGCACTCAGATAGTAAATTTGTTTTGGTTGCGGCAGCTCGGGTAGTTCCCGTTTGGGTAGCACACAAATTCATTTTTGTAACGGTAGAACAATTTCTAGTTATTTGTTCAGTAGCAGACTTGGTAATTCCTTCAGTAGCACCCGCGGTAATTCCACACGTGACAGCCGCGGTAGTCCCAGCTTGGGTAACACACAAAAATTTGCCAGCGTTAGAAAAGCTCGTTGACGTTTGATTTGTGGCAGCTGCGAAGGTTCCATCCTTTGAGGTCATTGATGATTGCAATGGCTTTCGTTGAGCATTTCGTACAATTTGTTTACACCAACAGGCAATACCAACAAGCAGTAGAAGGGCCAGCATCAACAGAAAATGCATAGATGAGCATTTGAAGAGGGCAGTGGAGCCGGCGTACATTCTGTTGATGAGCCATAAGCACGTGAGGACAGCCAACAAACAGTCAAATCCTAGTCTCACTTTACTGTTGCGAAGAGTCCAATTCTGGTCAGGACGCCGTTTCCATTTAACAGAGCCAAAAAGACATCTAGATGCTACCATTGAGCTATATATACTTTTGGTTGCTGCTGTGGTATTGTCAACAATTGCTTTCTCGCCTTGTGGAGTTACTTTCACGTCGGCTGGATTGCGCCGGTTGGTCTTTAGCTTTGAGTTAATCCAGACTCTGCGTCGACGATGACGGTTGGTTGAGCTAGTTGACGACTTGGTGTCAGCTTCTGACTTGACATTGGTTGAGCTATTGATGACCATTCCAGAGTAGGTCACTTCAGGCTGCGATGGTGTAGGAACTCTCCAATTTGCTTCAGATGGTCCTTTGTGGTGGCCAGTTGGGTAGTACACACACTTTCTGGGTTGAGTTTGTCTCCAATTGGCTTTAGACGGTCCATCGTGGTGACCATTTGGGTAGTACACACGCTTTTTCGGTTGACGTTGTGTACACAGCATGAAGTGGTGTCGGCCTCCACATCTACGGCATTTATTGGCAGCACGGCATTTGTTGAGCATGTGACCATCGTATAAGCAGTTGAGGCACCGGCCCTGTTCCAGAAGACGGGCTTTGCGTCTGTTGCGGTTGTTGAACATTGGACAACGGCTTGGCTTGTGTGTTGGTCCAGTGTGGCACAGTGAACAACCATATTCCTCAACTGGTGATTGTGGTGGAAGAGCATATAGTTCAGGCTGTTCCTCAAGTTGCTGTAATGATTGAGTGGTCATAAAAGAATTTCCAGTTCGTTGGGAAGAGACGGAACCACGACCGCCATTTCTTCGTTGTTGCAGGCATACATTGACCAAATCCACCAATTCATAAGCATGTTCAATTTGTGCTAACGCGGTTGGTTCATCATCCTCTCTGACTTCGCCTCTAGGCGGCGGAAAGGCTTGAAGGATGTCCATTTCGTCTTGTTGTTCAGTTGGCATGAGTCGAGCAATCATATCAGACCATGTGTCCACCAGTACTTGGGCCCGACCAGCGGCTTCTCTAAGTTGGACAACATCTGCCTCTAAACGATCGTCTTCATCCACAGTGGTGTCAGTGGCATTCAGCACGGTGAGAACTGCACGGCCTTTTACTTTAAGCGTTGCCAAAACGGTGGCCAGTTGTAACCGGATGACTGCTGACATTGTGACGGCTGTTGTTCAGCTCAATTCACAAAGAGTAGTTGTAGTTGTGGTGGCTGTTGTTCAGCTCAACCAAAAAGGAACGGATAGTTGAAGTTGTTGTGGCGGTGGCTCCGCTCACACACAAGGTTGAAGTAGTTGGTGTAGTAGTGTTGTGGTGGTGGCTGTAGTGCAGCTCACACACAAAAAATAGAGTGGTTGTTGTAGAGTGATGTGGCGGTGGCTCCGCTCACACACTAGTTGAAGTTGTAGTGGTGGTTGTTGCTGTGGCTGTTGCTCAGCTCACGTCAGCAATAGTAGTTGTTGTTGTTGTGGCTGTCGTTCAGCTCACACCAAACAGAGTAGTTGTTGTCGTGGCTGTTGCTCAGCACACTTCAGCAGTAGTTGTGCGGTAGCTCCGCTCGCAAACAAAAAGATAGTGGTTGTAGTAGCTGTTGCTGTGGTGGTGATTGTTGGTGGTGGTGTAGTAGTTGTCGTTGTCCCCGTCTTCCCGGGTCGTGGCACCACTTTGTCGGGAGTCGGGAGGTCCCGACAAATTGGATTTGGAGAAAAGAGTCGTGGCACCAGCTAGTGAAATGTGGCACTAGCACCAGACTGTGTTGGTAGTGCCAACACAGTCGAAGGAGGAAGAAGAAGAGCAGTGAGTGACTCGGAGCACGAGTCACTTAAGCCAAGGAGTAGTGGTGAACGGTAGTGCCGTTCACCAAGGAAGCAGAAGTGAACGGAGCACGTTCACTTTAAAATACACCAAAAAACACACAAGTCCACCAACAAATAAATTTATTTTCAAACACACCAAAAAAAATAAACAATTGAAGCAGAGTGCCAGCTAGGGCAAGGATAATTGAACACAAACAAGTAAGGCCAGCTAGGGCCAGAAGCAGTTGATCAGCCACACAGGAGTTGTTGGAAGCAGTTAATGGATGAGAAGTGAGCATATTTGTGGGGCTGATCTGCTTCTTAAATAGACACAAAAAAGGCGGGGTTTGGCAATAAAAACTCAAAAAAATGCAAACTTGAAATTAATGCGTACATAGATTATAGAAAACAAAAATGTGAAGAGAGAACGGGGCAGAGAAAACAAGTAGAAAAAACAATAGGAAAAATTTAAGTTGTGACAGGCGCAAGCTGTCACAAAAAAATTAGACAAAGGAATTTTGGCGGGAAAAAAGTTGAGTGGACAACAAAAAATACGGGGTGAACGGCTAAAAAATTAACGAAAAGTAAATGGGGGACAATTACCCGAAAAGATAATTCAACAAAAAAGTCGCCAATGTTTGGCGACATTACTACTTTTTTACCTTAATTTTCTCAACTTTTTTTTCTCTTTTTTTTATTCAATTGTAGCATTTTTATGAATATATTTTCTTTAAAAATAATAAAAATTACTCTTTTTTGGTGACATTTTATCCCATCTATTATTTCTTTTTTTACAATTCTTTTCTTAAATAATAACACTCGTTAATCAACTTTGGGCTTTTCATTCATATTTTCTTTTTTATTTTACTTAAAAACGAAAAAATAAGTTTTTTTTGTTAGCAATAAGGAAAGAAAATGTTCACAATTATTTTAAAGAAAATAAAAATAATTATTAAATAATTAAAGTGTAAAATACTTCAAAAAATATTAGATAATGACTTGGAACGATTGAATAAAATTTGATTCGAATAAAACAAATAAAATTGAATAAACGTTGAAATAAAATATAGATAATTATTTTAAAAAAATATTTGTTTTAAATAAATTTTGAAAAATGCTAGTAATTAAAATATAAGAAAATTTTTATTTAGTGGAAAATACTTAAAAGTTTGGAATAGTAAAGGAGAATATAGGGGTTTGGGCCGGGGTTTTCAATTATTTCTTTGGTCAGGTTATGTTAAAAAATTCTATCAAGAAATATATTTATCTAATTTAAAAATACTATATGATGACAGATCCTCGTTTTTAAATATTTAATTTTTTTCAATTTAAATAAAAAGTAAAATAATATAATTATTAGGTATTTTAATTTTTTTATATTATCCATTTAATCGACCACCATCAAAACATTGTTTGTTCTTTTCCCCTTTTTTGTACAATTTCTTTATAAGAAAAACATGTCCATCTTGTTTGTTAGTAAATATATAAATAAAAAAATAAGGAAATGGGGGGTTTTGTGGGAATTAATGGATTTTATTTTTTATTAAAAGAATTTTTGGAAAAAGATAAATAAAAATTAATTTGAAAATTTATATTAGCTTTAAATGAGTATAAATTAATTAAAAATAAAAATAATTTAATTGTTTAGAAGGTTTTATTATTAATTTTAAAAATCAAAAGTTCTCTCATTGTTTTGACCTTGTTTTTATAATTTAATAATTAAAAGAGATATGTATCCAGCTATGTATTGTTGTTTTTGCTAAAAACTAGAATTTTATTTATTATATATTTTATTTTTTCAGTGTCAATATTTATAAATTCACAGCAGGAATTAAATAAATAAATTTGAAATATTTTAATTAAAATTAAAAATAAAATTTAAACAAAAATTTATTTAAATTTACAGATTTGACATGAGCAACACAGAACATGTAAAAAGAGTTAATTTATTAGATAGAATAACTTTACTTTGTCCTCCACCAGTTACTGTGGCAGATGAATATGAACATTCTAAATTATTTATGGCAAGTTTCTTTTATTTTAATTAATTACAATTTTAAATAAAATTTAAAGTTTTTAATTAATCTCCACATTTTTTCACAACTTTATATGCTTTAAATTAAAAAATTATCGAAATCTTTTAAATTTTAGACTTCTCAGATTTCAAAAAATATCAAAAAAAAATTTTAAATTTATTTCTACATATTTATATTTTTTCAAAAATATTAAAAACTAATTTCAAAATTAACTTTTTAAAATTTTCTAAAAACAATTTTTTTTAAATTTTCTTTCCTTTAATTTACTTCCGTTTTTGTAGTAAAAATCTTCCAACATTCCTTCCTCTTCTATACTTCCTTCTAAACAATCAATTTGCTTGACAAAAGCTTCTCTTTAAAAATTCTTTCAAATTTTTATAAAAATTAAAAGGGGGAATTTAATAAATAAATAAAAGATAAATAATTTTAAATAATTTTAAAAAATCCTTAATACATTCAATGATTTATCGAAACCTTTTCTAATAATTAAATAAACAATTAAGTCAATTTACTCTTATTTTTCTTTTAAAGAGGAGGAGGACTTGCAGTTCTTCATCTTCAAATTAAATTTATTTTTAAAAAAACTTTCTTTAATTTTCTGGTCAATTTGTTATTTTCAATAAATAAATAAACATATAAATTAGCTAACAAATAAATACTTGTATATTTAATTTTATTTTCTAATTCTTCTTTTCCTCTAGGGAGGGGAAGGAGGACATTTTCTCTCGCTTATCTTCTTTTCTAGTAAATGAAATCCGATTTTCTTTAACAAAAATTTAATGTTGAAAAGGAAAAGGGAAAAGGGGGTGGTTTTGGTCATTTTCTGCCAAATTTAAATAAAATTGTGGAAATTTAGAAAAAAAAAATAATTTTAAAAAGTTTTTTTAAAAATAGTATAGGGATCGAAAATAATAATACATACATAGTAGAAAATAATAATACATAGTTAAGATTTTTTAAGCATGAAGAAGAGGGTTGGAGTTTTCGAGTCGGGCCGACGTTCGGGTCATTTTTATCGGGACAGCCCGACCGTGTCTTTTTCGGGCCAAAATTCGAAGCACGGCTCGATCTTTCGGGCCGGACCCGGCCTCCAACCCTAATGAAGAATATTTTAACAAAATAAATAATATATTCGCAATCCTCTTTAATTTTATTTAAAAATAACAAAATAAAAAATATTTTTTTATCAAAAAATTCTTTTATTTTTCCAATTTTCCCTCAAAATAATTGGTTGTTTCATCTATTTTCTCTACATAATAATATATTTTTACTTGAAACCAAACAACTAATTTGAGACCTAGAAATATAGCGGTTGTCTGCAAAAATAAAATAAAAGAGAAAAGAAAATAAGGGGGAGGGAATGGACATTAAAATAAAATAAAATAAATTTATTTTATTTTAAAATTCCAAACTAATTGGGCATGGAAATGAATAAAAAGAACGAGGGATATTCTTGATTATTTGTTTTAATATAAATGTCTTGCGTGACAGAAATAAATTTATTTAAATTTTAGTTAATTTAATATAAAATTTTTAAAGGAAAAACAAAAAAATAGTTATATTTTTGGATAATTTAAAAAGGGAATATTTAGAGATTGAAGTAGTAATTGCATGCCCATCTTGTCTTGTCAAACAATATGGGCATTTTAGACAATTAGGGCCATAAAGGCGCAAAGCCATAACTTGTTTCAAGAATTTCTAATCTTACCAAATTTAGTATTAAACAATTCCACTCATTTAGCTAAAGAGATTGGTACCAAGATTGTTAAGGGCCAAAAATTTTTCAGCAAGTTATCAGCAAGCCCCCAATTAGGTATTTAAGAATTTTTTATTTTTTACTATTTACTATATTTATTCAAATTTAAATTAAGTAATAATCTCTTTTATATTTAATAAATTTTGTGTTTTTTAATTGCCATCCTTATTTATTGAGAGATGTATTTTGTTATTGTTGCTATGGAAGTAATAAATTGTAATAAATTTATTATTTTTATTTTGTGGCAAAAGCATCCAATTTCACATCATTTTCATTTATTATTATACCCCCTAATTCCTTCTGCTTCATTCCCTTTTTCAGTTCATTATCTTCAACACCTGCTGGGCAATTTATATATAAAATAATAAATAAAAATATGTGTTATGGATATAATAAATTAGAATTTTTATAAAAAATTTTTGTTAAAAGAAAAGAAAAAAAAGTACATCTTTTTATTTAAAAATACTAATTAATTAATAATTTTTTTCTAATTTACCTATTTCAAATAATTTCTCATTAATTTTAAAATAATAAGAGATTTGCAAAAAAAAATTCTCTCAAACTCCAACTGTGAAATAAAAAAATAATAATAAAGTAAACAAAAAATAATAAAAATATTTTAATAAAAAAAGGAAAAGTAAATACATATTTATTTAAATATTTTATTTAAGATATTTTTTGAAATTTAATATTAAAATTTAATTAGAATAGTATTGTAATATTTTTTGGAGATTAATAAAAAAGCTAAAATAATTATATTTTGTTCTTTTAAAATACATATGTACATATAAATTTATGTATCTTTGTTAATTCCAATTAAAAATCTAACTTTTCAAATTGCCGGGCCTGGTATCCGGTTTTTTCTTTCAAACTGACCCGGCCTGGGTTTTCTGGGCTAAACCCCGGACAAGGTTCCTGGGCAACTGGGCCCGACTGGGTTCGAGCTCTAATTTTATTAATTATTTAAAAACAAAATTTATATTTAAAAAGAAAATTTTTTGCAATCTATATTTTTTAATTAATTTTTTTATACGAAAAAGAAGAATTGCTTCAAATTAGGCACTCATTGACCCGTTTCTCTATAAGATTATCCCCATCCTTTTCTCTAATTTTTTTTAATTTTCTCTTTTTCAATTAAAAATATCCGCCTCTTCAGCTTATCATCTTTCTCTTTTTTTCCGACAAAAGACCCCTCAAAAAAGATTAAGGTCATTAAGTGAGAGAAAAAAAGAGCTGTTAAAAATTTTTCTTTTTTTTTTAATTACATAAAAGGAAAATTTATTTTAATTTTTTAAATTATTTAAAGGTGTCCAGAGATTCATATGAACGTTGTTTTCTCAATGGAGGTGAACGCCAATTAGGTGTTTGTTCAAGTCCAGATCGCCAATCCTCCATTACACTTGTCTTTCGAGAATTTTCTCCTTTACCCTCAGCCTTTACTTTTAAACCTGGACATTCTTATTTTGTGATAAGTTTGTTTTTTAATTTTTTAATTTGGAAAATTGAAAGTAATTTTGTTGATAATTAAAATCTCCTTCCTTCTTTGAAAATTACTCTTTTCTAGCTCAAACTTGTTGATAGGAGAGAAATTTTTTGGATTAAATTGAATTTTGAAAATAAATAAATCTTCAATCATTAAAAAAAAAGAAAAAAATTCATATCAAAATCCAAATTACTTATTATTTTAGCAACATCTAATGGTACTTTAAATGGCTTAAATAATACACAGGGTGGTTTGTGTTCGACAAGAAATATGAGATTAAAATTTGATGTTTTACCTTCTTTTTCTTCAAATGAGAATGGTTATATTTAACTGCTTTTTTTAACCTAAAAATTATTTGTAATTTTCTAAATTCTTCTATAGAAAACAAAAATTGTTAACAAATCTCAAAATTTCTTTACAAAAATTCCCTACAATTTTTCTTAAAAAATAATTTTTCAAATAGATTTAATAGACAATCACCAACATCAACAATTAATAATTTCATCATCAGAACAACAAAAACAACAAAATTCTTCAAATAACCAAACAATTCATCACAGACATACAAAACATCACACCCACACCCATCCCCACCATCACCACCACAAATCCAAAGAAGAAAACCCCAACCCTCAAGAAAATTCAAAAGAATTACTTCCAACCTCTTCACAACATCCCCCTTTTCTTTATGTAATACATACGGATAATGATGATAAACAATCAAAGATAATTTTTGGGGCAGAAGAAGGAGGAGGAATTTCTTCGAATGTTTTGGAACAAGAAAATTTAGAAAACGGAAATTTGGAAAGTTTGGATTTGACAACAATTTTTAATGAATATTTGGGTAAATTTAGAATTTTAAATTTAAATCAAAAAATTATTTTTTATAGAATCATCGTCAAATAAACTTCAGATATCGTGGAATTTGTTAATGATAATATTTATTTTATGGATATTATAGAAAAAGAATTTATTTATTTTTTAAAGATGGGAAAAGAAATACCGGTTTTTTAAATTAAAAAATATATATTATTTTTATGTAAATATTTTTTTAATAAATGGAGTTTGTTAATTGAGTTGAGGAGATTTACAATAAATTCTGAGGATAAGTAATTCAGACAATAAAATACTATACAAACTCCATTTCCATGTTTTACTTTATTTTAGTAATTTAATTCAATCCCCATAACCTTAAAAATATTTTTCTTTAATTGCCAATCCCTTCAAAATTTTTCCAATGTACAAATTTATATTTAGAAATTACCCTCTAAATTAACAAAAAATATTTAATTTTAAAATAATTTTATTTTCTTAAAAAAATATCTACAAACTTTAATTTCAAAGAGAATGGATTTAAATTTAAAAATTATTACCAAAAATAAACGTTTTAAAAACATTTTAAATAAATATAAATCCATTAATAAATTTAAAATAAAAAATTTTAAACCGGTAAAAGAAAATTTGAGATCAGAAAAACTAATTTTTGAAGAAATTTAAAGAGAAGAGATCAGATAAACAATGTTTGTGATCTGTATCAGATTCTAAAAGATTTTGTGGCCTTAATTAAAGATTTTGGGATTTTTCTGTAAAGAATTATTTGCTTTTAAAAATAAGAGAATTTTAAATGATTCTAAAAAATTTGAAAAAATAATAATGTGAGCGATATATTTAAACGTCGCAAAAATTAATTAATAGAAGCATAATCACGATTATTATTAACAATTTTCCCATCCGGATGTAAAAGTGGAGCTGGGTTAAAAAAAATTTTTTTAATTTAAAACAAAAACATACAAACAGAAGCAACAGCCAAATTTTGTTGTCCACCTTTTAAATGTCCATTTTGTGTATTTCCATTAGAGAGACGCTGTAAAGTTAATTCACTACTATTTACTGACATTGTTGAAGCATTAAAACTGCTTAAAAGAATTTAAGTAAATTGTATAATTAAAGAGGCCCAAAATTAGAAAGGCCCCATAAAATTAAAGAGGCCCAATGACCCTCAAAATTCATCTAAAAATATATTTGACAATAACTATTAGATGATATTAACTTTTTTAAATTCAATGCTACATAAAAAGGACTGTTTCTATAAAAACTATAATAGACAAGATGAGATCTTAAATAAATTGAAGTTAAAAAGATGAATAATAAAATAATAGAATAACAATCGCTAAATATAAATTAGAAATGTTTATAAAAGCACATATCTAGCCCGAGAATATTAAAGATAATTAATTTTATTGACAAAATATTTTAATTTTCTTTACCTAGTGTCAGGCAAACGTAAAGAATCTGTAGGTAGATTAACAACACATCCAAGAATATCCCATTCTGGCGGCAATTTTCCATTAAGAAAAGCATTTGTTGTAAATTTAGAAATAAATATTGTTGTTAATAAACTAGCAAGCATTGACATTGTTCGAAAAGGAAAATATTGAATTGAAGTTGAAGGGTCATAACTTTAATTAAGGAAATGAAATATTTTTAAATTTAATTTAAATAAATATATACAAAGGGTAATGAATTATTGCTTTAAAGTGTAAAAGTGCTTCTCCTCCAGAAAGTCGTAGAATAAGTCCAACTGGAAAATAATTTTGAAAAATTTTTTTAATTTTCAATAGAAAGTAAATTATTAGTAAAAATATTTTTTAAAGACGAATATAGAGACCACATATGGGACTAAAATTTTTGGTGATGGTGTTGACCGGGAAATATATTTTATTTAAAAAGATACATAATTATTTTATTTAATTAAATCTACCAATATATCCAGCTAAACACCCATAAGTATTACTTTTATGAAAATAAACAACACACAATAATTGTGGAAAAAGAATTACATAAACCTATATTTAATTTAAAACAAATATTTTTTAATTAAAAAAATAATTTAATAACCAAATCAGCACATAAATACCACAGACCATAAATTGAATTTATTGTTAGAGCCATTATTGTTGCTAATATACCAACAGCAATAATACTTTAAATAATTATTTATTTTTATTTATTTAAATTAGAATTTCACCTAATTCTCATTACATAAATAACTTCTCGTTCACTAGCCTTTAATTAAAAATATAAATTAATTTCAAAAAATTTTTAAAAACATTGGGACGAATAGTTAATTTCCAAATATTGTGGGCAAACATAGAGGCAGCTGATAAAACGGAAGAATCAGCTGACGACCTTAAAAGATTTTTACAAAATATTAACAAAAAATATTTTTAAGAACATCACGGCAGCAGAAACAGCCCCCAAACCAATAAAAGCAACCCATTTTGGAGTTAAATATTGAAAAACTAGAGGAACAACTTGTGATGTTTGATCGGCTGGGATTGATACAGTCTTTGTTCCGTTACCCCAAGGCGAGTATTCGGTCAATGACCAATCTTTAATTTTTTGATAAATAATTTTTTCAATATCAAAATATTTTTTTTAATTAAAAATTTAAATATTTTAATTGAAAAATTTTAAATTTATTTTCAATTAATTAACCAGTATTTCTCGCAATAGCCCCAATAATTGCTGGAGGAATTGCCATTAAAATACAACCAATTCCTGCCACAAAAGACAATCTTTGTGCACCTTTAGATGTTCGGGAAGAAAGTACTCGTTGAAAATAAACCTTTTTTTAATTAAAAAAAATAATTATTTCCCCTCTCTCTAAACCTGCCAAGGAATTCCACCAAAAATTAACAACAACATACAGTCAATCCAAAGTAATTTCTCTTTTAACCCTCCAATTTGTCCAATCCAACCGGTTGGATTTGCAGATAAATCACTCGTTTTCTTTTGTAAAAGAGCTGCTGGAATACACACCCACAACCCAATAAATATACAAAATAATTGGACAACATCTGTATATCTTTAATTTTTTTTAAAATTAGAGTTAATTCATCAAAATAATTTACGATAAATAATTCCCAATTAAAAAATACTGCCTACCAAAATTAAAGGTTTGATTTAATCCTTACACCATCAACCCGTCTAAGATTTTTACTGGCCATTTTGGCAGGGTTTTAGTTAATATTAATTAATTTGTTTGACAGATTTTCTTATTTTTTTAAATTCCTTAATCTGGATAATTAATTATTAACATCTCTTTTCCTTTCCTTTAATTTTAATTTTTAAAAAATGAAATAATTTTGAAAACTTACGCTACAGCATAAAGGCCACCAGTAAAAGTATAAAATACAGCAATAAAAGCAGAAAGAATAACTGATGCTGCCATATCCATTCCTTTTAATTTAATTAAATTTATTTTTAATTAATTTCTTACCAAGAATTACTGATAATGTGGCACCTAAAAATTAAAAAAAATTAATTGTAAGAATTATTTGTGATCAAAAATTTTATTTCAAAAAAATAACCCAAAGCAGAAAGAATAGCAGCAGACCAAAAAACCTTTAAAAAATAAAATTTTAAAATCATTTCTAAAAAGAGAAATAACCTCTCCAAGTAATGCGGGTATAAACATCAATCCCCCAACTCTCTGCCCATATTTTATCTTTTTAAATAAAAATTTTTATTTAATAAAATAATTAGGTAAATACCTGGAAAGGATCTAGCATCGTTACATAACCCTGTTCCCGCATTGGATGGGCAAAAAATATTCCCCCCATAACTAAAGACAAAGCATAACCAACAGGCGCCTGACAACCCAATATTCCGCCATTATAGAGGGCTTCAGCTGTTCCGTTTATATAAGCACCCCCTACCCACGTTGCTAAAAAATTTGTTTTTTTATTTTTTAATTTGAAAAATTAATTAATTAAATTTTTTAATACAACTTTCCATCCTAAATAATTTATTTTATCTTTATTTCTTTAATTATTAGCTATTCAAGCTTGGCTAATTCAGAAAAAAATTATACATTTGTATCCTTTTAAAATAATTATCTTTATAAATTTTTCATTAAAAATTTTCTTAGATTTTTTAAAATTAAACAGTTCATTTATTTATTTTACCTGTCATAGTAAAAATACCAACAAGTGTACCAATATTTCTGCCAGCAAGCATTACCTACAAAAACAATTTCTTTAATTCATTTAATTTATATTTACTTCTTCTGTCTGTCCCCCTTCTATAACATTTTTTGTTTCATCTGTTTTTCGACCAGCCCAAATTCCAACAATTAAAATTAAAATATAAAAGAATATTATTGCAATAATTCCTAACCAATCGACCATTCTTTATTTTTTTACAAAAAACTTTTCTTAAAAATTTTTCTTTAATTTTTTTAATAAAATAGAAAATTTAGTTAAAATTTGTAAATAAAAGATCAAAAAAAATTTTTTTATTTATTTGAAAAATAAAATATTTTAAAAATAAAATTTAAAAAAAAAGTAAAAATTATTTCCAATCCAAATAAAGCTTCTCACTTCCCAATTTTATTTTAGTTTTCAGTCAAAAATAAAATTAATTAGAGATATTGTCTGGTGGCAATAGACATAAAAAATTAATTTAAATTTTAAACATTTTAATTAAAAAAAGAACAAATTTAAAAAAAAGTTCTCTTTTAAATTTTTTGATTTTCTCTCTTTTAGTGACAAAAAGCTCGATATATCTCTCCTCTATCTTTTCCTCAATTTTATTCCCTTTATTTGGCTCAATGTCTGTTTTTTTTCTAAATTCCCGTGAGAGCGTTCAGTTAAAATTGTGTGTTAAAGGGAAATAAAAAATTCTTTTGTGCGTGTATTTATATGTTCAAAGCTTTGAAATTATTGGAGGGAGGTAGAAAAAGAGGAAAAAGCCAACCGGAACTCCTTTTTCTAAAAAACAAAATGCCATTGATATTTTATATATATTTCTTATTTTGTTTTGGAAACCAAAAAAGCAATGTTTGAAAAGCCGGAATTTTTGGGTAATAAAGAGTGGGTGGATTTGGAGGGTGGGAGGGAGGGGAAAGAATAAAGGGTGAGAAAGATTGGGAAAAATAATAATAAAAATATTCTTTTAATTAGTTAAAATGATTTTAATTACTTAAAATAAAATTTACTGGAAAATAATAATATTATTAATACATATTTTAAACACGGTTGGAAAGAATTCTAAAATTAAAGAATATCCCTTTATCTCTGTATTTCTGATACACTTAACTTTAAAATGAATTTTGGAATATTTGTAGTGTATTTTAGGAATTGCAAAATTATCAATAGAGAATAATATTTGTGTATAAATATTTTAAATAAATTTTTTAAGCAAAAATTTTGCTAAGAAGAAGGAACAAAAGTTTAAATTTTTTGATTTTTGTTACCTCTTTCCAGACGGAAATTATTTAAATATTTATTATATAAATGAACAAATTCAAGCATTTGTGCCATTTTAAAGAAGGAAATTGGCCAAATTTACGTTCCTTTTTTGTTCATTATTTACAAGTTTTTCTTAGCTTTTTGTGAGGCTTTTTGTTCATTTTATTTAAATATGCGTGTTTAAAGTTCTTTTATTTTTTAAGAATAATTTCTGACGTTGTTAAGCAACCATGGTTTTCATAAAAAAAAATTTTTTTGAAATTTTAAATAAAATTATTTTTAATATATTTTAGTTGATTTACCGTAAACTTCGCCCTTTTATTCTGTTTTTATAGTAAATTTCTAGTTGCCAAAATTAGAGTTCAGCGGGATCACGATCGGGCGGATTATCGCGCTTTTTTGAATCTCCATCCCGATTTTGTTGATTCCGAAACCGAAGTGAAAACCCCAAAAAAAAAGATTTATTATTGCTCAAACTGATTATGACCAAGCACAATTTATTTGCTTTAAATCAGGTCGGAATTAGAAAACAGCAACATTAATTAATAAAAATTATTACTCCTATTTCCGTCTGCTTTGTTTTCTTAAAAATAAATACAAATTGTGTTAATATAAGAAAAAGATTTTTTAACTAAACAAAATTTAATAAATTGAGTTCAAATTTCAAAAATAAATTTTGTGGGAATATTTTTAAAATTAAATAAATAAATAAAAGATATTCTCATATTTAATCGAAATGTTCGTTTGCTTTTTTTAATTTTAGAAAAGTGATGTTTTTTAAATAAAATGATGTAAATATATTCGAGGTTTTTTTTCTTTATTTTTAAAGAAAATATTCCTCGCGGGAATTGGGGCGATGAAAAGAATTCCAATAAATAAATAAAAATACATACAAGTAAAAAAAAGAAGATTTTTAACATCAAAAAAATTTTTCTAGAAAAAAAGAAAGAACACCCTATAAACACAAAAGGCATCTAAATTAAGTGTTTTATAAAAGATTTGGCAAAAGAATTTTTTGTTGAAGAAAATTGTAAAAACGGAAGTAAATGCAAAAAAAAGGAGACGAAGACGTTCGAATATGTTTTTTTTCTTAAAGGAAAATTGACGCAATTTGTTAACAAATAAATTGAGAAAAATATTTTTTTAAAAACTTGCGCTTTTATTTTTTTAAAAAAAAGTAGAGAAATTGGAGAGCCTGGGAAAAATTGTTGTGTTTATTAAAGAAATGCATGTGTATTTAAATATTTAAATTAAAAATATTTTTGTAAATTTAAAAAGGATGTTTCTTTAAAAAATATTTTTATTTTAAGGAAGAAAAAGATCCAGCTGGCTAACATTCATTTAAAACGCTAACTACGCGGGGATTTAAGATCTAATAAAAGAGAAGGTGAAAGCAGCGTCCCGGTAGCTAGCAATAACTGTCAGGAGGTGCCCGTGATTAAACTTTTACCTCGCTCTTACTTTGTTGATTTTTAATAATTTAATTTACAACCTAATTAATGCCTAAATTTTATCTTTTCTGAAAAATTTAAAAATTATTAACTAAATATTTCTTTGGTGATATACATATTTTAGAGGAGTTAATTTATTAAAGAATTGTCAGCAAAGATTAAAAGAATTTATTTAATTTTAAAGCATACATAAAATCAACAAGATTTTTAAATTTTATTTTTAATTCGGAAATTTATTAAATTACTCAACTAATTTTTAACTCACATTTGAAATATAGTTTAATAATTTTCCTTGAATTTTTTAACAGAAAAAGGAAAAAATATTTTTAAGATTTTCATAAAATTTTCATAATAAAACTTCAGAATTAAATAACAACAAAAATATTCAAAATAAACTCAAAATCAAAATTAATGGGAAATTGTTTAACAATGACATTTATAAAAAAACTAAAAAAAAATATATTTTTATAAAGAAAATATTTTAAAAGTTAACACAATAAATTGGCATTTGAATGTACGAATCCCAAAACTATTCAAATTGAATTACTAGAGACGTAAATCCTGTTGCCACAAAATCAAAATAAATTTGCTGTTTATTGCCTTTTTTACTCAAAAAATTTTTTGAGGAATTTAAAGAGAATATTTATTATTTTTATTTTTAAAAATTCAACTGATTTAATCCCCCTTTCTTATTGGAAAATGAAAAAAAAATAAATTTCTGAGTTAAACAAAAATGGCAAAACAAAAAAGTCAAAGTATTATCAAGAAAATATTGTCAATCGGATGGAATATCTAACACTAAGAAAATGTGAACAAAATTCCAGTTTTGTCAATCAAACTAAATACCTAAAAGATTCAAACGAAATTCATGCCTAACTAACTAAATCAAATATTAAACTCAACCCTAAAAAATAACAAATAAAGAACACAAACATTTTTACAAATTTATTTATTCAGTGAAAAATACATCAAGTAAAATACATACAAAATCATTACAAAAAAAATAATCAGAAATACAACAATTGTGAGAAAAAAATCAGACGGGCACAAGATGTGAATATAAGGGACAAAGAACAATGCCTAGTATATGTACATATATATCAATCACTAATCTCATCCACGTCTTCTCTTGTGCTTCCGTTCCAGTTCTTTGCGCTCCTCTCTTTTCCTCTTGATCAGTTCCTCGTATTCTTTGATGAACGCGTCGACGCCTCCCGCTTTGTCTACCCGGTTCAGTCGGCCTTTTTCCAAAGCAATGTCAATGAGCGCACGGTGGAGAAAAAGGTACTGAAAAAGTAAAAAAATTTTTGGTAAAGCAAGGGAGCTTTTCAGATTTAAAAGGCACCTGCAAATCAGTCTGGATTGCATGGGCCCTCTGGTCGCGCAGTCGCTGGAATATTGTAGACATTTGCACTTCTCGGTCGTTGGCAATCAGGTCCCTGTAGGCCATCTCGATCGCGGCATATGTCCCCGTACGACCTGTAAAGGGAAAAAGACCAAAAATTTTAATCTCCCAAATCCTTAAAACTGACCAATTCCAGCACTGCAGTGGATGAGCACAGAGCATTTTCGTGTTACTGCCAACTTTTGGACCGTCCCGCGAAGCTGACGAAACGCTGCTGGTGATAGTGGTACATCGCGATCCGGCCATCCATCGTAGAGAAAGTGCACGACCTCAACGCTCCGCCCGCTCGGAAGTGACGCATCGATAACTGTCCTGTGAACACTTGGGTTGGCTACGGTAGCATGGGTCGGCTCCTTGACAGATACGGTCGCGTTCCCATAGAGCGTTGGCTCGGCAGGGATGTAGTCTGCACACTTCTCACGGCCTTCCTCTTGATTTTGACAGAGCTGGACGATGACCTTAAATAAAATATGGAACAGCTTTATAAAGGAAACAAGTTATTTCGAATAACCCACCCCGCAATTCTGCTCCACAACCATCGTCCAGAAGTTGGCAATTGATTCGTCGATCGGACCCTGAGCACAAATCATCGGAAACTCGGAGCCCTTCACCTTTGACGCGTGCACGTAGTCGCTACCTAGAAAAATGAAAATTGTTTTATTTTTAGGAAGAGCGTTGGCACCTTCAGGCCCATCTCTAAGGACAACCCTTGTTTGGTCGATTAGTGCCACATCTGGATACCGGTTGAGATCAGCGTTTCTCTCATCATCAAAGGCCTTGGTTGTTACGCGCTTTGACCTGTAGGTTGCGAGATCGTTGACGAACTTTTCCCGTATGCGCCTGATGCCGCCATGTCGCACTAGAGCTGTAATAATAAAGAAAATGATTATATGTATGTGTGCGAGCGAAAGAAAAGAGCGCAAGATTAACTCAAAAAACTCACAGTAAAACCAGCGTTGGGCTGCTGTAGCATGCTGCGAGATTGTTGATCCTGTTGATTGAGTAGAGGGCCTACGAGGATCGCCAGAACCACCACCGGAACCACCACGAGACGGACGATCAACAGTTGCACGTGCACTCGGACGCTTGAGGACTGAACTCTGACGCCTGCCACCTTCAGTGTCGTACTTTTGTTTGCTTTGTTTGTTCCTGCCAGATCGCCCTTTCTGTAAATAAAAGAATGAGAAAAGATTAAAAAGACAGAAGGCGGTAGTAAGCAAAACTTACACTTGCGGCCATCTTTTGTCGTCACAAAGCTGTTGTCGAAACGGCGTAGAAGTCCACGTGAAGCTGCCAAGTAGTCGATCAAAGCAATTGTGCTAAGTAGAGTTAAGTGGAATCATGCTGGGTCCATTCTAAAACCAAACCTAGGCACAGTTAAACCATTATAATCCCTAAAGATAGCTTGTGGGTTGGCCAGACCCAAGCTTAACCTTTACCACTGAGCCACACCGGTGTGCTCTTCCTTATAGGCACATATATACACAAAGACTGACTAACTGGGAACTGATTTATCGGTGAAGCAATAAACAATATATAAACATAAGCATGTGAATGGGAGGTGACACAGGAAATAAAGATAAATAATAATTATAGTGTAATGGTTGGGAAAATCCATTAACACATAATGCTCGTCCATAAGATCACCTGTGCTTAGGCAATCAACGGATATACCTTACACCTCCCTTGCCCACCTAGACCGTCCCTGGTCGTCTTTAAATATTAGGGTGCCCCTTCTCCTATCATTTAAATGAAACATGGAATTTTTAAGTATAGACTTTTTTGAGACAACTCTTTCCATTTACATTATCACGTACTTAATTTGAAGACTGCCGAAGCCTGTAAGTGATCCTTTCAGGACACTTTGTTTTATAGCGCATAGTTGACCCTATGGGTACATTTTTTGTTCTGAATCTAGCCGAAGCCATTCAGTCTTATTCATATCTTTAACTTGTTTTATGGAAAGAGTTGTTTTAGCTGTTATTTGAGATACCATGTTTCATTTATTTTATTTCTTAAAATTCCTGATAGTTTTCTATCCCATAAGAATTAAATGTTCCTTAAATTGTCCAGGCGGTTGGTTTTGGAATCGAGCATTATGTGGTGGGTATTCATGATTGAAAATCACAGTGAAATAAGTAGTTGAGTATACAATATTAAATGTGGGGATAATTTAAGATAAAATTAACCGTGTATAAAATGAAAGGAAATAAAATAAATCAAATGTATGTAAAATAATCTGAATGGATAACTTAAACAAAGTATAGTATAAGATAATTAAACATTCAAAATAAAATAAAATAAAATAAACCCATTTATTAGCCTAAGCCAGCTTAATCCACTCTCTTCCTTATTTTTGACCGTCCCTGGTCAATTTAATAGTAATATTTGGGAGAATGATTAACAAATTTAAAATAAATTCGGTATTACCTAAGTATTTTCTACAAAAATAAAGTAATCTTCTTAAGAGGTATTTTGATAAATGTGAGGGTTGGTAGGAATAATAATTGATGTAAATTTATGTGTGAGTATTATGAAAAATAAGGAATTTATCCAGTTTTTCCATGATACTCATACAGATTTATAGCAGTTATTAAATCCATAACTTAGTTTTTGAAATAAAATTTGCTAGGCACTAAAAGTAACCTTTAAAAATGAAGATATTAACTCTTAAGAGATTAATATCTAGTTTTTTGAAAGTTATTTGTAGCACCAGGGAAATTTTATGTCCTAATGGGGAACATTTAAATAATAATATGAAGAGTTCAGGAAATTATATACATAGCTAAATGGTAGATAAAATGAATGAGTTTTTTTTTTGATTTCATCTGTCCTGCCAAATCCAAGAACATTAAGATCCAATTGAGTTTGATTTGCCATCCAACTGGTCCGCATTTCATGAAAAAAAGGGATGTTAGATTTTATTCATTTATTTAATAAACTTTAACCCGAATTTTACCCAATACATTAGATCATAAATTACGCAAGTTGCTTGTTTGGTTGCCGAAGCATCATTTGAACCGCATTGTTTTTGAGTCCTTTGTATCTGAATTTATAATATTGGTTTATTTATTAATTAAATAAATTAGTTTTTCTTAAACCTACTTTTTTTAACTTATCTTTGTCTAAGTGTTAAGTTTCAAACTAGTTCTATTGCTGGCCCAATCTTATTACATAAAAGAATATAATTAAGTTTATTTACTATTATTTTTCCTTATAATTTTCATAGGACTAAATTGATCAAGGTCAAGTTTTGAGCTTATTATATATTTTGAGCTTATTATACTCCAGCGATAATTAGGGTTTAGCTATGTGCATGCAAATCCTATGTTAGGCCTAGACCCCCTTGATTATTACCAATAAAAATGGAAAAATGTTAGTATTAGAAATTAAAATTCCAGAAAACACATGTATAACACAGAGAGCAAGTGTTTTCCGATTCAACTCAAAAATTTATCTATGTGATTAAAGAGAAAAAAAATTTTTTTTTTTTTTAAGCTTTGAAGTAATTGTCAAAAAAAAAATTTTGTTGTTAAATTCGAGAGAGAAAAAAATTAAAAAAAATTCTAATGTAGCCCAATAATACATATACAGCTTTTTTTTACAGTTTGGAATAAATATTTTTTAAATAACCCAGAAAGCGGCCTAAACCCTATTAAAATAACCATCCCCATCTAAAAGAAATAAATGAAACAATAATGTGTAATTTTAAAAATAATAATAATTTGGATTGCAATGAAATTAAACAGTTTCAGTAATCTTTAACAAAATGTACAAGGGATGCACATTATTAGCAAAATAGGTTGTCAAAAAAAAAACTTGAAACATAAAAATAGTTTGCTAGTTACCTACAGAAACTAAAATATTTTATTTTTTTTTATCTGCCTAAAAATAATAGTTTATTTTTGGAATTCAATACAAATTCTACTTTTGTTTTTTTTTGTCATTGATGTAAAAAACACAAAGATTGGATAAGATGAAATTAGATTTAAATTAAAATGAAATTTCTTTTTAAAAAATTTCATAATAGATTATTAAAGCGTTAAAATAAGAATATGTATCTATTTCCTCTATTATATAAGGAGTTTATTATTTTGAAAGGAGTGTTATATGTATATTTTACTATTAAGATAAGGCGTTTATTGCAAAAAAAATCATAGCTTTTTTTTAGAAGTGAGTTCGAGCTATGAATAGTCATGATAGTAATGATAGGAGAGATAGTTAATTAGCATATTGAATTAATTATGTATATTTGTGAAAAGGTTAACAGCATTAAAAGTCAGGTTAATGTTGTTAGACGACCATTGAACTTAGAACCATTTACACAGAAAAGTTGCCTAGACATACATTTGGTTTGAGATAATGATTGAGTATTCTATTGCCTATCTTCCCTCCGATGTTTGATCTCCATTTATTTTTTATTCCAATTTAAACTTTACAGAACCAACTCAGTTTTTTTGGTCCTTACCCTTATTAGCAAGTTAAGCAGAAAGTAACATGATATTATCACATTCCCTGACAACATTTTCCAATTTTACATGGTGAGCATGTTTTTTATACATTAGGCGGGATAATAACAAATTGAGCATAATCTTGTTTAATGAGAAGATGAAGAATGAATGGGGGCGGAAAAATGCTGCGATAGTACGACTAATATTTGCGATATAGATGTCGCGACTGTCTAGTCAGCTATAGTAAAGGACAGTAAAGAACTAGGAAATGGGCAGCGGCTGGAAATAGCAACAACAGCAAAATTTGCAGCAGCCGGTGAGTGGTTGGATGGCCAAACGGATTAGGCCGCAGTTTGGAGAAAAGGGGCCCTGGACCGAACGACAGCAGTTCAACCCAATTTTTCATATAGATTTGAACAACATTAATTACAGAATTAACACAAAAAGAAAATTTTAGACAATTAAAAGATTTTAAGGACTTACATAAACCCCCTGTGAGTACTAGAGATATAATTTATCAGAAAAAAACTTTTAGTTAGTAAGAGTGAATGAAGTTAACGAAACGCTAACGAATTTAAAGAAAAATATGTAAAGAACAAGTATTTTCAGATTCTTCTCAAAATTTGTTTTAAAACTTGATGTGGTTACTAAAAAGATTTAGAGTTCATGAACAATTAATGGATGAAAATATTTTAATTATTCCTCCATAGAAATAAAATTGTTTAATCATTTGATGAATTTATAATGTGCAAACCACAATAACACATTTCCAGAATGTAAATCCTTCACATTCTACTGCAATTTTGATGGTAATTTCAAGAATTCAACCCAGAAAAAGGCCTAAACCACTAGCAAAATATGTACTATTAGCCTAAGAGAAATGAAAGAGCAAAAATAAAATGCTAAAAAAATGTATGAGAACAAATATTTCCAGATTTTATTTCAGGGTATTAGTTGGAATTAATTATTAGAAGTAATATAATGTCTATTTTTCAAAGATAAAGTTAGTTAGTTCTAATTGAATGGAAATATTTTACCTTTGAATTTCTTAAGAAAAGTATAATTTACTTATAAGTTATTCAATTGAATTCATTCAATTAAAAACAATTCATTCAATTTGAATCATTCAAATTCAACTTATAAGTCATTCAATGAATTAAATCATTCAACAGAAAAAACATTAAAAAAATTCAAAATAAGTATTCAATTTACCTATACTCTGAAATAGAAAAGCTTTCGAGAACTAGTTTCTTAAATCTTCAATTCAATACAAGGTGAACTTTCGCTTTTTTTTTTAGCCCCCTATCTTTATTAAGATAAAGGTTATAATAGGATTTCGATTAAATAAAAAAAATCTTTCTAATATAATTTCGAAGTAGTTTCCAAAGTAACCAAACAAACATATTTCAATCAGAAGAAAAGAGCAAAAGATTTAACAGACTGTGATGCCAAAATCAGTTGCTTTTTTTTGTGTTTTATTCATTGAAATTATTTAAATCACCCAGAAGTTTTGCCTAGACATCTTTGGTTCAGAGTGAGTAATCCCGGTTTATGTTTCTATTTTGAATTTAAACTTTACGGGCTGGAGCCACATTTTGCTCTTTTCCTTTATTTGGCAATGTACCGCATTAGCTTCTCTCGTTTTCAAAATATTTTTTTTTTACTGAAACATACATATAAGAAAAAAAATAGCAATCGAACAATTCATATGTTTTTCAAAGAGATGATTAATACCAAATGAACATAACAATGAAAAACAAATGAAAATAAAGGTTTCTCGGAATTTTTTATTAAAAAAGATTGAAGTACGTTACTGATGGTCTTTTACTTAGAGAATTGATGAGTGATCTATTACTATTACTGATGTCGACAAAAGGTAATATCTAATACTGAAATTAATTTAACAGAAGTATGTCCTTTAGTTCAATGTAAAGTCCAAAATGAGTGAAAAACGAGCAAATTTCAGGATTGAAAAAGCATTAAACTACTATATCATAAATTGAAAAAAACTTTACTATTCCGAAGAAAGTTCAAATTTCGAGAAAAAAATTTTGGACCGTTTAAGTTACGAAATGCGTAATTAGGTTGTTTAGGGTATAAAATCATTGGAGAAACGAAAGCCAAGCGATAATAAAAGACAATTTTGTTTTTGAATAATTTATAGTGTTTTTTCCATATTGTGACTAAATCTGTTATTTGACTAAATATTTGATCTTTATTCGGCTTTTAAACAGTATTTATTCCTGTATACCTAATGATATCATTCTTAAATTATAATTTTAATTCTTTTAACCCCTAAAGAAAGTTTCTATAAGACAATTAAAATTTGCTTTTATATCACCATTACTTACACTAATGATTTACTTGCATGTTTGTTTTGAATGAGAAGTTTTGCACTATTTGTCTAAAAATCAAGAGTATTTTTGCTACTCAAGCAGTAGAGTGACGTTTTAAGTGAGAGAGTGAAGAATAAGTCAGAAAACCTTTAACCTTCCGAAGAGAATCTTTTTTAAAACCGAATTTAGTTAATTGCTAAAAATGGCTAACTAAACCTATTAAATCTGTAATGACAAGACAATATCAGTTAATTAACAATTTGATTTATAGTAGGGCAGCAATAATTGAACAAACAGAGAACTAAGATTTGATTTGAGCTGTAGAAAAACTTGGCTCTTTCATTGAATTGTTTAGACAATAGATGAAATTGGAAGTAGTTTGAATCTTTGTTTTCTCAAAAAAATCCACAAAATCCACGACATAGACCAAATAGCCTATTACAAATACACAGTTGTATAAGTTAGTTTGACACAAAAAATAACACTTTCTTGAATTTATATTGAGCATAAAAGAATATTTCTACGATCAAATTATTGATCTATTTTTTGAGAGTCTTAGCTTAATAGATTTTTGAGCAACAATGGAAAACGTTATTTTCTTTGTGTACTAAATCCGTAAAATATTTCACAAAAATTCTTTCAATGCTTCAAGAATTACTAAATTCTGATTAAACCATGAGTATTAATCCAGCTTACACTTACAAATTAAAGCGCTCTTTTTGCTGTCTATGCGAAATAACAGAATATTATTAAATGATTTCTACTAAACAATTCGGAGGAAAAAAAATACTTTTAACAAATTAAGTAGTTCCAGAAAAGGTAAATAGAACAATGGTTTTACACAATAACAAATACCCATTTTGTTCCCTAAGGACTGTTGATTGTCTTCCTATTTATTAATAGCAACTCAAAAATCTTGTCATTTAATTAAAATATTATTGTTTACTTTTCATTGGCATACCTAAAGAAAAGCTTAAGTTCAGAATGACTTGTCTAGTCCCTTAAAAGTTTTCCTTTTACAAATACTCTTTGAATGCTCGAAATTTCTATTAATTAATGAAATTAACTTGTAACAAAGTATCGTTATCAAACATTCAAAAAAATATAAGTATAATATACAAAGGCTTTCTCAGATCAATGATTATTCGATATAATTATAAGAAAAAAAAAATTTTGTCCTTTTTTGCAAACAGAATATGTATAATGATCTGTTATATTACAAAACGGAAACATTTTTAGAAATTAAACAGTAATCCTTAAGGCTGCCTAGGCAATAATTTCTAACTTAAATATTTAAAAGATGATTTCATACGAAAAATTTCGAACTTTGCATATTGTATATGAAATGTTAATAAATATGTAGGAAATGTACTATAATTTTCAGATTCCTTAATTGTGAGATAGATAAATATTTAAAAAAATGTTGTGAATTACTGAAAAATTAACCCCACCAGAATTTAGAGTATGTAAGTCAATGCCTGGAGAACCTTTTTGAAAAAGCATGAATTTTATTATTTGTTTATTGTCTCATTAGTTAAATATCTTTTTTTTAGTTTACAGAATTAAATTAGCTTTATGTAAAACACAAACTATTTTAAATGTCAGTGTGTTTATGATCGAATTTACTAAGTAAGCCAGTTCGAAAGTAATAGTCAAATAAAAGAAGATAAAGTTGCCGCCACAGAGCCAGATTATTGAATTATAATATAAGGATATAAGAGAATTTATTTTGCCGTGACAAAGGAACTTAATAATCAAAATATTTCTCGTTAAGACTTTGATTATCTTGAGTTAAGCATAAACTGAATTTTAAGTTTAATATATTTTGAGTACATTATAATACTAAGATTTTTTTTGAAATCATTTAGAGATGCTTAACTCTTAATAAATAGATGCTTAACTGCTTAACTCTTAATAATTTACTTTTAATATTTATTTTTAACGCAAAAATTTTATACCGTAGTTGTCTAAAATATAGATGTATGTATTTTCTAAGCATTATGGTTACTTGTTTAAATGAGAGAGCAATAAAACCTTTGACTTTCCGAAGAAAATAGATTTTGCGAATCATGATTCCTTTGATAAAATAGTTAATAAAGTCCTTTACATATTTCGATTTAGACAATATCGACTAATCTTACACCTTGCTCCTTTGTGATTTCCATAATTATATGTATACTTAAATAAATTTTGGCATGTCGAGTGTACCGAAGTGTTGACATTAGAAATCAGCCGAGACGAAATTTCGAAAAAATCTCGTTCAATATTTTTCTATTTAACACTTTCAATTTTCACGGTCCAGTTCTAATTGATGTTTATCTTGTCTAAACAAAAAACCATTCATATGCTAAATTATTAATGCATTTTTTGAATCCTGCATTTTTTTAAATTTTAAGTAAAAATGAGAGCCTATTCTTATCTTTAATGAAGTGAATCAATAACACCACTAAAAATTTTTACCAAACATTTTTCTTTCAACGCTCCGAAAGTCAAGCATTTAAGATTTATCAAAGATTTATCCAAATGTACTTAATTAGAATTTTACTTCAACTCTGTATAATACAAAATCTTGTTAAATTTCACCAATAGAAAGTTAAAAAAATAGTCTGTTAAAATATTATGAGAATGTTATCCCAAGACAAATAAACCATTGATTACAAAAAAATAGATCCCCTTTTTGTTCCCGAAGGATTGTTGGTTTTAAGTTATAAATAAGTTCTTGTATAAATAATTCTATAATAGTTATTTTGAATATTTGGAATTACTAGCTGTCCTTAATAGATAATGTTTAAGATGATAATTTAGGACCTTCAATCTTGCCATAATTAAGTATTTTTGGCAATAATATAAGCTATGGGTAAATAATGCAAATTGTAAGGATTGAAAGTACATAATTATAAAATTATATTTTACTTAACTTTTCGAGGGATAACTATGCTTAAGCATATTTTTTTGACACAATTTTATTAGTAAATAAATATCTATGAAATGTTATTAAAATGACATTAGAGAATTGATTTTACAATTTTGAGAATGTAATGGAAATAAGTTGATTAAATAAAAAGTATGATTTAAGTAAATGTTTTGCACGTGAAGTTTACCCGTTTTCTAGAGATTACTAATTGAATAAAAAGGCACATATGTGAAATTTAAAAACCAATTTATATAAAGTTTCTTGAAAAAAAATCCTATATTGAGAATAAAGATAAACATGGAAAAATTTTTAAATCACAGAGAATTGCCTAGGCATTACGATTTTTCGATTATTGATTCAAAATGTTTTCAAAATTACGTATGAAAAAAAAACTAAAAGATTTTTCTAAAAGTATTAATTATTCTTGATCAGTATTAATTACAATATGTATAAAACGTTTCTTCACCCCTTACATAAGTGTATTGAAAAATGAGATAAAGGATGTTGAGCTGTTATTCTATTGATTTCAAAATAAATACTACATATAAAAAATTTTTGTAAATTAGAAAATGTAAATTATTCATTAAAAATGAATATAGTTTAAAAATCCATTAAATTCCCGAAAGAGTGTAACAACCCAGAATGATATGTATGTAGAACATAAATTCAAATATTTTAATTAATTAACTTTTTTTTTAAACTGGATCCTTGTGATCATAAGTTTACTCTTAGTCACTGTCTTGGCTAAAACGTCTAATTCAAAATGGCATTTTCTGAGAAAGTAAAATTTCCGCGCAATATAATTACATTTAGAATAGATTTTCGGTATAAAATTGGATTAAAAAAATCTTTTAGTTAATTGAAACTAAAGATAGCCTAACTGAGTAACGAAAAGTTTTCTGAACGGGTAATTTTTGTGAGTTGTAAGTTAAAAATATATTTGTAACTTAACCCAAAAAATGCCTAGGCAAGAATTTAACTGTGCGTTTAACAATATAAAATTAATTAAATTGAATCTTGTGATAAAAAACCCGACAGTGCGTCTTAATTCTAAGGACAAATATAAAATGTTCCAGTATGTTTAAAAAAAATTAAATTAATAGGGAAATATGAAGGTCAATTATGGAATAGAAATAAAAATTGGTTTTGATTCTAATCTGTAACTAAAATAAAAGCTTTGAGGACTAGTTTACATAATTTAATTATGCCCCAATGTCATGAAAATTAAGTAATTCCAAGAATAAACCACCTGAAATGTAACGAAACTTATTACAAAATAATTGTTCATTTACTAACAACTCAAATTTGGATTAGTCCTTAATTAAAATCCTTAATTTTGCCCGAAGACTGGTTATAGAAATAAAAAAAATCTATCGAAGTGCTAGCGAAAAAGAAAAAAATTTATTTTTTTTTTTGGGCTTAAGGCAAACCAAAAATTTTATAATCAAATACATAACATCAAAAATATGTTCGTTAGGTGTAAAATAAAATTTCAGTTATGAAATTCTTAGAAAAATCTGATGAAAAGATAAAATATATATCTTTTCCAGCAGCAAGTGGGGATCCCTGTTAGCGGCACCAGAAAGAGTTTGCAAAAGTTTAGCCACCGGGCAGGATTCGAACCTGCGACCACCTGCTAGTTGTTGCTAGGCGCTTTCGCTCACTATATGCAGGAGCTCTACCGTTGAGCTACCGGGGCATCGACTAGTGCTTTCTCTTTTTCCTTTTTAGATCGTTTATCCCCCGCCTAAGCGTTTTAAATGCTGCTAGGTGAATCATCCTTACATCTCCATCCCTACATCAGACCGGTCCCTCGGTCAAGCGCCATGACCGTGGATCGGCTGGTTCACCCAGCAGCAAGTGGGGATCCCTGTTAGCGGCACCAGAAAGAGTTTGCAAAAGTTTAGCCACCGGGCAGGATTCGAACCTGCGACCACCTGCTAGTTGTTGCTAGGCGCTTTCGCTCACTATATGCAGGAGCTCTACCGTTGAGCTACCGGGGCATCGACTAGTGCTTTCTCTTTTTCCTTTTTAGATCGTTTATCCCCCGCCTAAGCGTTTTAAATGCTGCTAGGTGAATCATCCTTACATCTCCATCCCTACATCAGACCGGTCCCTCGGTCAAGCGCCATGACCGTGGATCGGCTGGTTCACCCAGCAGCAAGTGGGGATCCCTGTTAGCGGCACCAGAAAGAGTTTGCAAAAGTTTAGCCACCGGGCAGGATTCGAACCTGCGACCACCTGCTAGTTGTTGCTAGGCGCTTTCGCTCACTATATGCAGGAGCTCTACCGTTGAGCTACCGGGGCATCGACTAGTGCTTTCTCTTTTTCCTTTTTAGATCGTTTATCCCCCGCCTAAGCGTTTTAAATGCTGCTAGGTGAATCATCCTTACATCTCCATCCCTACATCAGACCGGTCCCTCGGTCAAGCGCCATGACCGTGGATCGGCTGGTTCACCCAGCAGCAAGTGGGGATCCCTGTTAGCGGCACCAGAAAGAGTTTGCAAAAGTTTAGCCACCGGGCAGGATTCGAACCTGCGACCACCTGCTAGTTGTTGCTAGGCGCTTTCGCTCACTATATGCAGGAGCTCTACCGTTGAGCTACCGGGGCATCGACTAGTGCTTTCTCTTTTTCCTTTTTAGATCGTTTATCCCCCGCCTAAGCGTTTTAAATGCTGCTAGGTGAATCATCCTTACAGTAGTTGACTGGATACGATAAACTTCAGTGATTATCGTTGCTTTTATACTATTTTTTCCAAACCTATCACATCATATCTGAAAGCCCGTCTATATAAACACCCCAGAAAAATTATCACCTTATCAAATTCTCTACCGTCGTTCTACCATAATTGGTTTCGCCATCTCAACAAGCAAACTCCACGTTCAAAATGTCTTCATCTAGCGAACAGGTTCCTGCGCCATCTGGTTCTCCTCCACGTTCGCCCGAAGATGAATCAAAGACGAAAGGGTAAAGCTTTTAATTTTGTTTTGAATTTTGTTTGTTTTATACAGTAATTTACCCACTTTTCAGTAAATATCGGTTCGAGGTTGCAGTGCTCGCTTTGGCTACCATGATCTTTGCTGTTTGCATCCTTCAGGCATTGGCCACTTCTGAGTTCTTCATCGTTCGACTGGCAGTCCTGCCGATGGCTTTGTTCTTGGCTTTCTTTGGATATGAGGCAAGCAATCAAAAACAGAATAAAAGAACAATTTCCTTAAAAAATTTTCAGTGGGTCACCTACTTCTCTGATGCCTTGACTCGTCGCAAGAGGGCCTACTTTGATGTGAGGAACATTCTAGAGACATACCAGCCGCGGAGAAACACCGATTTGGCTCGTCAATTTAAAGTAACCTGCCCTTTAGTTTGCTTAAATTTGTAAAAAATTTAGCCAGATCCGCCAACTCCAAGCGTTTCGAACCAGCCGACAAAGGTTACTCGTATTACTGCTGATCCCGGCCCGAATGCTGTTGGTGAAATTGGAGGCGGGGCGAAGAAGGACTTTGCTGCTTGGAGGCGTGAGGTGAGAAACAAATGAATTTTGTAACAAAAAAATAATTAAAATTATTAGCACTACGAAAACGAATATGCAGTTGCTATGCAGGCACGTGCTGGACAAGTAAGCCTCTACGAACCAACTCCTGGCGATGTTCTCAATGGGACTTCTACGGCTGCAAGCGACAACGAAGGGGGTAGTCCAGTAATTCCTGTTGATAGTATTGAACAATACAAAGCAGCTAAATCGGCTTCGAATGAAAAACGGGCTGAGGGTTCAAAGGATGGCAAAACCGATGAGAAGAAGGAAGAGTCCAAAGAAGAATCAAAGGACAAGGCAAAAGAGGAGGCAAAGCCGGGAGAGGATGAGAAGAAGAAAAAAGAATCTAACGAGCTTTCTAATACGCCGGAAAAGAAATGAAAGGAAGAAGATAAAAAAGGAAATTATTGATAAATTTGTATGAATGTAGGATTGTAAATAATATTCTTATTGTTGTAGGGGATAATATAAATATTGTGTTTCATTAATTATTACGGTAAATTATTGTATTTGATTGTACCATAAATACATGTGTATATTTGTTTATTTTTAGGGTTAATTAATAGACAAAAAATTTTTAGAAGACTCGATGGAATAATTGTTTAAATAAATTGTGAAAAACATAAATTTTATATTTAAATTAAAAAATAAAATGTAAAAAAAATTGAGGCAATATTTGGCTGTAAAATTATGGCAAACAAAATATATGCATTTTTGAAAGGTTGGGTTCAGGGCTGATCGAAATAAAAATATTTTTTATTTCGAATCGAAACGAAATAAAAAAATTCCTATTTCGTTTCGGAGCGAAACGAAACGAAATGAGCTTGTTTCGGACGAAACGAAACGAAATAAACGAAATAAAATAAAAATTAAAAAATTTGTATTTTTCAGTTCATAAAGGCTTTTTATCGATATTTAAATCATAGATATGCACCCCAAGAGCTAGATGCGTGACAAAAGCAACCCAGAAAGATGAGTGAGTCCTATAGATCTGCCGATATCCCCATTAATCCCCTCAAATCGATCCTCCGATATCCTATTAAAATCCATCGATATATCCAAATTACTTCGGAGTATACCACTTTAGATATCGATCAAGACGGATATTAAGAGGGATAAACGAGATATCTTCTATATCCCTTGCGATATCTTGTATATCCCCCTCCCAAAACCACCTATATTCACTTAATCAATAAAATCCAAATATACACAAAATCCACCTATATCCCCTCAATCTTGCCCATACCACAATATCACATTAATCTTGCCAAATCTCAGCTCAATATCACTAATCCCTCGAGATCTCTTTTAATCCACCGCACAAAGTAATTAAAATTTTAGTATAACTCTAATTTGGAGTACAACTCCAGCATATTCAAATCTAGGTTTCAAAATTTTTATTGTTTTTAGATCACAGAAATGAAGATTTCTGACTATGGTAGGTTGGGCGACGGAAGGCTGGTCTGCTCTAGCAAACCCCGTAAAAGCTTTCTTCCTTTTTAGCGCCGCAGGCGAAAATTTTTTGAATTTTGGAGCTCAAGAATCCAAATTTCTTCCATTTTCAGCGCCGCAGGCGAAAATTTTTTAATTTTAGGCTGCTCATAAGACAAAAATCGCTAAAAAATTAATGATTATTTCCTTAAATTCCCATCATTAGGGGTGTATTTTCTCACTTTTTTTTTGTTTCGTTTCGTCCGGAATTTTGTCTATTTCGTTTCGAAACGAAACGAAATAAATTTTTTTCTGTTTCGTTCCGAAACGAAACGAAATGGAAAAAAGGGCACGAAAGAGCGAAACGAAACGAAACGAAACGAAACGAAATTTCGATCAGCCCTGGTTGGGTTGGGAGAAAGAGAATCACAAAATAATATATTTCTAATTTCATTTTAATTTCAATCCATGCTTAAAGATATAGTTTTTTGTGTATGTAGAGTTAATCTTCTAGAATCCCCAATTGGATATTTAAAAGAATTTGTTACAGCTTTTTGCCTAGCAGTTTGATCAAATTCTGCTAAAGCAACATTTCTTGCATTTTGTAAACAGGGTAACCAACGAAGTAAATGTTTTAAGGCTGCGTGGATTCTTCTATTTGTTGCGTAATAAACAAATGGATTTACTATTGAATGAAACATCGCTAAAGTATGGGCGCCCCACCTGAAAATAATTTTTGAAAAAAGTCTTATGTTAGAGGGAATTTCTATAATATAGATCGTTCCCCTCTCTTCTGGTGTTGTCCAACACCTTCTTCCTATAGGTATTCGAAAAGGGGGTTCTAATTTAGACCGGTCCCCTCTCTTCTAAAGTTGTCCAAATCCCCTACTTATTTAAAAATAATTTTATAAAACTTCCTACCAAATATAAAGAATATATGGATAATTGAGTGCACTTGAATCATATGTTACCCAAATATTCATTAATAAATTTTGTGGTAACCAACAAACAGCATATAAAGCACTGACTAATAAAACCATTGGAATTAACTTTAAAATTCAAAATTTAAATTTAAAATCTTTCCAATTTAATTTACTTTTTTAACAGATTCCTTCCTTTCTTGACTAACATTTGCATGCACAACTGTATGAGAACTTTTTCTTCTATTAGAATTATTTCCAACAATTTGAGAAGAAGGGCTTTTCTTTAATAATTGTTTTTGTGGACAAATGTTAAAATTGGCTGCACTAATTGTTGAACCTCTTGCTGATTTTGTATTTAAAAGAGAATTAAATAATGTTGTTGTTTCCTTTAAATTAGGAAAAATAAATATTTTTTGGGAAAGATAAAAGAAAAATATAAACAGCTACGAAAAGGGAATAATTGAAGGTTTGAGATACATATACCGTATTCTCTATAATCTCTAATTGAACGGCCGGCCGCTCTATTTTTCAATCCCTTCTCGAAGGGCAGCTTTATTGGATACGGCCGCTCAATTCGAGAAAAGACGGCACATGGATTTATTTGGAAATAAATATTCCATTAAGCTACATATCTATTTTCATTATTTCACTAATATATTTCTTAATTTTAAATCACTTCCTCCTTAGTTTCCGTTTTCCCTTTTTTCCACAATAAATACTCCAAATAAATTTATATATTTGTTAGAATTAATTACTTGTGATGAAGGTAATATTTGGCAATCATTTCCAGGTACTTTACTATTCCACATTTTACATCCAATAGCTGTATATGTAATTAACAAAACAGAAAGAGGTAAACAATATTGTAAAGCAAAAAGTGAGGAAGTATATAGAGAAACAAAAGAATCAGAAAAAAAATCATTCCATTTTTCAAGGCAAGTATCAACACCTTCTGATGAACTTTCTAACTAAAAAATTAAAAAAATAATTTTTAATCTCCCTTCTCCCTTGTCCCTCCCCTTCATTCTCATTACCTGATTAACAACAAGTAAAGGCAATGCCATAATTAAAGAAAATCCCCAAGTAATCAAAGTTGCATATAAAGCCCTTTTTCTATTCATTTTGAGCCATGGGGACATTGAAAATTGGATTGCCATAAAACGATCGAAAGAAATTGCAACTAAAGTCCATGAGGATACAAATACTGCTGTCGCCTATATAAAAATTGTTGAGTAATTTTAAAAAATAATGCAAGAATATTTTTGGCAGTTATAATAACAAAATTTAGAAACCCCACAAAAATCATTTGATTTTAAAGGATATTTTATAAGGATATTTTCTTTTTTTTATTTTTTACAAAAAAAAATATTTTTCTTTAACTGTACCTGTAAATAATTAAATGTTTTACACAAAAAAGCCCCAAAAATCCATCTCTGATCTTCAAAAACCAAAACATGCCAATAACTTAAAGGAATACAGAAAATACTAATCATTAAATCTCCAAGTGCCAAATTAGCAATTAACATATTTGTTGGGGTTCTGAGTCTTTTGAAACGAAGAAATACAGCCAAAATTAAAGCATTCCCAACAAAGGCAACAATACTTAAAGCAGAATAAATCAAAATTGCTAACATCTTTAAAATAAATTTTTTTAATTTCACAAAAAAATTTTTCCAACTTTGCAAGTAAAACACAAAGCCTCTACAGGATGTACAGTTAATTCTGTAGTCTCCAAATTATTATTATTTTTATTTAAAAATTCATTTAATAGAAAAGAAAGGCTTTCTGTTGTTGGTGATGATTGGGAATTAATTAAGCTGCCCGAATTGCCTGATGTGGAGCTTGGAGGAAATAAATTATTTTTGTTTTGCTCAGTCATTAATAAGCACCCTTTCTTTTTAATTTAACTGAAGAAATAAGGAAATAATTTAAATTAATTTAAAAAAATACGAAAAGTAGTAAACGTTAAATAATCAAAATGTTCTATTGAGATTTGTTTTATTTAAAAATAATTTTTAAGGTACATAGACAATAAAAAAAGTTATAAAGTTAAATATGGTAAATACATAGAATTTATTTTTTAAATTATTGTTAGTCTTGCAAAAAATGGATTGGGGGAGGGATTAATGGAATTATTGTTTTGTGGAGGGTGTTTAATAAAATAAATTTTCTGAGGAGAAAAAATGGTTTGGATCTCTGATGTGGAAAAGGAAATTTTGCAATTTAGTTCAAAAATTATATTATAACCCCCCTTTCTTCCTTCCATTAAATAATTAATTTAAAATACATAACTGACTTCCTTTTAACAATTAAATAATAATAAAAAAGGAAATAAATAAATATATATTTTAGGAAATTAATTAATATATTTATTAGCAAATAATAAAATGCCGTGAGAAAGTTTTGCTAACGGAAATAAAAATAATATGATAAAAAAAGAGTTTAAATTATTTCTTTAATTCAAAAATTATTTTAAGAAAAGAAAAATTAGAAAAATAAAAAATAAATTAAGAAAAAAGCTTTTTTAATTATGAGGTCAATTCTTGAAAATTTTATTTTTGTTTTCAAAAATTTAATAAAGAAATTTAGAAAAAAACAGATACGCACGCCAAAAGTATTGCATCAAAGTGTTTGTCCGCGTTAAAATCGGATAGGAATTACTCAATGGCCATGAATTTCAAGATCGTCATATTGAGCTGTATTATATTTAGCTCAAACGAAAACTAATTTAAAAGGCCATTCAAAAAACGAAACAATAAAAACATATCATTTTAACAAAAAAAAAAAGTTATAAGGAAAATTTTTTGTCACTGCTGCTTGATGCGATACTTTTGTCCGAGTGTGTAATTAAAAATTAATATTTTTAATTGAAATTAAATATTATATAAACAATTTACAATAAAAAAGAAAATTCTCAAAAAAAATTTTTTTATTGATCAGAAAAACTTTGAAAAATTTTCTAAAATATTTTCTTTTAATTTTTCCATGTTTTATCCTTTTTACTTATAATAAAAAATAAAAGAACAATAAAAATAAATAACCAAGCAGGCAAAAGTATTAAGATTGATGATTCTTTAAATAAATTAATTTTAATTTTTTGTCTGCTCTTTTTTATTAAATCACTTTTAAAAAGGAACAACTGTTTTAATATTTAAAAAAATTTTTATCAAGAAAAAAAATTAGTAATTGGAGAAAATTAAAAATAAAAAAAAGATATCAAATTTAAAAAAATTTATTTTTGAATAATTTTCTGAGAAAATTTTTTTTTGTGTTTTTTGCTCTATTCAAAATTTAATTTTTAAAAAAATATTTATTTAAAATAAAATTATTTTGGAAATACATATATGTATTTTTAGAATTTTTTAAATAAAAAATAAAACATTAAAAATTAAATATATAATTTTTTTGAAGAAAAAATATTTAAATGAACATTAAATTTAATAAAAAAAAATAAAAATATATAAGTATTGTTTCAAATAAAAAAATTGAAAGAATAAAATCGGAAATAAATAAATAAAAAATAAAATAGAAAATTGCTTTTATTTGGAAAAGAAAGATAACTTTTTTTGGGGATTTTTCGGCGCTAGACGTCAAAAAAAGTAAAATCTGAAAGAATATTTAGGATTTTCTAAAAAATTCTAGTTTTCTATAAAAATATTATTGTTGAAAAGCTAAACAAATACACCAACATTTTTCGAATTAGTATATCTACCTATCCAACAGAATACCTAACCAAAAATTCTAAAATTTTAAGAATTAAATACCTTCTCTTTTTCAAAGTTTTTCTTTAAAATTTTATAAACGTGTTTACATATTTGGAAAATTTTAAAGACGGTTTTAACGTTCTCTGCGCCGTAATATCCCATTTCCGAAAGATTTTTTTACTTTTTTTTTTGTCTTTTAAAAATAAAAAAAGGATTAGGATATCCAGCTATTTGATTGTGCTTTGACGTGAAATTAAAGTAAAATTTAGTATCCGAAAATACCTCTTCTTCTTTCTCTCTTTGAAAATCAAAATTTAATCAAAAATTGCTTTTAAAAAAAGAGAAAAAGGTGTTGATTATCCGGAAAATTTATTTTTAAAATTTTAAGAAAGAAAAAAATCAAAAAAATAAATTTGAATAAAAGAAAAAAAATTATTTATTTATTTATTTTAAATAAATATTTAGGTAATCCAAAAAAGGAAAATAAAATTCTATTTTTGTAAATTACGTAGAAAAATAAAAGAAAATAGGTAAACTAAACAAAAAATTTCTTTCCTTTTGAGAAGCCCTATAGACAATAAAAATATTAAATTAACATAAATAAATAAATATTTGTTTAGATAAATTAATTAATTAGTAAAGAGAGATAAACAAAAATAGAAAACAATTATAGAAAATTCCCTATATAAATTCAAAAAGCATCCACCGATCTCTTAAATTCCTTTGATCTATATTTTTGATAAAAATTTATCACACTAAGATTATCTATTTCCCAGACCAGCAAATAGTACAAACGATTCATTTAATTTAAGCGTATACTAAATTGAATAATAAATAAAAGTTAAAAATTAGTTGGAAAAAATATTGTTTGTTTGTTGTCTAGCAATTACAAAAAAAAATATAAATATTTATTTTATTTAAAATTAATGAATAATTCAAAAGCATTTTTAAATAAAAATAATAATTTTTACATACTAATTGGAAAAGTGTAGGGAGGGGAAGGGGGAAGGGAGGGAATTGACGTAAAATTAATTTTTTCCTCAAATCCCTTTAAAAATGGAATTTGATTCTTTTTATTCTTCATTTATTAATTTATTTACTTGCTCATGCGCAAAAGTATCCAATTCTTTTTATAAAAATAAAATAAAAAAAATTTATTTAATAATTAGAAAAATAGAAAAAAATTAAAGAAAATGATGTGAATTGTCTAAAGTAGAGGTGGGACCCCCGGAATAAGATATTACCATGCGGTGGGCCCAAACCCCAGAATGATGGAATACGGGAGGGGATATGCCCGGGACTTCCTAAGAGGAACCAAAGGGTTGATCAGGCCCCCGGTCGATCTCCTGCACCAGGCATACACAATTGAACACAATTTATATATTTATTAAATCCAAATATTAAAAGCTTTATTAAAACATTATTTATTTCATTAAAGTGAATGAACAATAAGACACTTGTAAGGTGATTACAAATCCTTTTAAATGTGTGAGAAAAGTGGGAGGGAAATGAATAATAATGAAATGACTATAAACTATAGGAAACAAACTCCGAGAATACCTTTGACCCTTACACGTCCCTTCCCCATCAAGACCGTCCCTGGTCTTAATCTAGACTTAACAGACTTTATTTTATTTTTCAAAATTTAATTTTTCATCGTTTCCCAAACTACTTAAATAATGACCATTCACATTTATTTTCTCAATCGATAAGCACTCTGGTGAGATGGCGAACCTAATTTAAATTTCTTCTTTATTTATCACATTTCTTTTTGTGCTCTTCGAGCATATCTCTCCTTTTTCCTTTTTTGGACCGACCCTGGTCCATTTTTAGTGCTTATCGATTATTTCATGAGAAATTTCACTTGATATTATTAAGTAGTGGGGTTTGATATAATTGTAATTGTAAGAGTTTCAGAGTCTGTTTAGTCTAGTTGGGGTTGTATTCCTAAAATTTCTTCAGGTTTCAGGTGAGTATGTTTCCTTTTGTATTAAAATATGGGTACGAGTAAAAATGCATATAAATTTCAAAAATTAAAAATAAGGATAAATTGTGACATTGAAATGTTTGTGAAATTATAAAATAAATTAAACGGGTAACGCTTTGAATAAAAATATAAATTCATAAATCAATTGTGTGAAATAAAATTTAAAAATATCCAGAAAACTACCGAAGTGTTTGTGAAATGTGACAAAAAAAAATTGGGTACAAATGAGTGGAGTAAAACTTGTAATAGAAAATATTTAGAGAATTGGAAAAGGAATATTCTAAAAATAACGTACAAAATAAATTTGGGTATAAATGGTTTGGTTGAAAGGTTAATAGAAAAAGTTTTAAGTATTTTGAATAAACATTTAAAATTAATGTAAAAGTTTTGACATAAATAACATTTGATTTGTGGGTATAAATGGGTATATTTTAAAAGTTTGCAAAAACAATAATTTTGAAGTTGGGAATTATATAATAGAAGAGCATAAATAGTAATTTAAAAAAAATTTGGGATATTTTTAAATGTAATTGTGAAAGATTCTTTAAAAATTAATAGAGTAAATGTAAATAATTTGTGAGGGAGTAAGTCTTATAAATATAATTGTAAAAATTTGTAACAAATTAAGTGAAATTTGAGAATTTAAACATTTAAAATATGAAACTAATAAATGTATTAAATTTAATGTAATCAGTGAGAGTTTAAGCTTAAAAATATAATTATAAAATGTATTTAAGTGAGGGTAAAAATTTTGTAAAAAAAATGACAAAATGTAATTATAAGTGGAATAATACAAATTGGCATAAGTTAAAAAAAAATTTAAGTATATATTAGCAATAGGTAAGAAATATTGGGAAAACATTTTGATTGACATTTAAAATGTATAAATAAATGAACTATGATTAAAATTGAATTAATAAATTTAAATAATTTTGATTAAGTGAAGGAATTGAAATTACAGGTAAGGCATGTTATAAAAAAATTTAAGATTAATAAAACCAAAACAAATAATGGGAAAGATTTGTAAATGACATTACATTAATGAATAAAATTCAGTTTAAAATAATTAAAAGGAAGTGAGAATGTGATTTAAAGTACAAAAAAAAATTTAATTGATTAAAAACACAAATTTAATATTTTCCTCCTCTGCCTCTCCAACTCTCATTCTTCCTTCAAGTATTCCAATTACAATTTCGAGCAATATGTCCAGTGCGCCCACAGTTGAAACATGTAACATGTAAAAAAAAATGTCCTAAACATGTCCTGCTCCTCTCAAATTTGTATTAGCATATTCTTTCCAGGTTTGTTCAGCTGGTCTTTTCCTGTAATTTGATAAATTAGTATTTATATTATTTTTATTAAAATTTAAGTCTTTTTCAAACCACTCATTATCTCTAGAATTCCTATCATTTCTGCTCCAATTATTAGTTGATCCAGAAGTGCGGCCGAAACCATATGAAGATGTTGAAGGCTGTTGTTGTTGCTGTTGAGGGGGATACTGCTCATCCACAAAGTCACCGACCATCCGACCCGACGAAGACAACAATTGACCGAACCTATCTCGCATACAACTACCCGACTGGAGGACTTGAAGATATTCCGGACCGACAATTTGAGTGAACTCAGTTGCACAACAGATGAACCGATTCCAGATAATTCTACATCGAAGTATTTCAACGTCAGCTATAACGAGGAGAGCATGCTTAGCACGACTCACGCCACCGTGTCATCCTTGAGAAACTCCGAAGAGTCTCCAAGGCCATCAGCTCTACTCGAAGACCTAGTTGTTACACAGTATGGCCAAAACATTCCAACCCAAATCCTCAAACTCTTTTTGGAGAGACTCTTTCTGAAAAGTACATAAACAAATAACAGCCAGAGAAATCGGTGGAAATTTTGTCGTACAACGCAGAAATCAATTTAATGGCAGAAGCCGAATGTTCATCATTGCACAAAGAGTGAGAAGTGTTGTCCTGTCTACAAGTTTCAAGAATATCAAATAGCCAGAGAAAAATGCTATTGCGTTGGAATCCGCCATCGCATGACATCAGAGGACCTCCTCCAACTTCTTGGCTAGCTTTGCCAAAGGCAAATTAGCTGCAGCTACAACTGCAACCTTCACATTGTTCAAAAAGGAATCATAACTGAATCCAAATGAGTCTTTCAAACGCCTGGTGGCGCCTATTGGAAAACAAACTTGAAATCATCTTCCAAGAGAATTTTAGCGGTCTTCTGCTGTTTTCCGTTTAACATATTCATTAGTGGGTGAACAATGAGGACTGCCGAGGCATTTGGTTCTTCATCATCAAAATCTGTTTCAAATTCACGAGCTACTAAGGCGAGGAGGAGTTCACCTTGATTCGTACTCTGGCTGACAACATCGACGGTTAGTGTTGTTCAAAACAATCACGTCGACTCTCAAGACCTTTGAATATTAGTGGATGACAAACAATAAAACCGCCATCTTTCGCGTCTTCGAGTTCCTGCTCAACATCCCTGTTCTTCCGCTTTTGAACATTAATAACCTTAACACTTTTCCAAAAATCAAACTTTTTATTCCCGAAGGACTGAACTTGGGAAAGATTTATCTTTTTAACAACTCTCACTGCAAAATGGGCTTCAGTCACCTCAATTCCAAATAGCTTCTGTCACCTCAATTCCCAGCTCAATCTCTTCATCATCATCTTCTTCCTCTTCGTCTTTTTCTTCTTTATCCTCATTATTTTCTTCTTTCTTTTCTCCTTCATCCTCTTTACCCATTTCGTCAACCTCATTCATTTCCATTTCTTCTGGCCAATCTTCTTCAACAACTTCAATCCAATCTCTGAAGATGTTGACCCTTGGTTCTTCGTCATTTTCAATATTCCTGGGCTCTTCTTCTTCCTCATTAATAATATTTTCTTCTTCCATTTCATCTTTCTTCCATAATTCAGGATCCGGTACTTTGTTGAAGCACATCTCAAAACTATTGAAAATCTAGGAAATTTGTTTAATTAAAGGAATATTATATATTTTTTTATATATTTTTTATATTAAATTTAAATTTTAAATCCATTTGATAGCCGAAGCAATTATAAGTATTATCTGTTTTTTGGGCTTTTTCTTAAATTGTATCTACTTAGTCCCTGGCGAACTACTACTTCAACCTGACTACCTTCTGCTACTTCTGAATTTGGCTCAGCTACTTTACTTTGCGAGAATCCTGGCGTGTTAACTATTTATTCTGCACCAGATTCTTCTAACGCTTCCAACTCTTCTGCTTCTAACCTAGGAGTTGTGCAAACCGGTTCAGTCGGGAGTGGCTCTATACATTTCTTAAGCTGATTAAATTGGATGAGCCTATTTTACCAGCATAATTCCGAAGAAGCACTCTATCGCCGATTGTTACAGTGGGATTCCTAATCTATCTGTTTTTGACCTTTGCTGTGCCTCAAAATTGGCTTCCGCTGCATATTTCCAAGCGCTTCGCAAAGAAACTATTAATTTTTGTTTAATTTCTTGTGTATCATTTGATGCTATAGGATCTCTAATTTTAGGATCAAGAATTAAATCAACGCAAAAGATTGGATCTCTGCCGTATATCAAAAGGAATGGGGTTTCATTTGTTGAATGGTGGACCGAGGTGTTATAACAAAAGTTGGCGAATTCAAGATGTTCATCGAAATCTGGCTGGTCTTTAGTAATACACTTAGCGAGAATATCGTGGAATTTTCTGAATGACCTCACAGTCACTGCATTGCCTTTGCTCCAATGAGGTATGGCATACGTTTTATTAATGTACAACATTGCACAGACTTTTGAAAAACTCTGAAGTAAATGCCAAAGCATTGTCAGTAATTAATTCCGTGCAGCCGCCGAAGAGTAAATAACAATTCCTGATAAATGCCGAAGCAAAGGTACACTTTTTGGGGCTTAATTTTAAATTAAAACGCCTACATCTTTCAAAAACACTTCTGAGGGCCTTAATATGCTCATCAAAATTTTCAGACTTAGTGAAAATTAATATATCATCAACATAAGCAATCACATTTTCAAGTCCAGTAAGTACATGATCCATTATTCGCGCGAACGCACTAGTAGCATTTTTAAGACCGAATGGTAAATTTATCATTTGATGAATTTTATCCTCAGTAATTATACACATTTTCTTGAGGCCCTTTCACTAAGCTTAATTTGCAAATACCCGCTAGCAAGGTCAAGAGATGAGTAATATCTACAATTACCAACTTTTTCTAAAATTGTTTCAAGTCTTGGGAGAGGAAAGTGATCAGCTACTGTCACTTCATTTAATTTTCTAAAATCAATGCATGGCCTAAGCCCACCATCCTTTTTCTGAACTAATACTATGTTCGATACCCATGGGGTATCAGACTCAACCATCACCCCTGAGGCTAATAGCTGGTCGATATGCTTTTGCAATTCATCTCGATACTTAAACGGTACCCGATGAGGCCTAGAGGCAACTGGTTCCTCAGATGTTGTAATTATGTCATGCTCGCCTGCTGTACAACTCCCTATGTCATACTGGCTTTTACTAAATATATCTTCAAATTCTTCACAAAGTTCTTTTAATTTATTAAGGTCTTCACCCTTTACAGTGGCTTTTTCGAAGTCAATCTTGTAAGTTGGATCAATAGTCACCCCTGACTTCCCTAGAGAAAATATTTCCTGTGTTTCCTCACTAAAGTTAGTTTCTGCTAAAATATTTTCAGATTCAGTTTTTAGTACTTCACTTGCTAACCCTAGGGTCCTTCCTTTAAATAATCTTTTAGTTGTGCCTGTTGGATTGGCTAAAATAATTTGCACTACACCATCCTTGGGATTGGTTACTACTGGAACAAAACTTAAACCTTCTTCCTCAAGTCTATCATCCATTGAGTGAATCCAGATATTATGCCTAAGCAATTCAGGGAAATTTATTTTGGCTTTTATTACACTGCTGATTAGGTCTTATTTCACAAGTCTCTAATGCATGTATTTTCAGATTTCTGAGAGGCCTATTTATTCTATTTTCAATACATATTTGGTTTCCTTCTATACAAAACATTTTATTTTTCAAATCTACAATAAAAGGAGGCAACTGCGCTAGTGCGTCGCACCCCATAATAAAGTGATAATCATGGTTATCCCAGTGGAATTTATCATTAAAAAGATGAATTACAATTTCAACTACTACTCCAGCGATTTTTAATTGCACACTAGTGGCCTGCTTTGCACACATGGAGTGCTCTGAGGCACTTTGGAGGTATGTTTCAGTTCGAAAAATTTTTGTACCCAACCATTCTGCTAAAGCAATGTTAGCTACCGAGGTAATTGCTCCAGTGTCAATTAAACATTTTACAGGTACAGTATTTAAGGGGACATCAACTATTACTGTGTTAGCACTCGCTCCTAATGTTCCTATAAACCCGCTAGTTCTGTTAAATCCTAAAGTAGACCTAGGTCTTGTACTTGTGGTGTTTCTTGGTAAAGTGTTTGCATTTACAGTATTTCTTATTGATGGGGGCCAAGATATTGACAGTGGCCTATTTATTGGCTCTTCATAAATGTTATCTAGTTCTACAATGGGTTCTGGTACACGTTGAATGTCCAATCTTCTCTGTGGAATCGAAGCTTTTGGTGTTTCAGGGCCAAATATTAGTCTACCTAGACGTCCATTTCCAGCATACATTTCAGCAATAATCATTGCGAACCTTATTCCAAAGTCTAGTGCTAAAATTACTACTAAAATTGAGATAATAGTTTCCCAAATGCTTTTATAGTCCCCTATTATTCCCTTTTCAATTTGATTTTCAACTTCCTGCCACTCATTAGACATTGACATGGATATGATAGAATCTTTTTCGTGAATTTGGTAAGTCATTTGACTTACTTTTATTAAATTACTTACAAATGCATGGTTCTTAATATCTGTCATGTTCAATAAAACTAGCTGATGAAACGCATGCGACTCAATATTTGGAATCATGTTAGTAAAATTAAATTTGGCTTCAGGCCATAAAAATATCCTTGGTTTTACCGAAGTAATTCTTCCTTCAACTTGATCAACTTCTAAGACTTGATCATTAATCTGTATAATTATATTCCTAAATTCTTCACAGGGACCCTTTTTGGATGTTGGGGAAACGATCATTGTTACTGGATCGACAAAAGCCAGCTGCTCCTTGCTCTCAGTTTTCAAAATAATTGGCAAGAATTCAAAACATTGGTCTAATTTAGTGGGAGAAAATTCATAATCTTCTTTTTCTAGAGGTACACATGGCCAAACTTTCATTAAAGATCTGGCTGACTTCTTTGCAACTAAATAGGAATTGGAAAAGAGCGAACGGGCCAAGTCAGTTGGATCCGACATGTAAGTAGATTCTACCCAGTGCTTTACCATTTCAGTAAATTCACAAAATGACCTAATTGATTGCGCGAACGCAAAATTTACTGCTTTAGTATGAACGGCATCTAAATATGTGAGCTGCGACGCTAACTGAGAAGAGGTTACAAGTCCGTCAGAAAATGTTCGCTTATAAGCTCTATCCGTATTTCGCTTCCTTCTAGTAAGTTCCAAGGTTGAGATTACTATCGATCCTAAACCCTGATCAGAGACTGAAATGTTCTTCCCACAGTCATGAATGAATGTTTCAAATGTTACATCTGCCTTCTTTTTCTCCGATTGGAATAAAATTACATTTCCTTTGATTGTCCACTTCCCAAATTAAAACGGTTTTATCTTCCAATATACAATTACCCTTAGTATAAGGACAGTCCCTAGTTAATCCTAGCGGCGTTACAACCTCTTCTGCACCGAAATGCGAATCAATTCTGCTCTCAAATAGGAAACAGTTTTCACTCGAAATATTTTTCCAGGAGAATGATCCCATAAACCACATCCTAGGAGTTAAATCAATTTTATTTTCAGTTTGCCAAAGCTTATTATTATCCTTAAGAATGCCGAAGCTACAACTATGATGCTTTATCATCTGATTACACTCTTCTACAGACAAATCTAACTCTTCATGAATTAATTTTTCTTCAACTGGGATTCCTTTTATTGTTGTATATTTTCTCGCATTTTTCTTTATCTTTCTACAGGCCCACGCTTTGGTTGAAAATTCAGTACTATTTGGGACATAAATTCTTCTTCTTTCTACTACCGGAGTATGCTTAGCTGTTAAATTAACCATGGGACAGCTGGGAATTTCAGGCATTTCCCAAATTATTGCCTGTTTATGTGTCTGACATATCATTGGTCCCTTGGGAATTAATACAGGATTAATCGCAAATGTACTACAAAACATTGCTATTAACAAGAGAGTCGTTCCCATAAGTGAAGGTATTCTTACTCTGCGACCTTTATTTTCCCAACTAGGAATTTTATTTGGTTCACCCTTTTCATTAGTACTTTTAGCTTTTTCAGGTGTCCTACTAGACTGTACTGGTTGCAATGACCTTATATTCCCTTGATGATTAGCCGAAGCATGGTTTGCATTCATTCTCATTTCATGCATTTGAATTACTAAATTATCTAGCACTTCTCTAATTTCTTTATTTTCTCTATTTCTATTATCTCTCTGATAGTTATTTCTATTATTAAAAGAATTATTTTGCCTGCGTTCTCTACAATCGTATTGATCATGCCCTGTTCTGCGGCAAAAATGGCAGAACGGTCGGCTATTCCACCTTCTGTCATTTTGTGGAAGCCATTGATTTCTTGCCTGATAGCTTCCATAACCTAATCTTTGCGCGTTGCTAGATGTTGCGTATCTGTTTGAAACGTTCCCATTATATCCCCTAGAGGGTTGCGGACTATTATATGTACTTATTGGTCTCCAAGTTGTGAATCTTCCTTTAGGCAACTGCTGACTAGACATATCTGCAATAGCATGGATACCATCATTACCGGTTCTTCCTTCCCTTTCAGAAGCAACTTCGAGTTCCTGTACATAGGCAGTGAGCTTATCAAAATCTTTACGTCCAATTAATGGGCCTACCATCTGAAGGGTTCTTTGAAATTCAGGCCTAACTTTTTCTGTAAAGCATCTACACATTATTTCTTCTCGTACTTCCACTGGTATATGAGGCGTGGTTGCGTTTACTAAAGGTACTAATCGCTTAATAAAGTCACTAACTAGTTCACCTTCCCTTTGGTAGCAAGCTGCTAACCTTTTATGAGCGAGCTCTCTGAAATGTGGACTGTCTAATTTTGCTCTAATATTTTTAATTGCATTCTCTATGGGACTTCGTTCACTTGGCGATAGGCTTTCAAAAATGTGTCGGGCTTGCGTGCCTAAGTTTAGTTTTAGTCTATTTATTTTATCAGATTCTGTCCAGTTTGCTCCATATACATCAAGATAATCTAGAAATCTAATTGTCCAGTCATCGAAAGAGGATGCAGTTTCTCCATTAAATAATTCTAAATGAGATCCCGAATAGGTTCCTTCACATAACACATTTAATTCAGAATTGCAACTTGTGGATTGTGTTCTTTGATCATTATTAGTACTACATTGTGTTTGACCCTTTTTATTCCTGAGGGAGCTTGTTGCTACGTCTATTCGGTTAAACGAACCAGCCAATTGAGCATGCTTCGGCGGGGGCGGAGGAATCTGCTCTGGACGCTTATTTTGATTGACAAACCTATTTGCATCACTATTTCTTAACTCATCATATTCAAGATTATCCCTACCTTCTAGTTCACTTCTAAAATTTTCAATCCTTTCTTTAGCTTTATTCATTTCTTGCCCGAGGGCATCAACTCTTTCCGCCACTGCCTCAAAACCCTTATTAGTACCTTTTTCTATTTCATCCATATATTTTTTTTAATATTTTTTTACTTTTAACTATTCTGTTGATTTAAAATTTTATTTTGTTTGTTATTATTTTCTTTTAATTTGTATGTATTTATTACACTCAAATTATATATAGGTATATATTTTTAAAATTATATTTGGTTAATTTATTATATCTCTTGTTTTATTATTTTATAAAAAAAAACCCTTTTTTTTATTTTTTTTTGACTTTTTAAATATTAAACTTACTTTCTATAACCAACAGAAGACAGACAATAGCCGAAGCCAAAAAAAATAATTGGAATCCAATCAATCAACAAAGAACTAAATTAGGGGGAAAAATTATTTTTATTTTTTAAACTCTTTTTTTTTTTTTAATACCGTATTTGCTAAAATAATTACCCAGGGTAATTATCGATTCGACCTCTCGCTGGAGGGGTAATTATGTGAGAGAGGGGCATTATTTCAGCATTTACGGTATATATTTTTAATTAAATTTAAATTGAATCATAATTAAAATAAGTTAAATACTAATGTTGAAAGAGAAACAGGAAAGTGAAAGAAAAAGAAGAAAGAAAAAGATTTTTTTTAAATTTATTCTCGACTTCTTTTTGAAACCCCGATAGGGGAAGGAAAAATTTTCACTTCTTATTTTTTCATGAAATTCATCGCGAAATTTTCATGACGAGAATTTTGGGCCAGATGTGTTTCTAAACAAAGGTTTTTATCACAAATCAAAATGAGAAAGAGAGAAAAAAAAATTTAAATTGGGAATATTTTCAAAATTTTCTGAATCGCAAAAACAAATCGCAAAAAGAGAGAAAAAAAATTTTTCAGAAGTTTCGAATTGGCTCTGATCAACAGAACCCAGAGATTCTGTAACGATAATTAATGTACATATAAACAAAATTGGCTTGAGGGAAAAAAATGGCACGAAATCAAAAAGGAAAGCTAATTAGTATTTAAGTCGAAGAAAAATTTGTTAAAAAAGGAAGAAATGGTTTTATCCAAAAAACCCCCCGACAGCTATATATCTAGAGTAAAATGCAGTTTAAACCAAAGACAAAACAAACACACAAAACAAAATTCTAAAAAAAGGCGAATAATAAATTCAGTTTAGAAGAAATTTAACTCAATAATTTCACTATAATTAAACTTTTGTCATTAGAAAGAATATTGGCGCACTAAAAACGAAAAAGGCGAAAAAAAAATTTTTTTTTTGAATCGTTGAACTTAGAAGTGAAGTTATTCCAAAAATTTTAACTTATAATATAGCCTAAGCCGTAAGTTTGTTTTTTTTAACAGAATCTAATTTCTAAAAATTTTTATTTTTCTAATTTCTCTATCTTTCTTTCTTTTTAAAATAAATTTTGATTGAAGAAGGGGAAAAATTGTTATTAAATGAAGACACTTTTTTGAGGAATATATTTTTTTGCTAAAAATTTTTAACACTATTGTCTAAAAAAATATGGAATATAACACACATAATTGTTTTTCTTTATCCAGTTTAAGTCCCACAAGCTACTTTAAAACATGAACTATATTTATTTAGACAATAGGTTAGTAAACTCAAAGAAAAGTATTTCTGTTGACACTTAATTTTGACAGAATTGATACATGTTTTTCTTTTAATTACAAGGAAAAAGAAAATAATACAGAGACCGAAGGATAAATAATAAAAGACCAGAATTGAATTTATTCTTTTTTTGAAGAATTACATTCACTGTATTGAGAGAATTAAAATCAGTACACTGTATATTAACTTAGCACCTTTGAGAGAGAGCAACACTGTATTGGCTTAATGTGTGCATTTGGCACCTGTGCCTATATATAAATTTTTGTACCCACTAATTCCTCTAATATATGAATTCCGATGTGTAAAAGTAAAAAAATGCACAAATATACACACTAAGCTATTCCATCCATATATTGTTTGTATTGTTGTATTTGTGATAAAATGTATAAAGATTAGAAAAAGGAAACAATGGTTATAGGTGTTTAAAGAAGAAAACTACCTTAAATAGTTAAAAGAGAAAAAAAATTTTTTTGAAAGAAATTAGAGTGATGCTTAATAGTAGAATAAAATTCTAAAAATTTTCCAGTTTATATGTCTATTAAAAACATTTTTTTTCTCATATTATGGCCTAAGCTACATGGAAAAAATCTCTTTCTTTCAGTTAGAACAAACTTGAGTTTGAAGATAAAGAATAATCCAAACCAATAATTGAAATTTTTTTTAGAGGGGTTAGATAACAATAGGTACAATATTTCATCTACTCCACTAATTTTTTTAAAAATATAATTTCTTTTAACGTTCTCTTCAAAAAAAAAATTTTTTTTTTAGTCAATAAATAAAAGGATTCATGTTATGAGATTTTGCCTGTAAAAATAATTTTTATTTAATTTAACTTAATTGAGAGAAGAGATTCGCAAAAATGTGGGATCCAGTGATTAAATGAAAATTTAATTAATTATAATATTCCAGAACCTATAGTGAAGTATATTTTTTAACAAATTGACATTTATGAATTTTTAATAAAAATCAATATATTCTAAAAACAATTTTAATAAATATTGCTTTGAGCTGCCATTTAGATTTTAAAGGGAAATTTTGGAGAAGAATAAAGCCCTATTATTAAAGAATTGCACAATATAAAATTTAAACATCTTAAGAAAATTATGACATTTTTGTTATTCAAAACAGAATTTCTTTTTAATAATCTTGTGAAGTAAAAATTCATCTCATTAGAAATAATTATACTACAAGTAACTTTTAATATTAAATATTAAACTTGTTCGAAGGAAAGGGGAAAAATATTTAAAGGTAATTAAGTAAGCCAAATAAAACACCAAATTTAGAACGATAAATAACGGAAAATATTAGCGTAAGGATTCTAAAATAAATTTAATATATTATGACAGTTAAAGTAGAACGGGTATGAACAAATATAGAAGATCCTATTCATTGTAATAGAATAAATTTAGCAAAGATGTAGCGGCATGACCCGTCCGGTCTGTTAAGTTAAGCATCGATTAAGCATAAATTCAAAAATCTAAAAGTTGCTATAACTTTTTTTTTAACTTTTTTTTTTGATGCTCAATTACCACGTGAAAATTGAAATTAGGTTATAACAAGATTCTAAAGAAAGAAAGAAAAATGAAAAGAAAAAAAATCAACCATGGATGCCAAATTTATAGATACTCTTATTAGAATTATTTATTTTTAGTTAAAACCAGAATTTACTAGTTCAGAGCCCAAATCTTACTCATATTGTAGCCTAAGCCGTATAAAATATTTTCTTTATAGATATTTCATTACCACCTATGAGGGAATTTACTTTCCTTCAAAACAAAGTTTAATTTGAGGAGAGAAAGAAAGGAAAAAAATACATTTAATACATGGATTACAGTTAGAGTGGATTACAGTTATAAAAGAATAATTAGTTTTCTCTTTTTCTCCTTCAAATTAAAATGTATCTATTAAAACAGGAGTTAAAATTCTTAGAGCAGATTATTATTTTGTTTGTCACAATTGATACACTTTTCAAATAAATTATGATTTTAATAAACAGCAAATAAAATTCTTAATTACAGAATTTTCTTCTGAATAATCGAAGAGTGAATAAATAAGAGTGGTTATTTTCCCCAAATTTTAATAAAAAAATTATATAATTTTAGTAATTCTTCCCTCATAGAAAAATGGTTCCAACTTTTCGACAGATATGATGACCGGATCAATAATACCTCAAAATTATTTTTTTAAAAAAATTTTATTTGCTGTTTTCCTCTAATATAAACGTAATATTAAACTAATAATAATTTTCTTTTTTTTTGAGAGGAAAAGCTTTTTAAAGAGAAATCCAAAAGAAATGTAATTGGTATACTAAATTTAAATGAAGTTAGTACAATAAAGATTTGTGAGTATATTGCATTTTAATGCGTCCAATCTGTTAAATTACGCATCGATGAGAAACTATTTCAAAATATGAAAAGAAATTTTAGCCTATTTAGATGAGGGAAAAATATAAGTTTTTATTGTAAAGAGCTACTTTTTCTTTTCTTTTAGTTCTATTTTTATCGATAAATACCGGCTAAAAATTTCTATTAAAAAAACTCAGTACTAAAATACGTATTAAAATCATTAAAGTGTGAAGGTTTATAAGAAGAAAAAATAAATTAATTATACTAATGAAACGGAAATAAAATGAGAGCAACTTTAGATGGTCATTAATGGAGTGAAAAGTTTGAGAGAAAAATAATCAGAAATTGGTTTAAAAATTTTAATTATTCCCTTTCTTCTAACCATTACAATCCCTTTTATCAATTTCAGCCGAACTAAATATTTTTTTTTACGACTAATTTCATCCCAGAAATATTTTCTTAAAAAAAATTTCTTTTCTAGCTTTTAATCTAAATTTTCTCCTTTTCTAAATTTCTAAACTCTCAGGTTAATTTCAGCCAATTAAAAGAAAATTTATTTGTATATATTTTCTCTCTTTTCAATTTAAAATATTTACTGTAAGAGGGGGAAAAACTCAATGAAAAAAAACTATTGAATAGATGAATAGATCGAAAAATAAGAGAGAAAAAGGAACTAATTAGAAAGGAAAACCAATTAATAAACAAACAAAATAATCTATACAATAAATACTTAGAAAGTAATAGTAAAATAACCGGGCATTGCCAAATCCTAGGCCGTAAAAATTTAAAATTTTATTTTCAGACATTTTAAAATTAATCCAAAATTTTCAATGAAAAATTAATAATTTTTCTAACTAAGGGAGATATTCTAAAAATTAGATTTTTCTTTAAATACCCTTAAAAACATAGTTTCTAAGTAGAAATTGAAGGAGAAGTGTACAAAAATTTCAACTAAAATGACAAAAATAAAATATTTTAAAAATAATTAAAATGCCAAAAAAATATATATACTGTATAAAATATGTATCAGAAAAATTAAAAATGGATTTTAGAGAGTTTTAGAGAGAAGGAGAGAAAATTAAATTTTATTTGAATTTTTTTTTTTTAATTTTAACTCACTTCCAATCCAAAACGGTAATTCACGCTCACAGTCACAATAAGTCAACGCCAATCACAATGAGTCAAATTTCTGAAAAATCACTAATTTAGAATTGAAAAGGGTTGGAAAATTTATTTTTAATTTGATAATATTTTTAGGGAATGTTTTTTTTAACTTACAATGCCAAAATTCAAATCCGGATAGTAGCCAAAGCCAAATAAAAATAAATTTAAAATTTAGTGTTTTTTAGGACTCTGAAATTAGTGAAAAAAATCATTAAATTGATAAGTGTAAATATGTAAAAAGGATTGTTCAAATATTTTTAAACAGATATTTGATAAAAAAAATACTTAGGAAATATTAATAGAGACTATAAATTAAAATATTAAAGATTGAAAAAATTGTTTAAAAATTATTTATAAAAAACAAATATTCAAAGGATAAAGTTTAAAATGAAAATAGTCGGCGGGAGAAAAATTATTGTAATTTAATGGAAGGAAAAATTAGAAAAGTAAACAAAAGAAAAATCAAGATTGTATCACACCTATATTAACAAACACTTAGGAAGAAGGCTATTGTAAAGTTAAAAATGTTAATGTGGGAAGAAAATGAAATTTTAAAAGCAAAGAATAAAAAAAATGGACGAGAATTTATGAATGAGAAAGTAAACAAATATATTAATAATGCACATAGAAAAATGATCAAAGGTCAAGAATAACCAAATGTATTTTAATAAATATCCACTTAATCCAAAACATCACCTATTTTAACAAAAATTTAAGACTTCTGGAAATAGCTAGATTAAAAAATATAGACCTTGAAGAAAAGACTGAAGAGAAAAATATAGTTTAAATCCTTGAATTTCCCGAAGGAATTTAATCTTAAATCTACTCCCAAAAATAGAATTTAACTAGTCAATAAATTACTAACAAATATACTCTTCCAGAAGATCACTCTTGTTTTTCCTTTTTTTCCGAAGGAGAAGGAAAGAAAATTCTGAAGATTAGACTTTATGAAATAAGAAAATAGAGAGAAAAATATAATATATTTATTTTAAATCCATTTATTTCCCGAAGGAAGTCTATACATGGGTTTACGCGCGCTACCATAAAGCTTTTTTAAAATTTTATTATTTATTTTTATTATTCCCAAAAATTTATAAATGCCCGGGTCTTACATTATTTCTAAAAAAAATAACTTATTCTATAGGCCTTTAAATTTGTTTTAATATATAAATTTTTAAAAAAAAATTACACCTACCTCCCGGTATCCACGTCGATGTCGAAGGACCAGTGCTACCAGTAGAGGTGGGACCCCCGGAATAAGATATTACCATGCGGTGGGCCCAAACCCCAGAATGATGGAATACGGGAGGGGATATGCCCGGGACTTCCTAAGAGGAACCAAAGGGTTGATCAGGCCCCCGGTCGATCTCCTGCACCAGGCATACACAATTGAACACAATTTATATATTTATTAAATCCAAATATTAAAAGCTTTATTAAAACATTATTTATTTCATTAAAGTGAATGAACAATAAGACACTTGTAAGGTGATTACAAATCCTTTTAAATGTGTGAGAAAAGTGGGAGGGAAATGAATAATAATGAAATGACTATAAACTATAGGAAACAAACTCCGAGAATACCTTTGACCCTTACACTAATTTATTTTTATAAAAAAATTATTTTTTAAAAGTTTTTATAAAAAATATTTTTGTATGACGAAAATAATGAATAAAAATAATTTTTAAAAATCAAAAAAAATTTTGAAAATATTTTTGGTGTAATAATTATTTAAATAAAATAATTGAGAAATTAATTTTGCAGTTTAATAGATTGGATGTGGTAATATTAGGGAATCCATATAAATTCTAGACATAATAATTATAAAATTAGTTTATTTTTTTAATTCAAGTAATTTTGGTAAATTAAAATAATTATTTGCAAAGAAAAATTAAATTAAAACTTAATGAAATAAATATATTTTTAGAACTCGATTTCTTCTTATTTTTTGATTTTCGGCATTGAAAATCTATCTAAAAACACCCACCACACTTCTAACCATTCTTCCAGTCGAAAATTTCGATAACACGTAAGAAAAGGGACATTATATTAAGGAGACATGATTTTACAGAGTTTGACTATGTTAATTAGATTTATTTTTAAGCCAACATTTTTTCGCAAAGAAAATAATTTTGCAGAAAAGTAAGAAAAAAAGGTAAAAAAAATAAATTAAAAATGTCTTTAACAAGAGGGGGAGACTACTAAAAATAAGAAGCAAAACAAAACACAACAAATAAATATTTAATAAAATTATGGCAACAAAAAAAAAGAAAGTCAAGTGCCGTCAGAAAAAGATTTTTGTAAAATTACTATTAAATAAATGGGCAATTATGTATTAAAATTATTAAATTTTATTTAAGAAAAGAATTAAAAAATGAAAGAAAAATAAAGTTGGCAAAATTTTATTTTTGTTTAATTTTAAAATTTAAATTTTTCAAAAATATTACAAGCAAAAATTCTAAGATTTGAAAAAAAATAAAAATTCGAAAGTTGATTTTTTCTAACGATAATTTTAAACTCTTAGGCTATAACAAGAATATTTATCTTTGCGGCCTTAATGTCAAGGAAACCTTCCCCCCTCTCGCTTTTATTTTTATAAAAATACAAGGGAAATAATTAAAAATGCCAACAACCTTTTGTATTATTATTAGAGAATATACAAATAAATATAAAAATATTTTTGGAACAAATGACTAAAGAATATATTTATTTAAAATATTTTTTATATTTTATTTTAGCTAATTTAAAGGAAATAAAAAATATATGTATTTATTTAAAAATCTTTAATCTTTTTTTATTTAAATATTTAAGAAATTATTAAAAGAGCAAAGTTTTTTTAAATATTGTATTTAATTTTTAGATCATTTTAAATCTTCTTGGATGTACATATTTATTTACGTATTTACTAAAGTACGTAAATAAATTATTTATTTAAATATTCTTTTATTTTTTAATTTTATTTTTAAATTTAGAAATAAAAATAATTTATTTAATTTTTTCGTAAAAAAAGAAAGAATTTTGTTGTTAAAAAAGAATAAAAATAAATATATTACAGTCAAGCATCTGCTTTGGTAACCAAAAAATTTTCGCTAAAATGCCTCGATTTTAAAGATATAATTGGGATATTTTTGTGGTTAAGTAAATCGAAAATTGTTTCTTAATTAAATGTGGATATACATATTTATTGTTTTTATTTGTATTTATTAAATAAAATTATTTTAAAAATAATTGCTATAAACAATATATAAATTGTTATTTTTAATTGGAATTATTTTTTGTAGTATATTGAAATAAATAAATAATTGGAATATATGACTAATAAATAAATAAATATTTTTCTATTTTTAATTTTTTTAATTTCCAAAAATTAATATTTCCGGGATAATTTTTAATAAAAATTTACTCAATATTTCAAAAAAAATATTGAGTAATATAAAATTTTTAAAATTAAATTTTAATCTTTTAATTTATAATGAAGTTGATGTTTTGTTTAATCTTTCAATTTACCTTTGGTTAACTTTATAAAATGAACTGTGATTATTTGTTAACACAAAAATTAATCCGAAAAAAAAAATAGAATGTGGGAAGGACAATTAGAGGATTAGATGTTTAAAGGATATTAAAGAATTAGACACTTAAAGGACAATTAAAATCTAGACCCGTAGAATAAGAACTCGGTCATTTGACGATGGTTACCTGACCATGATTACCTAACCATCGTTAGGTAACACGAGTAGATATAGACCAGGGCTTTTTTGACGATGTGGTTATGGTAACTATCTACCTAACTATCTACCAAGTTCTTATGCTACGGCCTCAATAAAATGCCTAGATTTAAAAGAATTTGGAAATTTTGTGTATATGGACATTAAAAGGTGTAATAAATAAGAAATTAAATCAAATAAATAAAATGATGGTAAGGATTAGAAGTAAGTTTATTTGGATGGAAAAAAGGAAAAAATATTTTTAATTTACATTTAAATTGTTAATCTTTAATGTGTGAAGAAGAAGATAAATATTTTAATTAAAAAAAATTTTAAGGAAATAAAAAAACCACTTAAAAATAGCTAAAGGGTTAAAATCAGTAAAGGGATAATTGAATAAATAAAAAAGAGGGAAGGGGGAAGGGGAATATTACTAGAAAATGAGGAGAATAAATAAATAAAAATATTTGCTAGTATGAGAATGTGAGAATAAGTATATAGTGTACTGAAAGTAGTAATTAAGTAGATATTTTTTTGAAAAAAAATATTTTAAATAATTATTGATATACTAGACATATTTCAAAAATATTTTAAAAACAAGCGTGAAAAATAGTAAAATAAAAAGATTAATTTTTGTTGTTGTTGGTCATTTCAACAGGTAAAAATAAGGTGGAAATAAACAAGGAAATAACTTTTTAATATTTTTTTAATTTAATTTTACTGTAAATTGAAAAATAAGTTTTTTCTTTTAAGCACAAAATTAATTTTAAAAAATATGTATAAAAAAATTTTTTTTGACGGAAACTTTTTAAAATTTAATTTAAAAATTTAATTCCTCTTTGTTCAAACAAAAAAAAACTTTTTTTCTTTTTGTCTGGAAAAAGGTTAAAAATTAATAAAAATTAACTATAATTTTTTTTATTTAATTAGAAAAGGGGGAAGACTTATTTGGCAATTTTTAAGAGAAAAGGAAGGGAAGGGGGTGCTTGTAATAATTAATTAATATATTTTTTTGATGTCATTTAACATTTATTGTAGCTATTTTTAATTGTCTCCCTTTTATTAAATTAAACAAAAAGAAGTTTCCAAAAAATTTTTATTTCTTCCTCATTTTGAGAGGTCTTTCTTTTTATTTTTAATCCCAAAAATAATTATTTAATTATATTTACATAAAACGGAAATCTTTTTGAATTCAAAATTTTGGACAATTTTTTTGAAGAAAATTTTTTTCAATTTTTTTTAAATAAAAAACCCTCAGCGGGTGATATATAGCAAAGAAAGGGGGGAAAGTTTAGAAAAGTCTATCTACTTAAAAAATAATAATAATGTCGTAGCATTTTACAAAAAAGGGGGGAAAGTAGTTGAAATATTCTAAAAAAGAAGAAAAAAAAGATTATTTATTATTAGCCCCTTATCCGGATTTTTGTTCTAAGGATTTCTTTTCTAAAAATGAAAATGTCAGAAAATTTAAATTGATTTTTTAAAAGAAATAAAAGTATTTAAGTAAGGTAGTCTAAAAAAGGTCATTTTATTTGATATATAAATGTTAGTAATTCATTTTGGATTTAAAAAAAATATATAATCTTTTTTTTCAAGGATTTTTTTTGCTACTTTTAATATAAAAATGCTTAAAAAAATATATTTTTGCAAATGTCAATTTCTTTTTTAAATTAATTTTGAACTAAACTATAAATATAACATTTAAAAAAAGGTTTTATTACAAAATTAATAGAGGTTACCTTATACAGGCTAATTATAACTAGATTTAAGGTGGTAATTATTGTTCCAACCTTTCGATGAAGAGGATAACTAATTGAGGCGGGGTAATTATTTGAGGGAGGATAATTAATAGAGTATGTATAAAAAGTATGTAACTGGAAAGGAATAAAAAATAAAAGGTCGAGTTTTCAAGTAAATATAGCTTAATTCCCCAAAAGGATTTTTGGTTAAAATTTATTCTAAAAATATTTTTTAGATTTTATAATTTAATTGTAAAGATAGATAAACAATTTTACCTTTCAATCAATCCCTCTCTCTCAAAAAATAATTTACCTAAACAATAGTCAAAAAATTTTCTTTAAAATTTTTATTGCGTGCACGTTACAAAATACTAATTTTTTATAATAAATAAAGGCACACATCCACTTCTTCTTCCTTCTTAACATCATCATTTCATCATCATCATTCTCCACTTGAACCTCCTCCAAAATATAAATTATTTCCCTCAAAATCGCCATACTTGTTTGTGTTTGTTTCCTCCTGTATTTCCGCCCCCGTTTCTTCCCTCCCTTTCTTACTCACCCTCCAAATTTCTCATTTTTTAAATTTCCTTCAACCCCCACCGGTGGTCCTTCCTTCTTCGTTAATCCTTCCTTTACAGGGCAACTCAATTTGTTAGTTTTCTACAAGTTAGTTTAACCAAATGAGAATCCAAACACACAATCGGTAAAAGAAAAAAAATAACTCAACTAAAATTAGTTTTCTTTGGGGAATTAAATTGAAAAGTAAAAAATAAAAAAAAACAAACAAATAAAAAAAGGAAGTTTTTAAAGTAATTCGCTTTTTTTTTAAAAAAAATACTGAATTTTGGAAATTATAAAAAGCAAAAAGAAGGTAAAAAGACAAACTATTTAGTATTTTATAAGAAAATTTTTTTCCTTCGTCTGTTCCAGCTCCGATCCCTTCCCCTAACCATAGTTAAATCTCAACTTCGGATAAATGTTATTCTTGTGCGCATCGATATTAGTAAATCAACGGAAAACCCTCGGACATAACACATTTTTTTGTTTTGTGTAAACTCTCAAAAATATTATTTAGATAATTAAAGGTTTTAAAATGGAAAATGGTGATTAAAAAAATAAAATCACGACATGAATCGCAACTTAATATGTATTCTCATTTTCTAGCTAGAAAAATGATAAAAGTCGTCTCCTAAATAAATATGTATTTTATTCCAAAATTAAGTAAAAAACTTATTTAAAATTATTAAAATAAACTAAAAAATTCCAGTGTCATTTTAATAGATAGCTTTTAATATGTTATGTATGTAAATATTAAAAATAAAATTTTAGAAAGAAAAAAATTTGAAAATTAAATTAAAAAAAAATACATAAACTTTAAAAAAAACATTCTAGACAATTCAGGCAATCGACAAGAGAACTTCTGCGTGTAAATGTTCTCTTATAAAATATTCCCCCCAAATTATAATTTTTATAAATTTTTATTGAGAGAATGAGAAATGGCACTTAAACTAAAAGTGGTTTTGAAGAGGAAGACAAAAAAATTTTCAATTTTTTGGCCAAAAATGATTGACCTAATAATTCCTTTTTTTAATTTTGATTTGTATAATCCTCAACTAGAAAAATAAAAAGTGAAAGAAGGAAAAGAAAATTATTTTGAAGAAAAATTTAACTGAAAAAAATTCTTTCATTCACAAATAAAAATATTAAAATTTACAAATTATTTATTTTGATAAAAATTAATTCAAAGAATGAACATGTATCTTATGTCAAAAAGAAGGGTCTGAATTTTGCTTTAATTATAAAGTTGATTTTAAATTCAATGTCAACTATAATTTTATTGAATTTATTAAATTTAGCTTAAAATATTTTTGTGGAAAATTTTAGAAGGTTACCACTTTAACCAGAAATAAAAACAAACATTATCTTGTTTGAAACACTTCATTATATCAAAGAACTTTATTGAGGAATTATAATAAAAATAGCGAATTAATTAAAATTACAGGTAAATCATTTCTGATAATTAAAAGGCACCAAATTAATGTGCACAATTAAAAGAACACTTTTTACAGGCGAATATATATTTAGGTAAATTAAACCAAGAAGCTAGTACATAGTAAAATAGTAAATTTAATTTTTAGGAAAAATTAAACAAAAACAAACACTAAAAAGAGAATTTTTATATTCGTTTAAAATTTATTTTTTGAAAAATAAATTCAATTTTTATAATTAATTTAGTGTTTGTAAAAAATGACTATAAAAAACAGAAAAAAAAGGAAAAGAGAGAAAACAAAAAATAATCAGAATTATTTAGTCTTCAACAGGACAAGAAGTGAATCATGTATAGACGATGGAGAAACTGAAAAAGTAATTTTTTAAAAATTGTAAAATAATTTTTACTTTAGCAAAAAAATGAAAAAATAAAAAACCAAAATTTCCTTTTTATCAAAATTAATCAAAAAATAACCAATATTATTGATAAAAATCTAAATGACCAAAAAGCAGGGGATGTTAGAATAACTCTTTCTTTTTTATAATTAAATAAACAAAACCCCCAAAAAAGAGACGGAACCTATTTGTGAAAGACAAAAAAAGTAAAATTCCATAGATTTTTAGGAAAAAACTTACAATTAAATAGAAAATAAATTAAGCTCAAATTTCTTCAAAAATTAAACTTATAGTTAAATAAATTTAATAAATTATTACATATATGAAGTTCCTGAAGCTCTCACTGTGTTGTTGCTCCATACTTTGTTGGCGTGCCCGGTGTTGTTTGAGAACATGTAGGTGCGTCACTGCCAGGATTTGCTTCTGAATAAGGAGGTGGAGGCTCGTAACTCGTTGTTATTTTTATTCCCTCGATGTCTTCATAAATTGTAAATTTTTGGAATTTATTTTCTTCAGTATCAAAGGCAGTCTTAAAATTTTAAAATAATTGGGTAAAATTAGAAACGTTAAAAATACTTGATTGGAAGTTTGTTGAGGTTGTGTAGATATTGGATCTTCAGAATTACTTGACAAATCGAATGGCTAAAATATAATTTATTTAAAATATTATTTACAAAAATTACATTGGAACCGTCCATTCTTTTAGGTTTGTATTTTCCACAGCAACAATTGCAACAACCATTGAAACAAAAACAGCAACAGCAGCAACAGAAAAAGCACCCGCAAGTTAAGAAACAAATTGAGCAGAATAACCACTAAAAATTGTTTTTGAAAAATATTTATTTAATTAAATTAAAAACAAAATTTTTACTTTTAACCAAGGTTTAAGCATGATATTAATGTGCTCCTCTCCAAGTTGATCGGCCATCTAAAATCAAAAATATACGAGAATCCAATCAAAAATAAACCTTAAGACCCATATCTCCATATTCATCGTAAATTCTCCTTTTTGATGGATTAGAAAGAATTGTATTTGCATAATTAATTTCTTGAAACTAAAAATTCAAAGTAGTAAAAAATTAAAATAAAAAATTACCTTTTTATTGAAGTCTTCATTATTTTGATTTTTATCAGGATGGTACTTTAATGCAAGACGACGATAAGCACCTTAACAGTTTTGTTTCAAAAACAAAAAAAAACAATATACTCACGCTTAATATCATCATCAGTTGCATTTTTAGTTAATCCCAAAATCTCATAAAGATTGCCTTTCTTCGTCAAACTAAAAAAATAAATTTATTAAAATACAAATAAAAAGTCACAAACGAGTCATTCAAAAAACCGGCACCAGCTGATCGTCTATTTTCACTGCTTGAAGATCTCGTATATTCTGGTTCAGGTGTCATAGGTTTGTCTTTTCTAAAAAAATTGATTACTAAATTGTTAAACAAAGAGAAATGAAATTGTGACTGTGTGAATCATTACAAAAACTCTTTAAAATTAGGTGAAAATTGAGAAATAATCATTAACAAATAAGGACAAAAATCCTTTCTTTTTCTTATCATTTTCTCTCAATACACTATTTTCTCATCTCATTTCTCTGCAGCTAGACTTCAATTTGGAAAAATAATAGTGTGTCGATTTGGTAACTTTTAAAATATAATTTCGGTTATTTGAGTGCCCATATTTGAGTGCTTACAATTGAGGGCGAGATTCTTTATTTTAACAATTCTTTTGTTTTCAGTTTTTTCATGTTAATTTTATTTTCTAGTTTCAACATGTTTCGTGCTGTTCTAAATAATTCCCAGCGGGCTTTAATTTTGGCAAATTATGAAGGGCAGAGAGGATTTGCAACTTTAAAGGATATCTCAATTCGACTTAAATCTATTAAAAATATTCAAAAGATTACTAAATCAATGAAAATGGTTTCTGCCGCTAAATATGCCAAAGCTGAGCGAGAACTCAAAGGAGCTCGTATTTATGGCCAAGGAGCTCAAGTATTTTTTGAAAATTTGATGAAGGATGTCGCTGCCCAAAAAGACGATACACCTACTGCAGGAAGCAAACGGATTCTTGTAATGGTGACAAGTGATCGAGGGCTTTGTGGTTCTGTCCATACATCAATCGGAAAGGTTTATTTTAATTTTGAATTTTTTATGCTTTTATTTCTTGAAGAGTAAATACTGATTGAATTTAAATTTTTATATTTTATTTAAAAATTTAAGTTGACAAGAAGTATTTTGACAACCAAACCAGAGGGTGTCGAATATAAGCTTGTTTGTATTGGTGACAAAGCCCGGGCACAAATGCAGCGTCTTTATTCGAAAGACTTTCTTTTTACCGCTAATGAAACTGGGCGTACTCCACCAACATTTCACGATGCTTCAGTTACTGGTTTTTTTATTTGAATATTTAAAGTAATTTGGAATAAATTTTTAGCAAATGCAATCCTCTCTTCTGGTTATGAGTTTGATGGAGTATTTATTTTAAATTATTTATTTTAAAAAATTCTTTTTAGGGTGATATTCTCTACAATCAATTTAAGACGGTTGTTTCTTTTGAGACGAAACGTCTTCCAATTCCATCTTTACAAACTATTCGAAGTTATCCTCGTTTGAGTATTTATGATTCAATTGATGATGACGTCCTTAAACGGTATTTTTTTAATTAAAGTGTTAAAGGATTTTGGAAAAATTTTTAATCCCATTAATATATTTCATTGTTGAAACATTTTTCGAGTTAAAATGGGTAATAGTGTCGTTTCCATACCCCCTTTTTTCCTCCACAAGTTTTTTACTATAATTTGCACAGAATGGACAGACTTTTCCTCTTTCCATCACAATTTCCTTTCTTTCTAAAAAACTAAATAAAAAATAATCATTCTTGATTGTTTGATGGCAGAATATATAAGGCATTGTGATGGAAGGAGGAAAAGTCTGACCATTCTGTACAAATTATAGGAAGAATTTGGTGAGGAAAAAAGGAGACTAGAAACGAGACTATTACCTTAAAATGTTTTCTTTTAATGTTTTTCAAATTCAAAAATCCCTATCCCTTTTTTACACCTTAAATTTAGTTATGTTGAATATTCCTTGGCTCAGTTAATTTATTATGCAATGAAAGAAAGTGCTACAAGTGAACAGTCTTCTCGAATGACTGCAATGGATGGAGCAAGCAAAAATGCTGGTATAATAATTTTATCTTTTTTTCTATTTAATTAAATTTAAAGGAGAAATGATCGACAAATTGACTCTTCAATTTAACCGAACTCGTCAGGCAGTAATTACTCGTGAATTAATTGAAATTATTTCTGGTGCTGCTGCAGTTTAATTTTGTTTATTTGAAGTCAATTTGAAAAAAAAAAAGATAGGTTTGATAAAATAATAGATTAAAAAAAGTTTTGTTTGTTAAATTGGGGGAATTAAAAATGACTAGACAATTTTTTAAATAAAAATTGTTCTTTGCTTTTTTTGTTATTTTGATGTTTGTCTTTAAATTTTTAATTAAATAAAAACATTGTTTAAAAAATTACTAATGTTAAGCGAAGATATTAGATATACCCATAATATAATTTACAAAATGTTTTCGATGACATTCAATTAAATTTCTTATCAAGGATTAAATTCTTTTTCGGCTTTTCCTTCTCATAATTATGAAAAAAAATAATTTTGAGAACAACCCCTTTTTTGTAAAATTTAAAAATAATTTTTTTAAATAAACTTTTGAATTGTTTACAATTCGAAAAAATCTGTTCCTTCCTTCTTTTTTTAAATATTAATTTTTTCGTTTCTCATAATTTTATTTTAATATTACTAATTTAGAGAAAAGAAAAAAAAACCACAAAATTTTACACTCGTAATCGTCGAATACGAAGAACAAAAATAATAATAATTTTTACTTTTGTGTAATATAAACTATTTTATTATACAATTGATCATATGGGAATAGTAAAAAATAAAAAAATAAATTTTTTTATATAATCTACCGAACACTTTATTTGCGTAATGTTTTTTGCGTCAAGGTGATTTTAAATGCTTTGTACTAGAATATATTTGTATTTAATATATATTTTTAGTACGTGGGTATGAAAAGCCTAAAAAATTTTTTTTCGTCTATCTTTCGCGAATAAGGAGGGGGTGGTGGTGGGTGATTGACAGTTTTTTTCATTATTTTTCTCTTAAATGGTGTGTCCCCAAAAACACCAAAAAGTAATCGTTTAATATATTTAGCTCTAATTTTTATTTTTTTTTATTTTTCTTATATTTGTAATAGTGTAGTGTGTGTGTGTATATTTTTAAACAATTCTTTTTAAAAGGAATGAAGGTTTTTTTCGCCTTTTAGGAATGTTTGATAGTGTTTTTAAAGTGGTAAGGCGGGAAAAGTCATTCCCCCCTTCAACTTCCCGGCGCAGTCATTTTCTAAAGAGAGTAAGGCAATCATTTGCGCCTAAAAAAGCTCAAAAAAAATTTTATACTTTTCTTCCCACATTTTTATGCTTTTGTGATCGATTCATCATTCTAGCAGTTAACTAGCCCCATCTTTTCTTTTAATTCTCCCCCCCCCCTCCTCCCTATTTTTACTTACATTAGTAGTAACTATTTCCGCAATCATCCTCCTTCCCAATTCTCTCCTTTTAATCCATCTACTACCACACAACCAGTCGGCTTTTAATATAATTTTTGTTTTTTTTAATAAATAATAACCGGGCTTAAAAGTAATTAAATAAAAATATTTTTGAGATGTCCAAAAAAAATTCCAATTTTTTAATTTGAAAATTTTTTTCTTGTTGGCTTTTTTTCGATTTTGTTTATTTATATGGGAATTCTATTTTTTATCATTTATTTAAGTTTAAAATTTTTGGATTCCCCCCACGCTTCTCCTCTATCAATTGATGGTTGATAGACTAATCAAACAAAACCTCCTCCCCCCCCTCCCTCTCTATTAAGTTGGACTAACTTTTCTCTTCTTCTTCTCCTCCTTCACCACCTCCTCGAACCATAGCAAAAGCACATTTTTAACTAGTCTATCCGCCGCTTCCCCCTTCGATTATTCGTTGTTAAATGACAATACGATTATTTAGAGAAGTTATTAAATATTTAACAAACCCGCAAAAAACTCTTTTTTATTTTTTAAATTTTTAAATGATATTTTAAACTTAAAAATTAACTAAAAATTAATTTTTGAATGTGTTTTTCTTTTAACTTATTAAAATTTTAATAAAAAAAATTTATTTTGGAAAATAAAATTTTTTTGTGGATTTTTTAGAGGGGGTATTTTTTTCGCAATTTGTACTTTTTTAAAAAATGTAAAAAAAAAATTTTTTTTTAATTCTCTTAAAAAATGTCTAGAGAATAAAACGTCAAACATTTATCGATTTAAGAGAAAAAGAAACTAGTTTTAATGTGGATTTGTGATACAATTGAATGAATTAAAATAATAAATATCCAATAATCTTTGAACTTGTTTACGGCATTTAATAGAAAAAATTCTATTTTTGGATTTCAATCCTTTTTATGCTTTATTTGCATATTTAAAATTAATAAGAAAATGGTAAACAGAAAATATTTAGGAATAAAAAAGTTTTTTTGTTTTTTTTTATTTTTTCGCAGATTTTCTGGAATATTAAAATTCGAGAATTGTTTTTGTTATTTTAAATATTAAAAACAGCACAAAAAAACAATAACAATTATTTATTTAAACTTTAAAAACTTCACTACCTCCCAAACATTTTAATTAAGATTAGTCGATTTTCTTTTTTAATTTTTCTCGAATCGGGAATTAAAATTTAATTTTTCCCTTTGTCTAATGGACTCAATATAATTTTATGTTTAATCTATTATAATATTGATTAGAGGGAAGAAGGGAGAACGTTTTAATTTTTTCCCATTTTTTATTCTTTCCATTCATCTGATTAAAAGTTTTTTTTAATTTAAAAGAAAATTTTTAATTTAAAAAAAGTTCAAGTTAATAATTTTTTAAAGAAAAAAAAATTAAAAGAAAATCGACAACGGGGGAATTTTAAAAATATTTTTTTAAGCCTCGATTTTTGTTTTATTAAATTTACAGTCGTGGAAAAAAGTATGGAAGCGCTATAAAAATTTTATTTAATTCTTAGTTTTTCATTCAAAAAATACGTTCTATATACCAATCGAAAGCTCTATTCGTATCTCAGTTGACATGTTTCTGCATTTTTCATAAAAATGAAAATTGGCCGAGATAATCCGGATCTACCGGATATACCAAATCCCATTTTTTCGGAAAAATTTTTCGGAAGAAATTTAACAAACCCATTTTATAAAGCATATTTTTCTGAGTATTTTCCACAAAACCGCTTAAAAATATCTTTTTCCGGAACAGAGATATGATTTTTTGAAAATCGTATTTTTCGTCAATTTTTGCAAAAAATTCAATTTTTAAGCGAAAAATGCAATTTTCAAAAAATCATATCTCTGTTCCGGAAAAAGATATTTTTAAGCGGTTTTGTGGAAAATACTCAGAAAAATATGCTTTATCAAATGGGTTTGTTAAATTTCTTCCGAAAAATTTTTCCGAATAAATGGGATTTGGTATATCCGGTAGATCCGGATTATCTCGGCCAATTTTCAATTTCATGAAAAATGCAGAAACATGTCAACTGAGATACGAATAGAGCTTTCGATTGATATATAGAACGTATTTTTCGAATGAAAAATTAAGAATTAAATAAAATTTTTATAGCGCTTCCATACTTTTTTCCACGACTGTATATGTTGGATTATCTCCTAATTCATTCCCTCCAGATAATTAAACATTTAAAACACATAAGCGAGCCTATAACTTTTTTTTTATCTTTTCTCGCTTTTTATGATTGATTTTTGCGAAGTAGCTCAATTTTTCTATTAAATATTTTTTCTGTTAAATTAATTTATCGTCAAGTTTGAAATTTATTTTATCGTCAGATTAATAATTTTTTTAACCAAAATTTGTTTTAAGAGGTGTGGGTCCGCGCCGAAAAGTCCGTGATAAACCGAGGTGGTCCATAAATATTTTGTTGATTTTAAAATCATTTATTAGACTGACATGGGATTGTCTAAACTCATGCTATATTTTTAAATCAATCTTTTTTTAATGGCGCTCACATCATTTAACTATTCTTGTGTTTTTATATTATTTCGTTACAAATTTTTCAAAATACTATTTAAGCCATATTTTCAGTTGTGAACCTTATTTTTCAATAAAAATGCTCAAACAAAACATCTATCAACATTCCATTTCGTCTTCTTCCAGTGCTCAGCCCGAACAACAGGAATCAACGCGATATGACGTCTTTGAACTTGCTAGCGAGAACCAGCCTCAGACAAGCCTGCTGTTAAAGTTGACGGACGAATGTAGTGCTGCCATAAGGAATGCTGCCAATTCAAAGTGTCCTGTCAGGATGCACATTAAGGACGGAGTAATTAATTTACTCACTACCTTTTTAACATATCTATGGCTTAAGGTAGCTACTATTGAAATATGTGACAGGGATGGGGCATGTGTCAACTTCAAATGTTCATTCCAAAATCAGCCGGCGACAGACACGATATGCTATGATCCTAAACAGAATGTCTACAGGTTTGATTTTAAATTGAATTTACGAGTAGAATTTTATTTATTCAATTTAGGAATGTTGGGACGACTACAACGACTAAAATACAGGTTTTTTAAAATTGATAATCTTAATATCAAATCAAAATTTGTTAATAGGTTCAAGCTACCGACAAGACCTTCGCTGAGATGAAAGAAAAGACTCAACGGCTGGTCGAGGCAGAACAACAAAGGAAAGCCAAGGATATTTCTAAAATTCAACGGCCTTCAGCAGCTTCCAAAAAGCCAATACTAAACCAGTCGAGCAACAGCCTTATCAAGAAAAATGTGCCAGCGACTTTTGGACATTCCAACACCAACAATATCCTTGCTAAATTGGGTGCATTGAAGAGGCATTCTCCTTCGCCGTTGAATGTTGCTGCTGCAAAGGTCAAACGTGTTGAAAAGCCATTAGAAAGGCCGACGCCGTTGCCTTCAAAAGAAGTTAAGAATATCAAACAAGAGGAGCCAGCTCCAAAGAGCATGGATATGACAGTGAAAGCTGTTCGTTCTACTGAAGATAATGAACGCCAAAACACGTTGACGGTTTGTTTTTAAATTTGAAGCTTTATTTAATCTCCCCAATTATTTTAAGCATTATCCTAAGAAGATTGAATTTGCCGCTGCCAATAATGCCAAAAACGATCCCTTCTATGTCCCAAAAAGGAAGCCACTTCACCGGCCACCTTCAATTTCGCCAGCGTCTACAACGACTTCAACACCAAAAACTATTTCCCCGCCGCTTGCCATGGCTAGACCTGCTTCTGTCGACAGTGCCCAATTGCAGCATAGTTCTTCTTGCTCTCCAGAAGATTTAATTAATAATCAAGAGGAAAATGGCCGTCAACAAGATGAAGGATCGATGACTTTGCCAACTAAACTTTCTTGTGATTGGTCTCTTAAATTTGGAAAGATTGCTAATAAAGAAGAAGCTAAAAGATATCATGGGATCTTTAAGGTCAGAAAAATTTTTTTCATTCTCTTCAAAATCAAAATTATTTTAAGGAGGATTATCCAGAATATCGCAAATGCTATGATTTGATGGAAAAAGTCGCTGTTGAATTCCGTGCTCTTCAAACAAAATTAACTTCTGCCAAGTCAGATGTTGATCGTTTTGAGGTTTTTATTCTTCAAAATGTTCCTTTTGTTTATTTTTAAAATTTAAGGTTGAAGATCAAATTAGAAGCAAATTCGCCTCTTATCAATGCAATCAAGACTTTCTTCAACAGCGTGTGAGGCACAGTGATTTGCGTGCAAAATTGGATTTGTTAAAATGCCGTCTGAAGGAATGGAGCGATAAAGAGAAGAGTGGATATAAGATGGAGCTTTGAAAGGTTAAAATATAAAGATTATATTAGGAAATTAAAACGGTTCTATTTTTTGTAATTTTCCTTCACGTGGTAATAATTTCGAAATCTGTTTTCTTTGGTTTTTAATGGACATAGTATATTCTTTTTCTTAAATTTTGTTGCTTCGATGCTTTTTTGTTTTTTTCTTTTGTATCTGTTGCATAAATTTGATCAGAAAAATTAGTTTAAGAAAGTTGGTCTGATTTTCCAGTTATCCTATAAATTCTCTAAAAAAATTTTTGCCATCCTAGTTTGGGTAAATTTACAAATTCAGCCCGTAAAGGTTATTTTTCTTTAATTTTTCTTACTTCTCTGTCCAAATTTATGCACTTTCTATAGTTGTTATTTAATTTCTACGCATATCTTAAGTTCACAAGCCCATAGCTTAAAAGTAAATATATTCATATAAATACCCATAAGATCAGGTTGTTACAGTAAATCCGTTAAATTTTGTACGTGCTTCTTAAATTCCTGCTTTTTTATAAAATTATTTAAAAAATATACTGGTTATTTCTTGACAAATAAATCATCACTTTAAGGGCCATTTTCTAATATAGTTTTATATTTTTGTGATTTTCACTTTTTTATTTTGCTGAAAAGAAATAAAAAAATTTTAAAATTGTATAGGTTTCTTTATCTTTGAATTAAAGAGTAAATTTTCATTGAAAAGATTTGACAAATCTCCAACTTCTTTCTGATAAATTAAACGTTTTATGTAATTATTTAATGAAATTTTTGAATTAAAGAATTTCCTTTTGAATTTTTTAATGTCATAATTTCTCCATTACGGGATTTTAAGGCCATTTTTTAAGGTTGGAACCTCGTTTTTAATCCAAAATTTCTTAATCACAAAAATATTAAATAAATTTAGATATTGTAATAGTAGTTGCAATTTTTATAGTAAATTACCCACCTACCTACATTTGTTACTTTTTATATTTTCTATAACTTTAAGAAAAAAAGTTGTGTGTTAAATTAGAGAAATGCCTATATTAAAAATAATCTTTTTAAAATCTTATTAAACGCCTTTTATATATTTTTATTTAAAAAGTTTTAATATACTATCAAGAAAATTCATTTTATTTTACGTGTAAATTGTGGCTATTTAAAAAAAGTTGCGGAGTATTTTCTCTCTCATTTTTAATTAAAATTATCGCTTTTTGTTGTTGTGCAGCATTAAAAGTAGAGATTTTATTAAAATTAAATTTTTGGATTAATTAAATATTTCTCTAAATTAAAATCTCTACTAAATAAAAAAGAATGCGCAATTTATTATAAAAAAACACATGTTCAATTTATTTGTGAACTGGTACAAGAAAAATAAACATTCGAATGTTGTGATATTTTGCTAGAAAATTTTCATTCCATTAAATAGAAAGAAAAATTAAATGTATTGAAAAACAGAATTCTGGTTAAAAATTAATTTTTTTTTGTTTATTTTGTTTAATTTACATATAACCAGAATTTTTAAATTTATTCTACATTAACAAAGCAACATTTATTTTATAAAATGATTAAAATTATAAATTTTATTTGTATACTATTTACTATGCTCATTTCAATTTTAAAAATAAAAAGATTAAATGATAAAGTGTTTGAACTTGTGTTTTTATTTTTTCATTTATTAGAAGCTTTTTATAAGCATCTTTTAACTGTGAAGTTTGTTGGAACATTGAAAATTTATTTTAAAAAATTTATTTTAGTTTAGAATGACATTAGATGTTAAACAGGAAAAATATTAATGGGATTTCAATTTTATATAATTCATTTTCACTGAAAGGATTCGAACCTCTCCCATTTTTCGCTGTAAAGTGGGCGCATTAACCAACTAGACCATACTTTCGCACTGAAAGGAGAGTTGAACTCTGCCTATTTTAAGCGAATTTATTTTTCAGTTGATGTTGACTTGTTTCTATTTCGTATAAATAGACAGACATGCACTAGACTGTTAATTGTAAATAGTTTTTTTTAACAAAATGGGATGATTCATAAATTATGAGTCATTTTAATTATTAAATTATTTTCTCCAATTTTTTTAGTAATCAAAACTAAATTTACCTATCTATTTTTTTAGCTTTATAATTAATTTATTTCTTTTAAAAAATGTTAATGTCTGGACAAAAAGAATTTGGAGAGCAGGATATTGCTAGTATGTTAAAGATTATGGAAGAGGCTAAAAAGCATAATGAACAGGCTAGACAAGCCTATTTGGCTCAAGACTATCGGTTTTTTTTTAATTTTTTTTTATTTTTATTAAATTAATTTAGTAAAGCTGTACAGTTTTATCACCGTTGTATGCTTAGTGCAAAAGCTGTTGTTCAACTGACAAATACAGACTTGCGTGAAATGGCCCGTGCACTTATTGACAATAAAACTGGAGATGGAAAGTCGGACAATCTGCAAACTGGTAGTGAGTCTGATCAACCTTTGAAACAGTTACAAACTGAAGGTTTTAATATTGTTAAAAAATTTAAGAAATTCACAACAAGCTATTTAGAGTAAAATCACGTACCCTTAATTCTTTAGGGCAGAAGGAAAAATTGGTAATATTGAACCGGACAGACCCCTTTTTTTCTCCCCAATTTTTCCCCTATATTTTTGTTGAATGGTCAGACTTTTTCCTTTCTAGGATAATTTTAGCCTGCAATCAAAAAAAGGATTATTTAATTTTATACAAGTACATACCAAAAACAAGTAAAAGGAGGAAAAATTGGGGAGAAAAAAGGGGTCTGTCCGGTTCATTACCGAAAAATTTCCCCACGAAAAATTTAAACAGAATAATGGACCTTTTGCTACAAAAATGAAAAAATTTCCCAGCTGTTTGATACTAGAAAAACACCTTTTTTTTGATTTTGATTAATAATTTGTTAAACTTTCCTTTTAAAATTTTTTTTCAGGTTCACTTTCCACTGCCAGCAGCAGCTCTCGAATTCGTCAAGATTCTACAACTTGTGGACAAGAGATTCTCACAGAGGCTAAAGATTTGATGACTAAATGTTATAATAATTTGGCAGCTTGTCTTTTAGCTCGTGATTCGAATACAAAGGAAGACTTTATGAGAGCGGTTTTTTATTGTGATAATGTGGGGAAATTTATTTGGGAATTTTAAATTAGTTTTTTGAAGGTTTTGAAAGATGATCCAATTAATGAAAAGGCTTTGTTTCGAAAGGGAGTGGCTTTGATGCGGGCTGATAATTGGGATAAGGCAATTGAACAGCTGGAGAAATGCAAAGATAGTAAGGAAATTTTGAAAATAAAACTTTTTTTTAATTAATCCAAAGTACATCAAAACTTTTTTAGATGCCCAAGCAAAACTTTACATAATTGACTGCCATCGATATATTGAAGAAGATCGTCGACGACGAGATGCTGAAATTCGTGCAAATTTTGCGAAAGCTCGCGCTGGAGAGGTTAATTTCTTAAATTGTTTAATCCAAAATTAAAAAGAAATATTTCAAGTAGATCGGGGCCTTTTCCCTGTTATATCATTTATTAAAAAATTTGTTGTAAGTAAACGATGACCTAGTTATCTGTTGTGAGCTGAACCATGAAGTTTTTAATTTATGTAGTTTCCCCTTATTGGAAATCCGGGTAAACCCAGATTTAGGGTTCTCTCCAAGTTTTCTCCTATATATTTGCAGAATGGTCAGACCTACCCTAAACCCTGGTTTACCCGGAAATCATCCATCCTGCATGTCTATTCTGTTAAGGATTCTTTTATGTTAACATTCCTTTCCAATAAAAATTGTGGATGGAGTATTCCTATCGATAAACTTTATTTTAACAATTTTAATTCTATTTATAAATTAAAAAAAATTTTTTTCAAAGGATAATGTGCACGTAGGCAACGCAAATGGACCTTTACAGGATAATAATAACAATCATCCTCCACCTCCCCCTACAATGAATGGACATGTTCAACACTGATCTTTAAAGGAAATAAAAAAGAGAGTGAGAGATTGGTTGGGCTATAGTGCCTAGAAAATCTTAAAATTTTAAATGAATTTTTTAAATAGATTCTTTAAACATTTGTTTGATTTTGAAAAATTTTTGGCGTAGAAAATAGCAGAAAAGATTTTTTGATAGATCTAATCTATGAATGACTTTTTTTAGACTACAATTTTATGCCAAAAATTTAAACATTTTAAATATATGATTTTAATTAAAAAAGTAAAATCAAAATGAATTTCAAAAAAAAACGAGAATAATGGAAAATAATAGTTTATTTGAGAGAAAATAATTTAGAGTAGGTAAATGTACAGCTGGGAGTCCTTATGTCTGCAAAGGGCTTTAACGAAATTTACTAGGAATCGAACCAAAGCCTAAACCAACAATAAATTAGGTGTAGGTTAACGACTGGCCGAGCTAACTACTGGACCAGTCGCTCCTCTAACAATAAGTGAAAATGAAAGAAATTAAAGATACTAATGAAAAAATATCCGCCTTTTAAGAATATTTTTAAGAATACAATCGGTCCTTTTACATTAATCCTTGGGCTGAAATTACCTTAAAAATTCGATGGTTTATCCATTATTGGTGTTTATTGCTCTTAGATAGCAATTTATGTGTTGGATATAACTTATAGTAAGGTTAGACTAATAGAAAAAATAATGGTTGGGATTTTGATTAAAGGGTTGATATGGACATATTTATTTACAAGCAATTTAAATGAGATTTATGCTTGAAAATATTTTTCAAAAAATAAATTTTTGTTCATAAACGAATCCAAATTATTATTTTAGTTTTTATTAAAATATTATCGCTAAAATATTTTTACTAGTTTAATTGTTAGAGAATAAAAAAAAGACTACTATTAATTGCCAAGAGACAAATAAAAAATAAAAAAGATCCGTTTAGTCTTAGAATAATTAATTATTAATTTTTCTCCCACCTAATTTTTCTTCAACTTTTATTTGTTTAAAAACAGCTTTAATTTTTAGTTAAATTCCTGATTTTTAGCGAAAATAAAAAGAAAAGAATGGATTGCCTTGTACTTGACAACTTTTTCTTTTTTTTTCGCCACTTCCTTTTTTGTTAAAACTTTCGTTAATAAATAATTATTTTATTGGTTATCATCTTTTTGGGTGGCAAGGAGGGAGAGAGAACAAACAATTGATTGATTGTCTTAGAACGGCGCCGCAGGTGGCAATATTATTAACTTAATAATTAATAATTTTGCGAGAAAATCTTTTCTTTTTCTAATAATTTTGCGCGTAAAACGAAACAAGAAAATAATAATTTTTTGTTTCTTTATTGGAGGAGAAGCTTCTCTCTCTCTTTCTCTCTCATGCACGGCAAGATGAAAGGAAGAGCTGGCATAAAGAAGTAAAAAAAGGGAAGATGAGGAGTTATGATCGGATAAAGCGAGAAAATGAATGGAAAGAAAAAAGAAAGAAAATATTTTTTATTATTAGACCGGTCTATGATTTTGCTGTTTTTAACTGCCCTTGAAAGGAATAAATCAAGGGAAAGTAGTTAAAATAGTAGATATTAGCTTTGGCGAGATAAATATTAAATTGAGAGAGAAGGAAAAATGATGATTGAGTGAGTGAATGATGATATAGTGTGTGTAGGGAAGGAATAAGGGGGGAGGGAAGGGGGAATAAGGAAGGAAGGGCCTTCTGAATATTTTTAGGAAAGAGAAATTTTTAGAAAAGCTTTGAAAAGTAAAAGAAGCTAAAAATGGGCGGGAATAGCTTCTCGTCTTTATTACATCCGGCCGGAGTTCTCCCAACAACAAACCACCCGTGCTTGTGAAAGGGGCGAGACGTTCACGGCTATAAAATCGCCATTCAATGGATATTAAACAGCATTTGGCTACTCAATTAAAATAAAATAATATTCTTTAAACAACGCTAGTTAATTAAAATAAAATAATTATGATTCTCAGACTTGCTCTTATCAGTTCTGCATTTTTGGCAATTACTGTCCGAGCAATTCCTGTCGACAACTCTCTTGTAGGGGAACCAGAAATAGAATGTGGGGCAACATCTATTACTGTAAACTTCAATACCCAAAACCCATTTGAGGGGCACGTTTATGTTAAAGGACTTTTTGACCAGCAAGGATGCCGTTCAGACGAACATGGAAGACAAGTAGCTGGTATTGAACTTCAATTCGATACTTGTAATGTTGCACGTACTCGTTCATTGAATCCAAAGGGTGTATTTGTGTCAACAACAGTTGTTATATCCTTCCACCCTCAATTTGTTACTAAAGTTGACAGAGCATATCGTGTCCAATGCTTCTACATGGAGGCAGACAAAACTGTTTCTGCACAGCTTGAGGTGTCCGAAATTACAACCCAATTCCAAACACAAATTGTACCTATGCCTGTGTGTAAATATGAGGTAAAATTTCCAAAAAACTTTTTATAAAAAAATATTTTCAAAACAACAGATCCTCGAAGGGGGCCCAACTGGTCAACCAATTCAATTTGCCATTATTGGCCAACAAGTTTATCACAAATGGACTTGTGATTCAGAGACAATAGACACATTCTGCGCTGTTGTACATTCTTGTACTGTTGATGACGGTAATGGTGATACTGTCCAAATATTGAATGAAGAGGGTTGTGCTTTGGATAAATTCTTATTAAACAACTTGGAATATCCAACTGACTTAATGGCTGGACAAGAAGCTCACGTTTATAAATATGCTGATCGTTCACAACTTTTCTATCAATGCCAAATTAGTATTACAATTAAAGAACCTCACAGTGAATGTGCACGTCCAAAATGTGCAGAGCCTTCTGGCTTTAATGCTGTCAAAGTTGGCGCTGGAGGGGCGGCGGCAGGAGGAGCACCACCTGCCCCAGCTGCAGCAACACCTGCACCTCCCCCTCAATCTCCAGCACCCGCAAATCCAATTTCTGGACGTCGTCCCGCTGCTGCAGCACTTGCCCAACTCCGACTTTTACGTAAACGCCGTTCAGCTCCAGGAGAACAAATACTTGATGTTCGTACTGAATTTAGTGCTCTCGACATTTCTGACAAGGTAGAAAGAGTTTTATCATAAGTTTAACAATTTCTCTCTTTTATAGACTCCAGTCTTGCCATCAGAAATCCGTACTCGTCAACCAGAACGATTTTTAATGGCCACTGTCCAAGAAGGAATTTGTATGAGCAGTTTTGGCTTTTCAATGTTTATAGGCCTCGGAGGAATGATGTTAGCAGCTACAGTCGTTGTGTTAACTTATGCTTTCCGGCCTCACCAAGTGTTAAGCAACACAAAAGCTTAAATTTAATTTTTAAATAAATTATTTTTTGGCATTATGTGATTAAAAATATTTATTTTTAAATTTTTCCTTTAAAATCTCTTTTTTATATTTTTTTGCACGATTATTGCTGAAAATCACCCAAAATTATAAATAATTATTTTTAATTTCCCCCAGCTCAAATTACCTATTTTATACCCTCCCTCCATTCTTTAGCCAATAATTTATTTTAAATTGTTGAAAATTAGTTTGTCCTTTTTTGTTTTTTTTTTTTGTATTTTTCTGCCGTTGTCGTGCAGAAAATTTAATTTTTTAGCAAAATATTTTTCTTGACCATTAAAATTATAAAAATGTTTTTTAAATTTATTTTTTATTTGTTTGAGCAAAAAATCCTTTAAAAATAGAGAAAACCCCAAAAGATCAACTCTAGTTGATCTCTTGGGTTAATTCCTTAGAGGAAAACAGGCTTTAGCACTTTTCTTCTATCATTTCCTTAATCTGCTTTTCTTTAATTTGTTTTTATCTTTTAAAAACTTGCTTTCCCTTTCCTTTGGATAGAACGCGGAAGTTAAGCAGTTAATTACCCGAAATAAACACTTTTTGATATTTTAATCCGCTTTTGGTGATATTGAAAAGGAGAGGAAATGTGGGGTCCGATATTAATTAGTGATTAAGTGATTAACAACGATCAACTTTTAAATGTTTTTAGAAAGTACAATAATTAATGTGTGGTATTTGTTTTTGAGTTTGTTACAAGCAAAAATAAAGTGAATTACCAGAAAATAAGAGAATTAATATGATTTTATGTAAGAACCCTCCCAACGCAAATTTATCAACTAACGATTAACTAGGCTTATAAAAATCAGCCCATTTTAAAACTTTGATAATTAATCTCTTTCTTTTATTCTTTTATAATAAATTTCTAAATTCAAACAATAAATTTACAAATTTCTACGCATCACAGAATTTATAACAATTCAAAAGTGGATCTTCAGGAAAAGATTTTATAGCTAACAAAAATAAAAATAATCGTAAAAAATGAAAAGAATAACCAAAAAAACTTAAATAATTATAAATAAATTGTCACAAAAAATATCAAAATAATACAATTAATAATTAAGTTTTAGAAAAAAATGAAATTCATGATTAATTTCTGAGGGATTATTGATAGGACCGGTAAAGGATGTTTTGAACAAAAAGGACATTTTAATGAAATTGTTAATAAGTAAAATTCTAATATAAATTTATGTAGGACGAAGTCGTCCAAACTTTAAAATTCTTAATTTTTGACTACTTCTAAATATATTTTCACTTAATTAATTTAAATTATCGTTCCATTTTATTCCATGTGCCAAAAGGAAAATTGAGAGCCAGCTACTACTGTAGAGTTCAAAAAAAGGAATAAAAAATACGTAACACACAAAAATTTCAAATCAAAATAAGAAGAGACTTTCGTTACATCCATTATTATTACTATAATCTAATATTTCAATATTTGTTTCATAAAATGCAAATTAACAAGAAATACATAGATTATTACATGATAAAATTAGTTAAATTAAAAATTTCTTTGATCTAAAATCTTTCTATTCAGATTTTTTACTTATAATTTTTTAATTAAATTTTTTAACAATTTAAAAACACTTATTTGCTATAACATTTTTATTACTAACTAATAAATTATCTACTAATTTTTAATAAATATTACAATAAATTAACGGCACTTTAGGCACAAATAAATTAATAAATTAAATTTTAAGGGAAGTTTTTATTGCACTTTTGTTTTTTTTAATTCTCATTATTTCTTTTAATTTTCAAATTCCTCAATATTGCTTTATCTGTGGACGAAATGTACACATTGCAATAACAACTAAATATTAGGAAAAAATTTTTATAAAATTAAAAATCTAACCAAATGCTGCAACCATCGCAACTCCCATTGCGAGAAATACAAAAAGTCCAAAGGAAGACATACAAACTTGTTGGCCTCTTTGGGAAATAAACGAACGTTGGGGCTCAGCCAAAAATCCTCCAGACAATTGACGATGGCGAAGAGGAGGAGGCAAATTATAGGGCTTAAAATATGGAAAGAGGGTAAATTGAAAAAAACATTTTCTAATTATCCTTTTACCTTGTCAGAAATGTCGAGAGCACTAAATTCAGTACGAACATCAAGTATTTGTTCTCCTGGGGCTGAACGGCGTTTACGTAAAAGTCGGAGTTGGGCAAGTGCTGCAGCAGCAGGACGACGTCCAGAAATTGGATTTGCGGGTGCTGGAGATTGAGGGGGAGGTGCAGGTGTTGCTGCAGCTGGGGCAGGTGGTGCTCCTCCTGCCGCCGCCCCTCCAGCGCCAACTTTGACAGCATTAAAGCCAGAAGGCTCTGCACATTTTGGACGTGCACATTCACTGTGAGGTTCTTTAATTGTAATACTAATTTGGCATTGATAGAAAAGTTGTGAACGATCAGCATATTTATAAACGTGAGCTTCTTGTCCAGCCATTAAGTCAGTTGGATATTCCAAGTTGTTTAATAAGAATTTATCCAAAGCACAACCCTCTTCATTCAATATTTGGACAGTATCACCATTACCGTCATCAACAGTACAAGAATGTACAACAGCGCAGAATGTGTCTATTGTCTCTGAATCACAAGTCCATTTGTGATAAACTTGTTGGCCAATAATGGCAAATTGAATTGGTTGACCAGTTGGGCCCCCTTCGAGGATCTGTTGTTTTGAAAATATTTTTTTATAAAAAGTTTTTTGGAAATTTTACCTCATATTTACACACAGGCATAGGTACAATTTGTGTTTGGAATTGGGTTGTAATTTCGGACACCTCAAGCTGTGCAGAAACAGTTTTGTCTGCCTCCATGTAGAAGCATTGGACACGATATGCTCTGTCAACTTTAGTAACAAATTGAGGGTGGAAGGATATAACAACTGTTGTTGACACAAATACACCCTTTGGATTCAATGAACGAGTACGTGCAACATTACAAGAATCGAATTGAAGTTCAATACCAGCTACTTGTCTTCCATGTTCGTCTGAACGGCAACCTTGTTGGTCAAAAAGTCCTTTAACATAAACGTGCCCCTCAAACGGATTTTGGGTATTGAAGTTTACAGTAATTGATGTTGGGCCACATTCTATTTCAGGTTCTCCTACAATAGAGTTGTCGACAGGAATTGAGTCAATCAAAATTGCTTGAAATGCTAAAATAACGCCTATGGCAAATAATATTTTGCGCATCTTTCTAAAAAAATTTATTTGTAAATTAATTTAAGAGTTTACTAAATTAACTAAACTAAAATTTTACATAATATTAACTACGGTTATTATGGGGTACGTGATATGAGGGGAAGGAGAAGGCTTAGAGATTAAGCTCTTCTCTCTTAAAGACTGGAGAAGGCTTATCCTTAATTCCCCTCTCTAAACCGAAAATTTACATTTTTTTGTTTGAGATAAAGGATACCACGGATTTTTTAAGGTTGATCAGTATAGTTAAAGTTTGCTTTTATTTAAAGTGTATTTTACCTCTCCAAATAACCGTAGTCTATATTAATATAAAAATAAAAATTATTAAATATTAAAAAAATATATTTATGATAAGCTAAAGAAAATATTAACAACAGCTCTTCCTTTTTTAGTATTTGTGTTGTTGTTTAATTATCCTTTCCCTTTTTTAAGGCGTCAATTATATATAGCCATCTCCTCTCTACGTAAAAATCTTTTCTTATAAAAATATTTTTATATATTTTTTCTTATCCCCACCCTCCCCCTCCCGTTCTTTTTTTTTCTTAATTTTTTTAATCGCCCACCAATAACGTTTTCTCTTTTATTTTCTCGCCTTTGCCCCTGACATGCATTCTTTTAAGAGATTTTACCAGCCAGTTATAAGCTTTTTTGTGGGAATCCATAAACGGGTCGTGTCTATAGCCTAAACTACTTTTCCAAAAAATATAAATAAATAGCTTAAGATATATTTTCTTTTCACACAAAAAAAAAGAAATTAAAATAAATATAAGCGATTGAAGGAGAGAAAAGTTTAAAATTAATGTTTGCCCTAAAGCAGTGCAAAATAAAATATATTTTTACATGAATGAAATACATATATATTTAGAGGAAAGTAGCTAAATAAATAAACTACTTTTAAAGAAGAGGTAAGATTAATATTTTTTGCACATTAAAAAGTGTCAAATATTTTCTTCTTTATAAATTTATCTTGAAGTTATTTGATAAAAAAGAAATTAAAAGAGGGCATTATTTTATTTTATGAACCTTTTAATTTACAAAATAAAAAAATACCCATGAATTTTTAGTAAAATCCGAGGCTGCGACGTTATTGGTTTAGTGGTAAATTTAATCCCACGAGGGTTCGAGGACTCTCAGTAATTTTTTAGAATTTTATTTAATTTATCAAAATGTGATTAAAAGAATTTGTTATTTAAATCGGCAGCAATAGTTTTTTTAATTTTTTATTAGGTATTTTAACCGTAGTATGATTATTAGGAACCCTTCCCTTTTAAAAGTCCAAATTTCTTATTAATTAAAAGCCTTAAATTAAGTCGAACAAGAATTGAATAATCTCTCAAAACCTAATTAAATTTTAAGCTAGGTAAAAAAATTTTAGTACCAAAATTTAGTCATATATTATCTTTTTAAATTTTATATGACAAATAAAATATAAAAGATTATATTTTCATAATTTTACACAAAAAATTAAATATATGTATACTTGATAAAAACCACAAAAAAATCCAAAATTAATTTTATTCTTACATTTTCTTATTCCCGACGTAAATTCTCTAAACGAGCCTGTAAATCAGCGTCAACATCACCTACATTATTATTTCCTCCACTTCCACCAGCTACTACTGCCATTGATGCTTGTGGTTGTCGTTGACCTTCACGAGTAGCATTATTTAAGGCATCTGCAGCTGTCGGCAATTTATTTAAGTCTTCGCTCATTTGAATTCCTAATTCGTCAAGAACCTTTGAAAGAATAAATTTTGAGAAAATAAAAATTAAATAAATTTATGAGAAGAAATTCTCAAATCCTAAATTTTGTTTTTAATTTACAATTAAGTTTAGAGTTGGTAGTTTGGAACTTATTTACTTTACGTACACCCCATCTATTCGAAAGCTCAAAATAGTTCAAAATGGTCAACCAACCCTATGGGAGTCAGCGAGACATCAACATGCATCTCGCGGGAGTCAACGGTTGTTTGGAGTAGTACGCAGTAACAGGCTTATAATGGCCTGCGAATAAATGGGGTGTGTACGTAAAATAAATAAGTTCCGGTAGTTTTAATTAACCTTAATTTTACTCAATTTCTATGACAAAATAATGTAAGTTTTTAAAATTTATTTAAAAAAATATAAAAACCTGTTGAACAACTTGTTCAGTCTCTTCTTCCTCGTCTCCCTCACCCATAGCATCGTCTATAGCGTCACTCATCATTTCCTCTTTCATTTCCATTATTTCAGACTGACGTTCAAAATCACTCATAATCTTTTGGATTTGCGGTAAATTAAGTTGTCTATTCATGCTACGCATTGCTCGAGTAACACCTTTCATTGCCTAAGAAAATTAAAAATAAATTTTCAAAGAAAAATCAAAAACCTGTGCCATAGCATCTTGACTTTTTAAGGTCTGAACTTTTAAAGCGACAGCTTGAATATTAGCTTTCATCATAATAAATTTTTTGATATGTTGTCGAGTTCTAACTAAATCTTTAGCCATTATTCTAACAGAATCCTTTTTAAATAATAAAATAAAATTTAAATAAAATTAAAAAAAACCAACCATTTGTCCCATTTTTGCCATTTTTTTAATATCGGCAATTACTTTCTTCTCAGTTCCTTCTAAACGTTGACGTTCTCTGTCTAAATCTCTCATAGCTTTATCTAAAGCACGTTTATTTTGTCGAAGTAATTCTTGTGGCGTTTTACTTCGTCCTTTAATTAAAATTTAAAAAAAATTATTTTTTAACTAAAAAAATTACCAAAAAGAAAGTCCATCATTATTTAAGTCAAAAAGAATTTAAATTAAATAAATTTTATATTTTTTTTCAATTAATAAAGAAATCTAAAATTAATGAATTTTAACGGAAACAAATGTTCGAGGGAAAGAATGACTAATTCTTTAAAAAATTAAAAGAAAAATTATGAAATGCCAACGGCTCCCAGACTTTTCGTCAATGGACATTACGTCAACGGACTTTTTGTCAATGAAATTTAGAAAGCACTAGAACGGTTCACAATATTAAAGTTTTTCTAGACATTTAAAAATCCACTAAATAATATTGAATCGGACGAAGGTAATGTAACGGATAATTAGCTCCCTCAAGTGATTAGTTAGTTTTTTGGGGAGCAAAATGTAATTTGATAAAAAATTGATAAACAAAAGCTTAAAAGTTGGAAAACTTTAGAAATTATTGTTAACCTTCCATATACTCCACTAACAGTAGGACACTGCTTAAGAATTTTACCTCAGTTACTTGAACAACATTCACGTTATTTGAACCTAATGAGAAGTAGCTATAGCCCAGTCCAGCTTTAATACCAACACGCGAGTTACAAGTCTTCGAAAAATTAAAAATTTCACCACAAAATTACAGACCACAAAATCAACCGCTTATTTCAAATTTATAAAACTTAAGGACACAAGAACAAAAAAATATTTATTTACATTCAAGAGAAACAATACTATGTACAATTATGAGGTCAATATACAAGCAAATACACAAGCAAAATACAACAACAATGAATAAGCATATCACTATTCGATATCACAGCAGAGTATATCTCTCTGTCCTAGCGTCTCGTCGGCTTGTAGATCCGTCTCGATATCGCTTGTATCAGCCGTTCGACTGCTTCGACGTCCACGTTGATCCTGCCCGCATCAGCCTTGTTCTTTGCGTATCTGGAAGGGAAAAGTGAAAGTAAGAAGCTGACACGTGTGTTTTTTTATCCCCTACCGGAGAAAGACGCTGTAGATGTACAGGTATTGGTCCAAGGTTTGTACACTGCCTGCCCGTTGACGACGCAACTCTGCTACCAACTCGTAGAAGTCCAGACGATGTCCAGCGCGCAGCGTATTCTGAGCCAAGTAGATCATCACGATGGTCCCGGTTCTGCCAATACCTAAAGTCACAAAAGCTAGTTAAAAATTAAGTTTATGTAGTTGTTCACCTGCCGAGCAGTGGACTACTATCGGCTTGTATTTCCCGATGTAGAAGAGCAGTCGGAGCGCAGCAAGGTGATTCATCGGCACTCCACGATCGGGCCAACGTCTCCAATGGAAGTGTCGAACATTCGCCTGCCGCTTCGGATTGTCGCTGGTTATTTGAAGGCGCGTCCGAATAAGATGGTTGTCGTCCAGTGCCTCGGTATCCACGAAACGGACTCTTATGTTGTCGTCCCGACTTGTGATCGCCTGAAAATCAAAACCCCTTTATTTATGCTTAAATAGAAGAGCCTAACAGATTCCGGCGCATTATCCTTCGGCCAGTACTGATGACACTTGGGACGATTGAGCTCGATGGTGTCACACAGCATAACAACCGCCTCAACTTTCTCCTGCAGAACCATCTCCCAGAAGTCGCCGACAGTCTGCGGAAGCGGGCCCTGTGTACAAATGTACCGACGATCACCTTAAAAATGGAAATTTTGTTATTTTTAAAACATGCCAAGTTTCACCATGGCTATCAATCCAATTGGCGTGAATGTAGCGTCCGTTTGTCAGCGCGACCCGGTTGTTCTCGACACAGATAACGTCCCGATAGCGGTTTAGAGTAGGGTTGCTACAAAAGACAAACAGTTCTGCGTTAAAAACAATAAAGAAAAAAATCACCGTGCAAATTCAGGAGATGGTTCCGGTCGCGGCTGACTCTGCAAGCGCTCGAACTCGGACTCCAAGTCCGTCAGCTGCTTCTGCGAAGTTTCCTGGGCCCAGGCCTGAAGCTGCTCAATAAACGCTGGGTTTTCGTTGTTGTCCTCCACAGTCCGTGGTCTTCCCGGGCGTCGAACACTTGGGCGGCTGCGTGGTTGTCCGGTCTGCCCAGAAGATTGACGAGTAGTCCTTGGGGTGCTTCCGGAAGATTGGCGCGATGTCCTTGGATTGTCCTCGGAAGATTGGCGAGCCCTTGGAGTGTCCCCTCTGCTGGCGGTCACAATGTTGCGATTCCTTGATGTCATCGTAGACGGAGCTAGTTGAAGTGAATCGTAGAGTCGGTCGGTTGTTCGGTCGGTTTTTAGCCGGGCTTTTATAGGAGCTAGAAGGAGTTAGAAGTGCTGGTATATACTCGTAATCTTCAAGCTCCTATAAAAGCCCGGCTAAAAACCGACCGAACAACCGACCGACTCTACGATTCACTTCAACTAGCTCCGTCTACGATGACATCAAGGAATCGCAACATTGTGACCGCCAGCAGAGGGGACACTCCAAGGGCTCGCCAATCTTCCGAGGACAATCCAAGGACATCGCGCCAATCTTCCGGAAGCACCCCAAGGACTACTCGTCAATCTTCTGGGCAGACCGGACAACCACGCAGCCGCCCAAGTGTTCGACGCCCGGGAAGACCACGGACTGTGGAGGACAACAACGAAAACCCAGCGTTTATTGAGCAGCTTCAGGCCTGGGCCCAGGAAACTTCGCAGAAGCAGCTGACGGACTTGGAGTCCGAGTTCGAGCGCTTGCAGAGTCAGCCGCGACCGGAACCATCTCCTGAATTTGCACGGTGATTTTTTTCTTTATTGTTTTTAACGCAGAACTGTTTGTCTTTTGTAGCAACCCTACTCTAAACCGCTATCGGGACGTTATCTGTGTCGAGAACAACCGGGTCGCGCTGACAAACGGACGCTACATTCACGCCAATTGGATTGATAGCCATGGTGAAACTTGGCATGTTTTAAAAATAACAAAATTTCCATTTTTAAGGTGATCGTCGGTACATTTGTACACAGGGCCCGCTTCCGCAGACTGTCGGCGACTTCTGGGAGATGGTTCTGCAGGAGAAAGTTGAGGCGGTTGTTATGCTGTGTGACACCATCGAGCTCAATCGTCCCAAGTGTCATCAGTACTGGCCGAAGGATAATGCGCCGGAATCTGTTAGGCTCTTCTATTTAAGCATAAATAAAGGGGTTTTGATTTTCAGGCGATCACAAGTCGGGACGACAACATAAGAGTCCGTTTCGTGGATACCGAGGCACTGGACGACAACCATCTTATTCGGACGCGCCTTCAAATAACCAGCGACAATCCGAAGCGGCAGGCGAATGTTCGACACTTCCATTGGAGACGTTGGCCCGATCGTGGAGTGCCGATGAATCACCTTGCTGCGCTCCGACTGCTCTTCTACATCGGGAAATACAAGCCGATAGTAGTCCACTGCTCGGCAGGTGAACAACTACATAAACTTAATTTTTAACTAGCTTTTGTGACTTTAGGTATTGGCAGAACCGGGACCATCGTGATGATCTACTTGGCTCAGAATACGCTGCGCGCTGGACATCGTCTGGACTTCTACGAGTTGGTAGCAGAGTTGCGTCGTCAACGGGCAGGCAGTGTACAAACCTTGGACCAATACCTGTACATCTACAGCGTCTTTCTCCGGTAGGGGATAAAAAAACACACGTGTCAGCTTCTTACTTTCACTTTTCCCTTCCAGATACGCAAAGAACAAGGCTGATGCGGGCAGGATCAACGTGGACGTCGAAGCAGTCGAACGGCTGATACAAGCGATATCGAGACGGATCTACAAGCCGACGAGACGCTAGGACAGAGAGATATACTCTGCTGTGATATCGAATAGTGATATGCTTATTCATTGTTGTTGTATTTTGCTTGTGTATTTGCTTGTATATTGACCTCATAATTGTACATAGTATTGTTTCTCTTGAATGTAAATAAATATTTTTTTGTTCTTGTGTCCTTAAGTTTTATAAATTTGAAATAAGCGGTTGATTTTGTGGTCTGTAATTTTGTGGTGAAATTTTTAATTTTTCGAAGACTTGTAACTCGCGTGTTGGTATTAAAGCTGGACTGGGCTATAGCTACTTCTCATTAGGTTCGAATAACGTGAATGTTGTTCAAGTAACTGAGGTAAAATTCTTAAGCAGTGTCCTACTGTTAGTGGAGTATATGGAAGGTTAACAATAATTTCTAAAGTTTTCCAACTTTTAAGCTTTTGTTTATCAATTTTTTATCAAATTACATTTTGCCCCCCAAAAAACTGACTAATCACCTGAGGGAGCTAATTATGCATCCGTCACAAAAAAATATTAATATTGTGAGCCGTTCTAGTGTTTTCCAAATTTCATTGTCAAAAAGTCCGTTGACGTAATGTTCATTGACGTAAAATCCTTTTGACTTAAAGATGGTGAGCCTACCAAACGAATAATTACCAAAATGAAATAAAATTTTTCTCATTATTTCTTGATTTCTTTCAATCTCTAATATAATCTCTGAGTCTGAAGGATTTTTGAACTGAAGTAAATTGAGATTATCTGGATTTTAATTTTTTTTGTATTTACTTATTTTTTATAGTAGTATTAACAAAAAATGGTTGATATTGTTATTCCAAAAAGGAGAATTAAAAACAATGAATCTCCATTTGAAGATGAACAACCAAGCAAGAAACCTAAACTTGAGCCTACAAATAGTGTAGATAATGGAGAAGTTGATGCCCCTGTATGGTGTTTAAAAAAGGCACAAGAAGAGCAACCAAGTAGACATTGCCCTTATCTTGATACAATTGATAGGTTTTTAATTTTATTTTTTTAATTTAAAAATAATTTTTTAGAGGAGTACTTGATTTTGACTTTGAAAAGCTATGTTCAATCTCTCTTTCACACATTAATGTATATGCTTGTATGGTTTGTGGGAAATATTTTCAGGTAATTTTTAAATGGAATTTTTGAAACAAAAAAAACCGTTTAGGGCAGAGGAACAAATACTCACGCATATACACATTCACTCGACACAGATCATCGTATTTTTCTAAACTTGGCTACTTTGAAGTTTTATTGTCTTCCTGACAATTATGAAGTTATTGATCCATCTCTAGATGATATTAAAGTATTTTTTTATAAATATATTTTTAATCTAAATATTTTTCTAGTATGTATTAAAGCCAACCTACACTCCTAAACATATTAAATATATAGGGCAAAATACAAAAATGTCTCGTTGTTGGGATGGCACTCTTTACTATCCAGGCATTATTGGTCTAAACAACATCAAAGCTAATGACTACACAAATGTTATATTTCATGCATTTTCTCACGTTCCTCCTTTACGAGATTATTTTTTACGTGAAAGCAATTATTCTCACATCAAACGACCTCCTGGCGATAAATTGGCACTTTTGCCCCAACGTTTTGGTGAATTAATTAGAAAGTTATGGGATCCAAAAGCTTTTAAGGCGCATGTTTCTCCTCATGAAATGTTACAAGCTGTTGTTTTATGCAGTGACAAAAAGTTTCAAATTATTAGACAAGGTGAGTTTTTTAAATTCTATAAGATTTAAATAAGGAAAGTCTAACTTATTTAACCTAAGATTTAAAATTTTCTCTTTTTTAGGCGATGCAAATGAATTTTTGATGTGGTTTTTAAACACTTTACATATGGCATTAAATGGAACTGGCAAAACTTCCTCTTCAATTGTTTACCAAATTTTTCGAGGTCGAATGAGACAATACATGCGTAAAGTACTTCCTGTAGATGCTAGTGATGAATCAAGAAGAACACTTTCTGAAACTGAAGAATATAGAGAACAAGTTAAAGAACTTCCATTTTTATCTTTGGCGCTCGATTTACCTCCAGCTCCATTATATTTGGATGAAAGAATGCAAAATATAATTCCTCAAGTTCCGTTGGCACAATTATTGACTAAATTTAATGGAGTTACTGAAAAGGTTTTTTTTATTTCTAATAACCATTTTGGCACAACACAAAAATTAACAATTTTCCTTTAAAATCTTTCATATTATTAAAATAATCATTCAGTCAATTAAAATTTAATTTTTAGGAATATAAGACTTACAAAGACAATTTTATTAAACGTTTTGAACTTTTACATCTTCCTGAATATTTAATTATTACATATGATCGTTTTCACAAAAATCAATGGTTTATTGAGAAGAATCCAACAATTGTTAATTTTCCTATCAGGTTTTTTAAATAATAAAATAAAAAAAATTCTTTTTAGTAATGTCGATTTTTATGATTCTTTGGCTGAAGATGTTCGTGATAAACATAAATATACAACTTATGATTTAATTTCTAATGTTGTTCATGATGGAAAGCCTCAAACACAGGCAAATAAAGGAGACATTGCTGTTGATATTGGTCGATATAGAGTACAGTTAGTACACGAGGTAAACAATTTTCTGAAGTTTCTTTTTGGTTATTGTTGGATTTTTTGTGGATTTCCTTAAAATTTTTCTTGATGGGGAATTCCAAAATGTTTCCAATTTTTTAAAATAATTTTTCTACTCGATAGTTTTTATAGAATTTTAATTTTAGGGAACATCAAAATGGTTTGAATTGGAAGATTTGCATGTTAAAGAAATTCTTCCTCAAACAATTACCTTGGCTGAATCCTATATTCAAGTAAATTTTAATTGTTGAAATTAATAATTTTTAATTTAAAAAAAGATTTGGCGTTTAAATAGAAAAAAGACTAGAACAGAAAGAATGGGAGAAACAGAAGAAGAAATAAAAGCAGATACTTTATGGAAACAACAATCGACAAAAAATGAGAAAGGGGAAAATTTAGTTAAAACAGAAAAAAATGGAATGGAGATTTGATATTTTTTTGTTGTATAAAATTATTTTGAAAATAATTTCTATTGAAAAGTTTTTGGATATTTATTCCTTTTTTATTTAAAAATTTTTTTAACTAATTTTTTTCTTGATTATTTTTTAGGAAATTATTTTTATTAAATTAAGAGAAAATGAACGCTTCAAGTGAACTGGAAAATTACAAAATCCAACTTCAGCAGGTTTATATTTTTATTTTTTCATTATTGTAAGATATTGTCGTTTAATGTGCACGATAGAGCTGGAATTATTGCTGAAATATAACAAGGAAACTGAACTGTATGTAAAAATTTTGAAAGATTTTTTGCACCATCGTGTAGAGCAGGTCGATAACCTATTGCCAATTTTTGAAAAAAACCTAGAATGTTTTCTAAATTTTTAAATACAATTCGGAATGTTCCCTTGTAAGCTTATTTAACTTTGAACAGGCTATAAATATTCGCATGAATTTTTTTTAATTTTTAATTTTCAAATAGGTGGAAGCAGCTTTAATTGCTGAACCGGATAATGAAGAATTAATTAAACTTAAAGAAGATCTCAATGAAATAATTGTTCTTCAGCAGGAATTAGTAACAAATACACCTTCAGAAGTTTTAACTACAAGTAGTTCTAGTTTATCAAACAAAGAACGTTTAGTTTGGAAGGTAAGTAATCTGAGAAATTTTGAAAATTAATTTAAAAAAATAAAAGGTTGGTGACCGTTGTTTGGCAACAAGTAAAGGTGGACAAAAGCAGGTAGCTGTAATTGATGGAATTTCACAGGATAAAGTTGCTATTACTTTTGCAAGTAAATTTTAATTATTTTTTTAATGTTTAAGGACCTCGGGCGTTTTTATTTAATTAGGAAAATTTTGGTGAATTTAGTCATTGTTCTGTCCATTCTAATAATTTTCGAGTCGGGTTTTCGAGTCGGGCCGACGTTCATGTCGCTTTTTTCGGGCCAAAATTCGACGCCTGACTCGATCTTTCGGACCGGACCCCCAATCCTACTAGAGTAAGGATTTACAACAACTTTTAAATTTTTTGAATTATTCTGATGTCCTGAAATTATTTTTAAAAACATTTTTTATTTTAAAATTTAATTTTTTAAAAAAAGATTCTGGCAAAAAAGACATGGTTCGTCTATCGGATTTAAGTATAGCACCAATAGAAGAAAAAAAGAAATATATTTTCCAAACGGGAAAACAAAATGCTATGAAAAAAGAATGGCATTTGGAAAGAGAACGTCGAAAAGTTCGGGCACAGAAAAAAGAACAACGTCGGAAACAAATGGAAGAACAAAAGGAAGTTGAGAAAAATAAATGGAAAAATTTTAATGCAAGGGCTAATGCGAAGAATATGAAGGTGAAATTATAATTTTTGTTGAATTATAATTTTTTGAGGGGAATTAACTGAAACTTGAATACTTAATTAAGTCACGATTTAGGAAAACAAACAAAAACTTTAAAAATTCATTTTTAGGGTTTAAAACATATCGAAGCAACAGGTTCAGCAGCAGACGGACCTAAAGGTCAAAAAGGTCCACCACGTGGCCTCAGTTCTTTGGACGTTTCATCCCGTCGAAATACTCAAGCTTTTGGTGCGACCTCACGAGGAAATATGGAGTCCCTCTTTTAATTGGGAAGTGGGAAATTATTGACAGATTTTGTGGGGGGAGGGGTTTTGGAGATTTCTTTTATTGTCATTTAAAATTAAAAGTTCTGATTTGTATTTTATTTTCTGCTAGAATGAAGTGATTTATTTTAAATTATAATTGAATATTAAGTGAAGGATTTTTAAGTTTTTCCAGGAATTCTTAAATAATTTTTAAGTATCCCTTTTTTTGTGATTAAAAATAGGCATACCAATGTTTTCATTTAGAATTTACTAGATTTTATTTTCCAAAAATTAAAATATTTTTAAAAACTTAAATCCATACAATTAAAATTATTTAAAAAAGATTCATTTATTTAATACGGAGCTGCATATCCACCATTACCTCCATTATTATTTCCTCCATTTTTATTATTTCTTTGTTGTTGTTGTGAAGTGCCTGGAGGTACTATTGTTCGATGAAAGGATTCTGTAGTTGTTGTTACTTCATATGTTCTGTCTCTATTTTTTCTATGAGAAGTGCCGGCGGTTGGTGGGGATATTGTTGGGGCTGTTGGGACATCCTCTTCATAAACACTTTAAAGGAATAAATTTTCTTTTTAAATAATTTTAAAAAATCTCCACATACACATATTCTTCTTTAACTGACGGAGCGCGAACTCGTGGAAGACGAAACCAAGAAAAGAAAGGAGGTGGAGGTGCTTCTGGTTCTGGAGGAGGGGGAGGAGGTTGTGTTTGGGAACGATAAAATGTATAATAAATTTCTTGAAAGCGAAGAACACAATTACACTAAAATAAAAGGAAAAGGAATATTTTTTTAGAAATATTCTTTTTTACCAGAAAAATAGCAATAACAAAACCAATAATCCAACCAACCCAAATATCTCTAAAAAATGTTTTTTAATTTTTAATTATTTTTGAAATACCTCCAATGATTTTTATATCCATTAATTCTTGAAAATGAATCAACTAAAGCCATACCAAATAAACCAAAAATTAACTTTAAAATTATAAATTTTTTTTTCTAAATTTTTTTTGAAAAACCATAGGTCTTAATAAAGGAGCACCACGAAGATTAATCATATAATAGATATAACACTAAAAAATTAATTGAATAAATTAAGTATTTTAATATTTTACAGATGCAAAGCAAGCAGAATAACTGGAGAATGCTGCATGTAGTGAGGGAAATGTTAGCCAGGCATATCTCAATTCTGTTAAAAATATTTTTTTAAATTAAAAGATTGTTTGAGGCAATTAAAGTTTAAAATTTAGTTGAATATTTTTGGGGTATGTTGGAACTGGTGCCTATTTAAAAATAATTCGAATTTTGTAGGTTTTCCAAACAAAAGTCCATTTACCAAGTTTTACTTTTTCTCGCTTCTAATTAAATTTCCTTTAATTTCCCACTCCAATCCGAAGTTTGGAAAAGGTGGTTAATAGCCCCATCCCCTTGTTTTTTCAACTTCATAAGGAATTCTCGTTCTTTCTATGAAGTCCTAATTCTATTTAAGTTTCATTAAAATAATCTATTTATTACCATCTGCATTTCGATAATTACAAGCCAAATGTGGGGATGGAGAAGGTGAATGCTCTAATGGAGCTGTACATGAACTAAATAAATAAAACAATGTTTTACAAAAATTATTAGTAAAAATATACGCTAGCGAGACATTGCATAAAGAAAGAAAATATGGACGTTGATAACCAGTTAATAACTATTTGAAAGGAAAAAATAATTATTTTTTTAATTAAATTTAAAACTTTAATTGTGTCAACAAATATTTGCGTAACAAGGGCACCAAACATAAATATAGCTTTTTAAATTAATAAAAATTTTTCTTTTCTCAAAAAACATACAAATAAATCGAAATATTCTTCTTGTAATTAAAGCTATTTTACATTCCCCACAAGTTGCATAAACAACTTTTAAATTTAATTTTTAATTATAATTTAATTAATTTGTTAAATTTTACTTTTTCGAGGTTTTGTTGAGAAAAGCCTTTAATTTAAAATTAATTTAAAAAAATATTTATTTATTTTATTTACCAAAACATTAATTCACCAATGAGAATCTAAAAATATTTTAATTAAAAAAAATTCTCTTTTGTCCCTTACAACAATAGGAGGAATTAAAAAGGCAAGCAAATAAAGTAGTGGATAAGAGACATAAACCTTTAATTTAAAAGTTTATTTTTTAAAAATTAATTTAATTTGCCTCAAAATCTTCTGGTTGAAAATTTGGTTTAAATAAATTTACATCTCGACAATAAAAGACTCTGTGGTGATATCTGAGAATTTTATTAATTATTCGAGTAAAGAATATTTTTTTGGAATTTAAAAACAATAGAAAATTATTTTCCCTAAATTTAAAAAGTAGTGCTCCATCGGAACCGCAAAGTTGGCCGGAACCGAATCTAATTTTTTGTTCCGGGCTGGAACCAGAACCTCCGGCCTACCGGAACTGGAACTTCCGGTAAAGCTCTAGTAGAAAGTGTCTATCAATTAATTTTTATTTTAATTATTCTTGTCCTTTTACATTAGTTTTAGTATAAAAAGATTTTTTTTAAATAATTTAAAAAAAACTTACGGAAATACATTTGTAAGTCTTTAAGTAATAAAATAATTAATTATTAAATAAATTAATTAAATTACCTTAAATAATACCAAAGTGCCCATAAAGCAGCTAATCCAACAATATGAATTATAAAATTGGGTAAAAGAAAATAATTAATTTGAAATTTATTTGTAGTAGCAGATTCTGAATTGACCCCCAAATGGCTAACTGATCCAAATTGTTCGGACCATTGAGGAGATGGCATTTTTTTAAATTAAAAATTCTTTAATTTTAAATTAAATAAAAATTGAAAAAGAAGAAAAAAGCCCTTAAAGGAGGAGAGAGGGGGGCGGGTTTATAGGTGGGCCGTTGGAAAGGCACAAATGAAAGCCTGATATTCAAAACAGAATAATGGTAATCTATGTATCTAAACTTGTCTCTAAACTTTAATTAAAAGGTCAATAAAAATTAATTTTAAATCAAAATATTTTTTTTATTTTTTAAAATCAATTTTACCACAAAAAAGCGTTAAGTTAAAGTAAAAAGAACAATAAAAAATATAAAGTAGAACAATGAATATAGTAAAGGGATAAGACTTTGATTTTTTTAGTGAATTTAATGCGAGAGTAAGCAACACAAACACACAAAAGTGCTTTTGATGCTCTTAAAAACTGGTATTGGCCGTTAAAAGTTTTTGGGACAATTTTTATATAAATATTTATTATTATTTTTGTTAATATAAAAATATTATTTGAATTTATTTAAAAAAACAATAAATTTAAAAAATTATTTAAATTAAAATATTTTCCCATTGATTTTATAAAAATTTATTTATTTTTATTAGACTTGAGGGAGTAAAAGAAAAATGGCCATAGAGAGGAGAACAAACAAAAAGATTCTCGAACTTGTTATTTTTGTGATGGCTATTGATGTCCGATACTTTTAGAATGTTTGAGAACATTTTGACTACTTTAAGGCCATTCATATATATTTGCACAGAAAATATGAGGGGAAATAAATAGTAGTAGTAAATGTTTTTACTTGTATATATTTTTAGAGAATATATGTATAGTAGATAGGTATATATTTTTGGAAAGAAAGATTTTAGGAAAAAATAATCAACTAAATAATCATCTCTTTTTGTCAATCAAAAACAAATTTATGTTAACCAATTATCCGGATCAAAAAAGAAGACAAAAATTACTTTCTATAAGTTATCAAGACATAAAGGGAAGATTATAGGGTTAGTAAATTTAAAATTAAATATCCACTATGTAATTAAAGTAAGTACATACTATAGTAGTTTGTAAAAATATTTATAGAGAAAATTTTTTTAGATTTTATTTAGAAAAAATAAAAATATTTTTTTATTTAAATAAATTCACACATTTTTGTAAAATAAATAAATTAAAATTACCTACGTATATTTTTGTGAAATTATCAAAAAAGATAATTTAAAAATCAAAATCCCCAACATCATTCTCCTCCTCTTCATCTTCTTCTTCATTAATTTCATAACAAAATCCATCATTTTCTTCCTCTCCTTCTTTCCCTCCACCTCCTCCTCCTTCTTCATCATCAAAAAATGAAGAAATTGAATAAAATGAATTAAAAGAATTATTTAAAGAATTATTATTTTGAAATTCTTCTTTAATTAAATTATTATCTTCAAAAAGTTGTTCGGTCATTTTAATTAAATCTTCTTCATTTGTTGTTGCTGATAAATCTTCATTTTTTTGTAAAAAAGAAAAATTTGTTGGTGTAGAATTTTCACAAATTTTAAATTTAAATAAACGATTGGAAGAAAGACTTAATTTTTCTAATAATTCTGCTTGACTATAATTAACACAAATTGAAGAAATACGTGGAAGTAATGAAAGTAATCTTTGAAAAAAAGATAAATATTTTTTAAAGAATTAGAATTGGTGGCAGAATTTTTGTCAACAATTTTGATCCGAAAAAATTGGAAGATTCTCTGTCCCTATTCATCTTCAAAAGAACATTCCCCCAAATTCCTCCTTACTTCCCAAAATTTAATATATATTTTTTAAATCTTCTTCTTCATTAAGAAGAAGATTAATAAAACCTCCAGTAGATGGTCGATATAATTTAAAATATTGACTCACAAAATAGACATATCCGAAGTTCTCCCAATTGGATATAAAGCAGATATTCTCGATTTTATTTCCATTCTTTGCATTCTCAAATCATAAAGACGAGGCTTTTCAAATTGATAAAAACGCCATTTTTGTTTATCTAAATTTTATTTAAAAAATTAAAAAAAAACAAAACCTCCAGTAGATGGTCGATAATTGTGAAAAAGTGATGCCCGAACAGATAACTAAAATTTAGTAATTTTATTTTAAAAATTCCCAAAAACTCAACATCAATCATATATTTTTCCATTTGATTTCTTTGTTCATAATTACTTGAAATAAGCACATCTAATTTGGAAATAATTTGTTGAATTTTAGAAATTGATTTAATTGATGGGCCAAAACGAGGTTCGTGTTCAAATAAATAAGAAGATAACTAAAATTTAATTTTTAAATGAAAAGAGAGTAATTTAGAAAAATTAGTCCAAAATAATAATCAAGGTTTTGTTTATTATTTATTTATATTTTCAAAATCAAAAAAAATTGAGTCAATTTACTAACAATAAAAATATTAGAAAAAAATTTTTTTCTAAAAATATTTGTTAAAATTGCTTTATATATCCAAAAAATGACATGAATTACAAAAAAAAAATTCTTCAATTTTTGATGTTTTAAGATAAAAGTTTAAAGAATAATGTTAAATATTTAGGTAGATTTTTTTATTTGAAAAAATTAATTAAATTCAAACCAATTGTGGAGATATTGGAGATGTTTCAATTAATTTATTTAAATCATCTTTTGGAGGTAATGGACGTCCATAAATTCTTTTTAAATTAAAATTTAATTTAGATTCATTCTCCAACCATTTTTCTGTTGGCTTTTCAGCCCTTTTTGCATACATTATTTTTCCAATAAAATGAAATAATTCTAATTGATCTGAAGCAAAATGAGAAGAAAAGAAGGAAATTAAAGGTTGTTGAGAATTATTATTTGATAATTTTTCTAATCTTGGACGTTTTGCCGAATTTCCTTCAATTATTTTGGAATTTTGTTGTCTATAATGTAAAAGTAATAAATTCATTGCGCGTCTAATATCCCCTAAAAAAAATTAAAATATCATTCTAAAAAATTTCTGTTGAATTAGAAAAGGAAATTCTATTTTTCTAAATTCGTGGTAAAAATTTAAAATATAAATATTAGTTAAAATTCCTCATAAATCATTTAAAATTTACAAAAAAACAAGAAATTCACCATTGGAAGAATTAGCAATATTTTTAACATCAATTCCTTGTTGTGAATTACAAAGTTTTTTGGAAGCTCTTTGAAGGGCATTATTTAAAAGGGAAATTGAAATTGGATTAAATTTAATATGTTCAATTCCTAACACATCCAAAATTGATTGAGGAAAACTTTAAAACTAATTAAAAAATCAAATTTGAATTTTTACATTCTAAAAGGGCTAAGAGACCAACAAGAATCCACATTTGGAAGTACAAAAACAATTATACATCGAGAAAGGGAAATTTTGTTAGCCAATAATTGATGTAAAAGTTTTGGTTCACTAAAATAAAGTAATTTAAAAATATTTTAAAATTTATTTAAAGCCAAAAAATTCAAAGAAAAATTTTTTCGGTACTGGATCAAAAAATTAAAAAAACTTTAAAACAAACTTTAAAAATTCGCTAGGCAATTGACTAATAAGTAATAATCGATGTTTTAAAGACATTCGTTGAATTGAACTAAATTGTGTATCATTCAAGAATTGTGCAAATCCTTCAGCGGAGAAAGAACGTCTTCGATTATTATTTAAATTATTACAATCATCAGTCCAATCCCATTCTGTTACTTCAATTCCAAGTTCTGCCGCAATAACCCTTACTGCTGTCCTTTTTCCAGAACCACTAGGGCCTGTCAACAATAAAGTTTTTGAACCCTTAAAAATAAATTTTTGAGAAAAAAGTTAAATAAATTTATCATAAAAATACCAACTCGACAAATGCCCATTTTTGATCTAAACCATTGTTTTAACTATAAAAAAATGTTTAAAAAAATTTACTAAATTTAAAAAAACAATGAAAATAAATTTTAAAAAAAACCTCATCAAGTTTCTTTGGGTGGAGAGCAAGTTCTTCCTCAGAATTAGGAACAATACAATCCAAACCATTCAAGACACGGCTCCTTCTTTTAATAGGCTTCTTTTGTTGAAATGGATTAGAGAAAAAGACAGCCATTAAAATTTATAGAAGTTTTTAAAATCTGAACTTTCAATTAAAAGATAAGAGAAAAATTTCAAAAATCGTGAAAAAAACATTCCGGAAATTTTAAATTTTATTTAAGCTAATTTTTTAATTTTTTTGGCATTATGTATTTAAACTATCCGTTTTGTCACAATTAAAAGTGGTCATCCTTCTAAAACTTGCAAATTTGGGTAAACGTCAATTTAATTGATTTATAAATTTATTTTCCAACGTTTTAGATTTTCATCTTTCTTATTTCCAGATTATTAAAAAGATTTATCAAAATGACTGATGTTATGCGTGAAATGATAGCTCAGGTTTTTCTATTTTTAAATTTATTTAATTTTATTTTTTAGCTGATGGGCCAGCAAAGGGCTGAAGAAGAAGGACGTAAACTGCCACCTTTTGACCATCATTCAGTTTGTCGTTCTTATTTACAAGGTTGTTGTCCGAGAGAATTACTGTCGGATACAAGGCTTGAATCAATGATGTCTTGTCGAAAAATGCATGAACCGGCACATAAGGGAGAATATAATAAAGCACAAGAGAAAAGGGATTTGTTCTACGACGTTGAGGTAGGCATTAAATAAGGAGATAGGTTGAGAAATTATTGACCCATTTTTGTGATTCGAGGTGTTTCCCTTAGGCAAATCAGGATTTGACATTGCTGACGGGTAAGAAAAATTTAATTTTATAGCAAACTGAAATCAAGGGAGAGACAAGTGTTGTTGACATTTTCCTCAATCACACAAAGCATTTAGTGTGTCTGTATGTCAATTTTGTTTTTTGCGGCGCTCTAGCCTTTAAATGGGTCCGAATCATTAAATAAATTTTAGGCCTACGAAGAGCTCGAGGACGCAATTTGTATTGTGGATCAGGAAATTCGAAGACTTCAGGATAAAGTAAAAAGAGATGCTGAAAATAATTTAGACCTTACTGAGCAACATCGAGTTCGTTTATTTACTTTATTTACGTGAAACGATTTTTTAACTTTCAGACCCAAAAGATATTTGAAGTAAACGAGCAAATTGGAGTTGCTTTAGTCCAAATTGAGGCTCTCGGTAATGAAGGGCGTATAAACGAATCAGTCGAGTTATCGAGGAAGGTGGACGAATTGAAGAAAAGAAAACGGGAGCTTGACGTAAAATTTAAAATTTTATCAAAATATTTCTTTAAAAATTAAGACTGAAATGAAAGGGATACATCCATCTATGCTGCAGCGTTTGCGTGTTTGTGAAACTTGTAGCGCTCAGTTGAACGTTATGGATCATGAAACTCGTTTGCAAGATCATTATGGAGGAAAAATGCATTTGGGTATGGTAGAAATTCGTGAAAAATATGCAGAAATGAAGGTTGAAGTTGAAAAATGATTTACTTTTAATTTTTTATTTAAATAAATCTCTTTGATTTTAAGAATTCAATTGATGAGCGTCGTACTTTAAAAAAGCTTGCTGAGGAGAAGGAACGCAGTGAACGTCGTAATCAACGAGGGCGAAGTCGTAGTCGTGAACGAAAGCGTTCTCGTTCACGCGAGAAAAAGTCTCATCGAAGTCGAAGGTATTCTTATTTAACTTTGATTGAAATTTTTCATTAATTTCTTAGCCGTTCAAAGTCTAAGAGTCGTTCGCATAAAGAACGTCGTCGTTCGCGTTCCCGCGAGCGGAAATCGTCTCGTCGTGATTCGAGTCGTGAACGGTTTGTTTTATTTTTATAGACTTTGTTTATTATTTTCTAATAGCCGCCGACATTGATTTTTGTATCGATGAAAATATTTTGATTATATGATTTGATGTTTAGACAGAGAGATTATAAACGATTTTCCATTTATTTTTCATTTAAATTTTTTCGATATTTGATGGTAAAATTGTCGAGTTATTTTTAACTTTTGATAAATTTTCAAAATGTATCCTTAATACTTCTGAAAAATATTCTGTTTAATATTAACTGGAATTTTATTTTAACTTGAATTTTTTCAAAATGTACTAAAGTTAAAGTTATGGCAGCAGAGCAGGGTCAATTACGATCAAGAAAAGGTGTTGTGAGGCCTACAGAATATTTAAACTCAGAATTTAAGGATGGATTAATTAGTGAAAATGAGCAAAAGAAGATTCCATATCAACTTTTGGTTTGTTCTTTTCATTAAATATTCGTCTTCATTAAGTAAATATTACATTAAGTCTGGTCAGCTTGGTTTCTTTCATTGGTTATTTGTATTTGCGATGTTAGCTTCATTATATGGACTTGGTTTGTTATTGTTTTATTTTCAAAATTATATTTTAAGTTGTTTTGCTTGATCTCAAAATGCCTGATGTCAAGCCAGCGAATCAATATGAACATTTTTCTGAAATGCGTGCCCGTCAATTTCTATCTCAAATAGCAAGTCTTGGGCCAAGACCGAGTGGTTCTGAGGCATTGGAGGTTTTTAAATTTTTTTAAACTTTTAGAATTTATTTTTAGATTCATGCTTTTCGAATTATTACAGAGAAAATTAATTCTTTGAAGGATGTTGTTAACTGGAATGATGTTAATAGAATTGTATGTTCTTTAAAGTATTTTGGTTTTTAAATAATGTTCATGAGATATCGGGGTCCTTGTTAAATGATTGTTGGATAATTGGCAAAAATGTTGATAGGGCCTATAACCTTTAAATAAATTAACCTCAGTTTTGAGCTTCGGACGATAATTTTATTTCATCTAGTTAATATCTCCTTTAGGAAATGGATATTCAAAGGCCAACTGGTTGTTATGACCTCAAATTTTTGTCTGTATTTACTCTTTGTTATCATAAAGTTACAAATATTGTTGCCAGAATCGGCCCAAAGAAAGGACCCACAGATTTTTCAATTTTAATTAATTGTCATTTTGATACTTTACCTGACACTCCCGGTGCAACAGATAATGCCGTTTCTTGTGCTATTATGATGGAAATTTTGGAAGTTTTTGCACACTTAAATGAGCCTTTAGAACATGACATTCTTTTCCTTTTTAATGGAGGTTTTTTTAATTATTTTTAAAAAATATTTTTTTAACTTTAGCCGAAGAGAATTTCCTTCAGGCATCTCATGGTTTTATTGTCAATCACCCTTGGCGACATTCTTTGAGAGCTTTTATTAATTTAGAAGGATGTGGTTCTGGTGGAAGAGAATTACTTTTTCAAGTTTTTTTCTTCTTTTTATTTTAATTTTTTTTAAAGACTGGACCGGGGGAGTCATGGCTAATCAAAACTTATTTGGATAATGCTCCACATCCGCATTGCAATGTTCTTGGACAAGAAATTTTTCAGTTGGGGATAATTCCGTCTGACACTGACTTTCGGATTTTTCGTGATTATGGAAAGATTTCTGGTTTGTATGAAATATTTTTTATTTGAAAATTTAAAATATTTAAGGTTTTGACATTGCCTATATTCGAAATGGTTGGGTTTATCACACAGAATTTGATCGTCCAGAATTGATTGATATTGGTGCAATTCAACGCTCTGGGGACAATATTTTGGCTTTGAGTCGAGCATTAATTCGTTCTCCTTATTTAAAACAACCGGCAAATTTTAATGAGGGAACAAAATGGGTTTTCTTGGATGTCGTTGGCTTGTTTACTATTTTTTATGAAATGAAATTAGGTGAATATTTAGTTTAAATTTAGATTAGAGCTACGGATAGCTTAAGTTGCGGGGATTGGAATTTAGGTGATAGAACTTTACCTGAATGATAGGATAACAAGAATTGACTGAAGTCTTCTGAATCGTATTTTTGACAACTTACCAATTTATAATGTGAGAGATACAAATCCCCTTTTTGACCGTGTCCGACTAACTCACGGACCATACCAACTCAAGAAACAGACAAGTCAAAAAACGACCAAATCATGGAATATTTTAAAAATTGGAATTTTTGAAAAATATAAAAATATGGATATTTAAAAAAAGAATTTAAAAAATTAGAATACTTTAAAAACAGAATTTAAAAAATTCTGAAAAATTCAGATTTTTAAAATATTCCATGAGTTGGTCATTCCTTGAGTTGCTCCTCGTTCTTTTTGATTAGAACCTTAATTTATTTTTTTAATAAAAATTATTTATTTAAGCTCTTATCTTCAATTATACTGTGTTGGTGTTAGTTTTAATTCGAATCTATTTACATCTTTTTCGTAACGGGGATTATTCTATTAATGTTTTGTTGCGTGCTTCTACGAATCAATTTATGGCTTTTGGAGCTATGTTATTTATTGGGATTTGTTTAGTTTTAATTATTAGTCTATTAAATATGACAATGAGTTGGTATTCAATGCCTGAATTAGTATTTCCATTATATATTGTGCCAATGATGACTGCAGCTTTTTTTGCACATGCTCGTTCAGCTGGGAAAATGGAATTGGTAATTTTGTTTATTTTTAATTTTAAATTTAATTATTATTGGATTGAAATTAAATTATTAATTTTTAATTATTTAATGGTTCTAAAATTAACTAAAATATTAAAATCCCAAAATTTAATTTTAAGGATATGGCTATGAAATTCGAAAAAGCACATTTTGATTCTACAATAATTTTTTGGTCTATAGTTCTTTTTATACTTACTTGGATTCATTCAGCTAGTTCTTATTTATTTATGTTTCATGTTTTATTTCCACTCATTCGTGATCCTTTATTGTCAATTTCTAAAATTTTTGGATTTATTAAAGGTTTTTTTAAATTAATTTTAAATATTTTTAATTTTATTTTTTAAAGTTATAACACCAAAATCACTTTTTTGGGCTCAATCAATTTGTTTAACTCCTTTAATTATTTTAATTAGTACATATACACAACTACTTTTTGACTTTTTTGTCCCAGTAATGGGCCGTTTTGGAAATACGATTAATCCAGAAATTTTTATAATGTCTTTTTCTTTGTTGGTTTCGCTTACTTTTGTGCTTTTTACGGTTAAATTATTTTTATTTTTGTAAAAATATTTTTTTAGAATAATTTAATTTATGTAAGTCGCCGACTTGGTTTTATGGTAAAATGTATGATTGCTGTTTCTCTTTTTTGTTTTTTAATCATTTCAACAACAAATGTTGGTGTTCCTTATAAATATTCAAAAGAATCTCCTCGTCTTCGACGTGTTATTGCTTTGGTTTTTTTTTAAATTAAATTAAAATTTTTTAAAATTATTTTTAAAGCACGCAAAGAAAAGTGTTTTTAAATTTGATGGAAATTTACTTAATTCTGAAACTGGTTTATTTGTACAGGCATTGGATTATAGAGGGGCTGATGATTTGCCTGAACATACTTTTTTACAAGGTATACTTTAAGTGAATTCAAATTAAAGTTAGGTTTCCGCATGTATTCAGCTCGTAAACTTGCGAACTCAAAATTTTTCGAAAAATTTTTTTAAGGTGTTGGGAAGCCTGACTGTTCAAATACAACCGATGAATATTGTCAAATGCCCTATTATACTGCAATTCATCAACTCTTCCCTCCCGATCGTTCTCGATGGGTGCCACTACCAACAGAACCTCCAATAGCTCGACCTTTAAATGTGAAATTGTTGGAGCGAAAATTTCTTTCAAATAATATGCTTAATTTAACAATTGCTATCTTTGGAGGGGCAGACAAAGCATCTTTACATATAACCCCACTTGATGGTTTTCAAATGAGAAATTGGTCATTAACAGCATTTAATCCAAAAACATATAGTAATCGACCGCATGCAACTTATTTTGTATTTATGACATACGGATATGAGGCGCCAAAAGAAAGAATTATTTGGATTTTGCTTGAAAAAAATGGAGGAAAGAAATTAACTTTAACTGATATTGGAAAAGAACCAGCACTTGAATTAGCAGTAGCAACACATTATGTTCATGGTAAGATAAGGGGATAAGAATTTGAGTCGTGAATAATATTTCGACAGTCGGAGAATTTCCTTAAGTTATTTAGGTTAGCGACGTTAAAATTAGGTGGTGGCTATTCGTAAACGAGTGTGAGAGCACCCCTCCATATTTTACAAAATATTAAAAATAAAATTAAATAGGAGCCAATCAAAATTCGGATACTCTTCATCAGCTACGCTCTTTAATTGCCAATCGAAGAGAGAAGCCACATGCTGGAGTTGGCTTTTGGCGTTGGGGAATTACACTGACTGCTGGCGTTTCTGAAATTGTTGTTCATTCCTTTTAATTGCCAAATGATTCGTAAAATATTTTTTAGTTTATTTTTCTATTTATTCCTATTGAATTGAAATTAAAGTCGGAAGGAATTTTCCAAATTAATTTACCTTTCTTTTTCACTATCATAAAAATGCAAATGAATTTTACATCGTCCAATAATTTCATTAAAAACATCAAATTCCGACATTAATTTTTACTTCTCAAATGGTCAGTATTAGACAATCTGTACTTTATCTTTATTTAATCTAAATTAAATTCACATTAAATTTGTTTGTTCATTATACGACATTCACAGCTCCAAATATCTTATTCTAAATCTCAATCTATTTAATGTATTTGTTAGTTTTAAATCCTGCTGTTTATATAACTTTCAAATAAAGACCTTTTAAGCATCCTTTGTAAGATTTTTCTGTCAAAAACTATACCAACGTCAGTTTAGGATTCCCAGTGATATGCTTAAAGGTCTTTTATAAAACATTCTAGTTGTGATTTAATAAACTGGTAATTACTTTTTTAATGTCTTATTTATAGGACCATAGAGTGAAAAAAATGAAGAAAAATGGAACAATCGAACCTTTAAAAGAGGGCCTGTCAACAAAATGCCTTCACTTAAATAAAATTTTTAATCCACTATTACCTTGTAGATTATAACAAAAAAAAACAACAAAAAGTAACATTTATTTAAATAACCAAATTATCTTCATCAATGGTCAAATTTGCCGCATAATCATAAATTTCAGCATTAATTTGCACAACTCTGGCTAATTCCCTTTCTAATATTTTTATTCTCTGTTTTAATTGTTCAACATTTGTTGTAGATTCAATTGAAGATACGTCAGCACTTTCCACATTTTCTTCCTCTTTAAGTGAATTTTCTGTTGGTGTCAATGTTGTTGTTAACTCATTTTCTATTTGACGTCTCTTCCTTTTATTTTTATTCTAAAATTATTTTTCCTTTAAAAAATATTTAAATAAACCCCTTACATTTAAATAAATATCTTGTTGTTGTTGAATATTATCTTTTGATGTACCCTCAACAGATGATTGAAATTCACAACGCAAAGCACTAGCGTTTACATTTCGAAGTAATTTATCAAAATGTTCTTGTAAACTTTTCTGTTTAAAAATTATATTTTAATTTATTTAAATTTAATTACCTCACAATCAACTTTTTTGGGATTTCCCTGTTTTACTGCAAAATTTGATTTTGCTCCAGTAGACATTTGCTTGTTTAGAGGTGGTAAAGAAGTTCCAGCAGCAGAGAGATTCTCCAAAATAAAAGATAAAACAATAATGGGTCCTGAAAAAAGTATAAATAAAAATAACACGAGAGACTCGAATCCTTAACCTAAATATTAGTCAACGACCTAAAGAAAAACTAACAACGCCTACTTTTTCGAAGTAACTTATTCCAAATAACTTATAAAATTTCAAAACCTTTCATTTGTCCGTTCTGTAAAAGCTGCCCGTTTGTCACATCCCAAATAGCATAAGCACCCAAAATGTCTCCAGAAGCAAGTCTACTTCCATCTAAATTTGTACATAATTGTTGTACTCGACAATTGTGAAATTGAAATGAATTTTCATTATTGTTATCTTTTTGTTCATTTTCGACTTTCATTCTTTGGAAGCTGTCTTTGGGAAGCTGAAAAATTAAAAATTTTTTTATTTACATGATAATTTTTGAAAAAGGATTAACGAGTTAATGAGGTATAATAGAATATGACTAAATTTTCATTCGGTAAAACATATCAGTATTTCAAATAAAAAGTTATCCATAATTTAATTAATATAAAGTTATAAAACCTCAGATTGCATCAAATCAATTGTTCTAATCTGACCGTCAAATGATGCCAAAAATAACCTCCTTTCGGCCCCATCCATACAACAAGCACTTAAAGGATGATCACAAGTAATTTTTAAAAGAATTTGATTTGTAGCCAAAGAATAAAGACACGCACTATAATCAATAGAAACAGAAAATATGCGTGCAGACATTCCAGAGGAAGTAATATACAAATCGTTAACTTCGAAAGTATGGCTTGAATGACCGCCTAATTGTGGACTGATACGAGAACCTTCATTGTGATGAGTAATTAAACTAACAATAAAATGTTCTTTACAATTTAGACAAAAGATTAAAAAAACCTAGAAGTTAGCCAAACCTTCACCGCCCCATCCATTGAAGCACTAGCCAATAAACTACCACAAGAAGAAATTCGAAAAGCAGAAATTTCACGCAGATGTTCGTCAATTATAGAAAGCATATTTCCACCTTTAAGCTATAAATTAATTTTTAAAATTTTAAAAATAAAAAACAAACCTCCCAAGTATAAATTTTGTTGTCAGCCGCAACAAAAATAAAATCACCAGAAGGATGAGAAACAATAAAATTAGCTTTAAAACCAAGAAAAGATCGTGTAGAATTAGCAGCTAAAGTTTTCTTTGATTTTTTATATTTCATTGGAATTGTCATTAATGATTTATCTTCCAAAGAAATAAATAAATGTGTCTGGTCTTGACCTGAAAATTATTTTAAAAATAAATTTAAACAAACATAAAAAAATTAACCAATAAATGCTGCAGAATTTATTGTTCCATTTTGAAGCTCATTCCCTTGAAAAGCCAAACAATTAGCTCCAGAAACTGGATCTATAGTCAAAATAGAGAAAGGTTCATTTGACTGTGCACAAACAAAAAGTGCCTAAAAATTCTTAAATTAATTGATAAAATAACAAAAAATTAACCTCCTTATTCATATTTAAAAGTAATAAAATTTGCAAATAATGCAATAAATCTAAAAATTAAATTTAAATCAAAATTTTAATTCATAAACGATGGAAATTAGATATCGGAACGGTCCCGGTTTCCCCGATCAGGGTCCCTCCCCGGTCAACTTTCAGAACCCGTTTCCCGGACCCGGTTTTTTCAAAATTCCGATCTCTAATTTAAATGTTTATTTAAAAATCAAATATTTCTGGAACTAATCCAAATATTCGCAAAAAACGTAAAAATATACTGTTGTAGCAAATTAGCCAAAGTTTATAAAAATCTCAAGCTTTAACCAAGTCAAAATAAATGCAAATAAATTATGCGAAAATAATTTAATTGGGAAAGTCAATGAAAAAATTTGAAATATTTTCTAAAAATATTTATTTCTCCAATAAATCAACAACTTTATTTTCGTCTTTCCAGATTCTACTCCTTCATAATTGTAATTCTAACATAGAAACTCTCTTCATTACAAAACGAGAATTTAACCGTTGGATCGTGAATGTTGACAACTTGATAAGTAGTAGATTTCTTATCATTTAATTTCTTAATTTCAACATTTGTCGCTTTGTCGTGTAATTTAAGGCTTTTGCAAAGAGAGAAATCAAAAATTATGATAGCTACCATTTTCGAAACGTCTTTAGAGGTTGCCACATACTGAAAATTTTGAATTTTATTTTTAACTCTGAGGTAGTCTACCCATGGAGACCTACACTCTAAAGATCTATAATTTTTGAAAGGGAAATATAGCATAGAGCCAAGTGCTTATCCCGGTACTAATGTGCGTTTCCCTCACCAGTGTTTTTTTTTTCGTGGTATACAAAATGGTCAGATTTTTTCCAGATAGGGCCGAATGAAGCTTCAAATAGAATAATTCGTTAGATTTTTGCAAGGGAGAAAAGTCTGACAAGTTTGTTCATAAAAAGTGACCGGGTGAGGGAAACTGCATAAGTTCCTTTATCCCCTCTAAATCCCTCGATATTCCCTTTCAAAATTTGAGGATTTTCAAGGGGTGTAGGTATTCAGGGTTGGCCCCAGTTAGATAACTCACTTCAACAATATGATTATAAACATTTTTGTAGAATCCTGGAGTACAATGGAACATCACATTAACCTTTCCGAATTTGTCTCCTCCATTTAATAAAATTTTAAACAAATCATCTTTATATTTCTTCATAGTGTCATCACCCATTGGTTGAAAAGAAATTCGATGATATTCACTTGCCAGATTATTCAAAATCAATCTCATTAAAATTCCAATATTGCGGTTTTGAATAGAGATATTGCAATTTTGAACGTAAAATTGTTTAGCCTCCCCAAATAATAATTCAATCAATTCTGGATTGATTATATAGTCTTCAAAGTAGGAGCATTTGAATGAGCACTTAAACAACTTATTCAAATAATGATAAACAATTTGAATGTCCTCTTTGCTTTTAATAATTGGTGGGAGTCGAAGTACATATTCTTCACTTTTGTCAACTAAAAATTTCTTATGTTAAAAGAAAATTTAAAAGCTATCGGAATAGGGTAAACCAAAAACAGTTCCCGTATGCATGAACAAACAAAACACATGCGCCAAAAAAAACCCCAACCATTTGGCCGAGTTTAAAAAAATAGAATTTTCTCTTTACCCAAAGTTTTACCCATTTTTTAAACAAAATTAAACCTTTCTCCAAGTAGATATCAATTTCGCCTGTACCATGACCAGATAAAAACAAAGGAATTGGCTTTTTAAATCCATTTTTGAACTAAAAAGAAAAGAAACAATAAATCAAACCCAGGAAAAGGCCCAGGGTTTCCAAAAATCTCGATCTCTAATAAAACTCCAAACCAGGAAATTTGATGTTTAAAAATTTAAAAACCTTCTCTTCAATTTCCTTGGTCTTTGGAAAGTCAAAATCTTCAGCCTTTGTGTTAATCAATTTACGAGGAATTCCATTGAATCCACCAATATCACCCTAAAAAGAAAATTTTTCTTCAAAATTAATTTAAAAAGCAATTACCAGACAAATCATAGTGAACTTCTCCTTAGCAAGTTCCACCTCATATTGATTAACAAAGTTGAGCAGATAAACATTTGTTTGTTTGAATGCCAATAATTGTTGATAGCTGAGACATTTAAAGATGTCAAGCTTCGTTTCAGAAGACAAAGAACAAAGCATTTTTTTGGAAGCAAATTTAAATAAAATACTAGAAAATTTTAAAAACGTTTAAGAGTTTTTAGATTATTTAAGTATGTAAAAATAAATTGTCTTTAAACAGCTGAAAAATGAGCAGAATAATGAATTCCGGTCCGGGTCCCTTCCGGTCAACTTTCAGAACCAGTTTCCCGGTCCCGGTTTTTTCAAAATTTCGATCTCTAATGGAAATAAAAGGCAAGACTCAATTATCCCAATAATTACCAAAATGAAAAAATTAAGTGTGTTTACATTTTGTAAAATATAAAACAATATTTTCAAAATACATACAACTCAGAATATTTTCAAAACATAAAAATTAGGATTGTCCAAAAGAAAATTAGTCATAAGAACAGATAGATAATTTTAATTATTTTAGTAAATGATGTCTTCGATTCGCAAAAAACTTCTGGTAACAAGAGGGGATATCACAAAATTAGCTGTTGATGTTATCGTTAATGCTGCAAATTCGTCCCTACTTGGAGGTTTCATTCTTAAATTCCTTAATTTAAATTTTATAAAAAGGTGGGGGAGTAGATGGTGCTATACATGCTGCAGCTGGTCCAGAATTATTAGAAGAATGTAAACAACTTAATGGGTGTAAAACTGGCGAAGTTAAGATGACTAAAGCTTATAATATTAAAGACGTTAAAGGTTTATTTTTAAGGGCTTTTTTGTCTTTATCAATTTATTTTTAGCAATTATTCACACTGTTGGTCCAATTATTAATTTGGGGGTTAGTGATTCGGATAAACAACTTCTCAGTAATTGCTATAAGAATTCGATGGATCTGACACATCAAAATAAATTAAAGAGCATTGTAAAACAAATATTTTATCTAAAAACATTTTAAATTATTTTAGGCATTCCCTTGCATTTCTACTGGTATTTATCACTTTCCGAAAGATGAAGCTTGTCAAATTGCGTTGACAACTATTGTAATGTTTTTAAAAATAATTTTAGATTTTTTTTTGAATTTTTAGAAGAATTGGTTCAAAGAAAATGAAGATTCTTCAATTGACAAAATTATCTTTTGCGTGTTCAACGAGCAAGACGAGGAAATTTATAAGGAAAATATTCCTGTTATTATTGGAGAATAAATAGAAATTAGAGGACAAAAGTATGGTTAAAGTTACTTAATTTATTTTTAGATTGTATCCAAATTGGATTTTATTTTGGTATTCTATAATTTATTTAATTATAATTTTGCAATTTTTGATATAAATAATTAAAGATATTTTGTTAAAATACAAAATTTAAAACCAAATATCCCGTATATTCTAAAAATCATCTAAATACGTCTCTTCAATATTTTCATCACAAACTTCATTTGCTTGCAAAAATGTAAGGGCAGAATTTAATGAATACATTAAACGTTTGAATTCTTCCAATTGTTCATTAAGTTGGCTTTGTTTGAGTGCTAAAAGTCTTGCCAAAGATTCATCTTTTGCTTTTAAAGCTAATTTCTGTTCATTTTTGCATTTAATTACTTCAGAATGAATTTTGTTAAATACAGAGTCAAACCAATTAAGTGAATTGAAAAAGAATTGTTGATTAAGTAAAGTAAGCACATAGGCAATACCTGAAGATAAAAAAGAATTATGAATCTTATTAATTAAAAACAAGGAGACTACTTGCCTAATTGTTTATTAACTTATTGTACGCTTATCAGTCTTCATTATCAGCTTAACAAAAATCTAATGAGTAAGACTAATGAATGTTTTTGAGACAATAGTCAGCTACCTCTACTAAATAAATATTTAAAAAATACCAATACTAAATCCATCTTCAACAAAAATAAATTGTTCATTAAAACTTCCAGCAACAGCCAAATCTTCATTCAATGACATCTTTTTGTTACTTAAACGAGCTCTACATTTAGAAATATATTCAATTTGGACAATCATAAGTGTTGGAATTAAAATAAAAAAATCTCTTAAATGAGCAAATTTATTATTTCCTCGAAATTCTTTGGCAAACATTGAAGTTAAAAGCTTAAAAAAATATTTTAATTCTTAAAAAATATTTAAAAACCTCAATAGAATCATTATTTGAAGTTAAATAACCAGTAATATTTGAAGATATTTTATCACACAATTTTGCACAATTATTTTGAATTGAATTTTTGTCAAAATTATTTATTAAATCAGACATTGATTCTTTATGCTTAAATCCAAAGGTTATATTTGGTGCAAAAGTTTCCAAAATCCCCGAACGAAACATGCGTAAAAGGCCAATCATATTTCCTATTCTGAAGAAATATTTTTTTATTTATTTTATCTGTCATAATTGAACATCCTTATAGTAGTCCGATAAAACTCTTCTCCCAGTCCTCTACATTCTGGATATGGTCCCAGCACAACTTTGCCACTATTTGGAGAACATGAAGGAGGTCTATGCTTTTTCATAGTAGTTTTACTATTAGTGGTTTTTGGATTGATGGAACACCATTAATGTTCAAATTCTTATTTTTAATTATTAAAATATTAAATAACAAACCTTACTATCAAAATCTAAATTTAAAAAAATTTATTAAATAAAAATTAAAAAGAAAACAAACCCTTAATCTTTCAACAATATTTAAAGAAGGTCCACCACCAATTTTATGGCAATAACGTTTTAAACTATTTGTCATTTTCTCAGCTCTTTCCATTGGATACATTTGTTCTAATTGGTCAATTGAATCTCGATAAAAACAAATTTCACGAATTAATGTTGATTTAAGTTTTTCATCAGAAAGGCAGCGAGAAAGCAGTTGAAATTGAGAACGCATATATTTATATGAAGTATTTATCTAAATATATAATGGAACAAATTATAAATTTGAGAGGCTTGAGAATTGTGCTAGTGGACATGAATACTATACCCGATTTATATAAAAGATTTTGTAGATAAAAAAATTTTTTACCAAAGGATCTAAAATTCCTATTCCATGGGTTTTAATTGAATTTACAATTTGTTGTACTCTAACGATAGCCAATTGTTTGCTTTGACTTGAGCGTTCAATAAAAAACTTTAAAAAGTATTTTTTGAATTATTTTTCAAGAGAACCTGTTCATCTAAATCATAGCAATAATCCTCCAAAAATTTACTCATTTTCTCTTCACTCATTAAAGTAATTAAATCTAGACCTAAAAACAAAAATAAAAAAAAGTTAAAAAAATTAATTAAAAACCTTGATCAACACATCTAGTTGGTAATTGATAATCTTCCAAATTCAACCCGTATCTATGTTTAGCTAAAATTCTCATTCGATTATAAGCTTCAGAATCGTGTAAAGCAATAACAGAAAAATTATAAAATGTAGAGGATAAATAATTTGTGACATAATCTTAAAAAAGGATTTTTCAAAAGATTTAGTGTTAAAGATTCTTCAAAAAACTAACCAAAAACAACAATTATTCTATTTCCAAGTTTAATCTTAGGAATTTGAAGTAAATTTAATAAAAGTTTATTTAAAGGTTTCTCTTCTTGTTGTAAAGGATTTTGTGTGGAAAACAATTTTTCTAATTGTTCAAAAGAAGAACTTTGTTGTTGATGATAAGAAAGTCTAAGATCATTTTCAATTTCGGTACAAAGTTTTGAAAGAAAATTCTAAAAAGTTAAATAAATTATTTTAAAAAATTAAAATAAAGCACAAACATTTGTAATAATTAAAAACAATTCATTGCTAAATGTTTGAAGAAAAGTTTGTTGATCACAATGTTTGACAGAAATTATTAAACGGCCACATTCATTAATTGCACTGAAAAAGTCCTTAAAAATAAGAATATTTAAATAATTTCAAATTATTTTACAGTTATAGTTCTAGGTAAATCTTCATTCGAAAAATCAGTTATTTGTTCCTGAATTAAATCTTCACAAAAAGCTTGCATAAGTGAAAGTCGATGCCAATACAAAAAGGAAAGATCAGTAGAATTTGAAAGTACATGACCAAAATTGCAGAGAATATCGAGTTTTTTCAGTGTTTCGTCTATTTGGACGTCATTTCCTCGCAACGTTTTCTTAAATAATTCTTAAAATTATTTTAAGGAATTTCACTCTGTTGCCCCAAAATATTTAAAAAATTCAAACAAACTTGATAATTTGCCAATTCCAAAGACACTCCAGCAACAATTAATGCCTTTCTACCAACTGGTTGACTCAATGAAAGAGCAGAATTTAAAATTGAATTAGCAAAGAATGGCTGTTTGGATTCTCCATTTGATTGAATAATTGATTGTAAAATTGAAAGAATAGAAGCAGAAAGATGAACACAACCATAATTAATTGCTTCGAGTATAGAATTCCAATTAGAGGTAAAAGTATTTGAAATGGTCTAAAATGAGTGGAGAGAAGATTAAAGAATTTATTTTAAATTAAAACCTTAACAAATTGAATAAGCACAAATATTAGCCTAACATTAGCTTTCGAAATTGGTTTTTGTTCAGCCAAATGAATATTTAAAATATATTTAAGTAATCTATTCAACTTTTCTCCCATATGAATACCTTCAATAAATAAATCACAAAATTTTAAATAATCAGGAGTGGATCCCTTCTCTTCTTCTTGCATTCTCTTTTGCCAATCATTTAAATTTAGTGAAAACTAAAAAAGTAAAAAAATTAATTCGTCTCTCCAAAACACAATTCTGATTACACTTATATATTTAATTAAAAAATATATAAAATTTAACTGTTTGAACATATTTGTAAAGATTTTCCAAAAGTTTGTTTAATTGGCATCCTTTTGCAATTTGTATTGTAGAAGAAACTTTTTTGTCCACAACTTTACTAGCGCCAAGTATTTCTTTTAAAATAAAATCAAAAGGTATAAACAACAAATCAGCAAATAAATGGAAAGAAATTAAATTTTTGTTTATTCCCAATAATTTTGAAATAATTTTTTTGTCAGGTTTTTGTCGTTCAGGTAATAAATGATGAAATAATTTGGATAATGTTAATAAACAAATAAGCCTCTTTTTATCGGGAATTGCATTTTCTGAAGAATTTATATGTTTTTCCCAATTAGTTAACATTTGCATTATTGCTAGACGAAAACGTTCCATAAATTGACGATCTGACGAAAGTTGGTCGAATCGTGTAAGTTTAATACAAGTATTCTAAATTAAAAAATAACTCTTATTATTAGTTTTCATTGAATCAAATGAATAAAATTTGTAATTTTTGTCAGTTATTCGGCCCAAATTACCCCATGGACAAATAAAATATAATTACCGTTAAAATCTTTCCATTCATTAAAACTAAATCTAGCCTTTCAATTAAAGCATTTAAGTGTTGTAAACGACCAGTAGAAAGTCCTTCCAAATCAAATTGAGCTGGATTAAATTGCACCAAACGAACAGAACGTAATAAAACAGCCCAATGTTCGCGAAGAAAAGGATGTGATAAAATCAAAGCATCAAGAACTAAAAAAATTTGTATCAAAAAATAATTTCAAAAGAAAACCAGCAAATGTTGATAAAAGGTCGCCAAGTGTTCTCCACATCCTTGTTAGTGGCAATTGATCTGCCCGATGATTTTTGATTTCATTTCGACCAAAAGTTAAAAATCCATGGATTTGAAGTAGTAAATTTTTAGTTAATTCACTCGTTGTATAGACAAACTGCTCAAGCTTTTGTAAAAATGGTAAAAACTCAACAATTGTTTCGAGAACCGAACTACCCTCATTATCTACTGAAAAAGGAATTGAAAGTATAAATACCACAGAAAATAGGAACGAAAAGCTATATAAAAAATGACAGGTTATAAAGTCCTTAATTAATTTTACAAACCTTCATCATACATAGAAATTGATTCAAATAATTCCTGGGACGTTTGAATTAAATTATTAGCAGAAATAAGAATGTCTGAAAAAATTGTAGTTATTGAATCTGTCAGCTTATCACCAGATAAGTCGAATGAAATGTTATCAAAAGTATTATCCGAACCACCCTAAATTTAACAGCACTATGAGGTTACCAAAATAATTTACCTGACATTTGACATAATTATTCCCAATAAATTTATCCTTCCGTGAGTTTAGATCATTCAGTAAACTTTCAAAATCCTGCAAAACAATTGCTCTAGAGCGAGCGTGTTGCATAGTTTCCATTTTCTAAACTTCGATTAAATCCTAGTCTAACTAAAAATGATTGGCTTGAATTCGAAATAAGAGACAAAATTTGTAATTCTTCAACAGTTCAAGAAAAGAAAAAGCTGGATTAGTCAGCTGAATGATTTTAATTTAATAAATTTATTATATTCAACATGAAAATTCAACAAAAAGGATCTAACAAATAATTACTCATCATCCATAAATTCATCCCATCTTACTTTGTCCTTCTTTCCTGACCATTCTTCTTCTAATGTATCATCTGCTTCATCAGAAATGCAAAATTGTTTTCCTCTAGTTTCGGCATTATATGTCCACTTTGGAAAAACTCTTTTGTATAAATTCATTAAAACTGAGTCTTGCACACTCAATGGACGATCAAAAACACATTTCATCAAGCCATGAGTACCTAATGGTTGTTTAATACGTCCATGCCTTCCACTATGTGTGTATAACTCAACGGGTTTAAACCACTCTATATCCTCTAAAAAACAAGAAATAAATAGTAATATAGATAAAAAACAAACCTCTATTAAAGAACATATACCTCACAACCGCTGTCCTTTTATTTACTTTAAATGGATGCCCGGAGAGCCGGACACGTTTGAGAATAATTCTGTCAGGATTTGAATCAAGAACAATTCCTTTTGCTATTAATTGAAGTTTTTCAGGGGAACATTGCCGGAAAACTAAAACATTTGAGGGTGGAAAGGTGATTGGGGCAAAAACAGTAGCACAAAATGCTCCAGATGAAGGCATAAAACGTTCCATCTTAAAGTGTTTTTGTTTATAAAAATGTATTCCACTTCAAAAATCAAACAAAAAAACGGACCTTAAACTTCTTTCCATTTGTATGTTGTGAAAATACAGGATTTGCAGTAAAAAGACGACATCCAACTTGAAAGAGTAATTCTTCCTTATTCTTGACAGGCTTATTGAATGATGGATATCGATGTAAAATCATATTTAAGGTGGACATTCTATGTTCATTTTTGAGTAGACCAAAAACAATTAAAGGAGAATGTGTGGAAGAAATATGGTTTTCTAAAAATAAAGTATGAATAAATCTCTCACTAAAGTTTTGAGAAACCGTATGAACTAGGCACATCTTTGACACACAATGTAATGTAAGCACCAGGAGTACAAAACTGTTCGTCACCCTCATCAGCTGCCTGAAACGATTGTTTTGCTGCCTCAAGCGCAAGTTTCCTCGTTCTTTTGAAATTTACAATTTTATAGATCCGTGCATAATCTTTTGTTAAATTCTCTTTTGGATCCCACGGACTTGTTCTAAAATAAAAAGTTAATGTTTATTATTATTCAAATAAAACCTAAAACTTTTCAGTCCTCGATAACGTTTAAACCTATCACGTGCATTCATTCCCTCAGGTGCTTCGACCTCATCAGGCCATTGACGATTTTCACGTTCCTTTTTAAATAACTCTTTCTGATGATCATCATTAATATCAATGTCGTTCAAATCAATTGATTCGTCCATTGTGGCACTCTCAACGACAGAATGAGAATCACCTTCTCCATTTTGAGAAAAATTTTCATCCTCCATTTGTGCACAGAAACCATTTTCCGTTCCATGCAAGTCGTTTCCATTGTCTTCGTCTTCAACAGAATCACACTCATCAGACTCTTCCTCCTCATCATCATCCTCTTCATAATCATCATCAATTAACCAGCTAGCCTGGTACTCTGAAGTCCCTTCTGGAAGCTTTACCTTCGGAACTGCGTCTGGAAATTTTTTTTAAATAATTATAAAAAATATCTAATACATTTTTCTTCATTTTCATCCATCTCCGGTTGATCAATATTCATTGGATCCTGAATAATCTCACTATCAAGCTGTGTTTGCTTTAAAGGGTCGGCTTTAATAGCTCTGAGTATTTCCATTGATTCTGCCTTCTAAATATTTAAAAATTAAATATAATTACTCAAATAATACCTTGGATTGTTTTAATGGATGCGGATCATTCTCAAATACAACTTGACTCAATTGGAAATCACCACAACCAGAAATGTGAACCAGCCCATTAACATTTAAAGGAGCACCATTTAAATAACCAGAAATGAGAAGGGAGAAAGAATCTGAATTGTCCTTAAATTTAAACAAAAGTATTTAATAATTAAATTATTTATTAACCCACTTCAGTTTTAATTATTTGAACATTTTCAGTAATTAAGTAAGGCCTTAATTTTTGTAGATTCGAGCGGACTTTGCGTGTAGTAGAAATTTGTCGAAGAATTTGAAGAGGACTGCCACCTTGTAAATCGTAGATTCGAGAGTCTTTTGCCCTAAATGAATTTTTTAAATCATTGGAAATGTATTAATGTAAATAACGGATAGATTTATAGGTAAGAAAATTTTAAAAATACAATACAAAAGATATATTAAAAATTACCAAGGCGCCATAAGCTTCTCAAGCGCTTTTCGTGTTGAATCACGTTGTTTTCCAGAAGCAGGAAGTGTTGAGACCAGATTAAATGTTGGTGGGAATCCATGCGCAGTAATAACATCCAATAAGCGACTATGCGCAATATTTAAATTTGTTGTTTCAGTTGGCCATAAAATGACTAAAATATCAGAAACTCTTAAAAAATCGAGCGTAGAGATAATTGAAGTAGTATCAGGGCAAAAGAAAATGTAACGTTGTTTGAAGCGAGGGACACTAAAAACAAAAATTGATGCATAGAATTAAAGTAAAAAGTACGCTAGATGAGAAATATTTCTCTTTTCATTCACATGTATAACTGCATCCTCGTCGGCAAGATTGAAAGTTTCTACAATTTTGTGTGATGTGAAGGCCTCGTCAAGTGAAATTATTGTCTAAAAAATTGTCAAGATAAGAAAAAATGAATCAAAGAAATTCCCAACAAAACAAAAGGGTAAAATAACATACAATGTTGATTGGTGACTGCCCTTCTTTTCGCTTCTCTTCTGATATTTTTCCAACTTTATTAGCTCGGATCTGCGAAGAACGATTTTTTCGAGCCAACTTCTTCAAATTCTTAAACTTTGGTTGGGATTTTGATTTGATACCAACCTTCCCTAAAATAGAAAATTTAAACAACTTGAGAATGTAGTGCCCTAACAAAAGGAGTAAGCGGATATAAAATCAGTAAGTCAGCCAACACTCACTAACGAAACAAAAACTCATACAAAAACCCTGACTTTGTACGGGTTTCAAAAACAAAATATAAGCAAACAACAGAATTTAACCTTTTTGTTCTTTGGCAATTGCATGCTTACTGCGATGCCGACCTGAAGAATGCTTCTTTGGAGGTAATTTGAAAAGACCAGTCCTATGCACTGTCACTTCTGTATCTTTTGCCATTTCTTTAAAATAAGTTTAAAACAATAAAGAATAAAAAAAGAAAATATAACTTGTATTTACAAATTAATAAAGTGAATTTTAAAATAACAAAATATTCAACAACAATTTATATTTTAATTAACAAGCCAAATCCCAAAAGATAAATAAAAATTACAATAATACGGATCACAGTGGGTAAAAAAGGAAACAGAGTAACAGGAGCAATTTTATCTGTCAACAATTCTATAGGATTTTAATATAATTATTTCCCAATTAAAATTTAACTATCTTTGCACACAATGAAGTGTATTTAAAATAAGAATAACAAAAAAACAAATTTATCGCTTAAAAACTTCTCACATCAGTCAATATGTATCTACAATTCATTGCCTGTGAAGTCACCATATCGCCAAATGTTCAGATGCGCTTTACGAGCTTTTGTTTCCTGCTCCACATAATCAACAACCTAAAAAAATTTTTATTTGTTAACTTAAAAAATAAGCAGAAAATCATGCAAGACTATATAGAAAATACGCTCAAACTGCCAACACTAATTCTAATTTTACATAAATCTATTCCTCTTAATATTTAATAAAATAAATACCAATTGCTGAAAGCGCGCTTCTCGTCGTTTTTCCACAAGAGCATAACCATCCATGATAAGTTTTTTCGCAAGATCACGCTTCTCCCCCTTATTATCATCTGCAAACACTGTAACAGCCTCTAATCCCCCGATTCGATATTCAACATTCAAATATAAATATGGTTTCGAGAAACAGAGGCGCTTAAATGCTAGCATTGAATCGTCAGCGTATGAAGGATCAGGCGGAGCTGAAAAAATTTTTTTAGAAATATTTTGATCAAAAATTTACCTGATACTAAAGCTAGTTGATATTCTTTCGCAAAAGGCGCTTGAGATTGGAATTGTGGAGGAAGTGGAGCGATTCGGCTCATTGACAAAGTCTCCCTCTGAAAATAATAATAAATGTGACTGAAAGCGAATATTAAAATAAAAAAAAATACATTTCCAAAGTCAATGTACAGCCTAAAATTAAGTAAAGATTAAATAAAATAGCAAAAATTTAATAAAGCCTACACATCAACGTTGTCTCCCTTTACACCTTCAACACGTGCACGATGCCATAAATTCCCATCTGTATATTTAGCAGCGCAAAGTTGATTTCGCTTTGGAACAAATTTAATGATAGACGGTGTTTTGAGTTCAAGTTGTAAGGCATTCATTAATTTCTCGATTGAAAGACCTAAAATTTAATAAGTTAGCAATCTGCAAAAAATCCTTAACTAACCATCATCAAAAGTTTGCGCAGCAAAACGGAACCCTGTATAAACTTCTGTGAGCAGAATCTTCTTTAACTCTAATTTTCGTTCAGTTGTATCATTGCCTTGTTTTTGATTATCGTCAATAAGTTGTTGCTCTTCCTCAACATGATGCTTCCAAATGCCTAGTTTTGCAGCTTTTGCAATTCTCTCCGCGTTCGTCAAAAGAGTATAATATGAAGAACGTTCAGCAGTAAAATGTACACTTGCGAGTCCATTCTCCACTAATAACTCGGAAAGGTTCTTCCAAACGCCTCGTTCTACTTGCACAAATAAATAACCAATAAATCCACCAGCTTTATCCATAGTCTCTACCTCGATTTGAACCTATAATATTAAAGTATAAAACGAGTTAAGAGAAAAATATAACATCATGCTGCAGACATTTATGACGAGTAAAGTTCATTGCTTGCACTGCAAAAGGTTCATCACTTCCAATCTGCTGTCCATTTGGTCCAATCCTTGCCGTACGAGGTGCATTTATCCCCGAGAGGAGAAATGTTATTAAGCAAGATTCTTTTGGCACATAAACGCGAAGACGTGAGGCGCTTGCCACAAACTCAACTAGTCCATCAATACGCTGCGAACGCTGCAGATAGGGAAGAAATTGCTTGGAACGTTGAGCATCTCCCTGGAGTTCTTGAACACGTAGAGTATTTGCTTGGTCAGTTTTATCCGCCCAAAGACCCTTTTTCTCGGCCTCAGCTTTAGTTTCTGCTGCAATAAGTTGATCATACTGCTGAGATCGATTATCATCATCACTTCGATGTCTAATGACCTATAACAAAATACAAGTACAAAAGTTAAATAAGTTTAAAGAACCTTAGCATATCCACGTTCTATCATCATAATAGCAACATTTTGACCATTGAATAATATTGTGCAGCAAGTTTTCTCGGGAAATTGGTTTTGTTTTGGTTGCACATAATCAATCATGACGGTGACACGTTTATCGATAAGCCGTTTTCGCAAATATTCCCTAGCTTCAAACATAAAAGGAATATCATAAAGAGGCCGTGGTTGCGTTCTAACAGCCGTTTGAACAGGAAGAGCGCCGTCTGTGCCTTCTCGCCTGCATTAAACAATGTTTAACAACAAATAAAGTAAAAACCTAGGAGGTCTCAATGAGGAGAAATAAACTTTCAATTCCTCCCCATTGTCCTTCAAGACAGAAAGTGAATCGCAAAGACCAATTTCAACAACTTTTGCAGAAAATCCGCTCTTATTGATAGAAGGTGCCGATGTCGTTTGAGCATTGAAATTTTTCCTTGAAGAGAAGATAATGTATAAAAGTTAACATAAAAATACCAGATGCGTAGACGTCGTTGCTTTGCAAAGTTCTCTGCTTCACGTAGTTTCTCACCACCACCAGTTACAAGACCCATTGTCCAGTCAAGACATTTTGCCAAACCGTCTTTCAGCAAAAATTCAGCAATATTCCCTCGTGGATGAAGCACGCTACCAATGAAGTTTTGATTCGAAGTACTTTCTAAAATGACTTTCACATCTCGCTGAAGAAGTCGAATCTCAACAAAAAACTTCGCTTCTTCTCCAAATTCTTCAGGCTTTCCTTCAGTTCCGACACGCACTCCCGGTGTCTAAATGAGAATAAAAAAATTTAATTTATAATTATAAACAACCTTTACTCCACTGAAACCAATTGTGACATAATCAAAGGAAGGCAACAAAAATGCTCTGACAGTGCTTCCATCACGAACCTAAAATTCTATTACAAATAAAAAAATTCAAAGAACCTGTTCGATTACTGCATCAACAGGCTTTCCACCATATTTAGTAACCAAAGATCGGGGATCATCAAAAGACCATTGGATACTTCTGACGTGCTTTGTTGGTTCATCGCCAGACCATCGACCTTTCTTTGCCTCTTTTGCTTGTTCTTGTAATTCCAACAATTTTTTTGTAGACTCGCTAAGAAAAAAACATAAATGATTACAAATTTAAACTAACTCAATTTGTTTTCCTGGTCGAACTTCCAAAAGACCGGCAGAAACTCCTGATTCCGTAACGTTCTCTGCGCTTTCGAGCCCTTAGTAGAACATAACTAAAGCTTAAAATGATCAAATAAAACCTGTGCCACCAAGGTAAATGTGTCCATGCTCACGTCCTGAGGTAGCAGTAAACTCCCGCACAAAAGTAACTGTTTGACCAACTAACTTTTTACGAATAAATTCTCGCGCTTCCCAGGCGTAGGGCTAAAAAATTATGTTCTCCTTCTATGCTTATTTATAAATAACCTCATCCGGTGTAGCAGCTGTATTCTCTGTTGGACGTTTAGCCAACCTTGGAGCAACGACATTACATAAATAAACGGTAGTTTCATTGGGAGGACTTCCAGGCGCTACCGAAAATTGCAATACAACAGAATCTCCACTCAAGACCTAAAATAAAAATTTAAAATAAAATTTAAAAAAATTGGAGAACCTGTTTGACAAAACCACGTTTCATATTGTTTTCGAGAACAGGTTTTACAGGACCTTCAACCATTGTTTAAAAAACGTATTTAGTCTTTAAATAAAAATCTAAAATTTTAGAAAGGTCGAAATAATTTAACGTGTTTTTAAGGGATCTTATTTAGAATAAGTTTTCAAATATATTTTTTAGCTTTAGCTTTTCCAAGATATTCGGACAACCTTCCTATGCATTCTCAAGCAAATTTAAAGACATTTTTTACCATCGAATTAATCTCTGTCGAAATTAAGCACCAAATTTTGTTGTTAATGCAAAAAATATTTTAAAAGTCCGCATTATAAATGCCAAACAATTATTTAGGGTACGGCCCACCTTGTCGCGGGCCACCTTGTCGCGACCACCTTGTCGCGACCACTTTGTCGCAGGCCACCTTGTCGCAGGCCCACCTTGTCGCAGGCCACTTTGTCGCAAGCTTTCCTTTGGTTTTTCTTTTAAGGTTGGCCCAAACTTTGCTCGCCATGTGCCATACTTCATGCCACGGCTACAACGATGGGAAAATTAGAAAGGTTTGGAATTTTTATTTTGTTTTTTTAAGTTTTTTTTTAATTTTTTAGTTGATTTCCGTCAGTTTCTGACTGGCGATTTTCAAGTTAGAAGTTTCTGAAGGAACGAAGATGTTTAAATTAGGAGAACATTGACAAGAAAAACAAACCCAAACTGCCCTGCTTAGGGTCACAAATTTAATTAGTGAAGCGCGACAATGGCTTTTTTAAAAATTTTTTGATTAAGTTTTGAGTGCTTTTTCCCTTTAATTATTTTCTCTTATCCGGGTAAATTCTTCCGGAGGTTTTGACAGAGTAATACCGAACCAGATTACTCCAGAAAACCCCGATCGTGCCCAGAATGCCTTTTTCCTACTCTCCATATCAGCATAAAAATTTTTCACCCCTTGCGACAAAGTGGCCTGCGACAAGGTGGGCCTGCGACAAGGTAACCTGCGACAAAGTGGTCGCGACAAGGTGGTCGCGACAAGGTGGCCCGCGACAAGGAGGGCGTGTCCCAATTATTTATGGCATTCTGATTTTATTTATGGAATCATTTTTTTAGAATCCTTCGTGCCAGCCGCAGCTGAGGATCCTTAATTGTTCTTCTTTTATTTGGTAAGGTAAACCACATGTAAAAATTCACAGAAATTTTAGATTTGATTCACTAATTTGATTCATTTATAGTTTTTATTTTAAATTTGTTGATGGAAATTATTACTGAACCTGATTCCATCGCATTTCCAAAGCAACAACTAGATGACTTACTTGAAGTGATTATACGGATGAATACTTCACCTATTCAACAACCTAAAAGACATGGAGTTAATGGTGCACATAGAAAGGTAACTAAATTTTCGCATAATTTACGAAGCTTATTTCTTTTAGAAGCATCCATTTTCAACAAGACTTGAATGCGGACAGAAGCTTTTTTCAAAAATACCAGCTGATCATGTTGTTGATTTTTTCATTGCTGCGTTAAAACATGTTCAATCGATCAAATCCGAAACTGATTTGGCTAGTCAGCTGCAAAATTCCACTCTGTTGAATTCTGCAAGTGTTGAGCAAATTCTTATTCAGGTACAAATTCTCATTCAGGTGATACACCTTTGTGCACTCCCGAAGTTAGTCCACCCCTGCATACTTAAAAAGTTAGACCCACGAACAATGTTAGCCCCCCCTAAATTTACCGCTGGATACGCCTTGTCAATACATTGATTTAACCATTTTCATTTAGAGTTTCTTTGTGTGGGTGCAAAGTCACAATAAGCAGGCACAAAAGAACAAAGCAAGGCTCAATTCCGACCAAAATATTAAGCAGCGTATTGTGTTCTATCCGCCAAAACGTGAAAAATTGCTCGATTTGATTATTCCTATTGATTTAATTTGCAAGGGCTGTTCTTATTCATGGAAAACTATTGCAAGTGTTTTAGACCTTCAACAATCAAAACAATCTCTTTCTTTTGTTTCAAAAGTTTTTGATTTTTTGAATATGGGACAGGCTAGGTAATTTTTTTGATTCATTAAAATTTTGGTCAATTATTAACCGTTAAGAAATTTGTGACTATATTACTACTAAAATTATAACTTTTTCCAAGTTGATCGTTTATTTATTTTTACTATTGATATTTAAGATCCTTCATTTCTCTTCTTTTTTAGTTTTAGTGTTCTTCAATTTTGCTTGCTGAATCACAGCGTCGCATACCAGTTGGCATTTCCTAAAGTTATAATTATTGCACTATTACTTGGACCTCTTGATGCCCGGACTGTAGAGGCATTTGTTGGTAATCGAACGGGTGAATTTCGTTCTGAAGTTCGACAATTGCTTGAAATGGTAAATATCCTCCTGTTTTAATTGTAAATCTTCTTTTCAGGCAGAGAAATGGACTAAAGACGAGTCTGATTGGCGTAAAGCTGCTTTGGAATTTACTCATAAGAATCCTGACCTTTTGCCTCCTTTTTCTCAGTTTTGTAAAACAATTACTTCTTTATTGGCTGACCTAAGAAATGGTTTATTTATTTTTTACTTCCTTCATTTTCATATTTTTTAAAGAATTATCAGAACATGAGAATATTATCAGCGATAATTGGTCTTGTTCTCTTATTCGCAAAGCTGCTCATAAATTTTATCTAGAAAAAACTTGGAGTAAAGACCAATTCAACGACATTCTTCATACGTTGCTTGTACAAAAACCTACACTAAAAGCATTTTTACTAAATGTTTTGCTAAAAGATCATAATGACAAAGTGGCTTTTGATAGATGGAAGAATTTTGTTTCTGCTGATAGAATTCACATGTCAAAGTATTTTTAACCTTTTTTAAATTTTCACAAATAATTTAAGAAATTTCGAAAAGGTTGATCTATGCTCAAAAGAAGAGTGCCCAGAGTTTTTGCATTTAAGCCGAAAAGTGGATGTTTTTGTAATTTCAAACATTCATCAATTCAAAGTCTTTGAGAAGCAATTTTCTGATTACGAGCGTAAAAAGACTTCACGAATTATAATTGGCTTTGATTCTGAGTGGAATTCTTTTGTAATGAAAAGCAGGTGTTGCTAACTCTCATTTATAATTAAATTTTCTATTTAAGGGCATCACTTCTACAACTTGCATTGTCTCATTCTGTATATCTGCTTGATTTGGATAGTCTACACTCACAAAAAGAACTGGTTGACTTTATTGATCGAATCTTTATGAGCCGCGAAATCGTCAAGCTCGGTTATCATTTTTCTGATGACCTTGTTCAACTTCGAGCTCGACTGCATGATTGTTTGGGGTTGTATAGGCCTAACAGTTTATATTGTGTTGGGAAAATTGTGGAAGAGGTAGGGTATTGATTTTGCTTTTAAATATAAGGCTGTCCTTGGACATTTTAATTATTATGTTAAAAATTTTTTTGATTCAGTTAATTCGGCGAAGCTCTGGACCTACTGTTCATATCCAATTGGATCAATTTGTTCTTCCTGTTACAGAAAAAGAAGAGGAAGATATGAAGGAACACACACGAAAAGTGAAGCCCACATATTTTGTGAAGAGTCCTGAAAATTTTAAAAATCAGAACCTCAATTCCAGTCTTTCTGATAAGGAAGCCTCAGATGAAGAGAATGTTACAAATCCTTATGAAGTAGAAAGTCTGTTTTTTTTATTTTTTAGACTTAATCACCGATTTTTTCAGTGTCTGAAGTGAGTACAAGAAGTAGCAGACAAAGCACGAAAATATTTACTCCTCCGCAGGAGCCCAAATCAACAAAGTTTTCTGAGCAAGGCCTTTCCTATATTTGTCGAAGAGTATTAGGCAAACCGTTGAATAAACAAGAACAGTGTTCAGTTTGGGATAGACGCCCTTTAAGAACTAGTCAGGTTTGATAAAAATAATATTAACAAATAGTTTCTCTCATTAATAGATAAGATATGCAGCTCTTGATGCACATTGTATTGTTCAAATCTATCATCGTTGTCGTGAATGGGCGGAGAAAATTGGTGTTGGAGGAATGGAGCCTTTTGAACTTGTTCCATCGAGTTATCTTCATTCGCCGCTTCCTTTATTTTGGGACAAACCTTTGCCTCCTGATCTCTTTAATGAAAAAGCTTCGGCTGAATGGACAGCAACGGGGACAAATGGAGGTGGCTGGGATTGACAAGTGCCTTTATTTATTTTCAATTTGAATGCTTTGACCATTTCGACTAATTTATGAAAAGATATTCCACTTCTTTAAAAACCGCATTCTTTATATAATCTGTGTTAACTGTTCCCAATTATGTATTCATTCGTAAATATAATCTTTATTTTTTCTATTACATATATTCTTTGTTTTTCAATAGAAATACCTATTAATTATATACTAATATCTTTTTAGCGTATAAAAAATTTAGAAATTAAGTCAAAAATGAGCTCTCGAAAATTCTTTGTTGGTGGAAATTGGAAAATGAATGGATCATTCTCATCCATTAACGAGTTGATTTCTTTGCTCAACAATTCGTCTGGAAATGCGTCCGCTGATATTGTTGTGGCTCCACCTGGTGAATTAAATTAGAAATTATCTTTAAAAGATTTTCTTTAATAGCTCCATATTTGCATTATGTGGCGCAGAATATCAAAAATGGAATACAAATCGCCGCTCAAAATTGCTATAAGGTTGGATCTTTTAGTCCGTTAATTTTTAAGTGTTCTTAAGGTTCCGAGTGGTGCTTTTACCGGTGAGATCAGCCCATCAATGATTAAGGATCTCGGTGTTGCTTATGTAATTCTTGGACATTCCGAACGACGTCATGTATTTGAAGAGAAGGATGTTTTGATTGCTGAAAAGGCAGCTCACGCTCTAGAATCGGGACTTAATGTGATTTATTGCATTGGGGAGAAGCTTGAAGAACGTGAGGCCAACCAAACTAAAGAAGTATTTGTATCATTTTTTGCATAAATTTGTTATTGATTTATTTAAGGTGAATTTTCGTCAATTAGATGCTTTGCTTAAAGTTCCAAATATCGACTGGAAAAAGATTGTTATCGCGTATGAGCCGGTTTGGGCCATTGGAACAGGCAAGACTGCGAGCCCTGAGCAAGCTGAAGAAGTGCATAAATGGATTCGTGATTATCTTGAGGAAAAAGTTTCGAAAGAGATTGGACAGACGACGCGTATAATTTATGGCGGTATATTGTTTCTAAAGTAAAATCTATGGGAAGGTAGCTCCCGCGCATAAGATTAATTATAAAACCCTAACACTAAAAAAGTACTGAAAGGTCGGAACCTTATTAAACTATATTTTGAAATTTTAAATTTTGAGTAATTTATAGGATCTGTTACTGCTGGTAATTGTGATGAATTGGCAAAACAGCCAGATGTTGATGGCTTTCTTGTTGGAGGAGCTTCATTGAAACCCGATTTCATTAAGATCTTCAATGCCAAGCAATAGATTATATTCTTTTGATGATTTAGGATTAAAGATGAAAATTATTGAAATAATTATCTTAATTTATAGAAGATCATTAATAAATTGAATAATAATTATATATTGATTTATTTAAAGATATTTAAAATGTCTTTTAATATCTATCACCGAATAATTATATACAATTATTTTTTATTAACACAGAAATGTCTTCAGCTTATATTTCTGAACCAAAAACTAAGGGAAAGGTTCGCATTGATTTTATGTATATTTATGGTTCAATTTAACTTTTAGGTGTGTCTAGAAACAACATTGGGGCCGATTGACATTGAATTATGGAGCAGGGAATGCCCTCTAGCGTGTCGCAATTTTGTTCAACTTTGCGCAGAAGGATACTACAATGGCTGCATATTCCATCGTCTTGTACGTAACTTTATTGTGCAGACGGGTGACCCAACAGGAACGGGACATGGAGGAACTTCAATTTATGGCGATGTTTTTAAGGTTAATTTGTTTTTTAAATGGAAAAGATAATTAAATTTTCTGTTGTGAGTTACATGATTTTTGATTATAAAATATAAATATTTGTAAATATAATATACATTCTAGAGTGAATTCCATCAACGTTTAAAATTCAACAGACGCGGATTGGTGGGAATGGCATCTGATAAGAAAGATCAAAATGGTTCACAATTTTTCTTCACACTTGGCGAAGCATCAGATCTTAACGGCAAACACACACTTTTTGGAAGGGTTTTGAATAATTTTTAAATAAAAAATTTTGAAATTTTGAAGGTTGGTGGAGATACTATCTTTAATTTGCTCAAGATGAACGATTATGACGTTGATGCAAATGAACGTCCCTCCAGAATACACAAAATTACTGGTGTTAAAATTCTGGAAAATCCTTTTTCTGATTTAAAAATACGTTCTAAAAGTGAAAAGGAAGAAAAGATTGGAAAAAGAAAATTAAAAGAAGAAAAAATTGAACAAATTCAACCAAAGAGGAACACTGCATTACTGTCTTTTGGAGATGAAATGGATGAATATGATGAAGAAGCTTCCAAGTTTCAACTAAAAGGAAAGAGTGCTCATGATGTGTTGGTTGATGATATTTCTCTGAGCAAACAAGCGGCAGTTGGGCCAGAGGAAATTAATTATAAGAGTGAAAATAGTAAGAAGGTGGACGTTGATGATAAAGAGGTATAATATTTTTAACGATTTAGCTGACAAGGAGCCATATCGAACTGTGACCAAAAATTTTTAAATAAAAGTTATACCATCGTGTAGAGCATAGTCGAAAACCAATTGTAGTAGGTTTCTTTTTTGGCCCTGACCCCCATTTCGAAAAGTTATAGGGCTTCAAAGTTTTCGACTTTTGGAGCGGTTGAGTCGCCCTCACTTTCCTTATTATTTCTCTTCCTAAAGGGAAAAATAAGACTCCTTTTCTCCATTTTTCCTTTCCTTTTCTTTTCCCATGTTGGTTAAAGAAAGAGAAAAAGAGGAGAGAAAAGGAAAGGAAAAGAGCATCTCTGCCCTGCGGCTAATGTCAATTAAAAAGGAAAGAGGAGATGGCAGACATGCCTCTTTTCCTTTTCTTTTCTCTCCTCCTTTTCTCTTTCTTTAACTAATATTGGAAAAGAAAAGGAAAGGAGAAAAGGAGGATGGGAGTCTTATTTTTCTCCTTAATAAAAGAAAAATCTCTTTTTATGAGGGCGACTCAACCGCTCCAAAAGTCGAAAACTTTGAAGCCCTATAACTTTTCGAAATAGGGGTCAGGGCCAAAAAAGAAACCTACTACAATTGGTTTTCGACTATGCTCTACACGATGGTATAACTTTTATTTAAAAATTTTTGGTCACAGTTCGATATTGTTCCTTGTGAGAATTAACTAACAAAATTCCAATTTTAAATAGTTATAAGACAATTAGATTTTTAAAATAATTCGTCCATTTTTTCTAACTAACAAATATTAATTAGGATTTTATGGAAGAACAGGCGAGAGAAGAAAGGATGGATAGAATTAAAAATAAATTTAAAAGTAACAAAAAAGTTGTGCAATTTGATGAAAGTAATAAGAATGAAGAGGAAGATGATATTGAAAAAATTGTTGAAGACTATAGAGAAGCGGGGAAGAGGAATGAAATGTAATTAATTTTAGTAAATAATTTTTTGAATAAAAATTTTTAGGGAGCGAATCAAATCAGAATTAAAGGAACTTCAGAAGGAATATAAAAAATCAATGCGTGGACAAAAGGAAGAGAAGCAAGTTGATGGTTTGTTTTGATTTTATTCGAAAAAAGGAAAAATTGTCTTTTAAAGAGGAGGCTAGCACTTCAACTGGTATGAAAATGTATAACAAATTAAAGCTAAATTTCAAGTCTGGAACAAAAGGTGTTGTTAAAACTTTGGATCCGAGAAGAGAGGAACAGGTTTTTAATTGGATAATTTTTAATTGGTTTAATTTAATTTTTAGACGATTGCTTTGCTTGGACGTTTTCAAACTAGACTACAACGCGCCTCAGTACAAGGTGTTTTATTTGATAAAAAGGTGGATATGAGTGATCAGAAAAGTCGAGAGGATATTATTTTGGCTACTTCAGAAGATCAAGGAAAAATTGATTTTGATGCAGAGGATATACAAGGAGAGGATTGGTTAGAGGAAATTTTTATTTTTATCTAAAATTTAATTAATTTTAGGATGAATCATGAATTAATAGCACCAGAAGATACTTCTGGTGTTACAAAAGCAAAAGATGCAAATATGAAAGAAGAAAACGATGAATGGTATTTAAAGTTTAGATAAAAATATTTATAAAATTTTCTCAAGGTATCCAATTAATGATCCCAGGAACAAAATGAATGTACGGAAGAGAACTCAAGGAGGAAAAGTTCCTGATCTGTTCGCGAGTGCTGATCCGATGGCATTACCTTAATAGATTTGAAAGTTTTTTTCAAGCGTTCATAAGTCTATTTTAAACTGTTTGATATTTTTAAAGTATGTGTACGGTAAAATTACAAACGAATAAAAATTCGAATATCATTTTGAAACATTTTTATTTTATCAGAAATATATGTATTTAATAATATCATAAATGTTATATATAGATTTTTAAATCAAAAAAGATCAGTTTTTTGTAAGCATTCATTGTTTTTATATCATTGCACTCTGGAATTTATTAAATATTTGCAACAATGTGTGAAAAGTTGTTTTCCATTTAAAGTCTTCTGATTCGAATCTCTTAAGTAAAAAACTTGAATATATTTTTTAAATTTAAATTCTCACCTCGTATATAATTCAAGTCCATATTGGCCTTCATCCGGAAATTCTAAACTTATTAAAATTTCATTTTCATAAACGGTGCATTGAACACAACGTTGTAATCGTTTACTGTCCACTCCATTTCTATGTAAATTAGCGACAAATTCATTCAACGGTCTAAGCATTCTAAATTAATTATTTAGTACGATTTACTGCCATTTTGAAATACCTGAAGCGAATGTCACAGTATTGACCACAGTTAATTATTGGATCTTCATGAGTTATTGGTATCAGTCCAAATAATCGCGTAGCTTTATACGGTCCCCATTCACCACTAGCACATTCAGGCAATGGAATCATTACATGACAGAGATGTTCGCAAATAATCTGTAAAAAATTTTGAGCGTTAGTTAAAAATATAGTATGTATGAGGGGAGTCTCCTATAAACAAATTAATTTTCTTTTCTATGAAATGATAAAAGAATTTAACAGGGACCAGGGACCTCGAATAAAAAGAGAAATTGTGACTGAGTTGTGATGAAGCCTAAGGAGTAATCCTCGAGTTCTCCCTTACAGAACTCGAGTTCCTCTTAAAGAATGAATCTTTAAACGTTAATTTCCATCCTTCCCCAAAAAATATTAAATAAAAATCTTTAACCTTAAATTTACAAACACTTTTGAATTTAACTGGTTGTCCAGTCAAATAATGTTCTGCCGAAACTGAATTTGCAAAAATATCAAGTAGTAAAGGTTCCCTTGTTGGAACATGTACTCGAAAAAGTACAACGTCATTTTTAGTATTCATTGATTGCATAACATAACGTTTTAAACTACAACCATTTTGTAATGTTTCTGAATTTTCTGTTCCATCAAAGAAACGCAAATAATAATGGAAAATTAAATTTTTTGTTGATTCTGGTCCCATAGATAAAGATATTCCAACAGCGCCAGATCTGTCAGCTTTAAGTATTGCTTGTAATCGAGGATCGGTAAAATGAAGGCCAAAACGGAAAAATAAAGAGCGGACAAAAGGTAATTGTTCAAATTGTTTTAATGTTATTGGACGAGGCAAACTTAAAAAAATATTTTTAAATAAAAGAAAAACTAATTATATACTTACAGTTGCCATTGAGCATCATCAGGAAAGAATTCATAAATCATTTCTTCCTAAAAAATAATTTTTTATAGATTATTGCTCACAAAATATTAGTTTTTAAAAATCAAAATTTAAAATGAAATTTACCGGATCTGTCATAAAGTAATGATCATCATATTCATATCGAAGATTAGCATCTCCCTCAATTTCATTTTTATCCTCAATTGACCTTCTATCCCCATTTTTAACACCCAAATCTTTTGCATTAACTAAATGTCTTGCACCCCAATTACATTGAACAAAACGCCAAGAACCATCCAAGAAAGCAGCATTCCAAGTATTTCGAAAACGATTATCTGGAAAAGGAATTCCTGGCTGATATCCAGCAGATTTGCTAAATCCTTTAATTACATCACAATGAAGACCGGCATAACTGAAGAAAATAAATTTTATAAAATCTTAGGAATACTAGGAAAAATTTAAGAAACTAATAATATGAGGATGTAAATGTGTAAGATAAAAGACGAAATTGATCGTTACTTAATTTCTTAATTTATTCAACCCCTCCCCCCCCCCTCCCATTTAATGTAGAAATGTGTATTTGAGGGGATAAAGTAAGGAACCCGTCCAAAAAGGAACAGGTTTATAGGTTTCCTTTAAAAACTCAATCGACTTAAACTGACTAAATAACTCAAAATTTAAATAAAAATTTCCAAACCTGCAAAGACGTTTAAACAAAACATGATAACTTTCTGTTCCATATTTAATACCTCTCAAAAGGCTCATAGGATTACTAAAAAAATAAACTAATTATATTCAAAATTTAATTATACTCTTTATCCAAATTTGGATCAAAAGTCATCACATTTAAATTTTTAACAGTAATCCAACGATATATAGCTCTAGCCTGAATTTTAAATTTAAAAATTTAAAGAAATTAAAAAAACTTTGTCAACATCAGAACGTGCCCCAGCTGTAAGTGAACGAACTAATTCTGTAAATGTTTGCATTTCTTGACTCGCAACACTTACAGCAAGTTGATCAATTTGTGTAAATACAGAAGTATCTGTATAAATATGCCTAAAAAATAAAAATTAAATTTTTAAAATTTTTGTTAATTAAAATAAAACCTTTTACTGCAAGATGGAGGCATTGGAGGTGGGGGAGTTGTTGGGTAAGATGATGGAACACCAGTGCTACTACAACTACTTGAGACTTCATCAACATCATAATCACGTTGCTGGTAGCGAGCTTGACGCCATAGATCCAACTTTGAAATTTTTTTTAATTTTAAAAAATCAGAAAAAAATATTCTAAATTTTATAAATTCAAATCCCCGTAAATAATTATGTCCTAATAAACTAAAAAGAATATTTAATTAACTATTTAATCCAGGATACATTCGAAGAGAAAATATATCAAAAAATAAAAATGCCTTAAATTACAAGAGGAACGCCTCCCAAACTATGTGACTTATGTAAGACATATATGTAGATTGAGAGGTTCCTTTGTTATTTGGATAAAACTCCTCATTAATTTAAAATTTTTTTTCAGTTCCCCTTTTCCAATTATCTCATTTTTCCCCTTCCATTTTCCCCTATTTTTTAAACTATTTAAAAAAAATTTCCTTACCATTTCTTTAGCCTGTTGATCAACCATTTCATGTGTTTTAGTTCTTTCCCGTTCTTTTAATTTAAAATTAATTGTTTCGAGTTTTTTATCCTTTTTAATTGTTAATTCTTTAAGTAATTCCGAATTTTTAACATTTCCATATTTTTTGGAAATTTCAATTAAATTTCTTTCCCATTCTTCTTTAAATTCTTTTTCAACTTTTTGAAATTCTTTTTCTCGTTCAGCTTCGAATTCTTCATAAAGTTTGTCTTCTTTTTGACGATGAAGTAATTCTAAGCGAGATTGAGTATCATAATCAACTGAAAAAAATTGAAAAAAAAATTATTTTTTAAATTAAAAAAAATATTTAAAAAGTCTTCCAAATAATGTAAAACAAACAGATTATTCCCACTTAAAACAAAATTCAATAAAAACTAGTAAAAACGAAAGTAATTCAGAAAATTACCAAATTAAAAAAAAAACAAGAAAAACTATTAAAAGTCTAAAGTAGGATTCAACCACCGTTCCCGGGGATGGTGGTTCACCGGTGACGGTGTGAGCTCTCCCCTAGAGCCACATCCCCATCACCGTGGCAAAAACCTCCGCAAACCCCGTTCCCGTGAAACTAATGAACCCTAGTCTAATAGCGAAAAATAAATTTGAGGAAAAGGAGGAGAGTTATTAAAAAATATGTAAAATTAATTGAAATAATTTGAAAACTTTCAAGTCTAAAAGAAGATTTTAACAACCATTTTAATACAAAAATATAAAAATAACAAAACTAACCAATATATTTAGCTCCTCCATGTTGAATTTTTGGATAAGGCTTTCTAACTTGTGTTACTTTCATTGCATGCTATTAAAATTATTTTTTTAGATTCTTTTAAATAAATTATTTACAGCAATTTTTAAATCTTGTAATCCAGCATCCAATTGCCTTTGACGATTATTGTGTTGTTCTACTCCATTATTTCCATTTAAATACTCAGCTGGAGAAGGCAAAGGTGGAGGCAATGTTGGATCGTGAGGTTTTGCTATTGGAACGTGGCTTCGACAATAAACTTCTCTGTCATCTATTGACCTTTTTTGAATTAAAAATTAATTTTTTTTTAATTTAAATAACTTACTCTCGATTGTTGCAATAAGTTTTAAGAGCAAGTCTCGATCCACACAAATAACTAAAAAATAATTATAAATATTTTCATTAAAATCTTATCAAATAAAAGAGGGGAATATTTCTCTAAATATAGCCAGTTTTCTTTTATTGTTAGCAATGAATTTTTGCCGAAAATTTTTGTTAAAAAGATGTATTTTCAAAGGAAACGGAGGAATAATAGTAAAAATCACTCTTATGATTTTTGACCATTTCGAACCCGGTGAATTTTTTAATTTTCAAAAAATGTCAGGTTCCCATTTTTTATGCTTTTATAATGTTTTTGTGTCATTTCGCATTTTTTAGACAAGAAAAACATTTATTTGGAAGTGTTGATGAGCCGAACCTTACAATTAGCCCACAACTTTAATCCACTTCGCTTAAAAATTAAAATTCCAAAAAAATTCACCAAAATTTCCAATAATATAAAAAAATCACAAACCATTTGAAACATCCTTGATGGAAAAACGTCCCGTCCTTTAACGGACCAATTTTATCTGTTGGGTAAACTGGTTTACTACAACGATGACAAACATCTTTTGACATCTAAAAATAATTAAAAATTAATTTTTAAAAATTTATTTAAACTAAAAAATAGGTAAAGGGGGGGGGGGGGAATACTTAAAAATTATTATTTTTCGGTGTTGGCGCAATCCACTAAAAAAAAGAGTGGACACTTGTAGGGTAAAAATATAAAAAGAATTGGACAACAACAATATACACCTAGTTATTATTATACTACTAACTAAATGCTCTATTTTCTCGTCTCTCAAAAAATAGGAAATAAATATTAGTCCTTGACTTTAGTCAATAAATATACATAAATGTGAACATGTTTGCGTGGATAAAAACAAAAAGAATTATTTAAAAAACAACAAAAATAATTTGTATATTTTCGAAAAAAAATATAGAAAAAATCAAAAAATTTTTTTTAAAAAACTAAACAAATTTCCAATTTCAGGAAAATAAATTTAATGAAAAAATGGGCATTTTTCCAAAAATATGTATGTATGATTCAAAAATAAATATTTAAAATCAAGGTCATATTATTCGAATGAATAATCTCTGAAGGAGATATAGTCTCTACATTAAATTTATTTTTGGATTGATTAAAAAAATATATTTTATGAAAATAATATCCCTATTTTTGAGGATTTAAAAATCAAAAAAAAGAAATTTTAAAAATATTATTTTATTGTAATAAAAGAGGAGAAGAAGAGATTAATAATAACAAAAATATGTAAAAAGAGAAAGCACAGTTGGAGAAAGGGGAGAAGAATTGATGACCAGTAAAAATGAAAAAGGAAGAATCTAAAAATTGTTTTGAATGATTGAAATGAGAGATTAATAAATAAAAAGGAAATAATTTTTAAAAAAGAAAGTTCAATCAGATTTAAAAATATGACAACCAAACGAATTTATTTTTAGACAAAAATATTTTTTTTTAATTTAAAATAAAAATTTTAATTAAATTTTGAATTTTTGACAGAAAAATTAAAAAAAACAAACCAATGGAGGAATAAATGGTGTCATTGTTTCCAAGTTAAGATGAATAAAATAAATATATTCTAGGTATGTTAAATCGAAATTATTCTTCTTTTCGATTGAAGCTCTCAATTTCTCTGAAAAATTAGAAAAAAATTAATTTTTGATTAGTAAAGTTAAATAAATAAAATTCACATTTTTAAGTGATAATAATGATAGATTTTTAAGTAAGAAATTAATAAAAGGACTACGTAAAAATCAAGAAAAAAGCTAAAAAAGACACACAAACATTCCCGTTCGACGAAATGGCTAATTTTATTGTTTGTAACATTTTTGCATAACGCCAAAACCTTTTAATTTTTGAATTAAAAATTAACGCCAAAATTTAAAATTAGCGGAAGAATGGAAAATTAAAAAATTATTAAAAAGGGGAAAAGGAAATTTTTGATTTAAAGATTTATTTTAATTATTAAAAGAAATTGAGTAAATTCTTTTGTTGTCCTGTATATTCTCACCTTTCTTGTCAGATTTTCTTTTTATATTAAAATACACAATTCGGGTCAATTTTGTGTTGTAAGAGTGAATTTAGAAGAGAAAAGAGGGAACCACCCAACAAATTTTAATGTGTAGAAAAAAAAGTTCATCAAATCCCTCCCTCCCCCCTCTTTTTAACTACTCAACAACAACATCTCGTAAATATATCCTCATTTAGAGAAAAACTTTCAATGAGTCCGGGGAGGGAGGGGGGATTTGTTTTTGCGCGAATTCATGAAAGTCTGAGGGGGAGACACAAATAAAATAATTGAGGGAAGAAGATTTGAAAAGGATTTTATGAGAAAATTTTTTTCTAAGAAGATTTAGTGCAAGGTAAAGGGGTAAATAAAGAAATAAAAAAACGGGGGAGAAGCGCAAAGCATAGTTCCGCCGCCAGTCGACTGACTGGACTGTTTTTTACGATTGGATCGACTAATAAAAACGCGAGAAAAAAATAAATGGAAAGAAAAAAAGTATTATTGAACATATATAAAAGTAGAGAATGAATAGAGGAATTGTAAAAAAAAAATAGAATAAAAATTCTTTGGCTGGATGAATGCCATTTTTGTGGGTGGTAAAGAAGGAATAGAATGTAGATGTTAGACGAGAATATAAAAATAATGGGGAATTAAAGTAAAAAGAAATGTAAAAAGAACTACTAAAAAAGGCAAAGGAAGTGTAAAAGAAAAAATTCTAAATAAGGGGGTGGGGGATTTTAGTAAACAAAAAAGGAAAAAATTCTTTTCTCTACTGGTTTTTGGAGAAAGAACCGCCATTCTTAAACTAATCTTTTAATTTTTTAATCAAATTATTTTTAGAAAGAATTTCCTTTTTTTTTATAAAAGCTTTTAAGTAAATATTTTTGTTTTTGTTTCAGTTTTGAATTAATTATTTTTTTTTTTTTTCTTTATCGAACACAAATAAATAAAATGTGAAACAATAAAATAAAACTCCTGGATCCACAGGGATCACTTATGGAGAGGTATCATACAAAAAAAATCAAATACAATAAGACGGTTATTTTTTAAAAAAAATGTTAATTTAAAAATAATAAGCTAAAAAGAAATAAATATATATAAATGGACTCCACAGAAAAAAAAATATGAATGAATGTTTAAATGTTTAAAAAAAAAATTTTTTTTTTTTTAGGTAAAAAAATATAAAAATATTGAATTAGAGTAAATTTTATTTAACTGTTAAGCAAATATTTAAATAAGAAAGTGAACATTTAGTTTAGGATAGGTATTATTGTTAATACACTCCATTAAATCATTACTCATATATTAGGATCTTCTGTAGTTAATATTTTGTCTATAAATTTTTTAAATTGCGGAATAGTATTTATTTTTTCAATTTCATTTTTTGGAAGTTTATTCCACCTATCTATGATTCTATGTGAAAAGAAATGATTATTCTTTGCTTGTTTTTTAAATAATTGATATTTATGTAGGCGCGGATTACTTCTGTTAGGTTTTGAAAACATTTGTTCTGGTTTTATTTTATAGAAACCCTTTACTATTTTAAAGGTTGTTATAAGATCTGTTCTTATACGACGGATATTAGTTGGAGGGAGATTGCATCTTTTTAGTCTTTCGTTATACCCTATTTTCTGGTATTTGTATTTATATCTTAGAATTCTCCTTGTAAAGCTTTTTTGTGGTCTTTCTAATTGTTTATTAAGATATTCTAATTTGGGGCTAAAATTTTCAGTGGAATATTCCATAATTGGTCTTATGTATGTTTTGAATGCCTTTACATATGTTTCTATTGGTAATGTTGTAGGTAGTGTTCTTAGAATATTGTTTAGTCTTATAAATGAGGATTTAGTAATTTTTGATATATGATGATCGAACTTTAGCTTGTTATCTATGTATACACCTAGGTCTCTTATGCAATGCACCTAGGTCTCTTATGCAATAATCATTAAATTAGAAAAATGATTATTGATATTAGCTGGTTTTTTAAAAAATTTTTCAGTAAATTCTTATTATTTAAAAATTAATTTTTATTTAGAGTTTTATAGATTTTCGCCCATTTTCCATTAAAAATATACACAAAAATATATTAAAAAATAAACACGTAAACCAAAGAAAATGATTAAGAAAATATTTTTTTAAACCCCTAAATATTAGAAAAGAATGAAATCATTCGCCCACTATAAAAAGTAGAGCAAAAAAATCCAAAAACTTTTTTTAAAAGAATAAGAAGAATAATTACAAAAGTAAAATTAAATATTTGTTTTTGATGTTTTTAATAAAAATATAAAATTAAATAATTAAAAGTAAAATAATAATATGTAAGCAACAATCAAATACTAATTATTTTTAAATAGGGAGCAGGCCAAGGTACCGCAGAGCCTATAACTTCGTTCAAAATTTTCAAATCCGGGACGCTCTAGTATAGTTCGGCTCAGCTCGATGAGATGAATCGAACCATGCTAGGGCGTCCCGGATTCGATCACTTTGAACAAAGCTATAGCTCTGCGGTACCTTGGCCTGCTCCCTGAGATTAGTACATAATAAAATCCCTAATCTCAATAATTTATATTTAAATTTTAAAGGAAAAAAGGAAAATATTAAATAATAAAAGAAATTAATTACATTTACAGAATTGCAACATTTTTACTCGTTTTTAGCACAAGCTTATTTAATTACTCAATCTATTCCCCTCATCCACTTGAATATTTTTTCTGAGTAGATTAAAAAAGTACTTCAAAAATATTATGTGATCATCTCTCTAAGAATATGCCCAAAATAAAGGAAAAAATTTTTTGGTTAATAAATAAACATAAATAACAAAGAAAACAACTCAAAGCTTTTTTTCTTTTAATTTGTGGTAAAAGAATAATTATTAGAAAAAAAAGAGAATTACCCTAAAGCAATTTTTGGATATTATATAGTAGATGAGCTTTATATAATAAAAAGAACAAAGAAAGGCCACTAATGGGTGTTTTAAATAAATAAATTTTTATGATTTAATGAACTAGTAAATGGTGAGAAAATAATTTTTTGATTTGATGACGAGCTGTTGTGGACTAGAAAATGTGGTTATTTTGTGTGATTGGAAAGAGAGGAGATAAATGTATATTTTGATTATTCATATATTCCCTTTCTTTTTTTTAAATATAAATTTCCTGTTTCTGTATTAAAAAGCAACTAAATAAAATAATACGATTAGAAAAAATGAAAAAAATTTGGTTAAAAACTTCTATTTGTGAATTAAAAATTAGCTTTACTGTTTAAAAGTTTGATAAATAATTAATTAAAAAATTTATTGAACCTCGAAAAAACAATTATTTTATAGTAAAATTATTGAAGATTTCTTTAAAACAAATTTACTAACAAAAATACTTTTTTCTCACTCCCCTCAATTGACCTTGGACATTTTAGCAATCAAAAATTATTTAAATGGAGGCATATTAAATAAATTAAGGACCAGTTAACACAAATCCCTATCCTTCTCATAATTCTATAAAATAAAGCAAAACATTCTTTTATATGTAAATTTATCACAACAATAAAAATACCAATTATATATCACACACAGAAAACAAATAATTACAATATGATATTAGATAAATTCTTCTCTCAGGATGATTCTTCTCTTTCTTTACACAAGTATCGTCCTAGCATGTTGTCGATGCCCACAGCAGCTCAGCCACGGCTACTAAAAACTCAAAAATTGTTTTATAAACAAGTCTCAATCTTTACCGTGATGATCCTTTTGCTTTTGCTCGTGTTTTGCCAATCTCATCACGGACACTAAAAACGGAATTTTTTTTCAATTTTTATGTAAAACGAAAAAAATTCACCGTCGGAGAACATCACGGGCACGACTAACATCCTTTTCGTTTACAGTCCCACTTCGGACAGCCAGCTCAAGAATAGTTTCAAGGAGAAGAAGAAACTGCGAACGGCGATTCAGAATATCGTAACGAGTACTTCTCAGACTTTTGCAGACCTTCACAACTCGGTTCAGGCTAAAAATAAAACAAATGGATTATCTTTACTGAAAACTTTCCGGACCTTAGCGTTCGAGTATGTTTCGCAGACATACGACGGCCAAAGATAGAAGCAGCTACATAAGTCCCAGCTCGATTCATACCAGCTCTACTGTGCACCAAAGTTGGATGCAACACCGATCTTTCGCCAACTGACCCATGTTGGGCTCGTCGTTGACTTGCTGAATCGTTCTCGAGCGACCAAACAAAGTGTAGAAGATCAGACAAGTCCTTGTAGTTCATTGGACTGAACCGCGGGTCATCCTAGAAAATTAAGGATTAGCTACAAGTTTATCGGCCACTCAAAACTAAAATAAACACACCGTCCAGTTTCGACACACTACAAGCTGGATGACACGTTCATAACGTTTCTTTCCCTCCTTGCGTGATATCTTCAGTCTGTAGTATGTCCAACACCAGTTGACATCTGTGCCAACATCCAAGGTTGTGATTTCGAAGTTGTTGACCTTTAAAAATAAAGTTTTAGCACAATTGAAGAACAAACCCCAACAAAAGTAATTAGAATAATTAAATTTAAATCCTCACTTTATATGTCTCGCCTCTGCTCCTGTTGAAGTAGTAGTCGCATTCGCTTTCGTGACCAAGGTTGACGAGACAAACAGCAACGTACACATTGAACTCCCACAACATGCGCAACCTGATGTAAAAAGAGAAAAGCTTATGTTTTATGTCCTTAATCTACCAATTGAATTGAGTATCGATACGAGGCTTTGATGGATTGACCAGCGGTGTTTGGGCGATGATGTAGTAACCTCCCTCTCCGCCAGATGTGATCACTTTACTGGCATGCACAAAATCGCTTTCACCGGAACTGGGCAACAGACGAACAGCATCCTTGTCATATAGAGGAACGTTATCGTATTGGCTGCGCTGAAAACAAAAAATCCATTGGATTATACAATTAGCGATTTAGAGAAATTCTTCTTACATTCATGTTGTCGGCCTCGAAGAAACGCACAAAATGACGCTCGTTGCCGGAGAGTTCAGCGTAGTCCTTCTCTATCTCGATATTGCGCATTTTTGCGAAAGCGACTAAGCTACGGCCCTTAACTCGACGTTGAGCGCTTTCATCGGATTCCATCTGAGAAAACTAAAAGAAAAACATTTAAAGCAGAATAAAAAGTGACAAATTGTATATTACCTGCCGGAGGGATAGAAGCTAGAATAGGCGAGCCAAGCGTGAGTTTGTATGAAGATGGTTGATTGACAGGAATGTGGAACGCCTTTTATAGTACTTTTTTCCAAATAAAGAACTAACAATAAGGGGACGGCTGAATGATTTTTAAAAATCTACCAAATGCTTTAAAAAATCCAGTACTCCCGACGAATTTATATCTATCCAAATAACTAAAATTCAGGCGATAACTGGGTTTTTAAAATTTGGAGCGTAAACCGCGTTCCAAAATATGGAACTGCCGAAATGGGGATTTTTGCCTATTGGCACAATATGATTTGGCAAAATATAAAATTGGCAAAACATATATTAATTTATTTTTTTCGTAAAACAATAGTTAAATTCAAACAATTACAAAAAAAACGAATAAAATTATTCACAAATATTTAAATTCATTTCTTTTTCGTCACAAATTGTCAAGGAATTAATTTTTGCTAAAGAAAATTCATTTTAATTTTTATTTATTTATTTAAACCTTTTTTGGGTATTTTTTGTTTTGGAGTAATAATACACATAGAAATATTTGTTTGTTCTCCAATTTGTGAATTATTTAAAATTATTGAATTTTTAATATTTGCCCTTAAAAATAATTTAAAAAAATAAATAATTAAACGAAAAATTACCCGTCAAGTATTTTAACATTAGACAAAACCAAACAATTATCAATTTTTACATTATCTCCAATAATACACCCTTCACTTATTACAGAACGTTTTAATTGAAATTTTGTGCCAATTTGAGTATTTTCTGCAATCCAACTTTCTGATTGATTTTGATTTGTTTGTTTTCCCAAAAATTTTGAATCCAAATTTTCACAAAGTTTTGGAAGAAATTTTTTAATCTAATATAAAAGAGAAAATTTGTTAAGGGAGGGAAATACAAAATTATTTGTAGAATAATTTTTTTTTAATTCTCAAATTTTAATTCGAATCTACTACATAGAGATCCAGATTTTTGAAAAGCCTGGGCCTGTTCCTGGACTTTGGGTTTTATTTATTGACCTGGGCCTGTAGTCCAGGAAGGTCAAAAAGATGCCTGCGCCCGGACTCTGGGTACAGGAAAAACCCAGGACTTGGTCCAGAGTCAACACCCACCCTTGCTAATAAATGCTTCTAACATTGCAACAAAGGGACGACCACAAAATTTTCTTGAAATTCCAAAGTGTTTAAAAAAGAAAACAAACAATTTTATTAGCCTCAAAATAAGCCCCCAAATTATTACATTGAGCCAAAAAAGAGCACTCTGTTGAATTACTAAAATAAGCAAAACATTTATATTTTTGTAGTTCATCAAATCCAAGTGAACGTCTCTTTGATTTAGAAAATTGTCCATAAATTAAATTTGAAATAAAATCAGCTTTTAATGAAGAAAATGAGAATCTTTTAAATAAATATTTAAATTAATTAAATAATTCAAAAAATACTTTGAAGTTTTCAGAGCATTTAAAACATCTCTTTTAATGGCATATAAATGTACATCTTTATATTTGGCACTCGTTTGGATATGTGAAGAGCTTAAAAAATTATAAAATAATTAGTAAATTTAAAAAAAATTATGGATTAGAATTTTAATGAGAATCAAGAAAATAAGTAGAGAGCGATCCTTAATTTCAGATGCTTGACCAGATTCTCGACCTTGAGTCAAGGAAAAATCAGGGTCTGGATCCAGATTCACTCGCTCTCTAAAAATAAGAAGAATTCCAGAAACACAAAACAATTGGATAAGAAACAACTCGTCCAATTTTATTTAATTTTTAAATTTAATTCAAAAATCATATTATAATTTAAGAAGAAAGAAAACCTTTTAAAAAGAGAAGCAGGAAACTTCTCGTCATCGCCAAAATCATCCTCGTCGATAAGATAAAGTAATTGATTATTTTCTGGAGAAAACATAACAAAATCTCTATCTTTAAATTTTCCAAAAATTATTTTCAAAAAAAATTTAAAAACATTTTTTAGGCCTTTCATTAGTTCCAGGTATAGCACCAGAAAGTGGAGAATCAGTCAAAAGACATGTTAAAATTGAATTTTCTTTTTCATGAAATTTAAGCATTCCTTCCAATTTCAAATCGGAAATTAAATCTCCGCTTACAATTAAAACGTTTTTCTTCTAAAAATTTTTATTAGTAAAAATTCCTTAAAAAATAAACCTTCAATTTATCCAAATTTTGTAAAAGAACATCAGCTGTGCCAAATTCTTCAGCTCCTTCTTCTTCATCATCAAAAGATAAAATTGTGACTTTAAGTTGATCAAGATTCGGTAAACTTCCATCAGAAAGTAATTTATTTATGAAATCTGCTTTTGTTTTTGGAACGATTAGAAGGCATTCTGAAAATAATTGATTTATTTAGAAAATATTCACTTTAAGGATATTCTCCCAACTACATATAAGTAGAAAAGGATTTTAATAAATTTAAAACTAAGAAAAATAAAAACCTTTAAATCCATTTCTTTGAAGCAAATTGAGAGGAAACCAAAATAATGGAATATTAATTATTGGCAACAAATGTTTGGGAATATGTTCAGTAATAGACAACATTCGATTACCTCTCCCTCCAGCAAAGACAACAGCAACATAATCTTCCAAAATATTCATGGAGATTTAAACTTCTTAATTTAAACTAAAATTTCTTTTCAGATAACATCCAGATCAACTCAAAAAATATATTTAAGAGAAAACAAAACTCAAATTAACAAGGAGAGTTTGCGAGGTGTCCGACCTAAAAATGGTCGAGACCGGGCTCATTCGATAGAGAATGTGCCCTTTCTAGCAAGGATTTTTTGCCGTTTTTGCCCGTTTTTTGATTTGGCCAAGATATGGCCTTCCAAAGTCCCAAAATTTGGCATAATTTTCCCCCTCTAAATATAAACTTTAGATAATGCGCTTATTTTATTGGCGCGGTGGTGTAGTGGTGAGTGTGCTTGCGTTACCCTTTTTCTCTAAAAAGTTCGATTCTTTTCTGGGTTTTATTTTTTTATCTAATTGTTTTAAACATTATTTATTTATTTTTCAACAAAAAAATTTTTTTTTCAAAAAATTTTTTAAATTTTATTTTTTAAAATTTTAATTTTATTTTTTTTTAAATTTTTAGAAATAAAAAAATTTTTTTTATAAAAAACTTTATCCTGACGAGTTATTGGGTGGAGAGGAGAAGATTCCCCGGAAAATTCGATCATCCGCGCCGTTATTGTTTTCCATTATCGTCCCCTTTTGAATGTAATACACCTAATTGTTTGGAATCTAGTTTATTCGATGTACCAGGTGTAGCAAAAAATTTAAAAAAAATAAAATTAAAAAAATTTTTTCAAAAAAAATTTTTTTTGTTAAAAAAAAATAATGTTTAAAACAATTAGATAAAAAAATAAAACCCAGAAAAGAATCGAACTTTTTAGAGAAAAAGGGTAACGCAAGCACATCACCACTACACCACCGCGCCAATAAAATAAGCGCATTATCTAAAGTTTATATTTAGAGGGGGAAAATTATGCCAAATTTTGGGACTTTGGAAGGCCATATCTTGGCCAAATCAAAAAACGGGCAAAAACGGCAAAAAATCCTTGCTAGAAAGGGCACATTCTCTATCGAATGAGCCCGGTCTCGACCATTTTTAGGTCGGACACCTCGCAAACTCTCCTTGTAAAAAAACAAATAAAATACAATTCCTTTATTTATCTCTAGCGGAAATTCTATATAAAATACCGGGAATATTCTAACATTTATTACAATGAGCATTTCAAATTAAGTCTACAAAATTTAAATATCTACAAAATCCTCAACTATTTCAATTACTTTGTAACTTCATTTATTGCATTTGCAACATAATTAATATTACCAGAAGTAACACCAGCCATTGAAATACGCCCATCTTTTGTCAAATAAATACTAAATTCATTGGTCAAACGATCAACCTAAAAATAATAATTTTTAAAATTTTATTTCATTTTTCAATCAAAAACCTGTTCTGGGTTAAGTCCAGTATAGCAAAACATTCCAATTTGGTCAACAATATGATTCCAATTACGTTGAGACCCAGCATTAACCAAAAGCTCTTTAAGTTGAACACGCATAGAAATAATTCGATCTGCCATACTTTTAACATCAGCAAGCCTTTTAAAACAAAAATATTCTCTTAAATTTTATTTTTTTTTCTAACCATTTTTGTCGAAGGTCGGAATCTCCAAGTATTTTAGCAGCAATTCTAGCTCCATGAATAGGTGGGTTCGAAATCATTGGACGAATAATTATTTTAAGTTGGGAAAGTACTCGTTCCGCCTCTTCCTGGTTAGAACAAATAACAGTAAAAGCCCCAACTCTCTCACCTAAATAAATTTTTTAAAATTAAAAATTGATAAAAGAAAATATACAAAAACCGTAAAGTCCCATATTTTTAGCAAAAGATTGTGCCAAACAAATATCATGCCCAGCCTCCACAAAACGACGAACAGCAAAAGAATCTTTGTCAACATCGCCAGAAGCAAATCCTTGATAGGCCATATCAAAGAAACAAAAAAGTTTGCGTTGTTTACAAGCACTAGATAACTTTTCCCATTGCTCTACCTTAAAAATTTTTAAAATAAAAAAGGTTATTTAAACAAACGTTTGGATCAACACCAGTTGGGTTGTGTGCACAAGCATGGAAGAGAATTATAGAATTTTCAGGCATTGCCAAAATATCTTGTAAACAGCCTTCCTCATCAAAACCACAAGTTTTTGGGTCATAATAGCGATAACGTTTAACTTCAATCCCCGCAAATTTAAAAACATTTAGATGATTAGCCCATGTTGGTGAAGGCAAATAAACGACTTTAGAAGGTAAATACCATTTGGACTGAAAAAAAGAAAAACTTTAAAGGGAATTTTACAAGTAGAATTTGTGTGTCCAACAAAAGATAAAAATAAATCAGGACACCCCATTACTTACTACATACCGGAGGTGCAGTTACTTCAAATACTCAAGAAAGACCAATTCTCAAAATTATCAGAAAATTTACCAAAAATTCAGATCCAGTACGCAATGCCCCAGTGCCGGAGACAGATTGAACAGTAGCATTTCTCTTTTCCTTGAGAACTTTAGAGTCATCACCAAGTGCTAAAATTATTAAAAAAAATTTTTAAAAATAATTTCTCTCAAATAAACCTAATTGAATAGCTTTCGAAGTAAATTCCTGTATTCTGCAAAATAATTTAATTAAAAAATCTAAAAATTAAAACCCTGCAATTCCTGCATACTCTTTATCCAAATTTGCAGCAAGCAATTGAGCTTCAGCTTCTCGGACACTTGGCAAAACATATGGTTTTCCTTGATCATCACGATATGCCCCAACACCCAAATTGACTTTTTTGGGATTTGTGTCACGCTTAAAAGCTTCAGTTACACCCAAAATTGCATCAGGCGGTCCCATCTCGACATTCGAAAATGTGCTCATTTTTCTTAAAAAATATCAGATAAAATACTTTAATCATAAATTAGGCAAAATTTGCCAAAAAAAAGTTCAAGAAAAGTAAAAATAAAACTTGACTAACGTTCTTTTGCCCTGACTCAAAAGACAGAAAACCTTAATTCTTGACAAAGACTTTTCATCGCCGTCCATTTTTTTAAATTAAAATCTGGCTTATTTATTAGAGACACTCCTAAGATAATTTGCTCATAATTTGCTTCAAAATTTCCGAATCTTACCAAATTTAAGCGATTCCACTCATCGAGTTAAAGAGATTGATGCCAAAATTGATAAGGGCAAAATTGATAAAAAGTATTCTCATTTTAAAAGAACATCCAACAAAGGAAATCAAATACAGTATACTATAAAGGAGATCCGACTGGCAATAACGGCTTTTTCCCCAAAGTTCTCCTTAATCTTTTGTATATTTTAAAATTTTTAATTTTCCTTATTTAAATTAAAAAAAAATATTTTTCCCAAAAGTTTATCTTTCGAACTTGTTTACATTTTATAAATGCACTTTCTTTGGCCATATTTTGTTATTGTTCATCACTAAAAATTGTGTATACCTTTATATTTATTTACTACTTCTCAATAAAATTTCCTTTAAAAAAATAGTCAAAATGCACTCTAAAAATAAAGAGAAAATAATTCTTCTTTTTTGTGTAAATTCACGTGTATTTCAGAAGAATATCATTTTTATTCATTTTCTTCCTCTTCTTCTCTCCTCTTCCCTTCCTTCCCCGCCCTCATCGCTCATAAAATTTATTTGCCCGTTACCTACCTAAATTACTCTTTTCATTTCATCATTCTGCTTTTATTTAATAGACAAATGTGAGTAAAGGAAAGAAAGTCATTTATTTTTAAGGGAAGGAAGGATTTTTTATCAGAAGATTTTTTCTCTTAAAAGAAGACATTTGGCAGTTTTATTTCTGCTATTTTTTGAAAACTTTTTTGAAATCCTTCAGAAATAACACACAAATTTAACAATTAACAGAAACAATTGTTTTTAAATAAAAGCTTCTTCTTTCCCTTGCCCTAATTTAAGATTTTTTTCTAAATCTTTAAATGTCTTTAAATAATTATTTAAAAAGAAAATTACTTTTTTCTTCGATTTATCGCCGCCCGTTCTTTTTTTTTAAATAAAAAGGAGGAACCAAATTTCCTTCTCTCATTTACACAATTTCTTCCTCTTTTTAAAAATAAAGAGAAAAATATTTTTTATTTTAAAAAATAAAATTTTTTTTATTAATTTTTAAAACAATTTTTAAAATTTTAAATTTTAGAAACTTCTTTTTGTGGAAATTTTATATTAAAAAATCAACAAAAAAAGAAATGATTGGTTTAATAGCTTCAGCAGTTGAATGCAGTTATCTTACAGTAGCTACCTTCTCTGCTTTATTTTCACTTCTTCAGCCAAAAATTAAATCTTCCCTTATTTTAATTTCAATTCCAATTTTGGCAGCATTAGCCCCAACTACTTTAGCCGCTAATAAAATTGTTTCTGAGGATGGAGAGAATGAAGGAATTGATATGGCTAAAAGTATTTTAAATTGAATAAAGAAAAAAGATCGGAAGCATTTTTAAAGAAAAATTTGGATGAAATGCTGAAGAAAAGAAAGAAAAAGAAAAAAAATTATTATTTATTTTTAACGGGTTTACAAAACCAATTATTTTTTTAAAAATAATTAGAATTTTGTTTTTTTTAATTTTGCTATAAATAAATTTTAAATATATTTTGAATGGTTAAATTAATTTTTTCAAATAATTTGTTTAAGAATAAAATTATTTTTTTAAAATTTACTAAGAAAATAAAATTTTGAAAAAAAATATTAAATTATTTTTTTTTATTTTATTTTTTACTCATCTGCCAAAAAAACCTGTTTATGTAATAAATAGTTGATTGTTATTTTGTGTCTTTGGCCTTCAAAAAAGGGAAGAATTTTAGGTGCATTTTGAATTAAACTAAGATGAACATTTAAGAATGATATAAACAATTTAGTATTCGGTTTTGTCATAAAAGTTTAACTTTAATGTGATTGGATACAATCCCCCCCCCCCCCCCCCCCCATATTTTGTTTAAACAAAATATTTTTCTCTTTTTGTTTATCATCATTGTAAGTAAATATTTATCAAATATTCCCTCCTTTAAAGCTTTACACAAACAAATATATTTAGTAAATGTTATTCACGTGCAATTCACCGGAAAAAAATAGAAAAAAGAAATATAAGCGACAGCCTTCGCCATTTTCTTGTTTTTATTTTTTTGTGTATATATTCACATAGCACTCGCCCATTAAATCGTCCCATTTCTTGCATTGATTCGTCCATTTTTTTCTTTTAATAATATTTTCTTATTTTGTATTTTTGGACCACACAATTGTGCAAAGGTTTATCTACATTAGTCAGAATTTTTTTTAAATTGGGGAATATTTTAAAAAATACTGGGGGTTATTTTTAAAATAAAAGCTTATTAAAGAGAGTACTTTTCACTTAATAATAATAAAATATTCATGTTTTCTAAACGCATTTTTCTCGAGATATAACGTTTAAAAAAATTTGCCTGGACATTGTCCCCAATGTAAATTTTTACTAAAAAAACAGGCATTCCCTATTACAAACATAAATTTCTTCAAAATAATTTAGAAAAAATAAAGTTAGACAACAACAGAATCCATAATTTAATCAAAAACAAAATTTAGAAAATTTAAAAAAATTTGTCTGTTTATCATTTACTTCTTTTTAACACTCTTCCTTTTGAACTAACAAGAATTTTCTTTTCTTTTTTCAAATTTCCAAACATTAATCTATTAAATTACCTATAATATACTTTTATTTATAACATCATTACCTTAGACAAATTCAACATTTAATTTTTGATTCGTTTAGAATCACGCGGCAATGATTCTTTATATTATTTTTATATTTATTAACAAACAAAAATTAGAGCGCATTAATTTTTTATCATTTACTTTTAATGACAGACTAAATAACAAATGATTAAATAAACACAAATAAATATATTATTTTTATGTAAAAAAACATAAATTTTAGAGAATTTAATTAACTAGAAAAAATATAAAAATGTGATTATTTTATCAATGAAATTGACAAAAAGTACTCAAATGACATTTTCTCGAATAAACAATTAATCTTATCATTTTATTATTCAAAATAATTTAGAAATTTTTTAGAAAAATTCTTTTTTTTATTTTATTTATTTTTGCAAAAATTCGCGAGATAAATAAAATTTAAATTTCCTATGATTAAATTTTTCATGTCTAAATACTGTGTGTCATCTTTTTCCTATTCTTTTGGGTGATATGTATGAACTTTATAAGCCCACATACACTTTCAAAATTTAATTCAGAAGACTGCTTATGGATCAGTTTTCTTTGGGCACACCCCAATGTGATGCCGAGCATAGCTCAGAGTTATCAAATCTGAGATGTTCTGATATGTTCGGTTCAGCTCGTTTAGGTACATAGAACCATACCAATGCGTCCCGGTTTCGACAATTTTGAACGATGTTATAGTTCGGCGGTACATTGACCTGCCCCCGTCTTTATAGAAATCTTTCTACATCTTTGAAGGTCATAATGACTAAAAGGGATCAGAGGGAATACTTTTATGCTGACTTGTTGAATCATCGTCGATAAATATAACTGTATATCCTAATGGAAAATACATATTTTAACAAATATTCTCCAATCTTTATTTTTATTTCTTCCATCTGTCCACATACATACATAAGTATTTTCCAATATTTGTAAAATTACGAACATAAAAATCACGAGGAAAATATAGAAAAAAAGGCCACGAGGATTGAACACGCCACTATTAATTGACGAAGAAACACGCGGCAAAAATAAATTATTTCGACGAATCCTTTCTAAACGTTCGGAAATTCCCTTTTTCATCACTTTTATTTTTGTCCTTCCTTCTCTCTAAATAAATGTTCGTTTGGTTTTCACGTGTTCTCGACCAACAAACAGCACAAAATTATACATTCTTTCTTTAATAGCAACCTAATATTTTCTTGCAAAATATCACACGTTTTCTACAAAAAATATTTTTTTTCTCGAGAAAAGTGATAAAAGAAAAATGACAGAAAAGTGACTAAAAATGCAATATATAATTTTGAATTTATTTTTTGATTTTCAGTCATTTCTTTTTGAAATTTTGTTATATTTGTATTCTCCTTTCCAACCTATTAATAGAATAATGTGAGTGACAGTTAGTGCTAAACTTTTAAAAAAAATTATCTGATAATTTTACTGAAAAATGGTTTGATCTTCTAGTCACTTTTAACTTTCTGTCGCTTACATAAATATAAGAAATATAAACAAAAACATTATTGAGAAACAAAAAACGTGAGTTAAATGCTACGAATTTATTTCACAATTAAACATGAAAACAATCACCTCCTTTCCTTCCTATACTATTATTATATCCCGTTCACGAGTGTTAAAAAAGCTTAAGCTGTTTATTTTAGATTTCTTTAGACAAAATAACTTCAAAACACAAACAAATCCTTTTTTCTTTCTCTTTGTTTTCCCATATATCCCAACTCTTGTTTCCATTTTAGTAAACAAATGATGTTACCGATAAACAAACAAGTCTCCCTCGTGCTTTTATAAATATTGTTATTTCATTTCATAATGTGAAGGTGTAAGACAAAAATAACAATTTTAACAGGGATTAGCTGTATCACTCCACCCCCATCGCCAAGAGATTTACAAACTCACTATTCATATTTAAATTCTATAAAATTAATGAAAAGACCTTAAATTTAAAAAATAACTACAATTAAAATGTGCCTTCGCCCACTACCCGATATTACACCCGAACGCCAGTCCCAACACTTTGTTGGTCATCAATGGCAAGATGACCATCAACACCACCAAAGACAACAACAAAATCGTAATTTGAATCGACCATGGAATTTATTTGAACATTTACAAAAAGTACCTTTTTTTACTAAAAGAATTTAATATAATTTTAAAATTATAGGCTAAAATAGGAGAATCAGAATTTTCAAAAATTACACCATTGGAACGAAAAATGATTGGAATGGCTACAACGATATTTGAATGCAGTTATTTATTTGTTGCCACATTTTCAGCACTTTTCTCTATTTTGCGGCTAAAAATGAAAAGAAAACTTGCAACTATGCCAATTATTTCTTATTTTCTACCAAACGAGAATACTTAATTAGAATTAAATCAACACCAAAAAAAAGCTGGAAAAGAAATTCAATCCTATTATTTAAAATTTACACATTTCACGGGTTATATTTATAAATATATTCCCCATTCCTCTCCTCTTCCAATTTATTTGATTATATATAGTTTTTACCTTTATTTATTTTTAAATTTGGAGTAGAATTGAATAAAAACAAATAAATGTACAATTGGAAACAAAAATATATTTGAATATTTTAACAGTTAAAAACGTTGCTTTTTGAGTATTTCTGGTCTCCACATTAGTGGATGTGTTTCTTCTGTCTGAAAAGAAATACATAAAGTTGTTAATTTTAAAACTTTTTGTAAATTATCGAAAATTTATTTGGATAGTTTTTTAGTTGTTATAAAATAATTTTTAAAAAAAACTTTCACTCACCGCATCCAAATCTTCTTTCCACATTTTTATAGATTTATCTGCTTCAGCACTTATCAAACGCGATCCTGATTTGTCAAAACAAAGTGCAAAAATTCCACGTTCCGAATCAATTGATCCAGGCTGTGGAGGTGGATGTTCTTTTTGAAAACAAAATCCGGACTTGAAGTCCCAAAAATGCATTGTGCCGACATCACCTTTTTTGAAAATATATTAAATGTGTTTTAGAAATTATATCATCCATTGCATATGGAGCAGGGCTGGGCTTATTTCGCACTTTCGCGTTTCGCATTTTTCAGCGCGAAAAGTTTCGCATTTCGCTTTTTATTTTTAGATTTCGCCCAGCCCTTATATGGAGTACTGCTAATTCCTACATTTAAACTAAATATTTTATTACCTCCAGAAACAAGAACACCATCCTCATTTATCACCAAAGAATTAATCATTGTATTATGGCCACTAAGATTTTGCATAAAATCACCATTTGGAAATTTCCATAATTTAATGTTGTCTGTAGAACCAGATGCAAACATATTAAGAGTTGGATGAAGTGCTAGAGAACGAACACTTTTCTAAAAGTTAAAAAATAAAAAAAAATTTTTTAGTGAAAAAGTTAACTTTATGATTAGTTAAAGAGCAAACACTTTGCCCGCTAGCCAAATCCCACAACCGAATAGTTGAATCATGGCTTCCAGTAACAACTTGTGGATTCGAGCTTTGACAGATGACTGAAGCAACTGTGTCACGATGACCGCTCAAACAAAAAATTTGGGCTTTTGTACGCATGTCCCAAACCTTAAATTTTAAACAGTTTTCAAAATAAATTAACTATTTTGTAAATCAAACCCTAGCAGTAGAATCACGAGCACAAGTAACCAAAACATCAAGAGTTGGATGAAGAGCCAAATCTTGAACAGCGCTCAAATGGCCGTGATAATGACGAACAACTTTGTTTTGTTCCAAATCCCAACATTTAACCTAAATTTAAAGTTATAAATATATTTATATAAAAATTAAAACCTGTTTATCTTCACCAGCACTAAACAAATAAGGATGTCTTGGTGAGACTTTTACAGCTCTCACTGCACTAATATGACCAGTTAAGGAAAGTTTCAATTGACCGCTGGCAAGATCCCAAATCTAAAATTTTTTTTAATAAATTAGAAATAAAGAAAAGCTCTAGCATGGTATAAAAATAAAGTTTAAGAAATTTCTATACTTATTGTTAAGATTTTCTATTAATAAAAAATATTTCAGTAAAAAAATATCTTCTAATTAAAAAATAAAAACCTTAATAATTCTATCAGCACCACCAGTAGCAAACCACTCATTGTTTGGTTCAACATCTACAGCTCTAACCCAACCTGTGTGACCAGAAATCACTCTATATAATTTCCAAGGGGCATGCCATTTTGGCTTTGTAATTAAATTTGCACGAGAAGGTAGTAAAGCGCGAACAGTTCCGTCATTTGATTTTTGTTCAATCAGTGAAATTTGTTTTTCTCCTTTTGATGAACCATCAGTGATTGCTAGAGGTACATCTGAAAATTTAAGATTACTTAAATTGTTGTAAATTCCTCTCAATTTAATTAAACTATTTGAATTTTGCAAAATTATAAAATAATTTAAAATTACACGCTTAAAAATATGTCAAGAAACTAATATAAATAAATTTTTAATAATTTTTTTTTCAAAACAAACTTTCATTTGCTACAACAGCAGCAATTCCTTCCTTGTTGCTTTTTGGTAAACGAAGTACTTCTTCAGCTCTACGTCTTTTAGTTTCTTCAACTGCCTTAATTACATGTGAGAAACTGCTTCTAATTTTCGTGTTTCTCCAAATTTTTTCACTAAAAAACAAATTCTTAACTAGAAGTAAAATAAATAAAAACAAACGCTTTTTCACTATTTTCTGGAAAAACATCATAATCATACAAAAACATATCATGTGCTCTCTTCATTGATCTGAAAACATAATTGTGTAAAGCTTTTTCCTTAGCACTGAGTTGTTCCTTGTTGGAAGATGAGCTACCATCTACAGAAACATCAAGTTTGTCAGTCGATGCAGAAGTCATTTTAAATAAAATGAGAAAATATCTAAAAGTTTTTGATTTATAGGATTAAACGGATTTTGTTTAAATTTTCGTAAAATTTTAAATATTCAGAGGAATAACGAAACTTTTTTCACTAATGACCATTTTGTGATTTTTCTAAAGTGACCATTATTTTATTTCCATTTCGTAATAAAGAGGGTGAAAAAGGAAGAAATAGTGTATAAATTTTGAATTGGCGCTTCTTGGCGAACTTATAAATAATATATTTCGCCAAATTTTTTTTCGGATTCTGATTGAATCTAGAAAACCTAATCCGGAGATCGTGAAAGTTGCTGGATAAAATACTGGGTGTAGCGCCAATGTAAATTGCTCTTTTACTCTATTTTATATAGATTTTTAGGTCTTTTCTATTTTTTACATTTAGGTAGTTATGAACGAAAGTTTTAAGCGTTATTTTCCTTCTGCATCTGTACCTCTTCCTACCCATAATCCTTTACAATTATTACATTGGAAGGATCAAGAGCGTCAACATAATACTTGGTATTTGGAAAAATATAATCGTCTTCAAGATTCTCGCAAGCAGCCTTTGGTTATTTTATTTAAATCTCTTAACAATTTTTATTTTTAGTCTGTTGATTGTGGTCCGGATGATCGTCTTATTATTCAATTTAAAGAACAGGTCAACAAAATGATTTGCATTTATCACAATTATCGTGAGCTCGAGACTTTTTGCATTCATCCGCTACTTTTTTCTCACGATCTCATTAGTAAGGAGACCAGGCTGCTTTTCTGTATCAAGGATCAGGTTTAGAATTTTTCATAATTATCGTTGGCTTAAAAAATACAATTTAGATTGATGGTTCAATTCGTTACAAATTTCGTGTAAAGTTTGTCTCTCAAGATGAAGTAATTTCGTTTTGTTCTGCGGTGGCTGGATATGTTACAATTAAATCTTATGAGGAATGGTCAAAACAATCTGAAGGTGCGAGAACTCCAACATTTTCCGAACGGGGTAGAACTCCAATGTCAGAGAAAGGGAATATTACTCCATTGGAGCAAACTTTTGACACAACCATTGTAAACGAGACTGATGCCAGCGAAAGTGTTTCTGCAAATCGTGCTCCGGCTGAAGATAAAACTGGAACAAACGGGCAGAATATCATTAATGGTACATTTTTGTTTTATTCACGATGCTGTTTTGATAAAAAAATTATTTTCATTTTAGTTCACATTGAGAATCTGATATCTGTTGAGGCTATGCGCGAATTTGGGAATATTTTACTTCAAATAGTCGACAAATGTATTTCTTCTAATAAGAAGGAACGCAACAAGAAAACCCAGATGCAACAAGAAGGACCAAATATCCAATCTACTTCGACAATTCAGCCTGCTCTTCCATCTACTACAAAATTAACTGCGAAGCGTGGTCGCAAACCCAATCCAGATAATAATGAGGTATTTTTGAAACTTTTAATGAAGAATAAAATTTTCAGAACAAGCCTGTAGCTAAGAAGAGGAGAGATATGAATCCCTCTAAATGGAGAATTTATGATTTTGAGCGTCAATTGCTTCAAATGGTGAAGGAGGAAAAGGCGGAGATACACAGAGCGAGGTAATTAAATTTAGTTATTTAAATGTATAAATATTTAGGAATTTTTTTCTTATTTCTAATTATTAGAAAGTTTTGAACCACTGCAAAATTCAAATAACAATTTTTTAATTAATTTAATCTCAAAAAAATTTTTCAGAACTCCTGGGACTAAATACAATCTTCGTGGCATTTCAGATGAAATCGAGTGAATTAAATTTTTGCTTTAAGAATTAAATATTTAAATTTAGTCGAAAATCTCTTGTGTTAAAATATTTTAATTTAATTTTTTTGATTTAATTAATTAATTTAATTTTTTGCCTTAATTTCCTGCCATATTCTTTTCCTCTTTTTCTATTTTTCCCATTTCTTCTCATTTTGATTTATCTTGTCAATGCTTTAATTTTGATTTAATTTAAATTTTGCTTTAAATAAAATGATTATTTTGAACTTTTAAAATTGTATAGAATGGATTTGTTTATTTCCTTGAATTTTTGTACCATTTATTAGGTCGGGGGAGGTTATTGTAAAAGTAATCCAATTAAAAAATTTTTGGTTGTGCCTCTGGAATTATCTATTCTCCCAATTTTCTTATAATTTCTCTGAATATTTTAAGAAAAATGAGTTTAAAATTAAAACGTTTTACTGAAGCTATTTTGCGACACAAAAAGAAATCAATTTTTGCTCTTGTTGTGGCCATCTCAGGTGGAAATGCTCTTAATTCAAAAATAAAGTTTTAATTTAGAAAATTCTTTTATTTAATTATTTTTTAGGGATGATGAAGTTAGACGTTTTTATGGAGAAAAAGCAAAACAATTTGAAGCAGTACCAATCCATCCAACTCAAAAATTAAGAAGGGTTATTGTTCTTATTAATAAGGAAGCTAAAAGACAACATGCTGCTCGAATATTTAATAAAAATGGATTGCCTCTACTTAATTTGGCTGGACTTGATATTAATATTATAAATGTAAGAGATTTTTGAATTTTAATTTTTTCACTTGTAGAAAAGACGAATAATTAATTTTTTAATTTTATTAAAAATTAGCTGAAAAACCATTTGTTCTTTTGACTTTTTACATTTAAAAGGTTTCCTGTCAATCAGAAATGGAAAATATTGCTCGGACAATTGATTACAAAGAAACAGATTGTATTTTTCTTGTTGGTGGTGATGGCACTATTTGTCATGCTCTCAACGGGATTTTACAAAAAACAAAAATCGAGGACCAACCCCCAATTGGAATATTTCCTGGTGGAAATAGAAATAAAACATTTTCAATTCTTGGATTTATTAAAGAAAGTGTAGGTAAAATTAAATATTAAATGAAAATAAATAATAATTTTTTAATTAAAAAAAGATCCGAAAAGTAATGTCCGTCTTTGCTGTGAAAGTGTGATGGCTTTAATTGAAGGAAAACAAAAACAATTTTATCCAATTTGTTGTAAATTGGAGAATATTTCTGATAAAGAAGTGAAAGAAAAAACTGAAAATACTTCGTCAACAATTCCTTCACCTTCTGTCAATTATTTTTTGTCAGAGATGGCTCTGGGGTGGTTTGAACATTGCGAACTCAAAATACCCAAATTCTGGTGGATGGGTCCGTTGAGCAGTTATTTTACTTATTTTTGGGAATTTTTTAAGGTTTTCTAATTTCAAATAAATTTTTTAACAATTTAAAGATTTCACCAAAAGCGCCAATTAGAATAGAAATTGCTTATGAAAAGTTTTGTCCTGGTTGCCGTAAATGTATTGAAATACCTAAAGACAATGGAGGGTTTTTGACGTGGATATTTGGGACTTCTAATAAAGTAAAAGGTACTTAATATTTTTTTGAGAAAAAATGGGTGAATTAAGGGGTTTTTTAAAATAATTTTTGAATGGTTAATGGAAATGGGCTGCACTTTTAATTTCTAAGATTTTCTCCAAAATATTTTTATTTTTTGGTAAAAATATGTTTTACAAACTTAATTTTAATTCGATTGATAATTTATAATTTTTTGGAAGTTTTCAATTCCAACCATTTTATTAGATTATTGTTTAAAAAATAATTTTTTATAATAAAAAATTAATTTTCTTTAAATCTAGATCCAAAATTGACAAAATTAATTGAAAAAGAAAATCCATCTTGTGGTGAAATTAATTCTATTGCTGTTAGTGGAACAGATGTTCGTTTAAATGCTGAACAGTCAGAGGTTTTAATTATTTTTTAAATTAAAAATAAATTTGTATTTTAAAAAAGAATTCAAGTAAATTAAAATTAAAAATATTTACAACAATTGGAATGTTGGGAACTTTAAGAGAAGCTTTGAAGAGGGCAAATTTTACTAAAAATAATTTTGATGGAGATTCTATTGTTGATAATTTTGAGACAAATATTGAAGCAAAAAGGATTGTTTTGCGTTTTACTGATATTCCGGTAATTTTTTAAAAATTAAAAGAAATATTCAGTAAATTAATTTTAAGCCAAAATTACGTAAATTGACTTTTTCTGGTGATTCTGTGGATTTCTATGATTATGCAGAAAAAGAGTTAATTGTAGAAACAATGAGTCAACCATTAAATTTTTTTGTTCCAAATGTGAAAGAAAATGAAGAAAGGCAAGGAAATATTTGAAAATAAAAATTTAAATATTTGTTTCAATTTTTTAATTTTTTACAAGATATTTAAATAATTCTAATTTATAAAAAATAAATTATATTAATTAAATTTAAATATGTAAATACTAATTGAGTATAAGAAAACTTTTTTTTCTAAATATTAACATAATTAACATTTGTGGTTTAATGTTAATTTAAGGTCATGTGGTTGTTTAATGTTATTAATTTGTCTATTATTTTTAAATAATTAAATGGACAGAAATAAAAAAAACTTTTAAAGCTTTAGTATAATTAAATTTAGATCAAGCAATGTTTAATATTTGTGATAGGAAATGGAAAGAGTTGTGTAACGAGATTCAACATACATACTATATTGTAGTTTCATACCTTTTACATAATGGGTATTCTCATGAAGTTCCTCAGAGTTTTCCCTCAATTTTTCTTCACTTCCTTATTGATTCATTAAGAATTCTCCCGTTTTAATTATAATTAAAAGTTTTTAAAAATATCAAAATAATACATAATATGTAAAGATTCATTTTAGAATTTAAATTTTTAAAATTTTGTACTTAAAACATTTAAATTCAATATATATTAATTGGAATATATTATTAAACTATATATTATAATTAAAAAAAGAAAAGGAATGAAATTTAAAAAAAACAGAATTTCTGATTATCTTTTGTTTATTTGTTTTTCTGAGGTGCACACTTCTTTTTTGGGAGAAGGAAAAAAACAGAATTTTTGTATTATGTCGAGAAAGAACAGAAGCAACAACATTTAGAAGAGAGTGAAAATATGTACATATAAAATATTTTTTTGAAGGAGGAAGAGAAGAAGAAAATTGTTTTTGAAGTCTTTTAATTCTTCTGATCTAAAAATTGAAAAAAAATTTTTTCGAATTATTTTTCAAAAAATATTCTAATTACCAATTAAATCTATCTCCTTCCAACAATTTTTTTGTTAAAATTTATTATCTTCTCCTCCGTCGAACATCTTCAACAAATTGCCACGATGGAAGTGCTTCATCACCACCCACAGATCCAGGTGCACAATAATTATTCCGAATATAATTTAAAGAACATTTATTTGTGCTGAAAAAGAAATAAATAAATATTTAAAAAAATATTTTTTTCTTAAATTTGTCTCAGTCCCTAATAATATTTTTATAAAAATTTAAAAATAAAATTATTTAAGGCTTCAATTAAACTTTTAATTTTCAATTATAAAATTTGTAACAATTCCCATTTTTGTTTAATTTAAAAGTGCAGATTTATAAATTTAATTAAAATATCCCTCCAAATAAGGAGACATTTTAGTATAAATTAAAAAGTGAAGGTGGTAAAATAAAACTTTTTAGGTTTCTTTATTTTTGTTTACATTAAATATTAAAAAAATAATTTTTTGTTCTTTTAAAAATCGGATTAAATTTAATTTTAATTTACTTTAAAATTTTAATTTAAAAAATAAAGGGACAAAATTAAAAAGTGCGGATTTAAAATAAATTAATTACCAGCATTCCCAAATAATTCCTCGTCTCTTTCTTGAAGCTCCTCCACCAACAATTTCAGAAATTGAAGAAGAAGCTCGTCTTGCACGAAATACCATTCCAGTATTTTTGTAGTAATTATCGTAAAGTTGTTCTGAAAATTAAGGAATTTTTAGTAGATTACCTCCTCAATTTAATTTAAAAATTAATTTTAATTTTTCTTAAATTTTTTTGTTTTTCAACGATCATTACTTCTTTTTTGTGTTTTTTCCCTTTCTTAACTTCCGTTCACCTTTCTTCTATCAAGGCCTTTTTATTTTCTCATTTAAAGAACTAAAGAATTTAGAAGTGCAATAGTAAATCGCCAACAAAAAATAAATTTTTGTGACCAATTTAGAGGGGAGGGGAGGGAGGGAAGGAAGGAAGGGGGGAAGGGATACTTTTGTTTTCTCTCAATTTGTTTTTCTATCAATGCCACCAATGGGGAAATAATATTTTAAAAGAAAAACACCAAAAAATGTCATTTATTTACTTAAAAACAAAAAACTTTTTTATATGCCATTCTTTGAATACTCACACTTTTTGGAGGAAAAAAAATATTATTTAGAGAATGGCACGACCTGCCTATTAATTTATTTTTATATATGTCCTATTAATAAAAAAAGAAAAGAAAAAAATATTTGGACTTGATGAACTTATTAAATTTAATTTAAAGAGTACATATTTAGTATATAAAAATTAAAATAATTTTTTATTAACGTGTATTTAAATTTAATTTAATATTTAAAAGTAACAATTTAAATATTAAATTAAATATATTTTAAAAATTACGTAATAAATTAAAATTTTGTTAAATTGGTAGTTCTCGAAAAAAATTATTTTTAAATTATTAAATTTAAAAATATTTTAAAAAGTTTACTTCCTATGTATTTTTGATGAAATTTAGAATATTTAAATTGTTATCGTTAAAAATCAAAAAATTTAAACACAAATAGTGGAAGAATTTAAAACAAAAAATTTTTTCCAAAAGAACGGCATTTAAATTAATTATTAAAAAAATCTTTTTCATTAAGAAAAATAAACTACCTCGAGTAGGTTGTAGATATTGATGATTACATACAGTCTTTAATGCATTAATTAAGAGACGTCCACTAAAAATAATTTTATTTATTATATTTTTCAAAAAATTTTTTAAATATATTTTCTTACAAAAAATTATTTTTATTATTTTTCTAAAAATAATTTCTTCCAAGTTCCAAAATAGAAAGAAAATAATTTTCTAAATTAAGAAATAAATATTTTTGCAAAAAACTTTCCCAAAAAGATTTTAAAAATAAATTTAAAAAATTCGTCATTTTATTTAAATGGAAATAAAAAAAGTTTTCTTTAAAAAATACCAAATTCGGTGTTCTTCAAAATCATTTGGGAAAGGATTTTCAGTCTCCGCATTAGCCATCATCGGAATAATCAAAGCTGCAATAATTATTTGAAGAAATAAAAATGTTGGAGGAAAACAATTAATTCGTTGATAATTTTTTTGGGGAATTTTAAATGAATTAAAACAAAAATGAGAGGGGGAAAGGAGGAAGGGGGAGGAAGTTGGGGAAGAATGAAAGGAAGAGGATTGTTTTTGATTTAAATTGTTGTTGAATGAAGTTGTTGTTGTTGAAGAATTAAATGAATAAGATGTTGAAGAAGAAAAAAATAGAGAAGAACGTAAATATTGGGGAATTGAAGGGAAGGAGGGGAAGGAAGGGAAGTTAATTTTGGAGAAAAACATTTATTTAATATATTCCCTGTTAAAAAAATTAAAAATTAAAAAATGATTTACTGGTATTATATGTATGAACATATTCGAGTATTATGTATATTTTATTAAAATCTAAATATTTTTAAGTAACGGGAATTGATAGAAATTTTTAGGTATGCGTGGGTCTAGTATAAATACGGTCGGCACCTAGGTTGGTAGATCAGTCTTGATCGGCACCTGGGCCGACCGTCGCGCCTGTCCCTCGTCAACCTTGCTTGCCTGTTGCCACCTTCGCTATTCAAATACTTATGTAGTATTCGGATAAACGTGTTATTCTATTCTTGTGTTATTCTGTTAGTCACTAGATTAGACCGTACCCTAGGACATAATAAAAATGATTATTAAAGTAAAGAATTAATACAAAAAATATTTGACACATAAATAAACATGTTTTTGAATAATAAAAAGAAGTTTTTTTCTGTAATATTTCAAAATTTTTTAAAAATCATTTCCGTTTTTTGTTATAAACTCTAAAGAATATTTTAGACTATAGTTTATACTAAATTGCGTGAATACACAAAATTCGTGTAAAAGGGCTTCGAAGAAAAGGTAAAAAATAAAATAGTCTCTGTAAAGGTAATGATTAAATAAATTTGTGAAGACTTTTAAAAATAATTTTCCTTTCTTTTTTTAGTAAAAAATTAAAATAAAAGTGACAATTCTTTTTAAGTTTAATTTTTTTATTAGATTAAAGATCGCGTCATTTACATATAAAATAAATATATACTTTTATATATTGGTTAATTGTCTTTTTAATTTAATAAAAATACTTCCAAGTCTTTTTTTTTAAATATAAAATTTAATTAATAAAAATTTACATAAATTAATTTATATATATTTTATTTAAATTATTTTATGCAAAAAAAGGACAAATAAATATGCAAATAAATAGTATATAATATGTATATATTTTTTGTTAAAAAATTATCTTCTCAAAATTTAATATAAAGCTAAAAAAGAAGAAGAAATGTTTTAAAATAGTAAAAAAATTTGAAAAAATAATAATAATTTTAAAAATTTTTATTTTTTAACTTAGTACTTAGGTATATGTATATAAAAAAATTCCTAAATAAATTTTATTTAAATTTTTTTGATAATTAATTTTTTAAATTAGATCCAAAAAATTATGTAAATAAAAACAAATAGGTAATTATCAAAAAAATTAAATATAAAAATAAATAATTATTTTTTTTTAAAAATTAATTACCTATGGAAGTAATTAAATATTAAATAAATTAAATTATTTAATTAATTAATTAATTTAAAAAATAAATAACTAAAATTTTATTTTCAAAAATATTTTCATTAAAAATTCATTGTCGTCACTAAAAATTAAAGAAACAAGGCGCGGGAAAAAGAAATTTTAAAAAATTATATGGAGGCGTAGTAGCTCTCCAGGTATGTTGTTTGGATATATTTTGTTTTAAATTTGTGGGAAATTTTTTTGAAAAATTAAAAAAAAAGTCTGTCATAAATTAAAAAAAATAAAATTAAAATTTTGTTTTTAAAAAATAAATAATTTAAATTGATAAATGAGAATACACGCAAAGTTTTAATTATATTAAAATGTTAAATTAAAAAAAAGAAAGAAAAAGACCTTTGCAAAAAAAGAGAACATTTTTGTCAACGGAAATAAAAATTGTAGCGGAAATGTGTTAAATAAATAAATGTTTTTGTTTTCAAAATAATTTTTAAAAATATTTTTATTTATTTAAAATAAAACTTTAAAAACAACTTGTTTAGAAAAACATTTTAAAATTCCAAAACATGCCAAATTTATTTAAATGTTTTTTAAATTTAAAACTTGTTTAGATTATTTAAAAATTAAAATGTTAAGAAACATTGTTTTTATAATTGTTTGGATTTTGTTGAAGATGTTTTGGCTTTTGTTCTCATTAAATAACGAATAGAAAAAGATGTAAAGAATAAAAGGGCTTTATAGAGAAAGAATGTTGTGGATAATGCTGGAGAAAAAGTCCGGGTTCTGAAAATTTTCGGTTCGGATAGAGATTTCGGTTCCGGATATTCGAAGATTTCCCAGGAACTTCCAAAATTGAATAAAAAATGAAATTTAAATAAAAAATCAAACAAATCTTTTTTAAAATTACTTAGGATGTCAGCTCAAAACCAAGGGGCTCAAAACTTAGTTGACAACCTAAGTAATTTTCAAAAATTTACCTAAATATTAATTATTTTTAATTAAAAGAAAAGGAGAGGTAAAGGGAGGAGAGAGTCAAATAAATGGGTAAAAGAGAATTGAATGAACGGTGCGCAATGTCCCGTCGCTGTGTAACATTGCGCGCTTTTGAATGCCAAACATAAGCTAATGGGCGGAGTTAAAAAATAAGTATTAAATGCCAAAAAATTATTGGAGAGTGAGTGAGAATAAATAAAAGAAAAATGGTAAAAAATAAAAAAAAATTATTAAAATAAAAATATTTAAAAAAATTATTGTCTCCAATAAATATATCTGATATTTAAAAAAATAATAAAAGAAAAAATAAAAGTAAACATAACATTCTTGTGACTAAAAACATTATTTTTTTTATTAAGAAACAAAAAGTATATTTTACATATTTTTTATAAACTTTTATATTTTTATTTAATTAAATACCAAAAATGTTTTTGGCAACAAAAGTTGGCAAACAAAAAATTATTTTTAAAGAGAGAGAAAAGTTAAAGGTCATTCGAGAAGGTTATGAGGATATTTTATAATATGAATTAATAGAGAGAAATTGTAGATTTTGTAACAAATATTTGTTCGGTGATAGGCTATACAAAATCACAAAAAAATTTTTTTATATAGCCAACAGTTAGTAGGTAATTAAAGAAGTCTAAAGTCTGTAAGGGAAGAAAGAACTAAGCAATTAAAGTAATCAGCAGTTACAGACCTAGTCTAAATTCTTTTATTATAAAATTTTAAAAAGAAATTTCTTTTTAAAAAAAACTACAAAATACCAATTTAAACAATTAAATAAAATAACAAGAATAGAATCTTGACATTTAAAAGAACTTTATATTTAGAAAATAAAATTCCAAAAATGGAATCTAAAATTTTTATTTAAAATTGTCAGGTAATTTTGAACTAAAAAAAGAATTTTTTATTAAAAGTTTTGCATTAATATTTAATTTAAAAAAGGTTTATTTCGAAAATTGTTTGCAAGTTAGCAACCTCAAAAACAAAGTTTGAATATTTAAAATTATCTAGCATATTAAAATAGTTCTATAAGAATTTAAGTATGTCTTAGCGAGAGAGGGAGAAATAGACACAACCACTCAAACATTAAATGGTCATTCCTTGATATTTTATTAAAATTCAGTCAAAATTATCTTTAAAATATATATAGGTGACATTCACATGCAAACCCTCAAAAAATATTTTTATTATTAAATACCAAAAATAGAAATTATTAAAAAATATTTTGTTTTAATTCCCAAGAAAATTAGTAGTAATTGAAGGCATGATGAATTTAAATATAGAAATTGAGACAAAGAAAGGCGGAGAGAGAGAGAATGAGGTTTTTTTGCAATTGCAACATTTTAAATATAATTATTTTTGTACATATGTTTTTTGACGCAAAAATTTAAAAAAAAGCAAAACACAAATAAAAATAAATAATTTAAAAGCTTATTTTAGATTAAATTAATTTTTAAATAAAACGCTTTTTACGTAATTATAAGTGGTAAAAATAAATAAATATATAGGCAGGTAAAATTTAAAAATAATTTTTAAAAAATTGTTAGAATTAAAGGTATATTTATATTTTAATTTTTAATTTTAGGTTATTTAAAGTTATAATTAAACTAAAATTATAGAGGAGTTGTTAAGGAGACAGGAAGAAGAAAAGATCTAATTTTATTTTTAAAATTAATAATTTAAAATTAATTCTGTTCAATCTATTTCTACTTTATGTCTTTACGTGATAAAATTTTTAGAGTGTGCACATCCACCTTATCTTCCGTCCATAAAAGCTAGCAAAGTCAACAACAGCAAAAACAGATTGTAATGTGTTTCCCAAAATTCGTCATTCTACCCAAAACAAAGGGTTGCTGGTTACTGAAGAATCACTGAATCCGGAAACGTTAAAAATCTAAACAAGACGGAAATTTTATCTAAATGAATAGAAAAATGGAATTTTGACCAAAACCTCTTTCCACTAATTTTTATGTACTTTATGTTTATTTATAATTTTGTTAAAAATTTATTAAAGGCAATAATGTATATCATTTTTAAACGAAAATCTCTTTTTAAATTTTAATTAAATATTTTTAATGTAAATATTTTCAAATACTCAAATTTCAATAAAAATATTTTTTAAACAAAAGAGAAATCCCCAAAATTTTTTTAAAAACTTGTACTGTCTCGACAAAGGAAAGAAAATATTTTTATGAAATAATTGTATGTATTAATACCAAAATTGGATATATAAAACACGTGATAAATTTAAAATAAAATAAAAAGAATCAAATTTCTTTAAATTAAGTTAAAAATAAAAATAAATATTCAAAAATAAATTTAAAAAAAAATAAAAAAAAAATTGGGATCAATTTATCGGAAATTGTTTTGAATCATTATATAATATTTATAGAAATTATCTTTTTATGCGCAAATTCCCTAGGGCAGAAATAACTGGAAATTGAAGACAAAATGACGAGGATAATGACGAAAAAATAAGTAAAAACAACTAGAAAATGAAATTAAAATAATTATTTTTAAGGAAAACTTTACAGAGAAAGTATATGAAATAGTCTTTACATGGAAAGGATTGTTTAATAAATACCAGACGGGAATCAGAATAGCAACTTACGACTTTGGAAATTTGCTAAAAAAATTCAGAACTCTTTGAATTATTTTTTCAGAGTGCAAAATTTGGTTTATAAAAAGTTTTTCACGAAATTTCAAAGAGAAAGCATATTATAAGTAAAGAAATACTCTCATTTTTTGTAGCTTCCTCGAAGGAATGAGACGTTGAGTGGTTAAGTTGCAGAGATCCTGTTGACATAAAAAGATAAATTTTTGGGATCGGTAATCGGGATGCCAGGATACCTTGTTTAACACTAGGGTTGTTCCCCGACGGGGGTGGGGGATGAGGACGGGGTACAACTCTATTTGGCACTACTCAAGTTTGTGTCGACAAAATTGTTATATAAATTTTTTTATTGAAATTAATGTGCATGTATATTAATTAATTTTTTATAAAAATATTTCTATGTCAGCCAAAACATTTAATAATTACAATAACAATTTTTTGTTTAAAAAAATTTAATAAAAACTATTCAGACTTTCTCACAAAAATATAAATTTAAAAGAAAATGGCAAAATAAATAAATATATTCCAAAATTCCCACCAAATCTATTATGACCTTTACTTTTGAATTTTAATAAAAAAATATTTGAAAAATATTGAAAAGTTTGACGTTTTTATTTAAAAAAGAGGAGGCGGGAGGAGTGTGCTTTATTAGAATTAAAAAATAAAAAGTTTAATTTTGGGTGGCATTTGTAAAGAGTGGGTGGTAAGTAGGTAGGTAGGTACTTTTTGTTGTGGACATGGAAGTTTTTTGCGCATAATTTGTTTCCACGAAAGAAATTTGTGTATTTTAGGAAAATTCCACAAAAAAGTGTCCTCTTCCTTTACAAGGTCAATTTTTGCTATAATAATTTTATTTGCCTTAAAAATAAATAAATAAACAATCTTTAATCAAGGAAAAACAAAGTAATTGAGAATTAAAGTTTTCAATAAAATATTCCAAATATTTTAAATTTTCTAAATTTCTTTAATTTAAATAAATAAATATATTTAACTCGCGCAAATATTTTAATAAACATTCCATCGGACAAAATATTTTAATTCCCTTCCTTTTGCCAAGTATATGAAAAAAGGAAGAAAATAAGCGGTCAGTAAAATTTGTAAAATTATTTTTAAAAATATTATATATACAAACAGCTGACTTAAAAAGAGAGGAGAGAGGGAGAGGGAGAGGGAGGTTGTTGAAAGTTTTTTTTTTGTGAAAAAAAATTTTAAAAGAGCTTTTTGTCGGTCAAAAGTGCATAAGCGCAAAATAAGTAGAAGGGATATATATTACATAAATGGGTGGATATATATAGTCTTGTAAGGCAAAAAAAAAGAAAAGCAGGAAGAAGAAAATGAAAAGAAATAATAATAGATTAGCCAAAATGCCAATATATAAAGTGATGGCTAGACTTTAAGACAAAAATAAACAAATTTATAAAAATATTTTTGAAGAAAAAAACAAAAATAAAGGAAGGAAAAAAGAGAAAATAAATATTTCCTTATTTAAATTCTTAAAACATTTTGACACTTGGCTATCCTTCCCTCTCTCATAAATATTTTTTATTTATAACCAGCTGACCGCCTTTACTATTACCCAACAAAAATTAGACAGACATGAAAGAGAAAAATAAATAAAAATAAAAATTGTTTTTAGCTTCCGTTGGTCACTCAAAAAGGACTGAGAGACTTTAAAAAAATATTTTTTTCTTTTCAATTCTCTTTCAAAGCCAAACAAACAAATTTTATATTTAAGCTAATGTTTGGAGTTAGAAGTGGATGAGAAAAGCACGTTGTTTTGAAATAAATAACTAAATAATTATTTTAAGAAAATATTAGAATAACCAAAAAAAATCAAAAAAATTCTTATAAAAGTTCAAGTAAAGTACATTTATAAAAATAATCCAAAAATAATTTTATTTTAAATGTTAATCCAAAATAATGTTAAAATCATTATCCACATACTTCCTTTTTTTAATGGAAATATTTTTAAAAACAAGGTTTTATTTATAATTAAAAGAAATTTATTATACGAATTATTTTACATATGCCCTTATATACATATAAAAGCTTTTTTTACTTATTCAAATCCTAAAAAGTTTTTTACAGAAGTATCACTGATTAATATTTTCTTAAATACTTTTAATTTCCAAATAATTTATAAAAATGGAAATAAGTAAAAATAAAGTTAAGGATAAATAAGGAACGAGAAAAGATTAAAAAAATGTTTTTCATTAAGTTTTTTACGTTCATAATTTGGAAAGGAATCTTAATCAACAACAAAAACAATCTATTTTTAAAAATAATTATTTTTATAAATGATATACTAAATAGTAATTCTAATAAATGAATTTCTTAGAATTTTTAAAAAAGAAAAAGAAGAAAAGGAAATATTTGAAAAAATCAGTTAATGATACTAAATTCATATATAAATTTTGAGAAATATTTTGCTATAAAAATTTTGGGTTCTTTGATGGATAACATAAAATTTAGAGAATCAACATTAATTTTGATACTAAAAATTTAAATTTAAAGATATAATTATTAAAACAAAAAAAAATAAATAAACAAACATATCTGCTATAAAAAGATTTTCAAGTTATACATAAGTGACCTGTAAATAAATAATAAATAAATATAGTTATTAGAATGCACTTTAAAATAAAAGTCTCTACTATTTAAGAAATATGCGTGATTCAAATAAAATAATTATTATATTTTGTTTTTTTATTTTCATAATTTATTTATAAATGTTTTTGAGTAAAATATATTTTTTTTTGTTTTTGTTTTTAATAGTATATTATTTTTCTACTTGGAAAATGAGTGCCGAAAATAACTAAAAAAATATATTGGGGGTGGAAATAAATGGAAGAAGTTAATTTATTTATTTTTATATTACGTATATATTTGTTTTTATTAAATAATTAACCAAGTAAATAAATATATTTAAAAATAATGAAAAAATAATTAATGTTTTTTAAATAAAATAGGAAATACTAGAAATTTAGAAATATTGGGGGTAAAACATAAAATTTAGAAAAATATTTAAAAAATATAATAGCTTTTAAGATCAGACATTATTTAAAACTAAAATATATTAATTAAATAAAATAATAAATAATTAAAGATTTCAAACAATTTTTAAAAAATGTGAGAATTAATTAAAAATTTAAAAATATTTTAAATAAAAAAGGTCTTTGAATTAAATTTAAGTTTGCGTGTGAATTATTTGAAAAATAAAAGAAAACGATGATGATCATCAATTTTATACAATTCTTTGCATATTGAGAGATAAAAGAAAAAGCAAAAAGAAAATAAAATTTTAATAAAAATTTAAAATTATTGTAAAAAAGAAGGGAGAGCACTCAATTAATAGAAGAAAAGCTCCACAATAAATGTGTAAGGACAAAGATTAAATAAATTAAAACAGAAAAATTATTCTCATAAAATTTTTTACAATACATAGAAGCAAATGATTTCCGGTTGCGTAAGTTTTTAAGTTTGTGCTATTTATTTAAAATATTTAAAATTAATAAAAAAATAAAAGAATTGACAAAGATCTTTATTTAACTTTAACCTTTAGATGCTTATACCTTAAATTTGATGGTCATAATATGTGGCAAAACAAATTCAAAAATTTTTATTTTAAATTGAGGTTTATCTATTTATTATTATTAAAATCGAGATCCTAAAATATTCAAAAAAATTTTTTTAGAAAAATATACCTATTTATAAAGTTTCGAAGCAAAAATTTTATTAACCTAAATTAAAAATAAATTTAAGAATATTTTATTTTATTACTGCAAATACTAATTCTCTAATTTGTTAATAAATAATAAAAATATTTTTTAAATATTTAATTTATTTAATTAAAAAATAATTTTATTCAAAAAAACATTTTAAATTTCAAAGATGACAGAGTAAAAAAGAAGCCGAAAAGGGGAAAAGAATGAATATTGTTGTTTAAATATTTTTTAAACAAATTTTAATCAGACAAAAAAATATTTTGTATTTTTTATTTAAAATATTTATCTTTAACCTTTATCTTTTTTTCAAAGTTTGTTGCTATAGTATCAACAAGAAATATTAATTTGTCATTAAAAAGCTAGGATTTGTAAATAAATTTGTAAATTTATGACGAACTTTGATCGAATTTTTGAAAAAATAAATTACATCAGCAACGGAAAAAATAAAAATATTTTATTTGTGATATTATTTAAATTCTTCTCTGTTTAATTTGGAATATATTTTGGAATGGTGAACCCGATCCTGATCATGGGAGGTGATGAGATTACGGCCAATGAAGCTTTTCAAAAGCCCGATATATCTGTTTTTGTTTTATCTAGAGTTTCTGCCTTATTTACAATTTTAAGATTAAAAACAATTTAATTCAAAATTAAAAATATTTAAAAACCGAAACTCTAACAACTACATACATACTTTTACATTTTTAATATTTTTACAAATATAAAATTTAATCATTTTTAATTATTACTTTATTTTACTATACATATAATTTTAATAGACTTTCATTTAAGATCATATCTATCTCGCCTATATTTTTCCTCAATAAATTTTTCTTCATCTAAATTTTTTCTTTCATCCAAATCTTTATTTTCTAGTATTTTATTAACGAATAATTTTTTTTTAATTTTGTTGTATTTTTTGATTTATTGCTTTGGTCAAATCAAAGCTTTGATCAAATTTTAAGCAAATTATTCGGATTTAAAATTTGATTGACTTTTGTATTTAGTTTTAAGATTTTTCCGATCTCTAGAATTAATATAAAATTAAATACCGTAAATTCACTAAACTAATTATTTTTCAATCCCTTCCGAGGAGCTTAATATATTTAGGATTTTTAGAGATTTATTATGATATTTAGAGAAGTATAGTACTAGTTTTTATTTGATCTATATTTAACTTAGAATTATTCAGAAAAAAAATCGGCATTTTATTAAACTTTTCTTTCATCCAAATTAAAAAATGCCCAAACTTGTAATTGCCGGTCATTTCACTCTTGAAAATTTTATTAACGAACTTAAGAATAGAATGAATTCTTCAGTTTCTTCAGTAGTTAACTATAAAAATATTTAAAAAAAAATTAATTTTAGTTGCTCAGTGGGGGACTTTATATATACCAAGCGCCTAAAACAAATGCTATACCCGTTGTGCCTCTTAATTTGCGCTTGAACGATGCAATTGCGCAGGCTGAGACTTTATCTCGTACTCGATCGCACAGTCCAAAACGTGCTGTAATTATAGAAAATGTTGTTATATTTGATGTAAATTTTGTTCAAGTTTTAAATAAAACCAACAGTTTTAATCAAATTTACTCACATAAACTTTTAAGATTTGTACTTAAATCACTTTAACAATTCTGATTTTTTCTGACAAAGAAAAAATGTAAAATCGAAAACATACTAATTATTTATTTAAAAATTATTTTAAAAATTATATAAATTTATTTATTAAAAAAACACAAGAAAATACATTAAATTTTAGTTATACAAAATTAAAATATAAAATAAAAAGTCTAAAATAATTGAAGATAAAAAAAGCTCTTAAATTGGCAATATCTGACAGTCTCTCTATTTAATTTAAATTTATTTTTCTTTAAAATCTTTAATTGATTTTTCCATTTTTTGTCGATGCGCAATTCTTGTAACCCCCAAAGCTGTATATTTTGAACGATCAAAATATAATAGATCAATTCCTTTAATTTCACAAAATGATGAACAATGTTCTGACAATTCTAAATATTCAAGCCATTCACAAACATCCAAACAACTCCATTCTTTTATTGCTTTCTTTAAATAATTAATTAAATTAAATTATAATTTAATTAATTTAATTAATTTTTACTTGTTTAAATTCTCCTGTATTTTGTTTTTTAAATCCAATTTCTTCTTTCATAGAAGATTCTAAAAAATAATTTATAAAAAATAGAATATTTCAAAAAATTTATTACTGATTATTTCTTTTTCTCCTTTAGGAGTAGACTGATTAGAAGAAGAAGATGGTTGTTGTTCTTCTACTAAATGATTATTTGAATTTATAGAAGAATTTTCTGATTGGTCATCATAATCTACAGCTGGTATTCGCAAAAAAGAGCCGATACTGTTGTTGTCTCTTTCTGGACAAAACTGTAAATAAAAAGGAAAGAATTTTGGAAATTTTCAAAATTATTCTCAATAAAAAGGCCTTTCAAAATATTTTTTTCCTTACAGATTTATTATTATTTCCTGTTAATAAAGGTGATTGTGTCGATGTTTGTTGGTCAATTAATTGTTGACTCAAAACATTAACTCTGTGTTTAACAGGTAAAGAATGTTGTGTATTAACTAAAGAAGATGCTACAATTGTTGCCCCATTTCCATTATTATTTTCACAATCTCCACATTCACTAGGCTCTAAAGATGTTCTCGAAGAAGTATATCTTAGTTTTTAGAAATTAAATTATAGAGGAAAATATTTTTTTGAATTTTACCCGCTATCCTTTTTTGTTCCAATAAATCCTCCTGGTGGGGAATGTGAAGAAGTATTTGCTGTCATTTTACCTCCAACATGTCCACATTTGGCTGCAGCACCACTAACATTTTCTAAAACAGATTCACGAAGACTAAGACCTCCATTATATCGACTAATAATTTAAAAAATTTAACATAAAATAAACATAAGGGAGAATGTTATTGGGGCACCCTAAAGACAAAAAAATTAATACAAGAGATCAGACCGAGACGAGATCTAGAAAAAAATTTGGAAAAAAATTTTCCCAGAACCGATCTCTCTCTATCCAGACCGGTCTCTATCAACTAAATATCCAAATACCTCAAGCTTGCCCCCACTACCACTTTACTAGAAACATTTTTAAAATTATTACCCAGTTAATATTCCTCCTCCTCCTCCATTATTATTTATTCCTCCATTTCCAACATTTTGTTGTTGTCCTTTTCCATTATTATTTTCAATATTATTAACAACAATTTTATTATTTTTTAAATTATTATCCTCATTCCCACTTCCACCACTTTCACTTGTTTCTTCAACAATTCTTACTTTTGACCGTCTTCTAGCTAAAGCAGAACGTAAATCGGAATTAAAATCTATTGGAGGGGCTATTTTTCCTCCTTCATTTCCTTCATTTAAAGAAGTTTTTAAATTTTGTTGAATATTTTTATTTTCATTTTTTGTCGGGGAAGTTTGTTTGACAGGTCTTAAACGAACAGAACGAAGTGTTTCAGCACTTATTCCACTAGCTGGAGCAGAATTTGTAGTTTCTGGTTGCTTTTTTGGTTGTAAAGGTTTAGTAGGTGTTATTGAAGAAGTACTTGGTTGTGAATGTTTTTGTAATAAATTAATAGGGGGTGGGGGTGGAGGGGCTGGTGGTCCTCCTCCTAAAAATATTATTTCTTTAAAAAATAAATTTCTAAATTAATTACCAGATTTATTATTTTGTTGGGGCAAAGAAGGAACAACAACAACAGTAGAGGCATAAATTGGAGCAGAAGTATTATTATTAGAATTTTGTGAAGGAGGAGGAGTTAATTGTTGTTGTTCCCCTTCTTCTTCTTCTGTTCCTCGTAAATTAATAGAATTTTTCCACAAACTTTGTGGAGGTGGGGGTGGGGGAGTTTTTGGTCTTAAAATTATTTTGTTTTTATTTTCAGAATAAATATTATTTTCATTTCCTTCAGCTGCTTGTAAATCTGGTGTTGAAATTGAACTTTTCATTAGTTGATTTTGATCATTATTATTATTTGAATTCCGAACACTCTGTTGTTTACGTCTTTTCATTTCAGCTACTTTAAAATTTGAAAAAAAATTTTAAATTAATTTTAGAGTTGTAGGGAAATTAAAAAAAGGAGAGAATAATAAAAAAATTAGTTTTTTTAATAATTTTAATCACACTAACTCCTTAATGTTTACCTGAAGTAAACTTTTTTGGTATTCCAACATTATTATTTTGTTGTTCAACAATTTGTTGTTTTTGTTGATCAGAAGAATTACTACTTCCTTGTTGTACCATTAAATGCTCTAATTCTGCAGCAGAAATACGACGAACAGATTTAGTTAATTTAACAGAAGCACAACGAGTTTGTTGTTCTATTGGTACATAAGTTAATTGTTGTTGCGGAAAAGTAACAGAAGAATTTGGGAGAACATCACAAGGAAGTGTTGAATTATTTGGAGAATAATTATGGACATCTACTGCTATTTAAATAAATAAATATTTATAGATTTTAAAAAAATATTTTATTTTACCAGCAGTGAATTGTGAAGCTGCAAATGAACGACGACCAAAAGAAAGAGTTGTTGATGGATCACGTTGTGGAGGGGGAGGAGGCGGAGGGGGTAAATTTGCTGGATTTTCTGTTGTAGAAGAACCGTTAAGTCTTGGTACTAAATTAATTAATTTAAAAGTAATATTTTATTTAAAAAAGGTATTCCTTAACTTTAGACTAAATAAAAGTTAGTATGTAAATGATATTAGGGATTTAAATAATTTGGAAATTAAATGAGTTAATTCTCTAGATTTTGAACTATATCACAATTTTTTTTTAAATTTTCCAAAATAATTTTACCAGAATGATTTCTCCTCCCAAAAGTTGCATAATTAATACCCGAACTACTAGCATATATTTGTTGTTGTAAATGTTGAGTATTTTGTAATTGTTGTTCTCTTGCCAAAAGATCAACATCTATTGTCACAACTTTTAACTAAAAATATTTCTTTAAATTTTTTCCCTAACATTCATTTTTAACTGTAATTGTATCTCCACATTGATGTATCAATTCAACAACTTGTTCATGACTTGCTGCCCTAACATCCACTCCATTAATTTCAAGTAAAAAATCTCCAGGTCTAAGGCCAGCGCGCATTGCCATTCCTTGCATATCTACACCTTCAAAGAATTGAAGTGCTGGAATTGTTAATGTTGGACGAAAATCTAATTGCATTGAATCTGCATCTGAAATGGTATTAATAAGAGAATATTTTCTAAAAAATTCTTTACATCTAGCTCCACGCAAAATAAATCCAAAACCTTTAGGCCCCCTTGGAATAACTAAAATACGTGGAGTATTTGGTTCAAATCCCGGTTGTTGATGTTGAACTGTATTTGCAGGAATTCTTCTTAAAGTCCCATATTCGCTCGTTGAAGTTGTCATAGAGGGGTTTTGATTATTTATTGGATTGATCTTTAAAAATAAAAAATATATTTAAAACTTCTATCAATTAAGTACTTGTTGTTGTTCTTGAAGTTGTTGATTAACATTAACAGAAGAATATCTATGTGGATGGCTAGAAGCAATTGTAGAGGAAGAAGAACAATGTGAAAGTGAACGTCTTCGAGACATGCTAATAATACTTCCATCTTGGGATTGACGAGTAGAAAGTCGACGTCGAGTGTTAAGTCTTGGAGGTTCAAGGAAAGGAACTGAAATGTAAATATTTTAAAAATTTGAGATAAAGTCAAATCTCTTTTTAAATTTTTATTTTAGAATTTTTAAAATTTTAAACCTCCTCCTCTTATATTTAATAAATTATTATTATGTTGTATTAATCCATAATAACAAATTGGTTGATAATTATTGTTAAGATACGATAAAGAATTATTATTTGATGAAAGAAAAACAAACATTGAGGAAGTAGTAGAGGAATTGGAAGAATTTAAATGTTGTTGCCAATAAGGCAAATAAGAGGGGAGAAATGAGGGGATATATGAAGAGGAAGAGGAGGAAAACATAGTAATTAATGATAAATCAGGGCTCTCATCGACAAAATACCAATCAAGAGTACAAAAATCTCGATTTTAAAGTACATAGGGACAAAATTTCCAAATTTAAAGGACACTCAAAATTAAATTACAAAATATTTATTCGCCCTCAAATCTTTTATACTATTTCTCTGCTAAATGAATTTTTCTAATAATCTCTTGTTTCCACTGAGCATTTTGTGCATTTCATACACGCCATGTCAAAATTCGCTGTCACAAGAAGTAAAGCCCTGACAGTCTTAACCTCAAGCAAGCTACTTTCTTACGTCCATTTTCAACGCCGCAGGCGAAAATTTTGGGAAATTTCGGGGTTCTTAAGACAGATTTCCATTTTTAGCGCCGCAGACGAAAATTTTTTAAATTTGGCACCCAAGAAGCCAAATTTCTTCCTTTTTCAGCGCCGAAGGCGAAAATTTTGAGAATTTTGGAGTTCCTTAAGCCAGATTTCTTCCTTTTTCAGCGCCGCAGGCGAAAATTTTGAGAATTTCTAAGGCCGTAGGCCAAAAAAATCCACTTTTTTGCCCAATCCTTCCCTAATTTCATTTTCAATCCAAAATGTTGATTTTAAAGTACATACTTTCAATAAAGTACAAATTCAATTTTGTAAGTACGGAGGTCGATTTTAAAGTACTGTACTTTCAAATAAAGTACGAATGAGAGCCCTGTGATAAATCCTTATAAAGAATTAATTTTATATGTAATTTATATGGGATAACCAAAAATAATTATTTAAAGAAAATGGTGTCACTTCCATCCAGAAAATTTGTGTTTTAGAGGGAACACAAAGTAGTAACTTAATTAAAGTGGACAGTCAGTCAACATAACTAAATCCACTAAAATATCCCAATAAATGTTAATTTTTAGACACACATTTATGTACTCTCTCTCTACATATTATAAACACTTTTTTAATAAAAATAAATTTATTTTCACCCAAATTTACTTAAAAATAAAAAAATATATTTCTTCTCTTTCTCATTCGGTGAATTAGTGGGGGCTGTTCGGCTTACTTGCTTTTGCACTAATTAATCCAATTTTCCTCAAATCATGGCTACTAACAAAAAATAAGAGAAAATTAGGGATTGAAGGAACGTCATTAATCCGCGCAAAGATTTCTTTTAAAAAAGTAATGGAATAAAATAAATGAACAAAAAAATTTTGTCGCGGCACCGGAAAATCGGCTGAAGAGAAGTTATTGTAGTAGAAGAAAATTTATTTTTGTAAAAAGTAAAGGAGAACGAGAAGAGTTTTGGGGAAAGTGTAGTACATGAAAATTAAGAGTAAATAATTTAAATAAAAATTTAATTTAATAAATTATTTTTAAATTAAATTTTATTTAAATTTTAAAAATTAAATAATTATTTTTCTTAAATAAGAAAACGGATATTTCTAATAGAATTTGAAATAATTAGATCTCTCTTTATGTTTGATTGGTCATTAAATTAGAATTTTAGAATTATTATTTAGTGGAACACGGAGATGGCATAAAAAATAAATTGGGGAAAATTAATAAAAATCAAGGATCTGGAAATAAATAGTGTCAAATTAAAAGTGAGGGATTGACATAATTAATAAATAAATATTAAGGAAAAAAGAGGATGTAAAAATTTAAAAATATTTTTAAAATTTAATTTAAAAAGATTATTTTTTGTGTAAAATTAATGGAAAATAATCCTAAAACCTTAGGATTGGCTTTTGAACAATTTTAAAAATAAAAAAATTTTCCCTTACCAACACTTTGAGGGGAATGACCAAGAATAACATTAGCTACAGCCATATTCCCAACAATTTGGGCAACTTGTACAGCAGTTTGATTATTTCCATTAATTAAAGAAGGATCAGCACCTCTATATAACAATAATTGAGCACATTCAACACGTCCATTGACTGCACAAACGTGAAGGGGAGTATTCCCGTTAATATTACGGGCATCTATATTTGCCCCATAATAAATTAATTGTTCTGTATGTTTACAAAGTCCGTTTTTACAAGCCTTTAAAAATTAAATTTTGAAAAAATTTTTTGAAAATATTGCCTGATGTAATGCTGTATTTCCATGCATATCAACAATATCTAAATCAGCTGCCTCAGCTAACAACATTTCTGTCACTTCTGCATTAGATTCAGCATTAAGCATATTATAATAAAGAGGCTAAAAAATAAGAAAAGAAAAAATAAACATTAATTTAAAAGAAAAAACATTAATTAACAACAAAAACACTAACAGTTAATCCAATTAAATCTTTATAATTTGGAGAAGCACCCAATTCAAGCAAAACACGAACATTTTCAGCAACAGAGAGAAATGCTGCTTTATGCATTCCTGTCTATAATTTTTAATAAAAAAATTAGTAAAATAAAAACTGTTTCCTTCTTTACAAAATTAGGGGTTTGAAAAGATAATTCTTTTTAAAATAAGGAAAATATAAATGCCTCCCTAAAGCCCGGAAGTCTTTAAAATAATTTGAGAGTTCTAAATCTCCTTTCAAACATAAAATAAAACATTCATTTACCTGCCCCTCAGTATTTCTAAAATCTAAATGAGCACCACCACCAACCAACTGAACAATTACTTGCTGACTTCCTGGAATACCAGAAGCCAAAGTAAGAGGAGTTTCTCCATGAGAATCGTGGAAGTTTGGATCCAATCCTTGTTGACATAAACGATCCAATTTTTGAATATTTTTATTTTGTACAGCCTCAGAGAATTTACGTAAATTACTTTTTGAATGAACAGAACGAAGTGTTTTTTCATCTAATCGTAACATTTTATAAACTCTTTTCTTGAATTTTAACTGAAAATTATATAAAATAATTTGAAGTCTGAACAGAAGAAGTACCTCAACATAAGGAGCACAATCATGAAAAGGATAATCACGTAAAGGTCTATCATCTAACAAAAATTTGCCAGCCCTGCCGTCACAGGGAGGAAGAAAAAGTCCATAATTAAAATACTGATTTAATTGTTGAGGTAATGATTCAAATAAACGCTGTTTTATATCCCAAACAAATTCATCTAATGGCACTGACAAACATTTCTATAAATATATTTAAAGGAATTAATTTAATGTTTTGTATATGGAAGCTATTATCTAAATTAGTAATTGCAATCATGTCTGTGTATAAGTACGAGAAACATTCAATTCCTTCCAAATTGTACGAACTTCAAAAGGATTGTTATTTTTGGCTTTTCCCATTTTAGGTCTTGTTATAAGGTTGGCGGATTCTAAGAAATTTCCGTATATCCGGATACGAAATCCACACCGAAATTTCTGGATATCCTGTCTTTTTCGGGTCCGGAAATCCGAATCAGCCAACCTTAACTTGTTATATATAATTATGTATATATTTATTAGTACATAGATATTTTACATTTTTGCTTCTTAGGTTAAAGAATTAAGGTTCCTTATTATTTAAATTAGCAAAGAAATATAATACACATCTGGCTAAAGATTAGAGTTATAAAAAATAAAAAGTTAGTACATTAATAATCAAACACTTATTTACTCAAAGTATAAATATTTTTAAATTATTATTTTTTTGCATTTTAAATGTAATTTTTTCTTCTAAAAAAAAGAAAGGTTAAAGCAAAATAAAGAAATATTCAAGTTCACGGTTACCTCAAAACTGCTATACAAAGCACTTTTAATATAAGCTGAGAAAATTAGATAAAATTTCGTAAAAATGTGCAAAAAACTAAAAAAAGAGACTAAAACTTAATTAAAGTTTAAAAGAAAATATTAGCTAATATTTAAATAAAAATAATTTTTTTCTTTTTTTTTTTAATTTTTAAAAGGTTAAAAATAAATTAAATTGTTGCTTATAATAAAGAGGAAAATAAATAATTTGTACTATAAGAATTTCCAGAATATATTTAGTTGGTTGTTGTTGTTGATTAACTTAAATTTATGAGTAAGCCCTCCGGCGGCCAAAAGCAATGAAAAAAAAATAAAATAAATGCTAAGTATTAATTGGAGGTATTTGGGGGGAAGGAATGAAAAAATGAGGAAAAAAGGAGAGGAAAAAAATAAATAAGATACATATATCATTACAACATAGCAAGTACAAAACACTTGATTGGTGGCCGAAAGAATTAATTTATAATACCACACAAAAAGTCGAAAAAAAATTAAGTAAAGAATGATACTATTTAAAACACTCTAGGTAAGTTTAAAATAAATAAATTTATATGTTAAATATACTAATATAAAATCTAGGATTTTTTAAATAAGAAAAGGCTTAAAAAGGCGTGAAAGATTAGACTCAAGCAGAAAAATTCATTTTACAGCTATTTAGTCTCATTAAAGCTGCTAATTAAAATAAATAAACAATTAACTCTCGAATACCAATTTTTAAGGGCTTGAAATCTGTCAATCCTCCTTCTCGGGAATTTTTTAAATTTAAGTGGAAAACTAAAAGAATTGTTCCCATATTTCTTTTCAAAAAAGAATTACCTGCATTTGAAGTTCGGGAACAAAAATTTGTAAATTTATAGGTCCATCATTTACACCCAAAGTAGAGGCCGTATCCGTTCCAGCAGCCATTTGCATAATTCTCTGATTTTCTATTGTACTTAGAGAATCATCGGCCGTCCAAGTTTGTAATGACAATGAGGGAGATTCGCTACCAGAGGATGAAAATGATGAATCAATGGCTAAAGAAGAAGGGATTGTTGTTGATGTTGCGAGAGGAGGAAGATTGTTATTAGCAAGTCCAATACCGGAAACAGCCGCCGAATTGAGTGCTGCCGTAAATGAGTGGGAATGTGGAGGATTTTGTTGTTGTTGTTGTGAGTGCATTCAAAAATAAAAAGAGAATTATAATTGAATAAATTGAATTGAATTTAAATTAAGTAGATAGTAAATTTATTCTAAAAATTAGTAAAAATTTATTTAATCCAAAATATTCAAAATCTGACATCAATTTAAATAAATATACAGAATTTTTAGATTTTTTATTTAAAATTTATTTATAATTATTTTAGTAAAAGTTTTGGAATTTATTGAATAAAAAAAGAATAATTAGAGAAAAAGCTACTTAATAGTAGAAAAAGGGTTAAAGAATTAAAACAAAAAATATTTTTTTATTTAATGAGAAAGATCCGAATAAACTGATAAGGTGTTGGGAAAGAAAATAAAAAAGGAAAACAAAAGATAAATTAATAGAAAAAATTCTCTTCTAGAATTAGAAAAAAATATTAAAAGATTTTTTTAATTTTATTAAGTTGTATTTTTTATTGAATAAATTCAAAAAATTTTATTCCAAATTTCCAATATTTTAATTTCCAAATAAAAAACCCTAAAAATTATTTAAAATAAATTTAAAGATTTTTGCGCATTGAAGAAACGAATGGGGAAATGAATAATAAATTAATTCAAATATTTATTTGTGCGGGAAAAGAGAAACGAAAATGACTGAAACACTCTGACTTTTTAAAAAAAACGATAAAAATCTGCTTCTGAGGGAATATTTTTGAGGAACTGAAAAAAATATTTTTTTAGTTTAAATTATTAAATAAATAAAAATAAATAATTATTATTTTAAAAGAAAAAAGTTTTACAATTTTATTTATTTATTTCCTTCTTTAATATGTAGATTAGATATTAAAGATTATGTATTGTAAATTATTAAATATTTATCATGTGAAAGTAAATAAAAAACAAAAAAAAGATTTTTTAAAATTATTTATATTTTATTTATTTAAAATAAAAAATTAAATTAAATAAAAAATATTTTTGGTTGAAATTTTTAATTGAAGATATTAAAGATATATTTTAATTATTTAAATATTTAAAACATCTCTTTATTTAATTAAATAATTATTTTTTAGTCACTCTTTCTTTCAATTAAAAAGCTCTCCATTAATGACGGTTGTTGCCTGCCCAGGTTTACAATTACCAGAATTTTTTGCGATAAAAAAGCAAAGGTAGTAAAATAATATATATTTATTTATATATTTATTATCAACACGCGCCTATTAAATTTAAAAAAGCCGCTCATTTAGAGAATAAGAGAATATACCTATTTCGGCTAATTTTGGACGAGGAATATATTAAAAGATTAATTAATTTTTTTATTAAACAAAATATATTTCGGGAAAGAAGATTTAATAAAGATGTGGGTGGCCAGAATTGTTGCATTTTTGGTAGGATTTGGGTATGAAAAGGGGTTTTAATTGTGTTTAAATTTTAAAATTAATTAGAAAAAAATTTTGTTTTGTATTTTTAATTTTAAATTTATTTTCTAAAATATAAAAAACGATTAAAATACTTGTAACTTAAGAAGGAAAAAGGAGAAGGAGGAACATGTTTCTGGATGAAAAAAATACAGCGAAAAGGACATGTGTAATTATAAAACGATAATTGTTATAGAGGGAGGTAGGTGGTGGTGGCCCTTCTTAAAAAAATTTTTTTAGAGCTTGATTACTTTTAATTGATTTGAAAGGAAAAAAGTAAAATAAAATTTATTTTACTTTTTTAAATTTAAGAGAAAACATATACAAATAATTAATTAAATATTATTCTTAATTGTAAAATAAAAAAAAATTTTCAAAAAAAAATAAAATACCGTATATACTCTATTAATTACCCTGGGTAATTATTGTTTCGACCTCACCCTGGAGAGGGTAATTAATAGAGGCGGGGTAATTAATAGAGGTTATTTTAGGAAGGCTAATTATAACTATTTTTAAGGGGGTAATTATTGTTTCAACCTTTCGCTGGAGGGGGTAACTAATAGAGGGGGTAATTATTTGAGGGAGGGTAATTAATAGAGTATATACGGTAAATAAATAATTTTTAAAAATTTATTTATCTGTCTTAAAGCCAAAAATATTTTTTTAAAATTTCTTCCTTCATTATGCAAATTTAAACAAAAATCAATTCAAAAAATAAATTTTCTTTTGTCCATTTTTACTAAAAATTTATGCATTTATTTAAAGAAAAAAAAGTTTTTCTTAAATTAATTTAAAATTCAAAAATTTATTTTTATTTATTTATTCTCTCTAATTTTTCAATTAATTTTCTACAAAAATTCTCTTTTATTTATAAAAACAACCAAAAATGGTAGAACAGTGTCAGAAACTGTTTTAAATTAATGTACGTAAATTGGCCAAAAAATAAATAAATAAATTGCTACAAAATAAAGAAAAGCAGTTATTAATAAATTGAAAGAAAGAAGCACTTTTTAATAAACCTGTTTTTGTTTTTATTATTAAATGGAAATTATGAGAAAAAAAGAGAGAGGGAAAATAAAATTTAAATTAGTTAATTTTAGCATTAAATTAATTTTTAATTTTTTTAATTAATAAATAAATGTATTAAGATTAAAAATTAAGTTTTTTTCTTAATTTCAAAAATTGTTTGTATAAATTTTGAAAAATTGTGTTTTGATATTTAAATTAATTAAATAAATAAATCTTTTGATTAAAGAAAAACAAACAAATAAATAAATAAAAGTTTTGAAATAATTAAAAAAAGATTCTAGTATTAATATAATATAAATTAAATTATAAATAAAAGTTTTTTGACATAAAAATTAATTTTTAAAATTAATTTTTATCCCTTTTATTTAACAAAAATTAATTCAATTAATTTGTTTTTATAAAAAATATGTAAATTTTTTATTTTAAGAAATGACAATTTTAATTAATTTATTTATTAGCTATAATCGATTATTGAGCGATGGCGCAACGGCGAGATTTAAATAAATAAACACAATAAATAAATAAAATTAAGGAAATGGGGCAACCAATAAATAAATACTTTTTTTATATTTAATTTATTTGTTGTTGTTGAAGGGCTACGGGAAGTTAGTGGGGGATATAAAGAAAAGAAAATAAAAAGTATTGCGTGGAAGTTTTGTTAAATATATATTTAATATTTATTTATTTATTAGTTTTTAAAAGAAGAAAATTTTAGAGTGGACAAAGACCGGTCAGGCGGGCGAATATTTGAGGAGAGGAAAAAGACGAAAAAATTATATTTATTTGGGGGGAAAAGAAGTGATCGGGGCCTAAAGACTTTAAAGAAAAGAGAGCACCAATCGAGTGCTTTTGCGGTAAAGAAAAAATTATTTTGGCAAGAGGGCCCCCCTCCCACCCCTCCTCTACTCTCGCGTAATATTAAATATATATTTTAACTTTTCTTTTGCTTTTTATTTTTGTATTTTTTAAAGCATTTTGTGTGATTGCTTGTATTTTTGAGGGATTTTCTTTTGGTCAGTGGAGCGAGTTTACTTGCGCATTCGACAGGAAAACATTGAAGATGGTGATTTGGGGAAAGAAGAAGAGGAAAAACTGGAAAAAAGAAATAATTTAAAATTTAAAATTAAATAGTTAAGTGAAGAACGTTAGTTAGTGATTATTTAATGCAAAAATTAATTAAATTTAATTTGGTTAAATTAAATAAAGAGACAATAATGGATAAGTGAAGACAAATTATTAATGAAAGTTACTAAAATATTACGCACTCCCTATTATTTATAATTACCCCCTCACGGTTTACACAATAATTATAGTTGAGTAAAACTGTGTATAAGGAGTTTCTCTTGAAATCTAAAAAATAATCGAGTCAAGAAAATATAGGGGGAGAGGGGTATTATTAATCTTTTAGTTTATTTTGAATTTAAAAGGTATTTTTGTTGGCTAATTGAGATAATTCAAATGATATGGAGAATAATAAAAAAAGTACAACTTGGGGATGATAAAGTGTAGATCATGAAGATAAAAGTAAACAATTTCGACTATTTTAAGTAAACATATTGGAGGGGTTTTTCAGTTTCTTTTGAGTAATTACAGATAATCTACAAGCTTTTTAGTTAAAAACTCTTTTTAGTATTTTAATTTAAGTAAAGGCTTTTCTGACTGGCCATCATCATCAATAAAGTAATTCTTCTGTCCATTCCTCCTCCAACTAAAAAGCAAACCATCCCCGCGCAAGTCTTTGCTCTGTTATAGTTGCTGTAAAGGGGGCCCTTTCTCAGGGGAAAATAGGAGACCGACCTTCTAACTCATCGATCGGTTTTGTAGGGAAATGCAAATAATTGTACATAAAACTACTAAAAGAACGAAAAAAGGTAATATTTTGAAGGTGGGAAGGTTGGAAAGATTGGAAAGATTTATTTAGAATTTAAGAAATTAAATTAATTATTATTAAAGTTTTGGTAAAAAACCAAAAATAAAACAAAAAAATATCGAGAAGATTAATTAAAATTTAAAGAATAAAGGTAATAATAAATACACTTATTTGGAGTGTAATATGGTTAAAATGGCCTTGACAATATTCAAGGTAGATTTAAAAGGATAAAGAGAGAGATTAAAACAAATTTAAGATAACTTAATTTAAAATAATATTTAATTAAAACAGAAATTTTTTTAATAAAATTTAGATTAAGAATTGAGTAATGTGTTAAACTGTTGATAATTAAGGAATGTTTGATAAAAGAAATACTAAATTTAGATTTAAAAAATAAAAGTTGTTAAGACAATAAAGCTCGAATGATATATAATAAATTATATGTCAAGCAAAAAAGCTCATAATGGTCAGGGAAACATAAAAAAGGGGGAGCGTAAACCGAAGAATTACCAAAAAAATTATTTTAGATTTTTATTTTCGATCTTTTTTTCTGGATATCGTTATTAAAATATGGTCATTCAATTAATCTCTAAAAACGATTCCCCAAACAAATAATTAAAAATAAAATTAATTTTTATTAAAAAAATTTTTTAAGAAAATATTTTTAGAAAATAAAATATTTAAAAATAAATAAAATTTAAATTTTAAAGGTCAAAAAAAGGAAAGAAAAATAAATCTAAAATGCAAAGATTTATTTGACATTTTTTTGTTTGTTGGTTATAAAAATGGCAATGATTTTTGAGAAAAAAATAATTTTTAGGTTTTAAAAGGTTTTTTTTCGTTGAAGGAAAAATATTAAAAAATGATGACTGTATATATTTTTTTTGGGGGGAAAAGCTTAAAAATTTAGAGAAGGAAAAGGTGATTAAGTTTAAAATATTTTTAAAGGAGGTTTTGAAGGGAGGGAAGGGACTTTTTTCTTTAAAAAATATTTTTGTCGTTTTCCTAGAAGAAATAGTCAAATGTCACAAAAATTTAGTGAATGAATCAAAAGAATTATTTTTTTGTGAATTTTTTTGAAAAAAATTATTAAAATTTAATGATGAATTTTGAAGAGTTAAAGAGCTTTATTTATTTTTGTTTGTTTAAATGTGGGTGATATTTTGATTGAGATATTTTTTAAAATTAAAAAATGGAAGGATTTTGTTTTTAAAAATAATTTTAAATTTTGTTTGGATTAAAAGAAAAATAAAATTTAATAAAATATTCGACAAACAAATTTTCTCAATTTTACATAATAAAAAATGTTTTGATGAAAATTTGCACTCAATTTATACCTTTTAAATTGAGTTATCTAAAATTTGTTTAAAATTTTATTTATTTTGCTAGCAAAATAGCCATTGGCTACAACAATAAAATTTATTTTAGAAGAAAAGTAAAAATGTAACAGAAAATAAATTTTAAATTTAAATAAAATATTTGAAAAAAAAATTAACAATAAAATTTCTTTATTTAAAAAACAAAAATATTTATTTATATATAATCCTAACTATTTATTTTTAGTTTAAAAGAATGTTGCTAGCTGTTCCTTGGCAACTACCTAAACAAATTTTTTGTCCATTTATGTGTAGCTATTATAAAATATTTTTATTTTTATTGTCAAAATATTTTTAAAGTAAAATTAATGGAAAGTTTTTGTGAAAGAGAGATAATTGATTTGGAGGAGAATATTTTTAAAAATTAAATAAATATTTAAAAATAATATTTTTTTTGAAAATTGATTTAAAGGGATTGTTTCATTTATTGGCAAACAAAACCCCCCAAAAAAAGGTAGGTGAGTGGGTACATACATAAAAAGCCTTTATTTGGTTTATATATACATATATTTAAATCTCAAATTACATACACTTTTTCCTTTTCTAAAAAATTCAAGTTTTTTATAACCAACAAACATTCGCAACAGGAAATGGCACAAACCTCAACGGTGGTGTGATAACAAAAAATAAATAAATAATAATTAATTAGGAGGGATTTATTTGTTTAAATTAATTGATAAAACTTTTTTCTAAAATTTAATTCTTGGATTAGAATTGCTGTGAGAAGAATATATTTTTAATAATTAAAAAATAAAATATTATTCTAATTATATTTAATTTAAAAAATTGACGAAATATTTTTTTATTTATTTTTAAATATTTTTCTTATAAATTTAAAGAAACGGAAGTAAAAATAAATTATAAAACTGACCGAATTTAAATCTCTCTCAATCGATGGGAGGAGAAATAATAAGGGGATATAAAGAGATGAATAAAGAAAGCTAACTCTTACTAAAAAATAAAGAAATATGTAAGTGGAATCAGGAATTTATTTGGCGTTGCAAATATTATAATTTGGATTTTCTTTGAATATTTTCTCAATATTTTTGTTGATTTTTAATTTGAAGGAAAAAAACAAAACAAAAATTTGATTTTTTTCTCGAAACTTATAAAAATTTATTTTTAAAATTCATTAGTTTAATTAATGGGATTTTAAGGAATAATAAAATTTAGAACTAAATTAAATTTAGATTTATATTTAATTATAATTATTTACTAATTATTTAATAAATTCATAAAATATTTAGTGCTGTCATTTCGGTACTTAATTAACCGAAAAACTGATTCCAAGATACTCTTCAAGAATTATTAAATTACTGTTGAATGAACCTTAACCCTCGAAATCACGAGAACATGAGTCAAATCTTACTAAAACACATCCCTCCCTCATTTTTCAATTTAATCAACTATATTCTGCATATAACTTAAAAATATCCAAGTAACAACAAAAACATTTAATTTTAAATAAAAACAAATCTAAACGAGAAAAAATATGCCTTCAAATAAAAAAAATAAATTGTTTAAATTTTTATTTAGAAAAGATAAATGAAAAAATGTGTGAAAAGAATACAGCAGCACATCCTGGAAAGCTTATTATGTACTAAAATCTCTCCCGATAGGTGATGGATGCCAATTAGTGGAATTGACTTTAAATAAGAAGCTAAAAAATAAAATAAAGAAAAGAAGATTTGTGCTTATTAAAAAAATAAAAAAAATATTTATTTAGTTATTACTTTATTTTGAATTTTTTAGTAAAAATTACTGTAATTTATTTATATTTATGAAATAAATTTTATCTATTAAAAAATAGGGAAGAAAATATAATATTTTCTATTTATCAAGTAAAGATTTTGTATGTTCGAGGGTAAAATTTACCAAAGTTGACGAGCTCGTAAATAATACTTTATCTAGAGTAGAAATACATTGTAGATGAAGGTAGGAGTGACAGAACCAGACGAAGGTGATCCGAGCCTAGCCTGGCTAGTATTAAACTGATCTCTATGCTATCATAAGATGCTTCTTTGAACAGCTTTAAATAATAAATATCTAGATAAGACTTTACGTTTTTCAGATTTAATATACGGTTACTCAATCTCGGTTTCATCCACTATATAATGTGTTTTGACTTATTAAATTAAAATAAATAAGTATACCTATATTCATGATTTATAAATCAAGTATTCATTGTGAATTTTTTAAATTCAATTCAATTACATATACCTATTTACATAAAATGAGTGTGTGTAAATAAATTAATAAAAAATTATTTTTTTTTAAATTAATTTATTTGAAATTAAAAATATATTTAAAAGGAAATTGAAACCTAAAAATTAAATTTAAAAAATTTTAAATATTTAATAACGTAATTTAAAGTTAATTTTAAGAATTAATTATTTTAATTTTTAAATTAAAATTTAAAATTTTTTTTCTATTAAAAAGCATTATTTACATCAAATAATTAATTTCACATAATTATCAAATAAATATAAAATTATTTTCTGAAAAAATATTTAATAATACCTCCATTTTACACCTTCAAAGTTAACCTGCTGTGAAAATAATTTAATCAATTGAAGGTGGTTAAAATATTTTTTAAAAATATTTTTCTGATTTTGAGAATTTTTATAAAATATTTTTATTTATTTTATTGTTTGTCTCAAAAAATATTTATTTCTTCTCTTTTTTCTCATTATTATCTTTTAATTAATTATACACATATTTAAAAAATATTTTCCCTTCATTTCAAAAAAATATTTATTTAATTTTTTCATTCAAGCTTTGTATGTCAATTAACTCCTTGGCAACGCTTTTATATTTTTAAACATATATCTACTACATACATATATCCCCCCCTCAAGTCATTTACTACTTCCATATACCTTAACTTTATTTTCTTTTATTTATAAAAATTTTTTGTTAAATTTTTAAATATCTTTTTAAATAATTAATTTCTGATTATTTAAATAAATACAAATAAACATTAATTTTGTTTTAAATTCAAAGAATCTTTTAAATAAAAGACTAAAAAATTTTTTTCAGAATTTTTAAAGAAAAAATATCAAAAGACTATTAAATATTTATTCAGAATTGAATTCTTTTCTGAAAATAATTTTTAAAAATATTCTTTTAATTTTTTATTTATTTAAAGAGAAATTTAAAATGTTTTACAAATAAAAGTGATGGAAAGGTTATTCCAGTATTTGTATTTTTTATACAAATTCTCGGGGAAATATACATATACTCCCAGTTCACCTCCCAATCTCTTCCAATAATTCCAAATTTATTTCTAAATTTAATAGTTTTAATCTTTTCTCTTTTTTGCTTATTTTATTTTAAAATTACATTTTTTCAACTTCCACCTTAAATATATATTTTAATTCAATTTATCTAAAATATAATTCCAAGAAAATAAAAAAATTGGAAATAATTTTTTTGAATAAATTTAGAAAAAAAATTATTTTTGTATTTTATTTTAAATACAATTGCTTTTATTTAAAATACTAGTTTATTTAATTTAAATAAAAATTTTTAAATTTAAATTTGTAAAAAAAGATTATTAAATTATTTCAATCTCTTCCTTTTAAAATTTTCTTCCTTCCAGTAAAGGGAAGAACATATTTTCCTTCCAACTTCCATTAAGCTTCTTTTAATTTATTTTTTAATTTATCTGCTCAATTAATTTATAAACAAATATTTAGAATATCCTCCTCATTTTTATTTTTCTGCACATTTAATCTCAATTTTTGTCTTACGTCATTTATTTCTAAGTACACTTTAAGGCAAATATTTAGTACTTTTTTAAAAAATTAAGTAAAATATTGCTCAATCATTTTATCTATTTATTTAAAGAAAAACAAAAACAGCTTTTAATATTTTTTATTTATTTTCAAAGGAATTAGTATTCCAAAAATATTTAAAGATTAATCATCATTTTGTTTTGATAAAAATAATATTTATTTATTTTAAGGAAATTTCTAAAAGAATAAAAAAAATTAAATTTTATTAAAGAAAATTAATAAGTAATAGAAAATATTTTTTTTAATTTATTACCCTTCCTAAATTAAAGTGTTAATCGGTGATCCTTAAAAGAACTGTGTTAAAAATTGTTTGGGATGATTAATAATTACAAAATAAACTCAAAATTATTTAAAGAGAATCACCGTTATCATTTTAGAATAATTTTTGTCTATTTCCTGATTTTAATTCAATTCGCTAAATTCCGCGATTTAAATTAAATTATAAATGGATAGTTTTAATGTCTGTTCGTTTGACGTAATCAATCCTCGAACATTCAAATCTGACAGAAATAATGTTTATATATAAATATTAGTTAATATTCTGTTAATTGTTTAAAACATTTTTTGAAATTTATTTTGATATTAAATTAGTTATACATATAATCATTACTTATTGTAATGATTACAGTAAGTAATAATTAATACACTACTTATTGTGTGTATTAATAAACTACAATAAGTAATCATTAAGAACCCTACTTATTGTCCGACATTTTATAAAAACTATAGATCACGCTGTTATTTTCTAAAATTTAAATAAATATTTACTTTAAGCTATTCAAAGCAATTACTGACATTTAATCTCTTTTTTTAAAATTATTCTCTTATAAATAAAAAAATTATCTTTCTTTTTTTTTAAGTATTTTCCACAAATTAAATATTTGTTTTGCTTATTTTATGCATCATATATTATAAACAATCCAAATTTAATTTTGTATAAGTGGCTTACTCTCTCTTTTTTCCTTCTTTCCCTTTTTAAATTTCTTCATTTTAGCAGCTTCCACTTAAATATTTTATTAAATTTTTGGTTAAATATATTGTTTCCTTTATTTTTAATTTAATTTTTAAAAAATAAATTTTATTTTTTTGTAATTTATCTTTTTATTGAATAAAGAGATATAGAAGCCAGAAACACAAAATAAATAAAAAAAATAGTGGAAGCCATTAATATGTAACAATTAATTAATTTATTTATTGTCTAGTATATCAAAACAATTAAACACTTATTTTTGCTAATACTTTTATTTATTCAAAATTAAATTGTTTTATTTAAAAAAGGAATTATTTTATTCATTTATTTAAAACAAATTAACTGATAAATTAATTGATAATTATTATTTATTTTATCTTTTTATCAAAAAATGTCTTAAACCTCAAAATTTCCTTTTCAATTAAAATTCCAATAAAATTCTTGATTTAATCTTTTTTTTTAGAAATTTACTCATAAATTCTCTTTTTCTCTAAATTTACTCCTAAAAATTAAAAAATACTACAAAAATTTATGTAGCCGAACACAAACCAGTCTTATGTAATTTAATATATAAATTTATCTAAAAATCTCACAATTTAAAAATAATATAAATAAAAGACTTGCACAATGGACACGGAGTTTGGTATCCGTATCCAGATATTTACGGTAGATAGAAGCATGCATCTTGATATTATATATCTGTATCAATATCCGCAAGTCTGTAAATAAATATATTTTTATTTAAATTAATGATATCATTTTATTTATATACTATTAATAGAACTACAACAAGCATTCCTTCTTTTAAAACATAAATAGTATTATGTTTTTTTTGTATATTATCCCCCACAAAACTATTAATATAATACACCTGCTTCTCAAATATTATTTAAAAAAAGAAACAAATAAATATATACAAATCTTTATTTACTTTTAAATGTTTATTTTTTACTCTTAAAATATAAATAACTCAAAATAACTTTTTTTTAATTTTCTAATATTTATTTTTAAATTTAAATGTACTCAACAATTTAAGAATAAAATTATTTAAAGGGATAATCAAAGTACTTCAAATAAATTTAGATATTATTAATAAAATAACGGGAATTTGTATCCTTTTCCAAAAAAATTTTTTAGTTTCTTAATTTTTCTTTTTTTAAAATTTTATTTACGTAATTTTTTAGTATTCGGATAAAAAGAATTTTCTTACAGAAATTTTAACATTAAAAATATAAATTAACCACTAATTTCTATTTATCTACTACATAATTCTTTATTAAGCTAAATTTGATGTAATTAAATGTCTGGACTTTTACAAACCGGCTCAACATTGTGCAGTTCTCAACGATCAACAAACTCTGCACACACACAATTAAAACCTATTTTAATGGCTAGAAATTCTTCTCTTGGAGAAAATGTACCTCCTTCTAATGGCTCTTCTGAGGTTTTTAAATAAAAATATTTTTAAGAATATTTTGATAAAATTTATTTAATTATGAAGATTTAATATTTTAAATATTCTTGAATTTATTTAAAATGATTTTTTAATTTTAAGAATCGACCACAGCAACAACAACAAAACCACCTTGCCCCTCCACCAGTTGCTCCAGACAGTCCTCGACCACAAAAAAGTGATCGTAAGTCTCTTAAAATTTTTTATTTAAATACATATTTTAATTTTAAAAAGAATCTCCATTGGCCTCTGTTGGTTTAACTGTCCCTCTGCCAAGTACTGGTGGCAATACAACCAAAAAATGATTTTGAAAATAAATTTGGATATTTAAAAATTTTTATTAATTATAAATATATATGTATTCATTTAGTTATTTTAAATAAAACAATTTATCACATATTTTTTATTGTTAAATAAAATGTATTTTTATATCAAAATTATTTAAATATGTATATACAATCAAAAATTAGAAAAAAATAATAGTAATTTTTTCCCAATGATCAAATAAATCTCTTCCATATAAATTTAAAATTCGCAATTAAAACTAATGAAAATCTATTTATTCAGTTAATCTTAAAAAATAAATTTAATCTTCAAAATAAATAAATATTTTTTAAAATTAGATTAGCGATTATGGTTACTTTTTGTGTCCCTTATAAGTTCTGATTTTTATAAGTTCTGATTTTTTTTTAAAAAGCCAAACAGCTTTTTCCGAGTTGAGTATACTTTAATGTTTAATTTAAATAAAATATTTTGTAAATTCCAAATAAATTAAAATTTGTGAATAAATTTTTTAAAATTAATTTTAACAATCAAAAAAACTTTCTGTACATCAAACTACTTCAATTAAACTCTTTATTTTTTTCTTTCAAAAAACGCTTTTCAAAAACTAATTGACCTTTTGATTGAATTATTTGAATAATTCTTTGAATATTTTTAGAGAGATCTTTTTTTTGTTATTTGGCGCCCAATTGTTGAATTTTCTTTAAAAGGAGAGGAAAATACTAAATATTTTGTACAAAAATATATTTATTTATTCCAATTTACTAAATAATTAAAGAAAAATAAATTCGTTTTTCTACAAAAATTAATTAGAAAATTTTAAATATCTGTTTAGGTTGACAGAAAACTTATTTTATTGAATTGACCCAAATTTTAAATTTTTAAATAAATTAGAAACTATTTATGTAAATTAAAATAAAAAATACTTGTTAAAATTTTAGATTTTATGTTATTATTTAAATGAAAAAAAAACATTTTTTATCCACAGGTGTTTTTTAAAATTAATTTATTTATTTGAGGACACAATTTAATTATAAAATGATTAAAAAATAAAAAAATAAATTCCTTAAAGATGTTTTTTAGTAATAAAATAAATAAAAGTTATTTACTGAAATAAAAAAGAGCTTTTACTTTTTTAGATAAAAACAGGTGGCTGCAATCTGAAACATATTCTTACTTAAATAAATAAATATATATTTATTTTTTTTAGTTTATGTCTGGGCAAATATTACTAAACTATATATTTATTTAAATATTTATTCTTTAAATAATTTTTTATATTTTTAATTTATTTTTAATTTATTCTTAAAAGGATTATTTTGTCACAAAATCTTTATTTTTTCCAATCTTCTGTTTTTGACATTTTTTAGCAAAAAAAGAATTAGTAGCTAATATATATTTTTTTGACAATAGCAGCCAATTTTTAAGAAAAAAAATTTCAAAAAATATTTGTGTAGTTGATTCTCTTAATTCTTTAAATTTTTGTTTTATTCATAAAATTCCTTTTAAATTTTTTTATTTTCCTTATTTTCTTTTTGACAAAAAAAAATAAAAAGGATTTTCTTGGTTACGATTGAATACTTTAATTTTTTCAGTTATTTTTTGATTTTAAAATTGTTTATTAAATTGTTGAAAATTTTGTCGTCTTTTTCTTTAGAAATCCTAAATTTAATATATTTATTAATTATAAATAAAAATTAAAATATTTAAAAATAAATTATAATACATATTTTTAATTAAATTTATTTATTTATCTTATTCCCAAACTGATAAGATTTTAAATAAATTAATTGTACAAAATAATGCTAACTATTTTTTATTTTAAGTAATATGTATTTAAATTTATTAAAATATATTCTATAATTTACATTTTTTAATATTTTAAAAACCAAAAAAATCTACAAATTAAATTAAGATTTTTTCTCCAAATTTAGACTAAAAATAAATTAAATAAAGCAGATCAATAAAAAAATTCGAGAAAAAGGAACACAAAAATAATTTAATTCTTTAAATATTTATTTAAAATTCAAAATTCCTTCCTACCAAAAACCTAAAAAGCATTAAAAAGGCAGCAATTTTGGGTTAAAATAAAATAAAATAAATTAACAGTAAAAATAAATGTGGGAAAAGCGACAGGAAAAAGGAAAAGAAAAAATTTTTGTTGGTTAGTTAGTTAGTGGTTGCGAGAATTTTTAAATAAAAATTTTTGTGTCAATTAAAGAAAAATAAAAAAAGATTTTATCGCCAAAATTATATTTAAATTTATTTAAAGTTAATTATGTATATTTTTTAAAATTAAATTTTTTAATCTATTTTCCTCTAAATATTTTTATTTATTTCAATCACTCCTTCCCCCTCAACCACCAAATAACTTTCAAGGTTGAGAATTAAAAACAAATAAATTTATTTGCGGGAAAGAAGCTTTTATTTTAATAAAATAAAAATAACTAATTAATTTTTTATTCTTTCCCCCCTTTTTAAAAAAAACGAACACGAAGAAACAAATATTTTCAACATTAAAATATTTTCTTTTTGTTCATTCCATTTTTTATTCATTTAATATTTTTGTGCCACTTCACACTTCCATTTAAAAAAATTTTAAACAAATTTCTCTTTTTTATTTAGAAAGCTTAAAAAATTTTTTTATTTAATTTTTCTTTTTTTAATGATTTTTTGGCCAAAAATATAAAGAACTTAAAAACGGCAAACAATTTGTTTCTTTTTTTATTTGATAAAAAGCACATTAACTTATTTGTTGTCATTTTAACTTTTCCTTTTTATCAAATAACAAACAAAATTATTTATCTATTTATCTATTTTATCAAAAATTATTACCAAATAACCAATAACAACAATTCTTTTATTCCCCCTTATTCAATACCAATTTTAACCTTTATTTTCTCAATTTGGAGACATCCAATTTTGTTTTCCTCCCACTCATCCAAACAAGAAAATCTAATTTTATTTATTTATTTCTGGCAAATTCAATTTATTTAATTAATTTTGGGGTTTACAAACAAACAAAAAATAAAATTAGAAAATTTAATTTAAAAATATTTTGGACTAAAGAATTTTTATATTTTTCTAAAATTATTTTTTAATTGAGAATTTTTCACTATCTTTTTGTCAAATAAATAAAAGTATTTAATTATTACGGGAAATTTAAAAAAATAAATTTTTTTTAAATATTTTTTACATCTAAACTTCTTGTTTAACAAATAAGTGTTGTTGTCTTAAACTTATTAATTATTTTAAAAAACTGGAAAAAAAATTTTTTGAATAATTATTTTATTTAATAAACCCTTTATTTTCTTTTAAATAAAAATTCTTTTTTTCCTTCTAATAATTTTATTTAAATAAATTTCTTCTTCAAAAAAATTCTTCTTCTTATTTTTTTGCAATAAATAATCTTCGTTTTTATAAAAATAAATTTTTCTTTTTTGATCGTAAAGTCCAAATGAAGAATTGCCTTAGCAATGAATTTCTTTGTTTGTTTTTGTGCGTGCCTTTATATTTTTTTATTTATTTTAATGTTGAGTCAGCCGGTGGTTGGTAGATTTGCTTTTTCTTTTATTTTTTTTCAATTCCTTTTCTTTCCCTTTTTTCCATTTTCATTGCCTTGCTTTTCGTCTGCTCGATCCCCAAAGGATGTTTTTGCTCTAGAAGGTTTTCACATCTTTTATATGCTTTACTTAAACAAATATATGGAGAAATATATACACCAAGTCAATTCTTATATTGACTTGGTTTTTAGCTCATTTATGTAGCTATATTATTATTACAATTTTTTGCAATTCCTTTACATATTTAGAATGTTAGAAGATTTTTTACTTTAATATTTTAAAAATGTTTGAGTAAAAATAATAGGGATATAAAGATGATGGGATGTGAAAAGTTTTAATCACATGATGGGATGTGAAAAAGTTTTAATTTTAAAAAGGGAGAGACCAGGAGGAATATCCTCGATAATCCAAAACTTTTTAAATTTTATTATATTTTCTATCCTTATTTTGATATTTAAATCTCATCTCATTATTATCTTTAATAATTTCTCCTAAAAATATTTTTATTTTTAATTAATCCAAATTAAATATAAAACAAGAATTAATCTAATTTTTAAAAATTAATTTAAACCACAAAAATTCCCGTCACACATCGTTCTACTTTGTTGTTCTTATTTTTATTTATTAATTTTATTAAAAATATAACCTGTTTATTAAAAGAAAAATACTTTTAAATTCATTAAATTAAACTTGTTTTATTCTTAAAATTTATTAAAAAATTCTTTAATTAAAATAAATAAATATTTTATTTAAAATTATTAATTAATTAATTATTTTAAATTTTAACACAAATTCTCTCTCCTTTCTTTGTAAATCCCTTAAACAAAATATTTTTCATCTTCTCTCTTTACATTTATTTTCCACTATTTGCATCCCCAATTGGTCCTTTTTCGCATGATCGCGCTTATTTAGTTAGTCGTAAATTAATTTTGTAAAATTAAATTGTTAAGAAATATATGTGTGTTAAATTATTGCCTAATTCTTTCCAGTTGGTGATTCTCGTAAATTTATTTTTGTTTTTTTGTCTTAAAATTGTCTAAAGAAAAAAAAAGAATATTTATTTATTTAATCAGCCAGTTTTACATATTTATTTATTATTATTTGCTTGTACATACAATTATTGCACTTTTCGCTTGGCTGAGATTGTTTTAGACAGCTTCTGTTTTGTTATACTTACTAATAATATTTTAGTAAAAAGAATTATTAAATAAATAATTAAATAAATTAATTGTTGGGGGGGGGGGGGGATTGAATAAGAAAAAGAATTACATCTTCTACCTATTCCAAATTTCTATGTCAAAATTCTGATCGAGATTTTCTTCAGAAAGTATTTTCATTTATTATTCTTTTAATTTAAATAATTAATTAAATTTTTTAATTAATTTTAACATTTTCCCCAAAATTATTTTTTATAATTAATTTTTAATTAAATATTTATTTATTGTCTAAAACAAAAAAATTATTAAAATTTAATATTTTTATTTATAAATATTTTTTCAATTTCCATTTATTAACTTTTAACACCTTAACTTGACATCATTAATTTGTCAGTTTTATTAATCCTTTAATCCTCTATTTACGTTTTTATTTTCAAAAATTAATTTACTTTTTTTATTATTTTTAAATATCATTTAATGTGTAGTTTAAAAAAAATTTTTAAATTTCTAAATAAATTTTATCAAAAAAAATTATTAAAACTATATAAAATTATAGAAAATACATATCTACAAATTATTTTATTTAAAAATATTTACTTCCTATAAATCTTTAAATTTAAAAAAACTTTTTTAATGCCTCATTAAATAATTCTTTTTTTATTATTTTCCACGTCCATAACTAATTTTTACCTCATTATTATTAACATCAAAGAGCATTCTTTAATACCTACAAATTTTCTAAGCCCTCAATTAGGCTAATTATTTAAAAGAAAATTGTGTAAATACAAATTAACACAAATATGTATTATTTATTTTATTCAAATAAAAAATTATTTTAGAATTAATTTTTGCTTAAGAATATATTTAAATGATTTTTAACGAAAAATATTTTTTATTATTTTTTGGTATTTAATTTAAAATAACGGATTTTTAATTAATATTTTATTTAAGTCTGAAAATCCAAAAATCTTCTCTATCATCATCTAAATTCTTTTTTTCATAAGCTTAACTCGAATTTTAATTAAAATAATTCTTTCAATCCTTTACTCAGAAACGAAGACTGTGAACCAAAAATAGGCTGAATCCTTGCTTTTTAGTTAAGTTTTTTAGTTAAACAAATAATTCACAAGGAATTTTTAATAAGGAAGGATAAATGTAAAGAGGGTAAATCAACTACTTCGTCAAATTCGAATAAAGAATCGAAAGACTTTGAATTTCCTTCAATCCATTAAGTACTTTATTTTGATATTTATTTTTAAAATGTTTCTTTTTTTCATTTTTATTTTTACTTTTCTCCAATATATTTATTTTTATATATTTAATTTCACAATTTCATGTTTAAATTTCTTTAAATGACCAAAGCTCATTATTTCCATTTTATACTAAATTAGCTTTTTCCTAGTCAGAAACACACATTTTAGATAAAAAAAAGGTTGGGGGAAAGGATATTTTATATTTATTTAATTTCAGGAAGGAATAGTAGAGGAAATACCTCCTCCCTTCCTCTCTCCCTCCCTCCCTCCTTTCATTAAATAGTTTTAGACCAAACTAAACTTAATCTTCCTTTTTAAAAAATTAATTTTTATTTAATTTATAATTACCAATTTTATATATTTTTTGTATATCTACAGATATGTAATTGTATATTTTTTTGCAAAAAATAATTTATTACTATTTATAAATTATTTTCTCCAAAAAATTACCTATTTCTAAATAATAATTTACCTAAATTATTTTTAAATTCCATTTATTTTTTTATTGTCAAGACTTTTTGCCCGCTTTCCATATTAAATTAATTTTCTGACATTTTTTCAGAAATAATATAGTAGTATATAGAAGTACTTTTATTATGTTAAAAACTCCCCTCCCCCCCCTCCCTTCTCATTTCCTCCTTTCCTCACTCTTTGTATAATTAATTTTCTTTTTTTTTATTTTTTACTATTTTTAACCCAAAAAAGTCGCGCCAAAGTTTTTTTTTACTTTTTATATACCCAAAGGGATCGTTTTGTCAAACCTTTTAGTGTTGAGTGAAATTTTGCCTAATTATTTTTCTGGCCGTTTTTTTACTATTTTATTTTCTACAAGTTGGCTATATAATGACTGGCTATATATTTTTGTTTTTCTCAAAAATATATGGAATTTTTTGGTTGGCATTTAAAAAGTAGAAAAGAATTGGTAAAAAATAATTTAGTAGGAAAATATATAAACTTACCTACTTGCTTCTTTAAGTTTTAAAATTATGTTTATATTTTTAATTTTAATTTAGTAAATAATCCATTTAATAATCTAAATAGAAAATATTTTTTAATTAAATTAAATATTTAAGCATCTAACCTTTTTCAAAAATTAAATTTCTAAAAATTATTTTCTAAAATCCTCCCTCTTCCCCTTCCCTTTTTCCTTCCCTCCCCAAATCCCGTCCATTTCCAATTTCCCCCCACTCATTTTTAGCTAAAACCACTTCAATCCACTTTGATTACTTTTAATACTTGTTGACATTTTGCTTTAAACACAAAACAATTCACGCGGTAAAGGCAATCCAAACAAACAAGCAAGTAACGTTTTTACTTAAGCTATTAAAGTACTTTTAAGTTTTATGTAGAAGGATTTTATTTTTTAAATTTGATTTTAATATTTATTTTTATCTAAATTTATTTATTATCTTTAATTTCTAATCTATTAAATTGTTTAATTATATTTAAAGTATAATTATACTTTGTACACTTTTTTGCCTTTTCTAAAATAAAAATAAACCTTTTTATATTTAAATTAACTAAATATCCTTTACTTTTTTTGAAAAAAAAATTTATTTAAAGAAATATTTCTAAGAATACAATTAAATATTTCAAAGAACACATAAGAATATATAAGTAGGCCAAAGATTTTCTTTAAATTTCTTTTTCCTTTTTTAAGAAAAAAATCCAACAATTTGCAGCAATCTTCTCCCAGGATGAATTTAATTAAATAGATAAAAGACTAAAATAAAATATTCGAAATTTTTTTTTAATTTTGTAAAGAAAATCTTTTTTAAAATTCTTTAGAAAATTTTAACATTTTAATAATTTTTTTATAAATGCGAAGCTAATAATTCTAAGAATTTTTTGAAAATCTTTAGCAATTTTTGCTAGTAATATTTTTTTTAGCACGCAAATTATTTATCTATGTACATATCAGTTATCTTTTTTTTATTGTAGATTTAATTTTCAACAAAAGTTTGTGCAAAAAATAATTGTGCGTCACACTTTAAGCCATAAATTCTTTAAATTTGTAATTCTTAAATTTGTAGGACTTGTGCTGAACAATTATATTTTAGGGAGTACCTAGGGTCGTCGATTAGGCATATTTAAATAGCCCCGCCCTCATTAATTATCTTAAAAAATACCTTAAATTGAGAATGTAACTAAAATGAAGTGTAGCTTCATCTGTACCTACAGAAGGATTGACTGTATGAAAATACTCCTTTCAATCAGTTCTTAAATTCATTGAAAAATTCTTTCCCTTGCTCTACATTTTTAAAAAATTCGTTTATTGCCAATCCGACAAGGACCGATTTCAATTTTTGTCCTCTTTTTGGCTTCTTTCCCCACTTTTTTTCAATATTTTTTCATTCCACACGGGTTGCCGTTGGCAACGACCACTAGCGCGATTTCATTCTTTTTGGCTGTCCAAAGCTTTTTGGCTTTTTCTCTGTTTGCCAAATACAAATAAGAGGCACATTTGTATATATTTTAGCTGTCAATAATAAAGCTGCGCCTTTTCCCTCTCTTTACCCCCTTCATTTTTTCAATATTTAAATATTTTTTAGGATTGAAAAAATTAAGAGAGAAAAGAAAGAATATTTACATTATTTTAACCAAAAACTTTATTTAAATAAAATATTATTTTTTTATTTACTAACTAAAATCCTCAAAATATCATTTTTCTTAAAAGTTTCCCATAAAAAGTATTGGCAAAAATAAAACTAAAAAATAATGGGTTAACATAAAATTGGCCTAAAGCTTTTTTTTGTTTGTGTGCCCCAGCTGTGTTTCTCTCTATAAATTATATTTTAATCTCCCTTAAAAATATGGCCAAAGGGGGCTTCTAATCTGGGCAACTATTTAAAATAAAAAAGAAAATATTTATGTATTGAGGGTTTTGTCATTCTCTCCCTCCTTTCCCCCTTCACTGTTGGCAGTCTTCGCAATTTCCTTTCTATTCACCACTTTTTACCTCTTCCTGTTTTAAATTGGCACAACCTGTGCCTAGGCATTTTTATTTTTGTGTCATTAAATATTTTTTAAACGTTTTTATGTTCAATATTTAAATTTAAAATTGCTAAAAAAATAAATGAACACAAAAAAGATTTTCTTTGAATTTTCTATCTTCAATCATTCAATCCTCAATCACAATTTTTCCCCTCAATGTGGTAAAAATAACCATAGATTATTTAAAATTAGACTAATAATACTTCCCCCACACTTTTCTTTTAAATTAAAAAAATAAACACCAACAGGAAATTAATAAAGATAATTGATATATTCTTTAACATCTACATAATCCTTTTATTTAATATATTCTTTATATTTAAAATTAAATATTTAATAATAATATACTTTTTTTTAATTTTCTTTATTTTTTAATTATTTTTTTCTCACATTTTTGTGGCATATTTTAGTTTTATAAGGAATTCATTCTTTTCTTCTTTTTTTTTCTTCCTGTCATTATCATCCTTTACTTTTTTTTCTGTTTGTTCTTGATATCTAATACTAAGAACACATCTATTTATTCATAAATATTCAATCCTCCAAAACTTTCCCATACTTTTTTTTATTTGAAGATGTTTTAATAAAAATATTTTTTTAATAATCTTCTTTAAAAATTTTTATAAATTTTTCTGTTTACCATTAACTTTTAGTTTACTTATTTATTGCTAATTCTGTGCGGTCATTAATCATTTTAAATGAACTTGAGGACTTAACATAAATTATATACTTATTGTTTATATCCCTTTACTATCCCGCTCTAACAACCAATGGTCTTTTAAAGAGAGTATATAACATTCTCATTTATCAGAAGAATGATAGTAAATTTATCCTCTTGGATTTATCCTCGTGCAAATTACTTAGAAAGTTCCTGGCTGACGTTAACAATAGAGTAATATTCAAATGGTAGAATGGGATTCAATTATATCTCTTGCGCAGTAAAAATTTTAGTTTTTTAGCTAAAACAAAAAATTCTTTTTGCGCAAATAAACACAAAATATTTAGAGAAAGAAAGCGAATTTTATCCAAGCAAGGACTACATAAGAGAATTACTTTATAGATTAGAAAACCGCGGAACAGCGCGCAAGCATACATTGGGGGAAGGTAAAGTTTTTAAAGTCGAGAGAGGGAACACATTCTTGTAAAATGAAAAAAAGAGGCCATTTACTTTCCAGGGTTATTTTCTTGGATTGACAAGGCCGTTGAAAAGCTGTCGAACGGCTGGCAGCTTTGTGAAAATATTTATGTAGATATAACTAGCTGCTCTCTTGTATGTGTAGACTTTTCTATATATTATTAGTAGTAGGCAAATTCCATGAATGAACACGTATTTCTATAATGTGAAAAAAATTCTTTGCCTCAGTGCTTAACCAACACTTGTGTGTTTGTTGAGAGACACAAAAATGTGTGTAAAAAATATATTTAAAGTTATGGCTTCAATAATTTTGTTATCTTAAAAGAAACGTCAATTTGGCACATGAACTTTTTTTGTTGGCCATAACTCATGAGCATATGTATGAAGTACAAATTTTTTCATTTAAATGTATTATTTATGATATTTATTTGTAAAATTAAAAGTACTTATGCTTAATAGCTTCATTATATTTTTTATTTTTTTTGTTAGATTATACTTTAATTTTTAAAAGAAATATTAACTACAAACTTTACTTGAAAATTTAATAATTAATTAATTATTTAATTAATTATTAATCAATTCTTTTAATTCTTGTTTTTGCGCAATCTTTAGCTCTTCTACTCCTTTTTTTATTTCGATTAGACAATCACTTCAATTTTTATTTTTTTCTTTATTTCCAATCATTTCATGACTAAACACAATATTAATGCATTAAATGACTCACAAGAATTTTTTTAAAAATATATTTTTAAAGCATTTTCTTTTTAGAATTTTTATTTTATTTGCCATTTTATAAATATTTTCTTATCTAAAAAATTATAGTTTATTTGTTCTTTAAAAATAATTTTATTTTTATTTTTAAATAACACATTATCTACATATTTTTTAAAATTATTTTTTAGTACCCAAAAATTTAATTAGAAATGGGTGGTATTCCTCATTTATTCAATACCTTTATTTTATTTCTCTTAACAATTTCTTCTCTTTGTTTTGGACGACATAAACATTTTCATTCTCGAGTACCAATAATTGACTTAAATGGAGCTGAAGAATTAATTGGAACAATTCGAGAAGATGAACATTTAGTTAATGTTTCCCCTCAATTACGAATATTACATGGAACTGGTGAAACTTTATCGGGAAAACAAAATATTTTTTTTATTTTTTTAAAGGCCCAATATGTCGTTATGAATTAAATTGGGCTGATGATTCTTTAACTGAGCCAATTCCTTTTGAAGTTAAAATACTTGATGCATCAGAAGGTTTAGCACAAATTCGTCGTTTAAATATTCCTTCTTCCTCCTTTACTCCACTTGATTGTGCTCATCGTTCAGATTATTTGTTGAGGCTAGAAGCTGTCAAATGTGGAGATGAACCTCCAGCAAAGAGTGAAATAACTAAATTGAAAATTATTGTACAAGATGTTAATGACCATTCCCCTGAATTTGATGCTCCTTGGTATTCCTTCGATGTAGATGAAGGAAGGGAAGCACCTTTTGAGATTGCTCGATTATTGGCTACTGATTTAGATTGTGGACATCCTTATGGAAAGGTAATCAAAAATAAGAAATTTATCAGAATTATCAGAATTTAATTTAGAAAACAAAAAAAATTTGCAAAATATTTTCTGATTAAACTTTAATATTTTCTCATTCTTCAATATATTTTCTAAAAAATATTTTTCTTTAAAACAGATTTGTCGTTATGAACTAACAAATACACTTTCGGACAATCCATTTCATATAGACGATAGAGGAGTTCTTTCAGCTATTCGTCCATTAAATCGTTCACAAGCACAATCACATATTTTGACTGTTATAGCTGAAGATTGTGGAATGGTAATTATTTTTGTGTTCTTTTAAAAACATTTCTCTCCCAACTTTAAGCGACGTTCTAAATCAGTACTTGTAACAGTCAATATTCGCCCAAAATGTGTTGATTCTATTAATTCTGTAACAGCAAAAATTCCAATTAATTTTATTCAAGGGGATAATCCAAAATATTTACTTCCAGATGCTGAAATAAATATTTGTGATAATTTAAACGAAAAATGTCAGATAGAAACTGAATTAAAGATTTTATCAGAACATCCAAATTCTTTAAATAAAGAATTGTTTAATGAATGTGGAATGGATGAGGGACTAATTGAATTATTGTCTGAAGAGAGTAATTGGCCTGTTTTTAAAAATAAAACAAAAAAAGAGGAATCTTCAGAGGAAGAAGATAATGAGGATGAGGAGGAGGAGGATTTAAATGATATTAATGGAAAAGTAAATGAAGACAAAAATACTCTTTTTGATGGAAAGAGGAGTGTAAGCATTTTTGAAGATTTTAAAATTTTTTAGAAAGTTATTAGTTCACTTTATTTCTTTATGGCATCTACAGTACCGTCCTTTTTAGCGAATTTAGGGTTGTTCAAATAATACTCTCAAAATTTCCTTTTTTTCTTCTATCTTCGAATATAAATATTTTTAAATTAAAGTTCAAATAAAATTTAAAACTTAATTTAATTGTAGATTGATATTGTCGAATCACGATTACCACAAGCAATTCCAGAAAGATTTAGCCTTCTCTTTTCAATGAAAGCCAATCCTGGAACAGAAGAACAACAACGTTTAAAACAAAATATTCTTTGTGAATCTGATGCCAATGGATTAAATAGACACCATTTTTCTGTTTATTTACGTCATTGCAAATTGGAACTTTTACTTCGTAGAGAACCTGAAGATGCTAGTGCAGAATTCCGAGCTGCTGAGTGGCGCTGGAATGATGAACGTATTTGTGACGGGAATTGGCATTCTTATGGACTTTTGTTTAATGATTTGGATAATGTACAATTAGTTATTGATGGAAAAGTTTTTAATTCGACACAAAGAAATCCAGAAATTCTTGATGATTGGCCTTTACATCAAGTTAAAGATAAGGTATGGAAGGGAAAGTTTGGAAATATATTTAATTTTTGATTGCTTCTTAAATGTAGGGGAAACAATTTAAAGATATTCCCCCTCATTTTCTAATATTGAATATTCTAATATTATATTAAAAAATAATATTAGAATTTCTTTAATTAAAAATACCCCCCCTCTTATTTTCTAATAAATAATATTTTTCTAGAAAACTCGTCTCGTTATTGGCGCCTGCTGGCATGGCCGTCAAAAACAAATGGTTCAACACTTTAATGGACATCTTGCCTCTATGCGTATTTGGATTAATCGTGTACAAAGCTTTGAGGCTGTAAATTGTGTACATGGGAAACATGAAGGATTATTAATTAATGGAAAAGTAAAATAATTCGAATTTCAAAATAAATATATTTATTTAGAATAATATCCAGTCTTCTTCCCTTCATTTACAAGCACAATCACCAACGGAAATGGAACATCTTTTACGTTCTGTACAATTTAATATTGACCAATTATTTTCTGGAAATACAAGAATCTCCCCTTCCACAAATCCTGGCAAACGAAAAATTGAAATTTCTGGAACTTTAAAATGTCCAAATGATTTAAATAAACCTCTAATTCCAATATATTCTATTGTGAGTTGGAATTTTGGATCTAATAAATTAAAAATTAAATTTGTTAGATTGATGTTAGTAAAGGACAATTTCATCCACAATTAATTATTACTGGTAAACATATAGTTTTTGCTGACAGGCAAACTTTAAGAAATGGAGCAGCTCTTTTACCTGATGTTAAAATTACTGTTACTGAAGGTAAGGGCTTCTAATAAAAATCGAGTTTAATTAGAGAGAATTTCCAAATTTTCAGGTAATGTAGACAAATCTTCCTTCCATAAATTATCTTGGTGTCGAGTACACATGCGCCCTGCTCGTGATATGGATTTGGAACTATTTTCCTCTCCAACCCTTCTCTTAGAAAAATTAGAATTGCAATTTGTACATGATAAACAAGGATTTGTTTTGAGAGGGGCTGAACACCCTTCTGCCTATGCAGAAGTTTTGGAGCATATTAGATATTTTAATTTACGTCCAGAATCGTTCCCACATCGCTCCTATACTCTTCAGGCAAATTTTTTATTAATTTTAACAAAAAATTCTTTTATTCTTGGGATGAAAGTTTGTTTGGTTTCCCCTTCCTTTTATTTCCTTTTTTCAGAGAATATCCAAGAAAAACAGAATTATTTATTAAAAAAACTAAACAACAAAATTTGATTCCATCTTATTTTTATAAAAAAAATTTCCTTTTCATTATAGTGTTCTCTACTTGACGACAAAATTCTTTCAAATGAGCTCTTTACCACAATGAGCATTGACACCACTCCTGTGTCAGTAAATAATGGCAAAAATAATGATGAACTTGACGAGGCTGTACAAAAATTAGTTCAAATTTCTGACAAATTAGATAAAGATATTTTGCCTAAAGAGAAGGGAGAAAATAATTTAATTGAAGAAGAATCTCCTTCTTCTATTGTTACTCATCATTTGGGAGGAGTTCCTAGTTACGACCAACTTGGAGCTAATCGACTTCAAAATATTCTGGAAATGGATATGCCTAGACCTAAGGCATTGCTTGGACATCATAGTTATGAAGTTGGTCAGGGAGCTGTTGCTGGTTAGTTTTTGAATATCTACTAAATTTTTAAATTAAAATATTTTCCTTAACGGAGTTGAGGAAGTCTAGCAAAATTTCTAATTTTTCTTTTAATAATCTAGGTGGTGCCGTAGCTGTTGTTGTAGTTGTTTGTGTTGCTGTTCTGCTTGTACTTTTAGTAATTGGAGTACTTAGAATGCGAGACCATCCACTTACAGCAAAACGGCGTCGTTCACGTCGTGATTCTATGGTAAAATTTAAAAGAAATTTCATTTAAAGTTTTTAAAAAATAGTTGGAATGGGATGACAGTGGATTAATGAATATTACAGTAAATCCGTTAGAAGAAATTGGAGGGAAACAATTTTCCGCCGATGGACTTGAATATGAGGAGGATGATGAAGAAGACGATGACGAAGATGATGATAGTGGTTCTGAAGATGGAGGGGAAGGGTCAGGAAATTTTTAAATAAAATTATAAAAATTGGTTATTCATTTTTAGTTATAGAGGAGTAGAGCATAGTGATGATGAAGGTGGGGATGAAGAGAAATTAGTTTTGCCTCATGCTGATGAAGGGTCTCGTAAAGGAGGTGCTAACAAAAATTAGATTTTTTGTTTGAAAAAATATTTTTTTAGTTGGTTTGGAATGGGATGACAGTACTTTAGATGGACCTTCTTCTCCCGGACCTTCAACTAGTCACACAAAAAAGGGTGGAGCACATCGAGTTTAAAATAAAAAAATTTTATTGAAAAATATCTATTTTTGATATATAAATATGTGAAGAGTTTTTAAATACACGCAATTGGTTATTAAACGATCTCACATTTAATTATAAATTGAATCCGAACCCATCAAAATACTATTATCAAATTTTAATATATTTTTTATAGTCATTTTATTTAAAAAAAGATTGCTAAATAATTTAAATAATCTAAAAAAATAATCCCCAAATTCCTTCAGCTTTAATTCTCTTTTACCTCAGTCTCGGCACAATTTATTCTTGGCCCCTTATATTATTTTCAGAAATATTTACTGTTTTCTATTTGGCAATCTTTTTGAATATTTAATTTTATTTTCATTTATTTTATATTTAATATACCACAACTTTATTTAAACAGGGCTAGGATTAGAACTTTAATGAAAGTAACGTACTTTAAAATCAGCTCAAACTTTAGAAATTCTACTTTAATTAGTAGTTATACGGAAAATTATTTTTAACTTTAATTTTGCTTTTTGTGTTAATCCGAGCCCTAATTCAAAGCATTTCTCTAATATTTTTAATTATAACCACCACAACATAAAAAACTGCGAAACATTTTTCGAAATTGTAGCCATAACTTTCTTTTTACCAAAAAATGAGCACAGAATTTATTTTCACTAAAATCTGTGAAATTTGGATTAAACTTTATTTGATACAAGTACTGTACTCAAGACACTAATTTCTTTTACTCATTTAACCACATACTTATAAAAATAAAATCCATAAAATATAGTAATTGTATCGAGAATCTTTTAAACATTTTTGTAAAATAAAATACTCTTGATACAAATAATTTTCTTTCAAACTTTTTTTCAACTTTTCTTTTGTAAAAATCTTATTTCGAATAAAAATTATCTATCACAGTTATCTATTGTTAAATGGAAACTAAAAATCTGCAAAATTTCAGTTACACAATTTTTATCTTTACCAGAATATTAAATAATTAAAAAATAACAAACGTTTTTGCACAACAAACAATAAATTTAATTTTTCAAATTATCCACTCAAATTATTTTTGTAAGCAATTGCCAAATCAACTTCAGATCCAGTTGGGCTAGCTGGTGCATTTGAACGTGACTTCTTAATATACTGAATGCATTCAATTTCTTCTAAATCATCGCTCTCATCATCTCCATCATTATTGGTGCTATAATGATTGCTGGTTGTTGGAAAAGTTTGATTAGCTGTAAAAAAAATTTGTAAAATATGAAATTAAATTCAAAAAACAAACATCTTTCGGTTCCAATATAGACGCTCCTTTCACGCGAACGGCTATTCTTAAGAATTGATTTGAGACCGTAAGTTGGCAAATAACCGTAATGTAAACGCGGAGCTTAAAAATTTAAATAAATATTGTGTCGTTACACAAAAGCAAATTACTTGTACAAATTTGTGAAGTACTCGGAAGGTTACTCACAACATTCTCTTCTTGGTGGTTGTAACTCTCATCTTCCTCATTGTTATTTCCTTCATTGCTTTCCTCATTATTTTCAAAATTTTCTTCATTCTCTTCATCGCTTATATATTCCAGCGGAATTGTTTTCATCTCGCGCTCATCATTTTCAAATAATTCTTCCTGATCAGGCTCCAACACTTCAAAGTTACTAAATATAAAAAATAGACATGTTAAAGTTCAACAAATGTAAAATCCCCTACCGTTCTCTCTCCAATTCGATCACTTTTGATAGACTATATCGACCATGAATGACCTGAGGGAGTTCAATTTCAAGTGGAAACAGGTTATATACTATACGTAAAGAATTCATTTTTAAAATAACCACTAAAATCATTTAGAAAAATAAAGAAATGTGAAAAAGTGATAACAAAAGGTGATATATATAAATTACTTTATTAAAATTTGACGCAAGTCTCCAAATGCAATTTAAAAATAAACCCAAGGAACATTGCAACAAAAAGATAAAAATAAATAAAAATTTGTTTAAAAAACATACTATTAACTACAACAATCATGGCACAAAATTTTATTTAAAATATCCATATATGATCAAATAAAACAATATTTTGGGGAGAGATGGAAGGAAAACGGAAATATATGTGTACAATATTATATAACATTTACTGGCAAATAAAAGTTGTATAGGAGAATTTTGAACTTTATGAGCCCTTAATTCCTCAAAAAAATAATTTTGAAAAACAACTCACTTCCACGAAGTTTTTTGTTTTCATAAAAAAGGGGCTCATAAAGTTAAAAATTCAAGTTACAATATACCCATATAGGTAATGTTATTTTTAAAATTTGCCTAAAAATTCATCAATATATTTAGAACTACAACATTTGCTTTGCAACAAGAGGGAGAGAGATTAAATTCAGCAATGAGGATGAAAAAACACTAAATTTTATATAAATATATTTTCCCTTATTTTTTTCTTAAAAATCACCAAAAAAAATTCCCTTATTGGCCATACAAATCACGACTGCGAGAAACCTTCAATTTCTTCTGGACTGGCTCAACTTCCCTTCTTTCCTCATCATCTACCGGTTCCTCTTTCTTTACTTTCTTGAGAAGCAGACCACGCGACAAAAGATACTCATGAATTTGACGCTCCTTTTTTTCAATGAAATCCATGAGTGGCAATGGAAGACCCTTAAAAATAAAATTAATTAGTTATTTTGTTACTAAAGGAGTAAATAACCGCGTGAAGATAAGCCGTTGTCCACTCAAAAAATTCAGCACCATCAATAGGTGAATTGGAAATGCTTTGAAGTCCAACATCCATATAGGCATTTGAAACGTGTCGAAGCGTAAGTTTACGATACATCTAAAATTTGGATAAAGCTGAAAATTCAAACTTCCCAACTGACCGTATGAGTAGTAACTGAGCCAGCCATTGGTACATTAACAGCATATTCATCACTTTCCGTGACCGCAACAATTTGAGCGATCTAAAAATAAATTTACATTTTAAAGATCATAAATTTAAAAAGTTACCCCATATTTAGTTTGGCCAGTACTGTCATGTCCAAGCACCATACGCACAAAACATCCATCAATAATACCCTCGCCCTCAGTACTTTGAACCAACGGGACAAGACGCGAACGGCTCAACACAATTTTTGACAGTTCACTTACGGATTTAACTTCAGAGCGCCTGGAAGCGTCTCGAAGCGCCAAACGAATCTCATCAGAACGCTGCTTAATCCAACGAATTGTGGGCAGAGGTTGCTGAAAAGAAGAATAAAAATTTTGCCTCAATGTGAGAAATACAAACAGTTTTGAGTTTAGCATTTTTGTACCAAACATCAAATTCCTCTTGAGTGATTGGATCCACGGCGGTACTTTCAAGAATTCGTTCAGCCTGATTATCAACACGAATACGCTTCGCATACTTTGACTTGCCAATAGGAACCTCAAAAATAAAAAAATGCGAGTTTTTCGATTCAAGTACCTGAGTATCAATAACCCCAATAATACGATAGATAGCGTGGAATGTCACTTTGTCCGTCTTTGTCAACATTCGAACATAGCAGTTTTTGACAAGTTCGTCAAAATTTTCTGCCTTCTCCGCCAGTCGAATGAGATTTGCACGAGAGAGAACAACCGGATCAAGTTCGTGAATAAGACGAACCTGAAATTTGAAAGAATTGAGGAAGAAATTTAATCTAATTTTACCTCCTCAAATTGGTCGACGCCGCGGTTGCGATCAAAAGCCATCATATATTAAGAAAAGATATAGAATAATAACCTCTAAGAGATAAAAGTTTAAAAAAACTTTGAAACAAACAGAACACAAGAAGCAAAAAAGCTAAAAGATTTTCTTTTTATACTTTCAAAAATTTATAGACATAATGCCAAACTCAACGCCATAAACGCTAGATTTCAAATGACTAATTCGAAACTATTCGAACTTGTTAAATTGACCGGTATAATTTCGAATTATATCAAATTGGCAGGCATTTATTAAAAATTCGAAAGTTACGGTGCAGTTCAATGCGTAATTATTTCTCACCAGATTGATCCTGCTATTTTTAACTAAATCTATCAAATAATTTGTTCCAATTAAAATTTGGTTTCAATTAGATCCTCCTTAATAATCCTAAAAATAATGCGGGTACACGAACGGCCAGGTACACAAACGACGGTACACAATGGTCCTGTTCCCTTCCTACTTGATAGTCACATCTCGCCTAAAGAGCGAAGTTTGCCACTCGGAAAATGAAAAAGGAATTTTCAAAGTGTCCTCTTTTTTCAAAAACATTTATTTTCGAAAACCATTAACAATACAAAAAATCATTTACATGGAACAATATATAAATTATTTAGTTATTAGAAATAAGAATTCATATAGACAAAAGATGATGATGACAGAAAATTATAAAATGGGAAATGATATGTAAAGTTATTTACTGAAATATTCGGTTAAAAATCTCTAGTGTCCATAGAAATCCAAAAACTTGAAGGAAAAAACATCTAGAATAAAATATGTATGATGGATTCACAACTAATTCAGGCTGAAGAAACGACGGCCTTTGAGCGCTCCACTGGTTTCCGCTCCTTCTGGGCGTGATTTATCTGATGATAATAGTAAAAAATTTATTTGTTTTTCTAAAATTAATTTTAAATGTTTACCTTGTCTCCAAGTGAAAGCGCCATTCCTTGCGATTTTGCTCGTATGCGAATATGTCCAATGATTGGACTATTAGTATCCAATGGGTCAGATTTCTCAATGCTTACATTTGCCAACGCGTCTTCTCCAAAAATTGAATGAGCACAGAAATTGGCAGCAAGGAAACCACAATCACCCTCTTAAAATAAAATACAAGGATTGATGTTTATAAAGAACCTAATGCAGCATCCGTAGTTAATAACTTCATGTTTGTTTGCGCTGATAAATGCTCCAAATATTGTCGTAAATCGATTATTGGAGTGATAACACCGACCTTAAATTTGAAAGTTGGACAAGATATTTTTTCAAATTACTTTATTTTCCCATTCAAAGTCGGCCCACATCTTTCTAAACTCGGTGTCAGTACAAGTCCCTGGCACGATGTAATCCTAATGAAAAATTATATTTATTTAAATAAGAAGACAAAACCATAATGTCAATATGGATATCTTCTAAATAAACACAATTTCTATCTGATGTTGAGCCGCGCACATCATAAGCAATTGTAGAGAAAATTACACCATTTTCAGTTGAAGATACTTTTACAGTTGCCTTAAATTGTTTTTTATAAAATCAATCATAAATAATTATTTCTAAAAATAATACTTTTATATTAGTAAAGTCATGTGGTGCTAATGTTACTGGCGACGGTTTGTCAACCAGTTTAAGATCTCCAACAGTGGAAAGCTCTAATGATAAGTTTTGAAGTGTGTCGGCAGTCTGATTCACTATTAGCACGTCAAGAACGATATCATATTGATTAACATTGACATAAGCCTCCGCATAAACTAAAAAAATTTGTTTTCACTAACTTTTTTATTTTGTCAAAACCTGGATCTGAGAAGCCAGCAAGCTGGATGACTTTACCAAGTTTTGAGGTAGCAAAATCAAATTTCGAGGGTTTCGGTGCCGTTCCCAGTGCTTGAGATAAAGATAAATCAAAAAGGTTTGTCCCAGTCACGCCTTCAGAAACACGTGTAGATAATTGAGTAAACATAATTGTTTTGTCAGGCTTAAATGAAAACGAATGATCAATAAAACAAATAGGGTCACCTGAATCACTTTCTTTTTAGCATTCTTCATTTCAGCATTCTCGTGGCGATCAACATCTCCCTTTGCCTGTAGCATTTGCTCTAATGAAAACCGACATTCCTCGAGGAATCCATTGACAGCCTCGGGCCACTGTTCCACTATTAGTCGAATAGTTGTAGATAAACGATCAAGATCGTCTTCTGTGATTTGTTGTTTACATTGGCCAGACTTGCCCAAATGAATTATGTTAGCAGTTAATAAAAGTGCCTGGCCAGCAATTTTGTTAACAGTTGTAGGCACTCCTAAGGAAATGAATCAAAATATTTTGAATAAGTTTTTAAACAAAACCTTTGTTCAATTCCGAATAACGAAGTACTAATTTGGCCAAATCGTTAGCTACAGCCGAAGCAATAAAGAAATTTCCATCTAGTAACAGTTTTTTAAAGGCTGGTTTATCGTTGTCACCAACATTTTGAGTCGTAGTCGAAAACATAGCTGTTTGAGTTGCATAAGTTCCATCAGCAGTAATTAATTGGCGAGGCTAGAAATTTAAAAATTAAAGAAAAAAGTAACTAATGCACCTTATTTTCACCCATCTGTTTAGTAGTAGTCGTTTTTTGCTTGTCATTATCTGATTCTAGTTCTGAGGAACCTGTGCCATCAATTAGAATCTCGCCTAATGATTCTTGGACTAATTCAAAGACCTTTGATATCGTTTCAGATTGGTCACTATATTCCCCAATATCCAAAGAGTAGAGCGGAAGATATTGGCATTTCGAATTGATGGAAACACATCCTAAAAATTAATATAGAATTTTGTTTGAGTACGTTAAATAAAAGAAAAATGAAAGGTAAATTAACCAAAAGTAACTGAAGAATATGTTGTCGTAAATGTGGTAATCGTTGTATTGCCTCTCGAATAAACAAAAGAACATCCATAGCTGCCGCTTCAGATTGATCTGAAAGAAATTCCACAAGTACAGGAAAGATTTGTTGTGCAACATCAGGAAATTTAATTGTAGCACTATGAAGAGTTCGGACAAGCAATTGTCTATAACGACCAGTATCTTCCAATTGATCATTATTTGTCTTATCAATTTCTTTTTTCATAAACATAACCATCTCATTAACGTTACGTGATGAAACTAATTCCAAAGCAAGTTGCAAAATTTTGCGTCGAACTTCATAATCTGTCGTAGAAAGCACACGAAGAATGTCCATAACTAATTCTTGGAGAACTTTGTCATTTGGCAATACTTCACGAAGGCCAACTAAGCGGTCAAGGACAATTAGCTAATAATAAAATATGAGATTTAGTTTTATAAAAAATACTTTAACATTGTTGTCAGATTCTTTTACAATTAAATCAATATAAGTTGTGGCCGCCGCTTTGATAGCAGCTGGTGCAGAACTTAACGTAACCAAAGTACCAGCAGCCTCATAACGAACAGATGGAGACTGGGATTGAAGCAAATTGTATACACAACGAATGAAGCGGTTCCTCTCAGCAGGATCATTATGACAAACCTAAAAAACAAAAAATAATCATTTTTAAGAATTAAATCAAAAGACCTTATAAATTAACTCGACAATAACCAGTTGAAGAATATCACCAAAGTGTTGGACTTGATCAATACAAACTGACAAATAATCAAGCGCGCGTTGTTGATCAACATGAAGAAGCATTATAAATGCATTTCGTTTGCAAGAAGCATCCTGCTCAGATTCCAAAAGCTGAGAAATCACTTCAGGCGCATTAGGAACAAGAAATTCAAAATTTTCTGAATATTTTAAAATATTATTGTAAATCGACGAAGACATACTGTAGATTGTAAATAAAGCTAGAATAGCATTTCTACGAACATAGGAATGTTTATGCTCAAGGCATTTGAGAATAGAAGGCATTAAAGGTTCCAAAAGTTCAGGTTCACGCAATTTGCAAAGGAAACTAAAAAATATAAAAATATTTAAAAACAAAAAATTACCGTAAAGTAGATCCACGAACATATTCATTTGGATGTAACAAATCTTTACGATAAGCATCACAGACGAGAATCATTTCTTGCAATAATTTTCCGTCTTGATTTGTCTAAAAACTACTTTTACAATTAGCAATTAAATAAAATAACCTTTGGCAATACTTCCCAAAAATGAAGCAATAGCTTTTTAAGAAAATGATCGGTTGATGGTAGGCAAAAACGAATAACATACATCATCAAACTTTGACTTATCTTTTCCCCAGATTGAATCATTAAAATTAATTTTTTCAAAGCCTCAGTTTTCGCTTTCGTATCACCTAAATTCTAAAAGTAAAAATTTAATAATAAATAAACCATGTTCAAATTTATCTTTCAATTGTGCCTCGGAAGGAAATTCAACATCATTAGGCACGTTAATTAACGAATAACAAGGTTGCTCACCAGAGGTCATCATTTTTTAACTAAAATTTTATATATTCTTTTAATATGAATCAACAATAAGCTGCTAAAAAAAGTTAATAATTATTTTGTGTCAGCCACGTCAACAAAATAAATGAAAAGTTTCATTTGCAAACGTAAAAAGAGAATAAAAAATTATGACCATAATTACATTCGTTGGCGAAAGATAATTTTGGCGAATTGAAATATTTTCGATGATTTTACACTAAAAATTTTCAAAATCCCTACGCGTTATAAAAAATTAAAAAAATCCTCCAAGTTCTTTTTCGCTTTAAATTTTTTTGTCATCATTGGTGATATTTTTTATTTTTTAGTGATATGGATAAAATAAAAATAAAAAGTTCATTTCTTATAATTTCTGGTTATGAATTCAAAATTGCTGCTGAAAAGCAGATTGAATTGTCGAGCGAATTTTTAATGTTACCTGTTGACACTGGGAGAGAAACAGTTCTTGCGTCACTTTCCTTTAAACATGTCATCAATGTGGAGGTAGTTTTTCTTTTTTTATTTTTCAAGTTACTTAAAATTAGTTAATGGATAATTCGGAACAAAAAGGAGCTGGTTTGGCCCTTCATGTCAATAATTTTATGATGGGAAAACTACAACAATACTTGGTAGTGGAAGGCAATAAATTGATGGATTATAAATGTTCATATTCACGACATAAGTAAGACCATGATTTAAATTAGCTTTTGTTAGAACACTAAATATTATTTGAATTTTTGTGGAGCTATTTTTTTTATTCTAAACATGAAATATCTTTAGGCTCATTGTATTGGACATTCTTAACTGCGACTATGAGAATATGCATCATATTCGTCAAATTCTCAGCAATGCAAGCCTTTTCCATCACAATTATGTTGTGCAACAAATGAATAAAAATAAAAAATCTAAATTAGAAATTGCTGTTCAGTTTGTCGGTACGTTATCGCAATCTTCGTTTTTCTTATTCTTAATTTAAGGACTAATTTCACACAATCAATGGTCAGTTCTTCTGAGTATGCTGAGTGATACAGGTTTTTATAGACTACTAGGTACTTATTCCCTTCCCCTCCCTGCCCAGTTATTGATGTACAAAATAGTAATTTCTTACTTGCATAATTTCAAAAAGCTGACCTTTGGCATAATTCATTCAGTCACTCTTTAATTCGGATATTTCTCTGTTTTTGGATACTTGTCTCACACATTTTGTCCTTATTGTTATTAAATGACTGATTGTGAGTAAATCGTTGTTTATTTTTTATATTTAAAAACGATTACAAATAAAAAGCGAAATTATTCAAGGAAGAGTGACTGAATGAATGATGACAAAAATCAGCTTTTAGAAATTATACAAGTAATAAATGACTGACCATTTTGTACATCATTAAAAAACGACAGGAGGGAAGTGAATAAGTATCAATGACTTCATATTCGAAATATCAAATTTTAGGGCTTGTTGTTCCCATAAAATATGACCGACACTCTCAACGTATTCCGATAATTCCAGTAACGCAAAACGATCATGGATACATGCCTGACCCAAGAAGATTAAATAACAATCATAATAATATTGTCCAACAACATCAACCAACTTATCTCATACAGCAGCGCCCACCTACACCTCCACATTCGATTGTACTGAAAGCACCTACATATACTGCTCAAGGATTTATTATTGAGAATAAAAATGTTCCTCAACATTTGCTTTCTAAAAAAGTGTTAAATGATCATATCTTTAATGGTAATAATCATCTGCAGCTAATTGATGTTCAGCAACCTTCTCATTCGAGTTTTCAGCATCCATCAGTCTATCAAGTGCAGCAAACGGGTTCTCAACAGAAACAATCATCTCATCAACATCAGCAATCAGGTTATTAACGGCATCTTTTAGTTTATCATCAACCTATTTAGATAATCAGCAACCACAGTCAAGTTATCTACTTCAGGACGGAATTATTACTACACCAGAGAAACCATTGCGCGTTCATATAAAACATCAACAAAAAAACAAGAAGCAGAAGCCAACAGAAGAAATTCATTTGTCTGATGATGAACCGGAAGTGGTAAATTATTTGTATAACTTCAGCATTATATTGCTTTGTTTTGTGATTAAGGTTTACATTTTTTCTTTTAGGGAGTGAAACCTTGTTCGTCAAAATATCTCAATGATGTGCTGTTTCGTTATCCACAAAATGCTAATGATTCCTGCTCGGTACATAAATCCGATCTTAAACATCTTGCTCTTGATGTGATGTTGAACGATACCATCATTTACTTTTACCTCAAATATATTCATTATAGGTTTCATTTACCTTTAAAATTTATTCTCATCCTTTTATCTTTATAGTCTTGTCCCTGAAGACAGGAGGGATCGGATATACATTTTTAACTCATTTCTCTTTGAAAGGCTTACACAGGCTCCTGCTCATGGAAAAACGCAGGTCACACTGGCTACGAGAATAAAGCGGGTATCTTTTTTATTTCTATCTTTAATCCTTTAATTTTAGTAGTCTTTTAGGTTGTGTTTAATTTTCAAGCAGTTAAGAATTGGACAAAAAAAGTTGATATCTTCTCAAAGGATTATGTCGTCGTACCTATAAATGAAGAAATTCACTGGTAATAGCTAATTTTTAAATAATTATATTAGTTTTAAAATATTTTTTTTCTTAGCTTTTTCTCGGTATTTACACCTTTCCTCAAAGTATTTATACTATTCAGGTATTTGGCCATTATTGTAAATCCTCATGCAGGCGTTTTTGATATGGATGGTGAGGCAAAGTATAATCCATCTGATAGCTCCGGACCTTTTCTAATTGTTTTCAATTCGGTATTTATTCTTTTTTTTTGTATTTATTATTTTTAAGTTAATTGATCCTGCACTGGATAAACATCTCGATGTTAGGCAACAACTGAGTGAGTACTTACACTTAGAATATGCTGACAAACATAAGAAGGATGGAAAATACTTTAAAAGGGAGTCACTACAGGTCATCCAGCCTACTCTCATTCCTCAACAAAAAGGATATATTGATTGTGGATTATTTTTGTTGCATTTTGCAGAGCTTTTTCTTGTCAATCCTCCAACGGTTAGAAAAATTATTATAAAAAATTTATTTTTTAGGCGATTTCGAATCGTGCTTCATTTCGATGCTGGTTTCATGATTTCCAAATTCAGCATAAACGGAATCAAATTCAACAAGTAATACGTCAGGTGGCACCTCATGTGAAACCTTCAATGTTTATCTATCAGCCAACGCCTAATAATAACACAAAAAAGACTAGAAAATCGAAGAGACAACAACCCCTTTTGGAAGGTTAACACTTTCTTTATGTATTTAGTTTTTATTTTTGTACATTTAGCATTCCCTTTGATTGGTAGAGATCGACGTCAAAGCGAATCTAGAGTTAGTGAGATTGCACGTGACCCTCGTTTTTCAGTTTTATATCGTCCCAGATCTTGTGATTCTCTTATCGCAGAGAATAAAGAGAGGTTATGTTTGACTTAAAATTTTTATATATTTTAACCTTTCAGGCCGTTAGTTCTTCAGCCTCCAACTATTTTGGAAATGAAACGTTACAGAAAGATCAGGAATCCTTTAATAGATGCAATAATTTAGTAAAGGGGTTATTTTTTCATTTTATTGTTTAATTCCTCAGTTTTTATTTATATAAAACATTTTTTATTAATTTTTTTACCATTTTACATATTTATTGTTATATAGTATCTACCTATATCAATATTCTTAATTTGAATTTAATTTTTTAGCAATTGGATTTTAATTTAGAAATGTCAGATCCTTATTCTTTGCATGGAGGTACAGTCGTTGCGATGCGTGGAAAGGACTGTTTTTGCATTGCCACGGACTTGAGATTGGGCAATCAAATGAATACTATTGCAACAAACGTTCAGAAGGTTCTTAAAGGATTTTATATTTTTAAATTATGCTTCTGATTTTAAAATTTAACTATTAAATTAAGGCCCATCTTATTGGGGAAAAGCTTTTTGTTGGTCTAACTGGTTTTAATTGTGACACTGTTACGTTTGTGGATAAGATTAAGCAAGCTAAGACGTTGTATGAACTTGAAGAGGATCGTCCAATGAAGCCTAAGGTTTTGATTAATTCATTTAGAATATAAGATTTTAGATCTTGGCACATCTTATTTCAAATATGCAATATCAACGTCGTTTTGGTCCGTATTTAATTAATGTGTTGGTCGCTGGTATTGATCTAACATCAAAAGAACCGTTTATTGCAGCCTCGGACTCTGTTGGCGGCATGTCAGAGTTTGAAGATTTTGTATCTGTAGGTGCAGGTGACGAATTTGCATTGGCCTCCTGCGAAAGTAAGAATTTTAATATTTTAATTAAAATCTTTTAAATTATTTTAAGCTTTTTGGCGTCCTGATCTAACCGCTGAACAGTTAACTGAGGCGACTGCACAAGTAATGCTCGGTGTCATTGAGCGTGATGCGGCAACTGGATGGGGTGCTATTGTTTATACGGTCACACAGAGTGGAATTACTTCTCATGCACTCAAATGCCGACTTGATTGATTTATTATGAAGAATCAAGAATAATTTTTTGTTGATCAAGTAAATGATATATAATGACCATTCAATATTTTTACATATTTGAGAGTAAATTTTTTTGGATATACATATTTGCTATGTTTATTATATGTATCTAGGTTATACAGGAATTTATCTGCGTGTACATATTTTCTATTGAAAAAAATTAAAGTAATGTTCAAAATTGTGCAACGAGGTTCTGAACATGGGAGTGATCAAGAGCAGCCTCATCCCTCTAAACGATTACAGGGGTCGACACAACAAGGTTCTGATAGTGTCAAGAAGGATTCTGGGCACGAAGGACAAAAATTGACTTCAAATGAGCAAATTAAGAAGTCTTCGCCTCAAAGTTCGTACTATAATACTTCAATAAAAAAATTTTTCTTGTTAGCGCCGTCATCTGTTTTAGGATCCCCGAAGATGGAAGCTTCAATTCAATTAATTGACGATGAACTTGAATTGCTCGACTCGATTAAGGTTGGATTAATATATTGGTAATTTAATCTCGGTACTTATTGTTAGGAATTTATTTGTGATGGGAACAAAAGATATACAGTCGTTGGAGCGATTGGATCTCAAGGTTTGTTTCATCTATTATTTGGGTTTTCAATCATTCTTTTTTTATTTTAGGAACTGGAAAATCTACTTTTCTAAGTTTTTGAGTAGTTTAATTTTCATCATATTATTTTCAAGGTATGTTGGCTGGTAATGATACGATGGATATGTACAGGTTTCTAACATGTTTAATTAAAATGGATCACGTAATATGGTTTAAGGCAGTATATTTTCCGCCCCTGTGCACGAGAAGCCGTAGAATCCTGCAGATACCAGACAACAAAAATTTCCATTTATATTGCCCCTAAGACTAGGGTATTTTTTCTAGACTGTCAGGTAACTTTAATTTTATTAAAACTAAAAAATATCTTTCAAGCCTTTGAACTGTGCGCCGTTATTAGAGGATACCAGTCATTCCTATAGAAGCAAAGCTGGACCAATGGAGAGCTTGGAACTTGAGGTAAATTTCAAAAGTTTGACGGCTAAAATTATGTCCAAAAACATTCAAGTCACTTCAATTCCTGCTTTTACTTGCAAATGTTTGTCACACTGTTTTTCTTTGTGTTGATTGGTTTATTGATATGAGTATAATTCGGCGACTAATGCGAGTCGAACTTTTCCCTCAATTTTTGAACGTCAGTGAAAGCGTCAATTTAGGTAATTTACTTTTATAAATAATTCTGGCATCGAGTGCTTGCAAAATTTAGTTATTCTACATCAAAGAGTAAGGCAACAAGACTGTCATCCTCTATTGGTCAATGAAAGGATGAGATTATTAAATGGTATATTTGCCGGAACTATTTTCAATGTAAATGGTGGATTAACACTTGCTAATTTGGGATTTGATGTTTATCAACAAATTGAATCAAACGTAAATTATATTCTAATGGAAGAAATTAAACCAAGAACAAGAACCGAAATTTATTCACCAGGTGAATTAAAAGATAAAAACTAAATTGATGAAATACACCTTGTCTACTTCCAGATACATTTTCTCAAAAAACGAATTCATTGGAATACGCAACTGTTTTAAATCGTCTGCGTATAAAATTGCACTCCTTACCTAAACGTGAACTTGCAATGACCGAAGGAAAATGGTTTTCTTATTTGGTTGAATGCTGGTCTAAAATAAAGTTAGAACTTCTTTCAATAACTGAAGATGGATGTACAATCAAAACGAATTACCTAAAGGTGAATTTTTAAACAAAATTAAGTTTTGAAGGAATTGTTTAATTATAGGCTCAATTCGATAGTGTCGGATTAGCATCTGATAGAAATTTCTCAACAGAGGACAGGGAAATAGGAAATGATGATGTAATCGAAAGATATTTGGCCGTGGAATATCAATATAACAAAATCCCAATTAAGAGCTCTCAACATCAACAACGAGAAAGACAATGGAAAAACAGAGTATTTGAAAAAACTAGATCCTCTAGACAGAATTATAATGTACAGGATTAAAATTTATTTTAATTTACAAATAAATTTATGTTTATAAATCAATCGAGCAGGACGTGATATAATATAATTATTTTTTGAAGATTATGGTCGTTTGCTACATAAATATATAACAAGGCCATAATATAATTAAATTTCTTAAAAAATATATACATTTATGTAGCAGTCCATAAAATGATCGCAAAAATTCGAGTCTAAAAGCTGAACAAAATCCCGCTTAAGAACTTGCCCATGCCTCCAACTCAGCCATATCATCGTCCTCTTTAGTCTTAGCCTTTGCTTTCGGTTTGTCTTTTGGCGCATCTGGAAGTTTATCGGTCACACTACTGGCAGGGATTGTACCAACATCAAGAAGTTTCTCATTGATCTCTTCCTGAAAAATATAAAAATTATTTTTCATATTTTGTTTCCAACCCAACATATAGGGAAAGTTTTAAGTTAATTAAAACTGAACCTCTTGTATGTCCTCAAGTTCCTTGAGCAGCTCGTCTTCGTCTATATCATTTTGTAGTCCAGAAGGATTGGAAATTGCTTGAGTAATTTCATTAGTTACTTCCTGACTTTCTGCAATATCCTCCATAATATCGTGAACCTTAAAAATTCATTCATAACAATATAATCAAGAAAAAACAAGCCTTGTCAACATCCATTCCTTTATTTATGTTCTTCAAAGCTGCAGAAGTAGATGTCAAGACACCAAAAACTTCGGAATGCAAAGACGCATTCTCCAGAGAGCTTTTCTGATGATGAATCGTATTTAAGATACCCTCAATTTCTTCCAGCTTTTTCTCATGAATTTTCTTCTCCTTAAGAGCCTTCAGAGCCGCCCGTTTATTGGTGGTGGCATGTTTCTTTGCGGTCGCGATAGACTAAAAATACGATGAGAATTAAATTGTAAAAAATTGGTACTTTCAGCCCAACATTTCCTTTCCCATTCAACTTTTCGTTCTCCAAATATTAAAAATGGAAAAAAATAAAATAAAAATAATTTTAAAGTAAAGGCCAAACAAAACAAACACAATTTACAAAAATGTAATGTTCTGGTATATTTATTTTCTGAATTGGAAAGAGAGATAGTGTATCTGAAGGTAAATAAATTCTGGTGTAGAAAGGAAAGGCCGGAAGAGGAAATGCTAGGCAGTAAAAAATAAAAATTTTACAAACCTCTTCAATTTTTTTGCCTAAAAATTCTTGTTTCTTAATTAACATTTCTTCCATATTAGCAATTTTCTGAAGAGCTTCAGGTGTTGTCATTTCCGGCTTTTTATTCTTCTCACCAAATATTTTGCCAAACAAACTCATTTTTTTATTAAATATTTAAATGGTCAATAAGTAGAGTCAACTAAAAATTAAAAAGATGACTAATTTAAAGAGATCTAGGTAAATAAATAAACAAAAGAAAATAATTTCTCGATAACTTACGTAATTTACTCTTAAATTATAATTACCATTTTCTAAATTACCATTATGACATGTTCCCCACATGTTTCCATTTTGAAGAACCTAATCATTTTGGTAATTTCCGGTTTTTTGTTTCCGTTTCCGGAAAAATTATCCGTTTGTTTTAGAAAATCAATTTAACAGAGTAAAAATAAATCTTTTTTACTTTTGAATAATTATTATGACAGAGAGAACTTCACGTGAGCAAAGCATTACAATTCAAGGTTTGCTAACACATTTTTAATTACTTTTATTTTTTATTAATTTTTCAGTTATGCGTCTTGCAAAACCAATCCCCAGTCAACCAATTTCAGCATTTTGTGGTCCTTCTGATGTAGATTTTTTAAATTCTGGTAATCAATTAATCGATCTTCCATCAGGCCAATACCCAATAGTTCCACATGTGACGAGTTATCTAAATTTATTTTAAATTTTTAAAGAGCTATTTTATTTATTTATTTATTTATTTATCAACAAAAAAAAATGTCATCGAAAGGGCGTGCCACTTAATTCGACAACAATGTCGTAGCGTGGCACAATAAAAATAATAAAAATAAAAATAAAAAACAGCATATAAAGTCATACTAATTTAAATTATAAAAAAACACAAATTTGATATTATATTTGATTTATTCTTTAAATAAATATACTCCGTACCGACCATTTTAATGATTTAATTATTTTAAATTGTCAAAATTTAAAGAATTGATTTCTTCAACAATTTTGCTGCGTTTTTCGTTGTTTGTCATGTTTGCTGCAAAATTTAATGGAGAAAATTCAGAAGAATTGCGCTTAGACATTTTAGTCAAAAAATATTACCCAATTGTTTTAAATTTTTCAAAAGTCCTTAAAAAAAGCAAATTTGATTTAAAAGAGATAAATTGAGCAAAAATAAAAATTAAGAGAAAAGAAAAACTATGTTTTTAATTTAATGAGTCATCAAAAGAAAAATTGTATGGTTGAGTAAGAGACAATAGGATAAATTGTCATTAAATGTATTTTTGAACATAATGCCAAACAATAAATTTTAATTATTAATTTGAAATTTCCTTGTTCAAATATGCAAAATAGTAGTCATTTAACTATAGTTAATAGTGAAAGGAACGAATGCGAGAGAGAAAAACAAAAAACATAGAAATGAAAAAAATTCTTAGATTATACCAATAAAAAAGATTTGTTTAGATCTATTGAATAAGTATTGCTTTTATTTTATTTTTAAAACTAAGGGTTATTTTTGTAGTCCTAATTTCTTCATGTAAAACATTCCACATCTTAGTTACCCTATTAACAAATGAGTTCGATGACTTAGAATTTTGATTTTTAGATAATAAATAACATTTTTTCCTATTTGATATTTTAAAGAGATTGTCTGATTTAAGATGTGTATATCCATGTAGGATTCTATGTGCTAAAACGAGATCATAAGTTTTACGACGGTTTTCGAGAGTAGGAAGGTTAAGAAATTCTAATCTTTGTAAATATGGTATATATGGTAATGAACATTTTCTAAGTAAAGATTTTGTAAAGAATTTTTGACATTTTTCAAGTTTGTTAATTTCGGATCTTAGTTGTGGATTCCATGTTTCAGGAGAGTATTCTAGTAAGGGTCTTATATAACTTTTATAGATAGTAAGCCATGTTTTTATAGATTTTGATTTGATTATTTTAAACACAAAATTCATTTTTATATAAGCAGCCCTAATAATTTTTTGTACATGTTCTTGAAATTTAAGTTTATTATCAATTATGATGCCTAGATCGCGTATAGAATCTACTTCATTTATAGTTGTATCAAAAATTTTATATTGATCTTTAGGATTAGTTTTACCAAGATAAATGATATATGTTTTATTAATAGCTATATTTAATTTCCATTTAGTTGCCCATTGTTCAATATTTTTGATAGCATCAGTAAGTATTCTTCTTTCATTTTTAGTTTTGTGTATAACATATACTTTGACATCATCAGCAAAAAGTTTAATTTTTATACCATTTGGGATTATATCAGGTAAATCATTAATATAAATCAGAAATAATAATGGGCCTAACACAGATCCTTGTGGTACACCTGATTTGATATTTCTAGGTTTGGATAACGAGTTGTTTATTTTGACTCTAAAAGTTCTATTGGTAAGAAAAGATGAAATCCAAGTTAAAATCTTTCCTCTTATACCTATTTTATATAATTTATTGATTAAAAGATCATGTGGCACTGAGTCAAATGCTTTCTTGAAGTCTATATATACACAGTCAATATTCTTTTTTCCCATTATTGCATCATACCAGTCTTCTAATGTAGCGATTAGCTGTGTTGTAGTAGATCTATTTTTTATAAATCCATATTGATCATTACTAAATAGATTGTTATCATGTAGAAATTGAACAATGTATTTATTAAGAACCATTTCCATAATTCTGCATAAGGAACATGTTAATGCAATGGGTCTATAGTTTTCAGGATTTGATTTTTCTCCTTTTTTGAATAGTGGCATTATTAATGATTCTTTCCATATCTTTGGTAATATACCTGAATCTAGTGATATTCTGAATATTTCAGAGAGAACAGGAGCTATAGACGGAAGTGCTATCTTTAATATTTTATAATTTATATTGTCAGGTGAAGTACCATTTCTATTTGGTAATTTTTTAATGAAATTGATAATATCAATTATGTCAAAATCAATATCCTCAATAACAGGTATTTGATTGCTATCATTGATATCGTGGTTATATTGCGTATTTGTATTTGAAAAGTTTTCAAGAAAAATATCAGCAAAAATTTCAGACTTATCTATTGATTTCGTTACATATCTATTATTATGGAAAAGCACAGGGATTTCATTATTAGTAAATTTAAATTTTTTAAGATATTTATGAATAGAATTTCTATTTTTAGTAATATAAGCGTTTTGTTTTTTATTATGAAAGTTTCTAGTCTGAATTTTTATATGCAATGATATGCTATCATATAATTCTTTATATTTAATTTTATCAGTTTTAAGTAGCCTATAAATTTCAGCCTTCTTTTTAATAGATGCTTTTAAGTGAGGTGGGTAATCATGTTTAAGATCTTTTTTAGTTATAAGTTTTTCTGGTACATATAAATCAAGAGAAGTTAAGATATTATTTATGAAGTGATTATATTTATCTTCCAAATAATAATTTTGTGCGGATATAATAGGTAAAACAGAGCATAGAAATCTATTTAATAGAAGTGTATTATCTTTATTAAATTTTCTATATTTTATTGGTTTGATTTCTTTTTTAATTACAGGAAATAATAAATCAAAGATTAAAGCATCATGATCAGAGTTAAACAGAGACCCATCAACATATATATTTTGAAATAAATTTGGTTTATTTGTTAAACAAATATCTAAATATGCATCATTTCTAGTGGGACCAGGTGTAGTTGAAGATAAATTCATAGAATTGAAAAAATTGAGAAATAGATCGCCTAAATTGTATCGCCTAAACTTTTTATGTTGCAATTATTAACACAACTTTATTTAAATGTGAACAAATAAATATGAAGGTTTATCTTTTTAATTATTTTTCTATTCTTTTTAAAGTTTAGGTTGATATTCAAACTCAATTACAGAGAATTTCTATTGCTGAAACTTCTTTTAGTAATGTTAGTTTGGTACATAAACAACAAGTTGGACAAATATTTTCTCATGAAATAAATGAACTTGGACAGCATATGTTGGTAGATTATCGGGTTATATAGTAGATTATATAAATAATTGGATTATTTTTAACCGACATTATAGAGTCCTCCTGTTTATATTTATGATTTGAACATTCGGCTCTATCTGAAAACAGTGCCGGCATCCAATTTTTCCTTTCCTCCTCGAATGGGAAAGAAAAAGTTTTCGGCTGTAGTATAGTAAACCGGTGGTAAGGTAACTTTGTCCGAACTTGCTAGATCGCGTTGATTTTGTGTCATTCGACTCAGTTCGACTAGCTCTTTCGAATGATCTATCATTCAAAAAATCAAAATTTTCCTTCCAAAATTAAGCTTACTCCCCCTATGTTTTCCGATTTTCGGGGACCTATATCTCGATCCAGAGTTGAATGACACCGAAATCACCGTGATTACGTTTGGACTAGAGTTGGACAAGCCGAGACCGATACCGAGATTCTCGGCTTTTTTCCAATATCGGTCTCGGTTTTTTTATTCTCGGTCTCGAAACCGATACCGATATTCTCGGTCCATTTCTCGGCGAGAAACGATACTGACTCAAAGACCCCAATTTTCTTGTATTTTTTAATAAAGCTAAGGATTTTTGACCTTTGGCTTCTGAATTTCAAAAAATTTTCGCCTGCGGCGCTGAAAAGAGTGAATCCTTCTTTACTTGCTTTACAAAATCCGAGCATTTCATTAAGCCCTCACGATTGAGCTCGCACGACTGAGTTGCCCTTTTATCTAGCTCAACTGAGTCCCAGTTATTTAATGAAATTAAAAGGTGGGAGTTATTTGGAGGATTTGGGTGTTTATGGGGATATCAATGGATTTGGAGGGATATCGAATGTAAGGCGGAGGGATAACGAATGTAATCGAATGTAATATTTATACTTTTGGAACAGAGTGTATAATCCTTTTACCTATAAATCCTACTATTGTATTTTTTATAAAAAAGGATGTTAACCATCAATCGAATCGGATCCAGATGATGAAGAGATTTATCTGATGATTTGGATGATGAAAATAATGAATAAATTATTTTTACACTTATTTTTTGACATAAAATAAAATTTCTGTTAGTCTCGGTCAGTATCGTTTCTCGGTATCGGTCTCGGCTCAAAATGATGGTATCGGTCTCGGTATCGGGTTCTTGAGTATCGGTCAATCTCGGTCTCGGGTTGGCCGATACCAGTATCGTTTTGTCCAACTCTAGTTTGGACGAAGTTACCTTACCACCGGTTTACTACACTACAGCCGAAAAATAACTTTTTCTTTCCCATTCGAGGAGGAAAGGAAAAATTGGATGCCGGCACTGTTTTCAGATAGAGCCGAACATTCTTATTTTCATTTAATAAAACTATCTTTAAAATACTTGATTAATTCAGATTGGTTTGCAGTGTTTCTTACATTGGAGGGAATGAGGAGAAATTAAATCTTCGAAAATTCTTCAAATTTTCTGTTAATAAACCTGTTGATTTGCTTAATCAAACATTTTATGAATTAAATGTAAAATTTTTTTATTTCATTAATAATTTTATTTTTCCAGGATAAAACAACATTTTATGAATTCCAAATAAAGAATTTAATTCCTAATCCTATTTTTATCGAGTCTTTGGCATTTGAAGAGTGTGGCAATAATTTACCTTATAATTGTGAATTAACTGGTTCTCCTTCTTTAAACATGTTAATATATAAATTTTTCTTATTTTAATTTTGTTTTCAAATTTTTGCAGAGATTCAGAACCTTTGGGTCTACAAAATATTCATCAATATATTTTTCGACTAACACCTAATGAACAATTCGATGCTGAAAATTGGATGAAAATTCTCAATTTTGGAAGATTAAAAATTGTGTGGCGATCGACAACGGGTGATAATGGTCGAACATTTTTTAATACCATCGAGAGGTCTCCATTTATATGCAAGGATTTGAGACTTACTGTTGACAGAGCACCGAAAAAAGCAAAAGTAAATGGAATGTTGACTGTTGTTTGTAATCTTAGAAATTGGAGGTAAATAAGATTTTATTTAAAATATTTCTATTTCCTCTATTCGATTTTTTTGTTTTGGAATCCCTTTTTTTCTAGAATAACGGATTTTAAATTTACCACATATTTTTTACGAATTATATTTTTTTACTAACAATGAAATAGCAACCAACAGATTAATCCTGGGAATTTAAACCAAATTGGTTGATAGCAAAAAATTTCACAGTCTATGGTCAAAACAGAAATGCCGGAAAATTTACCACACCCTGTATTAAAATATTTTAAGTGATCATCCTTTGGATTTGTTATTAAATTTTGATCAAAACGTTGGCCCAATTATTCATTGTTCGGTCAGTGGCCAACGACTTCCAACAATTCTACCTGGTCATAATATACAAATTTCATTTGAAATTTTGCCTTATGTAAAAGGGTTACAGGTTCAGTTTGTTGTTTTGCTGTTTAATTTCTTTTTTAGAGCATTTCTGGAGTATTTTTAACAGATTTATTGCTAAAAAGAACTTTTGAGTTTAATAATATTTTTGATATTTTTATTGAATAATTTGTTGATAAATGTTTTATTATTATTTGATTTTATTTAAATACAGTTGACATACATACTGTTGACATATTTTTTTTATTTTTTACTTTTATTGTTAACTATTTTTAATTAAATTTTTAACCTTTAGACTATTTCCTGTTCGTTTAATGCAGCAATCCAATCTTTTCATGGTCGTGCGTGGAGTTCCCCCGTTTTGTTTCGCAGTTTAGCCTAACAATCCGGTTTAACCTTCTCTTCCGTCCCCAACGGCAGCAGCTTGAGGCGAGAAGAGGGACTGTTTAATCTGTCTTTTTTTGGGGTAAGGGTGTCATCATCATCTAGTCAGTTATTTTGCTAACGTTGAATTAAAAATGCTAGTTCCATGAATTAAGTTAGAAAAAGATCCGCAATAGTCAGATAAATACATAGTTGCTTTTCTTCCTTTTTATGAGAAAAGCAGTTAGCAAAATAAATTAGCTTTGATACAACGGATAATTTCGTGGAGCAGTCGATAACAAATTAAGCGGAAAAATGATAAGGCTAAATTATTTTTTGGAGGACGTTTAAAAAATATAATTAATAGAGAGGAGCATTTAAGGATGGGTAAAAAGTTGTGAAAGAGAGAACTGGTGGTCACGGGTGAAGCGGAAGATTGTCGGGGGAAGGTGGTGTAGATAACCCGATTCGCTGCTGCAAAAACTGCTGTTGCTTGTTTTTGCCCTTGCCAAACGGTTTTCAGGCGCGATTTTTCCCGCTTTTCTTTGATAAGCTGCCAGGCTTAATGCGCAGAATGCGATGGAAGATAGAATCAGTCATTCCTTCTAATTGGACGGATAGGCATATTAAACGGCTGCTATTTACTGATTATTTTGGATGCTTATGTTGGGGACGAAGAAAGGCGACCTCTTCTCGCCAGCCGCCGGTTATGTTCGTTCAACTGATACCCATTTCCTCTTCCTCCGATAAAGCAAAACATTAAATCAGAATGAATGAGGCTGGCGTTTAACTACTATTTACTACCAGAATTAGCAAATAACTAGCTATCCGTTAAAGCCTTCATATTTATTGGTTGCGCTTTTGCATTGCCACTTGTATTTCTGTTATTATTCACCAGAAAACGCTTTTTAACTATAAAGCTTCTGAATATTTTTTCCTTTGTATTTTTAGCTTTAAAAATATTTTTTCTTAAATTTTAGATTTAATTCTAATTTTAATTAAATTACTCTTTAATATGCAACAATCACAACAACAAAGACCTGAACATCCTGCAACATTTAATGAATTGCTAATTAATGAAGTTATTTTTATTTAATATTTTTGTATGATCTGTAATTTTATTTGGAATTTCAGGTTAGAGCGCATCCACAACTTTACAATCAACAGCACCGTGTTTGCACTGATAACGGTGAGAGGAACGTTATTTGGGTAAATTTCTTGTTTATGTTTACAAAAGTAAACACTTTTAGGAGGTTATTGCCCAAAGAATCGACGAAACTGTAAACGGTGAATTTGCGAAAAAACGTTGGCTTCAAATGCGCGATCGTTATAGAAAGGAGCTGAAAATGGCACTTCGAACTTCTATTCAACCGAAATGGCCATATTTTGCCAAACTTTCGTGGCTCGATCCTTATTTGAAAGGAGCAAAGTAATGACGACAATTTAATTATTTAAAATAATTTTTTCTTTAAAGGAAAGTTGATTCTGCGTCTAATTCGCCGTTAGGACAACAGAACAATTTAATTGCCGAGTTTGGGATCGCTTCTAAGCAGCAAGACTTTAATGGACTGAATGGAATTTTTGGTGGGACCGAAAATAATAATGGTAGCTATTTAGAATAATCCATTTTTAATTCCAAAAATTTATTAAAAATTTTTTCTTTAACCCCCCTCCACTCTATTAGTTTTAATATTCTTTCGGGCATTAATTAATAATGTAAATAGATCACCAACTCCAATTCCCTTCACCAACCGTTAATCTGTTAGAAACATTGATGGCAGCAAGTCGTGAATTTTTAGAGAGACAACAACGGGAAAAACAAGAAAATGTCTCTACAAGTTCAGCAATTTCTAATAATGATTTGAATATTCAACAATTACATAATGATTTATTATTTGATAATGCTACAATTGCCTCCTCTTCAGCAAACAGTGATGAGAGTATTGCGGATCAACAAAATAATAATAGTTATTTAAATGATGGGAATGAAGATATTGAAGGAATTGGACTGGCTGGAGGTGAAAATACTGATTTTGCTAACATTCGAAATGTTAATGGTAATAATGGAGAAGCAACAGATAAGGTGAGAAAAATTTTTTTATTTCATTTTTACATTATATATATAATAAATAGAAAATCTTTTTTTAAAAAAAAAATATCGGCCGGCCGAAGGCCGGCCGCTCCACAGAAGCCTGACATCTTGGGGTAGTTTGGTACGGGCTATTCAGGAAAACTATAGAAAAAATTTTTGGGGGGTCGCAAGAGTCTCAAACTGAATGATGGGTTTCAGTATCTCGAAAAAGTTCAATAGAAAGGTGGTTTGGGCCTGGGGTGAGGGCACTCCGCCATTGATAGTAGATAATGATAGAAAAAAATTCGGGTCGAAAAAGTTAAGTCTTAAGGTAGAAAACCCCGTGAGACTGAAACGTCCTACCCGTACTCAAATGGTTTTTCGACTGTAACTTTTTTTTGAATGGGCGTAGCGTGATGGGACCTGGGGCGTTCCATAGGGTATCTGAATGCGCATTTAACAATATATAATTTGTGGGGGTCACTTGAGTCTGGGGGTGGGGTACTTGAGTCTGAAGGGGGAAATTGCTTATATTGAAAAAGTCTTGCTGGGGAACGACTTTGGTGGTGTTGGGTTATTTGTAGGCATAGGTATGGAGAACATATTTGTTGTTGGACATTTGAGTCTGAGATGAAATCCTGGGGAGTTATGAGTCAAAGAGTCAGTGCGACTCGAGTCGATTTTTGGAAAGTGAATTGAAACCCGTTTTCGATAGCTCATTAGAAAGAGCGTCCCCTGGCGGTCAGCATAAGGTATAATATGTCGGGGGTCCACTTGAGTCTCAGAAAGTTATGGGTCAAGAAGTGCTGAGACTCAAATCTTTCTGAGACTCTAACTCCATAGGGAATTTTGTCCTCCGAGGCCGAAGGCCGAGGAGTTGGAGGGCCGAAGGCGAGGGCCGAAGGCCCGAGCCTTCATTACATCTAAAAGGCAGAGCAATTGTCAAAGGCAGAGCATAGATACTCCGAGGCCGAAAGCCGGGGAGTTGGGGTGCCGAAGGCCCGCCGTAGGCGAGGGCCGAAGGCCCGAGCTTTCATTACATCTAAAAGGCAGAGCAATTGTCAAAGGCAGAGCATAGATCCTCAGAGGCCGAAGGCCCGAGCTTTCATTACATCTAAAAGACAGCAATTGTCAAAGGCAGAGCATAGATCCTCCGAGGCCGAAGGCCGAGGAGTTGGCGGGCCGAAGGCCCGCCGTAGGCGAGGGCCGAAGGCCCGAGCTTTCATTACATCTAAAAGGCAGAGCAATTGTCAAAGGCAGAGCATAGATCCTCAGAGGCCGAAGGCCCGAGCTTTCATTACATCTAAAAGACAGCAATTGTCAAAGGCAGAGCATAGATCCTCCGAGGCCGAAGGCCGAGGAGTTGGCGGGCCGAAGGCCCGCCGTAGGCGAGGGCCGAAGGCCCGAGCTTTCATTACATCTAAAAGGCAGAGCAATTGTCAAAGGCAGAGCATAGATCCTCCGAGGCCGAAGGCCGAGGAGTTGGCGGGCCGAAGGCCCGCCGTAGGCGAGGGCCGAAGGCCCGAGCTTTCATTACGTCTAAAAGGCAGAGCAATTGTCAAAGGTAGAGCATAGATCCTCCGAGGCCGAAGGCAGAGGAGTTGGCGGGCCGAAGGCCCGCCGTAGGCGAGGGCCGAAGGCCCGAGCTTTAATTACATCTAAAAGGCAGAGCAATTGTCAAAGGCAAAGCATTGATCCTCCGAGGCCGAAGGCCGAGGAGTTGGCGGGCCGAAGGCCCGCCGTAGGCGAGGGCCGAAGGCCCGAGCTTTCATTACATCTAAAAGGCAGAGCATTTGTCAAAGGCAGAGCATAGATCCTCCGAGGCCGAAGGCCGAGGAGTTGGCGGCTAAACTTTATGGCGAAGGCCGAAGGCCCGGAGCAACGAAAAGGCAGGGCTGAACTTTACCGGCGAGGGCCGAAGGCCCGGAGCAATGAAAAGGCAGGGCTAAACTTTATGGCGAGGGCCGAAGGCCCGGAGCAATGAAAAGGCAGGGGTAATCAAATATATTCCAGGCATCCTAACATTCTAGCAGCGCGCGAAGCGCGCCCCAAAGCCGATAGGCTTTTCAACGTGCAGAGCCCAATTTAAACCCAAAGCAAAATTAAACTGCCATTGCATACGTAAGTTACCGCCATCGCATACGTAACTACAGCTAGTTTATATCATATAACAAGTACTTGAATTTAGTTTGGTTCGAAATTCATAATTTTGATTTTTGAGCGTTTTTTTTGATTTTAAGAGAAAGAAGAAAATAAGCAAGGAATTTGAAAGGAAAATTTGTGAAGATAGTCGGATATTATTGTTAAAAATTTAAATCATACCTTTTTTCAAATTAGAAACAATCCGAACTTCAATCACGTTCTCGTATTCGCAATTCGCCATTTATGATCCGTCGTGGTTTTGTCGGGGATAGCAAAGTTACCAAAAATCAACAACGTGGCCGATCCAAATTTAACATTAACTGCAACAAAAAAATTAAAAAATTTGATATTGCTTCATTTTGCATGAATGGAAATAATAATATCAACAATGTTAAAGATAAAGCATATTTAGAAGAAATTGAGACGGCAACAATTTTAGATGAGGATGAAGATGAGGATTGCCTTTTTGCACGTCTTGTTGTGGCTAGACTTAAAAAATTTAGTCCAAAGAAACGAAGAGAAGTGAAAATTAAAATTTAAATTGAATTGTTTAATTTTAATTTAGATGCGCTCACGTATACATCATTGGTTGGATCAAGAGGAAGATAAAATTGAAATGACAACGAACGATGAGGGGAAGGAGCTCGATACGACACAGTCAAATGAAGACAATAATGATGATTTAATCCGATTATAAATTAATTTTAATTTAAGATATACTCATTTTTTCATTTTATTCACTTTAATTTAATGTTATGTCTTTTTGGAGATTGGACTTTAAATTAATTGTTTGATTAATTTTAAATATTTAATTTATAGTTTAATTTAACCAAATTTAATTCTTTTTTAGTCCGATCTCTAATTCTTTTTCCTCACTCTTTCACTACCCCAATCTTAAAGCCGGAATTTTGTGCTTTTAAAAGACATCCAGGACATGAAAGGGAAAAATTAATTAAATAATAATTAATTAACGTCATTTTACATCAATCCTTAACACATTTTAAATTTTAATTAAGTTTACATTACACAAAATTTCGTGCCTATTTTATTGCTCAACAAACACCTTGTGATTGCCATTTTATCTACACTATTCATTTTGTCTCTATTTACTCGAATTTTGTCTATATATTTGATTGTCTTTGCTTTTCCTTGATAAATTATAAAAATATAACATGGATTTTAAAATATTTTTCAGAAACATTTTCTAAAATTTTTCAAAATCTATTTTCTAATTAGAAAAAAAGTTAGGTAATGTTTTAGAAAAAAATAATTTCCTTACAATATTTTATTAATTAAAACAAAAACTTTTTCTTATTTGATTACTTTTCCACATTTTGTAATTTTATCCATCTTTTGTTTAATAATAATGTTTTTGAAGGGAAAAAGTTGGCCGTCGAGAGTTAACTAATACTTGAGTGGGAAGCAGCAAATTAAATAGGGGGTGGGGATATACAAAGAGGAAATGATGGCAACTGAATAAAAAAAAGAAGAATTTTTGTGTTGACTTTGAATGAGTTTTTGTGTTGTTTTTAATTTTCACACCAATCATCCTCCGCCTTTTTATACAAAATATGAGCAAATAATATACTTATAATCATCAGCTTCTTTAAAGACTTTTCTTGAATTGTACATATATTTTCTAGGCTTTTAAAAAATTGTTGAATTGTGTTTGAAGTGGGACGATAAAATGTTATATAAAACAAAATAATATTATATAATATTTTTTAGTTATCGCAGAATTTGTTTAGGATAACGACAAGGAAATTCATTTTAAGAAAATTTTGTTTTATTTTCAAAAATTATTTAAAAAAGTTTTTATGAAGAAATTAATGAATGAATGACTTTGAGTTAAATTATGTAATTAAAGCTTGGTATTATTTTTGTTTCTAAAAGTATGTTTACATATTTGTTTGGCAACAGATGTTTGTTGTTTTATATTTAGTATATGTACATAAATAGGAAAAATATATTTAAAAAATAATTTTTAAAGTTTTGGCCATATTTTCTTTATTTAAAAATTAAAAAAAGGATAAATGTAGGCGGAGTGTATTTATTTATTTAATACTTTCCTTCCGTCCAATCTCTTTTCTTCTTCCTCATTTTTTTTTAAATTTTAGGCATTTAATTAATTGTATAAAAAGTATTTTTTAATTAATTAATTTTTTTAAAATAAAGAAATGAAAGAAGAAAATGAGAACGGAATTAATTATTTACAAAAATGTTCTCAAAACAACTTAAATAATTCACCAAAAAATATTTCTAATAATTCAGTAGTTAATAGTACAGAATTAGAACGTTTAATTCGTTTACGTGCTGAACGTGTTCAAAGAACGCCGAAATGTGCTCGGGTATATTGAAAGAAAATTTTTTGTTTAAATTAATTTTTAGTGTCGCAATCATGGGGCTGTTTCTGTACTTAAAGGTAATTTTTAAGAAATAGCAAAAATTAAGAAATAATTTTCACTCTTTGCATTTCCTCCTCTAAAATAAAATTAAAGAGAAATTTAAAAAGGCCATAAACGAAGCTGTCCGTGGAAGGATTGTACATGTGCTAAATGTACACTTATTGCTGAACGTCAAAGAGTGATGGCTGCCCAAGTAGCTTTAAGAAGACAACAATCACAAGACGAAAAAGAAGCTGTAAAAAAGAATAGTGTGGCAAATTAACGGCAGTTTTCGCTATAACTTTTTTGATTAAATTTTCTAGAGTTCGGGTGTTTTCCTTTGCTTTCCGTGGACCAAATTTTTATTATTTAATATCAAAAAAATCCCTAGAGTGCCAGAAATTCAGGAAAAAAATAATTAAGGATTTTCATTTAAAATTAAAAAAAGTTATAGATAAAAGAAAAGCGGCCTCTAATTTACTGCACCTTGTAATTTTTCTTAAATTTAAATATTTATTTTTATTTTTTAGCAAGAATTAGGGTTAATTCTTGGTGTTGAATCTGCTTCTGAAATTCTTGAATTAATTAGACGTGCAAAGGCAGAAGCATCTTCAACAACAACAACAAAAGAATTTGACAATAATGTTTTAATAAAAGAAGGAGAAAAAGAAAAAATAAATAAAAAGTTTGGATTAAATAATGGTAAGAAAAAATATTTTTTTTTAAATTATCAGAAAATAAATGCTTATCTTATATTTAAAGGTAAATCAAAAATTTAATTATATTCACTAAATTTATTGAAAATTTTTGGACTTTTATTTCCCCTACTGTTTTTTTAATTTTTATTGTTTAAGGAAGAGAGAGAAAATGTTGGGGAGAGAAAAGGATTACTGTATAGCCACTTTCTTAAGAATTAAATTTTCTTCCTTTTTCACATTTTTGCCTTTTTAAGTACCAATTAAAAAATCAAAAAATATTATTTTTAAATATTTAAAAAGCCTTTCTTTTTTAATCTTTAAATATATTTTTTAATAAATAATCCCCAATTGACCGAGATTGGCAGTTAGTTAATATATTAGTTAAATAAATAAATAAAAATAGCAATTTGGATTAACCAAATAATTTTTTTTAATTAAAATTTTAGAGCCTGAAATCCAGAAAAAATATAACAATAATTTAACAAGACTTCAAGTAAATAAAAGAAAGAAAAAGGCAACTTTAATAAATGAAGGAGAAAATAATAAAAAGGTATTAAAAATTAAATTAAAAATTAAAAAATTTTTTTTCTTAAGGAAAAGCAACAAAATTTAACAGAACAACAGACAATTAAAGAAAGTTCATCTTCATCATCATCCTCTTCTTCAAATAATTTAAATAATCATTCAATTATTTTACCTCCTTTTCCTTTTTTTAATAATCCATTTTTTCGTTTTCCTTTCTTTTCTTCATTTCCTCTATTTAATTATTCCCCAATTTCTTCAAATTCTTCTTCTTCTATTTTATTTCAAAATGAAACAGATCAACAAAATTTTCAATTTAGAGAAGGAGAAAGTTCATCAGAAACAATACCTGCACAACAAACAGATTTTTGATTAAAAGGATTTTTTAAATAAATTTAAGGAAAAATTATTTTTTGTGGACTTGCAAAATTATTTAATTAAATACACTCTTTACATACAGTAGTGGTCAAAATGCAAATGAATTTAGACTATAACAATTAACGAACGCCATTAGCAAATTTCAAGAACTTTTGAATAGGCCTAAGATAAAATTTCAAAACAATCCATAGGGGGTCTAAAATATTTTATGAAAAACCCCCTATTTTACGTTGATTTTTGGGGTATCGATGACTCGACACTGATTTTTGTAGAAGATTAGATTAGTACTTTATTATAAAATTGATTTTTAACTGAAAAAATAGGTAGCGAATTTTCATTTCATTTATTTGTTGTCCCTATCTTTCTTGACCACTACTGTACATATATCAAAAAATTTGTTTGACCTAATAAATTAATGTGAATTCAAAAGATTTTTAATAAATATGTAGGTCAGGATTTTAACCATATTTATTTTGCTTTTTTTAAATTCCCTTTCCTTCGAAATTTTCATATATTTTCAAAATTGTCATAAAAATTTCAACATAATTCAATGATGTAAACCGAATGTTACATATAAAATATAAATCCAATTTGTAAAAGTTAAGAAAATCTACAAATTCTAATCTACTAATTGTATAATAATTTGGGAAATTTGTAAATTTATTTACCTTCAATTATGTTTATGTACATATGTACTTACCAAATATAATTAGGTGATTAATTTTTGCACTAGGCTGAGATGAGAAACCGACTTAACAACTCTACGAATAAATTTAACAAATTTAGAACACTGCTACATATTCAAAACAAAAAACAAATGCAAAAATACTTAGGAATTCGGAAAACTAATAAATTCTTGGATAAAAAAAAATAAACCACAAAACAAAACAAAAGATTTATTTACAAATTTATTTTACAAACAATTATACAGAAATGAACTACATGAAATACAAATTTGGAACAAATACAAAGGAAAACATTACAACAATTTGTGAGAGGGAATATCACTATCCTATGAGTTTTTACAGCTTGGTCCATATTATTCGTCGAACTTCTGTCCTGGCTTCGGTTTGCGGCAGAGCACGAGGAACCTGTGCACAGCGGGCCCTTCGAATCGCTCGTCCTTGCCTGCGACCACAGCCGATGCACGCTCATTGCGAATGTCAGCCTTGCCAAGTGCCTCCTTGCCATTTGGAAGAGTTAGCAGGCATGGCGAGATGTTTCCTGAATTGATGCAAAATTTATTTTTAAATTATTAAATGTAGATGCAAAACACACCTTTCACATGATCGACGTGAACAGGATAGAAGACTCGGGCGTTCTTGTCGAAGACAGCTGCATCACTCCACGGCCGCCATTGATAGTCGTAGCCACGGACACGTTCTGGGAGGTCGACCAGAACCTGAATGGAGCCGATGTTGTCGACGAAGGCCTTCCCATTCCAGCCGAATGCAGCAGCGACCTATGAAAAAAATTAAACTAGTTAAAACGGTAAAATATAATGGAGTGCTGTCACCTTGCCATTGTTGTTCCAGATCCGTCCCATTACTGGCTCACCATGCACATACCACAGGGCTACATGCTGCTCACTAGAATCTCCTGGTGCCGCACTCAACGTCTTGTCGCCTGCTCTGATCGTCTTGTAGGTTGGCCATGCGTCTCCCATCCTGATGTCTGCCCACTCATTCAGCATTATGAGTGGTGGTGGTACTGGTGGCGGAGGAGCTTTGAAGCAGATGTTGCACACGCATCCCAACGGTCCTCCTTTCAAGTTCCTACAAATTAAAATGTCAGGTAAATCAGAATGTTAAAAAGAGCAAGATCTCACCTCATTATGATCTTCATTTCCGAGAGTGGCTTCCCTACAATGCATTCCGCCTTCCCTCCCTGTGAGAAGAAGGCTTCCTCCGTCTTCATGTTCAAGTAGCCGAGCAGTGTACCACCGGTCCTCCCCTCCCAGAGAATCGGCATCGAGTCGCCGCATCGAACCAGCTGTCGTTCGTCGGTTTTCTCGAAACGGTCCTTGTATTTGATCCACTCGTACCAGTAGCCGAGCGTGTTGTGGTCACCCTTGTACTGCAGCACCTGTTAAATTTAATATTACGTATGATTTTTGTTAAAAAGATTGTCAAAATTAACTCACTTGAATCATGCCGCCGAGGTCTTCCTTTCCCGTGAGCTCCGCCTTGCCATACGGGAACGAAGCCTGTACAACGCCACCATCGTTCCATGCATAGCCGTGCACTGGCTTTCCGTTCTTGTACCAAAGCGCGACGTACATGTTCTGCTGGCCCAGCACTTTGACAGGATTGTCCGGAAATGGTGCGCCGATCGGATTGAACGCCCAAGTGTCCTCCTTCGGGGCTGGATTCGGCATTGCGTTGACGTGAAGTGACGAAGAGTAGCTGTTGGTGGTGAGGAATACAAGTTTCTGTTGACGGTGACGAATATGAAAAACGAGCTGCTTTTATAGTAAAATTCTGAGGTTGTTTATTTTGATATAATTTTACTATAAAAGCAGCTCGTTTTTCATATTCGTCACCGTCAACAGCAACTTGTATTCCTCACCACCAACAGCTACTTGGTGGTGAGGAATACAAGTTTCTGTTGACGGTGACGAATATGAAAAACGAGCTGCTTTTATAGTAAAATTCTGAGGTTGTTTATTTTGATATAATTTTACTATAAAAGCAGCTCGTTTTTCATATTCGTCACCGTCAACAGCAACTTGTATTCCTCACCACCAACAGCTACTCTTCGTCACTTCACGTCAACGCAATGCCGAATCCAGCCCCGAAGGAGGACACTTGGGCGTTCAATCCGATCGGCGCACCATTTCCGGACAATCCTGTCAAAGTGCTGGGCCAGCAGAACATGTACGTCGCGCTTTGGTACAAGAACGGAAAGCCAGTGCACGGCTATGCATGGAACGATGGTGGCGTTGTACAGGCTTCGTTCCCGTATGGCAAGGCGGAGCTCACGGGAAAGGAAGACCTCGGCGGCATGATTCAAGTGAGTTAATTTTGACAATCTTTTTAACAAAAATCATACGTAATATTAAATTTAACAGGTGCTGCAGTACAAGGGTGACCACAACACGCTCGGCTACTGGTACGAGTGGATCAAATACAAGGACCGTTTCGAGAAAACCGACGAACGACAGCTGGTTCGATGCGGCGACTCGATGCCGATTCTCTGGGAGGGGAGGACCGGTGGTACACTGCTCGGCTACTTGAACATGAAGACGGAGGAAGCCTTCTTCTCACAGGGAGGGAAGGCGGAATGCATTGTAGGGAAGCCACTCTCGGAAATGAAGATCATAATGAGGTGAGATCTTGCTCTTTTTAACATTCTGATTTACCTGACATTTTAATTTGTAGGAACTTGAAAGGAGGACCGTTGGGATGCGTGTGCAACATCTGCTTCAAAGCTCCTCCGCCACCAGTACCACCACCACTCATAATGCTGAATGAGTGGGCAGACATCAGGATGGGAGACGCATGGCCAACCTACAAGACGATCAGAGCAGGCGACAAGACGTTGAGTGCGGCACCAGGAGATTCTAGTGAGCAGCATGTAGCCCTGTGGTATGTGCATGGTGAGCCAGTAATGGGACGGATCTGGAACAACAATGGCAAGGTGACAGCACTCCATTATATTTTACCGTTTTAACTAGTTTAATTTTTTTCATAGGTCGCTGCTGCATTCGGCTGGAATGGGAAGGCCTTCGTCGACAACATCGGCTCCATTCAGGTTCTGGTCGACCTCCCAGAACGTGTCCGTGGCTACGACTATCAATGGCGGCCGTGGAGTGATGCAGCTGTCTTCGACAAGAACGCCCGAGTCTTCTATCCTGTTCACGTCGATCATGTGAAAGGTGTGTTTTGCATCTACATTTAATAATTTAAAAATAAATTTTGCATCAATTCAGGAAACATCTCGCCATGCCTGCTAACTCTTCCAAATGGCAAGGAGGCACTTGGCAAGGCTGACATTCGCAATGAGCGTGCATCGGCTGTGGTCGCAGGCAAGGACGAGCGATTCGAAGGGCCCGCTGTGCACAGGTTCCTCGTGCTCTGCCGCAAACCGAAGCCAGGACAGAAGTTCGACGAATAATATGGACCAAGCTGTAAAAACTCATAGGATAGTGATATTCCCTCTCACAAATTGTTGTAATGTTTTCCTTTGTATTTGCTCCAAATTTGTTCATTTTCTGTATAATTGTTTGTAAAATAAATTTGTAAATAAATCTTTTGTTTTGTTTTGTGGTTTATTTTTTTTTATCCAAGAATTTATTAGTTTTCCGAATTCCTAAGTATTTTTGCATTTGTTTTTTGTTTTGAATATGTAGCAGTGTTCTAAATTTGTTAAATTTATTCGTAGAGTTGTTAAGTCGGTTTCTCATCTCAGCCTAATGTCATCATTTATCCTTAGAAAATTTATTTTTGTAAAGGGTGCACAAAATTTTGCAGCCAAAAAATTCAAACACTTTCTAATTTTGATTGTCAAATTATTACTTTTGATAGAAATATGTATTCACTACCAAAAATATCAGACTTATAAGTTAAAGATTTCCCAAGTTAATATACATATATACTTAATTGAAAAATATTATCAAGTATGCATAAACTTTTCCACCACAGTGTATTCAATTTTGGCAGGTCAATTAAAAGTAAAAAGATCATTCAAATTTATATAAAGAAATATTTTTAAAAAATTAGAAACATATAATTTTAAATAAGATTACAAAGCAATAATACTTAAATTAATAACAAATATCATCACATTATTAAAACATCTGTGCGAGCATTCCAACCCCAATCTGCTTATTTAAAAAATATAAAAAAAATAAATTTGTAAAAACAAATAGCTATTTATTGGAGGGAAGGTTCGCATGATTTTAATTTTCTTTAAAATTTTATTGCCAAATTTGTCTGCTTTTTTGACAGACTTGGCACCTCGAAATTCTGTCCTTAAGTCCACCAGCTTTTAATGTTTGAGGCATTGGCTTTCGGAATTGATTTTGCTAAAAATTATGAAAAAATGTTTTCTAATTTATTTCTTCTCAAAATTACTTGTCCAACAACTGCCAACCAAAAGCCATGATTTGTGGCATAGTAATTGCAAGTGCCCTTTCCATGACATTCAATGAAAGGAACAGAATAAAATTCTTCTAAACAACTTCCAGGAGATTCAAAATTTTGACCAGTTCCTTCAGCCCCGGCGGCGGTGTGCTTTAAATTTATTTTTGTAAATTATTCGAGTTAAGTTTTGTAGAGTAAAAGAGATATGCTAACGTAAGATAAATTTCTAAAACAAAATATTTAAAAAAAACCATAGCAAAGCTATAGCCTTTCCATAAAGGTTGCCATCCAGATGGGCATTCAGGCACGTAATTATCTTGTGAATGAACAGCCATTGACTGTGTAGGACTTTCGCAAACTGAACAACGAGAAACATGCTCTCTTAAAGCTTCACCTGTCATCTTAAAAATTAAAAAAAAATTTTCAATAAATAAAATAAATTGACAGGTGTCATCATTTGATTCATTGGTTTTCCAGTTCCCAGCCAAAATGAATAATCATTACGGCTACTAAAATGGCAAATTTCCTTTAGATTGCAGAATACAAATGGCATCGTTGAAAATTTGGGTAAACACGAGCCTTAAGAATTTTTAAAGTTTTAACAAAGAAAATTTTATAATTACTCACCTGGTGTACCCAAATCTTGACCAGCAGCCCTTCCATTCCCTTGAACATACAAAAGTGAATAACCACTCCAAAGTTGTTGCATCCCATCTGGACATGATGGAACTTGTGTGCTTTGAGAATGTCTGGTTATTGTAAAGCCACGAGATGGAGCCAAGCCGCTGAAAATTAATTTTTGAATTATTTTGAACAAGATATTCAAATAATTTAAACATTTCATTTACCCAGGTGGCCCGTGATATCCTGCAGGTCCAGGTGCCCCAGGCCGGCCTTCGCGTCCAACAACTCCAGGTATGCCATTTACTCCAGCTTCACCTTTTGGTCCCAGATAACCTGGAGGTCCATGTTCTCCAACTTCTCCTTTTCGGCCTGGATAGCCAGCTGGTCCTGGTGGACCAGGAAGACCAGTAATGCCTTGCTGGCCTCTTATGCCTGATATACCAGGATGACCATATTCTCCGCGTAAACCGCGTGGTGAATGTTCTTCCTGTTTTCGGTTAAAAATTAAAAAATGTTTTTATTAATAAAACCAGGCTAAATGGTGCTTGAATTCCAGGCAAGCCAGGAAGCCCTTGATCGCCAGGCAAACCTCTAGGACCATGTAGCCCTTGAAGACCCTGCATTCCTCTTTCGCCTTTAGTTCCATCAATGCCAGGTAAGCCGTCAGGGCCTTTATCTCCTGGAAATCCGCGAATGCCCTCAGGGCCTATATCTCCCTTTAAATTAATTTTAATTAAATTTAAATTTCGTGGATTTTTAACTCTCTGTCCAGGAAATCCAGGTCCACCAGGTCCTCCTGGAAAGCCAGTTTGTCCATCCAAATTTGGCTGGCCTTTAGGTCCTGGAGAGCCTTGTGGACCGGTTAGACCAGGCAATCCATCTTGGCCTCTACGACCTAAAATTAATTTAAAAATAATGATACGTATTTACTATTAAATACATAATTTACAAAAAAATATTAAATATACACATATCACAGACTAATTACCAGGTTTTCCATCAATACCACGAAGTCCATGTTCTCCCAATATTCCATCAAGTCCAGGTTCGCCTCTCTCCCCTTGAAATCCAGGAGCCCCAGGATATCCAACTTCACCAGGCATGCCACGTGGCCCAACTTGACCAGGAGATCCATCATGGCCAGGAACGCCATCATCTCCCCTTTCTCCAATTATTCCAATCATTCCACTTCCGTCCAAGCCAGGAAGGCCAGTATCACCTGGAGGGCCTTCAGGACCAGGCAGCCCATCCTTTCCAGGTAATCCTGGAAAGCCTGGCACACCAGCCTCGCCACAATTTCCTTTAATTCCAGGTAAACCATCTAGACCAACGTCGCCGGGTGGACCAGGAATACCAATAGAGCCGGCATCGCCCTATAAATTAGGGATACATCATTGAAATTAACCTTAAATAATTAGAGCTATTATAATTTAAATTTGGAATTAATAATTGAAAATCAGAAAAAATCAGAAACTAAAATAAGCCTGAATTTTTAGTAAATAAATTTTTTGTGATCTCATAATACAGTAAAAATTTTCAATATTCTTCCAAGCTATTTTGGACTTTTCGATATTATTTTAACTTTGTAGTTTTTCTTAAAATTTATTAAAAATTTCAAACTTGGGCATTATCGGTCTTAAAAATGAAAACTTTTCATGGATTATATTTTTTAAAAATTATTAAGAAAATTTTCACTTTTATAAGAAATCCTTGAGAAATATTTTTAAATATTTTTCGATATTTTGAAAAAAAATTCGTTGATAAGTAACGACTTTTCTGTTCATGTTTCTTTTATTACAGAAATTATTAATTAATTTGTGTTTTATTTTTTTAATTCTAAAAATGGCATATATTTAAATATTTCTATTTGGTCCAAAATTTCAACCAATCATTTGATAACCTAAGGGAAATTAATGGAGAGAAGGAAAATAGTTTTGCAGAATGTGGGGACGAGTGGGGACAACTTTTGCGGTCGTGGGGACAACGAGCTGAACATTTACATAAATAAATTTTTTAAGTAATTTATAAAAATAAAATAAACTGACAGGCATTCCTATAGGTCCTGGCGGTCCATTTAATCCTGGATATCCAGCTTCTCCAGGCGGGCCTGCAAATCCTTGAGATCCAGGAATTCCTTGAAGTCCAGGTATTCCAACATCACCACGTGGACCTTTTTCTCCTTTAATACCAGGTAATCCCTTAATTAAAATAACAAAATATCTAAAATATTTTAAATATCGCATAAGGAAAATTAGTTTGGTCATTTTTATTTTTGGTTTAATTTCTTTCAAATTCAACGGTTGCAAGTTTGCAAAAAGCTATTTTGGGTTCTAACACAGTTCCGACATAGAATAATTCTACAGTTTAAGAGACAAGTTGGAATTCTGATTTGTCGAATCCGTTCAGTCCTAACTGATAACTCTAATCATAAACATAACCATGCAGGCTTTGAAAGATATTCATGTCAAATAATTAATCTTGTTAATTTAAACTTGAAAGATGAAAAATTTGAATTTTTAAAAGAAAAATTTCTTTTAAAAATTGTTTGATGCTGAAGGGGTTTGAACCCTCGACAAATTAATATTTCAATCTACAGGAAAGCTTAAACCTAACTTAAATGTACTTAACCATACTTTCCACTGGGGAATTGTTCAGTGTCCGCGGCAACCGTTTAGTTGAATGCAATAAAAGTTATGAAAAACAGGAGTAAAAATTTGCCGGATTATATAAAATATTTGTATAATTATTCATAAAAAATATACATCAATTCCATTTATTCCATCGAGTCCACGTAACCCAGCATCGCCCATATCTCCTTTAGGTCCAGGAACTCCTGGCAAGCCATCCAGTCCAGATTTTCCTACCAATCCAGACATGCCTATTTCGCCTTTTATTCCAGGCAAACCAGTGAGACCAGGAAGACCAGGTAAACCAGGTTGACCATGAATTCCTTCGAAGCCATATTCGCCAGGTTGGCCTTTGGGCCCTGGAAGGCCCTGAGAAAAAATATTAGCATATATGTAAATAAAAATAGCAAAATATTTACAGGAGAGCTCGCTCCAGGTACACCCGGTCCTCCTTTTAATCCTATTAATCCTCTTTCACCCATAGGACCAGTCATTCCATCAAGTCCAGGCACTCCATCATCTCCCATCAATCCAGATTGTCCAGGCAAGCCATTAGCACCTCTTAATCCAGCAACTCCAGGTAATCCTGCATCTCCACGATCACCAGGCATGCCGGGGATGCCATCTTTTCCAGGAAGTCCAGGATATCCTTTAAATGTTGAACTATTTTATTTTTATCTTCCTTGTATTACCATCTTCACCAGTCAACCCTTCTGGTCCTAGAAATCCATCTCTTCCTGGAAGGCCTTGAAGACCCATTGGACCATCAATTCCTGGCATTCCAAGTTCGCCACGTTCTCCATTTAGACCAGGGAAGCCAATGGATCCATCTTCACCATCCTGGCCCGGTTTACCAGGGAAGCCATCCTTGCCCTTAATACATATGTACTTATATTCAATGTTTATTTAATATTCAATAATATGTATTTATGTATATTTAGCTAATATACTTAATTATTTATTATCTAATATTTGCAACTAACAGGAATTCCAGGCAATCCAGCATCTCCAATTTCTCCTTTTTCTCCAAAACGACCAGGGATTCCAGGCTGGCCTGCTGCTCCTTTTTGACCATCTAGTCCTGGTACCCCTGGAGCACCGCGACGACCGTCTTTTCCAGGTATACCGGCAAGTCCTGTTTTAAATTTTCTCTTGAATTGAAAAATTATAACCTTGGACTAACCCTTCTCTCCTTTTTCCCCAGGCATTCCAATAATTCCTTCACGACCCGGTTCTCCTCGTCTTCCTTCTAATCCCTGAGGTCCTGGCCGACCATCAGGACCTGGTAAGCCTGATTCGCCTTTTCTTCCTGGGTAGCCCGCCAATCCTGTCAATCCATATCCGGGTTCGCCTGTGGCACCTAAATTAAATTATAGCGCAGATTCAAAACTATTATGTAGAAAAAATAAAAACCTTGCATGCCAGGCTGACCATCAGGCCCATCTTCTCCAATTCCTCCTTTTATTCCTTCCAATCCAGGCGATCCTTGACGTCCAGGCAACCCTCGAGGTCCTGGCGGTCCCGCACGTCCATTCTTTCCAGGAATTCCCTCCAATCCTCGTTCTCCAAGCATTCCAGGGATTCCTTCAGCACCAGGACGACCTTGCATGCCTGGCTGACCGGGAAAACCACGTTCGCCTTTTTCACCAGGAATTCCAGAAAGACCTTGACGTCCATGTTTTTCTGACATGTCAAATAGTTCTTCGATAATTGGTGGCATCTCCCCTGGGCTGCCTTCAAATCGAATTAAAATTTTATTGAAATAAAGAATTAATCACCTTGTAGTCCAGGCAATCCTGGCAGGCCAGCATCACCTTGCATTCCTTGAAATCCTTGTGCACCTGGTGAGCCAGGAAATGAATCTCCAGGTGGTCCAGGTGGACCGGGCAATCCTAACAGTCCATCACGGCCTCGTTTTCCAGGTATGCCGGCAACACCTTTTTCACCAGCTGGACCAATGACTCCCATCGCTCCAGGCTGCCCCGGCCATCCATCTTTGCCGGGAAGACCAACAAGTCCAGGCAGACCCGACATTCCACGCTCTCCTTTCTCTCCTGGTACACCTGGTGGATTCTCAAGAGGGCCAATAACATCACCAGCTTCGCCTTTTAGTCCGGGATAGCCAGGAAGTCCAGGTAGACCTTCAGAGCCCTATTAAATAATAAATTAATACCACATATGTATAATTATCATAATTAGGGATTGACTAATAACACTCAAGATCAGATGACCACCTTCCTTTTTGTTTAATTCTTGACCACTTTTTGACGAAAATGACAATTTTAGGCCATTTAAGAATAATTTTAAATAAAATATTTTGTTTAAAAAATATTTTTTATTCCTAAGGTAATTTTTCTAGTTTTAGGGTTCCCTTTTACTGAAATTTAGATTATAAAAGTTTAATAAGATTACAGGTAAACCCATTGGGCCAGGCAGTCCAAATTTTCCGGGCGCTCCTTTCGGTCCTTGTTGTCCAATAACTCCATTAGGACCAGGCTGCCCTCGCCAACCATCCTGCCCACGATCGCCTTGATCTCCCTTTTCGCCAGGTATTCCATCTTGACAAAATCCACAATCATCGCCACGAAATCCTGGCAATCCAGGCGGACCAGGTTTGCCAGCAAGACCAATTCGTCCATTATCGCCAGGTGAACCAGGCATTCCTGGTTGACCGATAGGGCCGACTTTGTTCACTCCAGTTCCTGGAAATCCTTTCGGGCCAGTTGGGCCAGTATGACCAACATCTCCAGGAAAACCAGGCAGTCCATCTAAGCCTGGCAAACCATCAGAGCCTAAAATAAAGTTGAAATAAAGTTACCTACTTTTTAAACAAAAATCAAAAATATTTTTTGAATTTAGCTCAGATTTTTCAAAAATAAATTTATTTTATTATATTCTATAATTTGTTTTTCACGGTCCAATAAGGCTTATTTCGGTTCTAAAATTCTTTGGAACGACAAATTTTTTTTGCAAAAAAGTTGCAATTACGAAAATTGAAAAAATTTTGAGTTACTAAAATTGCCCATAATAAGTAATTCAATTGGGTGATAATAGATTTTGTAGTATGTATTTCATAGATTTTCCTTAATCTCCGTGAACTTCAAATAATTCGGATTAAGTCAACATTAAAACAATCTAGGAAAATACTGAATATAACCTAACAAATAAGTTAATTTAAATTTGTTTTAATACCTGGCGGCCCTTGAATATCATAACCAGGCAGTCCTTGTTCACCAGGTTTTCCAACTGGACCAGGCTCTCCAGGTCTTCCCGGTTCGCCAAAATAGCCAGCAAAACCGTCAACACCTCGCTCACCCTTCTCACTAAATCCAATTTGTCCGGGCAAACCGGGCGTGCCCGGCGGTCCAGGCTCCCCTACGGGACCTCTCGAGCCGACTGCGCCCATTAGACCATTATTTCCTTAAAATAATTAATGAAGTACTTATTAAATTGTCTAGTCAACCTGGTGGGCCTCTTTCTCCTGGTATGCCGTCAGCGCCTTGAACTCCACGTGGTCCTGGCGCCCCATGTCCAACGCCGAAAGGCCCTGGTGGGCCAGCATCTCCTTCCGGGCCATGTCTTCCGGGATGACCAAGATCACCAGCACTTCCTTTCTCCCCAGGATATCCAGGCATTCTTGAATACTTAATTTATTCCAAGAATATTATTAAAACTACCCTGCCAATCCTGCCGTGCCTTTCTCTCCTTTTATGCCCATTGAGCCAAAATCCCCATCTTTGCCTTTTTTACCCTTTAATATTTATTTTAAATCCATATCTACCAAATATTTACTTACTCTATTTCCGGCATCACCAAAGTCACCTTTTTGGCCTTTAAGGCCCGGATAACCAGGAAGACCATCAAGACCGAACATTCCTGGCGGGCCAACTGGACCAACTCGACCTTTCTCCCCCTTCTCTCCAGGTTGACCAGCAAGTCCTTGCACTATTTCACTTTCCTCGGGACTTGTTAAAGAACTTGCCAAAAATCCGGGGGGTCCAGGCGGACCTGAACAATGGTATAGTAAATGAAATATTTATTAAACTATATAGACTTGCCTGGCAATCCTTGTTTGCCCTTTTCTCCTTTAAGTCCAGTTGTTCGTATTCCCATTCTACCTTTCTCTCCCGGTGGACCTTGAAAACCAGGCGGTCCATATGGACCCAAATCACCACGATAGCCTTTCAATCCAGGAGTTCCTACTTTGCCAGGATATCCTTTGAATAATTTTAAGTAAAAATAAGGAAAAAATTTGAAATCGAATTTTCGGATCTCAGTAAAATTGAGATCCTACTCACATATACAGTCGAATCTCAATTTTACATCAACTATTGGGGATAATAAATGTATGTGAAATAAATCTTATTATGTCACTTACCGGGTGTTCCAGGTATTCCAGGTTCTCCACGTGCTCCTTTTACTCCTTCAGAATTTATTCCTCCTTCTCCAGGAGGCCCTGGATATCCATAACGACCGGGTTCACCAGGAGGGCCTCGAGATCCTGCAACTCCTGTCATTCCTGGAATTCCATGTTTTCCCTGAAAAGAGAATAATTGGAATATTTTTTAACAATTTACATCTGTTCCATTACAGCCAGGTGGCCCCATTTCTCCAGGCAGGCCAGGTAATCCATCTAATCCAGGCATTCCTTCACGACCATGCGCCCCAGGCAGTCCTCTATCACCACGCAAGCCTTTAGGGCCAACATCGCCAAAATCTCCTTCAGATCCTTGCATTCCCTCCACTCCATTAGGTCCTTCTGGTCCATCAATGCCATGTGCTCCATGAAAGCCTTGTTTGCCTGGGAAACCAGGAAGGCCCTAATAATAATTTAAAAGTAGTTTCCATATTTTATTCATTTAAGCCCTTCTCTACCTGTTCTCCCTTTTGTCCAGGGCATATACAAGGAGGAGAACAACCTTGACATGCTGTAAATAATTCTACTTCTTTTATCCTTTCAATTAAAATAATTGTAGAAAAAATAAAAATTAAATAATTTTTCGTTGTTTTATTTAAAATATAATTATTAAAATATTTTTTTCTTTTCCTAATTTTCTTTAAATTATTTTTGTTTTTTATTTGGAATATTTTTGTTGTTATTCCAATACTGTTCATTTGCATTTTATATTTAATTAATTGTTTCAGACATTCTTTTTAATGTATAAAATTATTTAAAAAAATAAAACTCAAAATATTAGATTAAAATATTGAATAAATCGTTATGAATCTTGTGATTTTTTAAATAAAAATTTCCTTATAAATATTTTTAAAATAATTAAAAATTATTTTAAAAATATTAAAAGATTAGAACAAAATAGCCAGAGGATATATTTGTAGTCGAGAGGAGAGAAGAAATAAATGACTCACAAAATATAATATTAAACAGCCTGCAGACTTTTCAAAAAAAATTTGGCCATCAAAAGAAATCGAATTCTGGAAGGATTTTTGCTTTAATAGTTAGTAGAAGAGTAACATTTGCACATCAAAAAAAGAAAATGATTAGTGGCAAAGCTAAACAATCGATCTTTGGATAAATTACTAAATATTAGTAGATATTTGAAGAAAATAAAAAAAATATTTTGAAGATTTGGAGGCAAAAAATAAAAAAATTAAAAGAGAAATATTAAATTTAAAAAAAAGTGGTAGAATAATTTAATAAAAAAATCTTTAATTTAATTAAAACTTTAAAATCTCAAAATTAAGTAAAAGAATTTTACAATTAAAAAAAGTATTTTTTGATATAAATAAATCTACAATGATCTAGCAGCTGTGTGATTCCTTCTTCTATTTAAATACCTAATGCAAAATCTTTAACTATTGGATTATTTAGATATATAAAAAATTAAAAATATTTTCTATACTATTTCTAATAAAAATTAAAATTTTAACAATTTTTTAATCAAAAATAACAATAAATTTATTTATTTAAATATTTCAACAATTTATTTTAAAAATAAGACAAAGAAGAAAACGAGAAAATATTTGCTTGTTTTTGGTTTTATCTGATAAAAAATTATTTTTATGATAAATTCCAATTCATGGAAAAATTCAAAAAAATTTTCTTTTAAAAGTGCTGCTTCAGCAAAAATGAATTTTTTTATAAAAAAAGATTATACATATTTTTAATGAAAACAAAAATAGTAGTCTTTTTTATTTAAAAATTGAGAAAAAAATTATTGTTTTTTATCAATTTGTTTTTATCAAGGATGGAACCATTTACACATATAAATTAATAAAAGAAAATAATATTTTTTCTTAAAATTAAACTAACAAATAAGTGAGAGGTAGAGGAGAGGGATTGATAAATTAAAAATAAAATTAAAAAACAGGTTTTTATTTATTTATTAAATATTGTAAAGATTTAAAATAAGAATTGTTTTCTTGTTTTTTAATGAGTGACTTTTTTGTTTACAAAAAAGGGAAAATTTAAGAAAAAAGTGTAAATCTCAGAATATATTTTTTTATTTAAATATTTAAGTAAATGAGTCAAATTAATTAAAATAATATTAAATTAATAAGGTCTAATTAGAAAAGAATTTTAGTAAACAAAATAATAATTATTTTGTCGGCATTTTATTTTATGATAAAAAAGTAATAAAAAATTTGTTCGGGAAGAGAAGCACTTATTTTAAAGTATTTATTATTATTAAATAAAGTCTCGATAAATTAATTTAAATGAAGAAAGAAATAAAAAGATTTTTAGCTACGCTAAAAAGAATAAAATTTAGAAATTTATTCTCGCTCAAGCCCCTTTGGGGATATATGTGGTAGACTTTTCGGTCGAGGGTCGAGTTGCTGTCGTACTTTAGATAATTAAGAATTTATATCAAAATTGATCAACTAAGTACGTACTTACAGATATGTGTACTTGGAAGTAAGGAGGTCGATTAAAAAGTACAGTACTTCCAAAATAAGTATGGATCGCTTATACATAAATTACTAAAAAGAAAATTTTTTAAAAATATTTTCAAAAATACTTTTTCCCCATTTTTCTTTGTTTTTTTATTAAAAATAGATAGATACCGAATAACTGATAAAAATTTGGAAGCAAAAATATTATGAAAATAATTTCTCTTTAACGAAAAATTATCTCAAAAAATTGTTTTAAAAAGATAAAAAATATTTATTTATTTATGTACTTAAATATTTATTTATTAATATTAGGACATAAAAATGATTTTTTTCAAATTTCGGTTGAGTCTAATAATGAAAAAATGAAGGTTTCGCTGTAACGAGGAATCAATTGTTTAGCAAAACTTGTTTTTTTTTAATTTTTTATTAATTTTGTAACAAACATTTTAAATAAAGGAAAAATATTGATATTTAATTATTTTTTAAAGAAATAAAATTAAATAAAAATTAGTCGTTTTTAAATCACAGCTATTATAATAATAATCTGTTAATTTTTAATTGATATGAAAATATTAATTAAAAATATTTTTAATTATTTTTAGGAATATCATAAACATGAACATAAAATTAGATTATATGGAAAATGAAAATAAAAACCAATCATAGAAATTTCATATCTAGAAGGTCTTATTTAATGTTTGGCAATTTATTCATTATTATTTTTATAATTAAAATTAATATATACTTTAAATAATTAACAATTTATATCAAAATAGATCAACTAAAAATAAACTAAAAATATCAAAGTTTATATTTTTCTAATAAAAAGAAAAAAAGTTTTTCGCATTTTTTATTACCAATTTTACGATTTTTCTTTCTTAATACTACTGCAACGGATTTGCTTAAATTATATGAGTACTAGTTAAAAATTAAAATCTTTTGATATATGTACTATTTAAAGATCAACAAAATTAAATTGATCAAACTATTTATAAATAATTTGATTTTGCTGGGAAAAGTTCAAAAAATTTTAATTAATTTAAAATTTAAAGGATAATTAAATAAATAAATATGTACATGAAATTAGTAGAACTAAAAAAAGGAAATCAAAATTAATTTAAATTAAAAAAAAATTTAAAATTATTTTTGTAAATATGTATTTTATAACGCTAAAATAAAATATATTAATGTTTTACAACTGACAACAAACGAAATCTACTTAATAAAATATTTGCGAAAGCAACTCAAATATTTTTATATATTTGAGACCTAAATATAAAAAGATAATTAAATAAATATGTACACATTTACAATTCATGTGAATTATAAATGATTAAAAAGAGTAAATAAAATAAATATATTGTAAGTTTTTCTCTATATTTTTTAAATATTTTATTTGCTTCGAACTTTGTACTCTCTATCTACTACACAATCAACACCCCCCCCCCTCCTCCGTCACTCGGCCAAGAAATACTTTCTGTCCCCGCAAATTTGCCTAATGCAATTGGTGCACCAAAATGGGAAAAAAGTAGACGAACTTTGCTCTCAAAATTTATATTTAAATATATTCTTTGTGTTTGATATACAGTCGTGGAAAAAAGTATGGAAGCGCTAGAAAATTTTTTCTTAATTCTTAATTTTTCATTCAAAAAATACGTTCTATATACCAATCGAAAGCTCTATTAGTATCTCAGTTGACATGTTTCTGCATTTTTCATGAAAATGAAAATTGGCCGAGATAATCCGGATCTACCGGATATACCAAATCCCATTTTTTCGGAAAAATTTTTCGGAACAAATTTAACAAACCCAAATGATAAAGCATATTTTTCTGAGTATTTTCCACAAAACCGCTTAGAAATATCTTTTTTCGGAGCAGAGATATGATTTTTTGAAAATCGCATTTTTCCCTTAAAAATCGAATTTTTTGCAAAAAATGACCAAAAATACGATTTTCAAAAAATTATATCTCTGTTCCGGACAAAGATATTTCTAAGCGGTTTTGTGGAAAATACTCAGAAAAATATGCTTTATCATTTGGGTTTGTTAAATTTGTTCCGAAAAATTTTTCCGAAAAAATGGGATTTGGTATATCCGGTAGATCCGGATTATCTCGGCCAATTTTCATTTTCATGAAAAATGCAGAAACATGTCAACTGAGATATGAATAGAGCTTTCGATTGGTATATAGAACGTATTTTTTGAATGAAAAATTAAGAATTAAGAAAAAATTTTCTAGCGCTTCCATACTTTTTTCCACGACTGTAGGTAAAGAAAAATAAATTATTTTACTAATTTTGAACAGCGTTTGGTTTGCTTGTACCAGAATTCGTACTTGTACCTGTGTACGAGTACAAGAAAAAAATAAGTCAGGTACGAGTATGAGTAATGAGCAAATCATCTTGTACCTCCCATAATTTGTCATTATTTTTTTGATAGAAATGTCAAAAGAATTAAATTACTTTCAGTTTTCTTATGAAAGAAGTTTGGTTTGAAAATTAAGGAATGAGTAAGTTGATAGGCTTTGCTCAATTTGATTGTGGTATAGAGTTAAGCTCGAATCTAAAATTGGGAATGAGGTTTCCTCCCAAAAATATAGGATTGAAACTTGTTCTAATTTATTTTTAAATATTATCAAAAATCGTGAAAAAATAATTTAAAAATTTAAATTTACTCCAAAAATTTCAAATTATAAATCTTCATGTTCTTTTTGTTGCCAATCATCACTTTCTCTAATTAATACCCAACCTTCATTTCCAACTTTAGCCAATACTTTCCCTTCACCTTCCTCTTCTATTTTTTCATTAAATAATAAAAGTTCAGCTTCTGCTTTCCAAAGTCCAGACAATATTGGGTGGGCTAAAGGGTCCTCTAAGGGTAACCAACCATCAAGGGCCTATTTCAATTGTCCACAGATTCTGCATTCTGTGCACAGAACACAGATTCTGTGGAAATTCTGTTTCAATTAAATTCTGTGTGCACAGAATCTGTGGTGCCCGCAGATTCTGCGGAAACATCCAATGATTCTGTGGAAACATTCCGCAGATTCTGTGGATGAAAATTTCTGTGGAAAATATAAAAATCTGTGGATTTTTTCCACTGATCCACAGAATTTGTATTTCAATTATTTTTCTGTGGTTCTGTGTATTTTTTCTTCTAAATTCAAATTTTTTATTTCCGCGTTTTTGAAAATAACAGTTTTATTGAAACGAAAAATGGTTTGGACAGTTCGGTACTACCGCAGTATTAATGGTACCTGATTTTTTGAAGTAAAACTTTAAAAATTCTTAAATTAAACTGAAAAATATTGTAAAGATTTAAAAATTTTCCCTCCAAATCACATAACATCCCTTTAAATCTCTTTGATATCACTTTAAAACCGCTGATATACCGCTTAATTTTCTTGTTCATCCAATATCCTTAAATCTCCAATTAAATTAATGTCCTAAAGCAGGGTTCGGATCGGAAAAATCAGGAGATGTCGATCCGACATGTGGCTTTTTCAAACTACGATAGAAGTTGTTGCAAGGGAGGGAAATGTTTGGGGATTGTTTAGTCAGAAATTGAGGTTCCTGGAAATCGAAAATGCCTGGAATCCAAAATTATAGTCAAATCGGAACTTTAAAATCGTAGAGGAGTGATTAAGTGGGATATCCATTGATTTTGAGGTTTAATATATTGGAGTGATTAAGGAGGAAATCTATCATTAAATAGGAGGAGAGATTATGACGGATATCAATGAGAGATCATGGGAGATATCCCAGTATACGCTATACAGATATATTCTATAGATCCTGGTAAACATCCCCTCATTAGAGATATCCATGATGATTAGAACATCATAGCTCTAAATTTCAGAATCTCTCACGTTTTTTATTTTTTTATTGCTTGAATATAACAAAAACTGCGTAAAAAAGATGTACCTTTTTCAAAATTAATTTTAAGCAATAATTTTAGGTAATAAAATTATAATTTTTATATCAAAAAATAGAGAATGATTCAAACTTTAATAATCTTTAAAAATTTTGAAATTTGGTTAAGCCTAGGCCTAGAAAAAAATTGTTAAAGTTTTTCCACAGAAAGTTCGCAGAAAAAATTTTAGGGTGGATTTTTTAAAGAATTCTGTGTATTTTCCGCAGACCACAGAAATAATTGAAACAGAAATGCACAGAATCGACTAAAAAAGCCACAGATCTGTGGATTTTTTTCTGTGCACAGAAAAATAATTGAAATAGAATTCTGTGGTTTTTGCATGTTTTTGGATGTTTTGCAGAATCTGTGGATAAATAAAAATTAGGAACATTATTTTTAATAAAAATATTTTGAAAATACATGTAAGTGAAAATAAAATCTGATGATTATTTTTAAAAAAATAACAAAAAAATATTTTTAATTATTAAAGTAAATGTCAATTATGTATTTTAAATTGATAAAAATTAATTATTTTATAAAAATAATTATTTTAGAAGGAAATTAAAAATATTTTTATGTTAAAATTTAAAAAAACTTTTTTATTTTTTTAAATATAAAATATATAAATATTCAAAGCAAACCGGGAATTTTAAAATTAAATTAAAATAAAAATTAAAAATTCGTTAAATTATTTTTTTGGAATGAAAGAAATTTTGCAGACTATTTTTTGTATTCGAAATAAACACCGGGAAAGTGAAGAAAAAAGAAGAAAAAAGTGAATTGAAAAAGCGAAAATGGAAATTAAAATTCTAAAAAAAAAGAAAATAAACCCGTCTAGGTTGATATTAATTAATTAATTAATTCTATATATTATCATCATTCTCTAATTTATTTAAATTTATTTTCAAATACATAACCATGAGAAGTACCCTAAAAAATTAAAAATTTTAAAAGAGAATTAAAATTTAAATAAAATCGGTCCCCAACAATTTAACAAATTAATGAAATTTTTAACTAAAATCTTCAATTAATTCCCAAAATTCCCCCCCTTTTTCCTTTTTTTTAATTAATTTTTAATTTAAATTTAAAAATACCAACAGTTATTTTTGCAGCTAAAGTTTTTGTATGCCAAACTAAAATTTCTTTAGGTTCTTCATTCCAACCAAAAACTTCAACTTTCTCACGAGGAATGTTAAATTGAGAAAGAAAACATGATTCTGGAGCTCCTTTAATGCATCCCTCGTGGAAGCTTGCATTGCCAGCCAAAATTAAGTTTAAACTAAAAAAATTTAAATAAATTTAATTAAAAGTACTCTCAATTTCCCCAAAAATAATTTTCAAAATTATTTTCAACTTACTTTATAGCAAATCCAGCCATATCAACAGCAAAACGTCTTGAAGGTGCGTAAATAACATCCCAACCAATTAATGTTCCATTTTTATTTACTCTTGGGGCTTCTACTTTTGCACCACCAGCCAAAGCTTTAAATTAAAAAAGAATATTTTTTTATTCAAAAATATATTTCTTTACCAACAGCCCATACTCCAATTGTTTTTACTTTTTTAATATAATTATTAAATAATCTAATGTCATAAGTATTATCATCATCAGCAAAATAAACAACCTGAAAATTTAAAAAAATAATAAAAAGTTGTGTATTATTTAAATATAATTTTATTTAATCTAGTTTATAAGGACTTTCTACTAGGATTGTTCCCCGGGTACTTTATGGATATGTCACCCCCCTCCTATTTTGAGTCCCAGAGTTTTCCTTAAACGTAGAAAATGGTCAGAGATTATTTTCTTCTCCATGTCAATCATTTTTCTTTCTTCAAGCAAAATAAATGAAATGTGGTAAATGTTGAAACAAAATGAGTGAAATGTAAGTACAAAATATGTGAAAAGGCAAAATAAACATGCAAAATACTTGAAGAAGAAAAAAATGATGACATGGAGAAGAAAATAATCTCTGACCATTTTCTACGTTTAAGGAAAATTCTGAGACTCAAAATAGGAGGGGGGTGACATATCCATAAAGTACCGTTCCCCGTCCTCGAAAGTCGGGGAATTTGAGTTTTTTGAAAATTCCCCGAACCCTCCCCCCCCTGGCGTTGCCTCCCCGAAAAGTTATCCCCGTGCTCCCCCCTCCCAACAGCATACTTTCTACTAAATTAAATTTAAATCTTTATAAAGGCAAATAACAAAAATATTTATTACTCAGCACTTATTATCCAATTAACTTTCGAAATAAAAATAGAAAGTAAAGAAGAAGATTACAATTAATTATAGAAATTTAAATTAAAAAACTAACAGCATTTTTGTTATAATTTTTATAATTTTTCCTAACATATTCTAAAGCAACATTTCTGTGTGTCCACCCACGAAGGGGAAATCCAGGTTTTGTTGTTGTATAAAAATATGTGTAAGGAATTTTAGAACGTTGTAAAATTTTTTCAACAGCTGGAGAAGTATGGTTAGCGTCTTCTACAACAACCCTTAAAAATGAAAATTTTAAAAAATAATTTTTAATAGAAGAATAAATTATTTACCAATGTAAATTCTGTATATGCATAAGTGTTTGGGAAAGTCTAGAAAATAAATTTATAAATTATTTTTAATAAAAAAAAAGAATTAAATAAGAGTCAATTTAAATTAGACTACCTACTTTAAATGCTCAAATAATTAGCCTGGATAATTATCTTTCCAACCTATGGCTGAGAGGATAATTATTTTAGAAAAGTTAATTATTCGAGTAAATATGGTATACTAAAGATTTTTAATACATTCAAATAATACAAAATCAAAACCCCAAAAAAATATTATAAAGGATATACATATTACAATTGCCCCCTCTAACCTAGTCATATCAGCAAGCCTTTCATGTCTCTTATATGTTGGAGTAATTAAAATAACAGTAGTTCTTTGTTTAATTTGTTCATTCCAAATATAAACTCTCCAAATAGCAAACAATAAAATAATTGTAAGTAAAAAAGAAAATAATTTTGAATTAAATAAACGATTTAAAGGCCAACGTCTCAATAAATATTTTCCATTAATTTTAGAAAATTTTAATTTTGAAGGAGAACATCTCCGATTATTTAATTGTTTTTGGTGGGGAATTAATAAATTTGTTGAATTTGGAGAAGTTAAAGAAGAAGAAAATAATTTTAAATTTGGGGGGATTGGGGAAAGTGAACCAGAAGAACAAGAATCCCCTCCACCAGAATCTGTTGACCCGTCATTTGAGAAACGTCTACATTTGTTATTAAACATTTTTTGGAGAGAATTGAAGAGATTTTTATTTAATTTCTAAAAAAAATTTAAATAAAGTTTTTCTTTTTATATAAATTAAATCGAGTAAATAATGTGGAAAAAATATGATAATAATAAATATGTGGATTTAAAAATCACTAAACTCTATTGTATAAGACAAATTTTTGTTGGTTAAAGATTGTTTAAAAATAAAAAAAGTTTTTTTATTATTTTTTTAATAAAATAATTTTAAACAAAAGGAGTTTAAATAAATTTTGTTTTTTATTATTAAAAAATATTTATTTAATAAAAAAAGATTAAAGTTATAAAAAGTAAAGATTAATTTATTAAAAAGCAAAATAAATTCAGATTACTAAAAAATTAATTAATTAATCATTATAGAAGTATGTTCCTTTTTTGAAATATTTTTTAAAATAATTTAATGAAACATATTTTTTAATAACCAAGGTATGTAACCAAAACTTTATTTTTAGAAATAAATTTTTTTTAAAAAACTGTAGAGAGGAACTTATTTATTTAAATATATTTTACATAATTATTTTTTAGTCTTTTTAATAAAAAAAATATTTAAAAATTGTTTATTTTCAAAATATTAGCAAGAAATAAATTTTAATTTTTAAAAAAATAAAATGAATCAGATGTTGAAATCTTAAAAATACTTTAAATAAAAAATTAAATTAAGGGAAGTTAAATAAAAAATATATTTAACAATGTATTAATATATATTTATTAAAATTCTAAACTTTAAAAACTCTTAAATATCAAAAAGTCTGTTTGGATTATCCAAAATTTCTTTTGTTGACTTTGATAAGAGGATTATTTGATTAAAAAATATTTTAAAAAAATGATGTATGTATATATTTAATTTTGATTTACTAAAAAATAAAAGTTTTTATTTTAAAAAGAAAGAAAAAAGAAAAATATTTTTAAAAAAAATAATCGAAAGACGATCAAGTTTTTTGAAAAAAAAAGAAAAAAATATTTTTGTGTGCAGACAGAAAAATAAATGTTCCAAGTAATTTGGCCCTCCGATTGACCTGTTACACTCAAATAAATAAATATTTTTTTACTTAAAAATTATGAAACGTTGAAGAAGAAAAGAAAATCATAAGAAAATTGGAAAAAGAAATGAAAAAGAAATTAGAAAAATTTTTTAAATCGAAAAATAATTAGAAAAAATTATTTTTTTTTAATTTAAGTACCTAAATATTGTTTTAATTTTAAAAAATAATTTTTAAATTTATTTAGGCATTTTGAGTTTAAATAATTTAAAGTTCATAAAACAAAGGGGGATTATTGTTAGCTTTATTTTAATTAAAAAATTTTTTTAAACTTCAAAGAAAATAAATATAAATTAACCTAAATTTATTTAAAATAACTGTATATCTATTTAAAAAAAGAAAAGGAATGTGTCAATGCATTGCACTAATATTTGCGCAAGTATTTTTTATTAAACTTTTTTTAAACCGAATATAAAACTAAAATTAAAAGAAGAATGTTAAAATGGGTCGAGAAAAGAATTGGGCGTTAATTTATGTAATTAAAATATAATTATTTTTAAAATAAAATAATTATTTAAAGGAAAGGCATTAAAGTTTTTTAAATTAATTTTTTAAAATTAAAATAAATGCTTATTTAAAATATAAAATAATTTAATAAAAAAAATTTTTTTTCAAGCCAAAAATAAATTTAAAAACGTGGATTGATACCTATACATTAAAAATTAAATTTTAATTAAATTACGTACATATATAAATTGCAATAATCTCTATCTCTATTCTAAAAAGAGAAGGGAGAGCAAAAAAAGAGAAAATCATTTATTTAAATAAAAGCAAATATACCCAATTAGTATATCTCTAAGCTGCCTTTTTTATTTAAAAAATCATTTATTGACTGAACAAATAAAAAAAAGCTTGGCCAGCTTTTTCTATTTTAACTCTTTACTCTTTTTACTTGAGAAAGAGAATTTCTAGTTTTTATAAAACATTAAAGTTTTCTTTTTCTTTGAGAAAAAATAAAAAGAGAAAATAAATACCGTATTTTCTCGATTAATTCCCCTCCCTCGAATAATTCCCCCTCTCGATTAATTCCCCCTGCCAGAGAAAGGTTGAAACAATAATTCCCCTCCCTCGAATAATTCCCCTCCCTTAAAACTCAAATAATTCCCCTCTCTCAAAAGAATTACACAATTTTATTTTTCCTTCACCTTTTTCCCTCTCCTAAAGAGTAGACATGGATCAAAGTATGTAGTAGTATTTAACAGCTGAAATATCAAGGTATAGGATTTAAGGATAACGGAGTATTAGAGGATAGCAATAGATTTGAACGTAATCAGGAAATATCAGAGGATTGAAGGGATATCAGGAGATATATTCGAAGGAGACGAAATTTAATTCAAATAATGGGATAGTACAAAAAATAATATATAAAGCAGGTAAGTTTATTTGGTTCCATACGTGGTGATATAATATATATCCCTCAGTATCGTATCATACAATGACCCCTCATGTGGTACTATAGTCCTAATACACACATTTTCGAGTACATAAAGAACTTAGTAACCACATGCAAGTTATATGGATCCATGATGGGGAATATAATGAAATAGTGATAAATAAATTAAGAAAACAGAACGCAAAACTTGATACTTTTTTAAATTCAGGAATGGGTTGAAACAATAATTCCCCTCCCTCGAATAATTCCCCTCCCTCGATTAATTCCCCCTGCTAGAGATAGGTTGAAAAAATAATTCCCCAGGGGAATTAATCGAGAAAATACGGTATTGTTAAAGTATTTAATATTTCTGGAAAAATAAAAAAATGTTTGCGCAAAAATTTTCTTTCAAATATTATTCTTAAAAATTAATTTTTAAAAAAATTTAGAAGGCTTTTTGAGGAGGAAAAATTAGGTGGAAATAATCACAACTATTAAATCAAAATTTTAAAAATAAAAAAATAATAACCGTTAAATTATATTTTTGTTGGAGACCTGGAAAAAAAGAAATTAACCAAAAATTTCTATCCTCCGGAAAATAAAAGATAAAAAGATTTCTTTTGTTTTGTGAAAACAAAAAAAAATATTTTTATTTTCACAAGAATTTAACTCTACCTCCTCTCTCCCCTCTCATTTATTTTTTTAAATATCCAGATAATAATGCATTTTAAATTCTTCAAATATATCCATGACATTTTTATTTTAAAATTAAAAAAAAGAAAAAGAGAATTTTGAAATTAAAAAAATCATTGAAAGTAAATTAAAAAAAATTTTTTTATTTGTTTTATTTTATACGATTTTAGACAATTCATTTTTAAAATGATTTTAGAGAAATTAAAAAAAAATTTTAAAATTTAACTTTGCATAATTGACTGTGAAAGGAATTAATTTTAGAAAGTTGTTAAATCTTTTATTTCTAATTTTAAAAAAATTATTAGATTTTTTCTTTAATGGAATTGAAGAAATTTTCAAATATTTCTGGAAAATACTTTGGAAAAATTAATTTAGAAATTAATTTCTAGTAAAATTAACTATTTTTTTAAAATTTTTATTAAATGTATAAAATAAAAATTATTTTTTTAAATAATATTATTTTATCTTTTATAAAATGATCTTTGCTTCAAAAATATAAAAATATCTTGTAAAAGTGAAAAATAAAAATTTCTATTTTTTCCTGCTTAATTTGTAAATTCCAGATTTAAATAACAAATAAATAAATTAAATTAAATTTTTTTTAAAAATAAAAATAATTCTGAGGAAATTACAAAAATTTAAATCAAAAAATAAAAAAAATGTAAAAAGGTATGTATTTATTATTATTTATTATTCCCTCGAGGCGAGAAAAGAAAGGAAGTAATTAGTTTGTCTATTATATATATAAATTGTAAAAAGAGAATGAGTGAGAGAGATAACGGAAATATGTAATGTACATAAATTTATGAGAAAATAAATAAATATTTATTTATTTAAAAAATTTTTTTTAAATATTTAAAAAATTTAAAAATTAAAATTTGAAGGTAAATAAAAAATTTTTTTAAATAAAAGAATATATTAAAAGTTGTATAAAAAGGATATATATTCTTTATCTTAAAATGTTAAATACAAGGTATAAAAATTGGGAAGACCTAAAAATAAAAATAACTGACAAGAAAAAGATTAAATTTAAATAAATTTAAAATTATTTTTTATATAATTTAATAAAAATATAAAGGCAAAATTAAATATTTTCTAAAAAAATTTTTTTGAAATTACATAAAGAAATGAAAAATAACAATGGTTTTTCTCCCTACAACCCCGAATTTGTGCCGAAACAATAAAAAGAATGAAAGATACATACTATGACTGGGATGTGATTGGACTTATTAGGAGGTGGTGGGGGGGGGGGTGTCAGAATTATTTAAACCTTTTTTTATTAAAATAATTTTCAAACATTTTGAAGAATGTGATAAAACATTCAAAAAATTAAAAAAAAATTTAAACATTAGTGGAAGGTAAAAAAATAAGAGATACTCAATATTCTACCCAATGGGGTTTCTCATTACAAAATAAAAAAAAGTTTTTTAGTTTTTATTTCTAAAAATAATTTAAAATAAAAATTTACTCGCAAAAGAGAATTAAATATAGAAATATAGAAATAAACATTTGATCTTTCTATTAATAATTTAAAAATATATAGAAATGTGGCATTTATTTAGTATTTTAGATTTGTATAAACATATTTTTATTTAAATTATTTACCTCTCTCCATAAAATATTAAATATTTCTAAAACAAAATCTACCATAAAAACTAAAAAAATTATTGACGTAAATTAAATTTTAAAAAATTAAAATAGTAAGTAATTTATTTTATTAAACATTTAAATTTAAATTTGCTAAAAATAATTAAAAAAATATTTTTTTGCTGAAAAAATTAATTGGATTGAAGATAATATTAAAATAAAATAAAATATTATTTTTGATTTAAAGTTTTTATTTATAAATATTTTTTAAAATTAAAAAAATATCAAAAAATATTTAAGCATTTTTAGAAATTAAATAAATAAATTTATTTTTAGATTAATCCTCACTTTAATTTCTCCTTCCTTTAATTGGCCATTACATTCCTTTCTTTGTTTTCGATTAATTAAATAATCCCTACCTATTTTTATTTGATTTACCTTTAAATTCTTTTTTTTCATTTAATGTTTATGTCACTGATTTACTTTAAATATATTAAAGGAAAAGAAGGAAAAGTTTAAAAAACTAAACAGTTGTCTCTCTCTTTCCCCATTTTTACCTAACAATAAATATATTTAATAATAACAATAACCACACAAAATGGTAATTATCATACTTTCTTCTATCGTTTCTATAGCCTACATGCCTACTTCTAGATTCCCGGATAACCAAATGTAAATTAAATTTATTTATTACAAAATAGAATAAATTTTTAAGGACAATAGGGGAATTTAGAAATTAAATTCCAAAATCCTTCCCTTTCTATAAAAACAAAATATAACAGGTTTCTGTGGACACAGTTTAAAGAAATTAATAAATAATTTTATATTTGGTATGTAATAAAATATCGAAAAATATATAAATAAAAAAAGTACATCAAAAAATAAAAGGAAATAAACTTTGGAGAAAAAAAATTGCGCAAATAAACGGGTTTAATAAATAAAAATAAAATAAAATATTATTATTTTAATTTATAAAAAAAATAAGAAAAAAAATTTATTTATTAAAATTTTGTCTCAAAAAATTTTACAAAATTTTAACTTGTATTTTTTAATTTTGGGGCCTTAATAAATAAACTAGAGGGGAAATTAATTTAACAAAGAAAAATTTTACTTTATGGAGGTATGACTAAATGACCTACGGTTTTTGGATATTTGGAAATTTGTATATTTGGTGATACCTCCCATAAGTAAAATTTTATCAAAAAATTTTTTATTAAATAAAAATATTTAATAAAATATAATGATTGGATTTCTTAATTTAAATAATTAATTGAGTATTTATTACATTTTTGGAATTTAAAAATGTATGTTTAGAAGTTGGACTAATTTTAAAATTATTTAATTACTAAGAAATGGTATTTTATATTTAAATTTTAATAAATTTTAAAATTATAATATACATTTAATAGCTTAAAAAATAAAAATAAATAAATAAATTGATGTAAATAGGTAGATAAATATTTTAAAAATAATTTAATTAATAAAAAAATATTTAATTTTTAATTGTTTATTTGTTGCCATTGTTTGTATGATTATTTAAATATTCTTTTATTCTTTGTTCGAAAACTTTTATATATCCAATTAAAAATTATTTTAAGCAAAAAATAATAATAATTTGTGAAAAATATTTTTTAAAAAAAGGTATTAAAATAGTTGCACTGTGCAAACAAAAATATTTTTTTAATATAGATAGAACTAAATACTCAATAATCAACCCTGCCAACACTTCTCCCTCTATTAATTACTCTCTGTTTAACCTCCCAAATAATTAATCCGTTAATTGGCATCACACATAAAAAATATTTTTATAATAAATGACTCTAATTTGGTTATATTTCCGATTTAGAGGACATAGTTTATACTCTCTGTTTACATATTATAAGAGATATACATACTTAAATAGTAGTACTAAACATGGAACTAAAATTAAAAATATACCCAGAAAATAATTATTTGAGAATTTCAGAATAAGTTTTTCTAATTAAAATTAAATCGTTTTAAAAATAAATATTATTTTTTGCAATAATAGATAAATTTTTAATTGATTGTTATTTTATATATAGAAAAAAAATTTAAAAAAAAACTTTTTATTCTTTGTGTTTTTATTTGTTTAATAAAATATTATTTTTAAAAATATAAATTCAAAAAATAAAAAACTTTGCTAAAATTTTGCAAATAGGTAGGTGGTAAATTGCTCGTCTCTATCTTAAAAATGTTTAATATACATATTTTAATATACATATTAAATAAATTTTGAGCTAACAAAGAATTAAAATTAATTTTAAAATTTAAAAAATAAATAGAAAAATTAATATTGACAAACAAAAATTAAATAAATATATTAAAAAAATAAATTTAAAAATTATTTTAAATGAGAAATTTATTTTTGTAAAATATTTTGCAGCAAATCGAAATAAATTTTATTAAATTCGTTTAAATTATTCTGTCCATTAAATGGCCTAGCATTTTTAAATTATTTTAGAAGGAATTTTATTTTAAAATTAAATAAATATATTTATTTTTGGGATGATTAGTATTTTCTTTTGAATTTTTAATTTAAGATTTTTAATCCTTAAACGATGACAAAATTTTTTGAAAAAGTGAATAAATTAAAAATAAAAGAGTATTTTTTAAAAATATTTTATTTTTGGATTTGTTAAATTAAATTTCGAGTCATTAATTTAATTAATTGAATAATATTTATTTAAAAATTAAGAAGAAAAGAACAAAATTAATTATTATTATTAAATCTATAAAAAATTAATTAATTTAAATTTTCTAAAAAAGTTTTTTTAATTTTTTTATTAAATACTCCTCCATTCTTTCTAAATAATCGGTCAATTGCCAACAAAGTCATAATTGAGAATTGAATAATTAAAAGAAAAATAAGTGAAAATATAATTAACCAAAATGTTGAATTTGATAAACAAATCTTTTTTTAATTAAAAATTAATTTTTAAAATTACTAAAATTAACCTCTAATTTTTCGTTTTGTTTTTTAAATTCAATATTAGAAGATTTTAATAATTTCTCGTTATTTGGAAATTCTTTAAAATAAAAATTATTTTTAGAAAAAAATATTTTTAAAAGAAAAACCATTTCTTTCAATTTTTGAATAAATTCTTCTTTTATTTTTATTATTTATTTTAACTAATTTTACATTGTTACTTTCATTATTTTTTCTTTCTTTATTTAAAGGCAAAAGTAAATCATAATCGGGAATTAAATTATTAATTAAAGTTGTTGTTGAAGGTAATAATAAATTATTTGTTTTTCTTTCAGAATTTTTAGAAAGAATATTTTTATTTAAAAATTTTGTTGAGGAAGAAGTTCTGTTTTGGTCAACTAAACAAATTTTTAATTAATTAAAAATTATTTTTATTTAATTAAAATATCACCAAAATATTGAATATCATCAGAATTATCTAATACACGAATTAACCCAACAACATCTAATAATTCTTGAACACCCTCTTCTCTATTATTTGTTTTTCTTTTACTTCTTTTATTTAAATATTTCCCGAATCCATTAATTATTTGAAATGAAGATAATGAACGTTTTTGTCGATATGGACTATTAGAAATAATTTTTTAGAAATATTTTTTTTAATTAAATTTACCTAATATTTGTTGGTTGTTCTGTTTTTCCCGAAACAATTTGTGTCCCACTTAATGCCGAAATTGGCCTTCCTGGGCCATATGGCCGAATTGATGGAGGACCTACAGGTTGGTCAGCGGCAGCCCATGATGTATTTGGAGATTTTTGCGTTGTTGTTGTTGTTGATGGAGATGAATATCTTTCTCCTCCTCCTCCCTCTCCTTTCGTATAAAAATGTGTAACAATATTATTACCTCCCCCTCCACTTCCACTAACCTAAAAATTATTTTTAAAATAATTTTTAATTATTTTTTCTTTCAAACCAAAGTAATATCTTGAGGGATATTTAAAGCATCTCGCCCTATTGAGGGAGGGCCAACTCTTTCTGATCTTTCGGATGGTACTGGAAAAGCAGATGGACGTTGTAAAATTTGTTCAACTGTTGGAGAGAGTGAGGGAGGCGAACCAAGACCCAATACAGCCGCAGATCCACTTGCTGGAGAGGATTGTGGAGCTGGAGAGGAAGGGCCAGTTCCTGGGGCAAGTGGACTATCCGAGTCTTCTAAAGGGTCTTCAATGCTTGGACAGGTTGTTGGTGGCTATTTTGAATAAAATTTTAAAAAATAATTTCAAAAATAAAAATTAACAGTTGTAGAAGAACATCCTCTTCCTCTATTTTTAACGCAAAGACGAAGTTGACATCTAAAACGAGTCATTGACTTATCAACAAATTTAAATACACTAGATTGCTAAAAAATAATTTTAAAACATTCTAATGTTAAATTATATTTACTAAAAATGCTGTATGTAAATCACTGCTATATTGGGGAGTTTTAAATAAATATTGATCAACACCGCAACTAAATAAAAAAATTTTTTTAAATTTCTTTTTACATCCTTTACCCATTCTGATCAATTATTAAAATTTTATCTCCTTGTAAATCCTCTACATGACAATTCTGAACTAAAATCCCAACATTTTCACTACTACATTGCCAAACATGAAAAACTGTTTCTCCTACAACAGCTGCATGTACCTAAGTATATAAACATTTAGAATATTTTCTTAGAAAATCAACTTCAGGTCCATCAACAGTTCCTTTACGTATAGAATATGAACAATGAGGATTTGATGCCTCGTCGAATTGTGGATCCTACATATTTTTTAATTTATTAATAATTTCTTTGATAAATATACAGCCTTTTTTGGCAAATAATTTTTATATTTAATTAAACTTACCAATTCATTTGGAGTCATTTCACTAATGGCAATGTTCTTAAATTTTATTAATAATTTATAATTTAAAAAATAATTTAAAACTCTTTCTAAATCATCAACTAAATTAGCTTCCATATAAACACATTGAGCACAATAAGAACGATCAGAATCTGTCACAAAAAGTGGATGAATCTAATTTAAATTTTTAAATAAATATTTAAATTAAATTTTAATTTGCCTGAACTGATAAACAAATTCTATACATTGTCCCAGAAGGATTGTCCTTTAAAAAATAATTTTTTTTTAAACTTAATTTTTATTAAAAAACAGACAATATGTTCTGTAGTCATTCCACATTCCCCGTGATTAAATATAATTTTATTTTGATTTCTAGTCATACATTTTGTTGTATCGTGAAAATCTTCGGCATAAATGTGGGAGGGATTGGCACTTGATGTTCGAATCGAAAACAAAATTTAAATTTTAAAATAAAATTATTTTTAAAATTTAATTTCATACTTTAATAGAAATACTTTCATGTTCACAATTAACAATTGGGGTATCAATAATTTCATTTGGATATTTTGCATTAATTAAATTGTTAATAATTAATATAATGAAAAAATAAAAAATAATTTTTTGTTGATTTTTAAACATAATTTTTGGAAATATAATTTTATGTAAAAGAAAATTATTTTAGAATTAATTTAGTGAAATGTTGCAAAAATATTATTTTATTTATTTAAAAGACAATTTTCTCATTCCTTTTAAAAGCTAAAAAATATTTTTAGAAAAGTGAAAAAAAACAATTAGAAGATTTTCTATTTAATAATAATTTTGTTTTTAAGGACTATTTTCTTTTTCCTTTTTTGTTCAGCCAAAAATGAACTAATCAAGGAAAAACAATATGTATAATTTATAAATTATTTAATGGACTTTAAAAGAATCTTGCGTGATTGGCTGATTTTGAATAAATTAAATAAATATATTAAAGCTAAACAGAATATTAAGAGGGTCATTTAAGGTGAAAACATTTATAGAAATTTTACAGACCGGACCTTGGAAATTCTCTTTAATTATTCCTTTAAAATGAGAGCCGTTTTTTCTCAAGTATTTATTCTGTTCATTCAATTCTCTTTATTAATGGCGTAAAAAATAGATTTTAATAAATTACAAAAAGCAAAAGGGCATTTAATAATATTTGTAGATATAGTACTTGACAATAAACGTTTTGCCGTTAAGTATTTCTCCACAAAAATGTCAATGCCAACTTTTAAGAATTAAATTTTAAATTGACTTTCCATTAATAATATGCATAAAAATTAATTTTTAAACATTTGAAAAAGTAACTTTAAACGAAACAAAAAAAAAATAACTCAATTTTATAATTTCAAAAAAAAAAACAAATACATACATATAAAATCCATATACGATATACATAGATAGGTGTGGATATGTTATAGATACACCATGTTTTTTGGATTTATATAATCAGTACTAATATTACAATAAATTTTTTCTTTATTTGAATTCATCCCCAATTTATGTTTCTCATTTAGACTACAATTGCACGTGACATCTTCCTAGAACGAGCAAGTACATGCATTCGCATGTGTTTCACAAGCGCTGGATTCTTCAGATCCGTTTTGCTGCCATACATTGAGAGAGCAATCCTGTGAAGGTCAGAACAATACTTAGGCATCCTCTAAAATAAAGAAAAAAATTTTCTTAATTAAACGGAAATATGTATTTACATCTTGCAACGTCCACATATTAATGATCATCGTACTAGAGGTTATTATGCACCACAACGAGAACACCATGAAGACGAGCAAAGCCTCTCGTTTACTAAAGCCCGAGAGCAGATCGGTTGTCACTTGCTGAAGAAGAGGCAATTTGTCCAGCGCTTTGTCCCAGTAGGCAGTATTGAACATGCAGAATATGCTGAGCACAAAAGCGACAGAGAAGATGACGAAGGAGGTAATCTAATGAATAAAACAAAGCATTAAAAAAGTAATAAATTTATTTCGTACATGAATCAAGAACATTGGCAACAACATCCATGCTTTCTGCCTGAGACAACCCAACAAGGCCAGTAAGCACATGCACCCAGCAATGAAAAAGCCGAAGAGATGATCAGGAGGGCATTTGCAATCGTATCCGAACACAGCAAGTTCCAACAAGTACATTAACATCATGAAGGACGTGATGCCCTGAAAAAGATAAAGACTATTATTAGAAATGAAATTTCATTTCTGCATAGTTATAGATTTAAAAATACCCACCAATGCGCGCTTGTATTCGCGAAACTGTTCCAATGCCATTTTGAGTTCAGAAGTCGAGACACAATTACAGCCTTCCCTAGATCCCGTTGTCCTTGTAGTCGTCGTAGTTGTCGTGCCGACATTGTATGGAGGAGGAGCAGGATCGACTTCTAGTGTATCCATCGATGTCAATGTTTGTAGATTGAGAAATGGAATATCTAGTTGTGATGATGTATTTTGGAACTTGCAAAATATATTGGCTTTTATACTTATAAATAAAGCCCCCCCCCTTCAAATTTAAAAACCGTATTTAATAGACGAATATTTAATTTTGGGAGCGTGTAAATGAGTGGTCCTAGATGTTATTTTTAACAAATTTTGTCTTTTTTCATGTCTGAGTTTTCGTACGTACAAAACTTGTTTGATAATCTAGGAAATATTTAAAAAATTATTTTAAAATAGTTAACTAGAAATTTAATATTAAATCTTTAGATTAACAAAAATATATTCATTTACAAATATATATTCAAAATATATTCATTAACGTGTTTTTAAGAGTTATTTACGCTTGGTAATTTTTGCTAAAAATAATAATTTTTAAGAATTTTAATTATCCATGGTTTTTTAATTAAAAAATTTTCTGCTATATATTTTCAGACAAGAACAAACAGAAAAAATATTAGAAACTATTTAATGTAAAAATTTCAAATTTTATACATATGTAACATAATTTGTAGACGATAATTAACTTTTTTAATCTTTATTTATTTTACATATTAACACAAAATTTGTTATTAAAAAAGGTAATTAAACTTTAATTATACTTTGATTATAAACAAAGTTAAATTTAAAAATCGTTATTTTCAATTCAATTTTTAGGTTTATTTGTATATTTTTAATTTAAAATTTAATCAAAAATTAATATTTTAAAAACAAAACTATGTATAATTCTTATTGATTCACTTCAATTTAAAGTTTATCCTTTAAAATATTTTAAAATTAGGAATAAAAACTTTGAAATTATTCAACAGTCTTTAAATTATTATTAAATTCAATTAATAAAATGCGCAGTCAACAAAGAATTGGAACAAATATTTTTAGTTACAGTTTTGGAAAATATTTTTAACTCAAGGGAACTCGAGAAATTTTAATTCTTTTTAACATTTTTTAATTCTCTTTCAAGTGATATCTGTAAAGTTTCTTTGATTGCTTACAAACTTAAAAAACTTCAAATTTCAATCTATAAACTAAAAGGCTTTATTTTTATTATAGAAAAACAATCTACATATTTTATCATTAAATTATTAACATTATAATAAGAACAAAGTAAAATAGTTATTTTTTATTTATGAAAAGAATTTCTTTTTATTATAGAAATTATTCCCTTTCCTCATCTAACGAGACTTTTTAGACTCTTGTGCTCGAACATGCAGTCGCATATGTTTCATTAATTCCAGGTTATTCGGGTGTGGATTTAAGCTTAAAACATCAAGAGCGATATTGTGAAGTTCATTGCTATATTCAGGCATCATCTGAAATAAATGAAATTTTCATTTAAAAAATTATTTTAAATTACTTTAATTAATGTCCAAATATGAGAAATATTCTTAAATCTCTTGATTATGCACCACAACCTCACTACCAAAAGTAACTTCAGCCACTTGGTAAAGCCAAACGAGAAAAGTTTTTCCAATATTTGTCGAATCAAAGGATATTCATTTAACATGTTACAGTATGTAGTGTTCAGCATACAAATTAAGGTTATAACAAAGGCCGTCAACGAGAGGGTGAAATAGAGGATCTGAAAGGGAAGAAATAATTTAAAAGATCACTTCAATTAATTCTTACATGCACTATCAATGCTGGATATAACATAGAAATTTTCTGCTTGAAGCAGCCACGAATTGCATATATACCAGCGAACACATTAAGGAGGCAATATATACCAACAACAATACCATCCATAAACAAATAAGCAATCAGAGGCATCAAAATAATGTAGCTGATGATGATAACGATTACCTTAACCTAAATATTTAGATGTTAGATAATGTTATTAACCTCTTAACCTACCAGTAAACGTTCGTAACCACAAAAACGATTTAATGCCTCATTGAACTCGTTTATCGAAGTCGAAAGACAGCTACAACCACCTTTACTCACATTATTGCAGCATCTAGAAGTACTTGTAGAACTCGCCGTACTTGCCGTAGAAGCACTAAAGGAAGAAGCAGTCTCGAGATCAAACTCTGGCACCCGCATCAAAAACTTGTAGAAATGAAGAGATGAGACTAATCTTAAACTGGATATTAATTTATAACTAGAAGATTCATCGGCTTTTATATTAGAAACTTTTTATGATTAAACTAAACTCAAAATAGATTGTTATTTTACTCAATGTCACATGCATCTAAACCTTAAAATAATTCATAATTACAGAATCCTTCACATATTTAAAAATTATTTTATCCAAATTAAAATTCAAGTTTTAAAGAAATAACCACAAAAATATTAAAATAATCAAAATTAAAAAAATATTTCTTTCAAATCTACAATTCCAATGATTATTAAATTCTTTCTTCATTTCATTCAAAATAATTAATTTCGCCTCTCTTTTATTAGAAAAAGGTCCACAAAGACGAAATTGTGCAGGAAATAGAGGATAAAACCAAATAGCAACAGCTAAATGGAAATCAGAAAAAGCAAGTTTATAAAAGGGAGGTGTAGCAACGCCAATCATTTCTGCAAGTTCTAAACAAAATTGAACATGATCCTCCTAAAATTTTACAAAATATTTCTCTTTAAATTAATATTTTATTTTTACAATTTGTGTATGTCTTCGGGTCTTTATATAATTAACAGAAATATTACAACGCCTCTTTTCCAATTCATCTTTCATACAAAATGGGGAAGGAAGTTTAACATTTCCACTAAATACTTCAAAAAATAAACGAGATTGTAATTCAGCAATTGGCCATTTAGAACCAGCAATTGGCTAAAAAATTAAGAATTTTTGATTTAAATTTATTTTAATATAAAAATGCCTGAACATGTCCAATTACAGCCAAATTATTATGAGGTGTTAATTCTGGTATAAACATGTGTTTGTACTTAAATGAGATAAAAGTTTTAAAAATTTTTTTAATTTTAGATGTCAGTCTAGAGAGGTATTAAAAGTATAGAGACTTCCTTTATATTTTTTACTTGAATAAATCCGTTAGACTTCCTTTATATTTTTAGTGAGAATGAAAAAATTCACCAAATGAAAGTCATTGTGATGTGTAGCTATTAATTTTCCATTTTCAACAAATTCAAAATTAAATTCATATCCAGTACAAAGAATAATATAATCAATTTCCTTTTCTATAGTTCCATCAACAAATTCAATTTCATTTCCATCAGATAAAGACCAAATATCTGGTTTAATTCGGACATTTCCTGTTGCAAAATGTAAAGACAATTCTGTACCAAATCCTAATTGAGTACTAAAAAATTTTTAAAATTAAAGAAAAATTGGCTTTCAAAAACCTAAATAAATTATGAACAGGGCGATAACCAGCTCCTTTTATTGGATGAACAGGAAGCAAAGATAATAAATTGCTCGTATTTTGTACAAATTTACTTCTCAAACATTTGGGAATAAATTGTCGAATTAATGAATTCCAACGAGTATTGAAATGATCACAAAAAGATTTTCCTTCTTTACAAAATTTGTTTAGAAGCCAACCACCACGACGGGCTGACAATAAAACCTGAAAGGAATATTTAATACTTAATCTCTATATAACGTCAACCCTCGGGCCGGATTTTACCGATGGGGGGAGAGGATGACGTTATGAAGAACTTTTTTACAGTATTTATATTTTACTTGTCTGGCTAAAGGTGCAAGAGCTGTTGCTATTTCCACAGCAGAATATCCAAATCCAACCAAACAAATATTTTTATTATAAAATTTATTTAAATCACCAATTTTATCAGAATGTATTATTTGTCCCTTAAATGAAAAAAAAAATTATTTTTTATAAAATTTTGTCAACTTTAAATTGTTTTTCTAGTCTCCACTCAGGTGGTCGCCAACTTGTAGGGCGCATTCCAGTACAAATAAGTACAGCATCAAATTCTTCTTCAAATATTTTATTTGTTTTTAAATCTAACCAAGTAATTAACCATTGACCTTTAAAGAAACAAAAAAATTTTTTCAATTAAATACATGTAAAAACCATTTAATTTCCATTCATTTGATCTTTTAATTTGTTTAACTTCAGCTCTCAATTTAAGATATTTTGACAAACAAAATTTCTTCATATATCTCTTTAAATAAACAATAACATCACTTGGACGTAAAAATAAAGGAAAATCTTCAGGAATTGGAAATTCACTAAATGAGCATATTCTTGAAGTTATTAATGAACTAAATGATGGAATTGGTTGCCCTTTAAATAATTTTAAGAATATTATTTTAAAAACATTTAAATACTTTCAGCATTTGGATCCAATGCCATTTGCCAAACACCTCCAATATTTTGTTGTCTATCAAAAATACAAACATCATGGCCATATTGCTGTGCTTGTCTGAAATTTTTTATTTTTTAAAGAACAAAATTCTTGTTTATTTATCCAAAAAATAATAATTTTTCAATTTATTTGAAAAATATTTTTTTACTTACCTAGCTGCTGTCAAACCACAAGGACCTGCTCCAATAACCGCAACTCGTTTATTTTCAAAAAACATGGGAATTGGCCAAATAACATTTGGATCGTTGAAGAAAATAATTATTTACTTGTAGAAAAAGACGATCGCTACCCTAACACAACACGCGCAACTTTTATTTCTTTTAGGAATTTCTCTTTGCGGAACCGCCTTTTTTCTTTATCAATTAAAAGTAACTCTATTTATATATTCTATAATTTTAAGTGTTTAATAAATATTATTAAAATGATAAATTCTTTTTGCATTTCACTTCCGCCCTTTGCAAATATTGTATTTATTATTGAATTTTTAATTTATCAAAAAATTAATTAAACCAAATTAAGTCAAAATTAAGTTTAAATAATATTTTTCAATCAGCAAAATACAAATTTATTTCCATCCCATTCCAATTCATTAAAATTAGTTGGCGCAATTATTGAAGACTTTTCTTTTTCCAAAGCTTCGTTTATCCCATTGCAATGATTGCGACCAGTTACATGAAGTTGTAATAAATTTGTTGTATTTGAATTGAAAGTGTTTTTGATAAATTGGAAAATCTAAAAATTTATTAAATTTAAAGAAAATAAATTAATAAAAAAATAATGTTCAAAATCTTATTTATTTTTTGAGAAAATGCTAGAAAAACATAAAAAGAAAATCTGTTAAACTTACAAATTCAACTGCAGTAGGAAGAATTGGTCCATGTTCTAACTCTAGAATATATTTAACTTTGGCAGATTTTTTGACTAGTTGCGAAGTCATCTTTAAATAAATTGTTTGTTAATTTTTAAATTAGTTTTGAAGAAAAATTACCGAAAGTTCATTTAAAACAGAATGTCTAAAAGGGGAATGTGCAATTAGTGTGGGAGGAAGTCCATTTTGCGGGCCAGTTTTTGTGCAGACTAATTGTGGCTGACTTAAAAGTAAATTGTGAAAAGCTGCAGCATCTTTCGCTCCTCTAAACAAAATTGTTTTTTAATTTAAAAAATATTCTTCTTTCATTACTTTATCACAATTGCAGAATGCAAAGGGTCTGTGGGAGGTGATCCGTGTGTACTCATTCGAGTAGTTTCAGTAGTTGGCAAACGATTAGAAGACAAACTTAAATCTGACGAATCAAATTCTGAGGCACTTAAATAATAAAAAATAAATAAAAATATTATAATTTTTCAAACTTTTGTCTTAATCGAAAACTTCCTTTAGAAGAAATTCCCATATTTTCTAGCCACTCTTTGTGATCTAGCTCTGCTGTACAATCTTCTTCATTGGGTAAAAAATCTTTAGGGGATTCCTCTCGAGTTAAATCAATATATTCTGACTTGAAATGACGTGTAAAATGAATACCTTTAAATAATTTAGTAAAAATCTTTTTAAATATTCAGACCATTTTTCTGCAGAATCTGTCTGAAACCTGAAGTCGTCGGTGTTATAACAATTCTTGATTGAAAATTATTTTTAAAATTTGAGGTTCCCAGATTTGCAAAATTTTTATTTGGAGATTGATAAATATTTGTAGTATTCTTCATTGGGGTTCTTTTTCTTTTTGGTGTTGGATTTTTGTTAAGAGGAGAAGCTTCACAATTATTCTTTTGTGGTGTTTTTAATTGTGAAATAGGTGAATTTAATGAAGACAAATTTTTATTATATAAATTAATAAAAATAACGGTAAATTGTGTCGAACAAAGGTAGAAAAATCTGCGGTTACCATCAATCCAGCGATTGAATAAAAATTTAAACGATTCATTCCTGATAGAAAGAAAAATATATAAAAACTTGATATCTTTAACAAACCAATTAGTTTTTAAAGACTCAATAAAATTTGGTTCAATTGATTGTAAATTTGCACTTTTCAGAGTACTTTTTGTCCCAACATTTCTTCGAGGATATAATTGAACAGAACCAATGGATGGAAACTGATAATAAATAGCGGCAGATTGAAGATAAACCAATGGATCAAAAGAATTTGCAGAAATCTAATATTATAAATATAATGAATTAATAGATTAAAAAGGCTCACAAATGGAGAAAAATTGTCAAATTTTCTTGTTAAATCCATTGCTTTATCGAAATGATCGGATAAAATGTGTGGATCGAGAGGATAAACACCTAAAAATATTAACAATATTTTTAAATACTTACTAAATTAATTTAAAAAAACCTGAAGAAGTTATGCTTTCCATCCACGGAAAAGGCAATTCTGAAATAATTCTCAATTTCGTTCCCAAACGTAAATCATTTGGCAGATTTAACGAAGTAGATTTACTGTTACTTTGCGAAGTCGTCGCCACTAGACTAGTTTTATCGTTAGCTTGACTATGACAATTTAGGTGAGAAAAATCGATTGGAAAATCATTAAATTGCTGAAAATATGTAAATATTTAAGTAAATTTATATAATTAATAATAAACTTTTTCGACTAGCTTTACATATGCTTTATCAATCATATTTGGTAAATCGAAGGCAGAACGCGCATCTGAATCATCCCAATCAGGTGGCAATAAATTCTGGTTAATGTTGGGAGAATCAAATTTAATAAACTTGTTAGCATCAACATGTTCTCGAAGTTTTAATCTTTTATTTGGAGATTTATTAACCTTAAATTTAACTTATAAATTAAAAACTAAAATAAAAATTAACTGAATAATTAGACTCGTATGCAAATTCGTTGTGTTGTAGAGAAGCAATAACAGAACAGGATTCTTGTATGGACAAAGACTCTTGCTCAAATAAATTTTTAAGTGATTTGCTAAAAATTTAAAAAATTTAGATATAAACATAAATTAAAAAAAAACAAACCAGCTCCTGCGTTTGCTAAAGAGTCGCTTGGCTGCTTCTTTTGATTTTTCTCCAAAAGGAGAATAATGTAATCCTTTCTTTTTGCCGGAATGTCCTACCATTTACTATACAATAAATACAACTTAAAGTTAAAATTTGTAAGAAATAACTTTGTATTAAAAAATAAAAAATTAGTAGTTTGAAAAAATTCAACAATTAGGCGCAAACATGATAAAATTTAAAAATAATTTTAGCGGTCATTTTGTGAGGGCAAGACACTAGGGCGCGGTCGGGACACGCACAAGTAGGGCCATAACTTGCTAGAAAATTTTTTCTGGTCCTTATCAATTTTGGTACCAGTCTCTTTAGCTCGATGAGAGGAATCGTTTAATACTAAAATTGGTAAGAATTGGAAATCTTGAAGCAGGTTATGGCTTTGCGCCGTTATGGCCGCGCGCCTACTTGGGCTGTACTCGGCGCGGGCCACTATGGCGCGTCATTTCTAAATTTTTTAATTTTTTTTACAATTATGAAAATCTCATACAAACTATCAATTTTTTAAGCAGTTGTAACTTTAACAATGTCTCGCAAACTCAAAGCTAGAAATCTCAACCAGTTAGAAACTCAAAATGATAACGAACAAATTGTGCAAGATAGAGGAAATGAAATGCATGTTGATTTACCTGCACGACTCGATGATAATGAAGATTTACTTAATATGGAAATTCCGCCTCTTATAAAATCTATTACATACAAAGAAGGGTGTGAGCGTTTGGTGATTTCGCACATTCAAGTCGATAACTTTAAATCTTATTTTGGAAAACGAATTATTGGACCATTCCATAAGGTCTGCGATTTTTTATAATAAACTTTATTTTTCATTTTCTAACTCCAGTGCTTTACTTCAATAATTGGGCCAAATGGAAGCGGGAAAAGTAATGTAATTGATGCCTTGTTGTTTGTATTTGGTTACCGTGCTTCTAAAATTCGTTCGAAAAAGGTCAGTGTCCTCATCCATTCTTCTGCTGGGAAAGATGATTTAAATAGTTGTACAGTTGCAGTTCACTTTTGTAAGATAAACGACAATGTAAGTCTGAGAAAAGGTTTTTTTAAATAACTCCCATCTTCAGCTTATTGGTAATGGTTACACAAAGGTTCATGGTTCGGATATTGAAATTTCACGGACTGCATATAAAGATAATACTAGCAAGTAAAATAATTTTGAAAAAGAAATTCATAATTAAATATAAATCTAGATATACACTTAATGGGCGAACAGTGAAATTCAAAGAAATTGGCGATCTTTTACGTGCAAATGGAATTGACTTGGTTCACAATCGTTTTTTAATCTTACAGGTTTAAAAACTTCTAAAAATTTTTGACTTTTTAATTTTCTAATTAGGGAGAAGTTGAGCAAATTTCAATGATGAAACCTAAAGCTGAAACGGAAGATGAGGAAGGTATGCTTGAATATTTGGAAGATATTATTGGTTCAAGCCGGTTAAAACCGCTTGTTTTGAAACTTCATAGACGAATTGAACAGTTAAACGAGCGTCGAGCTCTACAACTTCAGCGAGTTCAACACGCAGAGAAGGAGAAAAATCAATTGGATGGGCCAGTCCGAGAAGTGTTAAAACTAATGCGTCTGGAGAATGCTTTGACTTGTTTGAACAACAAAATTTTGCTTTCAAAAAGGTAATTGGGGAAACACAAAAAATTTTTGGTTTGAAAATCTAATTAAAAAATAAGGTCAATCAATGTTCGTTTTAATTAAATTTTTAATTGAAGATTGTTACTACATGAGCAAGCAGTCAAAATTAAAAATCAGAAAAATCAATTAGAAAATGAGCTTGCTGTTTATCAGCAACAACTTAATGAAATTCTTCAAATTGCTAAACAAATTTCTAAGGAACGTCAAAAGCTTCAAAAGTTTTTTCCTTTTTCTTTCGATTCACCGAAAACATATTTTCAGCATTCTCGACAGATGCGACGATGCTGTCCAATCAGTCAGAAAGAAAAAAGCTAATCAGGAACAAGTAATAGTTAAAGCAGAAAATGACTCGAATAGACATGAAAGTCGCCGCAATAAATTAATGAAGGATATTGAAAATGAAAATCAAAGGGTTTTGAATATGGAAATTTTACATATAACATATTTTTATATAGGTTGAGGAACTTGAGTCTGTGCCTGAACGTTCTAGAGGAAAGATTGAGGCTTTTCGTAATCAGCTCGAAGAAATGAATGCACAAATTGAAGTTATTTGCTGGTTATTATTTAAAAAGTTATTTTTTAAATTAGGAGTTTTCACCCATTTTGATGGCGAAGTTGCAAGAAGTACGTGAAGCTTTGAAATCTGAGGAACCAAAGAAAGCAAAATTGGAAGAGGAACTTGGTGAACTTTCAATTAAAGAGGATTCATTGAATAGTAAGGTAAGTATTTATAATTCTTGGTTGCATTCTTCTTAAAAATTTTTAGTTAACTTTGGCTCAGCAACGTCTTTTAAACCTTCAAAGTGAAGAAGAGGAACAGAGACAAAAATTCGATGCTTTACAAGCAGATTTGCTTAGAACTGAGGAGACTGTCTCAAGCCGAGAGAAGTTAGTTCATCTTTGGAAAATTTTATTTATTTTTAAATATTTTCAGAAAACTTCAAACAGCCCAAGCCCAGCTTCCGGACCTTGAAGCCACATTTGAAGGGAAAACTTCAAGACTGGCTCATTTACACGAACAGGAAGCTCGGTTCACTGGACGAATACGTGAACTCAGACGAAAATATGAAGAGCAGAAACAAACTGAGGAATGTTACACTAGCGCTAATAAACTTCTAAATCGAATAATGGAGGCAAAACGTAATGGAGAAATTCAAGGGATATTTGGACGTTTGGTTTGTTTTGATTTCGTTGAAAAATCTATCGATTAAAAATATTTTTAGGGCGATTTGGGTGCTATCGATGAAAAATACGACACTGCTATTTCTGTAAATTTTCCGCAGCTTGAATATATTGTTACCGACACAATTCAAACTGCCCAACAATGTATTGAATTGTTGAAACGTGAACAACTTGGCGTCTCTACATTTATTGCACTTGACAAACAACAACAATATTGGCGAAATATTCGTGCAGTTCCTAAGACACCAGAAAATGTTCCTCGACTTTTTGATTTGATTCGTGTTAAAGATGAACATGTTTGTTTTTTGATTTTTTGTTTATAAGTCTACGAATTATAACTGAAGTTTCATAAATCTCTCTTAAATACTAGTTAGATTTTGTATGCTAATCATTATTAAATAAAGGTTCTTCCTGCTTTTTATTATGTTCTGGGTGAAACGCTTGTAGCGGATGATATTGTCGCTGCTACACGTATTGCAATGGGTAGTGAGCGTCGTTGGAGAACCGTTACTCTTAAAGGCGAGGTAAATACATTTTTAATTTGTTTATTTCTATTATTTTTTCTATTAGCTTGTTGACGTTTCTGGTGCAATGACAGGTGGTGGAACTGTCCAAGCCCGGTATGTATTACATTAAACGTATTTTATTAAGTTTTTCATTTATCTTTTAACATTACAATATCATTTTACTTTTAAGAAGCCGAATTGGTCGTGAAGTTGTCGTTGTTACCAGCCAACAATTAGATAATCGTCAAGAAGCCTCAACACAACAACAATTGGCAGAATTACAGCAAGAATTAAACAATGCGGAGGCAGAGTTGACCAACATTAAACGCCAACATGCACAACTTGAACCTGAACTTCAGAAACGTAGAGATGATTTAAAACAGATCAGACTGTCGATTAGAGAAATGCAACTAGAGATTGAGGTTTTTTCTTAAAAATTTGGTTTTTGGATTTTTTGGTTAAAAATTTTATTTTTTAGAATTCAAATATACGAATAGTTGACCTTAGGAAGCAAATTGAGATACAAAAACAAAATGTTGTGAATGCATCAGCAAACCCTGAGGAAGTTAAAAATGTTAAAGCAGAAATTACTTCTCTTACTTCAAGTATGTTTTATTTTTTATTAACCCTAGAATAAAATTATTTAAAAGAAACTACTGAAATTGGCAAGCAAACTGATAAAATTCGCTCATCTCTTATGGCAATAAATGCTCGGATGGAGGAGGTTGATGAGAGAATTGCAGGTCCTCACAGAGAACGTTTACGTGAAGCAGAGGACCGTAAGAAAGAAGCGGAAAATGGAATTACTAAAGAATCGGCAGCAATTATAACAAGTGAAAGAAATTTGAAAAAGTCGCGTGCTAAAATTGCAAATTTGGAGAAAGATGTTATGGTAATTTAATTTAATATTTTTATTCAAAATTAATTTCTTATTTTCAGGATGTAGAAAAACAATTCGAATTGTGCACAAAAAGTATTTCTTTGGCTAGAGATCGTTTAGTAGAATATGAAACACAACTTGTGCAATGCAATGAAGATCTAGATTTAGCTAAACAAAAATTAAATGAGTTTATTAGTTCGGTTAGTGATAATAATGAAAGAGAAGTCGAATTACAAAGACAAGTCAGTCAATTGCAACATGAAGTAAAACGTCTTACTGGTGAATTGGCAACACTAGAGGCAAAATTGAAAGCTTTGTCTTCAAAGGTATATTTTTTTTATATTTTTCCCTTGATGCTGATATTTGTTTTTTTTTTAAATTTAGCTTTCAAAATTGCGACTCTATAGGTTGAAACGATTGACAGATGCTCTTTCTAAACATATAGAGCCTTTAATTTTACCTGATGAAGATTTTGATGAATTAGTGGATGATGATGTTGAAGAAATGGAGCAGGATGAGAATTTGAATGTTAATGAACAATTACCTAAACAAAAGTTACAACGACAACTTTCATCAGCACAAAAACGTCAACAGCAACAACAAAATATTTTACAACAACAGCAAGAAGAGGCAAATGATGGGTTGGATTCTTATCTTGAAGAATGTATTGAACAAGAGGAAACGGAAGCAGCTGATAGAATTGAATTGGAAAGGGTGATTTTTAAACTTCATTTAAACAGAATACTTTTTAATACTTTATAAACTTTAGAAAAATATTCAGATTGAAATTGATGAAAACTCGGGACCGGTGGACGAACCAATGGAGCAGGACTTAGTTGACGACGATGTAATTGATGCAAATCTTACTACCACTCCTGCTTCTCAAAATTTATCTCATCTCCAGTCACCAAATGATCGTCGTCCACATAATTCTGCTGCTAAAACGAGAACAAATCCAGATTCTCAAATGATAATACAGAATTCACAATGTTTTATTCCATTACCTCGCTATACGGATGAACGGATTAGGGAATTTTGCGTCGACGATTTGGAGACAGATCTAGCAACATTGGAACAGCGAAGAGCAAAGCAACGAGTTAATTTGGCGATTGTTATGGATTTTATGCAAAAGGTGTTTTTTAATATTAATTGGAATTTAAAAATTATTTTAAAATTAAAGTTGGATCGCTACGAGGCGGAATCTAACCGTCTTTCTGAAATTACTTCACTTCGTGATCGCCATCGTGCTTTGCATGATAAATTGAAGAAACAGCGTCTTTTTGAATTTATGGAAGGATTTCAAGAGATTGCCACACTTCTCCGCACTACATATCAAATGATTACTATCTTGGGAGATGTTTCACTTGAATTGGTAGATGCATTAGATCCATTTTCTGAAGGAATTGCATTTAATGTTCGACCACCGAAAAAATCTTGGAAACAGATATTGAATTTGTCTGGCGGTGAAAAAACTTTGGCATCTCTTTCTTTGGTAAGTTTACATTTAGTTTGATATGAAAAAATGTCTAAACTAAAATTTGGTTTCCTTTACATTTGGTTTGAGGTTGTTTGAGAATTTTCCTTTATGTGTCGAACTCTATTTTACTTTGATGTTTTTAAATATACATTTTACAGGTTTTTGCCCTTCATCATTATAAACCGACACCACTCTATGTGATGGATGAAATTGATGCTGCGTTGGATTTTCGAAATGTTTCTATAATCGCTAATTATCTTTTGGTAGACTTGAGTTTTAAATTTAAAAAAAATAAATTTTTATAGGAGCGTACACGTAATGCTCAATTTATTGTTATTTCACTTCGCAATCAAATGTATGAAAAATCGGATCGTTTAATTGGAATTTACAAAATTAATGATTGTACAGGAAATGTATGTGTGGATCGACATGTTTTTGAGAATAAACGTGAGTTAAAGTATGAACAATTAAATACATGATTTCTTTTTTTTGCTTTAAAAATATACAAAATATCTCATCAATTTTTGTCACTTAATTTTTTTGTTTAAATTGTATTTTAAAATACTTACAAATAAAAATTCAATATTTTTTTGACATTGATAATAATGCTCGCTTTTTTTAGAAATCTTTCTAAATTTATTTAAATGAGAGGCCTTTTCTTTCTAATAAATTAATCTTCCAACATAATTTTATTAATTATGAAGAGAATAAAGTTGCCCATCGTGTAATTACATTCCCTGGTTGCCCCGTAGATTGTCGCCAATGTTCTCTTCCAGCTTCCTCAATTGCCAATTCCCCTAACACACAGTAACCAATTTCGACGTCTGGTATTCCTCCTGTACATGTATTCATTACCGAAATCACAATTGTTGCGTCTTGAATTTCTGATGAAGCTATTTGGAATTCAAAAACTTCATCAAAAACTGGGGCAATTGAGAAACGACGACCATCTTTTGGCCGGCGTGGGCCGGAACGCTTTTCAGGCCTCTGGGCTTCTCGTAGTAACCAAGCAACGATATATGGGGCTATAAAAATATTTTTTGACAAGAAAATAAATTATCGAATGCCTGGCACTTTTACTCCGCTTGCACGAATAACACCAATATTTAGCTGCCCGTCTGCTGGTGAATATCTTAATGATATGAGAAGTTGCCCAAGTTGTTCTCCTCGCCAAAGATTCAACTATAATTTTTAGAATAATTTTATAAAATTATATCAATTACTTCTGCGCTTTTTCTTCCGTATGAGAGATTTGTGGGTGGAACTTTTGCACCCCCTCTACCCAAATCCATAGCTGCTGCCGAAATAAATACTTGTCCAGGCCCACCAAGTGCATGCATTAAAAGTCCAATACCACGTAATCGGGAGAATGAGTGGGGGCCTAAAAAATAATTTTAATTCATTTTTGATTCAAAAAACTTGCCATGTAATTTTGTAATATCATCCCATTCATCACTTCCTTTTGTACTTGCTCTTCTACGTGTTATTGGCAAAGGTGAAATAAATCCCCTTCCATTTCCTCTACCAGGTGAAATAATTCCTCTACGGTCAGCCAAAGAAAGTGAACGTTTAACGTTTTGGCAATTCGGAGCGCTTGAATGGCGGCCCCGTTTAGAGCCGGGTAATTGCATAAAGCCATAAAGTGCATGACAAGCAGCTAATCTATCCATTTAAAAAAATTTTTTAAAGCTGAAAATAAAAGAAAATATTAAAAAATAAATATAATGCATATTTATATTTTCGCGTGATACCAAAATAATCAAGAAAAAAAGTTTCCAAAAATATATCAACTAAAAATGGATATTTGTAAAATATTTAAAAAATTGATAAAAATGTTTTAAAGAAAATGTTAAATAAAAGTAATTACTAAAGGATTCATAAATAATTATATATTCTTTTGTTAATTATCATGCTTTTATTTTTTTGTTACATTATTAAACACAAAAAAAGAATAATTTAAATAATTATGTAAATTATTGGAAAAGAGAAGAAAGTAAAATAAAGGCTTCGAAATTTTCTGAATCTTCCAAAAAGAGGAATATTAATATAGAAATTAATAAGTAGATATACCTATTTTGAAATGCCTCAGTATTCCCAACGGGGATAAAATTAACAAAGAATTTAAGAAATAAACGAGGAATTAAGGAAAGGGATTATTTAATTTTAGTTTTTTTGTGATCAAGAATAATTTTTGAATTGTGTTAAATTTAACAAAAATTTTATCTAATTTTTTATGATGAGAAAAAAATTTTTTTTGAAAATCAAACTCTGAGTTGTTAATATATTTTTGGAGTTTTTGCAATTATTTTAAATATCGCATTCTTTTAAAATAAATTTTTAAAACTATTTTTGTATAATAATTTTTGATTATAAAATATTCTCTAAAAATTTGTCGTCATTCCACGGCTTTATTTTTAGCTTTTAATATTATTGGAAATATAATATTTAGAAAAATGTTATTTTTAATAATATAAATAGTTATTTTGAGACTAAAACCTTATATATTTTAGTTGCTTTATTTAAAAACCAAAGATTTTTAGAATACTTATAACTAAAATAAAAGGGAAATGGTAAAATTTGTATAATTTTTATTATTAAATTATTCTACTAAATTATTTTACTAAAATAATTGTAAAAAATAATTTTTTTGTTAATTAAAATTTTTTAATTAAAATTTCTATTAAAATAAATAATTATTTAAATAAAAAAGGCAAAATAAATAAATAAATATTTTTATATTCACTCAAGAAGAAATAAATATTTATTTATAAATTGTCTCTAACCCCAACCCAATTTTTATAACAAAAAAAGCTTTTTTCCTCTCTTGTTCAACCATTAACTAACAACAAAAAAATGCCGAAAGAGCAGAAAGGCATAAAAAGACCAAAAACAGAGAAAGTATGTAAGTATATTTTGTTGTTGTTAATTTGTTAAATATTTTTTTTGTCTTTTTACATATTTTCTCTTTTAAAATAAAATACAAAAATCCCCTCCCTACTCCACTTTCTCTTGAGGAAAGAAACTAACTAAATATTTTATAAAACATTTGACTCAAGAATGAAAAAAAATAAAATGGCACAATTAAAGGCCCCAAGTGGCGATAATCAACAACAAAAAAATAATGAATAAATGGAAGTTTTAAAAAGAGGAAAAATATTTTTTAAATAAATGAGAGTCGAGATTAATAAAAATAAATGTTGTTATAAAATTTTAAAAAATATTCTGGTATTCGTTTTAAGAATAAAATAATTATTGGATTTTATTGAGTATCTCAATTAGATTATAAATAAAATAAAAAATTCAAATATATTTTATTAAATTAAATTTGTGTAGAAAATAATGAAGTAAAAATTATATGAAAAAAAAAATATATTTTTTTGATTAAAGAAACCAATGAATTTTTAAATTAAATTACTAGAAATGTATAAATAATAAATTAAAGAATTTTTTTCATTTTTTTCTTATATGTATTTTTTAAGAAATATTAAATAACTAAATAATAATTTAACCAGAAATTTTTAATAATATTAAATTAAAATTTCCATTTTGAGAAAATCAACCAAATTTTTGATTAAAAAATTTAAGGTAATTTATTTTCTTTTAATTAATTTGACGGAATAAGCCAACTTTAAATTTAAATTCAAAATTAAATAATTTATAAATTTAAAATTTTTTTGGAATATAATACCTATTTAATTAAAAAATTATTTTAGAAAAAATTGTAGATATTGTGGAAAATATTATTCAACAATTTAATTAAAAAACCAATTTTGAAGTCATTTCTTTAATTTAAATTAATTTATTCAAAAAATTTATTTTAAGTAATAAAAACATTAAAGTATTAAATAACTTTTTATTATATATTCCTTTTTTGTTTACAATTTTACTAAAAAGGAAATTAAAAGTTTTTCTCAATGTAATTTTAATTTAAATAAATAATATTTTGAATAATTCGGAAGTAAAGATATTTTTTGTAAAAATTATTTAAAAATCTGATACTCTCAAGCATTAAAGAATGGAAAAATAAAATGAATATTTTGACTTTAATTTGAAAAAATTAAGCGTTTAATTATAATAATTCAGATATAAGGTATCAAGTATCTTATGTCTGGAGTCTTGAAGAGATTCAAGCAAAGTAGAAATGAGAAATGTACAATGTGCAAGCAAGGATCAGACGAAGGAGATGGCTAAAATTTTTGAATTTTCAGAAGGCCAAGAAGTCAATGGAGGAAAAAATCGGAGTTTTTAAAATTCCCAAGGCGTCTAACTTCTTATGCTATTAAATAATAATCTTTAAATATATATAATTTATCTTTAAATTTTAATTTATTAAATTTACTTTTCAATTCTTTTTTTTCCATTAAAATATATTCTTCATCTTTTAATAACACAAAATAGCCGGTTGACGCCTTCACAAAACAATTTAACACACAAAATATATCCATCCATCCACATCCCTTTAACTTGTTAGTATATCCTCTAAAACCAATCGAAATCACCAAAATATTTTTCTATTTTTCTCTTTTCTTATACGGATCAACAAACATAAAGTCCACAAAATTGGGTCATTCACTTTATCTAAAATTATCCATAATCTCTTTTTCTCTCGCTTTCCTTCACATAAGGTGATAAAAAAGATATATTCGAAAGATAATTTGCGCGGGGTATTTTCTTCTGTTAAATTTTAACTTTTCTTTATATGAATGTTGACATTTTTGTGTTTAAATGAATGCCAGGAATGGATGTGAAATGATAGACAATAAAAAAGTGTTTTTAATTTTTTTTACTTTTTTTATCGAAAAGCGAAAATCGCCTCTCCACTAAATTTTCCTTTTTTGTACTTTTTCCTTTTCTCTTTTTCTTTTCCTAAAAATAAATTTTTGTAATTAATTTTTAAAATTAAAAAAATATTTTTTAAAGTTTTAAAAGAAATATTTAAATTAATTTTTTATAATTTTGAAATGGCCGTAAGGCCAACCAGCAGTCGGCAATTTGACAAAAATAATAAAAACAATAATAACAACAATAATAATTCTGAAAAGCAAAGAGTTGTTGAATTTAATATAAAAGAGGAATCTTCTGATAAATCTTCTGATTTATTAAATACAAAAACAGAAAATAAAAAAGAGGAAAAATATTTAAAAAGAGAATTAGCCTATAGAAGTATTATTTTATTTAGTTCTTTATTTAGTATTAGTGCACTTCTTTGCCTTTGTGCATTACTTCCATCATTATATAGCCATGTTAATAGTTTGGCTGGATTCGCTAGAAAAGATTTTGCTTTTTGTGAAGTAATTTTATTAAATATTAAAAATCCCTCGACCAACTAAGGAGAGATTTAATTTAAAAAATATGAATTATTATTTCTATATTTATTCTCAATTTATTACCCAAATTTTGGTGAAATTTTCTTGTGTCTGGTCGAGATATTCTGAAACAATTCGAGATATTCTGATTAATTCAACTACTTGGGACAATAAATTGTCATAAATTTAATTAGTTTAAACCCCTATTTTTAACACCTCAATTTTTGCAATTTGATTATAATTTATAAATATACTTTAATCTCCCAATTATTACTCATAAAATTTTTAAAGAGAACAGCACTTGATTCAGAAATGGCACTACCTATTAAAAATCAAAAAGTAGAAATTTTAAAAACGAATAGAAGTAAAAGACATGTTCCTTATGGTAGTGGATATAATGCTGCATTAATGAATGGGGGAGGGCCTATGTTTCAAGAATGCCCAGGTATCCATATAAAAATAAACAATTTAAACTTTGATTTTTAACTTTTAGCTTGTTGTATTCCTGGCGAGAGAGGACCTCCTGGTGATCCAGGCCTTCCAGGAATTCCTGGTGCTCCTGGCCCTGATGGGGCACAAGGCCGGCCAGGAACTACTCCAAATGCTTCGTGTATTCCTGAAAGAGTATTTGAACCTCCACCATGCTTGCCTTGTCCACAAGGACCGAGAGGGCCACCTGGACATCCAGGATTTCCTGGGGAGGTAATTTAAGTATTATTATGTGTAATTTAAAGAAAAATTAACTTTATAGATGGGTGATCCAGGTATTCCAGGTCGTCCTGGTCGAGATGGATTACCAGGGAAAAAGGTAAGTAAAATTATTATTTAAAGTTCAACTTCATAATTAGGGAGAAGATGGGCCTCCCGGATTAGATGGTCAACCAGGACCTGCAGGACCGCCTGGCGATAAAGGATCAACACCAGAGGCACATATAATTCCAGGTCCACCTGGCGATCCTGGTGAAACTGGACCTTGGTAATTTTGATATTTTTATTGAAAATAAAATATTTTTGTTTTTCTAGGGGGCCTCCCGGCCTTGCAGGTCCACCAGGTGAAGATGGTTATCCAGGAAGTGCTGGTGAAAAAGGATGGCCTGGATTACCTGGACCTCCTGGGGCGATGGGTGCTTCTGGACAAGCTGGTCCTCAAGGAGAGCCTGGGCCTACGGGCACACCTGGAACTTGTGTATGTCAAGATACGGAAGTTGTGGTTACTGAACAAAAGAAAAAGATAACACAAGGAGGAGGATATCCACCATCCACAAATGGTTAAAATATTATTAAATATTTATATAAAAATATTTTTTAGCAATAGGTGGTGGTTATTCACAACAAGGAGGTTATGCACGAAAGAAAAAGAAAAGGCATTAAAAAATATCAAACAAAAAAAAAGATTTTTTTATTTTTATATTTTCTTAAATAATTTATTTAAATTTGGACTCAAAAATTAAATTTTAAACATTTTTGAAATTAAAAATATTTTTGTTTGAATTATTAATAGCCCAAATTTATTTTGATTTGTTATATGTAAATATTTTTATTAAAATATTAAATTTATATAAATTTTTAATTTTAAAGAAAAACAAAAATTAGCTTTCTCAAATTAAAGTTTTAATTATATGTATGATTATTCTCTCTCAAATAATCGCCCCGCTCGATTAATTACCCTCTCCAACAAGAAGTCTAAACTATAGTTACCAGGTATATATTTAAATAAAATTTGTTATAATTAATTTGTGGCATCCCTCGTACAAAATTACTTTAAAAAATTAAAATAAATTGTATTTTTCTCACAAATTCTTGTCACTTTTTCCAAAATAATCTTTTGGGGCCTTTTAAAATTAACTTAGATCAGGCATTTATTTTAGAAAGCTTAAATTTATAATATTTAATTTAAAAAATTTTTTTAATTATTTTTTTTCAAATTAAATTTATATTTTTTGATTAATTTGTGCTATCCCTGTTACATACTTAAAATATTGTTAAATAATTAAAAGTAAAAACAAATTAATTAAATTAGTTATTAAATTTTTCCCTTTTTTAAAATTCTTCCAAAAATATATTTAAAATGACATTAAAAATAAATATAATTTAGTAGGTCATTCATTAAATCAACCATAATAAATAAATATTTTTATTTTCTTCTCACCTTCTTTTTAAATTTGTTTCCGCGTCAGGGCATTCTCGAAAATATATTCCCTTCCCTTCTCTCTCTCTCCCTTTCTTTCAAAATTTAAATTAAATATTTATATTTATTTTTTAAAATTAAATTAAAAATATTTTTAAAAATGTCTGGAATTGGGGAAAAAGATGGGGAAGAAGAAAGGTTTCTTTTTATTTAAAATTATTTTAAAAAATTAATTAATTAAAGATATAAACAATTCTTTGTTTGTAAAGAAAGCTCTATTTTTACAAATAAATTTCCATTAATAAATAGACAAACTGCTTATCAATTTGTTGCTGGCATTCAAATTGCTTTTAGGTAAAATTTTATTTGTAAAGCTAATTAAATATAAGGAGAACTTGGAATATGTTTTCGATTCCTATGAAAATTTTTTCGAATAGATACCCCCCCTATTTCTATTTAAGAAAAAAAATAAAATATATTGTTTTAATAACTAATAAAAATGAAGATTTATTTAATTTTTTTGTGAGAATTTAATTTTAGTGATTGCCTCTCTTACCTAGAAATTCTCTTTCATTATACTAAAAATAAAATAATTTGAAATTTAAAATAATTATTTTTATTTTTTTAGTTTTCTTTCAATACTTTTAATTGTTCTAAGTTTACCATTAATGCATAGCAGAACACAGACAACATTAAATTATGTAAATGCAGAAATTAATTTTTGTGAGCGTTCACTTTTGGAAGCCCAAAAACAATTAGAAATGCGTAGAATTGGTGGAAGTTTTTCTTCATCTTCTGATAATTATTTCCCTTATAATGCTAGAATAAATCGAACAAAAAGAAATAATGGATATGGAGAATCTGTTGAGGAAGGAGTACCTCAACAACAGTTAGGGCCGGGCATTCCAGTACAGACTGAATGTCCTGGATGTTGTATTCCTGGACCTCCTGGCCCGAGAGGACCTGCTGGGCAACCAGGCAATTTTTAAAATTAAAAGAAAAGTTAAAAAAAATTTATAGGAACTCCGGGAAAACCCGGTCCTGCTGGAAAGCCAGGTATTCCTGGTACTTCTCCCAATCAGACTTGTCCTCTTGCACTACGCAGAGAACCACCACCTTGCCGGCCATGTCCAAAAGGGCCACCAGGCATTAAAGGCTGGCCAGGTTTTCCTGGCGATGTTGGCCCTGTTGGTCCACCTGGAGAGAAGGGACGTGATGGGGATGATGGGGCACCAGGTGTTTAATTACTTCGATTTGTATATTTTAATTATTTTTAAAGGAGAACCAGGCCCTCAAGGCCCGCCTGGTTTTAAAGGTCCGCCAGGCCCGCCTGGAGATAAAGGAGAAACTCCCCATGGTATTTATATTTTAAAATATAAATTTAACAAAGTTAATTTATAGGAGAAGTTAGGGAAGGTCCGCCTGGAGATCTCGGACCGCCTGGTCCCATTGGGGCTTCAGGAGTGCCTGGATTACCTGGTCGAAATGGAATGACTGGACCTTCTGGAGGTGTGTTAAATAAAATAAATTTTATTTAATTAAATAATATTTTTAGATAGAGGTTATCCAGGCAGTCCAGGCAAGAAATTTTATTTTAATATTTATTTAAATAAATATGTATATTTTTATACATTTAAAATTAAAATATATAATTTATTTTTTTTTATTTCTTTAGGAGAGCCTGGAGAGCCAGGTTATCCAGGACCTGAAGGCCCTACAGGAATTCAAGGACCTCCTGGCCAACCGGGTGTTTGTGTATGTCAAAATGTTGATTCTGTTATTGTTGCTGGACCAGATCCTTCACAGCCACGTTTTTCTGATCAGCAAAATTATGCATATCCGTCTTATAACAACGCTGAAGAAGGAGGGAGTGGTGGAAGTTCTATTTATGGATAAATTAAAAGAAAATTTATAGCAAACACCTCATACATTTAAAAAATATTTTTAGTAATATTTATAGATTATTTAAATTTTATTTAAAAAAATAAATGTATATTTATAATTAAATATTTTATTTAAAAATTATTTTTCTTTTTTATTTTCTTTTAAATTAATAAATTCCTTTTCCTCTTTTTTATGCCAATTAATTGCCAAACAAATTCCATTAAAGAAAATAAGTAAAAATACAAAAAAACTTTCATGAATACAAGGAAATAGTCTTTGTTGTTGTAAAAATGAACGAATAAATGCTGTAATAAATCCACAAAAAATAGAAATTAAAATAAGACGCCAAACTGAGCGATCAACAGAAGCAAAGCCAGCAAAACTTTGAAAGAATTTTTTAATTAAAATAATTTTGCATTAAATTAGGCATTATTTTGTTATTGACAAAAATTATTATTTTTAAATTACCGTAAAATCAGCCAAGTCCCCAAAGTACTCACTAAAGAATATCCCATTTGATGCCAGGGACCATAAAATTTATTTTGATATTCTAAAATATCCAAAGCTGATTTTTCAGATAAAGAATCTCCTCCTTCCATTAAATAAGGCTGATTTAATGACCAAAGATAACCGTGCTTTTTTTTAAAATGATTAATTAAAATAATTTTAAAGAAAAAACCATCCAAATTGGATTAAACATAAAATCCCATAAATGAGCACTAAAAAATATTCCTAAAGCAAAACGGAAAATAAAAACAATTATTTGACGAATACGAGCCTCCCTTTGTGAAATCCTTTTAAAAATTATTTTTTAATTTTTTTGTTAAAAAATTTCTTTTATTTACCATTCACCATCCTCAAATATAAATTCATTAATTATTTTATTTGACATTAATTAAATATTTTTTAAAATAAACAAAATAAATTTATTTATTTTTAAAAGACAATAAAAATTAAAAAAAAATAAAAGACAACCTTGACCGGCCTTGAAAGGCGGGACAATTATTGAGAAAGAAAGAGAATCGATGAAAAGTTTTTTTTGTTCAAATCTTTCATTTATTCATCACTTTAAAGCTCATGTAAGGAATAATTGGGAGAGATTCAAATAATTTTATAAGAATTATTTGGGGTTTTATAATTAAGGTTGTAAGGTTGTCTTATTGGAAGAACATGTCAAAACAGAAAGGAATAAGTGAGTGAGTGAGAGAGAAAGCTAAAAGTTAGGTAAGTATTTGAAGAAAGTTAATTTACAGTTTAAAAAATGAATAGGTAATATTTTTAAATCAATCAAACAATCAATCATTAAATATTTTTAAACTTAATTAATTAATCCTTCCTCCTTCTTCTTTTTAATTTAATATTTTCATCAGAAAAAGATTTATTATTTTCTTCTTTTTCATTTTTAATAGATTTATTTTCTTCATTTTCCCTTCTCCTTTCCTCCTCATCTTCTTGTATTTCTAAAGTTAATGCTGGACATCCTCGAGAACTTGAACTTTTTTGCCAAACATAACATCTTTCAAAAAATATTTTTTTAAATTTATTTAATTTTAAATTACTCTATTTTTTCAAACCCAAAAGCTAATTCAGAATGGGTTTTGTAATAATGCATTTCCTAAAATTTAAATAAAAATATTTTTTTATTTAAAAAAACCTGTTGATCAATTGTGTAAAAATGATCTAAATTAAATATTATTTTAATTTATACCCCATATTTACCTTTATTAATAGCATTATAAAATCTATATAAAGGTAAATAAGCCCCACATCCCGGTTCTTTTGTACAATAACCAAGTATTCTCTCAAAAGAATATCCCAATAAAGTTTCTGCAATATTTTTTTCGTCTTCATTTGAAGTTAAAAAATGATCTTCTTTAAAAATATTTATTAAAAAATCATTTAAATAATTAATTTACTAGCAAATTCAGAATATAATCTATATAGAGGTCTAATACATGTACAATTTGGATCTATTTGGTTTTTACCCAAATAACCCATTGATGCTTTAAAAAAAAGAATAAATTTTAATTAAAAATATTTTTTTAATTACGTTCCATTACAAATCCTTGTGCTCCCATTAAATGTTGTTCTAATCTTTCGGTTGTATAGAAATGGTTAAGTATTTGAGGCTAAAAATTGAATATACATATATTATTTTTTAATTGTTTATTTATTTAATATAACCCAAAGACTCCACTCCAGATAAATAAATAAGAAAAAATTTCATTAATTAAAAATCAACAAAATTCTAGCTTAGAACTCCCTCTCAATATTTAATAAATTTTAATTATTTGTGACTTTTTAACAATGGATTTTAATTTATTTTAATTTTTACATTATTGTTAAAAGAACGATAAAGATGAACAAGCCTTCCACCTAAAAATTAAAATATCTATCTATTTAAAAAACACTCAATCACCATAAGTACAAGCAGATCCACAAGGTCCAATATATTTAGTTCTTTCTACCAATTTAGTTATCTAAAAATATTCTCAAAAATTTCAGAATTAATTCTATACTTTAGTTCTTTCTTTAATATTTATTGCTGCTCCAGGTGGAAGTTGAATAACTCCAAGAAAAGCTGAGATTTTTTGTTTTGGGCCTTTATTATTTTCAATTAAATTTGAACTTTTATCTATTTCTTCCTCCTCCTCTTCTTCTTCTTGACTATTTATTCGAGTACCATTTCTAATTCCAATAACTCCAGGCTTAATTAAAATATTTAAATATCGGCTCTCAACTACTCCTCATTTTTACCTTAATAGGCAACGGGTCTAAAGGATTAGAACCCCCACTTCCTCCTCCAATTTTAGAAATAATTTCTTTTTCTTCTTCTCCAACAGGTTGAAATGGTTGTAAAGGTTGAAAGGGGGGAAGTATTGGAGGTATAGGCATTGGTGGAGGTGGTCCAATAGTGCTTAATATTCTCCATCCATCGCCGTTTGGTTTTTCTCCAATAATTTCTTTTTTCTCTCCACTTCCCCCTCCTAATTGTTCTCCAGCCAAAAAAGATTCTTCTACAGAACGTACCCATTCAGGGGTTGGAGGTAAAATAGTTGTGGTTGTTGTTGTTCTACTGTTGGTTTTTAAATAATAGAAAAATTATTTTGGGAAAATAATTTAAGAAAAATGTTTGGGGTATATGGAAGGGAATTTTTGTTTTTCAAAAAAATATTTTTTGCCAGTACCCACATTAATGTCATCATCAAAGGATATGGCTGTCTGCCCATAACCCCTAACGATTCTCCAAACTTATTTGATGAAGGTATGTCGACGATATTTGTTGGATTTGGAATATTTGTTTCGAATGTAGATAAAGAAGTATCTAATGAAGTGCTAAAAGAAGGAGTTGCTGTTGTTAGCTAAAAAAATATTTTTTTGAAAATTTTTTTAATTAAAAAAAACTTTTTCTTCGTCAGGCGAAGTAATTAATAAATTATTTTCTTCTTCTAAATTAGCTAAGGATGTACTAGAAGTAGTCAACACCTCTTCTGTAGACAAATAATTTTCTGTTGTTTTACTTGTTGTCTTTAAATTAAAAATAAAAACTTTTAAAATTTTAATTAAAAACTTGTTGTATTTCAATTAATTCTGTACTATTTTCTATTTGTTCTTCAATATTATTAGATTCCGTTACTGTTTGTTCTTCAATTTCAGTTACAGGATAAATAGTTGTTGTTGCTATTGTTGTTGTTGGTAATTCTGTAGTTATAGTTGAATACTCTAACTATAAAAATTAATTTAAAAATAATAACAGAATACGTATATTTAAAAGTCAGGTTTTTTCACTTAACGTATATACATTTGCCGAAAGAATTACCTCAAATAATTACCCCCCCCCCCTCCCCAGCGAGAGATCAAAATAATAATTAACCAGGGTAATTATTTCAGCATATACGGTTTAGGAAATTCCTTCTCTCAATTTTTACCTCTTCAGTTTCTTCAGCTTCAATACTAATTGAAATATAAGGTCTTTCCCTAATACTATCTTCTTCTTCCTCTTCCTTTTCTTCAACATTTTTATTATTAAATTTCTTCCCTTTTTCTTCTTTTTCATTTAAAGGTAAATAATCTTCTTCATTTCCTCCTCTTCCCCCTCCTTCTCCAATTGAAAATATTTCTTCATTACTTAATTGTCTTTCAGTTGTTGTAGTAATTAAATTACGTTCAAAATATTCATCTGGTTTAGACATAATTAAACGGCCAGTTGGGCAAATTGGGGAAGGTTTTCGCCTTTTAGGGCAATTATAGAGGTGATTAACATATTCTATATCGCCTTTAAAATATTTAAATATTTTTTTGAATAAAATAATTCCTCCAAACATTCAGAAAAAACACGTTTTGGTTTGTGTGGTCGTTTCATTGGTTCAAGACAGGAAGGCCCAGCATTAACCAAAACTTGTCCCTTAGGTGGAAGGGGTTCGAACAAATTCCAACATTCAACATTTTGGCCAAGATCTGTGAAAAGTACATAATCTTTTTCTGTTTTTCTTGGCACTAAACGGACACAAGTTCTTGCCTTAAAAATTAATTTTTAAAAATAATTTCTTTTAAAAAAACACTTGTAAATCCATCCTTGCATTATTTAAAGCTACAGCCATATCATTATCAGCTGTAAGCCTGGAATCGTCCTCAAAAGGTATTCGAGCCATTGGCCAACCTAATTTAAAATATTTTAAAGAAACAGGAAAATTTAAAGAATATGTAGAGAGGTTTTAATGTTTTTAATTGATAGTGAATTAATTAAATTTAATATTTTTTGTATATTTTTATTCACAATGAAAGGATATTATTATCGCCTTAAAATATTTTTAAATATTTATTTGGCTACTCGGAAAAAAAACTCAAGATGTTTCAATTTGGTGTTAGGTCCATGAGTTTTAGTAAAAACATTTTTTATTTTAAACATACTAAATGTTGCATACGCAAAAGTTAAAGAAAACGAGTAAAGGTGAAGAATAAAGAAGAAATTAAATAATTTAATAAAGAATTTGTTGGAAGGCATAATAATGAAGGCATAAAATGAAGAATTTTGGAAAATAAAAATATTTAAGCATTTATTTAAAAAATAATTATTTGAAGTTTTAGACATTATTTAAATAATTAATTGAATATAATTTTGACAAAGCATTTTTAAAATAAATTTTTAAATTATTTAATTAACATAAGTGAGAGAATTAAATCTTAGATTACTGTAATATATTTATTTTATTTTTGAAGATTTAAAAAATAAAGAATAAGAATTAATTGATCCTTTTAATTTAATTATTTAATTATTTAAAGTTAATATATTCGATTATAAGGATTTTTCCTTCTTTGGATGTGAACAAATTTCATAAAAATTGTGTAGTGGATGCGCGGAGGATTGGCCAAAAGACTAGTATATATTTCTCTCCAAGCTGACCTGAAAGAGACAAGAATGGACTTTACTTACATGTGTAGAGCTGCAGCAACTTTTTTTTTAAAAAGTAAGGAAGAGAAGAGAACACACATTAGAAAAGTAAAACTTAACAAAAAGTACACAAAAAGGAGAAATTTTTTTAATGTAAGTCCTCAATAACTCAATCTTTGTTAGGTCAATCGGTCGAGCGCTGCGCACTAAAAGGTGGAAAAATAGAAAATAGTTTATATTTTTTAGAAGGAAGCATCTTTCCAATAAATTGTGGATATTATTAAATATTTTTTACCAAATTAAAATTTTGGCCTTTGAAAGTATTATTTGCCTGTATTGTGGCATTTTTCTCTCTTTCCATTATTCCTTTTCTTATTTCTCCTTTGACTAAGCTGGAGGCAAACTTGTATTTCAACGGTGAAGAAAGGCTGACCATTATGTAATAAATTGACGATTTTAATGAAGGAAAAAATGATGGAAACCAAGGAACCCTTGTTTTCATATAGGGTTAATTTTTATATTAAGAAGTGTTAAAATATGTACTAATTAAAAATAATTTGGCATGGAATTTTTTAAAATAAATTTTTAAAAAATTTTAATCAAAAAACAAAATTTTAATATTTAATTTCAAAAAATCTCAATAAAATTTTCAAATCCTTTAAATTTTAATTTTCGTTATTCTTATTTTAAAGATAAAATTTGCTTGTTCTTTAAATTCTGCATTGCAAAATGAAAATTTAAGATTCGGATCATGTTTGTTGGTGATTTGGTATTTTGTATATTTCACACCATTAAATTGTTTAATTTCAACATTTTCAGCTTCCTTGTTCACTTCAAAATTTAATTCAGAAATATATTCTAACATAATAACAGGCACTAATTTTGAACAGTCTTTGGATGTTATATGCTAAAATTTCAAAAATAATTTGAAATTATAATTAAATAATTGGAACTTATGCAGTTTGGATACACAACACATTCATATTCGCGAGATAACAATAAGCAATTCCTACTGCGTACTAAACAAAGCAACTTTCGATTCTTGCGAGACGCGTGCTGGATAACCTAGCACGTTGCGAGGAATTATGCACAAGCATTTTGCCACCACAATAGGGTTACTTTGACTATTTTAAGCTTGCAAATAAATTGGGGTGTGTACCCAAACTGCATAAGTTCCAAATAATTTACCTCAAAAATAAGTCCATAAAGCCGTGACATCTCAAAACATCTGTAACTTTTTAAACAAAATTGTGACCATTTATTGCCTTCTTTTGTTAAAATATTGAATAAAATATCCATTTGTTGCTCCAAAATGTTGTTCTCATTAAAATCAATAATAAGAGACTCAGAAATTGATAAATGATTCAAAACAAATTTCAAAGCATTATCCAATCCATAAGATAAACTGCCAACGTTTAGAGACGGTTTTTGAATAATAAATCGAAGAGGAATTGATTTGTCGTTATCAAATAACAAATTAATCATTTCTGGGTTAAATAGATTGTTGAAACCGGTATACTCGAAGAAACAATTAAATAGTCGTTCTAACCAGCATCGAACAATAGACATTTCTTTTATGTTTTTTGGAAAGTTTGGCAATTTTAAAATGTAATGCCGAAGTTTCTTTTTCTTTAAATCAAAATATATTTTGTCCAATTTAACAGCAAATGGATTTCTGTCTTCATAATCTTGTAAATACAAAGGAATTGATTTAGATATCGCTTGTTGCCACTAAAATATATAAAAATAATTTAACCAAATAAAAATTAAAAATAAACCTTTTCTTTAAGTTGATCATTCAAAACAAATTTAGAAATTACAGATTCAAGGGGAATAATTTCATAAATAGTTGATTGATTAATATTAGCATCGATACTCTGAAATAAATTAAATAAAAATACAACAAAAGTTTAAATATTTACTATGTTAAGTTTATTGAATTTCAAGCGAGCCAGTTCATTTTGATATCCATCAATAAAATTATTGAAATAACGATTTGTTTGTCTAACAGAGACTAATTGATCGAAATTAACACATTTTAATACATCAAGTTGAACTTCGGGTGGCAGAGAATTCATCTCCAAATTTATTTATCTAAAAACAAAAAATATATAAAAAATAAGTATTTATTTATAAATTCACTATTCATAAAGAAATCACAATTTTTGTGGAAAATGGGAGAAGACTATCTTGAGGGTTTTCGGTCTTAGGTGAGGTCTTGGTCTCTTTCTTCACGGAACGAATTTTTTAAAAAAATGAGTCAAATAAACAAATTTATCAAAAAATAAAAGTCATTGTCCTCATCTCACTTATTAAATTTGTGGCCCTAAAGAGGGCCGTTTGGGTTGAGGCTGTTGTTGACGAAATTCCAACATCGATTCTATTACATCCAGGAATGAAATTCTCCAAGGAATTCATAAATAAATTCAAAAATTATTATCTATGTGATTCTTAATTTATGGGATTTCTATTACCAGAATATCAGTTCTGGTTCATCTTTATACACTAATTAAGAAGAACAAACGATTAAAAAAGCTAGAATTAAAAAGAAATTAAAGACGTGGTGAGACTCAAATGTTTAAAAACCTAAAGGTTTAGGCTTCAAAAGGTTTAGACTAAAAGTAACCAGGTAACGAAAGAGTCTTAAAATATGGCATCAAAACGAAAGTTTTTGGGATATAACTTTTTTGTTTTTAAACCAATCCAAATAATTTTTTCTTTAATTAAAAGCTCTGGATGTGCTGGTTATTTTTTCATAGAAATTGTTTAGTTTTACCGTCTTTCAAAAAAGTTAGGAGCCGTTAACTGCGAATAATCGTGATTTAACATACTTAGGCGGGTGTAACTTTCTAAGAAATGATCGGATCCTTTCATAAAGTTAATAAAAAGAATAAAAACAAATATAGATTCTAATTGATAAAGAAAATTTCTGGAAATGATCGAAATAAAAAAAGTTATGGCATAGAAAAAGGCGTTTCGATGCTAAGTCGCCGAGACTCTATTGACAAGCAAGCCTAAAGGTTTAGGTTTGTGCTTAGACTGAAAATAAATGTAAAGACAAAAGAGTCTTGCTGACTTTTTGACATAATTCAATTGTTTTCATCTGTTTTCAATTAATTGTTTTCACACCATTTCATCATTTTACTAATTTCAAATAGTGATTTTTAAGCTTTTAATTTTGTTTTCTTTTTTTAGATTTAGATTCAAATGGATATTGATATTGAAGGATGTGTTGCTTTTTGGCAATCTTTAAAAAAAGATGTTGTTGTGGATACACCAAATATGTATCTATAATTATTTAATAAAAATAAATAATTTTAGGAAATGTTGTAATGATTGGGGAAGACATATTTTACGTACTTGGAAAAATGCTCCAAAATTAGATAAGGAAAATCAAGGAGCAGCAAAACGAGCAGAAATTGAAACTGAAATAATTGAGCCGCTCTTCCATTGTGCAATATTTACAAAAAAGCCTTATTCTCAAAGATTTCAATGGGTTAATATTTAAATTTATTTGTATATTTATTTAATTTTTAGATAATTGAAGCATTTCTTGAAGACGAAAATCCGAGTAAAAAGTTAAGGGCAATGTTTTTTCGGTGTACACTTCCCGTTGTTTGGAGAAATCTTGAGGTAATTTTTTCATTATTTTATGAAATATATCTTTAGGTGCCGAATAATCAAGTCCGAACTGCTGCTTCTTGGATTGTTCTCAATTTTTTTCCTTTGCTTTCTGATGATGAATTTGTATATTTTTCTTTTTTTTTGTTATCATTTTTTAATTTTTAATAGGTCAAAGAAGAATATTTAAAAAGGCAACAAGAGGCAATGGATCGAATGTTAATGGATGATTGTGTTCCTATTCGTGTTTTTGCTCTCAAAATGGTGCCTCGCCACCTGTGCGCTCATTGGGAAATTTTTCCTCGGGAATTAATTAAAGCTTATTTGTCCAAGGTTTCGATAAAAAATTTTCCTAAAATTCATCGTTCTTTTAAGATTGTTGACTGCCTCTCACTCGATGCTCTACCAGAGGTCCGTGCTGCTGTTTATGAAGGTATTGGGAATTTACTACCTCGTGCTGATGCTCTTACTGCCACACAGCGTTCTTTGGAAATTCTTGCTAAGCGTGGAACAAATGATAAAACAGAAAAAGTTAGATTGTCTGCTTTTCGAATGTTGAATAAACTTCATGGGCATCGTTATATTAAGGTTATTTTTAGATAATTTCTTTGTCAAAATTATATTTTCCTTCTATTTTTAGTTGTTGGATTTAATCCCAATGAATAATTTATTGCTTCGTCTCGATTTTGAACATTCAAAATCGGTGCAGCGTGAAATCGTTCAACTTCTTTTCCGCCCATTTATTCCAAAACATGTTGAGGGTATCGATTATATGGAACGGTTTAAACGTGTCTTTTTAATGTGCAAAACATCAAGAAATGCCTCTTTCCATCTACATCATTTAATCTACCCACAAAAATTGATTGGAATAGAAATGGCAGGTTTTGTGATAGGATTAAAGTTTAATTTTAAATTTAAATCCATTTTAGTTCATCATATTCGGAGTCTGTTGCTTGGAGTAAAAATCATTTTAAAGAAGAGTGCGGGTATTGAAAATGGGGGAAATGATACAACTGATGTTTTAAATATGTCTAATATATCTGGAATTTCTACAATGATGGAGGAGGTACAACAAAAGAATGGAGGCGGTGGAGATATTGGTAAAAATGAAATTTTTTGATTTTTGAGTCTTAAAAATTAAGATGAACAAACAAAATTACGAGTAACAAAAGATGTCTTGGATTCATCAATTGTTCTTTGGATGGCTATTCGTTATGATTTATTTAATGCAAAAAATGCAAAATATAATTTAGAAATGGTTCGAATGATGTCAAGTATTTTAGATACTCTCAATCAATTTCCAGTAATTTTTAAAATTAATTTTTTTTAATTTTCGTATTTTTTAGGATGATTCTGCAATAATGGATTCTGCTTTAGTTATTGCAAGTCAATTGCCTAAAGACAAAATTGGAAAAATGTTTTTTCGTATCAAGAACAAAATTGAAGAAGACAATGTAAATCAACAACATTTTCTTCATTATGTTGAGGCACTTGCAGCTTGGGATATGAACAAATTAATTTCAATTATAGAAATTGGTACATACATATATTTATTGAAAAAGTATATTTTTCCACAAATTTTCTAATCTTAAGGTCTACGAAAACTTCGAAATGCCCTTGTTGCAATTACTGATCCATCAGCACTTTCTGCTACTCCATTGAGCTCTCGTCGTCGATTAGAGACTAATCCATATAGAGAATCACCTCCTTCCAAACGAGTTAAAGTAAATGAAAACGTTGTCGGAGAATTCTTACGTCCATTAGAATTAATTCAAACTTTAATTTCAAGTCCTTTGGCAAGTGAAGAATTAAAAACAAATTTTACCGTTCATCTAGATGGATTTTTTGAGGTTTTTTTTTTCTAAATTTATAATAACTCTATTTTTTAGTGTCTCTCAGTTATTCATAAACAATTTGGCAAATTATTGCTTTTACCTGGTTGGGAACAAAAATTCGATCCTCGAGTATTATTTTCTGCTTATGAGACATTTAACATTTTGGCATTGATTACTAAAAGAATTGAGGTTTCTTTAATTTTTAGAATATATTTTGATTAAATCTGTTAGGAGCCGTCTCGTAGAGAGTCAATTAATGAGGCAGAGCTTAATTTGCCTACAAATGATAGATTATTGTATAATGAATTAAAATGGTTTGCCGATGTCATTAAAGAAACGAGACCAACATTTAATGTTATGAAAGTAAATTACATATTCTAAATTTTATAATTATGTTTAAATTTTAGATGTTTTTGAGATGTGTCGATTTACATTTAATTGCTGGCCAATTAACTTATTTAATTTTAAATGAAACTGCGAATATGTTTATTAAATTAAAAGAAATTTTGGAGGATATTTTTAATGCCGGTCCAGTAGAAATTGCTCTTAGAAAGAGTGTAGCAGTTCTGAAAGAAGCTTTACTGGTTTTTAATTTAAAATTTTAAATTATTTTTAAATTTAAATAGAATTGTGATGATCGTGAACAGGCCAATAAAATTATTCAGAATAAAATTGATCCACTTTTGGATTATTTGGAGGAAACGACTTTGGTAGAAGAAATTGATGAACCACAACAAAATGAGAGAGGTGACAGAAGTGATGATGAATAGAAAATGTTTAAATTTTTCTTTTAAAAAAATGCCTCAAATTTTTGAGAGATCTCTTAATACGAAAATTAATGTATTTTATTGAAGCGCTCTTATTTTATTTTTTTTTGTAAGAAGAAATAATTATTTTGATTTTTAATTTAAAAATTTATTAGATTATTATTCTTTTTTAAATATTTTTTGATTTTTTTATATTCAATTTTGTTTTTATTGACCTTTGTAGATTTAAAATGGTTGTTCTTAAACAAGTTTTCTTTAATTCTGTACGTTTTTACACTTCAACTCGTCAAAATCTTAAAATTGGCAAAAATACTAAAGTTTATTTTTTAAATCTAATTTCTGTTTTAAATGGTTTTTAGGTTTTAATTCAAGGATTTACTGGAAAACAAGGGACGTTCCATGGCCAGCAAATGATTGAGTATGGCACAAATGTGGTTGGTGGTGTTTCTCCTTCTAAAGCTGGGACTCAACATTTGGGAAAGCCTATATTTGCAACAGCAAAAGTATTTTTATTTTGTTGTCTATATTTATATTTTTTATATTTTAGGAAGCTAAAGATGCAACTGGTGCTGATGCTTCTGTGATTTATGTACCTGGTTAATCCTTTTTTATCTAATTTTTTATAAAAAAAATTCTTTAGCTCCATTTGCTGCTGCAGCAATAAATGAAGCAATTGATGCAAACATTGGTTTAGTTGTTTGTATAACTGAAGGAATACCTCAATTAGTATAGATTATGTAAATTTAATATACAAATTTATTCTTTTAAGGACATGGTAAGAGTTAAAAGTCGTTTATTGGCTCAAAACACAACTCGCCTTTTGGGCCCAAACTGTCCTGGAATTATTGCACCAGAAGAATGCAAAATTGGTATTATGCCTGGACATATTCACAAAAAAGGTGTCATTGGAATTGTTTCTCGTTCTGGCACTTTAACATATGAGGTTTTTTTAGAGAATTATTTTTTTTTAATATATACTTTAAAGGCTGTCCATCAAACAACGGAAGTTGGTCTTGGCCAATCCCTTTGTGTTGGAATTGGTGGAGATCCTTTCAATGGGACAAACTTTATTGATTGTTTAGATGTAATTTTTTAAAATTTATTATTTCCTAAAGACTTTTTTAAAAGGTTTTTTTGAATGATCAAAATACGAGAGGAATAATAATGATTGGAGAAATTGGTGGTGATGCTGAGGAAAGTGCTGCTAAATTTTTGTTAGAAAATAATACTGGACCTAATGCAAAGCCTGTTGTTTCATTTATTGCTGGGGTAACTGCTCCAAAAGGTTTATTTAATTAAAAAAATTCTTTTCAAAAATTATTTTTAAGGTCGCAGAATGGGGCATGCTGGTGCTATAATTGCTGGAGGTAAAGGAGGGGCTCGTGAAAAGATTGAGGCATTACGCGGTGCTGGTGTTCATGTTGTAGACTCTCCTGCAATGATGGTTTTTAATTGATTTAAATAATTTTAAAAATATTTTTGTAGGGATCTGAAATGGCTGGGCTTATGATTAAAATTGCAAGTAAGCATTGATTAAAAATACATATTTCTTTCTCTAATATCTCGTCTCCTTTTATTATCTTAAATTTTCTCTTGTCTGTATAGATTGTATTTAAATTTCTTTCCTGAAATAAAAATATATTTTTTATTTTAGCCGGTGGTTCTGCAAGAGCTCGGCAATCCATTTAAAAATATGACAAAACAATTGACAATAAAAAAGAGAATATGTGAATTTAAATTTTTATTAGGAATTTATTTGTCTTTACTAAATTTGACGTAAATTTTTCGCTACAAAATTTGTTTTAATTAATTAAAAGGAAGATTGAAGAATTTAAAAAGTCTGGGCCTAAACTAATTTTACAATATTTTTTTGGCTTGTAGTTTAAGTAACAAACTCCTGGGCCCAGGCTGAAATAGTATAGAATGCTTTAATTTGAAATTTTAAAAGTATGTATAATATATTTATATATTTTTAGTAAATATTTAAAGTAAATTTCAAAAATTATTAAAAAACCAGAAAAGTGATATTTTAATATATTTGTCAAAAGATTTAAAATTTGATGCAAAATATTATTAGTTAAAGAAGGAACTTTTTTTAACTACTTTTGGATATTTAATTGTTGACATTTTTTAATTAGAATTATTGTTTGGTTTGTAATTCTTCACAAAATTGTTAAACAAAAAATATTTTTAAAGAAATTTCTCAAATTTTTATTATGAATATTAGACAGGAACAATTTCTTTATAAAAATCTCTATTTATTTATATAAATCTTTTTCTCTTTCTCCTCTTCCTTAATTCGTTGTTTTTAATTAATTTAAATTTTATTTCCACCATTTTCTTCTCCTTTTGTTGCTGCTTCCATTAAATAACGTTGATAAAAAGGTGAAAAAGGTTGCTTTTTAGTTCTTGTAGCTGTTGGTTCAAAAAGTTGTTTGTATATTCGGCTTAATTGACTTCCATCTGGATTTTGACTTGCAAAAGGGACACGGACAACCATTCGCCTTTTTTGTGGTTTTAATGGAAGAATTGAAGGAGGAATATTGTTGTTGTTATTTATACTTCTTTTTAAAAATTCTAAATTATTAGAATATTTAAGTTGAAATTGTGGTGGAATTTCATTAAGTTCATTTTCAAATAAATTTAATTCGAATGGAAATGATGTTCTGAAAAAATAAAATAATAAAATTTCCTTTTTCCTCTTTTAATTTACCTAATTTCATTAGCATTTCCATTTCCAATTAAAATAATTATTGCAATAATTAAACAAAAATTTAAAATTAATTTTGATTTTAAAAATCCAAAAGAAAAATTCATTCTTTTATTTTTTTGTTGTTTAAATTCTTTGCGCATTTTCCCATTTAAAATTGTTTTGTTGTTAGAAGAAGAAGAGGAATTCCCCCCTATTTTTGTTTCTTTTGCCATTCTTTTTCTCGGATTTCCGTTGAAGTGAGGAGAACTTTTTGGTGTGAAATGACGAAAATAATATTTTAAAAAGTACTAAATTAGTAGTTTTAAAGTGGCCGACAACACGCACTTTTACTTTTTTTTCTTTTCTTTTGGTCACTAAAAAAGTATGAAAAAGTTGATGACTTTATAAGTGTTAAAAAGTTAAAAATAGGAGACTAAAAAAGGAGGGGAAAAAATAAAAAAAAGATTTTTAATTTTTAACACAAAAAAGGACAAAAAAGGGAAGTTTTTGTGGGGTTTTATAAGAATGTCTGAATAAATAAAAATGAAAAGATTCTTAATTGGGAATGACTTGGAAGAAAAGAAAAGTTTAGATTATTTTGTTAAAAAAATTTAAATTTATTTTACATAAATTGAAGGGAAAAGGGGGGAGTTTTTAAGAATTTATTTAGATGACAACAATTTTTGAACAAATCTTGGAAAATCATTCAAAAAATAATTTTTTTAATTTGAATGATTTTTAGTCTTTTAAAAAAGTTTGGAGAAATGTCTAGAATTAATTTTTAATTTAAATAAATTAATTAAAAATAAAAAAAGAATAATTAATAAAAAAGGAAGTGAATTTATAAAAATAGTACAAAATTGGAGTTTAAAATTCTAAGAAATATACTTAAATTTATTTTTTAAAATTCTGTTGAGGAAAAGGAATTTTTAAAATAAACTATAGGTGTTAATATTTAATTTAAAAAAATATTTTAAATTTTTGTTTTATTTAAATTAAATAATTTCCGGCTCACTTTTCCTTCCCCTTCTTAAAAAAGGAGTGACTAACAAAATAAATTTAAATAATCACATTTCTTTTTTACAAAAAAAAGGTTAAAAATATATTTAATTAATTTGCGTGTTGAAATTTTTTGTTAAAGAAAAATAAAAAAATAAATTACCTAACTGCCTGCATTGTCTATAAATATATTTAGATTAATTTTTGTATTTATTAACCTTTAAATAATTACTCTAAATATACAAATTAGCATCATGCTATATTTTAAATTTGGAATAAATAGTAAAAGTTTAAATTAAAAAAAACTTTTTTTAATTCAGTTTTTTTATATTTCAATTATATGATTAAAAAAATAAAAATGGAAAGAAAAAGTTTACAAAAATAAAAATAATTTTATTTAATTGCTTCTATAAAAAATTATTTCAAAAAAAAACTTTCCTGAAAAAATTCTTTATAAAAAATTGAAAAGAAAAAATAAACAAAAAAAATACGTCAAATATAAATTATTTTTAAATATTTAAATTCATGACGAATTGGAGGTTACAAAAAATTAATTAAATAAAATGAATTATTGTTAGTTAGTACTTTTATTTTAATAAATTAATAATGACGACGTTTAAATTAATTATTAAAAATAAATACACAAATTTAATAATCTAGTTTATACTGTGAGTGACCAATAGTTGGGAATTGTTAAATAGAAAGATTATTCTATAAAGAAGCAAAATTTTTCAATAAAAATACATCCTTTACAGAATTTTGTAATTTTAAGAATTAGATCGTGTAGGGCTAAAACACGGAACAAAGAAACATGATCCAGAAATAAAATAGCATTTTCAATTTCATTTGGAAAAATTTTTATATTAGAAAATGATTATTGAAAAAGTGCTACATTTTTAAAATCTGAATTTTTAAAAATCGTACAAGAATTATTTTCTTTAGACCGTATTTTGGTATTGTCGTGATTTGGTAAGACCGTGTTTTGTCGTGAAGTCCTTGTTTTGCCCCTCACCCGTACATAGTATTACTTATAAAAAATAAAATTTATTAAAATAATTTTAAAAATAATGAAAAATATTTTTTAAATTAAAACACAATAATTATTAAATATTAATATTTATTTAAATTAAAAAAATATTTTTTGACACTTTCAAATAAAAATTCTCGTTTTTTTTAAAAATACTTTTTAGCTTTTCCTTTCCTTCCAACATTTCACCACCCTCTTTGTGTGTTTTTTGTTGCCGTCATAATAAGAAGGGGCAAGGGAAAGGGGGGGGGGGAAGGGGGAAGGGATATTACTTTACATTTAAATAAACTAACAAAAAAATTTTTTATTTAGTTTCCTTTAAATTTGCACTAAAACCCTTTAAAAAATTTTTTGGTTCATTTGCCTTTCTTTTTAAAAAAATAAATAAAAAGGAAAATGATTCTTGCTTTTAAAATATTTTTTAGTTTATATTTTACGTCATTAATGGATTTATGAAAATAAATAAAAGAGAAGGGGGGGGAATAAAAAATTAATTTAATTATTTTTATTTTAAATTAATAATCAAAACTAATTTTTAGTATATTAAAAAATAAATAATTAATTTAAAAAAGAAATTTTTTTAAATATACCTATGTATTATTCATTATTTTAAATTAATTTAATATTTTCCAATAAATCAGATAAATTCTAATTAAAAAAATTTTTTATTGAGATTTAAAAAATGATGAAAAAAGGATAATCTAGTACTAACAAATAATTTAATATATTATAAATAATAATTTAAAATAATATTCTACTCAAATTTAACCAACAAAAAATATTTTTTAAAAATCATAAATATTTTATATAATTTAATTTAATTAAAAAATAAATAAAAATGCTAATACTTAACGGATTTCCGTTTCCAAATAATTTACTAAAATTTTGTTTATTAAATATATTAATTTTATGTTTTAATTTAATTGTTATATGTCAAGAAAATGGAAATAAAACATTAAATAATTGTAAGTTTAAATATTTTAAATTGCAGGGTGGCCCTTTTCAAATCACCAAAAGGCCTCTCAAAAAGAGGGAAAAAGGGGACGAAAAAGTCAAAAAGGGGAAAATGCCCCCTAAAATGGTAAAAGGGTCACACTGGCCCAGCCCCAACCAATCCCGAACTATTTTTGATTAAAACACTCAAATAAATTTAATTCAAAATATTTATTATTTTTAAAGACAAAAACAACAAAACTATCAATTTAAATAAAAATCAACAAGATATTTCCACAGAAATACAAAAATTATTAAATAACCAGACAATAAAAGAAGACAACAACAATAACAATATTACTTTAAAACCTTTAAATTTAATTGATGAAAATTTAATTAAATTTGAATTATTAGATATACTTTATGGACGTTCAAAAAATAAAAATATTACGGCGAATGATTTTTCTGAAATTAAAAATGGAACTAAGGAGTTGAAAATAAAGAAAAAAATATTTTGGTAAAAAATAATTAAAATATTATTTTAAACATTTAATTTTTTAATAAAAGATTTTCTGATTTTTTAAAGATTATTCTTTAATTTTCTCAAATTTATAGAAAAACAAAAAGAAACAAATAATTATTTTAAAAAATTCTAATGAAAAGAAAATAATGAAAAAAAAATTAAATATTTTAAATAAAGTAAACTTTTAAAAATTAAAAAAATGTATATTAAATTTTAAAAAATTCAAAATTAATTTTTGGCAACAAAAATGTATGGAAATAATGTGATGAGAATAAACTCATTAAAAATTTAAAAATAGATTGATGGATATAAAAATAAATATTAAAGTAACTAAAAAAAGAAAGAGGAATAAACTAAAAATTAAAAATATGTAAATTAAAAAAAGTTTAGAATTTTTTTCTCAAAAAACTTTTTTGAAAGTAACTATACATAATACATATGTATAAGAAGAGTTTTAAAAATTAAAAAAAAACATATATACTAGGTAACTACAAAATTTAATTTTAATTGCTTCTAAATATTTCAAAGGACTAAAGATAGTTTTTAAGATTAAAAAATTTTTCTTGTGTTTCTTTAAAAAACGAAAGTAAATACCTAAAATGTAATTAAATTTATTCAAAAATGTACTAAATTGTAATTAAAGAATTTTAATTAAAAAATAATTTATTCAACAAAAATGTATTAATTTATTTATTGCATGCTAATGGATATGAATTTTGATATTGGGTTGCTAGAAAACCGGGCGGGATCGAAATTGCCAAAAATTTTTATGGAACTATCACTGATTATATTTAAGAAAGATATAAAATTAATGTACAGAATTAATTGAAAAGGTTGTTTATTTTAATTCAGTAATAGATTTTTCTAGTTATTTTTTGATCTAAATTTAAACAACAATACAAAAATTAAACAATTAAAAAATTAAATGGCAAAATTTGAAAACATATTTTTCTGATAGGATATCAAGACTCGTTACGTTCAGAAAAATAATCTGCACTGAAATTTAGCAATTTTGTTTGGCCTGTTTTTCGTCTCTTTGTTCTATTTAAAACTAATTCAGTAGAAAAACTTGAAGAATTTAACAAGCTCTAAAAGTATAAAATTTAAAAAATTAACATTTTTGCGTCAAATTTTGGAAATCTTTTTCTCGCATGACGCTTAGATAAACATCTCTTGAGACAGATGCTCGACTAAAAGACGCTGGAGACATAAAAATAAACAAAGCGTCTTCAACATCTTTGCTACGACACCGATTTTAAGTAAAAACATAGCAACGTATCGTCGCCGAGCATCTGTCGTAAGAAGCTCGCAATTTTTGGTAGCGTTGCATTGAAGGGATAAAATTCAGCCGTAATCCACGTAAAACTAAAACCACCAAATTAAAACCGAAAATTTACCTTATTTAAATTTATTTGACTACAAGTACCACCACTATTTTCATCATTTTCTTTTTCAACTTGAAATTGGTCATAAATTTCTAAAATATTTTCGTTTAACATAAAATGTCGTTCATTTCTTTTTCTAGAAGAAATGTTGTCTTTTGGAGAAGAATAATTTTGATTTTTACAAATTATTGAAGTTTCAAAATTATTTTTCACATTTTTTGAAGAACGCCCCAAAAACCCTCTTTCAGTAAAAAATCTTTCAATACAAGGCAATATTGTATTTGGCTCGGAATGAATTTTTATTGAATCACGCATCCATGAGGGGAACATATTACGATCCATTGTCGCATATCTTTATTTAAAAAGAAAAAAATATATTTTGACCATCTATTAATTGCCCAAACCTGCAATCTGCCAAAATGACAGCACCAAAATCCTGGAAAAAAATTTTCAGAAGAATTTTTAAAAAGTAATTAGGATTTAAATCATTTTAAATAACTGCACCAAAATTTTAAACCCACAAAATTTTCAAAATCTTTCTCAAATTATTTTTATTAACTTGTTTTTTCCAATTAAAAACAAACTTCTTTATGTCTAATTATACGTCCAAGGGCTTGATTAACAGTTCGTGTTCCTTCAACTTTGTACCATTCATCAGCACTCAACAAATAATTATTTGAATTTTTATTTTTAGTGTTGGCAGCTCCTAACAAATAACTTTTCTTGAGAATAACACGAGAATCAAATAAAGGAGGAAATGGAATGCCAACAATTATTAAACTTCTGCAATGGCTATCAGCAAAGTCTATCCCTTCGCTCAACTAATAAATAAAAAATAAAATTAATTTTTAAAATAATAGTTTTCGGCATGTTTGAAGACGCTAATATGCTAAATAATTTTAATATGAATAAGGAGATCAGTGGGATGAAAACAAGTGAAACAAGTCTCGAAAAAAATCGAAATCCCTTTTAAAAAATTATTCCCTTTTTAAAAAAAATCCTTTTTTAAAAATTATTTCTCACTTTTCCTCTGCAAACGGCAAAAAGAAGAGCTCCACCAACTGACCCATAAACTGCCAAATCAAAATCTTTTAGCAAAATTGGAATGTTGAATTTATCTTTTTGTTCAATAAAAAGTTGTTTTTGAGATTCTAAAAGGGTCCAAAATTGTTGCCCATTTGCCAATTTTAAATTCTATAAATTCAAAAAAATTTCATTCCCCTCATTTCCCAGTCACCTTCCAAAATTCGACAAATATATTCATCTGTGAATAAGAAGGGAAAAATACCAACATCCCTTGAGGTGTAACACTGGCCACTTGAAGAATTAATTCACCAATAGTTTGTTTATAAGTAGGGTCATTTCTGTTTTAAAAATATTAAAAATTTTTAGACTTTAAAAACAAGAAAAATACAAAGAGATGTTCTAGTTTGCTAAAGTAGCTCAATAAATAGTGCAATTTAATGTGGTGTTAGCCAAGCTCCTAACCTTAACTATCAAGGGGTCACAGGTTCTACCTGCCCGCTGCCAAATTTTCGTTCAAAATTCTTATCCCAAGTAAATCTCATAAAGATACTTATTATTAAAATAAAAAAATTTTTCTTTACCTATTTTGAAAAGTCCCCAACAAATCAGTTCCATTTGATCCTTTTCTTAATGCACCAATAACAAGTTGATTTTTATTTGCACAATGTTTAGATTCTAATATAGCTCCAAAATGTCTAAAAAATTTAATAAAAAGTTTGCAAAATTTCCCTTCACATACATTCCCATCGTGCTGATAAAACAAGGTAAAGGTGCCAATGTTCCAGAAGCAAAAATTATTGAGCGTGTACCTCTTGAACTGAGGAAGCGCATTGCTACACCTGCATTAAAACACCTTGAAGTTTGAGAAAGAAAAATTATTTTTAATTAAAAGAAATATCGGTCAAAAAGTGAATCACGTTTTAGAAACAAGTAGAAAGACAAAAAATTATGGAATTTTTCGAGTAGGTCTTTTTATAAAATTTTAATACTCTCTTCTGTTTAACCCTGGAAATGAGTAAAAGCCCTCACTCTTATTCTTCTTTCTCGATAATTTAAAATAAAATATGTAAAGTGAGAGGGTATCAATTCTATAAATTTATAAATAAATACCAATAATGCAGTGTAATCCCAACTTTTTCTTTCAAGCCGCCATTTTCTTCTACCAAACCATCAAAATTTGTTTCTTCTTCATTTAATGAATTATTGCTAAAATATTTTCTTTTTTCATTTTTATATTGTTCAATAAATAATTGAAAGTTGTTTGAAGCTACATTTTGCTTTAAATTAAAAAAAAACTCTAACTAACATAAAAGATAGGTAAAAGTTAAGCCATGGGTAGGCACTTCATGGAGTGCCTACCCATGGCTTAGGCCATGGGTAGGCCTGCGACTTCATGGAGTTATCGTTAGGTGCTACAATCACCACGTAGAGGCGCTGACAAGAACTACCGAAGTGCTACTTTTACATTTTATTTTAATGTATCCTAAACCCCCGCCTAGTAAGCGTTTTAAAAGGCCAGCTGGATCCTCTCTTTTCCCCTATAAAACAAATTCGTCGAGAAAACCCCCCATTTTAATTAAAAAACCCCCAGCAAACCTCTTGTTGTAAAGACAACAAATTTCCATTAAATAATTTCCCATTCTGTGTTGGCATATCTTCAAATGTATCAACAAAAACTCGAGAAATAAGTGTTGAAAAAGCAGAAAGTGAAGTTCCTCTAACTGCCCAAATACCATGATTTTGTTCAGCTTGAAAATAAAAATTTTGATTTGAATATATTTTCATTATTTTTAGAGTCATTGATCCACAAAATAATCTTATGTTAGACAAGTACCCTTAGAAAGAATTTTTAGGTGAAACCCTTGAATGAAATGTTAATTAGGTTGGAACACTTTCAATATTATATCAAAAGTCCATTCAATAAAATGTCCTTCAGACTCACAATCAGTATGCGCGAGGTTATTCGGTGAATCAACATATCATCAATTTTAAAGAAAAAGATTTAAATGTTCCTCACCATTTGTAGCCAAAAATAACCCAATTCTATCAATTAAAAGGCAAATACTTTCTCTTTGATGTCTATGAATATCTGCTGCCTAAAGAAATTATTCTATCAATTTAGAAAAAACTTTCAAAAAACATTTCACCTTCAAAATTTCAACCATTTTGTAACCTGGAAAAACACGTCCAGGTAAATTTGCCAACTCTTTTCCATCTTTTTTATTTGTATTTAGAAATATTAATTGTTCTTCTAATGACTGAAGCATCACTGAAAAATTTAATAGATAAATGAGAGGATATAATTTTTAACTGGAATTGTCGTCACATAGAAACCGAAGACAAAAAACCAAAACGAAAAATCCTCGAACCTTCGATTCGGTTCCGAATCAATAACTTTATTAACAAAGGTAGTTCGGAACGGCCTAGGATGTCGGTAATTAAAACAGCCAAATGAAAACCACAAATTTCAAAAAATTTCGAAAATCAGAAGAAAAAAATGACGGGAAGTTAGATTACATAAATTTGAATTCCGACCCCTATCATTTTTTTAATGCCCCATTTTTTTATTTTTAATGCCCCAATACCTCGAAAAATTAAATTTAATAAAAAAACCTCACTCAAAAGAGAAGCGACATCTTGTTTACTAACTTGTTTCTCTTTATCATCTTCTTTTTGTTTTTGTCTTTTTCCCCCTCTTTTATCCATTAACGAAGAAAAACTTGGTCCATTATCATCCTTTAAAAATTTTTTTTAAATTATTATTAGGATAAATTATTAAAAATGGATGAGGAACAATCCCAACTATAATTAACTATAGAATATTTTTGGCTTTTTTGGTTAGCGATATGAAACTAAAAAGCTATGTCTCAAAGTTTGGTACCTGTAGAAAGGCGGATGTCAGCAAATGTTAGTCTCTACCAATTTTGAGTATAAAAAGTTAGGTAGTCTACAAATTAGAAAATGCCTGAATTACACAAGCAATGTCAAACATAGTGTTTCTTTGGGCATTAAAAGTCCAAAGAAACAACAAAAGTGTCAAAATTTTGTCACCCCCCCCCCGCAAGTAAATTTAAAAAAATTTAAAAACCATTTCTTTTCTGATTTTCTCCTCCTCTTCTATGACCATTTCCAAAGTTTTCTTAGCCTCCCTTATTGCAATACTTAATGTTTTTGTTGAAAAATCAATCGAAACGGACTGTTCGGCTACAGATTCCTTTAAAATAAAATTTTTTTCAAAATTTCAATTAAAAAACTTTACAATATTGTGAGCTTCATCAAAGATTAAAATATTCCCTCTAACTTTAATTTCATACATTTCTCGAACTTTTGGATCCAAAAGGTAATTATAAGGTAATAAAACTAAATCAGCTTGTTCAAATTGTTGGCGAGCACGATAAAAAGGGCAATGCCTTTAAATAATAAATTTTTAATAAAATTAAAATTTACAAGAGTTATGGACCTCCTATTTTTAGAAAAACCATGGACGGGAAAATTTTTATCTTAAACAGAATTTATTTATTCAGGTGTATAGTGCCTAGAGGCAGTTTACCCTCATTGAGAAGTCAAATAAATTTAAAAAACGTATCAGAGGCGTATCTCATCGGGGCTTCGTATATAAATGAGATTCAATTGCAATAACAAACCTGAACTTCCTAGCAGTGTTTAAAAGGTCTTCGATATCCAAAGCATTGCCATTTAAAGCTCCAGAATACATTGCATCCAAAGAATCGGCATCTTCTAAATTTTTAAATTGAAAATTTGAAAATTAAAAAAATAAAAATTCCCCAAAAAATTTTTTTGAAATTTTCAAAAAATTCCAATTTCCGAAAAAATTTTCTGAAAATAAAAAAAAATTTCCCTTACTTTCAAGAGTATTATAAAAATTGCATTTTCTTGCCCTTGTCATTGTTCTGCAAAGTTGACCTCTTACTTCAGAATTTTGTTCTTTCAAAACCCGCTCATTTAAACAGAGTTTGTCTCTTCCAGCTAAAGTTACTAGACGGACCACACTTTAAATTTTTAATTAATTTTATAAAATTAAAAAAAAAACAAACGATCTATATTTTGTTTTATTTAATTCTCTAACAACTTGTTGCAATTGGCTATGTGTACGTGAAGCATAATAAATACGAGGGTAAAGTATTGAATGGTTTGGTGCTTTAAAATAAAAGAATAAATAAAATAACAAAAAAAAACAAAATTTATGGAAATTAAAAAGATGAAAATTCCAGATTTTAGAAATTAATTAATGATTTTTCGTTATGGGATAAAATGTAACCCCTCACATATTAGCCAAGGGGATTTTACAATTTGGAAGGGGTAAAGGACCCGTATCCAAACCTTAGTTTTTCCTGGATCCAGACTCAAAATCAACGCTTAAGTGTTCCTTGATTTTTCTTGGCTCAAGGACAAGAATCTGGTCAAAGTTTGTTAAAATTTTCAATTTGTAGTTTCCCTCCAAAAAATTAAATTTTTCTTTTATTTTAAAATTTTACCATTTATACAAGGATTAGTAAGTCCAGTATTGTTAGCAAAAGTTTGTGGTTTTAATCTTTCCTTGTATTCTTGAATCCAAGCAATGGCTGAACATAACAAAGACAGCGTTTTACCTCAAAAAGTATTATCGATCAAAAAAAATTAAAAAATAAACCTGTCCCGGTAGGAGATTCTAAAGCAGCATTTGAACTCTAAAAAATTGAGAAAATAAATTGAAAATTAAAATAAAGACCGATTGTAAAGTTTCCAAAACTTTCTCCATAAAATCGCGTTGACATTCATAAGGCGTATAAGGAAATTGAACATTAACTCCATTAATTGAAAAAACGTCCCCACAAGAAGTCGCCATTTTTAAGAAATATAAAATGTTTTAGGAAAAATGTTTTTCAGATTTTAATTAAGTTAAAAAAATTTAAACCCGCAATTTCCCAGAAAATTTAGAAAAATGACATTTTATCCCAACTTATTTGAGTATGAAATTATAATTTTTTGTAAATTTTGAGACCGGGATTTTTTTTTTGGTTAAAAAATTATTCAAAGTTACATACAGTCGTGGAAAAAAGTATGGAAGCGCTAGAAAAAGTTTTTTAAATTCTTAATTTTTTATTCAAAAAATACGTTCTATATACCAATCGAAAGCTCTACTCGTATCTCAGTTGACATATTTCTGCATTTTTCATGAAAATGAAAATTGGCCGAGATAATCCAGATCTACCGGATATACCAAATCCCATTTTTTCGGAAAAATTTTTCGGAACAAATTTAACAAACTCATTTGATAAAGCATATTTTTCTGAGTATTTTCCACAAAACCGCTTAAAAATATCTTTTTCCGGTCCTGAGATATGATTTTTTGAAAATCGTATTTTTCATCAATTTTTGCAAAAAATTCAATTTTTAAGGGAAAAATGCGATTTTCAAAAAATCATATCTCTACTCCGGAAAAAGATATTTTTAAGCGGTTTTGTGGAAAATACTCAGAAAAATATGCTTTATCAAATGAGTTTGTTAAATTTGTTCCGAAAAATTTTTCCGAAAAAATGGGATTTGGTATATCCGGTAGATCCTGATTATCTCGGCCAATTTTCATTTTAATGAAAAATGCAGAAACATGTCAACTGAGATACGAGTAGAGCTTTCGATTGGTATATAGAACGTATTTTTTGGGGACACGCCCGATTAGGCGCGGGCCGATTAGGCGCGACCGATTAGGCGCGACCGATTAGGCGCGACCGATTAGGCGCCGGCCGATTAGGCGCGCGGCCAATTAGGCGCCGGCCGATTAGGCGCCAACCTTTTAATTAACACCCCCTTCCATAAGGCCTCCGCGGAAAAAGTTTTTGCCGCTGCGGAGGAAGCCGGGCATGTCGAGCGGAACGACGGCCGCCGCTTCGCTACGGTCGCCGCGAGCGAAGCGAGCACGACCGCAGCGAAGCACGGCCATCGTGTAGCGAAGACCATGCCCGGCCTACCCTCCGTAGCAGCACAAAAACAGTTTTTCCAGCGAAGATTCAACTCAGCTCGTCGAGCCCGTTCGAATGACATATAAATTGTCCAATTTTGAGTCTGGTACGTAAACTGTAGTTAGGCCGGTTTTTTAATTTTGGAAAATTTTTTGTAAATTTTTTGTTTTATAATTCAGAATGGTTCCATTTGATGGTCGATGGGACCATTCTAATTGACTATAATCAGAATATTTAATTCAAAGCTTGGCGCCTAATCGGCCGGCGCCTAATTGGCCGCGCGCCTAATCGGCCGGCGCCTAATCGGTCGCGCCTAATCGGTCGCGCCTAATCGGTCGCGCCTAATCGGCCCGCGCCTAATCGGGCTGTACCCAATTTTTTGAATAAAAAATTAAGAATTTAAAAAACTTTTTCTAGCGCTTCCATACTTTTTTCCACGACTGTATTTGCTATCAATTAGGCTAATTAAATTATTTTGAATACAAATATTTTGTGAGAAATTAATTTTTTTTCGAAATTTTAAAATCCCTTGTTGGTTATTTTTCTGTATTCTTTAGCAATTTTAGAATAAAATTTTCTTGGAGAAAATTGAATTTTTCAACATTATGAAAGGACAGCCATCTTCTAGCGCCCAAATAGCTCAACGTAATTGGATGTTAGAAAATAGTGTTGCTGATTCAATTGACGCAATATTTAAATATGACAAAGAGGAGCAGCAAATGATTAGAAATGTTAAGCCATGGGAAAAGGATCCGCATTATTTCAAGGTTTGTTAGATTTTTTATTAGGGTTTGTTGAATTTTATATTAGAATTTGTGGACAATCTTGGATTTCAGGTATTTCAAGCTTTTGAGCGACGCGCGCCTATAACTTTTTTAATTTCGGGGTCATGGCCAAAAAAGGGGAAAAATTGACAATATTAAACCGTCCTCGCTCTATACAATGACATTTGTTGCATCGCAAAATTTTTGGTTGTGGTTGAAATTGACTTTCGACTGACCCTCACCATCGCCTCTATTCATATTTAGCGAAAAAATCTCGAAAATAATTTTCATTTCCTACTTTTCTAGGAAGTTAAAGTTTCTTCTATTGCTCTTCTTAAAATGGTTATGCATGCACGCAGTGGTGGAAATATTGAAGTTATGGGTTTAATGCAAGGACGTGTAGATGCAAATACCTTAATTGTTATTGACAGTTTTGCACTTCCTGTAGAAGGAACTGAAACGCGTGTAAATGCACAAGCTCAAGCCTACGAATTTATGACAAATTATAGTGAAGGTTGTGAAGCTGTTGGACGTCTTGAAAAGGTTTTAGTTTCAGTTTAATTTAGAGTTGTAGACTTTTGGGATCCATTTTCATTCAACAATTTGAATTTCTCGCAGTTTCAAAATTTCAACGGTTCCACTAGACTGTTTAATATCATAAAAAATTATTTTTTTTTCTAGGTTGTCGGTTGGTACCATTCCCATCCAGGTTATGGCTGTTGGTTGAGCGGAATCGATGTTAGCACGCAAGCACTTAATCAACAATTTCAAGAACCTTTTGTTGCTATTGTGGTATTTTTTATAAAATTTTTTTAAAAATTTTAATTTTTAGATTGACCCAATTCGGACGATTAGTGCAGGGAAAGTTGACATTGGCGCTTTTAGAACTTATCCAAAAGGTTTTATAATTTTTTTCCAATTTTTAACAAATTTTTAATTGGATTTATTAAATTAAACTCTAAAAATCGAATATATCTTTTAAGAAATTTTTAAAATTAAAATACCATCCAGTTAAATTTTTTTCAAATTAAGGTTATAAACCCCCAGACGAACCTCAATCAGAATATCAAACAATTCCTTTAAATAAAATTGAAGATTTTGGTGTACATTGCAAACAGGTTTTTGTATCTAAAATTTTCATTGAATAAATTATATTTTTTAGTATTATTCATTGGACATTACTTATTTCAAATCCTCACTTGATACAAAAATATTTGATGCTCTTTGGAATACTTATTGGGTTTGTGGAAAGATTTTTTAAATTTATAATTTTTGATTAGTTTTTAAATTATCACGTTAATTTAATTTGGTTTTTTATTACAAGGGATTTTGATGGATTTTAATACCGAAATTTTTGAACTTTTTAAAGAATGATTTTTAAAAATTTTCCAAAACAAAACCTGTAATTTCCCTATCAAATTGAAAACAAATTTTTAAAATTTTGTAGTTAAAATCTGTTTTTTTAATTAAAAATCTATTTTTTCAATTCAAAAATTAATTGAATGAAAAAAAATAGATTTTAACTAGAGAATTAATAAAATAGACTGTTCACAGCAAAAAAAAACAGGCTTTTTTGATCCGATTTATATATTTTTTATAAAAAAATTTGCAGGTAAACACACTTTGTTCCAATCGTTTAATAACCAATTCTCATTATATAACTTCACAAGTTTATGATTTGGCTGCAAAATTAGAACAAATTGGAAATAAAAATTCTTCAATGTTTGGAGAAAAATTACAAAAAGCTGTTAAAGATGGAGAAAAATTGGGGTGTGAAGTTTTACATGGAATGATTGTACATGCTGTTAAAAATAGGTTAAAAAATTTTTTGCAAAAAAATTTTTTTTATTAATCTCTCTTTAAATTCTCGAATTGGAATAATTTATTCAAACTTTTTGTAATTTAAAAAAAATTTCTCAAAAAATTCTTTGGCCGGTGTAGACTAAACAAAGCCCCCTATATACCCCATTTGATGTAAAAAAATTTTCCCCACAATTTCAATAAATTTTTTTGATTGTTAACTGATCTTAGGCCATAAATTCAAAAATTTTAACCAAAAAAATTTTTAAATTTAATTCTTTATTTTTCAGTCTCTTTTCTTCTTGCTCAATAGCTAAATTAACGAAAGAAAACGATCAAACAAAAAATTTAGAAAAGGACCAAGAAGAATCTAGAAAATTGGAAGTTATTTGTGATTACATACAATTGCCTGAAATTGTAGCAAAAGACGAAAAAATAATTGAAGAAGAAATGTCAGCAGAAAATAAAGAGAAAGAAGAAGAGGGGATTGATGAAATTAATAAAGGGGATTGCTCAAAGAATGTTACCCCAATGGAAGAATAATAATAATGATGCAACCTTTATTGAAAATTAAATTATTTTTAAAAATTAATTTTCATTTGATATAAATGAAAAAAAAAATCATTTTTACAATTAATTAATTTTTGTTCTTCAAAAGAAGTCAATTTATAAATACTTTTAAAAATTTTTCGTTTAAAGTAGCAGTTCAAAGAAAATTTCTTGACTTCAAAAACACAAACGACCCTTACTTTAAGGTCACCCTTAAGTTTGAAAAATTATTTATGTAGCTTATAATGGGGTTATTTTGAATAGAGGGTGTTGTCAGCTCCCTCTCCAAGTTAGTTCAATTTTAGAGGCGAAAATTAATCGGTCACCAAGAATACTAATGTGTACCTTAAAATGAGAGTTTATCTTCTAGTCAGGTCCGACCGGTTTGGCATCCTCCTTTTCCTCTCGGTTTGGACAGCTACTCTTATGTAATTTTAATCTTCTATATAAAATTTTTTTTAAATTTTTAGAAAAAAAATGATTAGAAGAGTTTATGATGAGCCAAACCCTTATATGCCTGAACTTAAAAGGAAAAGGGAAAATCCAAATAATAAACCTTCAAGTTCAAACAATACACGGCAATTTAAAAGCAGAGCAATACCTCCTGAACAGAGGTGGAAAATATTTTAATTATTAAAAAAATTTTTGGGCGAATTATGAAGTCGAGAGGATGGCTGGAACTTTGACCCCTCTGAAAATTTTTTTATAGAACCCAATTGTGAAGTTACAGGGTGACATAAATCAAGTTCAAAAAAGCATTTTTATGTCACCCTGTATTTATCAACCCAAAAATTTATGGTTAGGACCAAAAATTTCCCAAGAGAATCTAAAGTCTTTTCACCTCACTAGCTCAGGTTGACTCACTCCGTATTTGATAAATTATGATAAAAAATTTTCAAAATTCAAATTTTCTCACAGAATAAAGACACGCTTACAATCAGTTGATGCTTATACTCGGCATAAAATGATGATAAATAATTATGTTACATATTATAAAGGATCTACAACAAAATTGCAAAGAGATACTAGCAATGATAAAAATGATTTTGATATAATTAGGGTAAGGAGACACTGAAAAAATTTATTTTAAGTAGTAGTGGTTGTCGTTCTGCTGAACATGCACAGCTTCTTCATTATGGTCATTGACTTTGGTCCTCCTAACCCTTATCCAAAAGGGGTATTCTCCTAATCCCTTATCCAAAAGGAAAATATAATCTTAACAAGTACCCGAATTATATTTAATTTTCTCTTCTAATTTATAGGAGAATCACCGCTTCCTTTGGTCAGATACGGAAATGACTGAAGCAGAAGCGAATTGGGGGGCTCGACTAGCTAAGCGCTACTATGACAAATTATTTAAAGAATATTGTATTGTTGATTTAACTAAATACAAACAAAATGTTTATGCAATGCGTTGGAGAACTGAAAAAGAATTATTTTCTGGGAAGGGGCAATTTGAATGTGGAAATAAATATTGTAAATCTAAGGAGGCATTGTCTAGTTGGGAGGTGGGGAATTACTAAATTTTAATCCAGATTTCTATTGGTCATAGTTATATCATCCTAAATCCGTAAAATTTTAAAGTATTTCTTTTCTTCTGACTAACGTGTATTTCGCCCTCCTCTTCTTCTTTCTCTGTTTGATTTTAGATTATTGTGTTAGATAAAGCGAGGATATAATCGGGGCACTTTGAAATACCTTTAAGGCCGACCAGTCTTTTCTCATATTTCCCAACATCGAGTATACCTAACAAAAATATTTCAGGTAAACTTTGCATATACCGAACACGGTGTTAGAAAGAATGCGCTCGTAAAAGTTCGTTTATGTCCTGAATGCTCGGCAAAATTAAACTTTCACAGTCAAAAAAGATTAATTAAAAAAGAGAAAGCTTTGATAAAATCAAAAATAAAATCAGAAAAGGAAGAGGAAAAGGAAGAAAAAAGGAGAAAAAGAAGGGAAAGGAAAAACAAGAAGATTAAAAAATATTTGAGTAAAACGGCAAGTTCGTCTTCTTCTTCAGATGATACTTTTGATGAAGGCGAAGAGAGTGTTGATGAAGAGGATAAAAATATTCAAGAACAAAAATTATCTGAAGAAGAAAAGAGAAAAATTGACGAGGAGGCAGCGAATAAAGTAGAGAATTTAATTTTAAAAAATTTGTTTTCAAGGGTTTTATAAATTCGCTTTGGATCGAAAGCTACGAGAGCTCTTTTTGCCTCCATTTCTTCAAAAATCCTTTTTAGCATTGTTGCCTTTTTTAGGGATATTTCATAACCTAAGGGAAAAAGAGAAAAGAAAAAAATATTCAAAAAGATCAACGGAAATGACCGTTTCGCTATAATTTATTTTTCATTTTTAGGCCTCAGTACAATCTGCTTCTGAAATCTGGAGTAGCAAAACTGCTGTCTTAGAAGCTGAGAAAACTGCTGATGAGGAATTTGATGAATTTATTGATGATTTACTTTTGTAAATATATTCTGTAACCTATTTTTTCAATGTTTTATGAAGCGAGATCCCGTTTGTCTCTGAAAACCCAGGATTTCGGAACGGGGATCTCATCTATACCGAACTCTATTTTAGTCCATACCGAGTTCCTTTAATTTTATTTTTTTATTTTAAACTTTATGAAATTCCGATCACTATAGATTGTAAAACATCAAAATATTTCGATAGAAAAATAAACAAATTTTAAAATAATATTTCATTTAATTTAAACAAAAATAAATTAATTAATTCATTTAAAGATTCATTTATTTCTAATTGTTCTTTTATTTCTTCCTTTTCTTTAAAAATTCCAATCCATTCAAATATATCAATTAATTCATTAGAGAATTGTTCTTTTAATAAAGATATCTCCAATAATTCAAATAATGATAAATAACAAAATATTAAATTATTTAAAATTAAAAAATTGACATTTTGAAGTTGAGAAAAATAACGAAATTGTTGAAGAAATAAAAATGTTGAACTTAAAAAAGAAGAAAATATTTAGTAATTGAATTTAAAAGAAATTACCTAGCAATTCGAACAATTGAAGGAGAGAATTTACAAATATTAATTACTTCACCAAGAGCCCCAATTAAATTAGCCAAAATATTAAAATCTTTTTCCTAAAATATTTTTTAAAAAATAATTTTTTCTTTAAAATAATTACAAACATTTAAACTATATTTTTGACATAAATCTAATAAAGAAAAAATAAATTGGGAGGCAACAGGTGCAAATTTAGATGTTTTAATTATTTGTTGTTTGGAATTTTGTTTTAAATTTGTTGATCTCCAAATAATTTTTCCAATTTGTTTATTTTCTTCTTCTTTTTCCTTCAAATTAAAATTTAAAAAAATTCCCTTTCCCCTTTCTTTTTTACCTCCTTTTCATTTTCTTTTTTAATATTTTCCCCATTTTCATCTCCATAATATAACAATTTTGCAGCATTTACAATTGAAGAAATTATTAAAAATTTGTGTGATTGTGAGCATCTTTTTGAACAAAATAGACGATTAAAATGGCTAATTAATTGTGGATTATCAGCCAATAAAAATGAAATTATTTCGATTTTTATATTCTAAAAATTAATTTTTTTATTATTAAAAAAATAAAAAATTACTCTAAAATTATCAATTTTAAACCGTTCTTCAAGAAAAATTAAAGTTTCCAAAATTTCAATTCCCAAAATATTTAATCCAATCGATTTTTTCTTAATTAATGGCCCAATTGAAAGTAAAGCTTCTTCCCAATGCTTAAATTCTGTTTTTTCGTCTTTTAATGTAACTAAACAATCTTGAATATAAGGAAAAGATGAGAATTGTCTTTCTTCATTTATTTTAATATTTCTCATACAATTAAGAATATTTTCTTCTTCTTCATCATCATCACTATCAAGAATTGAAACTCTTGGATCAATTACATGCTTTTTTTGTTGAAATGAAGAAAATTGTGGTTTTTCTGAAAAAATAACTTTTTATTATTTTTAATTTAAAATATTTTTAGACAGTTAAGAGAGGTCAGAAAATATATATAGGATTGTCAAATATGAGAGTATTTCCTCTCTATCATGTCAAAATTTTTTTAAATAATTTTAAACCTAATTCTTTATCTCCCTCTTCCATTTTTTCAATTTCTTTTCCTTTCAACGCATTAATAAAATCGCAAAGAACTGGATCTGTTTGAATATAATCAAATTTCAAAGGCGAAGGATGTTCGAAAAGATTAAAAATTGTTTCTGCAGTAAACATTCCTATTTGACGACGAGAAATTTCTTTAAAAAAAAATAATTTTATTTGAAAAAAATAAAAATTTAACCAGATTGTTCTAAAAGACGTGGAAATACATTAATTAAAGAATTTGTCAAATCATCTCTAATTGAAAGACGCATTTCTTTACTAAAAATTTAAAAAAATATTTTAAAAAATATTTAAACAAAACTTTATTTGTCTCGCAAAGTCAATAACAGCTAATGAAAGATTAAATTGATTTTGAAGAGAAATAATTGAAAGAATTTGACTTTGTGCACAAAATTGGTTAATTAATTGATTAAATGCTTTAATTAAATTATTTTGTCCGAGCAAAGAAAAAAATTCTGCAGATTTTAATGAATTTCTAATTGAAGAATTTGAATTTATAAAAATAGATTTTTCAAGAAGACATTTATGGAGAAGTTGGTCAGACAGAGGAGAATTTCCAAAAAGTTTCTGAAAAAAGATAAAAAGAAAATTATTTTAAGGCATTTTATTTTTTGCGGACTAATTTTTGCGGATATCCGGGTCAAGAAAGTGGTATCCACAAAAATGGTTTAATATTCTCTTTAAAATTTTATTCAAAGTAATTTAAAAAATATTCTTTACCTCCAAAGTTTTTCCATCTGGAATAAATTGAATTAATCTAATAAGGATTGCATCACGTTTTCTTTTCTCAATTTTATCAAAAGTAAAAATACGTTGTAATGAATGATAGGAATCCTCTTCAAAAATGATTTTAGATAAAAACCGGTCGAAGAACTTTAAAAAAATATATTTTAATTTAAAAAAATTAAAAAAACCTCAATATAATAATTAAAAATAATTTTAGCAAAAATCTCAACATTAAAATTTCCATTTAATAATACTTTAATAAGAGCTTCTAATAAATTATTCTCAAATGTACAAATTGTTAACGAGACAAATTCACCACCAGTTCGACCAACAAAATTATAAATTCTGTCTGGATAACTACTCAAAATAAATGTAAATTGGTCGATTGAAAGAATATCCTCATTTAAATCTGTTCTGTTAGAAAATTTAATTAAAAAAATATTTAAATTAAAAACCTTCATTTTCCAAAATTAATAATCGTTGAAATAATTCAGATTGAATTGACTCAAAAATACAAATAACTTTAGAAAAACAAAAATTATCATTTTTATATCCAATAAATTGAATAATTGTTGAAATTGAATTTAAATAAAATTTTGTATTTAAAAATATTCCACAAAAAATCCTTTTAAATTCATTGTCAGTAATTTGACAAAATAAGAGAGGATTAATTTTGTTAAGAAATACGAGTTGGATAGATCGAATTTGACGCAAAGTTAGTGATTTGGAAAGCTAAAAAGGCTAATGATTTAGACAAAAAATAATTATAATTTAAACCTTATAAAATTCTTCTTCTAAAGTTAAAAGCAAAGATCTCTCCCAATTTTCTTCTTTAATTCGAGAAAAATATTTTGAAAATTCTTTATCATTAAGTTCACAATCAGTTTGATTCATTAAAACTTTCATTCAAAAAAATAAATTAACTAAAAATTATTTCGATTATTTAAAAATAAATTTAAAAAATTATCATTTTATTTAAACAAAGGTTAAAAAACCTTTTTAACTTAATTAAACAAACTTTTAATTAATTAACTACTACTACATATTTATTTATTACAATACAAAATATACAATAATTTGAGTAAAATGTTTTGCACAAATATAGGAAATATTCCTCAACAAAAACAAGTATATGTATATTATATGGTGCAATTAACACCAACATATTAGAATCATTAAAACAAATGACATGGGCAAAAAATACAAGCAAATGCTTGAAAAGAATTATGTGTAAGTTTTATGTTTGTTGATTAGGTATTCTTGTTCTCATTATTTTGTTTTTGACCTCGCGTAGTTGGAATGTATGTACGGAAGAGAAATGGAGGAGGAGGTGGAGGCGGCGATCTTACTGGATGCTTCTCTGGAATACTACTTTTCTGTTGAGGTGGCCAACACTTTTGATTCTAAAAAGAGAATTTTTTAATTTAAAAATAAAAAAAAACTCGTTACATTGTTATTCTTCATTACCGTCTCATTTGGTTGTTTACAGTCGTTCGTTTCCATTTTGCTTTTTTTGTTGTTCAAGTCAAAAGATGCTGCTGTAGGTTCTAAAGTATCCTTCACAGGGCCCATTGCAGCCAAATTGTTGCCATCAATTGCTTCACTACTGTTCTTATCAAGATATGCAGTAATCCTTTGCTCGAACAATTTGCGTACATTTACCAAATGATGGTTGTGATCACTCTTTTCCCGTCCATGTTCGCGTATTGCCACCTCACTTCCAAGTGGACCAAAATGTTGTAATTTTGTAGAATTGTCGCCCCCATCGTAGACGCAACCACTACCAATAATGTCGTCATTAAAACCATATCGGCGAACAATATAACCAAGAGAAGAGCTGCTGAATTAAATAAATGTTAATTTTGAAGAAAAATGTCAATCACTTACGTCTGTCGAATTGGGGCCACTTGATATGGGCGAGGAATGTCGTTGAATTCACGGCGTGGTGACAGCCATCGAACCTGTTTGGGCGTCTTGTTTACGCCACCCCCATTTGGAGAAATTGTCGTAACTTTTTTAGCTTTTTGCAATGGAAATGGACGTTGTAGAGTATCATCCAAATGAGAACAAGATTGTGGTGGTGCATCCTTCTTCACTTCTTGTGTTGTCGGTACAGATTTATTTCTACTCTGATGTTCAATGAGGGCATCCGGACGCCATTGCTTAGACGCTTCTTTTGGAGCTTCAACAACAAATGATGGCTTGCTGCAGTGATATGTAGTTTTAGAAACATGCTGGATATCTAAAAATTTCTCACTTTAATTAAAATAAAAAGAATCTTTTATCACTTGATGGCTCGCCAATAAATTGTCTGGATGCTAATTGTTGGGTCTTCTTTTCTATTTCTTCTTTAACAATCATAATTTCCTCTTCACTCAAATGTTTTGGCACCCACGTGAACTGATAACCACAATCCGGTTCAGGGGATGTACGTTGTTCTGATGTAGAAATGCAAGAAGTTATAGAATATGAGCCTTCCTCTTTATTTTCATTCATTGGAATATAAGAGGAATTGTTGCTGGTATAATTGTCGAAACGATTTTTTTGCTGTTTTAGAAGGTATTGTTGGGCTTTTGTTGCTGGTTGTTGACGCTGGATCGACATTGAAGGTTCTTCATTATTGTTGTGACTGGTTATTCGGGAGAAAATAAATTCTTCATGTTGATGAGAATTAAAGTTGTCATTGTTGGTCGAATTTACATCAGCTAAAATTAAAAATGATAGGTTTAGATCTACACAAAGGTTCTCAAAAAATTTATTACCGAGAGAGGAAGTTGCAAGTGGAGGACCAATTTCTGTCAATGAGGTGTCAGATAGCTTTTTAGGACTCTCCGTCGGCATAGGCCCGGAGGCAGCTTCTTTGTCATCGACTGAGAGTTTAGAAGTATCTTCACTATTATTGGAGAACCAACGTTCCATTCGATCTCCTTTTTGTTGTTTTTGTTCGTTGTTCTTGCTGATGCTGTTAAAATGTTGTTATAATCAGAGGAATAAAATAATTTAGATATCACTTACTTTTTCGAAAGGTCTCCACTCAAATCGTTTTCCTTCTTGTCCTTCTTTTCCCTATCAACAACATCGGCAAAACTGTCTTCATTGGCAGCTACAACATCGTTAACGACAGCAATTTCAGAGTTTTCCTTCTTTTTTGGTTCATCGTTTTTCTTTTTCTTATTTTTCGCCTTCTTCTTGGCCCGCTTCTTCTTCTGCTTTTGTGAGATATTTGAACACGCCGATTTTCGGGTAACATCCTGACTGACATCTTCATGATGCTCTTCAACAGGCGGAGGTGGTAATGAGCTTAAAATTTTTAGTTTACAAGTAACATTAATTTTAAGAAAATTTTAACACACCTATCAACAATTTCGGCACTAAGAGGTGCTGCTTTCTCCTTTTGTTTGTTATTTGCATCCAATGCAGCATTCGAAGTATTTTTCTTTGTCGTAATATTAGTGCCAGAAATCAAGACATCACAAGCAGGAGTAGGAGGAATTAAAAGCGGATCAAAAGCGCACAAAATCACCGGGCACCATTCAGCTAAATTTAATTATAAAATTCCTTTTGAATAAAAATTTTGGAAAACTTACAAATAATCTTTTCTCCATCCATTCCAATAAAACACATACACTGCGTTCCAAAAGTATATGCACCCCTAGTTTTTTGGTTTTTTATACATTTTTCTTTGTTATTTTGATTAGATTTTTTGTCTATTTATTCTTCTAGATAAATGTGTATGTTTAAACTAAAAAATAAAAATATCCCATATCAGTTCATTTTTTTATCACCAATTATTCAATTATTCACTGTTCCAAAAGTATATGCACCCCCCTCAAAAAATTTTATTTAGCAATCAAAAAATCCAAAAAAATTTCTCTAAAGATATCTATCAATATAGATAAGAAATACAAAAGAAACGAAGTTCTAATATACTTCCTTCATCGAGATCTTGAAACCAGAAAATCAACGGAAAACAGGGGGTAGACGTCTTTAAAAAATATTTTCGACCCCTCACAGGTTAAATAAAAATTTTATTTTAGGCTTATTTGAAAGCCCTTGAAATTTGCTACAAGAAAGTTTTCATCTCATAATCCAGAAAAAATTAATCTTTGAGAAATAATGAGTTTAGTTTTTAAGTTACATTTTCATCACTTTTTGGGGGCGTTTAAGTGATTTTTATGACCTGAAAGTTTATCACATTAGGTCTTACAGTTGAATTTTTTTAGAAAAATAAAATTAATGCTATCTTGTAGCAAATTTAAAGGGCTTTCAGATGAGCCCAAAATAATATTTTTATTTCGCCTATAAAAGGTCGAAAATATTTTTTAAAGACGTCTACCCCCTGTTTTCCGTTGATTTTCTGGTTTCAAGATCTCGATGAAGGAAGTATATTAGAACTTCGTTTCTTTTGTATTTCTTATCTATATTGATAGATATCTTTAGAGAAATTTTTTTGGATTTTTTGATTGCTAAATAAAATTTTTTGAGGGGGGTGCATATACTTTTGGAACAGTGAATAATTGAATAATTGGTGATAAAAAAATGAACTGATATGGGATATTTTTATTTTTTAGTTTAAACATACACATTTATCTAGAAGAATAAATAGACAAAAAATCTAATCAAAATAACAAAGAAAAATGTATAAAAAACCAAAAAACTAGGGGTGCATATACTTTTGGAACGCAGTGTACCAAATTTGAAGCTAATTTCCAGAATACAATGATGTTCATCCTTAAATGAGAAATACGTATTGGTAAAAGGTGTAAAAGAAAATTACCTGATTTGTATATTTAGACACTTTAGAGATGAGTGCATTTTTCTTTATCTTCAAACTTGTAGCAGAGCTTAACAGAAAGCTATAACCTTCTCTTTTTGTCGAAGCACCGCTCTTCTTCTTCTTCTTTCCTTTATTCTTTTCCTTATCGTAGATCAACAGCAACTTGTCATTTACAGTAGAAACGAAGATTGTTCGCATGAACTGCGGTTTCTGCTTTCGATTAAAGCAACAACAACATGAAGGTTTCTGGAAGCCAACCATGAATGTTTCCTCTTTAGAGTTTGGATAATGTTGAAGCACTTTGGACGGAAGCGGCAACTTTATCGGCTGAAATTCAAAAAAAAGTAGATTATCAACTGACTAAAAGAATACTGACCTTAATCTTCTTGCAAAGCGGTATTGACATCGGCGCCTCGAACTTCCCAAGTGGTGTTCCTGTACGAACAGAACACACGTACATTCCGCCTTATCTCAACGAAGCGATGAGTCCTCGACCAGATGGAAGTTGTATTGAAAGCTAGGATGTTGGAGAGAAGATTTGCTTTTATACCATTTATTTTAAGTACATATTTAGTCCACCTCGAATTCTCGATTATCCGCCCACAACGTCCACCCTATTCAGTAAAAAATTTAATTGTTGCACCATAACAACCCTATTTTAAATGTGACTTTGAACTGGCTTATCACTAATTTTGCCTACACTTTGCCTTGGGGCATTCGTGTCATTTTATCGGCTGGCAGTAAATGTTTGGTTTGTTTAGTGTTTTGTTTTCCATCGAATTCATCTAGGCTGATACTGTTATTTTATTATCCGTTATGCAAATAAATTTATATAATTAATATTTGCTTAACGTTTTATACACAAATCAGATAGAATTTGGATGATGATTCATTAAAACAAACAATAAAATAAAACTTCAAAATTCCAAATCCAGCATTTTCCAGTCAATTCTTTACATTTGGGTCTTCAGTCAAGTGTCATTTTAACACTTTTTTCGGAAGTGTACAACAGGTTTGTTAATTTCTTTGGCGAATTTCTATACTAGAATATAAATAGTGGCTTTGAAGTAAAGCAGACGTCTTCGGCAGATTGCCAAGAAGTATCCACCACAAGTGCCAATCTCTTGTTGTCCTGTGCCCATCCTACTGAGGAAAACGTATACAGAAAAATGGATTTACAAAAGTTTGTTTTAGGGTTAAAACAGGGCTCTCATCGACAAAATGCCACTCAAAAGTATCAAAATCTTGATAAAAAAGTATATAGGGAGAAAATTTCCAAATTTAAAGTATACTCAAAATTAAATTGGAAAATATTTGTTCGTGCTCAAATCTTTTATATTTCTCTCTTAAATGAATCTTTTCTAATAATTTCTTGCTTCCATTGGGCATTTTGTGCATTTCAACGCATGACATGTCAAAATTCGCTGATACAAGAAATAAAGCCCTGACAGTCTTAACCTCAAGCTTTCGTCCATTTTCAGCGCCGCAGGCGAAAATTTTTTGAAATTTGGAGCCCAAGTAGTCAGATTTCTCCCATTTTCAGCGCCGCAGGCGAAAATTTTTTGAAATTTGGAGCCCAAGAAGCCAGATTTCTTTCTTTTTCAGCGCCGCAGGCGAAAATTTTGATAATTTCGAAGGCCCAAGGCTAAAAAAATTCACTTTTTTGCCCAATCCCTTCCCCAATTTCATTTTCAATCCAAAATGTTGATTTTAAAGTATATACTTTCAATAAAGTATAAATTCAATTTCTTAAGTATGGAGGTCGGTTTCAAAGTATAATACTTTCAAATAAAGCACGAATGAGAGCCCTGGGTTAAAATACAATTTGAAGCTTAATTTTTGTTAGTTTAACCAACTTTGCACTTGAACAAGTAATGGGGAAATGTAGAAATTTACCTTTATTTATTGTCTATTTACTGAATAGAGAATACATAACTGTTTAATTTGACGATCATTCCAAGTAGTAGATTACTGAAAGGCGTTTACGAGATTTGCCCATTTCTTCAGATTTTTGAGTGAAGCCCCATTTGTAACATTTTCAAAATTTAGTATTCGAGAGAACAGTGGTCGTCCATTTCTAGTTAATGATACTGATGGTTATCATGATGTTATTTTGAATGAGAAAACTATAATTCGAGTTTTAAAACGCTACACGGACTTTTATGTGAGATTTTGTTATATTTTTATTTTTAAATTCTCTTTAGATAATCGGCTTAGGAGCACAAGGAGTTGTAATGTATGTTATTTAGTTTTTCTTTGGTATTTCGATTTCTTTAGGTCGGCTCTCGATGTGGTTACCAATGAACGTGTGGTTGGTTTTTTATTCACAGTAAATTTAGTAAACTCAAAATTTAAAGGCGATAAAGAAGCTGACCCGGCCTTTTTCTAATCCAACGCATGCAAAACGAGGTTATTTAGGATTTATTATTTAAACCAATTTATTAATTCTTAGCTTACCGCGAATTTGAAATAATGAATCTGATGGATCATCCTAATGTTTATTTTTAAAGTTTATTTTATCTTTCGTAAAATTAAGATTATTCGCTTGCTAAATGCTTTTACTCCACAGAATTCGTTGGAAGAGTTTGACGATTTATATTTGGTTATGGAACTTATGAATGCTAGTCTTTGTCAAGTAACTGCTATGGACCTTGATCACAAACGTCTCTCGTTTCTTCTTTATCAGGTATTTTTTGTTTGATTATTATTAAATTTTTCCCCTTTAAAGATGCTTTGTGGAATAAATTATTTGCATAAAGCGTCAATTGTTCATAGAGTAAGTTTTTATTTTTTTTGAATAAATTATTTTATGATTTGTTAAAGGATATAAAACCTAGTAATATTGTGGTCAATTATCAATGCCAATTAAAGATTCTTGATTTTGGTATAAAAAACTGAAGCGTTTAATAAAATATTTTTACAGGACTTGCGCGTAATGTCGAGGATGAAAATATTGTAAGTTCAATTAAAAAATAATTGAAGCAGAATTTATATTTTTATATATTTTTCAGCTCAAAACTCCATATGTTAGTTTTATGGTACTTTATTTAAAATGCTGAATATTTAGGTTGTTACGCGTTATTATAGAGCACCAGAAGTTATTTTAGGTTAAATTATATTAAAAACCTTTAATAAAGTTTATTATTTAGGAATACCTTATAAGGAAAACGGTCAGAGAATTTTTGATATAAATTGGTATAACTTTTATTTAAAGTTGATGTATGGGCTATTGGATGTATTTTTGCTGAATTGTTAACTAGAAAAGTGAGATTCATTTAAAAATAATTTTTATTTTAAAAAAGGTATTTTTCCCTGGCAATAACTACATCGACCAATGGACAAAAATTGTTGATGGTCTAGGATCGCCTGACAATGATTTTACAAAACTTTTAACGGTTGTCATTCATATTTTATTTTCAGCTAGTAATTTGTAATATTATATTCAGCCAGAAGTTCGAAATTATATTTTGAATCTTCCGTATGTCGGTAAATGTTTACATTATGTTTAAATTGATCCTGGATTAGGGCCAGGCCCGTAGCCAGGGGGGGGGGAATTCCCCCCCCCCCCCCCCCCCCCGAAATGGGGAAAAGGGAAAAATTTGGGGAAGGGCAGGGGCAAAAAAAGTGAATTTTTTGGCCTACGGCCTCCGAAATTTTCAAAATTTTCGCCTGCGGCGCTAAAAATGGAAGAAATTTGGCTTTCTGAGCTCCAAAATTCAAAAATTTTCGCCTGCGGCGCTGAAAATCAATTTTTGGCGCCTTCGGCGCCAAAAAATTGGCGCAAAAAAATTTTCTCCCCCTTGGCCCCCCCCCCGGTAAAAAATCCTGGTTACGGGCCTGATTAGGGCCGTAGCTATTTTTTACTCTTAAAAGTTTTCAAGTTATCCTCAGCTGCCTTTAAATAAATTTAAAACTTTGATCTCGCTTAATTTAATTCTTTAGCAACTCGTGATTGGAAAGAAATATTTCCTGATAGTATATTCCTAACGAATATTGATGACCGATTAAATGGTAAATTTTTTAAATATATTTTCAATATATTCCTGTTCTCTGTGTGTACATTTTTAATTAGATAGCATTACAATCATTTGAAAAATTTGTACAAATTATAGTATATTTGAAAGAGTTCGTCGAGCCGACTCGAATTCTGAACAAAATTATTTTTGTTTGGCTATGGTGGGTAGCTAAGGGTTGCTCGACGTCCCCAGCTTCATCTTTGTCAACAAAAACATTTCCGCGGATCTATTATCTGTACAAGTTTTTGCAATAATTATAATACTATCTAGTTAGTAATTTGCGTATAGAAACAGGAAAGACATTTTCCCTTAAAATTTTTATATTTTTAGCTGAAAATGCTCGCGATTTAATATCTAGGATGCTTGTTTTAAATCCCTTGCAGAGGTTTAATATATTTTTTATAAGATTTAATTTTTATATAAAAATATTAAGAATCACTGTATCCGATGCCTTGAAGTTTCCTTACGTCAGTATGGTTTGCAACTTTTTTTAACTTTAATTTCCTTTTGTTTTTAGTGGTATGAGGAAAATGAAAGTGAAGGTTTATTAATTTGATCACAATAAAGTTAATCATTTTATTAAGTTGATGGTCCGCCACCACCTCCATATATTGATCCTGACCAGTATGTCTTTTTAGTTTTACCTTTTGTTATATAAATATTAAGTTCACCGGATCTTTCCCTGGAACAATGGAGAGAGTTGCTTTTCAAGCAGGTTACATATATTTTTTAATATTTAAAACTTGAAACTTTTTATAGATCAAAGATTATGAGAGTACTCATGACATTTTTGGCGTTCAAAGCAATCCAGTACCTAATGAAATGAGTGAAGATGAAAATTCATGAAATGAATATATGAAAGAATTTAGGAGGTCGAGAGAAATTATGCCATTCATTCCATTTATTACCTGGTGTCTGCTCTGGTTCAAACCCATTTAATGTTAAAATAATATTTCATTTAATTTAAACAAAAATAAATTAATTAATTCATTTAAAGATTCATTTATTTCTAATTGTTCTTTTATTTCCTCCTTTTCTTTAAAAATTCCAATCCATTCAAATATATCAATTAATTCATTAGAGAATTGTTCTTTTAATAAAGATATCTCCAATAATTCAAATAATGATAAATAACAAAATATTAAATTATTTAAAATTAAAAAATTGACATTTTGAAGTTGAGAAGAATAACGAAATTGTTGAAGAAATAAAAATGTTGAACTTAAAAAAGAAGAAAATATTTAGTAATTGTCCTGCATGCCACATGCCAATGACTTCAATGAAGAAAATTAAAAGGAAGACGAACCATTCCGTACAAAAATGTCCGCAAAAACTGGTTTAGGATAACTCACAAGTACCATAAAAATATTATTTAATCAAAACCTTCATTTTCCAAAAGTAATAATCGTTGAAATAATTCCAATTGAATTGATTCAAAAATACAAATAACTTTAGAAAAACAAAAATTATCATTTTTATATCCAATAAATTGTATAATTGTTGAAATTGAATTTAAATAAAATTTTGTATTTAAAAATATTCCACTAAAAATCCTTTTAAATTCATTGTCAGTAATTTGACAAAATAAGAGAGGATTAATTTTGTTAAGAAATACGAGTTGGATAGATCGAATTTGACGCAAAGTTAGTGATTTGGAAAGCTAAAAAGGCTAATGATTTAGACAAAAAATAATTATAATTTAAACCTTATAAAATTCTTCTTCTAAAGTTAAAAGCAAAGATCTCTCCCAATTTTCTTCTTTAATTCGAGAAAAATATTTTGAAAATTCTTTATCGTTTAGTTCATTATGTTTCATTAAAACTTTCATTCAAAAAAATAAACTAACTAAAAATTATTTCGATTATTTGAAAGTAAATTTTAAAAAAATTATAAATAATTTTACACAAAGGTTTAAAAAATCTTTTTAAATTAAATTTTAATTATCTACTACATACATATTTATATACATACAATACAAAATACATACATAAATAATGAGTAAAAGGTTTTGTACAAATATAGGAAATATTCCTCAACAAAAACAAGTATATATTATACGGTGCAATTAACAACAACATATTAGAATCATTAAAACAAATAACATGGGCAAAAAATACAAGCAAATGCTTGAAAGGAATTATGTGTAAGTTTTATGTTTGTTGATTAGGTATTCTTGTTCTCATTATTTTGTTTTTGACCTCGCGTAGTTGGAATGTGTGTACGGAAGAGAAGTGGAGGAGGAGGTGGAGGCGGCGATCTTACTGGATGCTTCTCTGGAATACTACTTTTCTGTTGAGGTGGCCAACACTTTTGATTCTAAAAAGAACTTTTTAATTTAAAAATTAGAAAAAACTCGTTACATTGTTATTCTTCATTTCCGTCTCATTTGGTTGTTTACAGTCGTTCGTTTCCATTTTGCTTTTTTTGTTGTTCAAGTCAAAAGATTTTGCTGTAGGTTCTAAAGTATCCTTCACAGGGCCCATTGCAGCCAAATTGTTGCCATCAATTGCTTCACTACTGTTCTTATCAAGATATGCAGTAATCCTTTGCTCGAACAATTTGCGTACATTTACCAAATGATGGTTGTGATCACTCTTTTCCCGTCCATGTTCGCGTACTGCCACCTCACTTCCAAGTGGACCAAAATGTTGTAATTTTGTAGAATTGTCGCCCCCATCGTAGACGCAACCACTACCAATAATGTCGTCATTAAAACCATATCGGCGAACAATATAACCAAGAGAAGAGCTGCTGAATTAAATAAATGTTAATTTTGAAGAAAAATGTCAATCACTTACGTCTGTCGAATTGGGGCCACTTGATATGGGCGAGGAATGTCGTTGAATTCACGGCGTGGTGACAGCCATCGAACCTGTTTGGGCGTCTTGTTTACGCCACCCCCATTTGGAGAAATTGTCGTAACTTTTTTAGCTTTTTGCAATGGAAATGGACGTTGTAGAGTATCATCCAAATGAGAAAAAGATTGTGGCGGTGCATCCTTCTTCACTTCTTGTGTTGTCGGTACAGATTTATTTCTACTTTGATGTTCAATGAGGGCATCCGGACGCCATTGCTTAGACGCTTCTTTTGGAGCTTCAACAACAAATGATGGCTTGCTGCAGTGATATGTAGTTTTAGAAACATGTTGGATATCTAAAAATTTCTCATTTTAATTAAAATAAAAAGAATATTTTATCACTTGATGGCTCGCCAACAAATTGTCTGGATGCTAATTGTTGGGTCTTCTTTTCTATTTCTTCTTTAACAATCATAATTTCCTCTTCACTCAAATGTTTTGGCACCCACGTGAACTGATAACCACAATCTTGTTCAGGGGATGTACGTTGTTCTGATGTAGAAATGCAAGAAGTTATAGAATATGAGCCTTCCTCTTTATTTTCATTCATTGGAATATAAGAGGAATTGTTGCTGGTATAATTGCAAAAACGATTTTTTTGCTGTTTTTGAAGGTATTGTTGGGCTTTTGTTGCTGGTTGTTGACGCTGGATCGACATTGAAGGTTCCTCATTATTGTTGTGACTGGTTATTCGGGAGAAAATAAATTCTTCATGTTGATGAGAATTTAAGTTGTCATTGTTGGTCGAATTTACATCAGCTAAAATTAAAAATGATAGGTTTATATCTACACAAAGGTTCTCAAAAAATTTATTACCGAGAGAGGAAGTTGCAAGTGGAGGACCAATTTCTGTCAATGAGGTGTCAGATAGCTTTTTAGGACTCTCCGTCGGCATAGGCCCGGAGGCAGCTTCTTTGTCATCGACTGAGAGTTTAGAAGTATCTTCACTATTATTGGAGAACCAACGTTCCATTCGATCTCCTTTTTGTTGTTTTTGTTCGTTGTTCTTGCTGATGCTGTTAAAATGTTGTTATAATCAGAGGAATAAAATAATTTAGATATCACTTACTTTTTCGAAAGGTCTCCACTCAAATCGTTTTCCTTCTTGTCCTTCTTTTCCCTATCAACAACATCGGCAAAACTGTCTTCATTGGCAGCTACAACATCGTTTACGACAGCTATTTCAGAGTTTTCCTTCTTTTTTGGTTCATCGTTTTTCTTTTTCTTATTTTTCGCCTTCTTCTTGGCCCGCTTCTTCTTCTGCTTTTGTGAGATATTTGAACACGCCGATTTTCGGGTAACATCCTGACTGACATCTTCATGATGCTCTTCAACAGGCGGAGGTGGTAATGAGCTTAAAATTGTTAGTTTATAAGTAACATTAATTTAAGGAAAATTTTAACACACCTATCAACAATTTCGGCACTAAGAGGTGCTGCTTTCTCCTTTTGTTTGTTATTTGCATCCAATGCAGCCTTCGAAGTATTTTTCTTTGTCGTAATATTAGTGCCAGAAATCAAGACATCACAAGAAGCAGGAGTAGGAGGAATTAAAAGCGGATCAAAAGCGCACAAAATCACCGGGCACCATTCGGCTAAATTTAATTATAAAATTCTTTTTGAATAAAAAATTTTGGAAAGCTTACAAATAATCTTTTCTCCATCCATTCCGATAAAGCATGTACCAAATTTGAAGCTGATTTCCAGAATACAATGATGTTCATCCTTAAATGAGAAATACTTAAAGATAAAAAGTGTGTAAGAAAATTACCTGATTTGTATATTTAGACACTTTAGAGATGAGTGCATTTTTCTTTATCATCATACTTACAGCAGAGCTTAACTGGAAGCTATAACCTTCTCTTTTTGTCGAAGCACCGCTCTTCTTCTTTTTCTTCTTTCCGTTATTCTTTTCCTTATCGTAGATCAACAGCAACTTGTCATTTACAGTAGAAACGAAGATTGTTCGCATGAACTGCGGTTTCTGCTTTCGATTAAAGCAACAACAACATGAAGGTTTCTGGAAGCCAACCATGAATGTTTCCTCTTTAGAGTTTGGATAGTGTTGAAGCACTTTGGACGGTAGTGGCAACTTTATCGGCTGAAATTCAACAAAAAGTAGATTATCAACTGACTAAAAGAATACTGACCTTAATCTTCTTGCAAAGCGGTATTGGCACCGGTGCCTCGAACTTCCCAAGTGGTGTTCCTGTACGAACAGAACACACGTACATTCCGCCTTATCTCAACGAAGCGATGAGTCCCCGACCAGATGGAAGTTGTATTGAAAGTTAGTATGTTGGAGAGAAGGTTTACTTTTATACCATGTATTTTAAGTACATATTTAGTCCACCTCGAATTCTCGATTATCCGCCCACAACCGGAGCAGTTCAACTGAGTCCGCACGATTGAGTCCCCACGATTGAGTCCGCACGATTGAGTCCCCACGATTGAGTCCCGGCACAATTGAGTCCCCACGATTGAGTCCGCACGATTGAGTCCCCCTTGTATATACCTCAATTGAGTCCCCGTGGATTTAATAAGTTTAAAATTTCCATATCCGGCATGCGGGATTATTTCAATTTCTATTTTTTAAAGTATAAATGCCGGGCAGACCACCTGAGCACCCCTGCTGAACCCCACATACCCTTCTTAGCAGCACAAAACAGTTTTCCAGCGCAGATTCAGTTGGTCATAACTTTGTTCAGAATTATTGAATCAAGCTGATTTTGATGTCATTCGACTCAGCTCGTCGAGCCCTTTCGAATGAGGTATAATTTAATATTCGAATTTTTTGTCCCCAAAAATTCCCCCGTGGATTTGACCATTTCGAGCCCCATATCTCGGCGAGAACCATGTTGATTTTGGTGTCATTCGACTCAGCTCATTCGAATGAGCTGTCATTCAAAAAATCTCTCGATATCCCTCCTAATCCCCAAATCCACCGATATCCCCCTTAATCGCTTAAATCTACTTATATCCCTCCATATCCACCGATATCCAACTTGATCCCTCGATGTCGAATACAAGTCCCCTGATGTTCACTTTAATCTCTAAAAATCCCCCGATATCCCTCTTAATCCTTTTTAATATAATTAAATCCACGGGGACTCAATTGAGGTATATACAAGGGGGACTCAATCGTGCGGACTCAATCGTGCCGGGACTCAATTGTGCCGGGACTCAATCGTGGGGACTCAATCGTGCGGACTCAATCGTGGGGACTCAATCGTGCGGACTCAATTGAGGTGTACCGGCCCACAACGTCCACCCTATTTATTCAGTAAAAATTCAATTGTTGCACCATAACAACCCTCTATTAAAATGTGACTTTGAACTGGCTTATCACAATTTTGCCTACACTTTGCCTCGGGGCATTCGTGTTATTTTATCGGCTGGCAGTAAATGTTTGGTTTGTTTAGTGTTTTGTTTTCCATCGAATTCATCTAGGCTGATATTGTTATTTTATTATCCATTATGCAAATAAATTTATATAATTAATATATATTTGCTTAACGTTTTATACACAAATCAGATAGAATTTGGATGATGATTCATTAAAACAAACAATAAAATAAAACTTCAAAATTCCAAATCCAGCATTTTCCAGTCAATTCTTTACATTTGGATCTTCAGTCAAGTGTCATTTTAACACTTTTTTCGGAAGTGTACAGCAGGTTGGTTAATTTTTTTTGGCTAATTTGTATACTAGAATATAAATAGTGGCTTGGAAGTAAAGCAGACGTCTGTTCGGCAGATTGCCAAGAAGTATCCACCACAAGTGCCAATCTCTTGTTGTCCTGTACCCAACCGACTGAGGAAAGCGTATACAGAAAAATGGATTCACAAAAGTTTGTTTTAATGTTGAAATACTCTTTGAAATTTAATTTTTGTTAATTTAACCAACTTTGCACTTGAACAAGTAATGATGGGTAAATGTAGAAACATACCTTTAATGTCTGTGATAATTAACCAGTGAATTCTAGTACTTTACTGAATAGAGAATGCATAGAAGTGTTTAATTCAGCAGACCGTTTCAAGTAGTAGTTTACTGAAAGTAGTTTACGGGATTTGCCCATTTCTTCAAATCTTTGAGTGATTGTAGATTGTAACATTTTCAAAATTTAGTATTCGAGAGAACAGTGGTCGTCCATTTCTAGTTAATGATACTGATGGTTATCATGACGTTATTTTGAACGAGAAAACTATAATCCGAGTTTTAAAACGCTACACGGACTTTTATGTGAGAGTTTGTTAAATTTCTATTTTTAAATTCTCTTTAGCTAATTGGCTCGGGAGCACAAGGAGTTGTCATGTATGTTATTTAATTTTTCTTTGGTATTTTGATTTCTTTAGGTCGGCTCTCGATGTGGTTACCAATGAACGTGTGGTTAGTTTTTTATTCACAGTAAATTTAGTAAACTCAAAATTTAAAGGCGATAAAGAAGCTGACCCGGCCTTTTTCTAATCCAACGCATGCAAAACGAGGTTATTTAGGATTTATTATTTAAACCAATTTATTAATTCTTAGCTTACCGTGAATTTGAAATAATGAATCTGATGGATCATCCTAATGTTTATTTCTTTTAAAGTTTATTTTATCTTTTGTAAAATTAAGATTATTCGCTTGCTTAATGCTTTTACTCCACAAAATTCGTTGGAAGAGTTTGACGATTTATATTTGGTTATGGAACTTATGAATGCTAGTCTTTGTCAAGTAACTGCTATGGACCTGGATCATGAACGTCTCTCGTTTCTTCTTTACCAGGTATTTTTTTGTTTGATTATTATTAAATTTTTCCCCTCTAAAGATGCTTTGTGGAATAAATTATTTGCATAAAGCGTCAATTGTTCATAGAGTAAGTTTTTTTCAAATAAATTATTTTATAATTTGTTAAAGGATATAAAACCTAGTAATATTGTGGTCAATTATCAATGCCGATTAAAGATTCTTGATTTTGGTATAAAAAACTTTGAAGCGTTTAATAAAATATTTTTTATAGGACTTGCGCGTAATGTCGAGGATGAAAATATTGTAAGTTCAATTAAAAAATAATTGAAGCAGAATTTATATTTTTATATATTTTTCAGCTCAAAACTCCATATGTTTGTTTTATGTTGCTTTATTTAAAATGTTGAATATTTAGGTTGTTACGCGTTATTATAGAGCGCCAGAAGTTATTTTAGGTTAAATTATATTAAAAACATTTAATAAATTTTGTTATTTAGGAATACCTTATAAGGAAAACGGTCAGAGAATTTTTGATATAAATTGTATAACTTTTATTTAAAGTTGATGTATGGGCTATTGGATGTATTTTTGCTGAATTGTTAACTAGAAAAGTGAGATTCATTTAAAAATAATTTCTATTTTAAAAAGGTATTTTTCCCTGGCAATGACTACATCGACCAATGGACAAAAATCGTTGATGGTCTAGGATCGCCTGACAATGATTTTACAAAGCTGTTAACGGTTGGCATTCTTATTTTTCTGCGAGTAATTTGTAATTTTATATTCAGCCAGAAGTTCGAAATTATATTTTAAAACTTCCGTATGTCGGTAAATATTTACATTATGTTTATTGTTAAATTTATCCTGGATTAGAGCCATAGTTATTTTGTTCTCTTAAAAGTTTTCAAGTTATCCTCAGCTACCTTTAAATAAATTTAAAACTTCATTCTTGCTTAATATAATTTTTTAGCAACTCGTGATTGGAAAGAAATATTTCCTGATAGTATATTCCCAAAGAATATTAATGACCGATTAAATGGTAAATTTTTCAGTATATTCCTGTTATCTGTTTTATATTTTTAGCTGAAAATGCTCGCGATTTAATATCTAGAATGCTTGTATTAAATCCCCTGCAGAGGTTTAATATATTTTTTATAAGAAATAATTTTGATATAAAAATATTAAGAATCACTGTATCCGATGCTTTGAAGTTTCCTTACGTCAGTCTGGTTTGTAATTCTTTTTTTAAACTTTAATTTCCTTTTGTTTTTAGTGGTATGATGAAAATGAAGGTTTATTAATTTGATAACAATAAATTTAATTATTTTAAGTTGATGGTCCGCCACCACCTCCATATATTGATCCTGACCAGTATCTCTTTTTAATTCTACCTTTCTCTTATATAAATATTAAGTTCACCGGATCTTTCCCTGGAACAATGGAGAGAGTTGCTTTTCAAGCAGGTTACATATATTTTTGAATATTTAAAACCTGAGACTTCTTATAGATCAAAGATTATGAGAATACTCATGATATTTTTGGCATTCAAAGCAATCCAGTACCCAATGAAATGAGTGAAGATGAAAATTCTTGAACAGTGAAATGAATATATGAAAGAATTTAGTAGGTCGAAAGAAATTATGCAATCCATTCCATTTATACCTGGTGTCTGCTCTGATTCAAACCCATTTAGCCACATTTAATTCATCAAATTTTTAGTTTTCTGGAAATTTTTTTGAAAGTTTTTTGAACTTTTATTTCCATTATGTAGCTTTCCAAAAAGAGAGTTAACCACACGAGCTAATTTTCTTTAAACCAATTCGGTATTTGTAACAAACTGGCCTTCTCTGACCTAACTTTTTCTGATGAATAAATATCTGCTTTTGTGGTTAGTTAAGAATTTGACTATTCCCCCTTTTCCCGCATACCTACAAGAAATTTTTCGTATTTCCCCTGCTTTATTTATGTAATTCGCAAAAATTAAAATAAATGTAAACTAATCTAATTTAGACGTCCAAGGCCGAAGATTTTGTGATTCGAGACCCAAGATTACACACCCGATTTTATGGGAGAAAGATCCCTTGTTTTCGTGACTTTAGAAAAGTCTCTCTTAAGACACAAAAGAATCTTGGACGTCTTTTTCATTTAACATTTTATTATAAATTTTGAAATCTCTCTTTGCTTTTAATAACTTTTATAAAGTTTTAGACTTAATTAATATTTTTTATAAAAGATTTTGATTTTTTAAGTGTTTATTTTTACAAAAAGTATGAAAATAAAGGTTATTTCAAGGAATCCAGACGATTATCAACGTGAAACCAAGAAGGATATTTTTAAGGGTTAGTTATGAAATGTTTTGAATTAAAAGTCTCCAGTATCTAAAAACTAAAATTAAGTTTTCTCTTAATTCATCTCTACTTGGGGGAAATATTTTAAGAGAATGCTTATAAATTAACGGGATAACAAAATCTAAAATTTTTAGAAATATTTCAGCATCGCGCAGTTATATAGTAAATCAAGACCCATTTCGTCATCAAGTGGAATATACACGTGCATTGAATGCGTTTGTTTAGAATTTATTTTTAAATTTTAAAATATTTAAAGAGCTAAATTGGAGAGAGTATTTGCCAAACCATTCCTGGCATCCTTCGATGGACATAATGAAGCAGTTAATTTACTGGAAAAACATCCTCTTCGTCTTTCAACTGTTCTTTCGGGCGCTCGGGATGGTCAAGTAAAAGTTTGGCATTTGGTGACCAAAAAATGTGTTCAAACAGTCCAGGCTCATAATGGCCCTGTTAATGGTTTGTTTTTTATAAGGTAATTTTTAGTTTATTTTTAGGTATTTCAATCGACGGGCAAATTGGAGATAATTTCATAACCGTTGGGCAAGATTCTCAACTCAAAATTTGGGCACTTCCAGCAGAGAGTAGTGGAGTGCCCTTTTCAGAAGAGCCTTGTCATTCAATTCCTCTTAATTATGTTCCTCATTCTGTTTCTCATATTGTAAATTCGTCAAATTTTGCAACGTGCGGTGATGGAATAAGTATTTGGAAATTATTCAGGTAATTATTTGACACTTTTAAGGGCCTCGTAATTGTTGACAGCTTTTTGTGGTTCACCTTTTCCTATTAATTTATTCAATAATTTATTAAAGATTATTTTCATTGGTTTATTTTAAATAAAATATTTTAAAGAGAATCTCCAATTCGTCATTACGATTTGGGTCCAAATACCGTTAATTTTCTGCGTTGCAATCCAATTGAAGATTCTATTATTGCTGGGTGTTCAAGTGATCGTTCAATTTTTCTGTTAGATTCTCGGCAAAGAACTCCTCTTACAAAAGTTGTGCTCAAATTAAGAAGTAATTCCCTTGCTTGGCATCCATTAGAGTCTTTTACTTTCACTGTGGCAAATGAAGATTATAAGTATTTTTTTATTTACATAAATTATTTAAATTTATTGTTTTTTTAGTTTATATACTTTTGATATGCGTCATCTAGAAAAGGCTAGAATTGTACATGAAGGACATACGTCTGCGGTAATGGATGTTGATTATTCTCCTTCTGGACAGGAATTTGTTAGTGCCTCATATGATAGATCTATACGAATTTTCCCAGCAGAACAGTGGAGAAGCAGGCATTGAATTTTTTAAAAATAAAAAGAATTCTCCAAAATAATTAAAAAAATATTTTTTAGAGAAGTTTATCACACCCCTCGAATGCAATATGTTCTGTCTGTGCTCTGGTCTTTAGATAATAAATATGTTCTTTCTGGAAGTGATGATATGAATGTTAGACTTTGGAAAGCAAATGCTGCAGAAAAACTTGGACCGGTTTATTTAAAAACAAAAAAATAAAAAAAAATTAATTTTAGTTGGTTCCACGTGAAAAAGCGGCATTGGAATATAACCAAAGATTACGTGAAACATACCAAAACCACCCAGAAGTTCGTCGAATTGTTAAACATAGACATGTTCCAAAGGCTATTTATAGGTTTTGTCTTTGTTTAAATATTTTTTTCAATTTGTTTTTAAAGTGCTGCAAGAGAACATCGTATAATTCGTGAATCGAGAAGACGAAAGGACAAGAATAGGCGTATGAATTCAAAAATGGCAGCGAGTGAGCCTCAATTGCCTGAAACTGTTAAGACAGTTGTTAAAACTGGACTGGATTGAATTTTTTTATTTTTTAAAATATTTTGTTTTGTTTGGATATTTTTGTTTTTAATAAAATTTATGAATTAATTTAAATTTTTAAATTAAAAATTTAATCAAGAATTTCTTTTAACGAATCGATTGTTATTTGTTTTTGGAATGTGTTCAGTATCCTCGTTGATAATTAATGTAACCAAACGAAATTATTTTTTCGAACAAAGTTGAATAATAAACCAGTTTATTTGGCTTTTGAAAAATAAAAAAAATTTTTCAACCTTATAGAGGTGAATAATTTGAGGAAAATTAAATAAAAATTATGTAAATATACTTACATATTTTAACATTGTAGGGATAATAAAATGTTGATTTAGTGACTAAATATTCCTTTATTTTTTAGTGATGGGAATTATTGTTTGGCATTTAAAATTTATTGCGCATAACTACACCACACATTTTCTTTCTAATATTTTTTTTTCAATTTATTCCTTCTTTCGCTTAATTAGAAAAATGGGGAAGATAACAAGTAATGTAAATAACTTGCTATTAAAGCTTTTGCATGCTTTTCTCTTCAATGTGATTGATCACAAATGGAATTATATCGCCAAATCCTTGATCGATTCTTCTCCTTTATTTATAAAATGATTCTCTCATTGAATGAATTAAAAAAAAATTCTTTAAATATTTTTTAAAATTTTTCTTCAATATAAATATTATCTAGTTAAATATAGTAGCATTTTATTTAATTTCTAAGCCGGCCAGAAATGTAATCAAAAATTGGAACTGACAGGACCAAAAATTTCGGAGCCCTTCAATATTTTTGTAATTAAGAGAGACATTACTGTTTCCCTCCTCTCTTATGAGTGAGTGAAAGAAATTTTTAGTGTTCTGGTTGTGGGAGATAATGGATGAGTTCTCCTTTTTAGTTTTTAATTTAAATTCGGGCAAGTTCATCTCTTATTACCCAATCTTTTAATAATTTGTTAATTATTTTGAGAGATTTTGGGTTTGGAAAGATTAATAGATTTTAGACAAATTAATTACTAGTTAGTAAATATTTTAAAAAAAAATCTACATATTTTTTAAAGGGTCAAATGTTATTACAATTAAATATTTTTTTAATATTTATTTCAACAATTTTTGCCCAAGCAGATGTTAGTGACTTTGAGCAGCCTGGAGTGAATATTTTAAAATTAAATAAAAATTAGAATTAAAATTTTTAAAGGACTGTGGAACTGCTAAAACCGACTGGAAACCGTGTATAGATAGAAGAATTGCTGATATGGTTTTTGGTTCGTGTTGTGATCGTTTTGTTCCCCCAGAATGTCGCGGGATTTGTACTTATGAAAGTCATCCTATTGAAGCGAGAGTTTTGGTTATTTTTAAATAATTATTAAAAATAAAAATATTTAAAAAGTTAATGCATACAATCCAACCAAGTAGATGTAGATTATATAAATATTTACCTGCTATTGTCCATTGCGCAGCACAGACACATGACAATACAGTTATTATTTTAGAATAATAATTTTTTAAAAATAATTATTTTTTAAAAAAGGTTTGTTGTAAAGAAATGGGGTTACAAGAAATTGGACAAAGTTGTTTAGAACTTTGCCGCTCTCAGGTGTCTCAATTAAATTAAAAAAATATATTTTTCTTTTTTTAAAGGCAAATCCAAGAGAATTATGGGGGACAAAATCCCTTCGAAAAGATTTAGTTCAATGTTTATCTAAATGGGATCAAGTAATGTTTTGTCATCAATCAGGACTTAGAGCTAGAAAAATTAAAAATGCTGCTGCCGTTTTAGCAACATATTCAACAACATTACCAACAACAATAACTTCTAATAATATTCTTTCAATTAAAAGAGCAGCAAATAATGAAACTAATATTAAATAAATAGAAATTAAATTAATGTATTTGAATAAGTTTTAACGATTTTTTGAATTTGTAATTTTTATTTTAGATAAAAACAAAAATTTATTTAAAAAAATTTTTGATTTTTAAAATGAAGAAAGAATTTAGAACGTCCCCGTTAAAAAATAATCATCTGTCATTATAGGCATATTTCAGAATTTTTTTTTAATTTGAAAATAAGTTTAAATTTTATTCAACAAATCAGGCCGTTTCCTCTACATTTTGGATATTCTGTAATTAAATATTTTTTTTAAAATACTACCCTCTCCCCGTTTATACTATTTCAATAATTACAATTTATCAATACAAAATATACAAACAATATTATCAACAACAACAACAATACATATATTTATTTATTTATGAAGAGATTTACTTTATATATTTATTTATATATCCTACCACAACATTTCCTTTTATTTTCTTTTCTCTTTATTTATACAGGAGCATATAGAGGATCATCTTCTGGCTTTGTTAAGTCGGCTTGATCTTGAATAGTTTCTGGGACTTCAACTCCATTTTTGATTTTATCCTTTCCTTCTTCCTTTTCATCCTTCTCCTCCTCTTCGTCTTTATTATCATCCTCCTTTTTGTCCTCTTCCTTCTTTTCTTTTTTCGAATCCTTTTCTTTTGTACTCCTAAAAAATTCAAAATCAAGTTTGTTTAACAAAAAAAAACAAACAATTCAGAATCATCAGCAATATTCGTTAGGCCAGTTTCACCCAAATCCTCTTTATTTTCATCAGCCTCCATTCCAATAGTTTTCAAAGCCATAAAGTTACTGGCTTTCTTTTCCACTTCCCCTCCTTTTACACCCGTTGCTTGACCATCTTCTACAACAACAGTTTTTTCGTCAACAACTTTAGCAGCATCTTTTTCAGGTTCTTTAGGTTTAGTAAAGAAGCGGAAGAGTAGATAACCAAGAGCTGCCAATGAACTAGAAAATTTGAAAAATATATTTAAATATTATCCAACTATTTACCCAATAAATATCAAAATCAACACAATCAAGAACGGATTTGTTAGACAATCCTTTATTGAAAGTGCTTTTTTGATTGGTTTGGTAGTTCCAACAACTTTAGTTGTGTTGCTAGGCGATGTTAGAAGAGCAGGAGTTGTTGTTGAAGCTACAGATTGACCTTCACTGCTGGAGAATGATGGAACCTTTAAATAAAAATTTAAGAAAAATTTTTTAAATTTTTTCTACCGAAATATTTGTTGTTTCATTCAAAGAAGGAATACTTGGCAGAATTTCTTCTTTCACACAATTATCAAGAGTTGCACTTTTCTTCTTTTTGTTGGGTGGTATAGTAATGCTTTTGTTGACAAGCAAATGAAGTTCTGTTGCCTTTAAAAACAGAAAAGAAAATTTTTTCTAAACAAAATATTCTCTTTTCTTCCTTACATTTGTAGAGAATGTATCACTACATTTACCCCATTTCTTTATTCGAAGTTTTAACTCAAGCAAATCGTAAGAAGGACGTCCAAGAATTGGTTTCCCGTCAATATTACATTCTGCTTTGAATTGAGTGGAGCAAAACGTCGGCTTTCCTTTAGCAACAAAAGTACAGTTAACTTTCTAAAAAAATTTATTTAAATTTTATTTATCCTTTCCAAAAATCACCTCTTTTCCAAAACTGCATTTATGCCCAAACATTTCTTCAGTAATTGGAATACAAGAGTTAGCGTACCATTTAGTAACATCTCCATTGACTTCCGATTTGATATCTGCATCAGCAATCTTCGGTACTTTACCATATCTCTCAAATCCCTCAAGTCCCACAGCTTCAGAATCATATTTAGAGATGGTCACATTAAATTTGAGCGTCTTGTTCATGCTGTTTGGGGCAATTGCAAAGAAACTCCTAATAATTAAAATTTTATTTACACAAAAAATTAAAATTTCTCTTACCCATCTCCCAAATTCTTATGTGCAAATTGAACGTAGTTCTTATCCAATGTCTCATTTTGAAGACAGAGAAACTTGTTCTCCAAATCTGCAAAGTCCAATTCAACAGGCTCAGGCGAGGATGGTTCAGGAGTTGAAGAAGGTAGTGACGATTTCGCACAAAGAAGAAGCAGAAGAATGTTGAATCCCAGAAGAAACTTCATTTTGTTGTTGTTGTTGGAGTAATGGAAGGAAAGAAAGGGAATCAAACAAACATTGGTTTTTATATTGTTTTGTAAGACAACTACGATGTTTTTTCCGTTTTTCATTCAAAAGTTGGTAAATGTTATCCGGAATTCACATAATTATTCTTTAACCTGTTAAAATTAAGGGTTATCGGTTTCACCAAATTTTTCGGTTAACCGAAACAGAACTGACAAACCGAACCAAAACTTTCGGTTCGGTTTGAAATCGTTTACACTACTGTCAATCAAAACGAAATAAAGAAGAGAAAATACAAGAAACTACATAACACGCAATTAGACTCTCATTTAGAATTTATAGGTAATTGTTCCTGATTCATGCGTTAATTTTTTTATTAAAAAATTTTATTAATATTTTTATTCAATTTAAAATTTTGGTACTTTTTTCCTAATTTAATCAACTATACTTTTTTATGCTTACTTCAATCCAAATGAATCTTATATCGTTCGAAATCTCTCGATAAGCTCTATCTTTTTCCCAAATGGATGGATCGAGTCTGATCGCCCATTAAAAAGTTTTATAAAATTTACTAAATTTGTACAAAATTTAATTAAAAATATAAATTATAATTTAGTTGTTTTAATTACTCTTCTTTCTCTCATTTTCCTTAATATATTTTCTTTCTTCGAGTTTTGAGGTATTTCTTTATTTTCTTCTTTATATTCCTCAAAATTTACTTGTTTTCCATTAAAAATAATTTGGACAAAAATAAAAAGTTTTTCTTTAAAAAAATATTTATTTATTAATTTCCCTCAAAAATAAATTCCCTACCATTTATTTTATTAGATATTCTCAAATATTTTTTAGATTTTAATATAGGCGATCTTTCCCATAAAAATAAAAAATATAAAATTAAAGCAAATCCAAGTATACAAAGTCCAATAGCCGAAGTACTAAAATCTTTAAAAATTGTATTTCCAACCAAAAATAAAGCAATAATTAAAAAAATAAAAGGAAATAACTTTAAAAAAAAGATGAACATTTTTAAATTTAAATTTTTAATTAACCAAAGAATTTTTAATTGCTTCAGAATTAATTGGGGGTAACCCTTTTGGATTAAATAATTTAATTTTAATTAAAGCACAGATTGTAAAAAGACGTTGAGCCCAAACAACAAAAGAAACATAGGAAATTAATTTGTCGAGACTGTTTAAAAAAGAAAAACAAATAGCCAAAATAACCTTTCAAAATTAAATTTATTTTTTTAAATTAAATTTAAATTTACTTGAAAAAGTAAAGCAACTCTGGGGGAATCATGTAAATAATTAATACAAAATAAAAATGTTGGTAATTGTCTTTTACTTGCAGCTGCCAACATATAACGACTGGCAACAAAAAGTGTTGAATTTAAAGAGCCAATAAGCATTACACAAACCAAAATTGGAATTAAAGGTTCGATAATACCCATTGAATGTTTGGCAAATATCTTTTAATTTTTTTAAATTAATTTTTAAAATTTCCTATAGAGGAATCCGTCCTAGAACAAAGAATTGGACTGATTTGGGGGGGGGGGGTTTATTTTTGTTTTGTCAATTAACGGGAAGGAAACTTCGCAAGTTTTACATAATAACAATTCTTATTAATTATCAGGACAAATAAATTTACAAAAAAGAATTTAAAAATTCTCTAACAGTAGCAATAGCAGCAGAATCTTTAATTTCTTCAATTGGAATAACAACAAAAAAAGCCAAATTAACAGCCATATACAAAAATGCCACTAAAATAATCCCCACAGGCATTGCAAAAGACATTGTTTGTTTTAAATTGGAAACTTCTTCAGCCCCAAAATTTAAAATATCCCAACCATCATAACTAAATAATGATGCAAATAAGGCATTTACAATAAAAGAAGATTCCCAATTTGAATTGGCAAAAGGTTGTGAAAAGTTTGCTTTAATATTTTCTTGAAAAAAAGGAAAAATATAGAATTAAATTTCCTTTAAGAGTTGGGGATAATTTGGAGATTTTAAAAGTTGGAGAGATAAAATTTGGAATAATTTTGAGTAATGATAGGAAGGAGTTTTTTGTATATTATTTATACCTAAACTAATTACCTTCTTCAATTTAAACAATAATTCCCCAGGGTAATTATTAGAGTATATATGTTAGTTTGAATTAAATTTTTTTAAATCAAAATTTATCTTGAATATATTATAAGACTGAAAGGTGTAACATAAAGGCTATTGCAATCCTTGAGATAATAGTAAAACCCCGCCTAGAGAGAAGGTGAATTTAAGCAGAACCCCACTCGCTTGCGTGCCATTGGGAAATCTATCTATTGAACGTATCACCATCAATATCTTCTCTCTTAATTAGGGTTGGCCCCTCTAATTAACATTTACCTTTAAATATAAAAACATAAAAGCCAATTCCAATAATTAAACAAACAGCTAAAAGTTTGGCTGAAGAACAGATAATTTGAAATCTGGCAGCATTAGTTCGTAAGGAGAAAAAATTAATAAAAAGTAAAATCCAGCAAAGTCCATAGCCAATAAATTTTTTTTAAAATAATTTTAAAAATTCTGAAGAACAAATTTTTATATTTAAACTTTGAAGAAAATATTCGGAAAAAGTTTCTGCTTGTATTGCTATTGTTAATGGTAATGTTAATATACAAGCACCCATCATAAACATAAAGGCTATTGCATTCCTTTTTTTAAGTTAAAAATATTGGAGGGAATTAATTTTAATTTCAAGCAAATTTTAAAAATTTATTGGGAAATGGATAAGATTTTTTTTTATTTTTCTTTATTCATTTTTGTCTTCACCGTTTGATTTAAAATTTGTCAGAAAACTGAAAATTTACCTGAAATTGAGTAATACATTATTATTTTTTAAAATAAAAAAATCAAATAATAAGCTAACACTAGTTAACATTTTTAATTTCTCTAATTATTTTGAAAATTCAAATTTTTTTTTAAATTAAGAACCACTAAAAGCACACTAATTTAATAGAAATGCATAATTTTATATAAAGTAAAAAAAACCAATTTATTTACCATCTAACATGTGTAAGATAAGCAAAATCTCCACCAGATTTTCGAATACTCGTCCCCAATTCAATATAACAATAAGCCCCAACAATAGCAAAAAAAGCAGAAAATAGCCAAATAATCAAAGAAAGCCCAACAGAACCAGAATTTTTCAAAACAATTCCCGGAACAATAAAAATACCAGAACCAACAATATTCCCAACAATATACGAAACTGCCCCCCAACGGCCCATTTGATTTTCTAATTTTGTCATTTTTTTAAAGTAAAAATAATTAGTAAATTTTATTAATTATTAAAGAAATGTGGACTGATAAAAGAGAAAATAATTTTACAAATTAGTAAATTCCTTAATTTTAAGGAACACTAATTTAATAGTTGTAGTTTAAAAAACAATAAAATAAAAAATAAATTTTTAATAAAAAATAGAACAATTTAAATGAACAAATTAAATAAAGAAAATTACTCTACATAAAAAAAGAAATATTTATTGAAATTAAAATTAAAATTAAAAAAAAATTATTTTAAAAATTTTGATTTAAATAAATATTTTAATATTAAAAAATAATATCACGGAAAATTAATTTTATTTTAATTAATTTTAGTCAATTCATTACTTTTTCTTCTTCTTCTTTGTTTGTAATTTCCGTTAATTTTTTCTTCATCTTTTAAAGGATATATTTTAATATTTCCTGTTATTATTTTTATTTTATTTTCTTCTTCAACAATTTTTGGATCATTATTTAGGAATTCTTCTCCATTAAATAATTCTATTTTTCCATTTAAAATAATTTGTACAAAAGAAGCTATTTTATCTAAAAAAGAAAATTAATTTTTAATTTTTAAAAAAAATTACCATTAATTAAAGAAAAATTCTCTTTAAAAATAGGAAAACGATTTAAAAAAGTTCTTTCCCAAATAAAAACAAAATAAATTAAAAAAGCAATTGCCAAAACTAAAAGACCAAATTTTGCAACAGAAAATTCTTGAATTATTGTAATTCCAACCAACGATAAACAAACACAGAGGAAAATTATTGGCATAAACTTTAATTAAAAATAAAATAAAAATATAGGTAAATAAGGGGGGGGGGGGCTTTAAGGGAAAAAGTAAGAGAAAAATAAAAATTTAATTTTAAATCCCTCTTCCCGATCAGACGTGGGCGAAACGTTTCGTTTCGTTTCGTTGTTTCGTATGTTTCGTATGATTTTTACTGTTTCGTCTCGTTTCGTTACGAAACACTTTTAAATTTGTTTCGTTTCGTTTCGTTACGAAACACCTGTGATTTTTCAACGAAACGAAACAATTTTTTAAGCCTAAACTAAGGCCAAAATCTATAAAATTAACCATCTTTTATTGAAAATTAAAAAAATTTTCGCCTGCGGCGCTGAAAAAGGAAGATATCAATTACTTATATACTACAAATCCGTTTATACTCCACTCCCTAATCCGCATATACATATTACTTAATCGACGACAAATTCTATTACCGGACTCGCATCATAATTTAAAAATTGCGGATTGCGAGTTGCGGAAATACTGGAACCGGAACTTCCGGCGAAGCATTAGCTTATATCGCTCTCCTCTCGAAATGGAGATATGGAGACAATTTGGGTAGGCAATGGAGCAAGATAGTGAATTTTTTGGCCTACGGCCTTTCAAAATTTTAAAATTTTTCGTCTGCGGCGCTTAAAATAAAATTTTACTTGAAAAATATTAAATTTTATTTGAAAAAAAGCGTCGCCAAAAATTCGGCTTCGAAAATGATTGACCCCCCCCCCCCCCTTCCCCGAAAATTTTCCTTGCTACGGGCCTGGCTTATGGGACAAATTGTTGTAAATAAACCAAAAACTAAATCATTTATAAATCGTAGGCGACTAATAAAGTATTTGAGGTCGAATAATTGCGAAATAAATGAAGTTTTGAAAATTTTTTGAATATTAAAATGTTTCGTTTTGTTTCGTTTCGTTTCGTAAGATTTAGGTTGTTTCGTTTCGTTTCGTTAACGAAACGATTTTAAAAAAATTTTGTTTCGTTTCGTTTCGTCAGAAAAAAATTTTGAGTTTCGCCCAGGTCTGTTCCCGATTTTAAGGAGAGACACTTTTAATTTAAATAAATAAATTACAATAGGTGTTTTAATAGCATCTGGATGTAAAATAAAATTATTAAAATTAAATCTAATCCACAATAATGCACACATTGTAAATCCTCTTTGTAGCCATTGGGCAAACCCCAAATAATTAATTAATTGATTTGTGTCCCCAACAAAAGAAAATAAAATTGCCATTAAAACATGAGTAAAAATAGAAGCTCTGGGAGAATCATTTTCTGGATTAAGTAAAGCCAAAAATGATGGAATTTGTCTGCTACGGGCTGCGGCAAATAAATATCTTTAAAAAATAATTTATTTAAATTTATTTTAATTAATCGAATAACTAAACTAAATTATTTATTTACCTGCTAGCTGTAAATATAGTTCCATTCATTGCACCCATCATAACCTTTTTGGAAAAAATTACAAATTTAATTAGATAAACAAAAAAACTAACTAAAATAATAATAAAAGGCATTATATGTTGAAATTGTCCAAGTGATTGTTGGGCAAAAACCTTTAAAAAAATTAAAGTTTTAAAAATGTGTACATAAATATATTTAATAATATAAATACTTGCCATTGCTACAGCTGTACTGTCCCTAACTGTGTCTGCATCAAGAACAACCAAAAAAGAGAGATTAATTCTTAAAAAAAGGAAAATTAAATTTTATATTAAAGTTTTTTTAAAATTATTTTCTTCCAATTATTCCCCACCCCCCCCTCCCATCCTCCCCTCCCTCTCTTTTCCTATCCACATTTCAATTATTTCTTCACTTTAAAGACAGACACAATGTAAATGCTAGTAACACAAAACATTCCAGAAAGTATTGCAAAAGGCATTGTTCTTTTTGGATTTTCAATTTCCTCAGCTCCAAAATTCAAAACATCCCAACCATCATAACTAAATAAACCGGCAAAAAATGCATTTACTAAAGACATAGCCTCCCATTTAGAATTTTGAAAAGGTGAAGAGAAATTTTGTAATTGGCCTTAAAATTGATTTTTTTAAGTGAAACTTGAGTATTTTTGAAAGCTGAAAGAGAAGGAGGGGGTGTGTAGATATCATAGGAAAGTTAAAATATAAATTAAATCAAAATATTTCTATTAAGACTACGATTTATATTAAATATTCTTTTCGCGGAATAAATTTTAATTTTTATCTGTGTCCACATTTCAATGGACACAGATATTCGAAAATAAACAAAGAAATATTTCTTAAAATTATTTAAAAAACAATTAATACCTTTACTAATTAACATATAAATAGCTGTACAAACAATTAAAGTTGTTGCTAAAAGTTTAGCAACAGTTCCAGCAATTTGAAAACGAGCCCCAACTCGTCGAAGAGAATAAAAATTAATAAACATCATAAATAAAGCAAAAAGAGAAAAAATTAATTTTTTGAAAATAAATAACAAAATTGGGTTATTTGAACAATTTTCGTTTAAACGAAAAGCTTGGACGGTGTATTCTGCTGTAGTCTCTGCTTGGATTGCTAACATTAATGGATATATTAAAACACAACCAATACTCATAAACATAAAAGCTATTGCATTCCTTGGAAAAAAACAAATTAATATCGCTTAAAAACTGCTCTGGGTAATTATTGTTTAGATCTTCCTTCTGATGGAGTGAGTAATTAATCGAGGGAGGGTAATTATACGAGGTTTGAAATTTGAACGTGTTTTAGGGCATTAGTTGGGGGGGGGGTATAATTATTGTTTCAATCCATCGCTGGGTGGGGTAATTAATGGAAGTGGAGTAATTATTTGTGGGAAGCAATTAATACAGGTTATATGGTAGTCGCAAAAATTATTCTTAAATGAAGCTAAATTTAATTTAAAATCCTCCAATAATTTATTTATTTTTACCATCTAACATGTGTAAGATAAGCAAAATCTCCACCAGATCTTCTAATACTAGTCCCCAATTCACAATAACAATAAGCCCCCAAAGTAGCCACAGCTGCAGACAACAACCAAACAATTAAAAACAACCCCACAGATCCAGTATTTTGTAACATACTTCCAGGAACAATAAAAATACCAGAACCAACAATATTTCCAACAATATACGAAACTGCCCCCCAACGACCCATTTTGTTATCTGAATGGGGCATTCTTTTTAAGATTAAATAAAAATAGTTTTTTAAATTAAATCTGAAATAAATTTAAATTAACGAGAATAAATAAATAAAAAAATTTCAACTTTATTTTTAAATTTAATTAATTTTTAATTTATATTTGCTTTTCAACATTTTTTTTGTTTGTTTTTTCTTGTTAATTGAAAGATTTAACAAAGAAATTAATAAAAGAAAAAAAGAAAGAATTGAAGGTTTTTTCAGCAAAGGATTAATTAAATAAATAAATTGATTTTTTGTTTAAATATTTTTAAATAAATTTATTTAAATAAAATTAGTAATGTTTATTTAATTATTAAATTGAATTAGTAATTTATTTAAAACAAAAAAAATAAATTTTAATAAAATATGGCATTATATTTAAATAAATTTTTAATTTTTATTTATTTATTGTTTGTCAAACAACAATTCGTAAATATATTCCCATTCTCGATTTTCTTTATCATTAAATATTTTTTTGAGAGAAATGAACGGGAAAAGAATTGATTTTTTAAATAAAAAAATAATAAATATTTAAATAACTTCCCCGTTACTATTAACAACTAAAATTGATCCCATGAACCTAAAAATTCCCAAATAAAATATAAATATTTATATTTAATAACACTCATGTGTTATTCACACATTTATTTGTTATTTAAAAGAGTTAATTCTAATTATTTTTTTGCAAATAGGGTTTCTTAAGAAATATATTTATTTTTGGTATTTTTGTTGTATTTATCCATTCTTGGAACATTAAAAATTCTTTAGTATATAAATATTAATTATGAAAGGGATTGACATAAAATAAAAAAAAATTGTTTAGATAATATGTATATTTATACAAAAATTATTTTATTAAAACTTTTTTGCAATAAAATAATAAAATATATACAATAAAAGTGAAAAATAAAAAATATTATTAACAGGGACGGATATTAAAAATTATTTTTTTGGAATTTTTTTAAATAAAAAATAATTTAAGGCAATATAAATCTATTTAGTATATTTATTAATCACAACAATAATAATTATTTATTTAATTCAATAATATCCTCCATTTGATAATTGCTTAAATAAATTTAAATTAATTTATTTTAAACCCGGATATATTTATTAAAATGTCTGATGATTATTTTTAAAGAATTTTTTAAATACTTCCGTTATTTAGCAAATAAAATATTTTTTAATCTTTCTTATCAGTTGGCAAATAAGTACATAGTAGTTAAATATTTAATTATGCAAAAAAATTTTTAGACACAAGTTTTGGTCTAAAAAATGAGGGGATATTCTTATTTAATTGCTTAATTAATTAAAGAGCGAAAAAGTTAACATTATGCATAAAAATATTTAAAAATAATCAGACATTAAAATAATATTCTTTTAATTTTTAAATATTTACCCCATCCTTTTGTTTAGTTAAAATATTATTTTCATTATTAGAACCCCCAACAATTCTAGTTGATTGTCTTCTACATATACCACCACCACTGCTATTACTAGTTAAAGCTTTTTCTGTTTGTTGTTGTTCACCAATTATTTTAACATAAACGGGCCTATACAAAACAATTTCTTCAATATTTAAATTATTATTATTTTCATTTTCCTGTATTCGACCATCCCAAACTTGGCCGAGACGAAATTCTGGAGATATATATTTTCCTGTTTCTACATGTCCACCACAAAAATCTTAATTTTAAATTAAAATAATTGATAAATTGACAATTTTTAACTCCCCAACCCCCTAAACATTTTCCTTTGGAAATTAAAAAAAAATAAATTTAAAAAACCCCCCAAAAAAGGATTCTTTACTCTACATTAAAAAAATAAAAAAAATTTTTTCCCCCATATTTACCATAAACAACACTATAAAATTGTGAATGAATTTCTCTAAAAGGTACAGTTGCAATTGTTAAAGGAAAATCCATTTCTAGACAAGATTCTGAAGAAGAAATTGAAGAAGGAGTAGAAGAAGGAGGGGGAGGGGGAAGAATATTATTATTAGATGTTGAAGTTTCTTTATTTAATTTTTGATTTTTAATATACGGACATTGATTAACATTTATTTTTAAAATATAATAAAGTTGAATTAAACGACAAAATCCAATCTTTTTTAAAAATTAAAAATTTATTTTATATTTTTTTATTTTTAAAAACCATTGTTGGGGGAAGTGTTGGCAATTGAAGTAAGGGATCCAAATTATTTGGGTCAATATTTAATTGGGAATGTTTTAATACAAATTGTGATCTAAAAAATAATTTTTTAAAAATAATTAGGTATTTAAAATATAAATATATTTACTTCCATTCTAAAGCTGTTGATTGAACTTTAAAAAATTAAAAATAAATTTATTTTTTAATTAAAAAACAAGCAACAAACTAGTTTTTATTTCACAAGGTAACCCTCCACCTTTATCAATTCTATATTCCAAATTCTTAAATTTAAAATTATTTTTATTAGAAAAATATATTTAAATTACTTGAATTAATTTAACACAAATTTGTGTCGGACATTCTTGTCTATTTTCTAAATGTAAATTTAATTTAATTTGTTCTCCACAACAATAAGCACTCCTTTCAAGAATTACTCTTAAAGCAACAACCCCTCGACGACAACAAGGTTGGCAACGAATTTTATGATCTTGCCCAGTCAATGGGGACTTTAGAAAATAATTAGGTATCTTTGTGTATTTAAATAAAAACTAACCTACCAAATATTTTTCTTCCAAGCAGTCAATATGAGGCCCAATTAATGTAAAATATCTTTTTTTAATAAGTAAATTATTTTTTAAAAATCAAATTATTTATTTACTTAATTCCTTGTGGAGAACTTGCATAAGGCATATCAACAAGTACTTTAACATAATAACGAATTGTTCCCGCCTTTAGAAAATTAAAATATTTTTTAAATTATTTAAAGAAAATTTTAGAGTGTTTTAAACTTGATTTCAGAGATTTTTAGAAAATTTAAGTTAACCAGAATATTTTCACAATAATTAATTAGGTAATTTATATACTTTAGTTTCTAAAGAACAAGGTAATTGTGTTGGAGGAAGATTAAAATTAAAAGCTAATTCATGAAGTCCTTTAGGTAATATCTGTGTTTGTTGTTGTTGAATTAAATCGCTTTCTATGCTTGTAGTTTCATCTAATTCATCAAAAGTTTGTTGCTGTTGTTGCCTTTCCCTTCCCCAAAGTAAAGCTTTATCATCAAGTAAGTATTGGTCATCTTTTAAAGTTTTTGATTCACCAGATTTTAAAACTTTCCATTGAACTCTAGCCCTCCCTCGAAGAAAAACACGAATTCCTATTTAATTAAATTATAAGATTAGTCTCTTTTAGCTACTAAATAAATATTGTTATTCAATATTAAAAATATAGGTATATCCCTATTAAATCCAAATCCATTTTTATAACTCCCAAGAACATAAAAAATTGGATTGCAATAATTATGTACCTCCCCCAACGATGAATTAAAATATTCCCATTAATTATTAAAGAAAATACTTTTTAAAAATTCAAATCAAATAAGTTGAATTTGAAAAATATTAGACTTTTACCAAAACAAATATTCAAATTTCAAATTACTTGAAGAAGAACCCCAATTTTTTAAGGCAGATTGTTTGTTGGATGTTTCTTTAAATAAATTAAAAACCTCTTAATTTAATTGGCTCCATTAAGTCAATAATAACAACACCATTTAAAGGCTCTCCTGGATAATAAACATCCTTTTCTAGACGAATATCAAAAGAATTTATGGAATCCATTTAATTGAAAAATCTATTTTTTTCTGAAATATGAGCTCAATTTAAGTTTTAAAATTAATTTAAATATTTTCTTTTATTATTATTTTAGCTTAATATATAAAAGAAAAAAAACAATTTTCAAGATATAAAACACAGATTTTAATAGTAGAAGGTTATACTTAAATATGTATATGTAATTTAATATATAATTTAAAAATAATTATAAATTCAAAATTAATATTTAATCTTATTTAAAATACTGATATTCGGAAATAATAATATATTTAACCAAAAAAATAATTTTTTTAGAAAATCCTTTTAAATAAAAAACGAATGTTTAATATTCTTTTTACATTTCCTTTTTATTTTTTAAAAGCTGGCATAAAAAAGAATGAATGTTGGGGGTCACAAAAATTGAGTGGAAGAAACAGAAAGGCAGAATAACAACAAAAAATATTTTAAATGAAAAATATCCAGAAAAATAAAAAAAGGAGAAAGAAAAAAACTTTTTCTCTTTTTTTGCAAGGTAAAAAAACATTTTATGTAGTTGCTTTGTTGGGATTTTTTATTTAATGATGCCACAAAAAACTTCTTTAAAATGTTTATTTTATTTGATAATAATTAAAAATAAACAATTAAAAAATAATTAAAAATAAAAACTTTATTTTAATTTTTATTTAAATAAATAAATTTTATTTCCCATTCTTAAATTCTTTTAGATTTCTAAAAATGCAAAAAAATAATTATTTAAATTTAAATAAATTTCCTTAATTCTGCCCTAAAGTCAATTATTTATTTTCAAAAAAAGTTTAGAATTTAAATTGCCTACTATAAACTAAAAGTTTTTTTTAAAAAGAATTTATTCTTGCGTGATTAAAATAATTTTTGTTTTATTTTTTAGTCTCATTTTGTCTGGAAATTTCTCCGAATGTTTTTTTAGAGAAAATCTCAGTCAGTCAAAATTTTCTTTGGCATTTTTTCTTTAAAAAACTGTTGGAGAGTTTTACTTTTATATTTTTAATTTTCATTCATTTTCCAGTCCAAAACAGCTTTTTATTATTTTAGAAATAACCGGCTTGAAGGAAATGAAATGAAAGGGAAGGGGAGGGAAGGGAAAAGTATGTGTAGTGAGGGTGGGGGAAATTTAAAAAATTAATGTTTTTTTGTGTGAGGGTGGAAAGTGAGGGAGAGAGAAAGGGAGGAAGAGAAAGGCCATCAACCTTTTATTTTCTTCCAACATTTACACAATTCTAAATACTCGTTAGTCTTCACTATATTCCTCTCTTGGGAGGAAAAAAAAGAAGGAAAAGGTGTAGAAACTTTTTTTAAAAAAAGTCACAAAAAATTGTTAGAATAAAAGCAATATGGAAAATGAACGTAACATTTTATGAAATAAAGGGAAAAATATGTGGAAATGAAATCATAAAATAAATTTTAAAAATACATTTTTAAGGGATTTTTATTTTTATTATATTTTTATGTGAATTTTCTAAATTAATTAATTATAATTAGACTTTTATTTAACAATAAAACACTCTACTCTTGGGTTATCTCCCTTCATTTATTTTTTCCTCCTTTCTTTTTCATTTCTTTAAAAAAGTACACAGGGGTTAAAAGTGAGTTTTTTCTAATTTTTAAAAATTTTTTAAAATTTTTGCCATCTTTTGAAATTAGACACCGTTGATAATTATACTAAATAATCTTAATTAAATTCTTTATTTTAATAATTTATTTCCAAAAAAAATAAATTTTTGTCTTTCTTAATAATTTTAAACACTTAAAAAAGGCTAAAAAGTTTATCTTAAAATTAAAGAAAAAAGGTTTTATCTCTACTCTAAATATGTACTTTCACTTTTGTGCAAAGAAAAAAGAGAGACAAGAAAAACCGGCTACAAATTTAAAATGAATTGAATTTTTGTTTTTATTCGGATAAAATTACTTTGTGTGTGAAAATGTATTAATAAAAATAGTTTTAAAATTAAAAATGAAATGACGGCGTGGGCAGAAAGGAAGCAGTAAAAGTTGCGAAAGAAAAAAGGAAAAAGAAAAAATTTTTGGAAGAAAATTTGAAGGGCAAAAATTAAAAATATTTAAATTGATTATAATCTTTCCGAAATTTTTTAAAAATAAAATCAGGTTTTTATCGTGGTTGTTAAAATAGTCTAAATAAAAGAAATTGGATTTTTAGTTAAATAATTCATTTAAATATTTCTTTAAAAAATGGAAAATATTTTAATACTTTTGGGCTGCTCCTCCTTAGAAAATCAAGAAGAAAATATTATTGATGAAGATGTAAAAATGAAACGAGAAATAAAGTAAAAAATAATTTTTTTTAAATTTTAATTATTTTTAAAAGAAATGCCAGGCAATTGGCAATGTTCTCAATTTGTTGTTGTTGTTGTTCTATTGTATTAGCTCTAGTTACTTTGCCTGCACTTCTTTCATCAGTTAGAACGTTGCATTCTGATATCCAAATTGAATCAGATTTTTGTAGAATACGTTTAAGAAATTTTTGGACAGAAATGGAAAATGAGGAAAATAATGAAGAAATTCAAATTCGGCAAAAAAGAGTAAATAATCTTGTATTTTATTTTAAAAATAATTTTAAAGGCTTGGCTTTTTGGCCGTTGGGTGCCGGATAGTTCTGTTGTACATGCAGCAAAAACTTTTACAGGTTCTGAACAAAAAAGTCCCTCATCTGCTTCTTATGGTGGATACGGAGCATCTTCACCTATTTCACAGCCAGATGAAATTAATGACAAAAAAGTAAATTATTATTTTAAAAACAAAAATATATTTTGGGGAATTTTTTTAGCAATCTCCAGAATTTGATTCTTCTGCCTCAGCTTATGGTGGAGCTGAAACATTGGTGTTAGGTTCAGATCCCTCTCCACCTTCAATTAAACCTCAATCTTCTCCTATAATGAGGCATGAGGCAACAATAGAAATATGTTGTTGTTGTCAAGGTGCACCAGGCGAACAGGGGGATGCTGGAGAAGATGGTTAGAAGTTTTGATATTTACATAATTATTTTCAACTAAAAAATTCTAAAGGTGAAAATGGACAAGATGGGGCTCCAGGTGCTACTGGAGAAGCAGGAAGAGATGGAACTGTAATTTTCTAATTTTCTGAAATTATTAATATTAATAGCTACTTCAATTTAGATTCTGTCCTCTGATGGTGCACTTAAAGAACCATGTATTATTTGCCCTGTAGGACCTGGAGGACCAATGGGACTGCAAGGACCTAGGGGACCTCCTGGACCTAGAGGAGCGAATGGGAACAGTGGAATTGACGGTATTAATGTTTTTAGAGGTTGAAAATTATTCAAATTTGCAGGAAAACGTGGAGAACCAGGAATGGAAGGATCACCTGGGCCTGTCGGAAATATTGGTGCTGTAGGACCACAAGGTGATTAACGATTTTTGAAAATTAATTATTAAAAATTATTTTAATTTACAGGTCCTTCAGGCATTCCGGGTCGTCAATTCCACGCCGATGGACCTCGAGGCCCGCCAGGAAAAACTGGGCCCAAGGGACCAAAAGGTATTACTGGATGCCAAGGTCCGCCAGGAAATACTGTGCAAGGACCGAAAGGTCCACCTGGCGATCCAGGTCGACCTGGAAAGGATGGCCGAAAGGGAATACAAGGCCCTAATGGTGCGATTGGCGATAAAGGTATTTCTGGAGACTGCACTCATTGTCCTATGCCGAGAACACCGCCTGGTTATTGAATGAAATTAAAGAAATATTTAATTACATATCCATACATACATATTGTTTAAATTCACAATAAATATTAATTTGAATGTAAAATTTAATTTAAAAATGAACAAAAGATAAATTTAAAACTACTTTTTAAAAGTTTACAGAAATTAAATCCGCACTCTTTCTGTCAGTAAATTTCTGACAGCTGCAAAATTTTATGTCAGAAAAAATTACTAAATGATCATAAGTATGCATATTAAGAGCAAATTCTTAATATAAAAGCTTAGGACATTTTATTTTCGCATAACAAGCGACTGTACACAATCTACAAGCCCTAATTGTTCATAACTCTACAAGCATTAACATCAATGGTGACGTCGGAAGCGCCAACGGATTTCCCTCCTCCTCCTCCCTACAATGTTGTCACGACAACTACTGCGGCTGCAAGGATCTCGAGAGGATGTCAGAATCCGCCCAAGGATTGTAATTGCGTTGCTTCTTCTGAGCTTCAAATGGCGCTGGAACGCTTCCGAGTCTACAAACGTGCATTAGTAAGTTAATCAAAATTTGCGTTGATACAGTAGAAATTTCTTTTATCTCATTCCAAATTCAGGGTACGACTATCTTTGTTGGCTTCTACTACATAATCTATCTGGCTCTGATTGGGTACTTCTTCAAATGCCATCGAGACCATATCATAGCCTTGATCGTTGTTGGGAGCATGTGTTTGCTAGCCATTTGGGGTTGTCTGAAGCAGAATAGCGCGATGCTGTTTCCGATGTTCTTGATGCATGTAAGAAATAAATTGGCTTTGTTAATTGAGCAAGTTTCTTTTTTCAAGATTGTCTCATTCATCACCTTCTTGACTGCTTTTGTGTTCACCACGTTCTGCCTGTTCGATACCAATCTCACCTATTGGGACAAAATAGTAGATCAGGCACCCCAGCTCCAGCAACTAGCGAATGCTTTGTACTCGTTAGGTATCGGTAAGCGACAGGCGATTTTTGTCTTCATGACATTCTGGCTGTTTTGCGCAATGGCTGCTAGTATGGTTGTCTCTACTATCTGGACACTGCTCGATGTAAGTTTTAATTAGTAATTTATAGAGATTCATAATGAAAATTCCTTTCATTGTAGAAGATGCCTATGTACTGCTCCGAACTTCATAAGATCGCTCTCTCCATGTTCGGCAACAAAACGGACCTGAAGAACCCGACACTTGTGAAACACCTTCGGATGCATGTTCGAGCTCGGGCGTTGGGTAAGGCGCAAGCGACTACTGTCTAGATGAAAGAAGAAAATAGCAAATCCAAGTATAGTAGAGGTTCGAGTAGTAAAAATAGAAAATCCATTAAATGCACTCATTATGTAAATTCAACATAAAGACATTCCTTATCTCATAATGTAATTGCATGTAGGTATAAAATATAGTAAATTGTTCCGTCCCAAATGATTATATGTGTGTATTCGCTGTATAATGTAATAGTCTATGTAATAATATGCATATGGAATAAATTGTACTAATAACGGTGTAATGTTCTTTTCTGTAGATATTTTATATTTTGTTGAGTTAACAAGTTGTTAAATTTTTATGAATTGCCTAAAACTTGTCTAATTAGCTGAATTTTGTCAAAATTATACTGGTTAGGAAATAGACGTTTGAAATTCAAACTTTGAATTTCTGCGATTTGAATTTTTGAAAGCTTGGCGTTTTGTTAATTATAAAATAAATTTTTAGATTTTGTTAAATAAATTTTCAGATTCCCTTTTAACTTTTGTTTTAATTTCTTTTATGTTTTTTACTTTCCGCTCCTGACTATCATTTTTTTGATTTAGGGGTTTACTTGCAGCAATTTCAATGACAACTCAAAAAACTGGCAATTTTTTCTCACAAATATTTTCGGAAATTCCTGACTTAGAAAAAGAAGAAAAATCTCGACAGGAAAGTAATTCTATAAAACGAGCAATTCGTCAGTTATTTATACCTGACAGCAAAACAACCGATGAACTTTTTGATGCCAACTTACAAATTGCTGCTGGCCCTCATTTTCAATCAGTTAAAATTGAGGATGTACATATTTATCGTGGAGAAGAAAAATTAACTATTAAATTTCCACAGTAATTTAAAATATTTTGTATTTTCTTTTCTATATTTAATAGGTCATTTGAAGAATGTAATTTTGATGTATCGATAATGGAGAATATTAAAAAGAAGAATTACAAAACTCCAACACAAATCCAAGCAGCTATGATTCCTTTGATTCGGGATACAGATTGTGGGTTAAATAAATTTTTTAAGCATTTTTCCTCTTTTCAGCTTTATTTGTTTCTTGTAAGAAAAATGCTTTTATTTTAGAAGATTTAGTCATTCACTGCCGCTTGATAATAAAATTAATTTTAATCAATTAAAGATGATATACTCGGACATTCACAAACCGGCACTGGGAAAACTGCTGCATTTTTATTGCCTATAATTGATGAAATACATAAAGGGCATCAAAGTGGAGAAATAACTTTTAACAGTGATTCTCCCTATGTGTATTTATTTTTTATTAGATTATATTTTTTAAATTTTGTATTAATATGTTAGGATTGTTCTTGCAACTACTCGTGAATTGGTTATGCAATTATTTGAGGATGCACTTGCTTTTGCATCTGGTTAGTTTTTCTCCCAACTTAAAGTTTCAATAAAATTTTTATTTTTTCAAATATCAAATTAAAATCTTTTAAGGAACATCAGTTTCAGTTGCTTATGCAATTGGCGATATGCCGTCTGGGTATTCAATAAGAACCCTCAAAAAAGGATGTGATATATTTATTTCTACAATTGGCAAACTTTGTGATTATTTGGCCTATTCTGTTGTATGTTTTTTGAAAAACAATTTTTAATAATTTATTAAAGGTAACAACATATAAAATGAAATATTTTGTGCTTGACGAGGCCGATAGATTTCTTTCAAAGCAATGTGCGTTGGATGAGCTTCGCAGATTAAATGATTTTGGTTATTTGGTATTTTAAATTTTGTTTTATTAAATATCGACTTTTAAGAAACCAAAACACCGAACAATCATGTTAAGTGCCACTTTTGATGTTGAAACTCTTAATGATATTAAAAATGAATTTATGGCAGAAAATCATTGCTGGGTCCGTGCTGGTGCGGTTAATCAAGTTGTCAACACAATTACGCAAAAAATATTGAAAGTTTGTATTTAAATAATTTATGGAATTTTATTAATTATTTTAGGTTGCTCATTTTCAAAAAAGACAGACACTTTTGAAAATTCTTTTGGAAAAGTCAACAACTTTAAATCAGCCATTTGAAGGTTTTAAATATTTTTTCTATATTCTTTCCCTTTTTTAAATTTAGAAACAATTTATAAAACTGAGAAAACAGTCATTTTCATTCATGGACGTCGTGAATGTGACCGGTTAATTTATCTAGAAATTATTTTGAAAAAAAATTATTTTTAAGCCTGTCAATTGTTTTAGCATGTGAAGGATTTAGAGTAATTCCAGTAAATACGTAAGTGCTATAGTTAAAAATACTCATTTTAATAAAATGCTTTTAAAGGCATAGAACATTGAAACAAAGAACTGAAGCAGTGGAAAAATTTAAGAAAGGAGAATACGATATTCTTGTTTCAAATGACCTTTTAGCACGAGGAATGAATTTTCCGAATGTTTGTTTTTAAATTTTTGACGATTTTTGTTAGGATTTTTAAATTCAGGTTGATCATGTTATAAATTATGATTTGCCTACACCAGAGAATCTTGTTCAATATATTCATGCTGTTGGAAGAACAGGCCGAGCGGGAAATGCTGGACTTGCAACTTCCTTTTTTGATCCGTTTGGGCCAGATTCTCTTTTAGCGAAAAGTCTTATTGTAGTAAGTAATTATAAACTAATATTTTTTTAAAATTAATTTTAGATTTTAGAGCAGTCAATGCAAGTTGTTCCTGAATTTCTTCGAGATATTGTTAGGCACCAACAAAGAATTGCTGAACAGTGCGAGCAGTATCAACATTCTGATACTTACGAGGAAATTGGTTTGGAATGTGAGCCAACAACTAGTAAAGAATGTTTAAATTTAAATTATAATGATACTTGGTAAAATTTTAATTTAATTAAATCAACATTTGATTATTGTTTTTTGTATATTTTTGAGTTGCAAGATGATTGTTTTTCCCAGTAAGCAGGTCACAAATTCTCAAAAAAATGTTTATTTTTCATTGTTTCATTCAACATTTTCCTAAATTTATCAATTGTCCCCCCAATATAATTGACCTTTAAACTGCTCACATTACTTTTTGATTTCCGGTCTTTACATACGTTTTAATTGTAATAAACCATTTAATTTGAGTTAATTTACTTTTTTGTTTTAAATCTATTAATTATTTTATTCCTTTTTCTTTAATTTTAGAATATTTAAAATTAAGTAGACAATATGGATTTTACTAAAAATACTTCAGAATGTTCTTCATCAGTTAGGAAATCATTCAGCCAGGATTCTATAAATGCTAGAATTCTTTTTAAGGCTTGCAGAGATGCTGAAAGTAAAAGTATTTTTTATTTTTATTATTTGGTACTTTAATGGCTGTCGAGCCTTAAATAACGCAGTTCGGGGTACTTTATTAATGTCCCGCCTCCACTCCTATTTGGGTTGGGGTAATGATTTAATTGAGTTGTTATTAATTTAAACTTGATTTTTAGGTTTAATTAGTATCACAGAAACTTCGTCCTCCAAGTCATTCGATAACCAAATTGATGAACAAGAAATTCAAAAGCAATTGAAGTTTCTTAATGCTTATCTTGATTCTTCGGATATTAACTTAGTATGTCAACAGGATAAACGTCACTTTTCATTGCAAAATGGTTAAAAGATTTTTGCTTTCCTGATTTAGTAATTTTCCTCACTTTATAATTTATTTAGAAATTGTTTCTATTACTTCTGATAGCAAATTTGAAGCTCTTCAAACTCAAATCGTCGACACAGAAATTCAAATGAATACAAAAATGGAGAGAGGACATAATGAACTTCGACGTTTGGTAATTTTAACCTTTCGAGAAACTCAATTTTTATAAGAAATACGACTTTTTGTTAGGGAAAGTTTTTATTTTACAAATTCAAGGTGATGAAACGTATTGATGCCATTACGCTGAAGCAGTCAACTTTTATTTCTGAAATATCCAAACGAATAGATATACTCGAGCAACAGACCAAAAAAATAGTCAAAGAAAACGAACAAGCGAAGCGTGAGAGCTCAACATGTTTTGAATGTAAATTTAGAAATATTCTTGAAAATTTAATTTTTATTTAATTAGAAATTTATTTTTTCCTTAATTTACTTTTCAGGTCTTTTGGTCAAAATGACCAATTTTGAGAAAGAATTAAGCGATATTCGATCAATTCTTGGTATTGAACATAAAATGAAATCTCTTTCTATTGGGTTTACTGACAAGAACAAATCTGATGAGGAATTTGAGGATGATAAAGAAAATAATATTTAGTGGTTTAATAAAATTATCAAAAAGTAATATTTTTAACATTTCCATAGTTATTGTAATTAATAAAAATATAGATTTCTTTTTGTTTTCAATTTTTCGAGTTTTTACTCTACACAGTATCTGGTGCGCATATAAAAAGATTTTTAATTCTTTACATTTTTGTGTTTCAGAAAAGATGGGGGTTAGTTCTACTACTATTTTTTGTTTTCTTCAATTGTTCTTTATTTGTGTGACGGCAGGTATTTGTTAGTTGTTTTTAAATTTATTTTAAAAATTAAGTAGATGGATATTCAATTGGGCATATTTTAAACAACACGATGGATGAAGAGTCGAATATTACTTCAACCAAAAATGAGCAACCAATTATCATCACTTCTCAATCGTCCATTCCATTTGAAGATTTGTCTACTTCTATTCCAATCAAAGTTTTTAAATCTTTACTTTTGGATAACAATGTTACAACAACAAATAATTCTTCGACTAGTGAAAAAGAATTAGAAGAAGGGGAGAATTTTTTGAATGAAATTATTTCTGATGAAGAATTTACACAAAGTATTTTATCTACAACGGCAAATATTTCTTCGGTCAATCAAACAAAGGAATCAACAAAATTGGATGTTCTTTCAACATTACCAACAACAAAAACATTGTTAACCAAAAATCTTTCAATAATAAATACAACAACAATTCCCTCAATTGAATCGACAACTTCTCTACCTAAATCTTTATCTAATGAAAATTCTTTAACTTCTCCTCCTGTTCAAAATGAAATGACAAATTCAACTTCTGCAATGGATTTAATGGTATAATTTTTATATTTTAATTTGAATTAATTTTTATATTTTTTAAAGAATTCAACCAAAACTTTGTCTGTTGAAACTACAACAGAATTGAATAATTCATTAATTAAACCAACAGATAAAGAAGTAAATACTACAATTGCAACAACTATTTTTATTTCTCAAACATCAGAAGAAGAATATTTTGAAAATGACACAATAACAACAACAGAGTTTTTGGTTGATAGTACAGCTATAATTACAAGTACAATGGACACCATTAATTCATTTGTTGATACGAAAAATGTTTCTTCTTTGATTGCTTCTTCGACAGAAATGGTTCAAATTTTTAACTCTTAAAAAATTAAATTTCTTTTAGGCGCCACAATTCTCTTTAAATAACCAATCATTTTCTACGCCTTCGAATACTTCTGTTTCTTCCCCAACTTTCAATAATAGTACAACAGCATTAAATATCACAAGCAGTCCATTCACAAAATCTTTGTCGATCACTGATTGCTTAACTGATATTATCTTGATTATATTGGCTGTTTTGTTTGTTCTGTGAGTTTTTAATTTTTTAAATTAATTTTAAAGTTTATATTAAGGTTTTTGATTATTTTGTTGGTTCTCTGCTGTCGTAAGCCTGCTGCCTCCGTTATTGTTGTTGAAGAGGAAAAAACAATTATAATTAAAGAAAGTCGTTATACCAGCAATCCATCAGATATTGAAATGGGGGAGGAGAATCGTCCTAATAATTTTATGGCAGTGAGGTCAACTTTTTTGACAACCAGTGGAAGTGAAGATTATGATCCCACAGGGCTTACAAATATTTCAGAGGAATCTGAGACGTGAGAATATTTTTTAATCTTAAAAGAAATATTTTTTAGAAGTGATTCTGTTGGTAAGAATAAAGAAGGAAAAAGTAAAGAAGAAGTTGATGAAGAGAATGATGATGATAATAATGAGGTTGAGCAACAAATTAAAAGTAAAGATGGCGTTGAAGTGCCAGAGACATTGCAGGAACAGCCAAGTCCAAGTTTGTATTCTTTTACCAAACCGGCAAATGTGGCAAAAGCAAATAAGCCTTCTTCCATATATGATTGAGGAAAATAAATATATTTTAATTGTGTTATTTAATATATTGTATTTGTTTATGTGTTGGTAATAAAAATGTTGTATTTACTTTAAAATAATTTTAAATATTTGTAAAAATTCAAGTAAAATACTTTTTATTTTTATAAATATTTTTTAGTATAAAAAGCGAATTGTCTTGCTTCATTTATTTGTATAAACAAAACAAAATGAAGATCCTTCTAAAAATGAATGCTGTTCATTTTCTTCTGCTCTTCTGTGTCAATCTGTTGCTTCCATTTTTGTCTGATGGTTTAGAACCAAATATTGATAAATTGAAAGGCGAATTTGATTGTTTTTCTTCTGAAATGTTGAACAACAAAGTAGTTGGCGACGAAGGAGTGTATTCAAATAAAGGGTAAATTTATAAGAAAGATATTTAAAAATTTTTTTTATCAGGGATGAGTTCTATGCAATCGCTCCAAACAACATGAATAAGAATATCACATTCCAAATAAATATAAATAAATACCGTGAAGACTTATTGCCAGACTCTGAAAAACAAGTAGATGCTATAGTTGAACGTGTTCCGCAAAAAGTTAAATCTTGCGAAAATAAAACTAAAAAATTATTTTCTCATAATTGCTCTACAAGTGAAGAGGTATTGAAAGGTTTTTTTATTATTTAATTTACTATTTAGGACATTACGTGCAACTTTTTTGGTCTAGGGAAGGAAAAAATGGAATGTAACACTACATTTACAATGACCTGTGAAATTGATTACAAACAAATTGAAGGAAAACAATACGGTCTTCTTACGTTTAAAATTCAAAGAAAAGAAGAGGAACCATGCATTGTTCAATTCTCAACAAATGTGAGAGGAATTTATTTAATTTTTAAGTGTTTTTTTTCTTTTTAAAGGCAAAAGGACTTTATTTTCTCATAAATAAGAATAATACAAAGAAGACCGAAACGCTTGATAAATGTATTGAAGCAATCGAGTTTGAATTAGCTACTACTTCAATTGCTTCTTCAACAAATATTTCTTTAACAACGGTAAGAGAATTAAAAATTTAAATAAAAAAATCTTTTTTTAATTTAAGGAACAAAATGAAACAATTACAACAAATATTCAGACTTCTAAAAGTATTTATACTTCACCTCCATCAATTCCATCATCAACAGTTATTGTCAGTAGTAAACCAACCAAAAAAGAACTTTCATTTTCTGACTGTTTAACGGATATTATTTTAATTATTTTGGTTGTCATATTAATTTTGTGAGTTTTATTATTAAAATATTTTTTAAAAGGAAATTTTTTTAAATTTTAGGTTATTGCCAATTATACTATTTCTAATCTTTTATAAACCAAAACCTGTCAAAGTTGTTGGAAAAGAAGATGAAACAACAATTGTGGTAGAAGATGGAATGACAGAAGGAGGAAGTATTAAAACTAAACAAGAGAAAGAACATGGTAAATTTATGGCTGTAAAAACTATTGCATTGGAGTCTGATCAAGCTGATTCTGCTGAAGATTTAGGCCAAACAGGTCTTACAAATATTGCTGATAATTCGGAAATGTTAGTTTTTAAATATGAAATTAATTTTAATAATTTAATTTTTAGAAGTGAAAGGCCAGAAAAAGTTCAACATAATGAGGAAGAAGACAAAAAAAGTGAAGCGAGGGGTGTGGGAACGGATACAGAGCAACATAATGAAGAACAACGTAGAAGCAGAGATGGTGTTGAAGTGCCAGAAACTATTATCCACACACCAATGGAACATGGAGGAGTGGAACAAGGAGTGGAAGTTCCTCTATATGAAGAAATGTAAAGAAAGGAATTTCCGTAGCTTAATTATAATAATAAAATAGTAGGTATATAATTTAATAGGGTTAATTATTGTTCCTAATAGTATTTATATATTGTTGTAGATAATTTCTAGTTGTTTGTAAATAAATATTATTCGTAGGTTTATTATTTATCGTTTTAGAAATTATAAAATTTACATACAATCTAAACAAGATCACGTCGACATTAGTCACAGGTTAAGGTTAACATCTTTAAAAAATATTTTTTTGAATAAAGATAGAAATTGGGGAGTATTAAATAAAAACACAATTTTTTGTAAAAGCGAATTTTTGTAATATGTTAGCACTAAAATCTGGGAAGTTTTCATGAGCAATATAATACAATGATAAAAGTGAGAATAATTAAACAAAGAGTAATTAAATTAAAAATGTCTCTAGTTGTCGTTGTTTTAAGGATCCCAAAAATTTCAGAGCTTGGAACAATTTTGTGGTTGAATTTTTAGTTGTATTTATTGTAATAAAAAAATATTAACCAATAAGATTAAAAACATCTCAAGTTCCAAACTCTTTCCACAATTTGAGCAACAAAATTTACCATGAAAAAGTAATATAGAAACTGCCCATTTATTAAAATCAGTGACTATACTATTTATAGACCTAATTGGTAACATATTATAAATTTAATTGAAAATATCATTAAAAATTAAAAGGGCAGTTAATAACATAATATTTTGTTAAAGGAAATAAAGAGATGTCCAGTCATAGAATTTCTCAGTAAATTTTGACCGTTTAGAAATAAGTAGCATTTAACTAATATTTATAGAGGTAAGGACTTGGTGGATCAGAATATTTACTAGAAGTTACGGTTAGTATAGGATGACGTAAATTCAGGGACATATCCAACCGCAGGACCTGCACGTGTTTCTCGTATAATTGGAATTATTCTCTCTTGCGTCAAAGACTTTGTTGGCGATTTTAGATAACTTTCTTTTAATGTTGGATCACTGTTGTCTTTATAAAATATCGAATTTCCATTTGCATAAGAACGATCAACATTCTCAGAATACTCCTTTTTCTGGTATTTCTTTATAATATGCTCTGGAACATTTTGAGGAAACCAAGTTAACTTTCGTTGTAAATAAGGCTGCCGTTGGTAGAAAAGTAAATAAGAGCGAGAAGAAATTTCAAGTTCACTTGATCCGGTAACAGATTCAGCGAGAGTTGAAACGCGAGAATCGTCAAATATTCGCCATTTTCCATCAACAGGATTTAGTGTAGCAGCAGTGTAATGCCCTAAATATTGAAATGAATTTTTGAATGGTAAAAAATTGAACCAGAATTAGTCCTCTCTCCATAATGATAAATTACACCCGCCAAATCATAAATCATTAAATTCTTTTCAACATAATTAAATGTTTTATTTCCTCCTTTTTTATTCTAAAAATAGTTTTAAAATTTATTTTGTTTAAATTTAAAATACCTTAGGTAAGGTACTTGACTTTGAATATTGACTATAAACATAAGGACTCATATCAAGTTTTTCAAGCGGTATTTTAACACGGCTATCAATCTTTTTTGTGACACTTTCAGATAACTTAAATGGGAAATAAAAAATTTAAAAATATTTTTAATAATTAATGAGATTTTCATATTTCTCTAAAAATGGTCTCGAAAAATTAAACGGATAAAATATTTTAAGATTTAAAAATAACCAATTCAAAACGCTTGAGATGGAAAACAAGAACATCGGGTAATGAATGGAAACGAAGTTCCATGGATCCTGGCGATTTTGTACAATTTGGGCATGTCCAATCACGTATAGATTCTAAAAAATATTTTTAGTTATTTATAAAATACAAGGTTGTGCCAGTTAAATTTAATTACCACATCCGACGAATTGATCAAGCAAATTTGTTAGCGAAATAGTAGATTGTTTAGAATCATAATCAGAACTCTCCACCTTACGATAAAAAGAATAATCATTCAGGATGGGCTCAGGCGCAACATAAGACAAAAATCGTTGTTTCAAAGACAAATCCCATTCAATAATTATTCGCAAAACTTTTTTAGGATTGTCAACGTCATTTAAAATTCTAAAAAAACTCAATTCATTATTTAATAAAAAATAAAAACCTTTCCACAAAATCACTAAATAACGGTCTCTTCGTTTGAGGATGAAGAACTTGCAATGAATTATCACGACTTTGAACAAAAATATTATAGTCTTGCGGCAAAATAGAGAAATGACGAGGAAGAAGACGTTCACATTTTTGTAATAAAAAATTGCTAATAACAGCATAATTCCATTGTCGATTTAAAAGTGCCACGAAAGGATTTTCAAAACTAAAATTAAAATATTTAAAATTTTCTAGAATATTACCGTTCACAGTTTGGCAAGGTTCCCATAACAAATACAACTATACAAACAATTGTATCATCATTTTTATGTGTTGGAAGGATTTTTGGAATTTCAAGAATATTGAGTTCCCCAAATTGACGGTTATCAAAATAAATTACAAAATCGTCATCAAGTAATTGTATTAAACCATTTGGCTCAATACAACAAGATACCGTCTAAAATTGAACAAATTTTGTATTAAAATAATTAAAATTACTTCTTCTGATGAACCATTCATACGTTCCATTATTTTATTTTTAAAATGCCTAACATTTAAAGATGTTTCCGGAACGGCAAAATAAAAACGGATGATCTCGCGAGTTGGATGGAAGGAGAAAAGAAGTACAGAATAATGGTGAAGCCTTAAAAATTAGGACAAAAAATTTAAAAAAATTAGAATTAAAAACAAACTTTTTTGCCAATGGAACACTTAACGAAATACAAAGATATGGCTCAAACGACAAATTAGTAAAACCACAACCCGGATTAGTACATTTCAGTGCAGTTCGGAATTGCCCCCTAAAAAATAAAATAAACAAGCTTATAAAATCATACCTAAACAAATCCATAACTGTAGATTCGTGAGAACCACTAATTTTCTCTAATGCATCACTGGCCAATTCTTCTTCAGATTTATATGTCTTAAAATTAAAAGTTTTTAGTAGAGTAATTTAAAAACCCTAAGCTTTGAAGTTGATTTATTAATGCTTGTTTTCGTTCCGTGTCCTTTGGTTTCTTCATGAAGTTTATTCAACAACCAAATCAGACATTCATGTGAATCCTATAAAAATATGGTTTATTTAAAAGGAGAATATAACCTGTTGATGAGATATAATAAACAGTGGATTCGCTTGTCCAATAAATCTAAGAGTTTTCAAGCAAAAAGAGTCGGCATTGGGGTTGTTGAACCAAAGACAGCGAAGTGTGGAAACAAATGATTTATAGAGACCATCCTCATCCTTATTGTAAAAAAAAATAAATTTAAATTAAAAAACAACAAAGTCTTAAGTAACTAAACAAATACCAACATCTCTATTTGCATGATCAGAAAACTCAGAATCATTACAAATAAGAAATTCAGCAAATCGCTCACAAGCTGCAAGGCACTGGATGATGGCAGAGAAATAACAAGTATTCCCGTGATTTAAAAGACCTACAAATTCAAAATAAATTAATAGAAAATTAAAGAAAAACCTCTCAAGCACGGAATAATTGTTTTAGGATTTCTATCACAAATTATTGTAGGTGTTCTTTCATCGGGAGTAATAGTAGGTCTTTTTTGAGCTAATTGTCTATCAGAAATAACATTGGAAGTATCTGGTATAGGCACTGAAGGATGTTTATTAGGTGTAAATTTTGTAGTAGAAGGTAAAGGAGGGCGTTTGGAAATATCAGCTTTTGATATGGAAATGTCTCCCGTTCTTCTTTGCACGTCTTTTATTGAAGAATCAAGGGAATCAACAGTTGAGGGGCGTGAGTAATCAACATTATTAAAAGGTAGAACGGTAGAGGAACGTTTAACAATGGAATCTCTAGAAGAATTAAATGCTGAAGAGGATTGTTGTGGCCGATTCTCGTTGATAAATCCAATGGATGAAGATGATGAACGTCGATGGGTGGTTGGAACAGCATAGGGAAGATGACCGTTGACCTAATAATTAAAAAAATAATTTAAAAACGAAAATATTTAAAATAAAAATTACATTTTGTGTAGAGGAGAATCGAGTGTTTATAGGTGTAGCCGACAGATCCCTTCTGCCTCTGCTCCCTCCAATCAGGTGCCTCTTAAAGAAAGAACGTAATGATTTTAAGGCCGACTTTTGTTTCTTAGCCCCATCTCGCACCGTGGGAATTGAGCCTGTCCGCTGCGCACCATAGTCATTGTACCCTGCAAAAAAGTAAAATTAATGTGTTCTATTCAACAAAAACGACAAATTAGTTAGAATTAACCGCTTTAGTCTTACAATTCTAAAAAAAGTTTTACTTACCGCCTTGAGCAAAACGACTGCTCCCATTAGCACCATAATTCTCGGCATTGTATGTTGTATTTTTTGCCAAATTATACAAAGGAACCCCAGACGGGCGTCTCTTAATTAAAAGAATCTTATAAATTAAATAAAGAAACAAACCCTTTCAGCAGTAGGGGCATCATAACGGGTTGAATAGTTGCCTGGAGCAGCAGAACTTGATACTGTATTCCGTAATGATGGAGAGTATTTCCCAACATAGGTGGAGTATGAAGGATATTTTGAAGTTCCAGCGCCATCCAAACCATCCGTAGGGAATTTTGAGGAAGTGTATCTTTCATTATTATGATTATTGGTTGAATTAATATTTTTTAAAAATTTGTCAACAGAATCTGTCCCATTTTGTCGAAGATATGGTCGATAGCTTCGACGTTCCATCGCATTTTGCGTGGCTGAAAAAGAAAATTAAAAAAAAATAGGGTACATACATATTTAAAGTTAAAATTTTTTTGAATGAGTCATCCAATAAAAAAGAAAGTTTTGGCCAGTCAATAACTATTACACAAATTTCCAATCGTTTTTACTGGCGCATGACAGACAGATTGTCTAACTTTAACTCAAAATTTGTTAATTTTAAAGTTAAGGACAATTTTAGACGGGAAACGCCCAAAAAGGCGCGCAACGATAACGGCGCAAAGCCATAACTTGCTGTAAGATTTCCGAATCCTATCAAATTTAGTATTAAACGATTCCTCTAATCGAGCTGAAGAGATTTGTAACAAGATTATCAAGGGCCAGAAAATTTTCAGCAAATTATGGCTTTGCGCCTTTATGGCCGCGCGCCGTTTTGGGCTGTACCCTTTTAAACAAAATGATAATGACTCAATTCGGTCAGTCTTTAATTTGGACAGAATTCAATTGTTATCTTAATGAATTCACAAACAATTAAAATATTTTTACATACTGATAAAAACAATGTTGCTCCCACAATTAATTTTACAGATATTGAATAGAGTAGAAAGTAGTAAACTTGTGAATAATATTTTGTTTTTACTTTACTGCAATTAAATAAATAAAACAGTTGTTTTATATTAATCAATTTCGTTGTGGCTATTTTTATATTCATTTGCACACTCTCTAATATTTTTTATTTATTATAGGTATGGATTAAAAATCATATACAAAATTTCAATTATTATTTATTTTTATGACCAACTGCCCTTAATTTAATTTAGAAAAATTAATTATTTTAATTAAAATTAATTAAATGGAATCTTCTTCCAATATTATTCAAGACAAAATTTCTTTACATCAAGATTTTATAAATATTCCACAAAATAATAATTCTCCAAATAATGAAGAGACAGACAGTCCAGATTCTGATACAATAAAAATGTTTGTTGGGCAAATACCGAAGGTTTTTTAATTATTTTAATTAAAAATACCTAATTTAATTTTAGAGTTGGGATGAAAATAAATTAATTGAATTTTTTACTCAATATGGGCCAGTCTTTCAATTAAATATTTTGCGAGATAAGGGAAGTGAAGAAAGCAAAGGTAAAAAGAATGATTTTTGGATATTTCTTTTTGTTTAATTTTAAGGTTGTTGTTTTGTTACATTTTATCATCGGAAGGATGCCATAAATGCACAAAATGCGCTTCATAATGTTCATACAATGCCTGGACTTGGCCATCCTGTTCAAATGAAACCTGCTGACACAGAAAATAGAAATGGTTTTTAATTTATTTTGGAACAAGTTTTTTAAAAATATTTTTAGATCGAAAACTTTTTATTGGAATGTTGAGGTTTTTTAAAAGTATTTAACGTAGAAATTTAGTTATTTTTTTAGTAAATCAATGGATGAAAATGATGTCCGTAAAATTTTTAAAGATTTTGGACAAATAGAGGAATGCAATATTTTACGTGATCAAGGCAAAAGCAAAGGTTTTTTTGTTAAATTAATTAATATCTGCTAGTAGTTAATGCTTTATTTTTAAATAATTAAAGTATTCGATTATTTAAATGGTTAAATTAGGTATTTTCGTTGGTGGTGGGAATTCTTTATGTTTAAATTCTTAAAAAATATTACTCTTTCGTCACTAGAAAACTCCAAATTTTAGTTAACCAAATATTCTATACATTTGTTTTTTCTTAATTTTTTTGTTCTGTTATATGTACATATTATTTATTGTTGTTTTTGTCTTTGTTGTTACAGGTTGTGCTTTTTTGACTTTTGTCAGTCGTTCATGTGCACTTCAGGCTGTTCGTAAAATGAATCAATCACAGATTTTTGAGGTAAAATTTTGTCAGTTTTGTTTCTAAATATATTTGTTTTTTTCTGTTAAAGGTTTTTAAAAGAATTTTTAAATATGTCAAAAAATATTTTTTATTTTTAGGGCTGCAATAAACCAATTGTTGTTAAATTTGTTGATGGAGGAAAGGAAAAGAATGCAGGAACAAAGCGATTAGATGTAAATAGAGGAGAATCTAACAACAATTTTGGTGCTGTGACACAAATGGTTTGTTTTTTTAAATTTGAATTAAAGCCAAAACTGCAACTCTTTCAATCGGGATTGGAATTTATAATTCTAAATTTTCCGGCGACAATATTTATATACATATGTAGTTTGGTTAAAATGGGTTATTTTTTATCCTTTCAATTTCTTAACAGCAAAACACTGTTGGACAGAAGCCTGGAACTGAAATATTAACAAATTTGGTATCATTACTCCAACAGCCAGGAATTGCTGCACTTATAAATTCAGGTAATAAAAATATTAAATAAAAATAAATTCCATATTTAATGTTAGCAATCTCGCCTCAATTACCACAAAGAGAATTAAATGATGCAATTAATTATGGTGGATTTGGTTTTTATTTATTTTTAAAATTCCTCTTTCAATATTTTTTAAAGAAAAACCAATAATTACTCCTGGAATCTTTCCAAATGTAAATCAAAAATCTGACTCTCAATTAGCAACACTCCATCAAAATCAACGACTTTTAACACCTTTTCAACAACAATCTGCTACAAAATTTTGTATTCCTCCAGCTTTTCTAGCACAAAGTATTTTACAAAATTTTTATTTTTAAGTTCTTAAAATCAAATTTTAGATAATCAAAATCTTCTAGCTCAAATTTGTAGTTTGCAAATGACTGGGTTTTTTACAAATCCGATAACTACACCAAATTTTCAACAAACACAAATACGTGAAATACATCCAAATGCAGCAATGTCTCCGTCTGAAAAAAATTCAAGAGGTCCAGAAGGCTGTAATCTTTTTATATATCATTTACCACAGGAATTCTCAGATTCTGATTTGTTTGTTTTTTAATTTATAAAAATCATTTTCAATTTAGGTTTTCACTCTTTTGTAATTATGGTCCAATTTTATCAGCAAAAGTCTTCGTTGACAAACAAACTAATTTAAGCAAATGCTTTGGTTTTGTTAGTTTTAACAACGCAAACTCAGCACAAAATGCAATTACAGGTCTATAACTATAAATTGTGAAATTTAAACTAATTCGACTATTTAGGAATGAATGGCTTTCAAGTCGGTAATAAGCGTCTCAAAGTCCAATTAAAAAGATCGGATATGAAACCCTACGAGAAGCCATCTAATTGAAGAATATTTCTTTTAAATAATTTCTTGCCCACCTAATTTCGATTCTTGCCATTCTTAACTTTCTCCTTCCCCTAGAAATCTCTTGCCATAAACAATTAATCTATGTTGCCATAACGAAAACAAAACGCAATTCTATTATTTTTATGCCAGCTTGCCATTAAATAATTTTTAAAAAATAAAACTTTTTAACTTATAAATTAGTTTCATTGTTTATAAAATAAATTAGTTAGTGATTGCCATAAATAACTACTTATTAGTCTTACAAAGTGATTAATGTGTTTTAAAAGTGATTTCCGCAGTTGATTGAATTGAATATCTCAAAGTCCTTTATTATAATAAACAAAACCAGATGGCACTCCAGTCTTTTCCAAAATCTTCTTTTGCAGGTCTGGTTCCAATTTGTCAAACTATAAAATTTAAAAAATTATTTAATTCTAAAACTTAAAGCTTTTCTTACCTTCATTGGACTTTGCTGTGGGAAAATAGCACAACACAATGGTGTAGAAAATGTCAAAATTAATCCACAAATAAGTGTTTGAATAATTGGAGAAATCCAAGGTCGACTATTGAACCAACGTTTTTTCACTAATTGATTGACAATAAGTGGAGTAAGAACTTAATTTTTAGAAATTTAATTAAATTTAATTTAAAAATACCCATATATGGAGAAGCCATAAGAACTCGACTAACAACTACTTGAGGGACTGCTCGATATGCAGCATTCTTGCTATAACCAAGAGAGTTGTTGTTCTCGTCAAATATTTCTAAACCTTCAACAAATTCCCTAAAAGAATTTTTTTGAATTTTTTAAAATTATTTTACTTTTGTCTCATCATTGGGCAATTAATCATATTTGCAATTGCTACAGCAACAAATGGAACAAGACGACCATAAATTGGTGGCATTTTCTAAAAGATGGTAGAATTTTTTTTTGTAAAAATTTAACAGACAATTTAAAATTAAAAAAACCTTAGAAATTGCACTTAAACCCAACGCAGCAGTAAGTGCCCCACCAGTAGCACAGCAATATGCTTGCATCAATTGTTTAGTTCCAACTGAATCGCCTGATCGATTTGTATAATTAGCTAATGCATTAAATGTCTGGTTAATCCATTGCCAAAAAACAATTGCTGGCGTTGACCTTCAAACAAAGAAAATTTTAGAATTTAAAACAAATAATTAACCTATAAAAACTTAATAATCCTCCAGTAATAAACATATTGCACGGCATTTGAGCACTCATTCGTCCAAGAATAAACATTTTATCTCCAGTTGCTGGGTGATATGCAGAATCATAAATATTTTTAGCTGTCCAAAGTTCCTCAACAGTTAAATCAGAAGGAAATTCCCCTTTTCTATTAAAAATAAATTAAAAATTATTTTTAAAATCTTTAAAAAACCTATAATTTAACACAATTTTTCGGCATTGTTCCAATTTTTGAGAGCTGACAAAAAGATTGAGTGGATTCACTATTGCAAAGAAATGTCGGGCTCTTCCTTCAAAAGTCGACTGGTCCCATCTTGGCTTTGTTATATTTGGTTTAACGGGGAGATCTTTAACTAAAGTGCTGTTTTTCTCGTTATTCATACCCGTAAATTAATTAATATTTTTAGATAAATAATAGAATTTTAGTAGAATTTGTATAAATAAAAAATATCACAAATATGTAAGAGCACCCTTAAAGAAAAATAACTTAAAATATATTTTAATCGTAAAATGACATTGTTTTACGCCATATCTAAATTTCTATATTTTTTTTAATTCGAAAAATTTTATTCACAAAATTCAACTTTTATAGAAAATCTAATAACAAAAGACAATCTAAATACAAACGGATGTTCACAAAGTTTTGGGAAGTCAAGAACAAAAGATTTATTATGCCAAATGAATTTTTAACTTTATGAACATTTATTTTTAGACAAAATTTCAGGGACACGCCCAAGTAGGTGCGCGGCCAAGTAGGCGCAAAGCTATAACTACCTGGAAAATTTTTGGACCTTAATAATTCTGGTACCATTCTCTTTAGCTCGATGAGAGGAATCGTTTAATACTAAATTTTGGAAGATTTGGAAATTTTGAAGCAAGTTATGGCTTTGCGCCTACTTGGCCGCGCGCCTACTTGGGCTGTACCCAAAATTTCATTCTTAAAAAAGAAAAATCAAAATGCCAAAAAAGCGGAAAGTTAAATGTTTAAAAAAAGTAAAATGCCACATAATATCTGCAAGGAAAAATTGATAATCATGGTTGCCAATGATAGCTTGGATCTGTTCCAGTTCCCCAATTATTGGTAGGTGGTGGATGTCCGACAGAAATATTTAGACTTAATCCTTTAAAGAAATATTTTAGTTAAAATTTATAAAATAAATATTTACCAGGAATTGCTGTGGTAACAGCAGATGCAGGGAATGTTGCAGTCATTGAAGCTGTTTGATCGGGGTGGCGAGGATATCGCTTAAAGTTTATTTTATTTTAAGAGAATCTTTTATTCTTACAGTAAAATCATATCTTGCTGTGGATAACATATTATAATCATTTAAATTTGGTTGGGGCACTCCAAAGTTACTGCTACTATAAAATTTAAAAATCTTTTATTGAGAATTTAATTTATATTTTAATTTACTAAGGATCCATATAATTATTATTTGTCATTGTTTGTAGTGAATTATTAGGTAATAATCCTCCCGATGATGTTAATAATCCAGAAACTCCATTTCTTGTGGTTAATGACTGATCACCAAATGCTGCAAATGAAGAATAAATATTTGAAGGAAATGAACGAAATGTTGTTGGTAATGCTGAATTGTCTGTATTGTTATTTCTAGTATTTGTTCTGTTATTTGTTGTTGTTGTTGTTGAGCTTTCCTGAACTCCTAATTGATGGAGTGTTGAGGTAGTTGATTCTGAATTATTATTGTTTGTTGATTGCCCTAAAAATATATGTTAATATATTGTGGTGATAATTGGAATGATAAAAAAGGAATTATCATTAAAATGGAAGGGTACCAGTTGCCGTGGCAGAAGAAAGAGATGGAGAATTTGGTATATTTTTAATATCAATTCTTTGTTCAAATGAATGCCCATTAATATTATCATTATTATTGTTATTATTATTAGCTGAGGGGCCACTAGAAGAAGTAGAAATCATTGAATTTGGAGTTCCAGAAACGGCCATTAATTGATCGTTAATTAAATTATTATTTCTAATTTGTTGGGGTTGAATTCCTTGTTTGTGCATTTTTTCTTCCCGGCGATGCTTGGCACGTCTATTGCTGAACCAAACCTGAATTAGTAAATATTTTTTTTTAATTTAAAGATTAGACAAACTTGAACTCTAGCTTCAGGCAAATGAATTCTGTGAGCCAAAGTTTCTCGCAAATAAACATCTGGATAATGACAGTTTTCAAATTCTATTTTAAAATTTTAATTATTTAATTTTTAATTTATTCACCTTTTTCTAAACTTTCAATTTGTTCTTGTGTAAAAGAAGTCCTATTTCTTTGTAATTTTCTTTTTAAAAGCATTCTATCAACAGAACATTTAGAATCATTATTATTTCCATTATTATTTGAATATTTTCCATAGTTTGTTTGAATAGATGGGTCGCTTGGAGGTTTTTGATCTTCTTCAGTTATTGTTGTTGTTGAAGGATCTTTTTTTAAAAAATATTTAATAATATTTTTAATTAAAAAAAGTTTCTTTTTTTTAATTTTTTAAAAATATTTTTAATATTCTTTTCGCACTTTTTGACAGGAATAATTAATTTAAAATTAAATATTAATTATCTCTCAATAATTAATTAGTAATTAAATAAGTAAATTGATTTATGTACTTAATAATTAATGAATTGAGTGGATAGATGGATATATTTTTAGAAATTAAAAGAACGATTTCTTTCCAATATGTCAATCAAATATATATTTATTTCTACAATTCTAATCTATCAATGTAACACAATATCTCCCTTCCTTCCCCCTTCTCTTTACATTCGTCCTTGCTTTTCCTTTTCGCGCTTTTTTTGCCTTATCTCCTTTAATGATCAATCTTTCTATATTTATCCCCTCTTTTTTACTAATATTTAAAATTAACTAAATAAAATCTACTAATATTTAAAACCCCAAAATGTATTTTAAAAAAAGTTTGGTACTTTTTAATTGTTAAATTTTAGTTAATTGTGAAAGAATGTTTATTATTAATTTAAGAAAAATTAATTTTTGAAAAAGAAATTAATTAAATAATTAATTATTTAATTAAAACCAATTTTAATTTCCTCCCTTCCACGATGTTTTTGTTTTGATGTTTTTTGCAAATTATTTAAATTTAAATTATCTCCAATTAAGGAAAGACAAAAATTATTTTCCCCAATTTTATCTCCTTCCTCCTCCTCTTCTCCATTAATTAATAATTGTTGAGGTGAAAGAAATTTATTAGAAGAATCAACTTTTATTGGAGAAGAAGAAGAAATAAAAGAAGAAGAAGAAGGAAGTGGAGGTGGAGATTGAGGAATTAAATTGTCGTTATTATTAATTAATTGTTGTTGGTGTTCTCCATTAATTAATAAATTAATTGGAGGGGAAAACCCAATAAAAGGATCGACAAAATTATTTTGTTGATTATTGTTGGTATTAAAATAATTATTGTTTTGTATTTCAAATTGTTGTAAATTTAATTGTTGGGAATCCAAAAGTGAGGGAGGCCTAGATGATGGAGGGGGTGTTTGTTGGTGTTGGTGGTGGGACATTTTTTTAAAATTAAGATAAAAAGGCTGTAGATATATTTTTGGAAAATTAATTAAATTATCCTTTCTCTAACGAAATTTTTTAGGAAATTTTTTAAGAGTACAGAGTTCTCTTGAAGAGAATGTTTTTTGTTTAATTCTAAGAATGTTTTTTAAATTAAATTTGATTAATTAAATTATTTAAAAAACGCCGAAAAACAACAAATATCGAAGCCCTTTTCTTTATTTTTCGAATATTCTGGAGGTTTGCCCATATTTAATTTAATTTAAGTGTTAAAAGTAACAAATAAAAATAATTATCGAAGAAAGATTAATTAAATTATAATTTAATTAATTTTTAAAGGAAATAGAAAGAAAAATTAAAAATAAAGTTTGGTCATTTTATTTCTAAAGGATATTTTTGTAATTCAAAAATATTTTTAAAAATTTGTAATTTTCTATTTAAATATCTGAGCAAGGAGTCCCGATATAGTCCCACCAGGATATATTCACACTACGGTTATACTCCCACATATCGGCCAGTTTCGATTAAACTGTGAGGAACTTCACATAAAAATCACTGTTATAATCCACCTTATAGTATATATTAATCCCAACCTACTCCTGAAAAAATAATCGTATACAATCCCACTCTACTTAAAAATATGGAGAAAGTTAAGCTATATAATTTAAAAAATATTGACTCATTAATTTTTGAATTAATCATTTCATATTAATTAAATAATATTTCCTTTCTTAATTAATTTCTAAATTTAATTTAATTATTAAATTTATATAATTAATTAAATTATTAAATAAAAAGAGGATTTTATATTTAACTTAATTTAAATTAAAAGAAGTAAAGTATATTGTAGAAAAGAAGAGAGAAAAAGAAAAGTGGCCGATTTGTTCACTTAATTCTCCTCTTAAAATCTCCTCTTACTCCGACAACAAAAAACAAACATAAAAACTCCCCAACTACTTAGAAAGACTTCTTAATTTAAAAATATTTTTGTGATTTCCTCTTTCTCTTTTTTTATTTACAGTAACCAAAAAATTAATTTTTTTTCCTGCCAACCGCCCACCCCCCCGTCCCCCTCCCTATCAAGAGAGAGAGAGAGACAGCCCTTTTTGTGATTGTGGTTTTGCTGATTTTTTGATAAAATATTTTTATATAAATTAATTAATCATTTACGCATGAACAATTTAAATTAACTAAAAAATAAACACAAAAATTCTTTGACGCGATCGCCTTGATCAGTCATCCAAAAGGAAACGAAAAAAAAACTTTTTAAACAAGAGAAAATCAGAACAGTAGCGGAAACTAAAAACTTCTCCTCCCCTCCCCCTCCTTCTCTCTTTACTCTTTTTCACGCGGGTATTTTTGTGGTTGGCGTATTTTTGGCTGTTGGCATGTTAATTAAAATAAAACAAAAAATACTTAAAATGTTTTCTATAAATAAATAAAAGCACGCGACTATTTGCGATTTTTCTTTTTTTTGATTAAAAAAATATTTTCTCCCCAAAAAATATTTTTACGCTTGATTAGACTGATAATGAAATTAAAATCAAAAATAAAGAAAAAGAAAAAAAATAGAAAATTAGTAAAAATATTTTGGTTAAAGAAAGCAAAAAATATTTTGTTGGTTAAAAATAAAATAAAATAAATTTTTTTTTAATTTTATAATTGTTTGAATTAAATAAAGGTAGTAAATAAAATTAAAATTATTAAATTAAATATAATTTATTTAAAATGTTTTTGAATTTATGGAGGAATTATTGTATTCTACAAAATATAGAAAAATACTTAATAAAATAATAATAAGTGTTCAATGACACCTGCTGTTGAATGACCCTGATAGATGGGTATTTTGAGGAGAATGATTTTTAATAAAAAGAAGGAAGAAGAAAAGATATTTTAAAGAAAAAAGAAATATTTAATACAAAAATATTAAATTTTGAAGACGCCCTGCAGTGAGGAAAAAATAAAAATTAAATAAATAAATATTTAAAATTTTAAAAGAAAAAACTAAAATCAAGTTCTTGGCGGAAATAAAATAATTTGGACAAAAATGAATTTAAAAAGTATTCTATTATTTTACCAGAAAATAAATATTTCAGAAAAATTGAAATTATCGATATAAATTTTAATTTTGCCTAAAATGTGTATTTGGAAGCACACAAAATATTAATTGACTTTTTTGGTTTAAATTTAAATTTAACTTAAAACTTCCCAAAATTTTCGCCTGCGGCGACAAAAATTAAAGTATTTGTACTTGTATTTTGAAAATTTTTTCCACTATATATGTACTTAGAAATTAAATTTTTTGTATCTAAACTTAACATTTCCTCAATCGAAGCCCTGGGTATATTTATTTGCTATATTTATATAAATATATATTTATATATTTATATATATTTATATATGTATTATATAAATATATATTGTATATTTATATAAATAAATAAAAGTTTTTTGTCTAAAAATTAAAATAAAAAATTAATTAACTTTAATTAGCAATAAGTACGAAAAGAATATATAAAAATAACTTTTAGTAGTTTAATTTTGTTAAAAAATTTGTTATTAAAAATTATATAAAAATATTTAAATATATATTTACCTCCAAACAATGTTGATTGTTCTTCTTCTTTTGTAATATTATTTGTTTGGGCAGCAAGAAAAGCATTAGCAACTGCCAATTCTTCTACAGTTCCGGCCGCAGCTGCAGCAGCAGAAATACTTGCTGGGAAGTTTAATTGAGCAGCAGCCATTTGTGGGTATGTTGGCCAAGGATATGGCCAACATCTTTAAATGAATAAATGTAATTATTTATTTAATATTATAAATTAGGGGTGGTTAAAATATACATACAAAAGTAAATGTTTTATAAGCAGATATGCCTTGATAAGGGAGACCAAAAATGGGTTTTTGTGTTGGTCCAGACACTTAGGACCCTGTACTTTATGCATATATGTCGGTATATCGATACATATTTTGCCAGATTTTTATCAAAATACCAGGACATTTCTGGACATAAAATAATTTATATATTAACTAAAACTATTTTCTTCCATCCTTTAAAATTAAAAATAAACTTTAAATTTTGCATAGCAAAAGCAGTCATTGCTCCATTTGTTGTTCCATCCAAAAAATTTCCAATTCCATTATTACCAAAATTAGCAGAATAATTTAATTGTTGTTGTTGATTATTAGATGAAGTAGAAGAAGAATTTTCTTTTTTTGATTGAATACTTCTCAAAACTCTATTTATTGATGAAACCTTTAAAGAAATTTAATTTAAATTTTCATTCTAAACTTTTCTATAAGTCCATTAAACATTTAATGTTATTATAACCAAAAATTTGAATTGATAAAATTCACTGATTTTTATAAATCATTGAATTTAAAAACATTTAGTGATTTTGGCTCTAGAAGAAAATCACTTTTAACATTTATAACTCAATCAAAAAAAATTTCCAAAAAATTAAAATTGGTGATATTATTGCAAATTTAATGAGCTTTCAAAAAATATAAGATTAAAATTTTAACACTGCTTACGAGGGGTCGAAAATAGTTTTTAAAGACATTTACAACAGTTTTACGTTGATTTTCGGATTTTCAGAATTCGATAAAGGAATAATTATATTAGCTTAGTTTTTTTTTGTTTTTATTTTCTATTGATATCAATAAGTTTGTTTATGGGTTTTTGAACACCCCTAATGCCATAAAAAGGGGGAGGTCTTATTATGGTTTCTTGACCTTTATACAAATTCAGAAAAATATATTTAGTATTTATATATATTTCCTAGAAGGCTTTATTTATTTTTAAATTAATTTCATATTTAATTTAGTTAATTAGCATTTATTAATTAAATTAATATTTTTAAAAATAAATTACAAACACTTGGTAATGTTTCTTCACTACAAACTCTGTCTTGTCTTAAACGATCTCTAATTTCCCATGCAAAAATTGAAGGTTGATGTTCTTTATATATCTTTAAATTAATTTAATTATTTAAATATTTAATTAATTATATTTACTTTTATTTTATCACAAACTTCTTTTGTGGCCACTCTCGGTTTTGAACTTTAAATGAATATTTTTTTTATTTAAATTTTTCTAACATTAAAATTAAATATTGAAATTAAAATTTTATTTTTATTTTTTTTTGTAATCTTTCCAATTAATTGCTTTTATTTAAAAATAAAATCCGAATTAACAAAATTTTATGAAATAAAATTAAATTTATATTCAAATTTTTTACTTTTCCTTTTTAAAATATTTACGTAATTATCCCCTAAAATATTGTGAATTTGGTAAAAAATAGCGATAAAACTGTTTATTTGTTTAGAGTAAAAGATTAAAAATTCCTTAAAAACAAACCCGCCAATAGCCCTTGGTTTAATTGTACCGGATTCCATAAAACGAGATAATATTTTAGAAACACATCTAAATTAATTTATTTATTAAAAAATATTAATTAATTAATTTACCCATTAGAAACTTGTAATTGCCTAGAAATATCACAAGGGCGCATTCCCTCTTTATGAAAATCAACAATTTTTTGCCGAATATTGTCAGGCAATGGACGGCCATTTACAAAAACACCACCAAGCTGGTTAACCCCCGTATGTCCAGAATCGACTAGAAAATAAAAGAATTTTCTTTTAAAATTTTAATAATAAACTGTTAATAAAAAATTAAAGAATTATTTTATTTTTTTCTTTCCAATTATAAAATTCCACAAATTCCTCCGAATCCAATTAAATACCTATTATATATACATATTCATATTTAATTAAAATATTTTAAATGAAAAAACAACAAATTTATTTTTAGTTATTTCTTAACTATATTTATATATTTTAATTTTTCTAAACAATTTTCAATCATTTTAAGATAATTACAGTACTGTCAACAACCAAAAACATTCCTCCCTCCCTTCATTCCTTTTCCCTTTTACCATTCCCAAAAAAATATTTTACAAAAATCAGATTATATGTATATCGGTTAGCACCTTCCTTTACTTATTTTTTAAAAATCACCTTGTCGGCGAAAAACTTTTTTCCGAATTTAAAGGGAGAGAGATGTATGTATTCCCCTCAATTTTATGTGATTCTAATACATTTTATTAAAGAAAAAATATTTAATGGTTTTAAAGTGTGAAAAAATATCCATAGAAAAACACATTTCAACAAGCACCGCTAAGTGACAATAATAGGCGGCGAAAAAATAAAAAAATTAATGTGAGGTTAAAAATATATAATGGAATTTTATAGAAAAAATAATAATATTTTTTTAAATAAAATATTATTAAAAAATAATTTTTTTAATAATTTTAAATTTGACTAAATAGGCAAAGTAGTATAGCCATATTAATAGATAAATTTGCTTTTTCATTCTCCTTAAAGAAAAACTTAAAGGGTTAAGTTAATCTTTCTCTCTTTTAATTTTCAAGAATTAACACCAATCTAAGAGATTTGGAAAATAAATTTTTAAAAACCCAAAATAATTTTAAAAAATCGAAAATATATCCAAATAAATAAACACAAAAAATATATCCAAATATTTAACCAACCCCTAGAATCAGGAGAATTTTGTTGTTGATTGTTAAGAAGACTCCCATTTTCTCTTTTAATTAAATTACCAATTTCTGTATGTTGCTGATGGTTATGGTAACGATGTTGTAATAATTGGAGTGATGAAGCATTCAAATGGTGGTGATTAGTATGTTCGTTTTGTAATAATGAATGTTGATGCATTTGTTGTTGTTGGTTGTTATTGTTTGTATTTATTCCTAAAAAGTAATTTTTATTCAGGATTAATATCTGAACGTGTTAAAAATAAAAATATTAATTAATGAGAAGATAAGTTTTTAATATGATATAAATAATGAGGGATAGGGTATTCGAGTAATTATATTAAGAAAAAATCATTTACCAATATCAAAGAAGGGTCCAGTATTTGAACTATCAAAGCCTAAACGATTACCAGGCTGTTGATGGTGTATATCAATATTTAGACTGAAATGGCTTAAAGAATGGTTTGGAGTTGTTCCAGTTGCAGCTGCTACAGCAGCTGCCGCTAATGGATAGACGTATGGATAGGAAGAAGTTTGGGGGTAATATTTTGATGAGGAAGAAGAGGAAGATTGTTGGCCAAAAGAAGAAGAAGTAAATGTTTGTTGTAATGAAGTAGATTGGGTATTATTAGATGTTGTTATTAAGGGAGTGTTTACTAATAAAGAAGAGGATTGAGGTGGTTGTTGTTGAGCACGAGTAGAGACTGGGTCTGTAGAGCGATCAGAAGAAACTAAAGAATTTTTTAAAAATTATTTATGACATTAATAAAAATAATTTCGAAAGAATTTGAAAAAATTATTTGATGAAAGATTATCGATGAATAAAAGTGGTGCTTATCCGTTATACACCCATAAACTTTAATCGGTTATAACTTTTTGATTCGTAATCCAATCCTAACGAAATTTATATCATTCGAAAGCAACAGATAAGAGGTATTGATGGATCATGTCTGATCTCTCATTAAAAAGTATAACACGATAAATGTGACACCAAATAAATAGACTTATCGGGTTATAACTTTCTAATGAGTATCTATCATTCGAATGATATAGGATTCATTTGAAATGGACCAAACCTGAAAAGGTTATAGCCGATCAAATTCGGCTACCACCCAGTTTGTTGCTATATAACGGATAAGTACCATAAAAGTTTAGAAAATACATAGATAGTGATTTCAAAGAAGTTGGATATTTCTAAAAATATTCAGTCATATTTTAAATTTCTAATGAATAGGTATTTCTAAAGAAAATGTATTCAGAAAGTTAGAAAAGAATTTAAGCAATGTCTTATAGTTTCCTACCGAGGTAAATGTTAATTTATACATATTTAATAAATATTAAGAAAGATAAGTAAAATAATTTACATATTTTAAATTTCTAGAGTCTTCGTAAAACAAAAAACTTTTAATGATTTTTCTAACTAAAAAACAATTTTATAAATTAAAATATTTTCCCCCTCCCCTTAATTAATTTCAAAAATTAATTTTTTAATTTTAATTCTCTTTCATTTAATAATTCCAATTTTAATTTAGCTTTTCCTCGCTTCTTATTGACAGCTAATTATAATTAAAAAAATATATATTAAGTAAAAGCCTTAAAACTTTTTCTTTTTGCCATTGAAGATTATTAACTATTCTTCTTCTCCTCAACATTTCTTTTTTTCATTTCTCATTTGCCTCCAATTTTCATTAATCAACTAGTCAATGTGCCAACATTTTTACTTTTTTTTTATTATTATTTTCTTTTTACACATTTTTCTGCCAAAAACAGCAATTCAATAAAATTATATTTCCAAAAAAATATTTTTCAATCAATTTATTTAAAAAAAACAATTATATTTTTATTTTTTATTCACTTGAATTGCTGTCTCAATCAAATCATTTCGGAAATACAATTTTTAAAGAGAATTAGAATCCGTCCAAGCGAATAGAGAAAGAGCAGCATTAAATGCCGATTGCACTGATAGCGCCGATGGGGCAGAAGAGTAAATAAATAAACTACATTAAATTTGAGGAAGACGAGAAGGGGTTAAAAGAGGGGAAAAACGCTGCCGGATGGGGACGAATTGAAAAAATACAAATAAAAAACGCAGCGGAAGCAAAACATTCACGCGGAAGGGAAAAATCATTCCGGCACATTGGGAGCGGAAAATAGGCTTAAAATAAATATTTTAAAAGAATGGGGATAGTTTTAAAAGAAGGAGAGGAGGGGAAGGGAAGGGAGGAGGCTAAAAAGACAAATTTTGCGCCTGATTAATCGCTTTTTAGTTTAGGACACGTTATTTTTTGTTTTTTTGCTAAGTTTTTCTTGGTTGAAAGCACCAATCCACTCCGGTCGGGCATTTAAGGGTTATTATAGTATAAAGGATTTAAAGGAAGTAAAAATAAATAAATTCTTTATCTTTTTAGTGAAGATAAGGGAAAAAAGAAAAGAAGAATTTTAAGAAGAAGGCTTTATGGATGGTTGGCTGGTTGCTGTTTTGTTGAAGAAAAAAAGGACGTCAACAACGATAGAATCAACAGCCGACCGTTCATTTGGGTGGAATGGCTCGTAAAAATTGTTGGGCGAAGCGGATGGCAAGGCGGACACAAGGAGGCGGGCATTGAGTCGAAAAAGGTATACTAAGCCTGTGATAATTGAAAATAGAAAAAGACAACGGTTGGTTTTAGTTGGTTGTTGTTTTGGAGGCGGACGTATATGGAAGGAAGAAAAGAATGTTTGGGTAAAAAAAGGAAAGAGTTTGTGTTAAAATGAGAGACAAAAAATGGAGGGAGAGAGAAAGAATTGTCAATTACTACGGTCTTTTACTTCCCCTTTCCTCCCTCCTTATAGGTTTTCCCCCTTCCACCACCCCTTCTTCCTCCCGTGCCCGCTCAAAGGATAGATGAATCAAAGGATAGATACGGCTAAAATCGATCAAAGGATAGACGCGGCCAAAAGCTGCTAAAGGATAGATAAGGCAAAAAACGATTAAAGGATAGATGCATCAAAGGATAGATGCGCCAAAGGATAGATTAGGGTAAAATCTATTAAAGTATAGACACGTCTAAAATTGGGTAAAAAATAGATAAAGTTTGGAGGCAAGTTGAGTATCAACTGTTAAGTGTCTTTTTTGATGGTTCAAGTTCTGATTTTTCTTATGATTTCAGGTTTGTTCTGATTTTTATTTTATTCTTACTTTAGTATATTCGCGGAAAAAAGTTTTTGCCGCTGCGGAGGAAGCCGGGAATGTCGAGCGGAACGACGGCCGCCGCTTTGCTACGGCCGCCGCTTCGCTATGCACGACCGCAGCGAAGCACGGCCACCGTGTAGCGAAGACCATGCCCGGCCTACCCTCCGTAGCAGTAGTTTTTCCAGCGAAGATTCTGTTGGTTAAATATTTTTGTCCAGACTCAACCGACCTATTCCGCTGTCTATCCTTTGATCGCTTTTGACCGTATCTATCCTTTAGCGAATCTATCCTTTGATGCATCTATCCTTTGATAGTTTTTGGGCGTATCTATCCTTTAGTGCATCTATCCTTTAATTTATCTATCCTTTGTAGGGGAGCCCTTCCTCCCCTCCTCAATACTTTTGTTCCTCTAACAACTTCCTCTTTTTCTTTTGTGAAGAAAATTAGATAACGACTTGCCGGTTGGTCCAAAACAATCCAAAACCGGCTAACAAAGCTTTGAATATTTTTCTTTTAAAATATTTTATTCTCCCTTTATTTTTGCCAAAAACAAAAATTACACTAAAATTTCAGAGAAACTTAAATCAAATTATTTTTAGGCTTTCTTTCCCTCATTTTCTACATACATATGTATAACACTGATTATTTTTTAAAAATTATTTTCTATTTTTAAAAAGTAATATAGTACTTATACCGTAGAAAAGTATTACAATAAAAAAGGACTAAAAACTATTAAATTATCAGCTCTTCTTATAAGCATAGCTAAAAACTCTCATTATTTTTTGAATTGCTCCTTTTGAAATATTTTTCATTAATGCCGATTTAGAAATCAGATGAGATAACCCAGTATTTTTTCTAGGGTTGTTTATCAAAGGAGCCGGATGAAACCGGTAACGAGGATTCACAGTTTCTCCCTATCCCTCTCCCAATGATTTCTAAACTTCTAATTTGTTTATCTCATCCCATATTTTTAGGGGCCTCGTGATAACAGTTTTTACTGCATGTATTATATTAATTTTTTACAACAATTTAATAATTAAAATACATAGAGTAAGAAGATATTCTCACTCTTATACCATTAATTAATAAAATTATATCTACCTATTTAGTTTTACATATACTATTTTAATGCATACATATTACATTATTTTTTATTTCAATTTTTTTATTTCCTTAAAAATTTCTAGAATTGCAACAATTTTAAATTTACAATTCCCAAAAGAATATATTTAAATTGTTTACAGTAAATATTTAAATATTTATTTACTTCTTTTACACCTCCAACAACCTTTTAATTTTCCCCAGTTATTTTAAGAACCTTCTTCCTTCCTCTTCCAGAAACACTCAAGTAAGTACCTATTTTCTTCATCAATTTAATATTCCCTTCTTTTCTTCTGTCAAATTTTCTTTTGAATATTAATTTTGTAAATGAATATTAAATAATTTAAAAAGAAAAGGGAAGAAGAAGACGAGTCTTGAGGGTAAAAGAAGAACCTGGATAACTAATTTGATCGAGATGAGGAAAATTCTGTGAGGAATTGAGAGGAGGATATTTTAGAAAGAAGAAAAACCCTCCGACAATTCCTCCCTTTTTCCTCTCCCTCCACTTCTTTTCTTCCTTTCATACAAAAATTTTCTTTATTTTCAAATGTGCCATTTTATTAAAAACAAATGCCAAATAAGGGAAAGGAAAAAAGGGGAAGTCATTGTAATGGAAGTAAATTAAAATAAAAGAAATTGAGAAGACAAAAAAAGTGAGGGGATTGATTCAGTTTTTTTTGAAGAGGGTGAGAAAATAAAAAAGAAGAATGGACACCTGCATGAATATATATATTTTGGCACATACTACTTGATTCTGTCAATGTATTGCAGGCTTATATTTTTTGAATATAAACAAAAATATTTTTAGAAAATAAATATATTTATAAATAAATTATTGTAAGATTTTTTTAAATATTTGAAAAATAAATAGTTTGTAATTAGAAAATAGTAATATCTGTAAATCTATAACGAAATACTTTCTCGAATAAATAAAAATATTCTAAACATTAAAATTTTGTTTTTACGTAAAAAAATTCTGGGTTTTTTTTAATACATTAAAATTTTTCTAGATATCTTTTTCTGTTAATTTTATTTTTATTCTACTTTACTTATTTTCTTTCCCATATTTTACCTACCCAACAATTTGCTAGTAAATCTTTCTCAACAAAAAACTCCTTCCGATTCCCATTAAAATTTTACATAAAAATAAATTAAAAAAACTTTTCTTATAAAATAAATTCAGGTTTTTTCTCTCTCTTTCCTTCCAAAAAATATTTTTGTTGGAAATCTTTAATTTGTTTTTTAAAGGATTTTTTTCGATAATTTATTCAAACATTAGCCCACCTAGTTTTAACTTTTATTTATTTTTTTATTTTATATAAATTCTCTTATTTGATTCCTTTTTTTTTGATTGACATTCCAAAATTTAAATTGAATTAATTCTTAAAAATTTTTATCTTTGGAACAAAAAGAAATAAGATTCGTCTTAACACCCCTTAATATCATTTTTAAATTAAAAAAACTTATTTTTTTATTTTATATAAATTCTCTTATTTGATTCCTTTTTTTTTGACCAGCAAAGTCGAATATGTACTCAAATAAAAATTAAGAGAATTTTTTTGAAATAGACAATTTAATTTTAAAGTACAGTATTAAACAATGCTCGAGAGGAAATTAACCAATTAGTGAATAACTACTATCTTACTCTCTTCTCTTTTTTCTCTTCTCGCATTCACCTCTTTTTGCGAAAATAATAATTAAATTAATTACTATTATATTTACTTTAAAAAATATAAAATTAAATTAAAATTATTTTAAATATATTTTAAACATCTCCGACAGTTAAAATATTTTTTGTTTATTTATTTCATTTTTTAAAAACTAAAAACACTAATTAATTATTTTAAAATAAATTTTAATGACGAAAGAAATAACAAAATATTTTTTATAAAAAATAATAATATTTTTTGTCTTGACAATTAAATAATACAAAAAATATTTACTTTTATTTTTATTGAAAAAAAGGAGAATTTATTTTAATTAAAAATAAATTTAAAAATTATTTAAAGTGATTTTTAATGTTAAAACAAACAAAATAAATTATTGTTAAAGAAGAACATTTATTTTAATTCAACACCCCTCCTCCTTTTAAACATAATAATCGAGAGGATAAAAGTAATTAGTTTTGGAATCAAGATGTTTTTTTATTCACTCAAAAGTGATTTAGATATTAATTAAATCAGAGTTTTGAAATAAAAAAATATTTTCTCAGAAAATATTTATATATTTAATTTTATTTTTATTGGAGAATATATGTATATTGACATTTGGATTTAAAAAATAATAATTATTGTTATTATATGTATTTTGATGGTAATTGAAATTTAAAAATCAGGAAAATTAGGAGATTAAAAATATTTTTACAAAAATAAAGTTTGATTGAGATGGAGAGAAGGAAAGGGAAAAAACAATTTTTGAGTGCCAATGAGTAGTGAGTGAGTGGATTTAAATATAATTATTTTTGGCAAAAAATTAAGAAAACAAATAATTTAGGGAAGATATTATCAATTTCTTCAATGACCGGAAGTGAGGACATTACTTGGAAAAAAGTTGACAAAATAAATTGAGGAAAATAAAAAATAAATTTTGAGTAATTATGGATATAGTAAATTAATTAAAAATTAAATATAAATTATTTTTTAATTAAAAGAAATTAATTCAATTTTTAAAATTTTAGATAAATTAGTTTTTAATTTAATTAACTTGAAACGAAAAAATAAAAATATTTAAAATTAAAAGATTTATTGAATTATTTGATTGTATAGATTTTGAGAATTATTACTAGAAGTAAAAATTATAGTTAGAACTTCTACCAAAGATCAATGAGTTTCGAGTTGAGAAAAAGTATTACTTAACCAATTTTAATTAAATTCTAATCAAAATTTAATTATATAAATTAACTTTTAACATTTTTTTCTCCAAATAATTCCAAATATTTAAATGTACATAAATTCCAATTTTGATCTTAAAACTGATAATAAAGGAAAAATGTTTGAAGGACGAAAAAATATATTGAAGAAAATCCAAGTTAATTTTTAGTTGGTGCGCAACAAGTTTTTTCCCCTTCCCTTCCCTCTCTTCTCTCTAAATATTCTCTCCCACCAAAAACCATCGTAATTCAGAGAAGAAAATCTAAGTAAAATAATTTTTTCTTCTCTTAACAAATTGACGAGTAGAAAACAAGTAAAAAATAAATATGCTAAAAAATAATGGCAACATTAATAACTAATAAAATCAAAATACACAACACAAACACACCAATCAACCCATCACAACATGTCCATCAAATATGGACAAATCAGCGCATATTCGCGGGAATAATGATGGGAAGGGGGAAGGCAATTAAATTGAGGAAAGAGAGAAAAGAAATTAAAAAATAATTAAATAATTATTTAAATACAGTATTTTGTAAATTATAGGAACCCCCTGGATTTAAAGTTAATGGAAGTAATATAAATACCGTATTTGCTCTAGTAATCCCCCAGGGGGATTATTGTTTCAACCCATCTCTAGGGTGGGGGATTAATAGAGCCTGGGGGATTATTAGAGTGGGGTAGAAAGAGGGGGATTATTGTTTCAACCCATCTCCAGGGTGGGGGATTAATAGAGCCTGGGGGATTAATAAAGGACTGGGGGATTAATAGAGCAAATACGGTATGTAGATACCAATACTAATACTAAAATTCGCATTCTTATTTTTGTATGAAGTAATAAAGGTCAAAAATATGAAAGAAAATAGTTTTTATAAATTTGTTTTGCTTTTAAAATATTCAAAAAAAATTTTTATATGTTGCACTAAAAATCTACAATTTAATGTTTTTGGCTCCAAAAAATAAATTCAAAAAAAAATTTTTTAGTTGAGTTCAACGTTTTCTAAATGTAATTCTTAATTCATAGAAAATATTGGTAAAAATAATCGTAGTAAAAGTACATGAAGTAAAAGTACAAGCAAAATTAGAATTTTCCGTCGAATTTTTTCATCAAAATTTCTCTAAAGCTTTTTTAGACTACTAATAAAGAAATGTGAATAATAGGCCCCAGCCAGAAAAGCGATTTTTACAATAAAAATGAAACTAACGTAAAACTGTATTAATGTCCCTCCCTCAAATAATTACCCAACCTCTATTTATTACCTCCTCCAGCGAGAGATTGAAACAATAATTACCCAGAGTAATTAATACAGTTTTTACAGTAAATCAATTCTAACATTTACAGTTATTTAATTTTCAAAGAATCTCAATTCCATCAATCATTTACAATATGTCATTTTTGCATTCAGTAATTAATTTTACTACTAACTAATTTGAATGCGCAACATAATAAAATATATTTTCGGAAATATTCCTCTTTTAAAAAACTACCGACAATCAACAACTGCCAAATAATCTTCTTGCCTCCTCCCTCCCTCTCTCATTCATTCCCTCTCTCCTTTTTTTGCCTTATGGTGGTTGCTGTTAGAAAAAGATTAGCTCTTGTTAATCGGACTTTTTTTGTCTTTTTATTTGTCAGCATTGTTGCCGTCTTTCTGTAAATTTACTTTTGTTCTCATTTATTTAGAGCTTGATCCTTTCTTTTTATTCTCATATATTTTTTAAATGACAGGCTAATTGGTTACCGGAAATTGTACAAAAAAGAGAAAATGACGGCTAAAAAAATAATAAAAAAAAGAGTATAACTAATCCCGAAGAGAATATGTTCTTGTTAATACTTGTACAGTCTCTTTATACCAATTTGGTATGTAAAAATATAAAAATTCTCTAAATTATAAATTGGGAAAAAATTAAAAGTTTAAAAATAATTTAAAATTAAAAAATATTAAGAAGTAAAAATAAAATGAATATTTTTTATAAATTCGTAAGTCTCAAAATTATATCAAAATACTGATGAATCTTAGAATTTTTTTAAAGATTTTAATTTAAAAAACTTTCCAAAAAATATCTAATTGAAAATATCAAAAAGAAATTTTTAATTGTAAGCCGAAATAAATTTAGAAATAACGAAATGATAGTTAGTTTAAAATAAATAAATATATGTATGATTTTAAAAATTAATTTTATAAAAAGAACTTTTATTTAAAAATTATTTATTCATCCATAAATTAAAAATAATAATTATTTTTTCCTTATTTAATCCAGAAGAGTTCGAGAATTATAAAAACATACCATTTTTAATCATTAAAGGTTTTTTGCCGACACAGATCAGAATTTGAAAAATAATAACAAAAAAAAAGAAATATGAACCAAAAACTCGTCAACTAATTTTTGGGCATTTTTGTGCGCGTAGTTGTTAAATAAATAATTAAAGGAGGACAACAAAAAGAGAAAAAAATTCTTTGAAATAAAACTTGGAATAAAAGAAAAAAGTGAGGACATTTTTTGGGGTGAATAGAATGAATGATATTAATTATTAGGATAATTATTAAATGAGAGTTAGAGGCACAAAAAGAGAGGATAATCTGCTCCGGAAAAAAAACATGAAAAATAAAAATAATTCTTTTAAAATTTTGGGAAAAAGGAAAAATTTTTTAAATTATAAAATTAATTATTAAAATATTTTTAATTTTAATTGTTTAAAAGGTACTTTGTTCATATCCCGCCCCCATCTCTTTAGCTCGATGAGAGGAATCATTTTATATTAATTTTGTTAAGGTTCGAAAATCTTGAAGCTAGTTATGGCTTCGCGCCGTTAGGGCCGCGCGTCCTTTTGGGTGTTCCATATTTGAGAGAAGAAAATGATTGGCATTAAAAAAGGAGGAAAATAAATGATTGACAGCAAAGGAGGAAAATTAATCTGAGACTCAAATAGGGGTGGGGGGCGGGATATGAACAAAGTACCGTTTAAAATATTTTAGAGAAATTATTAAAAAAATTGATAACAAAAATAAGTATATAACTAATTTTAAAAATTAACTACCTTGTAACATTATCAGTCTACTTTTATTTATTTAGTTGTTTAATTAAAATTTATATTTGAAGTAAAATCTTTAATGGAAGTTATTGTTTAAATGTTTTATATTTAAAGTAAAATTTTTTCGAATATTTAAATTCAAATAAATATTTTCTTCGAAGCAATAAAACAAAGAAACCAGTGAAATTAATTTAGTCAGAATTTAAAGTTAAAATCCGAATAATCCCAAATTTCCTACGGCGCTCCGACTCGGGCACAGTGATCCATTTGCACAGTAAGACTTTTGCACAGAGGGCATCTGCACAGTGGACGATTGCACAGTAATTTGTAGTTAAGTGGATTCGTGTTAGGTTTTACCTATTGTTATAAGGGAATAAATGTTACTAATTATTAATACCTTTACTAAAAAAATCTTAAATTGTATTAGAATTCATAATTCTTTTTCTAACTTAAGTATTTCCTAATTCTTTTTTACATATTCTAAATTTTCGTTCGCTTATCAAGTGGACGAATTCTAACAGATCTTCATTAAAGAGTGCAAGTATTTGTTGTAAAAGTATTTGTTGTAAAAGTATTTGTTGATTTTGTTCGAAAGGCTACCATACCCCCTTGTAGTTCTGAGTCTGTTATATAAGATAAACCTTTTCACTTTTTTAAAAAAATTTCTTGCTGAACACGCACTTGACTGAGTACGCCTAGGTCGAACTGCGTTGGGGTAGTACAGTGCATCAGAAATAAGATTTTTTAAAAGGGGTACATATCCAAAAAGTTTTTTCTTGTTTAAAAAATGTTGTTAAGACTCAGGGCAATAATTTTGTTCAGTTAGATTTTTTTATTCATTTGATCCTTTATGTGATTTACAGATTTTTCTTATGAATTCTAATATAATTTAAGATTTTTTTAGTAAAGGTATTAATAATTAGTAACATTTATTCCCTTATATCAATAAGTAAAACCTAACACGAATCCACTTAACTACAAATTACTGTGCAATCGTCCACTGTGCAGATGCCCTCTGTGCAAAAGTCTTACTGTGCAAATGGATCACTGTGCCCGAGTCGTGTCACCTTTCTTACTCTTACAAAGGAGAGTGCCTGGGGTGCCCGCGGGACTTCGGGATGAAATTTGGTGGACAGGTAGATCATACTCTAATATACACTACCACCATTTCCGCTAAATGGTACCGTGGGCCGAGTCTCCTTTGTTAGTTTAATCCAGACCAAGTTTTTAAACAAAGAAAACATAATTATAAATTACTATATTAAAATTGAGGAATAATTTTTTATATATTTTTTTGTGTATCCATCATTATTTATTATCTTGCCATATCCTCAAAGCTATTGTTCCAGAGGCAATTTGTTGGGCGGAGGAAGAAAGAATAACTACAGTAATCTAAAACTAAAATCCATCAACAAAATACCTTTTCCTTCTTTCCCTCTCTCCCTCAACATCCATAACTAAAAAGTCCGACAAACAACGAGAAAAAGCAAAAGGCATTTACAAATTGTTGAGCTCTGGCCCCTGTTACACCTCTTGAGATGTTATTTGAGTCGTGGACAATACAACTGCTACAAGCAAAAATGAACAAAAGAAAGTTTAAATATCAAAAAATAATCATCTAATCATTTAAACTTCTTCAAATCTAAAAGGTACAAAAACAACAAAAATTCAGAACTATGTGAAAACGAAATACTCTATTGGCATATTCTCCAACTACTTTCCATTAAACATGCTCCACCAATTTACCTGGATTGGACCTCGTGAGAGAGGTAGAGTAGACATTAACTAAACAACACAAAGGTAGTCCTGAGTGGATTATGTGAATTTCACGCTTCAAAAGTTACTATATCCTTTATTCTAAAGCCACTCCCGGATGACAGCGACATCGGCGATGGGTATAACGAATGGAATAAAGCATGTGCTTCTATTAGTTTTTGAAATTGAAGGGAGATAGAAGGAAATAATGTAAACATTTTGTTCACTCGTAAAATGGCAAAATTGCTCTTTCCGTGTACAAGATATAACGAAGGAAATCCATAAGTGGATTGACATCAAAAAATCAAATTTGTACTAAATATAAACGAGTTCAAATAATGAGTGAAAATGCTTGACATTTATAATTTATAGAGTAAAACGAAACTGTAAAAGCATAATAATTAAGTCAAATATCAAAAATAACAAATTTTGATAAGTTTAAAAACTGAAACCCGGACAAGGGAAATTTAAGTAAATATAAATTTATTTTTCAATAGAGGGGCAAAATAAAATTACTCATTCTATTTTAATGAATAGGACAAATAATCCTTTTAGAATTCCATTAAATGAGTAAAATTATAATTTAAAAATAGGACCGGACCATTCAAATGATTAATTGAAAATATTTCAATTTTCATAAATTTAAATCGAAAAACATCAAATAAATATTATTATCATCCTCATATTATCGTTTATAAATTCCTCTCAATATCAAAAGAAGCGTTGTACTGGCGGAGCCAATGGTGATAATGGACGAGATCTCTTTGCAGCTAATGTTGGAGTGTTATTATATGGATCATAAAGTGACAGAAGTTCAGCAACTGTCCGAGCCGCAGATGAAGTAGAAGCATTAGAGAATATCTGTTCCCCTGCAAGATCATTTAACAAACTTGTAGAATTTGATTGATAACGAGAAGGTATGTCAATTCGACGAGATCCTGGAGTGAAGAGACCACCCGAAACATATTGAGGCGCAGATTTCTAAATAAAAATAAAACAAAGTTTTGAACTAGAAAACAGGCTTATTGTTAAAAATTATTGTAAATAAAATTAAGTTATAATTGTAAGCAGTGCTGGGTATGGCCAAGGAGCTAGCCGGCTTCGGCAGGGCTTAGATGCAGGGCCCTCTTAATCCCCTAATATCACTTGATATCCCCCTTAATCTACCAAATCACACCACCCGAATCCGGGTGGTGATTTTCCACCCGGAGCCGGAGCTAACAAAAAGGTTTGAAAAAGGTCAGAGCCGGAGAGAACAAATGCCCAATGAATACCCAACACTGTTTGAAGGGATGTGTTTAAAGAGAGAAGACAGCCAGCCAGACTCATTGATCGAAAATTTTTTATGTAAATATTAAAAATTCAATTACCTGAATGGGAGATGAAGAGTAAAAATTTGGAGTAGAACGTAACTCAGTTTCATAAGAACGGTCGTTTAGAATAGTGCCGCCGCGTACAAAAGGAACACGAAAATCAGAAGTAGGTTCATCATCGATCTAAAAAAAATTTTTTTTATTTTTAATAAATAAACTACATATATTTTTTTGGTTTACAACTAATATTCAAAAGAAACTAACCAAAGAAATTTGCTCACGTTGTCGTTGCTCTGTAGCTTGTAATTGCGTTTTCCACAAATCCAACATTCCTCGACGCGTATCTTCGGGAAAAGTTGAACGTTTACCAAGTATAGAATTATTCGCAGGTGGAAAAAATTGATGATCGCTAGTGCCGCTTAAGAGAGATAAATTATCAGTTTGTTGCTGTAGTCGCAGAGATTCAAGCATATCACTTCCACTGTTGTATAAATCAGTAGAATTGATAGAATTAATCATTCCTGATGAAGTCCACCCAGGTTTTACACCGGGTGTTGAATGAACAACAGGTCGAGTTGAATACTAAAAATTTATAAAATTGAAAACAAATGGTATATGAAAGAATCGAGTCAAAATTGAAGGGAAAACGGCTTGTTTGTGTCAGAAAAAAAAGAAATTTTTAAAGTATTTATTAAAATTACCGCCTGATATGCCTTATATCCACTCCACTGTCTTCCACGCGATGGACCAGCTGAGCGAGGTCGATTTACTGGCGTTCGGTCTGAAGTTGATTCATATTGAGCAGTCTTTCTATTTTGGCGTGATTTATCAAAATTTGGACGACTAACACGATTAACAATTTCTGAACGAGTAATTTGCCTTTCTCTATCTTCCTTATCTTCTTTATCAACGGCTAATTTCAATGCCCTTTCTATTTCTTGTTGTTTTCTGTCGAGAAATTCTTTTGTTGGAAGGATTTCATCAACCTAAGGTTTTCAAATTATTTTTAATTTTTAAATTTTTCAGTTACGTAATGACGATGCATTATTCGAAGCCATTCACGAAATTCTTGTTCCTCAATTTTAAATTGACTTGCAATTTTAAATAAATTGCTAATTGTAATTGTGCCAATAGAATTTAAATGCAAAACTAATTCTTTCTTTTTACTATCATTTGAAATGTCACTTGTTTCTTTATCTTTTTCCTCCTTAACCTCAACCATTTCGACGCGCTTGACTTGATCAATCTTGAAAAAAAATAAAAATATAACGGATTTTTAGTTATAACAATATTGCTTCAATTAATTTTATTGAAACGTTTTTAAGTAATGAATAAATAACCCTTTCACTATGGTAGTCCGAGAATTAATTTCTGAAACGCAAATTATAAAACAAAGAAAACCCCAATAAAAATTAAGTTTAAAAAAACTTTGAATTGTTTAGCTGGCCCAATTTTCAAACGAACAAAACAGCCAGTCATTGTCATATTCAATAATTCAATTTGATCAGAAAGTATCGAAAGCTTTTTTAAACGTTGATGTGTTAACAAACAACCATCCAAATCACGTGCTGATTGCACAGGCATGTTCTTATATTTTTCATTTTCTGAATTTTGATCCTTTTCTTTAAGAGATGGCAATGTTGCTGCTTCAGTTAACATCAATTGAAGTATAGCAGCTTTATTTCGAATCTGATCCAAATTTGGAATTTCTTCATTCTAAAAAAATAATTTTTTAAATAAATTGAAAAGAATTTTTTAACCCAAAAATTCATATCTTCAATCCAAACTCTAAAACCATCCTCATTAACAATAGAAAAATCATCACGTAACCAATTTAAATTGTATTTGCCATAATAGGGAAGGACAAGCTGATAATCAACAACAGCAACATTCTTAATTTTATACTCTTTTCCGCTTCTAATACACTTTTTTATAGGGCAAATATGATATTGGCAATTTTGTGGCTAAAGAAAAGAACTTTTAAATTAAGCATATTACTTAAATAATTTACTTTGTCTTTCCTAATTGCCTGAATACAAACAAAACATCCTTCAACAGTTTGTCGAAAACGTTCAAAATCCAATTTTGACAAATTTCGAAGTGAATCAATTCCCAGTGTTATTTGTTCTAAATTATTTATTAAAATTATAAAAAAATCTAATTAAACCTAAATTTTCTTTTTTAATTTTAATTTTGCTAGGAGAAATTTGAATTGTTTTTTGTTTAGGAGTTTCTTTAATTTGTTTCATTGCAGAAAATAACTCTGCCTCCTTTTTCTTTATAAATTCCATTGTTGGCAGTTTCCCATCCTAGAAATTAAATTTTTTAATTAAAAATTTTTCCTTACTTTAGCCTCAACATAACATATCCATTTACGGATATCATTATCATTAACCTCCACGTCAAAAATATTTCCAATTTCAAAATCACCAAAATTAACAAGTCTAAAACGCCGATTAAACCAGAAATGTTGAAAACTCATGGGCTCGAAAACATTCTCAATTTGATCAAACTAAAAAAAAATGCTCATATTCATTTAATTAAAATTTCTTACAAAAAGTAAATCTTTGAAGTGTTCTGCAATCCCTGGTACGTGCACACGAACGAAACAACCAATTACAGCCTTATGAAAAGATTCGGCCGATGCCTCACCAAGAACATTTAAACGTGTTTTGGTCAAAACAATCTTCTTTAATTCATTCGTTATGTTAAGATTTTCAGCATTTGCATTTGTCGTTTCCAAATGTTGGATATCATTATCAATTGAGGTTATTTCAATATCATTGTGGCTCAGTGAGTCAATACTTTCTTCCTGGGTAATATCGCAGAACTAAAAAAATAAATAATATTGACTTTATAATCTAAAATTATTTTTCAAAATTATTTAAAACCTCATCAGACAAATTAATTGGTTGAACAACTGTCTTATTCTGCTCATCATCATCAGATATGTCAACTACTTCAGTTTTAATTTCCTTACTCCGCGGTTTTTTTGTAATTTCACGAGCCTTAGTTCCATTCGTTTGATTTTTAGTTTTATCAATGTCTGATAACACTGAAATTGAAGGTCCAAACATTTCGTCAAACCATTCACTTGGTGGTAAACTGAAATAAAATAAATCTAAAATTCATTAATTTAACAAGAACCTGACATCAAGTGCTTTTTCTGTTACTGAATTCATTCCTGCTTCATTACAATTGTTGTTGTCCAACTGTTCAGAACTCATAATAAAATTGAAAATATGAAAAATTCACTAAAAAAGGCAAACTCTTCAAACTAATAATTAACACTAATTAAAAAATAATTTCGTTAAGAAACATGTAAATTTATAAAAAAAACAAGAAAATCGAAATTTATAATTATTATAAAACAATCTATAAAAAATTAACATAATTAATTTTATAATAAATGAGCTCTGAAAATAGAAATATAAAGAAAATATAAAGACCTAATTCAACTTTAGTTTTATATAATACAATTTAATTCTTAAGTCTTTGCTGACTATCCAAGATAAGTGAGACAGCTTCCAAAAGATTATCAACAATAAGTTCAGGTTTGATTGTAGGATGTTTTTCCCATTCCGGTCTAAAATTTAAAAAAAAATCAAATAACTAGTGGTGAATAAATTTAATTGATTTCTGATTTTGTAAATTTATAAAAATAACCTCCATTTCCCAGTCCGAACTTGTATCCCCTTGATTCCAACTTTTTGTGCTCCATCAACATCTCCAGAAATGTCATCACCAATCATTACAACCTAAAAACAAATTTTTTAAATGTTTCTGGTACAAATTAAAGTTTTTTTTCAAATATAGTAGTTTTAGAATCGAGGTATTAGTAGTAAACAAACTTATTTTAGTTTCTTTTCATATAACCTGTTCTTTTGTCAAGCCAAGGTCTTCAACTGCAGACATAAAATAAGTTTCTTCTGGTTTTCCAATCACAAGATGCTCACAGCACCTTCCAGCATCCTCAACAGCAAATTTTAATGCTGAAGCATAAGCACCCGTGTCCAAACACGGTCCTTGGTCTGCACGGTGGTAAAACTTACCATTTCCCAACGTAATCAAAAGTGGATTTGAAGAGGAATGTAAAACACGGAATGCTTTGTTCATATTTATAAAATCCAAATCTGACTCTGCATCAGCAAGTACAACACAAGGGCGGCCATTTGGAGAATTAATGCAATTAGAGAATTCGGACAAAACGTCTAAAAATTTTAAAATTATTAAAGCATCATAAACTGAAATTTAACTGTTGTGGACAAGAAGATGAGGTGACAACCCATGTTTGGTTAAATATTTTGCGGCAACAGGTGCAGGAGTAAAAATATGATCCGGTTGAATAGATTCAAACCCAAGTTTACGAAGCATTGTACAAATTCCTTCCCTCGTTGATGAACTTTCATTACTCACAAAACGCACATTGGACTCACTATAAAGTCTAGAAAAATGAATTTTAAAATAGGTAAACGCTGTAAAGAATGAACCTGTTAACAGCTAAAATGGATCCATCAATGGCAATTCCACCGCTATTGTATAAGACACCTGTGATGTCAACTAAAAAGCCTCGAATAGATTCGTACCAATTTTCTTCAACCATTACTATTAACAATAACACTAAAAATGGGCACTACTAAAGATGAGGGTGCTATTTCTGCGGACTTTTTTTGCGGACTTTCTTTCTTTTTTAATGTTTCTTTTTAAATGTTTTAGTTGTTTTGCTTGCAGCAAGTTTTGCTTGTAGCAACTAACTGTCAAAGGATCATTTTTATGTCAATTTGAATAACGTAAAATGTTACAATCAATAAAAAATTTTACTTTAACTAGATTGTATGATAAAAATTCAATTACCCGATGTTGAATTTCAACAATGGATCACTGATCTCGGAATGCTTCATAGAAAAAGACCATGCGATTTTGGAACAGTATGCGGGTTATTTCAAACCCTGTCCCCCCTCCCATTATTTTTCTTACCTAAGATTGTACAAAATGGTCAGATTTCCTTCTTCCTCTATTTGAGCTTGGCATATTTAAACAAGAGACATTGATAAAGAGAAGATTAACTTAAATTGAGTTGTTCAGTAATGCGTTCAATACATTTTTTCAGTTGTTCAATATTTTTAAAAATAAATAAGAATGTTAAAGGTTTTACACAAATTCGTAATGTTATACACCAAATCAATTTTATTTAATTCTTTTTTTGTTTAACCTTGTTTTAGGAGGCAAAAAATAAGTGTATGACCTATAAAATTAATCTTCTCTTCATCAATGTCTCTTGTATGAATATGCCACAGGGCAAATAGAGGAAGGAGAGGAAGAAGAAAATCTGACCTTTATGTACAATCTTAGGTAAGAAAAATAATAGAGGGAGGGCCTTTGACAGTTAGTTGCTACAAGAAAAACATTTAAAAGAAAGGAAAAGTCCGCAAAAAAAGTCCGCAGAAATAGCACCCTCATCTTTAGTAGTGCCTAAAAATGAATGTAAACACACTAACTAACTTCCTTCATGAACCCGCCAACAAGGCATGAAATTCACCCGACCATCCCATGAACTTGGATGAAATTTTCGCCTATTATGTAACATTTCGTCACTCTCCATTCCGTCACATTTTCCGTAAATTGTACATACTTTTATTTGTGTACCTAAGTTCGGTAAAAGTACTGTCAACGAGATCTTTTCAGAGCATTTGCACTTTAAAAATCGTCTCGTTTTTCCATCTGTCACGACTGGTTAATTTTCCTTTTACAAAAAATGTTTAAATATCAAGTTAATTCATTTCATTTACAAATTACTTGTTCATAATTTCTTTTTCAATCTATGTAGTTATCAAATTGATAAAATTACCTAAGCACGTGGATGTCATTTATTTTTTAAAATTAAGACTTCCTTTTCATGACAAATCCCCTCTTCTTTACCCGCCTCACAAAGGATTAATTCAGCGTTCTATCGATTAATCTTTTAATACTTAACGCCAGCTTTTCGTAAAAGGAGAGTTTTCATGTAATATTTTTCTTTAAAATGCAAATCCTCGTACAAATTTATTTTATAAAATCTGATATCATTCATAAAATTATTATTTTTCTTATTTCTTAAATTAATTTTTAGTTAATAATTGTGATGGCTTCTGCATTTCCTACACTTTCACCAACAGCATCTACAATACGAAAAACATTTTTTGATACAGCCGGTGTTGGTGTAATTTCAGGAAGTGCTATTTTCGCAGTTTATCCAGTTACTGAGGTTTCTTATTTTTCTTATTAAATATTCTATATTTATTTTTCTCTTTAAAAAAATTTATATTTTTTGTTTTTAAGAGGAAAGGAAGAGCTCGAAATTTTCATGTTTCTGTACATATGACTATGTTTGAAGTGCACAAAACTCTAAAGGATGCTCGCAACAAGAAATCTCCTAAATATTTGGTAAATTTAAATTATTTCGATTCATATTTAACTTCCCGGGAAAGTAAAATTACTAGGCACTGGAAGAACGAGTAAGAGTACATTCGATATTTTTGGGTTTCATCAGTAAATAATGAAAGCGCCGAGTTTAGTCTTATTTAGAACACTGAATTCGACTAGGCCTTTTTGTTTAAAATATTGAAATCTTATTATCCTCCGGCGAAACCTGAAAAAATCGAAAGCTATTTTTGTTCCTTTTTTAGGGGCATGCAGTCTTTGCCTTTTCCGTTTTATTTTATTTAAAATTTCGATTTTAGGTTGATTTTGGTGATGTATTCAATGTTTCTGTTCAAAATGAGCCTATCCAAATTAAAGATGATTGTATTTGCTTAATGGATCCGAACACTTCTTTTTTCTTTCGACCAACTGATTCTGAATATGATTTGCAAGCATGGTTTGATTGGATTCTTGAGAGAACAAGAGAATGTCGAAGTACTAAATTACTCAGACCTGTATTTCATGAAGAATTTTTTGAGGTTCTTTAAATTAAAAAATATAAATAATATTTTTTCAAGGCTGCATGGGATGTACAAATTATTTGTAAACCAAAACTTCGTCGTGATTATTCAAAAAAGTTACAACCAGAAATCAAAAATGATGATTTGGCTGAGAAAAGACCACAGCTTTTGGGGCTACGTCGCCTTTGTGTTTGTCAATCTTCTTTTTTGCTTTTCACACTTGGATGTCGCCCAAGTCCAAATGTTGATGCTCCTTTTGATAAAAATACTTTTATTGACCTATCGGTTTTTTTTATTTTAATTATTTACTTTATTTCTTTTCAAGTTGAATGTGATATCGAATTATGGAACCCAAGAACGGTTTTTCTTTGTACGCATTGGCAGGTGTTCAGAAATCGGTAGCGGTGAATTGTGGATGGCTACAGAACATGGTTCTTCTGCACGATCTATTCATGAACGCATAAGCCAAATAAACCAGCGGGAGAGTGAACGGCGACGAGCACAGGGAATAAAAATTAATCTGTAAGTAAATTTTATGTTGAAGAAGAAATAGTAAAAATATTCTATATTATAATTTCATTTTTTAAATTTTAGACCAACAATTAGTTCTAGCGTTCTTAAAAGTCGAGCACATAGAGAACGCTCTCAAACACAAAATACTAAAAAGTTATCTAAATTATCTTCATCTAACAATAAGCAACCGGAAATGAATAAAATTGACGAATCTCACAAAGTCTCTTCAAACTCTACTAAAGATGTTGGACTTACACCAAAACTATCAAATACAAGCCAAACTGGGTATTTTATTTTTTTTATAGTAATTTTATTTTTTTAATAAATAGACAAGTTGATGCTAGATCAGAACGAGTAGATTCATTTAGTTGTCTACAATCTATTCCCGAGAAAAGTTTACTTGGTGAAATGTCTGAACATCTATCGATTACTTCTGGCAAAAAGAACTCGATTGTAGGACTTTTTACATCAAGGCTTGGTGCAAAAATGTCTACTGGAAGTTCTGGAAAGCAAACAGAAAATAAAGCTGATCATTTGTCAACTCCTTGTTAGTTTATATTTTATTTGTTTGAACTTCCAAGGAACTCTACTAATTTTTTTCAAAAATTTAGATATTTTGAAGGAAGAAACTGTAAACAACGACAACACTTCTCTAACAAATGTGCCTGTCTCTTCAAATCAAAGCGGATATAAGAATTCAGTGGTCAGTTCTGTTTTTGGAATTCGGACTAGAAGGAACAGTTTGTCTGGCAGTTCACGTAACCAACAATCTACTACAGTCCAAAAAGCTCCTATGACTTCCTCTTCGAGCGTTTTTAGTAATCAACCCAGTTATGATTGTGCAGAAGATTATATGACTTATGATCCGGATGAACAACATAGTCAATGTGGGGGTCATTCTCTTAAGCTAGGAAGTGTGAGCAGTAGAGTCTCTACAAGTGCGTTAACTAGAGCTGAATCTCGAAAGAGTAACAGCTCTATTTCTGGTGCATCATCTTTTAGACGTAAGAAATTTTTAGGTTAAATTCTAAAAATTAATGAGGTTTTGAGTTTTTTGATATTTTTATATTTTACAGAACAAGCATTGTCGAACTGCAGTTTTGGTCTACATCATGATTTGTATAGTTCATCAAAAGGAAGCCAGTCTTATGTTGGCAGCGAATACCTCGAAATGAATATTAAACAAAAGCCTCAAAAGTCAAATAATGGTTAAAACTACATTATTATATTTGTTTACATATTCTAATTTTTATAGATTCTTCCTTTCCGTTATGTGAAGTCCAGTCTTATATTTCTAATAGTTCAGATAGTTGTTGGACACAATCTAGTAATACACCACGTTCTGGCGAAATTAGTACTTGTCTTATTTTCATACTAAAATATTTATCTAAACTTTAGCACATCAAGCATCTCTTACTGTTAATCAGCCACGAGCACAATCGCCAGATTCTAGGCTTGTTGGTTGTCCTTCAGCTACTTTGTCAATTAATTCAGATCAAGTCGGAGGGATTGCTGGAAACAACGTTAAACCTTCACAACTACTTCATCCAACTTCGAATAGTTCACCACCAAACTACTTTAAGAAAACAATTCTTGGTCATAAAGCTAAATCAGTTAAAACACAGGAAATTGATGTGACAGCGACAAATGAACATTTAAAAAACAGAGAGTCTGACTTTGTTGAGAATAAACAATTAAGCGTTACTGATAATATATTGGCTGATGTACGAAAAAGAGCGCATTCAGTTGGTAGCAAAACTTGGTGAGGATTGAGAATTGTATTTTCAAAGACTGTTTTATTAATTTAAGGATCAAACCATCACTGAAAAAGTTTCAAATACCGTTTACAACAAAAAAATGTCAGGATACATCTGATTTACGTGTTACAGAACAAGTTGACTCGCGTCGAAATACTTTTGAAGCAAAGTCAACTTGTTCAGCTAGCACAAGTTGTTATCCGCACTCAACCGATGATCACGTGGAAATCGATTTTGGTATAATAGTTTTCTACTCTTTGATTAAAAACTCAATTAATTCAGATCGGGATGAGTCGCAATCAATTGACTCTATTCCTTCAATTCATTCGCGCCACTCTTCTGTAAGTGTGCATTGCCCAATGGGAATTCGATATACACTTGATACTACTATTCCTTTATCGCATACCCGAGGCTTTGGACCTTGTATTGGAATAGAATTGAAAGATGGGAATGAGAAAAAATCCCTCGAAAAACTTTGTCTCCAAAAGAATTGTTGGCGTGATTGTGGACAAATACGTCGGAAAAGAAGTGTTCCCGAAATGTTTCAGCAGCAGAATGAAACTAATAATAATAAATCGCCAGCTCAACAAAGCCTTGCACAACAACTAGCGACAAATGAATCTGATCAGCAACATCAATGCAGTTGTTGCAATAATCGACATCATTCTATTGCGAGTGACCATTCGTTGGCCTTGCGTTGCTTACGCTCTAGTGCTGAAAAACGTGGATGTGTATCTATAAGTTTGGCCAATTCTTCTCAAACCAAACGTTCTCCACCTCGAGCACTTTCTTCTCTTTCATCATCACAAATTCCAACAAGTCAGTCAATGGGGAGTAGTAGTGGAATCTCTTCTCGCTCAAATACCGAGTCTTCCTCAACTTCCGTAATAATTGAACGCGAAACTCGGAACAATAAAATGCCAGAACGCCCGATTGCAGAAGATGAAAACGATGATTATGTGATGTTAAGTACACCTAAAAGTCAACGTTCAGCAACAAATCCACAACAACTCACTGTGCGCTCCATATGTACAATTATGGAGTCTTCACCTTCTCCAAATTCGTCCCTTTCATCTGATGGCGAAAGCAAGAAACGAGCAGGGAAATTGGTTAGATTCTGTTATATTTTTTTCTAATTTGAAATTATTTTTTAAGACAACCAAAGATCGAGCCGTTTCTCATACACCATCAGTTCCTCCTGACGATACCGCGATACTAATGTTAGCAAGACGCAATACCAGAGCAGCTGGACAATCTCCTGTCCGTGGTGTAATCTCTAACGATTCGCCTGTTCGTGCAAGACTTTCGGTCTCCTCTAGAAGCAGAAGTCCGAGTCTATCACCTCACCAGCCGCATCGCAAATTCTCTTCATCTTCGACAACTCCACAATCACACACACCAGTACGCTCCTACTTTCCAAACCAACAACAAGATTTACAACACCGCGGGAGTCCCTCACCAACACGAAGGAAAATGTCTTCGGCTAGCTTTTCTCCCCAAGAACAGCGAATGGTTTTTGTGGATGCTTCAACTGATAAGATACGAAGAAAATTTACCTGTCCAAATCTTGCTACTGTTCCAAATTTTACTACAAGATCTCAACTTTCACATGCGTCTCGGCGATCTGTAAATAAGGAAAGTGAATGCAATGATTGCAATTATGCTCTCATTTCCGGGCAGGAAATTTAAAATAATTCTAATTTTTTTATTATAGTCTGACTCTATACGGAAAATTTTTATCTAAGAGCCTCATTTTTAGAATTCCCCGTTTGTACGCCCCTCAGTATACTAACAATTTTTAGCCCCAAAGGTGTGATTCAAGTAAAGTCCGACTTTAGCTAAACAATTTTCTATTTGCAATTATGCTCTCATTTCCGGAATCAAATCATCTCATTTCCGGAATCAAAATCATAAATCAAATCATATTGTTGATTTTGTATATACATTACTATACGTAGCAGACAGAAACTTCAGATTTAAAATTTCTTTAACTCAACTTATAAAACCAAAAATCCCCTAGTTTGTTGCATAAATTCTTCAGAATACAAGAAAATTTAATTGTATTCTGAAGTTTCTGTCTACAAATTTATGTAAATATTTCTTATATTAACTGACCTCATTTCATAATTTTCCTATTTTTAAACTACATTGGTAATTTAATCAGTTTTCATTTTTTCTTTTATTGTCAAATGTGCAGAAACTTACAATTAGTTAAAAGTATTTTTGGCTTAAATTTTATACATGTGTTTTTTGATTTTCTGTATTCATTTAAGTAAACTTAGATATTTTTGTTTATTTACTTGTGATCAAATCATATTGTAAAAAAATAAATTTAACATTTATAGCAAATACATACATATTATATCAACATTATTTAAAATTTCTAAAAAATTTTATTCTCATTCCTATTGTGTATCTCTTTGATTTAATTGTTCTTTATAATCCCAACTATATTCATCAGATCCTTTTTCAAAATAACGGGTCTGCCAAGCAATTTTCTTCTTTTCGCGTTGAGTACGTTCATCGCGTTGTTGTTGTTCAACTAAATGTTTTGCTTCTGTTGCAACTTCCAAATTGTTATGAAAAAGTGCTGCAGTGACATGCCTCCACAAGCGTCGACTTTCCTTTTCCTCTTGTTGCATTACAGGCACACATTCCTTTAAAAATATATTTAGCTATCTTTAAAATATATTCTTCTTAAATTTACTTTTACAACATCTGGTTTAGCACGTGTATCCACAAAAAGTCTATCTTTTCCACGATTTCCTTCACGAATAAATATTTGCCCATTCCATTCTCCTTTTAAATACATAATTGGTTTCTTAGAATTATTTCCATGGTAAATACTTCCACTTATTTGATGTGGCTTTCCAAATAATAAAGGTTTTCCATGAAATTCAATCTCTGCTCTATATTGAGTTTCTTCACAATGAATTTTTACCTTTAAATAAAAAATATGTCTTTAAAATTACTTAAATTCTGACTTTTCCTTCAAGTTCAAACCAAGGAGCAGAAGACATAACTAAAATTTTTATTTTAGTTATGTTTTATTCCATTTAAATTTTTATTAATTTACCTGCACGGCCATAAGCACTTGGAAATGTTATAGAATAATTTTCCTCATAGCGATGTAAAGTTAAAACTCCTTGGCCAATATTATGAAGTGCTTAAATTTATTCTTTAAAATTAATAATTAATTTTAAAATTTTCACCAATTGAGAGTCCAAGATAAACCGATTTTGTATAAATATAAGCATTGAAGGAAATATCAGACTTGGGATGTTCAGCATAAAAAGCAGTGATTGGGGGATGATGACTTACTTGTTCAGCTATAAATGTAACCTTAATTAACAAAATTATTTATTTCAATCTTTTTTTAAAATTAATTTACTTGATTTGTTGCTGATCCGGGGAATGGGCCATTTTTTGTTTTTTGTTTGCAAGGTTGTGTACCAGGAATTGTCCATCTACATCGAAATATTTCTCCAAGAACGGGGTTATAAGGTTTTTTGGCTTTACCACTTTTACGAGCGGGATAGAAAGAAGTAAGGTAATTTAATAAGACACAAAGGAAACGAGATTCTGGTGTACTTGGTTCTTTTGTTGCTTCAATAAAACAATCGGGATGAGCTAAAATTAAATATGTTAAATATTTATTTTCTTTTAATTTTTACCAAAAAAGTCTGCATACATTTCCAAAAGTGAACGACGTTCAAGAATAAAAGTTGGAAGAGTTACTTTCCCCAGATCCATGCCAATGCGGACCTTTAATTTAAATATTAATAGGTAGATGTGAAAGTCTCGATTTACCTGAGAAAGTAAATGCATCAAAACACTTCCGTGATGTTCATCTTGTATTGGAGTTGCACCATGAGCATCATGCCCCAAATCATAAATTGCATCAAAATCTTCATCAGAATCCCCCCAATCTTGTTCGTTTTTGTTGTTTATATTTTCTTTATTTTCTTCCTCATTATTATTCTCTTCCTTCTCTGTTTCAGAAGATTCAGATGGTTTGTCTTCTCCATTAATCTTTTGAATTTGAAGAGGACGATTACTACTTTCAATCAAGACTTTATTTTCAGACGATTTAATTTTGTCTTTATTTTCAACTTTTGATGACTTGCTTTCCTAAAAATTTAAGAAAATTTTAAAAAATCCAAAATTAATTTTTACATTTTTGTTTTCTTTTTTCTCTTCATTACTTTCCTCTTCCTTTTCCTCAACAATATTATACATTGTATGAGTCTGTTTTACAGAACGAGAAGTTTGTCTAGGTTGAATTGGATGTTTATGTTGACTTTTTGTTTCATCAATTATTTTTTCAGAAGGATTTGAGGAAGTCTCGATTACCGGAAGTTCGCTAGATTCTTGCTGAGAGAAGTCCTGAAAATATTCAAATATTTAATTAAACATAGAGGCTAATTTACTTGTTGTATTTCAATATTCGAAATATCAACATTAATTTGACTGTCAACCTTTATCTCGATCGGAGTTGTACCCGCCACTTTTGTTGCTTTTTTGGTTTTTGTTTTATTTATTATACGGCCTTTACGCCTTTTTGAACAACAAAGAACAAATACAAAGAGAGGTACAATAGAAAGAAAGCAAAGAGAAACGGAAATAATTGTCCATCCGGTCATTGGAATTGTTTTATTTGAAGAAATAAATAATTTAATAATCTTTTTTCATGTTTTTATAGTGGAGATATTGTAAAGCAAAACTTGCTATGACTAATCTATAATAATTAACTTTAAAAAATCTCGAGACCTGCAACTTGACGAGTTGTTTAATTTGAGTTGAATTGGATCTAATAAATATACTACTTAACTTTTATTGGCAACATTTTCTTTCAACTAAAATTACAAATAAATACTACAATTAAAATAAAACTTTCTAACATTATTTTTTTCTCATTATTTAGTTTATTTTTTACGAATTATTTTCAATTTCATTGATTAATATTAAAAAGCTCATTAAAAATTAATTTCTTTGAATCAAGATATAAAAATCTAAATTAATATTCAAATCTAGCTTTACATATTCGAAGATAAAAATCTTTTTAATTAAAAAAATAAAGGAACTCCATAGTTTATTTGTGATTTTATTTCTCCTTTCACTTCTTAAACAAAAATATTTCTTTCAAAATATTTTTAATTATGAAATTTTATTTATTTTTTTCAATTTCATTATTTTTATTATTATCTCAATTCTTTCCTTTTGTTTATTCTGTAATTGACAATGGAATTTTAGGAGAACCTTATGTTGATTGTGGAGGGAATTATATTGAAGTGGTTTGTAAAATAATAAAATTATTTTTTTTAATTAATTTAAAAAAAGCGTTTTGATACTCGAAATACATTTCGGGGAATTGTTTTTGTCGAAGATCATTTAAATGACCCTCAATGTCGATCTAGTCCAACAATTGATGATGAAACTAATGGAAGGGAAATTGGCCAAAGAAATGCTCAAATTAAATTAAATTTTTTTTCTTGTGGAATTAATTTTACAAAATATGTAATTTTTAATTAAAAAGGGGGGAAATATAAATATTTAAATTAAGGATAATCCAAAAGGAGTATTTTTAAGTGCTAAAATTGTTCTTGCTTTTCATCCACAATATTTAAGTAAAATAGATCGTTTATATGAACTTAAATGTTTTTATATGGAAATGGAACATCAATTAGAAAATGAATTAAATATACAGTTTTTTTATTTAAAAATATTTTTTATTTAATTATAAAAAAGGATGGGTCCCCCAACAATGCATACTAAACAAGTCCCTATGCCTGTATGTCGTTATGAGGTGCTTTTAATTTTATTTTAAATATTTAAATAAATTTATTTTTAGGTTCTAGCTGGGGGTCCACAAGGCCCTCCTGTTCTTTTTGCAACAATTGGACAAATGGTTAAAGAATTTTTGAAAGAAATATTAAAAAAAATTATTTTGTAAGGTTTATCACAAATGGACATGTGAATCGAGTGAAGAAAACCAATTTTGTATGATTGTTGTAAGAGAGAAAGAGAATATTTAGTCTTTAAAAATTAAAAAATTTAAGCATTCTTGTATTGTTGATGATGGACATGGAGATCGTGTTGAATTAATTGATGAACAAGGATGTGCTAAAGACAAACATTTATTACAAAATTTAGATTATATTTCTGATTTAATGGTTGGAAAAGAAGCCCACGTTTATAAATATGCTGACCGGGAAAGGTTGGAAAAGGAAGGGATATTATTCTCTAAAAAAATTAATTCTAGATTGTTTTTTGATTGTAAAATTGTTTTGAGTATTAAAGAACCTGGAACTGAATTTTGTCCAGTTCCTGAATGTCCAGATCCTCCAAGAAAACGTCGACATTTAAAAGAAAAAGAAAATAAAAATAATTTAATTTTAAAACACAAAAAAGAAGAAAAAATTGAAGAAATTTGTGAAAATTCGAATATATTTATTTATTCTACTTTAATTCCGTTAGATTTGGCTTTGATAATTGTTGCTATTTTATTAATACGTGATGGATTTAAACAATTCAATTTATAAAAATATTGAGAACCCTCTAATAATAATTTATTTGGAAGAAAAATAATTTTTAAATAAAAACAATTGTAATAATTATAAGAAAAAATATTTATTTTTGATTATTATTATGTCTAGAAAATACTTTAAAAAGAAAAAAAGAAAAGATTTTTTTATATTTTTTGCTTCTGACAGCCGTAGGCAAATAAATAATGAACTTACCTTCTTCTCTATAAAAGACCGCCCAATGAAAAAAAAATTGAAAAAAAGGTGGCAAATGTTATAAATAAATATAAAGAGAGAGGAGGAATAAAAGGAGGATGACACTTCAAAAAAGCTTTGAAAATAAGTGTGTGTTTCTCTTAAATAATTCATTAGGGAGTTGTTGTTGTTAGCCAGTCTTTCATTCTTTTAATAATAAAGACAAAAATATAAAAAAAAGAAAATAATGGCTAAAAAATAAAAAAAGTAAGTTCTTCTCTCGGTTGGATTTTCCAAAAGCATTCTTCCTCCTCCTCTCCCCCCCCTCCTTTCCCCTCCTTTTCCTCCTTTCTTTTCTTTTGTTCATTTTTTATATAAAGAATGGAAAGGAAGTGCAAGAAAAAAAGGAGATAAAAGTTAGTGACAAGTAGTTAGTTTTGCACTTTTTTAAATATTAAATATATAAATTACTAAATTATTTTATTACAAAAAAATTAAATAAATGCAAATTTAGTAACCCTTTAAAATATTTTTTTTCTTCAAAATTCTGTTCCTTCTTCTCCTCTTAATTAATTAGTCTTCTAAAATATTTCTTTAAAATTTATTTTAAATTTAATTATTTGCATAAAACAAAAACGGAAAGAACAAATTGGCCAATCAGAAAATAAAAGAAAATAAATTGGACATTGAAATCTAAGAAATAAACAAAAAAAAACATATAAAAATCCATTAACGTTGAGCAACTCCATTTTAGAAAAAAATGCCAAAATGGAAAGGGAAAGAAAGAATTACTAACTACTACATACTATGTTTTTACTTGTAAAAAAGGTTTTCTTTTGGCTTTCAACTTTTTTCTTTACGTTTTTTATGAATATAAAATTTTTTTTAAAAGTTTAGAATAATTTTAAGATTAAGAATTCTCTTATAATTTTTTAGGGGAATTTAATTTTTTGTTTAATTAAAATTTTTCTAAATAAAATTTAACAAAAATATTTTCTTCTTCTAAAAAACTTTTCTACAACAACTTTTATTTAATCCTTTTTACTTGTTATTTTCTTTTTCAATTTGCCAATTCCCGTCCCTCATTGCCTTAAGGCTTCTTTTAAAGATAAAAATTTGTGGGGACGTTAACGCATTTTTTATTAAATTTTATTGCTTTTTTGTCAAATTTTCTAATACACATTTTTATATGTTTTTTATTTAAATTTATATAGTTTCTATTAAAAACGGTCTCTGGACTATTTTAAATGTTTTATATTTGTTGCATTTTTTGGAATTATTTAGGAAAAAATAATAATTATTTTATAAAAATTTATTTAATTTATTTTAATATCTAAAAATAAACTATTTTCCTTCCTATTTAACCTAAAAATCCTCAAATTTCTCTTCACTAAGTAAAATTTCAGAAACAAAATTTTTTCCCATGTCTTAAATTTTAAAAATAAAAATAGACAAATAATTAAATTAAACAAATAATTATTATTTTTTAGACAAAAAATTAATTAATTAAATTTATTTAAATCTCTCTACTTTCTTTTTCCTTTCCCTCAAACCTTTTCCTTTCTATTCTTTTTACGGGAATATTAATATACCCGAATTTTTGGAAATCGACTATCTTCCAAAGTCTTTGAGTTTCCGTAAGTAGACTTGAAAGATTTTTCATGTCGGTTATTTGGTCTACCTCCGGTTTTTGTTCCATAACAAAAACTTTTGAATGTTAAAATTAAATTTTTAAAAATTATTTCATTTTTGGAGGTACTTTCTTTGCTTTATTTAAAAGAGTATTGTGAATTTGTTTAAAATTTTAATTAATTAATTTCTTATCTTTAATTTTTAAAAAATGAATATTTACCTGTTTATTTTTTCCAATATTTTTCTAAAATTTTCTTTTATTTACAACAAAAATTGTTTTCCTTTACTTAAAAAAGTTTAAGCAAATACTTTTTTCCCGCTGCCATTTACTAAATACATATTCTCAAAAATGTATTTTTCTAAACTTTTAAACTTTTTTTAAATAATCAGAAATTTCTTTATTTTTAATCTTTATTAATTAATTTTATTTAAATTTATTTATTTTTTACTTTTTGTTTAAATAAATTCTCTTTTTTGCCAATTTCTTTTACTTATTCCAATACTTTTTTTTCTAAATTTTTCTTTTTTTAATATATGCATTTCTAAACAAGCCCCGAATGAGTTTCAGATTTCGTTAAAGATTTGCACTTTTTTTAAATAAAAATATATTTTTGTAACAATTAGAAATAAAAATAAATATTCTCTTTTTTTATTTAAAAAATATTAAACAATATGTATATCAATTAATTAATTATCCCCACACATATTTTAGTTAATTAATTTATTTATGTTTTATTTTCAAAATCAACATTTCCAAAAAATTCCAATTTTTAAAAATACAACTTTCTTTTCTTTTACTTTATTTTTATTTTATCTTTCAATAATTAAAAGTATATCTGCTGGACAAATTAATGAAGAGGATGATCCTTTTATTTATAATACAAAGAAAAAATTGAAAGAACAAGTAAATTAATAAATATCTTGTTTTCTTACAAAATTGCCTTTTAATTAATTTAATTAATTTTTAAATTAATAACCTTTAATTAATAATTTTTATAGGAAATAATTCAGAAAGTTCTGCGAGATTATGGTTTTTTTAAAATTAATAATAAACAGTTGAATCTCTCGATATAACGAATTCAAAGGGACTAAAGAAAAAGTTTTGTTATTTATTGAGATTCAACTTTTTGCACACCTTATGTATACCTTCTATATATTTTCTAGATTGGCGAGTTAGGCCGCGGGGTAAAAACGAATCTTGGACAGGTAAGTAGTCTAAAACAATTAAATATTTTTTATAAAAATATTTTTAGACACTGGAGGGCCTGTTAATGTTACTGTTAATGTATATAATAATTAATTAAATTAAATTAAAAATATATTTAAAAAAGATCTATCTTCGTTCAATTTCAAAAATTGATGATGTTAATATGGAATGTTTGTGTTTATTTAGTTAATTTTAATTTAAAAAAATTAATTTTTAGATAGTGCACAATTTACTTTTAGAGAAGAATGGTGGGATCCTAGATTGGCTTATAGTAGATTTGCTGATGATGAGACAGAAGTTCCTTCTTTTGTTGTGTAAATAAATAAATAAATATTTAAAAGAATTATTTTTTAATTTAAAGATTAGCAACAAGTGAACAAGCTGATTTAAGTCAGCAAATTTGGGTATTTAAATAATTTATTTTTCAATTTAAATTAAAATAAATTTAGATGCCCGATACTTTCTTTCAAAATGAAAAGTATTTCTTTTTGAATTTTAATTTTCAAAAAAATTTTTTAAAGAGAAGCTAGAAGGCATTTAATTGACAAACCAAATGTTTTAATTCGTATACATCCAAACGGCCAAATTCTTTATTCTGTTAGGTAGTCTTTCTCAGACTGGTGCATGAATACGGATACCCGCGAATGGATATGGCTCAAAAGTTACACGGGTACAAATATTGACCTCACGGATATATCCGGACACGGATAGCAAAATCCGTATCCATGCACCAGTCTGGTTTTTCTGATGGATTATTTTGAATAATTTTTAATAAATTTAAAAGGCTTTCACTCGTTCTTTCATGTCCAATGTCATTAGAATATTACCCTTTAGATAGACAAACATGTTTAATTGATTTAGCTAGCTGTATGTGTTTTCTTTTAAATTTTAATTTAAAATTAAAAAAAGATGCCTATACAACAGACGATATAATCTATGTTTGGAAAAGGGATAATCCTGTCCAACAAAAATTAGGTTTTTAAATAATTATTTTAAAAATACAAATAAAAAAAGGTTTACGTCAAAGTTTGCCTTCATTTGAACTTCAAACAGTTTTGACTGATTCTTGTACAAGTAACACGAATACTGGTAATTTAAATTTAAATTAAAATATATTCTCCTCTTTTTGTTTTTGCTTAATTAAAAAATAATTTCATTTTTGCTTTTTTAACCTTTTTTTGCTAATTTTTTTGTTTAATTTTACCACTTTTTAATTTAAAATTAGGTACTTATTCATGTCTTCGTACAAAAGTATTTTTTAAATATAAAATAAAATAAAAATTAATTTTTTTAGTTAATACTTCGAAGAGAATTTAGCTATTATTTATTACAGGTAAATTAAGTAAAAAATAAATAATTAAATTAAAATTAAAGTTATATATTCCTTCTTGTATGTTAGTAATTGTTTCTTGGGTTTCTTTTTGGTTAGATAAAGTTTGTTTAAACAATTTTACAAAAAAGAATATTTTTTATTTAAAAAGGACAGCGTCCCTGCAAGAGTAACTTTGGGGGTTACAACGTAAATATATTTAACTTAAATATTTAAATTAATTCCCCTCCCCCAATAGATTACTTACAATGACTACACAATCTAGCGGTATTAATTCTGTAAGAATTTAATTTTTAATTAAAACTGATTTAAAATTTTTTTAAAGAAATTACCTCCAGTCTCTTACACAAAAGTAAATAATTATTTTTAAATTTATTTTTTTAATTAAAAATAATTTTTAGGCTGTGGATGTTTGGATTGGGGTTTGTAATTTTAATTTAAAATTTAAAATATTTTTGTTTACCTAAAGACAATTTTTGATAATTTTAAATGATAAAATTAGGAAAATTTTTTTAATCAATTTAAAATTCAAAAAAGCTCTCCGAAATAAAAATATTTTTAAAAATTTTTAATAAAAAATCCATTTAAAGGTTTGTATGGCATTTATTTTTGGCGCTTTACTTGAATTTGCTTTAGTAAATTATGCAGCAAGAAAAGATATAAGTTCAACACAACAAGTAAATATTTACTAAATTTAATTTAAATATTTATTTAAAGAGAATGATTAAATTACATCAACAACAATATACTTCTACTTCTTCCCCCAACAATCAACAACAACCCCAATCCCAACCCCAATTTCAATCACTTTTACATCCAATCCCAACATTAAATATACGACAAAATAATAACAACAATTCTAGACAATCTATGCAACAACAAAGATTGGGAATTTGTTTTCGTTTTTGTTGTAGATTATTTGTTAGAAGATATAAAGAAAGGTCTAAAAGAATTGATGTTGTTTCTAGATTGGTTAGAAAATAAATAGTAAAGCAAATATGTTTTTTGTTTTTTAAAGGTTTTTCCAATTGGATATGCTTGCTTTAATGGTTGGTGCTTATTTTTTATATAAAATTCTGATAAAAATATTTTTTAAATTAATTTTCAGTTCTTTATTGGGCTGTATATTTAATGTAAAAATCAACGAATTTGGACTATTTGTTTTGGACACAGTCAAACCTCAACTATAAATATATAAATCTTTTTTCACTCCAATCCTGATCTCTAATCGGAAAGATATACCTACATATTAAGGATCTAGCCGATCTAATTCCTGAAAATGGGAATTTAATTTTTATGTCGGCTAAATCCCTGATACATATGTTCTTAACCTCTTTTTTATGCTCATTATTGCCCAATTTATTTTTTTATTTTTGCTTTCCTTAGTCTTTATTTAAACATTTTAGTTTTGTGTTAGCTTTTTAATTATTTTTAATTTTTTTGTATAAAAATTTTGCTTAGATTTAGTTTTTGCTTTTTCAAAATAATTTTTTAATAAAAAATAAATTTAAAAAAATAATTATTTTATAGGAGAATATTCTTGTGTTCGATTAAAGCTTCTGTTGCGTAGAGAATATAGGTAAATAGATATATTGGGGTTATTTTATTTTTAATTTATTTATTTAGTTATTATCTTATTCAATTATACATTCCTTGTAAGAAAATTAAAATTTTTTAATTTAATTTTAAATTTAAAGGTGTTATGTTGGTTGTTGTTTCTTGGGTTAATTTAAATTTAAAAATTAATTTAAAAATTTTTAGGTATCATTTTGGCTTGACAAAGATGCTGGTAAATTTTTAAAAAATAATTTCAAAAATTAATTTTAATTATTTTTAAAGTGCCTGCAAGAGTTAGTTTAGGAGTTACAACGTAAATAAATATTTTAATTTATTTTTAATTAATTTTTAAATTAATTTAAAAGATTATTAACAATGACAACACAAGCATCGGGGATTAATTCTGTAATTTTTATTTTTAAAATAAAAAGATTTTTAATTTTATTAGAAATTACCTCCAGTTAGTTATATAAAGGTAATTAAAATTTCCAAATTTTCTAAATTAAAAATAACTAAAAAGGCCGTAGATGTTTGGATTGGGGCTTGTTTAGCATTTATTTTTGCGGCATTATTAGAATATGCTTTAGTTAATTATTATGGTAGAAGAGAATTTTTAAATATAGAAAAGAAAGGGAGAAGAATGGGAAGATTAAGTATGGCATATCAACAAGTAAATTTATTAAATTTAAAAGGAAAAAATATTTTAAAAATAAAAAGGAATGTTTATGTCCACCACCACCACCACAATTATTATTATCTCCACAAAACATTTATCATCCAGACTTTTTTGCACCAAAAACTTTAAATAATAATAATGTAAAATTTAAATTTAAAAAAAATAATTTTTAATTTTTTAGTTAACAAAAAATAATTCCTCCGATTTAAGCAAAACTCCACTAAATTTAGAAAATAATAATTTTTATCCAAAAAGACCTAAAAGAATTACAAGATTTGGATTAATAATTAAAAGAATTAAATATTTATTTGGTTCGAATATTGAATTATCTAAACGTGTAGATATTGTTAGTAGAGTAGCTTTTCCAACACTTTATGCCGGATTTTTAAGTAAAGAAAAAGTTTTTTTTGATTAAATTAAAATTAATTTTTTTTTTAGTTTTTTATTATCTTCGTTTTGTTATGTTTCAGTCAACTGAAGGATTTAAATAAAAGAATTTAATTTTAATTTATTTTTTGTTTTTAATTTAATAATTGTTGTTAATTTTTGTAAATTGTAAATTAATTAAAGAGTTAATTTAATTATAAAAAGTGGTATTTTCTCTATGAACCAAATGTTAATTTTAAAATCAAAGGGAATAGAGAAAACAAATTTTATTTCATTTAAATAATGAAATAGTTAAATTCGAAAATGTTTAATGATTTATAAATAAATAAAATTATATATTTAAAGCATAATTGGGGAAAAAGAAAAGGACTAACAAAATAAATTAAAATTATTATTTATTTATCTTTTAAATTATTTTTTTCTTCAATCTTCTTTTTATTTTCTTTTTTCTCTTCAATTTTCTTTTTACTTTCTTCAATTTTCTTTGCTTCATTTAATTTATCCATATTAATTCGAGCAAGTAATAATTTATTATATAAATGAATTATTCGAGCTTTTGATCTATAAGGAAATATAATTCCCATTACAACAAGAAATACAAAACGTTGAACAACAAAATTAAAAAATACCTACAAAAATAAATTTAATTTAAAAATAATTTTAAATAAACATCCTCCCAACCATTAACAAAAGAATAAGGAAAACAGGCAAAAATAGATTAGTGACATTATAAATCCAATCAGGTTTCGAAGAAGCATTTTTAAGGCATTTTTCATTTGTAAGTTCTTCTTTTAAATACCCCGTATAATTAAAATTAAGAATCTAAAAATTATTTTTTTTAATTTAAATTTTTTTTAAAGCACACCTCTTTAAGTAAATTAGCAACAACCCCCTCTCCATCAACTTTAATATTTAAATGAGAATAACTTGTTTGTTCACTTAACATTTTTCCATGTTCAATTACCTTAAAATTTTAAAAATTAAAAAAAAATATTTTTTTTTAATTTTTTTACAATTTCAAGCATTCTGTTATAATAATAATCGAGCATAACAATTGCAATAACAACAAATAATAAAACAATCCAACGAACAAAAGCTTTTGTCATTTTTCGAATTTCATCAGATCGAGGTAACCCAAAAGGACTAATTATATTATTAAATTTAATTTCTTCTTTTCTTAAGGATCCCAAATAAACTTTTCCTTCTCGTCGACGTTTTGAATCAATATGCCTAAAAATAAATAAAAATTAATTTAAAAAATTAATCTTTACCAAAAATAGGGTGTAGTAAAATAATTTTTAAATTCAATATCATTTAAATAATTCATTATAATTAAGACACAATTTTTAAAAACAAAATATGTAAACATAATAATTAAAAAAGTAAACATTTTGTCAAAAGTTGCCAAAATTATCTAAAAAGAATTTTTTTAATTTAATTTTCAAAAGATTGCCTTTATTGAGATTGGGGATTGAAAATAGGTATATAATTCTTGCCGATAATACAAAAAAGCATTTAATTGATAAATAAAAAATATTAGTAACTATTTACATATCTTAAATCTTTTCTTAAAGGTTTCAAAAACTTGTTTTTCTATCTCTTTTCTTTCCGATTTATTTTATTATCCCCTTTTTAATAACCGATGTTTTAAACTTTTTTTTTAAATTTAAAATTTCCTTTATTACCTTATAATATTCCAAATCATGTTTCATTTCAGTTTGTAATTGATTAACAGAATATCCTTGTTCTAATTCAGGTGCCTCTACAGCAACAAAATGTAACTATAATTAAATAAAAAATATATTTATTTACATCTAAATTTAAATTTATACATTTAAATGTAGTTGATGTTTAACTGTTTTACTTATATTCTCTAACCCCCTCATTTCACTATCTAATTCAGAGGAAAATAAACTCTCATGAGTGCCACGTGCAGCATCTTGTGTCTGGCCAAGTTCACAATATGTAAATGACATTTTTTTAAAACGATCAGGCTTTAAAGGAAATTGTCTTAAAAAATTAAAAATTTTAAATACTTTACAAAGAGTCAAAGAATTCATTGCAGAACAAGTAAAATAATGAATTGGAAAGGGTATTGTATCATAACAAAGACTCTATAAAAATAATTATTTGCAAAAATATTTTTAAACAACTTGTGATTCTTCAAATTTTTTATGGCAAGAAGTGACAGAACTTGCAAACATTAATTTACAACGTTTCATAAATCTTCCATAAATTGCTTTTGTCAAATGAGATTTAAGACGTTTTAATACAGGCTGTGAAACTCTATCGACTTTTGTTTCTCCAGTATCATCGTTATCTTCCCCATAAGTTTTTAATTTTCTTGTGGCAAGTGCCTAAATTTTAGAATTTAAAAGAAAAATAATTTAAAAACTTCAGCAGTATCAATAATTGCAGACAAATGTTTGTCATCTTCTGTGCTGTCTGAATCAATTTCTCCATCATACGGTTGTACTAATGAACGCAACATTTTTACAACTTTATTGCCTATTGAAGTAGCATTTCCTGGAAATTTTTAAATAAGAAAAGTTTTTTGAGGAAGCAAAAATATTGCGAAATAACAAAAATTGTGCAAGGGAGTTAGCCACATTTCGGGTGGGGCTTTAGATCAGAAGTCCCCTAGCTACGCCCTTGGGTATTGTGTAGGGTGTACACAAGTGAGAAAGAGAATTAAATTATAAAACATAACAATGATTGAAAACTAAATTTGTCTGAATCCTTCCCAAAACATATTCCATTTCCCATGCAATGAAAACAGAATTTTCATATTCCGAATCCCAATAAAAATTATTTATTTACATTTCAAAATATTTATTTACCAAAATGTTTCTCAAAAAGCATTTCTAAAGGCCCTGCTTGAATTTGCATTCGACGTTTAGCAACCCGTGCTTGTAATTCCAAATGGCAAAGAGTAATCTTTGTTGAATGTCCAAAATTAACCATAATATTTTGTATAGGCCCCAATCTTAAATTTTCCATAACATAAATTGAAATAACTCCTTGCCCTGAACTACTCAGTCCTGAGAGAATAGCAAAAATAATTGAACAACGAATTAACTTAAATAAAAAAATAATTTAAAAAAATAAAAAAGCCAAACAGAATTTAAAGAAAAAGAAAGTGCAGCAAAGCCAATCAAAAAATATTTTACTAAAAAAGCCCAAAATGAAGGAATAAATCTTGTATCAGCAGCAAAATTAATTTTATACCAAGCCAAATGGTAAACAAGTAAAGAAAGGAGAAATCCAAAGGGAAAATTGTAGAGAAACCGAAGAAGACGGTAATCCTTTGTTTTACTATTAAAAATGAGGAAAATTAGTAAATTATTAAATATGTATTTTTATTCAAAAAATTACCTGTAAAGCAAAATATCAACATATCTGGGACGCCCTTTTTTAATTTTCTTTTCACGAGAGGGTTCTACAAATAAACAACTATATAATCCATCTTCATTTAAAGTTTTCCAAAGACTTTTTGCCTTTTCACAAACCATTTTTTGAAATTCAAAAATTATTTAAAATATATTCTAAAATTAAATACAAAAATATTTTTTAATAAAAAAATTAATTAAAATAAAAAGAAAATAATTTTTATTAAAATTTAATTTTAAAAAAGAAAAAATATTCTCATCAAATTTAGGCATTTTTTAAAGTAAATTGCAAGAATCTAAAAATGATCCCCAACTATAAAATGATTCAAAATCTTCTTTATCTGTTGTTGTTGTAGCACTTTCATGAATTAAATTAGCCCTACCAGAAGGATCTTCATTTTCTTGCCATTTAGGTATCCATTTTAGAACCTTTGAAAAATTATTTTAAATTAAAATATAAAAATTAAATAATACAGTCTGTGCAGCCGCTTCACTTGGAAAATATTTATGGAATATTTTGCGAATATAAAAAGCCTAAAATTAAAAAAATTTCCAAAAAACACTTCCAAAATTACTTCTTTAGTAGTTGGTGTATTATGTGGAAATAAAGAAGGGGCATTATCCATCTTAAAAATTATTTAAATTTATAATAATTCTTTAGCTAACCTCTTCATCGCTAATTTGACTTTCACAAAAATCTTTCAATTGATCAATCCACCCATAGCCAACACCATCAGAAAATTGTTCTTTTTGTCGCCAAAGGATCTCATCAGGCAAAAATGGGTCTTCCTTTAAAAGAAAAATTTAGCCATTCAAAATTTAAATATTTAAAAAAACCTCTCTTTCAAAAGCTTTTCTTAAAATCCATTTTTCAATAGGCCTTTCACCTCTTCCAGTCTCTTTCTTTGGTCGTTTATATTCTGGATTTATATTCATAGCCAATTGAAGGAAATTTTTGTCCAAAAAAGGAACACGGACTTCCAGTGAATGTGCCATACAAGATTTATCAGCTCTAAGACAATCAGCCGTAGAAAGTAAATTAACTCGTCGAATTGTTTCTTTCTGAAATTCTTCATTATTTGGAGCATTGTGAAAACTAAAAAGAGGGAAAAAATTGTTAATTAAAAAAACACTAAATAAACTATAAATATCCTCCAAAAATTTCATCAGCTCCTTCTCCAGATAGAACAACTTTAATTCCTAATTCTGTTATTTTCTTTGAGAGAAAATACATTGGTGTAGATGCACGAACAGAGGTAACATCTTATTAAAAAATAAAAAAGAAATTTTATTTTAAAAATAACCATAAGTTTCTAAATGCCAAATTAATTTGTCTAAAGCAGCTATTCCTTCCTAAATAAATTTAAAAAAATAAATAAATATATTTAATTTACCTCAACACTAAAATAACACTCATGGTGTTCTGTTCCAAGAATTGCAGCCAATTTTCGAGCCTTAGAAATGAAAAAAAAATTTTTTTATAAATATTTATAAAAAACTAACAGCAACTAAATCGGGAGCATTAGCATCTAGACCTGTTTTAATTAATTAATAGATTTTAAAAGTTTGTATCAAAATTAAAGAAGGGGGAAAAATTAGAATTATTTTTATAATTATTTAGGTATTTTTGTTAAATATTGATAAAATAAATGAGACATTGTTGCATAATTTTTTAATTATTAAATAATTTACCAATAGAGAATGAACGAAGTTTATGTCCAACATTGTCTAATCCATGCATTTTTCTTACAGCAATTGCACTAACTAAAGAAGAATCTAATCCACCGGAAAGAAGAACGCCTGTAAAAATGTAAAAAATATTTAGACTAAATTTCATTAAAATAATTCCCAAAATTAAATTCCCTTTTTATTTAATTTTACCTATAGGTGCATCACTCATTAAACGTTTTTCTGTTGCTTGAATGAGACCATTTCGAAGTAATAATAAATCCATATGATTTGTAGCCAATTCCCAATTAAACCAATTTGGCTTTAAAAAAATAAATTTTTTTTCTAAAATAAATTTAGTAACATTATAATATCGAACAATTCCTTCTTTATGAGTAAAATAATGCCCGGGAGGAAATGCAAATACTTCAATACAACTATCCTCAATCACTTTAAGTTCACTACTATAAATAATTCAAAATATTTAACAAAAACCTTTCCTTTCCCAAACCTAAAAAGTTTTCTCCCCTCAGAATCAGTTCCCCAATAAAGTTGTTTAACACCAATTGGATCTCTTGCAACCATAAATTCATCTCCATAAATTAAAGCAAATGCAAAAACTCCATCCAAAGTTAAACACAATTCTCGTTCAAATCCTTCATTTAGACGAAGTTTTTCATAAAGACTTAAAAAAATTAAAATTAATTAATTTATCAGAAAAAAATTACGCAATAATTGACTCAGAATCGCAATGAGTACGAAATGCAAAATTAATAAGCTCGTTTTGTCGAAGAGATTCATGATTGTAAATTTCACCATTATGTATAACCTGAATTTTTTTTAAATTTTTAGATTAAAAAATATTTGGCATAATGTTTAATATTTTTTAAAACGAAAAAAAATGTCGTGAATAAAATATTTTTCAAAAATTTCTGAAAAAATAAACAAGAAATATACGAAAAAAGACAAACAACCGTGAGTCGATTTATTCGAAATATTTGGGGGTGTTGAGGTTTTTTGGAACGGACTTTAGTATTAAATCTCATGCTAGTTTTAACTATTATTTACTTGATGATCAGACTCGCTTCCCTGCAATGGCTGTACACACCCCAAATCAACAATAGCTAAACGTTCATGTGCCAATATATTACCGTTTTGAGGATGCTGATAAAAACCATGAAAATCTGGACCTAAAAATATTTTTAAAATAAATAAAAAGACTAGATTTTATTAAAAACAAAACCTCTATGTTTTTGTCTGGATGAAAGTTTCTGTGCTTTTTCAGCTGAAAATTTAGAACATTCTTTTGGATGAAATATTGCAAATATTCCACACATTTTTTATTAAATTATAAATTATAAAATACTTAAATTTATTAATAAAAATTATTTATATTTATATAAAAATATATAAAGTGAGTGATTAAGTAAAGAGAATTGCATCATTCTATTTATTTTGGTGGGCGGGACAAGCTAAAAATGTGGGAAAGAGAAAATGAACGGATGGGTAGAAATAAAAAATAAAAAATGGAAAATATTTATTTATTGAGAGAAGCTGGCAGAAAGAGAAGGAGAATCAGGAAATAATTAAGTAAAGGTTAAAAATAAATTTCTGTTAAATTTTTAAAAAATATCTTTTATTAATTGACTGAAAATAAAAAAAATAATTTTCAATAAAATTAAATGTTCAAATTTTAAAAAGATTTAATCTTTATTTAAATAAAATGATAATAATAAATTTAGTAAATAGAGTAAATATTAATTACTTAAATAATTGATTAAACAAAATCAATTAACATATATAATTCATTAATTAATTTAATATAATTGTAATTCACTAAGCCATACAAAACCAAAAAGTATTAATAACAAAATTGTCGGTACCAATCCAATAACACAGAGACAAAATTGGATGCGAGGTGCTTTAATAAAAATAATTTTTGTTTGAACAGCTTTTAAATTATTAATTGAATGAAAATAATTAAAAATAAAATATTTTTTAAAAAATTATTGGAAAATTAGTAAAAAATAATTTTTTTTTATTAAAAACAAAACGTTTTAAAAAGGTTTAATTACCCAAGTTTAAGTTTAAGATCATTAAAAAAAATCAATAAATGACTTCACAAAATATTAACAACAAGCGTCCTTATTCATATTCCAACTTTTCCCCTCCTGACCAAACATCAGGGAAAAAGAAATTATTAATTGACTCTATTAATGCAATTCCTCCGATTGGAGAATTGCCACAACTTGACAACAGCATTCCGGATTTTGCTAAAACCATTATTCAGCAAAATTATTCTTTAATTACCCATCTGACAAGTCTATTAAAAATTGCCACTTCTTTATTACAAGACACTCAAACTCCAACCGAAATTTTTGAAGAAAAAGAGCGACAGAGGTCGTTGGTGTTAATTAATTTACCTGAACAACCAACAACGACACCACCTTTCGAACGTGCAGTAGCTGACACTAAAGCTGTTCAAGGTTTACTTCACCAGCTGGGTGTGGAGTCTTATCCTAGTAGTATATATAGGATGGGTGTTTTTAAAAACCCAGCTGAAAAAGGTCACAAGCCCCGTCCCATTAAAATTCTAATGCCATCTTCTCAGCATCAACGGCACTGTTTGTCAGCTTGGAAAAGAGAAAGAATCAAAATTTGCAAAGACGAATTATCTAACATTTTCCTTCGGCCCTCTCTGACCTTACAACAAAGACAATTTGAATATGAACAACGAGTAGCAAGGCGTAAGGAACGTGAAAAGGCAAATATGGATGGAATTGAAGTAATTAATACGCAAAATAAAAATTTTTAATAAAACCTCTCTGTATTAAGCCGGGTTCAAACTATTCTTTTAATCATACTGCACCCAAAACTCTTAGTAAAAATACGAAAACAAATCAAAAAAGCATAACTTGTTTATATTTTAACGCGCGCAGTCTTAAAAACAAATTAGAAAATCTACATATTATATTAGAACAAAAGATGTATTTACTTTTACTGATTACCGAAACTTGGTTAGACACCAAAATATTAGACTCAGTTGTTATAGGTAATTTTGGTTATTCAATAATTAGGGCGGACAGAAATAAAGGAGTGGGTGGAGGATCATGTATAATTATCTCAAATACTTTACCATTTATTATCATCAAGTCCTGTCTAGGTTTAAGCTATGAAATCAGCGGAGTAGACCTTATTTTACCCAACAACAATATAAGAATACTAAACGTATATAGATCCGTTAATAAAGAAAACACTAAAACCTTTCATCAGCTTTTTGAAAATCTTCATGACCTTTCTTTAGACTCGCCTTCACTAATAATTACTGGGGATTTTAACTTCCCAAATTTATCGTGGTCAACTAACTCTCCACATTCTAAAAACTCTAAGGATGCACAATTTATAGAATTTATAGACTCACTTGAACTCACACAGCACGTCAATTTTCACACTCGTTTGGATAAAATTCTTGACCTAATTCTTAGTAGTCCAAAAAATCTGGTCAAAAATCCGCAAAAAAGCACACCTTTTGGTACCTCAGACCACAATCCAATATCTTTCGAAATCAATTATTATCGTGAGATTAAAGCACTTAAATCCCCGCAAAAGCGATTTTACAAAGCAAACTACACGGACATAAATAATTTCTTAAATAATATAGACTGGTTAAGTTGTTTTTCAAAAGCTTCAAATCTCAATGAACTCTATTCACAATTCCTCGAAATAACACATTATATAATTGAAAAATACATACCTATAACACAAGGAAAAATAGATCCAAAGGCAATTCCTATCCACATTCGTAAGCTTTACTCCCACCAAAAAAATCTTTTTAAGAAAATTCCAACTAAGGAAACCGCAAAACAAATAACACTACTTAGCAAAAATATTGACAAACAACTTAAAAAATTTTACAGAAATAGGGAAAGAAAACACCTTAAAAATTCCCTTTTTAGATTCAAATACACTAGTCAATTTTTGAAGCCTAAAAATAGCAATATTCCGACTATTTTCAATAAAAATGGATTGCCTGTCTTTTCAGAAAAAGTTAAAAGTAATATACTAGGCGATGAATTTAGTTCATACTTCAATAACGAAATTCCAGATTTAGAGGATCTAAGCCAAGATAACCCACAAATTCTCAATACTCTGGAATATACACCTATAACTGTAAATGATGTCTTTAGTTTACTTTGTCAAGCCAAAAATATCAGTAATACCAGTCCAGACCAAATTCCTTATATATTTTTAAAAAAATGTGCACAAACGCTAGCGCTTCCGATTTTTAATATTTTTTCATATTGTCTCATGTCCTCAAATATTCCTGACATTTGGAAAACCGCAATAATACAACCAATACCCAAAAACGCAAAACCAAAATCTGCACAAGATTATAGGCCAATAGGATTAACCTGCACTCTGCTAAAAGTTTTCGAACAAATTATAGCCAAACAAATAAACGAATTTCTGCTTAAAAATGAAATCCTACCGCCTTCACAGCATGGCTTTGTTAAAAACAAATCTGTAACCACGCAACTACTAGAAATTACAAACGACATATCACATGCACTAGAGGAAAAAAGCCTAATTGATATTGTATACTTTGATCTGGCAAAAGCTTTTGATTCCATTCCGCATGCACGACTATTTAAAAAATTAGAAATCATTGGAATTAAGGGAAATTTACTAATACTAATTAAAAATATAATCACTAATAGAAACTTCAAAGTTAGAGTAGGCGATACCTTATCTTCAACTTACGAAACACATAGTGGGGTATATCAAGGATCTGTACTCGCCCCAATATTATTTAACATTTATCTTTATGATTTACCGAAATACTGCTATAATGACAATATCAAATGCAAACTTTATGCAGATGATATAAAAGCGTATCAAATATATAAACAAACTAACCAAAACCAATTACAAAATTTTATCAATAAGTTTCACGAATATTGTTTAATCAATGGTTTGAATATATCTATAAACAAATGTCATACACTCTATCTTGGAAAAAACAACAAAAGAAACCCCTATAAAATTGGCGACAAATACATAGATTCATCATGTAACATTATTCGAGACTTAGGAGTATATTTTTCATCTGATTTTAAATTTTCGGAGCACACTCAAATTATCACATCTAAAGCACGAAGGACCATGTACAATCTACTTCACTCTATCAAATCTAAAGATCACAATATACTTATACACATGTTTAATACCTATATAAGAACCGGTTTAGAATTTGCCTCACCAATCTGGAACCCACACTTAAAAAAAGATATAATTAACATAGAAAAAATACAAAAATACTTCCTCAGGTCTATTTATGCAAGGAAGCATGGGCAGTCAAAAGGATTTAATTTCTCTAATATTCCAAAATACTCTAACCTACTGAAAATTTTTAAAGTCGAAACCTTAGAAATTAGGAGATATAAAATTGATCTAATTCTCTTTCATAAAATTATTTGGGGAAATATAAAAGTAGAACATAATTCATCTTTCTATTTCATCAACACTAAAACACGTGGGGAAGAATTTAAATTAAAAACACAAGCTTGCGCAACCACAATTAGATATAACTCCTTTTTTATCAGAACCGCTAGACTTTACTCTACATTACCGATAGAAATACGCAAAAATACTCCCATTAATTTTAAAAAACTATTGGATAATTTTGATTTGTTTTCACACATAACCTCCCTTAAAACTTAATTAAAGAATAGTTGAACTATTTATTTATATCAGATCATTTGTATTATAATTTATATATTATTGACCACATATTCTGTATTTTTTTTTTTGATCGCGCGTCAAACATGACGTAATAAATTGAAATTGAAATATTTTAATCAATTTTATAATTGTCTTTTGTATTGACAAAAAAGTGCGAAAATGTTAATTTCAAAATAAAAAGAATACAAAATTTTTCAAATAAAATCCACAAAATATGTACAATTTGCTAATTTTTTAAATCAGTTTCTTGGTTTCGACCGAAAACAAAAATTTTTTTCAAACAGCCAAGAAGCTTTTAATTTGCTTTTAATCCAAAATTCGTTTTTCAATATACCTCTATATAAAAATATGAAAGTCAAATTTAAAGTATTTAATTCAAAATAAGAAAACTCCCCCCGTACTTAATTTAAATAAAACTTCTTACATTTAATAGGCCAACAATAATTTTTAATTTTATTTGAACATGTACGTGGAATTGTATTTGATTCTAAAATTTTGCGAATATTTTCTGAATTTGTATTTTGATTGAGAACTAAAGGTAAAGGTATTGGATCAGCCATTTAATTTTTAAATAATTAAAAAATATAATTAAAATTAAAGAGATTTTTTAGTTAAAAATAAAAATAATTATTTATATGTATATCCAAATTTTAGGATATTACTTACTCATTTAAGGATATATTTCTGTTGCGCATCTGATGATCCTTAAGTCAAGTGCTAACTAATAATATTACTATTTTTTGTTGCAGAACATAAAAAAATAAAAAGTCTGAAATTAATTACCTGCGAATTTAAATTAAAGTTTTATTCTCCTGATAAATTTAAATAAAATCAAGTAAAATTAAACTATAAAAACATGAGAGAATCACGCATTTATCATCTAAATAATTCTCAATATTTCTCTACATTCTCGGAATTATGCTTGGTTTGTTACAAAATATTTTATTTTAATCTTTTTTTTTAATTTTTAGAGGTAACGACTACAATGTCTGAGGAGATGATGTTTGCTTCTACAGTTTTTCTGTATGTTTTTCTGGTAATTGGAGCTGTCTTCACCTTCATTCTTTGCTGCTATTGCTGTTGCCAAAAAGATGATAAAAATGTGAAGAAGAAACCGACTCCTGCTCCAATCGAGATTCTAGAGCAGAAATATAGCCGTACTGAGGCTATCATAATTTGTGAAAAACCAGAAGTAAATTCTCAAAAAGTATAGAATTTCTCTTAATTCTAATCAAAATTTTTTCAATTTTCAGTCTCTGCCTCAAAGTCAACCATCGTCTCTTCCTGTCGTGTCGCTACCGCCTTCACTTCCATCTGAGAGAAGTCTTCCTGTATTCTCTACTCAACCTTCACGTTCAATTCTGTCTGAGCCGAAGCAGCGTTCTGTCACTACTGCTCGACTTCACAATCCTTCTGATCATCAATCGAATTCGCTTCCTCCAGCCTTTCGAGGATATCCTGGGTAAGTAAAAATTTTAATCAAAAAAGTAATTTTCCAACTTTTCAGTACCCCTCCATCGTTCAATGCTTCGTACACCATAATTTCTCCAGTGGTGCCCTTTCAAGGCCAACATCATCAGCAAGCGTCTACAATGAAGTCTAAGGAGTATAGCAACCGAAGCCGGCGATCTCCCAAACGTTCTCGTCGCAAATATGGGCGAAAACATGATGAGAGTGATTATAGCCGTCGTAGTCACACGATACGATCCCAATCTAGTTCGCGTAGTTATCCGTCGGACTGGGAGGAGAGGGGACCGTCTTGGCGTCAATACCGATCTTGGCCTAAAAAGAGGAGCAATTCGAGGGGCAGGTCTAGGAGCAGAAGCCGATCGAGAAGCCGGAGCAGGGGGAGAGGTGGAAGCAGGAGGACGAGCAGGACTATGAAAGACTGGAGAGAATAGAAGCAAAAGAGAAGGCTGAGGATAATAGATATCGGGGATTGTTGTAAAATACTTGTAGATAAATAAATAGGTATATTGTAAGTATATGTTAGTATGTATAATGTTTGTATAGATTCTTCAATTGTTCTATTAAAATCCCTAATATTGTATTGTAAATGTCGTCATGTGTACTATAAAAAATTCTTGATTTATGATAGTTTTAATAAAATCCAAAAAATCCTTTCGTTTTTTTAATTTAATTTCAGTTTGTCTTTTAAAATTCTACTTTTTGTCTTTTCTTTACAAAATTCAAGAAAATTAAAAATCAAAATTTTTAATGGAAAGCATAACTTCAAAAATAATTTTTATTAGAAAATTTTAATTTTAATCACTTATTTGTTCTCTACCAGCTTGATAATTTTGTTTCCAATCCACTCTTCATTATTCAAATTTTTTAAATATACAAAATTACTGGTTTAATTTCTTTAAGTATTTTTTATAGGTGTTTTTTTTAATTTTTATATACATATGTACTTTATTTGTTATTTTCGCAATTTTATAATAGTAAACAAGTAAGCAGACCTATTTGAAAAAAAATTGTTTAGAGTTTTAAAAAAAATACAGACAAATGTGTTTATGTTGTTTTTGTCTAAAGTATTAGTAGAGAGAGTTGTTGTTTTGGACTTTAAAATTTATTTTGTCTGGCGAGTTTACTTCTCATTCATCCCCCCCCCCCTCCCTTCCCTTTTTTTCGCCAATTGACAACCTCTACCTACTAACTATTTGCTATTTTATTTCCTGCCCGTCGTCTGTCACTCATTCATTCAAAAATGTAGAAAACAGCCTTTCTCTCTATTATCTCTTCATAGTATTTTCGCCCTAGACAACACAAATATGTTTGTTTGTTTGTGTATCCATGGACGTTCGAATATTCTTTTAAATAAATATTTTTATTATTACATTTGTTAATAATATATTTTTATAAAATTATTTTAAATAAATTATTTTTTAAATAAAATTTAAATTTCTCGTTAAATTATAATAAAATATAATCTAAATATTTTTATCGACAATATGTATCACCAAAATCCCCAAAAACCTCCTTTCGTGTATTTTTAACTCCTCAACTGCTACATGCATAGATTTGTAGCTCTTTTGTAATCTTAAATTTTTTAAATTAAAAAATAATTTTTTTGGATTTTTAAAAGCATTTTTTATTTAAAATTTTTCCTTTAAAATTCTCATTCTCTATTTAATTTAATTATAAACTCTATTAAATTCACAATTCTTTTCTCATTTTTCATCAAATTAATTTGCCATGACAGCCATCTGGCAGATTATAATATAAAATAACGGACCGGAAATTACACGCACTCAGAGCCCCGCAGTTCTATGTATGTAAATATCTCTTTTTAAAAATTAATTTCTCTTAAACATACAAGCCCAACAAAGAATAGAAAGAAAGGAGAGAGGGGAGATATATCCAAATGTGCCATTTTATATATTTGGCTATAACTCTCTTTTTTTTCTAAAATTATTTTATCCACTACACAAAAAAAGTTTTTTTTCTATATCTTTCTTTCTCTAAAAATTAATAGAAAAAAAAGTGTTGGGAAAAATATTTTTGTTTTAAACAAATTTTTAAGTTAGCAATGGGGGTATATACCGGATATATTATTCTCTTTTTTTTATTTGTTTGCATGCACTTCTCTAAATATTTAAATTAATATAAACTTTGAATTAAAATGTTTACATATAAACGTGGAAAGAATGGAAAGTTTTTCCCCTCATTTTTGTCATTATTTGTAATAAATATTCTTTTTTATTATTTTATTTTTGTTAGGTTTCTATTATTTACTGACATATTTTAGTAATTAAATTTACATAATTACTAGAAAATATAATTTTAAATAAATTTTGCTAAGAATTTTCTTGTAAAAAATTTACAATTAAAAATTGTGTTTTGATATTTTTTAACAAAAAAGTATACTATTGTAATTCCAAATATACTTACTTTATTTTTTTAATAGACGGGAAGAGAATTTAAGTATTAATTTAGTTAAACTTTTCTGTTCTTTCTTTTCTATAAAAATATTTTATAGCCAGTCGGTCGTTCTAGAAAAATATATTTAGTATTACATATACATATTAAGTACATTTATTTTCATAGCCAATCACTTCAAAATCTATCAATTTTTATCTCGTTCCCGAATAGAGACAGTCGAGAATTTAAAAGGCTGGAGACAAAAAAAATTGAAAAAAAGAGGGAATAGAAAATACATATTTTATATTTCTTTTTCCCTCTAATATTTTTTGTTACATTTTTCTCATTCCCGTTTGTATATTTAGAGGGGCAAACAAAAACTCTCGACTAACACATCGAAAAGTAAAAATAAATTTATGAACGTTTATTTTAAATAGACAAAAACAACAAATGTTTTTCTTCTTTTTTTTTGTTTTGATGATTATTTAAAAAAATATTTTTTTGTTTGTTTATATTTAAAAACAACATAATATTTGTGTTTATGTTGCTTTTTATTTGGTTATTTTTTAATTTAATGACGTGATATAAACAGGAAATGTTTTTGTTTAAATAAAAAATTCATAATTTGTTTATTCAAAAAAATATTTTTTGTTTAAATTTTTCTGTTATTTTTAAAAATTTGAGAAATATTTTTTAAATAATTTTTTGTTTTTATTTAATTATTTTAAGAATTTTTTTATAAAGTTGATGGAGGAGATACTCTCCACGGTTCCTGGAACCGTGGAGAGCACTGGAAAATTATTCATTAATTTTCTGATTTTTTAAATAAACTATTAAATTGAGAAATTAGGAATTATTTTTAACTATTTTTTTGGGAAATTACTTTATAAATTTTTAAAAATAATAAAAATATTTAAATAATTTATTTTAAATATAATTTTTGATTTTATTTAAATAATTTATTAAATTTAAATTTACATTCATAAAATTAGAAATGTTGTTATTATTTCCATGTGAATGTAAAATATTTAAATAAAAATATTTTAAATTATTTTTTGTCACATAAATTAATCTTTATAAAAATATTTACACAAAAATTATGTCTTCCTCAATACTTCCTTAACTCGTCTTAAATAATAATAATAATATTTAATTAAATTAACGAAAAGTATCAGAGATTATTATTCCTTTTAACAAAATTTCACAAAATATTTATGGACATGAAACATGTTACCAATGAAAATTCTTCCTTCTGCTTTTTAAATACTTTAGGACTTCACGCGTTACTAATCTTTTTATCCTCTTGACTTAATTTCACACAATGAAAGCACTCTCTAACTTCGTCCCCACCCCGGCAAAATTTTTCCCGAGGGGTGACGTAATAAAGAGATTCTTCCACTTTAAATTCATCTTTACCCTTTTTTACATATTTTCTTTCAATAATTAAAAACACCTCTTCGCAACCATTCTAGACTTGTATTAATCTAAACGCCTACTTACAAATTATATTAATAAACATCTTTTTTATAAGGAAACTTTGCTCCTAAAAAGCAATTAAATAATAACAACATTCATTAAGACTGTCAATAAATAGTTAAAAATACTTCCTCTTTTTGAGGGGAGAAACAACCGTGTCTACTCAGCATTTATCAATAAATAATAATGAATACTGGCAATGGGGATAGTGGAGGGTTCTTTGGTAGGTGTAAATAAATAAATAATTTTACTTGGCAAGTTTTTTACTTGGTAATATTTATATTAAGAAATGTTTTCCCGCAAAACTCTTTAAATCCAAACCAATCACTTTAATATACTCATTTCTGTATATAGTAACTAAAAATCAATTAAAAATAGCGACCAACTTCTTTCCAACCCTTTTTAGATTTATTTTAAATTAGCTATCAGTCATAGTTAGTAGAGTATTTGTGTTAAATTAGTAAGAAGTTTAAACGTCACAATTTCGTTTAAATTTGTCAAAATTAGATTTATTTTGTTTGAAAATTTTTGAGAAAATGGAAAATTATTTTAGGAATTTAGGATTAAAATATACAAATATTCACCGTTATGTATTAGTAAAGTCACTTCCTTAGAATTTTTATGGATTCAAAGAGATTTTTAGCGCCTCTTTGGCGATTTGTCACTTTAACCAATTCTCCCTCTTCTTCAAAAACAGCGCCGGCTCCGGCTATGGTTTCTGCATCTCCAACAGCTCCAATTCCACAGCAACAATCAAAACCTAGCATTACTGGTCAGCAGGAGGCACAGGCAGGACAAGGACAGAGGACACGTAAAGCAAGCAGTACAAGCAATTTTTTGGGTAATTTTTTTTCTAATAACGATAAAGTTAAATAAGGGTTCCGTCCTATTTAAGAGTGTTTGAAAAAAATTTTTCTTTTATATCAAAAAAAACAAGGATAGGTTTTATAAAAATAAAATTTCAATTCGATTTAGCCTAGTAAGAATATACAAATGTAGATTAGGTAGTCTATTTTGAGAAAAAATTAAAAATATTTTTATATTTTTTCATTTACAAAAATTGATTTATTTGTTATTAATCGATAATTGTATTTTTCTTTACTAAAAAAATTTTCATTTACTAATTTATTTTTTGGTTTAATTTTAAATAAAAATTTTATTTTAAACCTAAAAAAATAAAATCATTATTTTTCTCTCTTTTATTTTACAATTTCCATAGCCTCTCTTGCTTCATCTATTTACGGCTCTTCTACCCCATCTGGTGGTACAGGCTCAAGCCACACACAGTCATTTAGCATTCAAGGGGATATTGATGCTACTCAACAACGAAATTCTCCACTTCCATCATTAAGCTCAATTGGCAGTGATGCAACTTTAAATAGGTTTTTTAGAGATTAAATTTAATTTTAAATATTTTTTTAGAAAAATGTCAACAGCTAGTCAAAAAGTACGAACAAGGGAAGACGTTATTTATGAAGGTTTTTATTTTGAAATTAAAGTTTTATCTAAATTTTTAGGTTGGTTATTAAAACGTGGAGAGCACATCAAAAATTGGCGTCAACGTTATTTTGTTAGTTGTTCAAAAATTTTTTAAAAATTATTTTTAATTTATTTAAAGGTTCTTTTCAAAGATGGCTCACTTTTAGGCTACAAAGTAATTTTTAGGTTTAAATCAGCATTTAAAAAAAAATTTTTTTAGTCAAAACCAATCGATTCCTATAATGATCCTTTAAATGATTTTACTGTAAAAGATGTTCAGGTTTTAAAAAAAAGTATTTTTTAATCGAATATTTTTTAGTTAATGAAATTAGACCGTCCAAAGCCAAATACAATACTTGTTAGAGGCCTCCAATGGACTACAGTTATTGAAAGAATGTTTTGTGCTGAAACACCCGATCAGCGTGATTGTTGGATAAATGCAATAAAATCGGTGGCAGAAAATTTAAAACGCGAAGAATTACTTCATGGAGGAGTTCAGGACCAAGAAATGATGGTTAAATTATTTAAATTTTTAACGGAATTTAAATATTTTAATAGGATGTCTCTCAATTACCCCAAGCAATGGATCCAACCCAATATCCGTGGACTTATCAACCAACTCCCCCTATGTTTGATCCTCAACAACATCAACAATTTGAGAATGGTTATATGCCTGGATTGCAAGGATTTGGAGGAATTCCAAACCAATTCCATACAACTGTGGCGGCTGCTGGTGCTGCACAGCAAAAACAATTACTTCATGAGGCAATGGTTAAGGCGCAAGCAGCGGCAAATGCTGCGGCGATGGCTACAAGTTCAGGGGGTAATGTGTGCGCTGAAGCTGTTGCTGCTGCAGAGAAGGCTGCTGCTGAATTGAAAAAACCAGAGGGACAGAAAACGCGAAGCAGAATTGTAATTTTTAATAAATTATTTTTGGAAATCATTTTTTACTCTTTTTACAGACATTGGATGACTTTGAGTTCTTAAAAGTCCTTGGAAAGGGAACTTTTGGTAAAGTAATCCTCTGCCGTGAAAAGAGAACAAGTCGTCTTTATGCAATCAAAATTTTGAAGAAAGAAGTTATAATACAAAAAGATGAGGTTTTTCTTTCTCTAGTTTTTTTAAAAAGTTAAAAAATAAAAGGTTGCCCATACTTTAACTGAAAATCGTGTACTTCAACGTTGTAAACATCCATTCCTTACTGAATTAACCTATTCCTTCCAAACAAGTGACAGACTTTGTTTTGTTATGGAATTTGCAATTGGTGGAGATTTATATTATCATTTAAATAGACAAGTTGGGAAATATAAAGAAGGATTTTCTGAAAGTAGAACACGTTTTTATGGAGCAGAAATTGTTTTGGCTTTGGGTTATCTTCATGATAATAATATTGTTTATAGAGATTTAAAGGTTTTTTAAAGTTAAATATTTTATTTTTTAAAATTTTTTAGTTGGAAAATTTATTACTTGACAGAGACGGACATATTAAAATTGCTGATTTTGGTCTTTGCAAGGTTTTTGAATTTTAAATTTAATTTGAAAAAAATATTTTTAGGAAGATATTTCATTTAGTGGACGAACTCGAACATTTTGTGGGACTCCAGAATATTTGGCACCCGAAGTTTTGGAAGAAAATGATTATGGACGTTCTGTTGATTGGTGGGGAGTTGGTGTTGTTATGTACGAAATGGTTAGTTTATTTAATTGAGGAAAGTGAAGATAAATCTAGCAATAAGTTAATTAAAGGGAAGATTTTAGAGTTAGTATTCTGGTAAGGAGGAGGGATTGATTTTGATTATTAAACAACATTTTGTTTCAAACTTTAATCAATTCATACTTTTTTTAATTTTAAATTTTTTTACTTTTAAGATGTGTGGGCGTTTACCTTTTTACTCAAAAGAGCATGAAAAATTATTTGAAATGTTTGTTTTCAAATTAAAAATAGTTTTAAAAAAGAATTTTATTTTTTAAAGGATTTTGCAATGTTCATTACGTTTTCCATCACGTTTATCACCGGAAGCCAAAGTTCTCCTTTCTGGTTTATTAGTAAAAGATCCAAATAAACGTTTGGGTGGAGGTCCAGATGATTATCGAGAAATCCAAGCAACGGCTTTTTTTAAGCCTATTGACTGGGAAAAACTTTACAGAAAAGAAATTGAGCCGCCATTTAAGCCTCAACTTTCTTCTGAATCTGACACTTCTTATTTTGATTCGGTTAATTTCTTTTTAAAATTATTTTTCAAAAAATTTCTTTTTTAAAGGAATTTACTCGAGAAGCTGTTCAATTAACCCCTCCAGCAGTCCGTAATGGTCCTTTAGATACTTTAGATGAAATGGATGAAATTCAAAATAATTTTGTTCAATTTTCATTCCATCATGGAGAATTAGGGTCGTCACTTCGTGAAAACAGTGAAATAATGGAAGAGTAAAAATTTGAATTTTTTTAATCAAAGGAAGCCCCCAATTGCATATATAGTAGTTATTCCATATTTGTAAATAATAAGAATTTCTTTCCAAAATTTGTTTAAAAAATTAGAAATTGTTTGGAAATAATTTCCAGACATTTATTTTCTTTAAATATTTAAAAACTCTTTTTAAATAAAAGAAAATTCTTTTTAATTCTTTCTACATATTCCTAAAAATTTCTTCTTTGACCAAAAAACCTCACCTTTATTTTTAAAAATTGTAAAATATATGTATAACTAACTAAATAAATACATTCTTTTGCTTATCCCGGTTAATTAATTTACTTTTTCTATTTTATATTCTTTTAATAATTTTTAATAGAATTTTCTCTGTTCATAAAAAATTGTTTATTAATTTTTCCTTTTCAGTTTTTTTTTATTTTTTTAGTAAAAAAAAAAAGAAATGATTTTTTAATAAAGATGAGTTAATTGTTAATTAGTTTAAAAAAATTTTTCTTATAAAAAAACAAACAATCGGACCTTCAATTAGGACTTATTCCAAATCAAAACTTCCATTTCGTTAAACATTAATTAACAAATTAAAATTTAATTTCCGTTTAATATTTTTTGTGTTTGTTTAGATGATTACATAGACTAACAATATATTAATTTTATATGACTTTAAACTTAAAATTAATTCAGTCAAAAAATTGTTTAAATAAAATTTATTAGTCGCGCACTTTAATTTTTCTTCTCAAGACATTATTAATAAAAAACTTTTAATTATTTAAATGATGACTGGATTTTTTACTACAAATTGTTTTGATAATGAAAGTGATCCTAATTTTATTTTACATGAACAAGTTGAGGAATATTTAAATAACCCTTCTAAAAAGCTTAAAAAAATATTTTTTAATTTTTCTTTTTTGAAGGAAGAAAGAAATTGGATTTATATTCACTTTCAAGGATATCCATATTTAATTATTGGATTACCTGGTTTATTCCTTACTTCATTACTTTCAATAGCTTTAAGTCTTTCAATTTTCCAAAAACAAAATCGACTTAGAAAACGTCGACGGTTTGGAAATAAATTTTATATTTTGTTGTTAAATAGAACAATTGGGGATTTATTTGCCTGTTTAACATCTTTAATGATTTCAATATATACAATAATGTTTCCAGGAAATATTAAGTATTATAAAATTTGTAAATTAAAATAAAATTTAAAAAAAAAGTACAAAAATAATGCAATTATTAAATGTTTGTTTAATTGGCTGTTTTTGGTCAACAATGATTACTTATGTCTCTATTTCTCTTTTAAAACTTTTTGGAGTTGCCTATCCACTTAAATATCGTCAAAAAGTTTCAAGAAAAACTTGTATTAGAATTGTTCAAATAAAGTTTAGATTAATTTAAAATTAAATTTAAATTAAATTTTTTAGTTGGGTAATTATTTTGTTAATGATTTTATTGTCTTATTTAATTTATTTAATTGTTTATATTCCTTCTTTGAGTAAATGGACAGGTTGTAGAGCAGAGACTTGCCTTCAATTTTTTGTTTATCAACCAAGAAATTTTCTTATTTCAAATACTTATTTATTTACAATTAGTTGTACTTTAATTGCTGGTAAATTAAATTAATTAATAGAGGGGAGGGAAGGGAATAATTAAATGGGGGAGGGGGGGGGGGAGATGAATAAATAATATTAAATTTAAAAATAGTTATATTTATTCATCATCAAAATATCAAAGTTGAATTAATTTCAACAACAAAAACAATTTCTTTTAAAAATTCAAGTCCTTCAACAAACGAAAATATTTCAAATAAATGGAATCAACTTACAAATTCTTTAAATATTAAAAATAAACAAAGGTTTCTTTTGTTTATTTTTAAAAATATTTATTTTTATTTATTTTAAAGTGCTCGTCGTTTACCTTTAGCTCCTTTAATTACTGGACTAATTACTTTTACAATTTTTCATGCTCCATATGCTTTATTTGCAATATATTTAACACCAATATTTACTGATTTATGTTTTTATTTAATTAATTATCGACTTGTCCAACGTTATTTGGGTATAGTTAGATGTTGTGTTTTGTTAAGAATTTGTTTGGATGCAATTTTGGCTTTTGGAACTGATAAAGAATTAAGTAAAATAATTATTGGAATTGTTAAAGAAGGAGAAGATGAAGAGGAAGGAGGATTTGATAGTAGTAGTAGAAGTAGAATAAATACAATTAATAGTTTTGTGGTAAATATTAATGAAAGAAAAAATATTAAAAATAAAGAAGAAAATAAATAAAAATAAATTTTAAATATTTTTTGTTTGAAAATATTTAAAGATTTTAATAATTGTTGGTTTTGAAAAATAAAACGTTTAGTTAATTACGGTAAATGTCCGTTTGGTGTCCTACATGTCCGCAAAGAGAATGCGCATTTTTCCTTCCTTTTCTTGCATTTTTTTCTGCAAGGAGTGGCGCCCATTTTTCCTTTGTGTATGGTAGCCTATTGGCTTGTCAAAGGAAAGAGGAAAAATAATAAAAATTAATTACTAATAGAGTACAAATAAATATTTTATTTTATAAATGATCAGAGATGAAAAATTTGGGACAACATTCTCGAATAGATTTCTAAAATATCTGGGGGAATCTTAATCCATTCGAAATCCAGAATGCTTCAATCTGCTGTGTATTTGCGCCGTTGACTGGATTCATAAAAAATTGTTGATAACTTACTGTTTGGTGTTGATATCCTAACTGATCTAAACCTAAAGTGAATTAATTCTGTTTGTAAATCAATCTAACATTATTAGTTATAATAACTTTATTAGTATTAAATTAAGTACTCTATTAGTAATTAATTTTTATTATTTTTCCTCTTTCCTTTGACAAGCCAACAGGCTACCAAACACAAAGGAAAAATGGGCGCCACTCCTTGCAAAAAAAATGCAAGAAAAGGAAGGAAGAATGCGCATTCTCTTTGCGGACATGTAGGACACCAACCGGACATTTACCGTTAATTACATTAAAAGGGGACATCGGTTTCCAGTTCTGGAACTGGAACCCCCGCATCACAGTTATGTATCAATAATTTTTAAAATTTAAAATTATTTAAAAAAAGTAGGGGCATTTTACTTTACAGTTATTCTTTTAGAGCAAAATCTTTATCGAAATGATGAAGGGAATTTTTTACGACTTAAAAATCCTTTATAAAAAATTATAAATTACGAAAAAAATTATGCATCTGTTACAAAAAACTGTCAATTTAGCTTTTTAAATATTTTTACTTAAAACATTAATTTATTTAATTCAAAACAATTACTTAAAAATTAAAATTTCTTTATTTAAAATAAAGGAGCATTTCCAGTAAGCCAAATAGCTGCACTCCTTCTTGCCCAGGGTGCTAAAATTAAACGATGTTTTAGGCGATTGTTGCTTCTCTTCAAAGGCGGAGGTTTTATAATCTCACGCATTTGCCTTCCTGATTCCAATTTGTTTGGACGGAAATCAAAATTATTATTAAAATCCCACTCTGTTCCATCAATGGTAAATTCCAAAGAATAAATTAAATGTTGTAAAGAGATTAATAAAAATAATAATTTAAAAGTCATTTTATTTATTTAGAAGAGAAAAAATGATAATAAATTTTTAGTAAAAACTTTTATGTATTCAAAAACATTCCAAAAATAATTTTTTAAAATTTAAAAATAACCAATAAAATATAAAAGTTCAACAAGTAAACGCCCAACTTAGTTTTTTTGGTTTTAAGAATGTAAAAATATTTTTGAAATGTTATTTTAGTTATTATACCCTAATTTTAAAAGTAATTTAGTAAAATGTTTGTTGGTGGGTCATTAACATAATTAATTCTTTAAAAAACAAAATATAGAAAATAAATTCAAATTTTTATTAGTATTTCGCCCAAATATTTTTATTTGTTTGTGGGATTTATGAAGAATATCTGTTAAGTAAAAATGAAAAATAAAAGATTCGACAAAATATTTATTATAAAGTGTACAAAATTATTTAAATATTTTGATCAAATTATTTAAACGATCAAAAAAAATCACTTTTTGTCGAAACTTTTATAGAATAAAACTATTTTGTGTGATTATGAAAGAAAAATCAAAGCACATTTTTAATTAATAAGAGGTTCTAAAACAAAATAATATCGCATCTCTGCGATTTAAAACTTATCATTACTCGGTTTATTAGTTAAAATAATAAAGGTATTGCAAATACTAAATTAAATATAACAGAAGTAATGGAAACAGAATTAGCTAAAAAAAATTTAAAAAAAACTTCTGTTATGTAATTATTTATAAGCACAGAATAAAATGTTATCATTATAATAATGGCTGTTTTTAGTTTATAGTTAAAAATACAACGTTAATTATTGTTGGGATCACAAAATGGGCATTTTTATTTGATGCGCAGGTATGTGAATGTATTTATTAAATATTAACGGCACAGGGATTTAATAAATGGTATAAACTTTTATGCCTTAAATATTAAATACACAATAAATCTAAATAATAAATTTAAAATTTTTTTTAATTAAAGAATTTTAGGCATAAAATCATCAAAAAATAATAAAGTTTGAAATGAAAAAATTAACTCATAAGCGTAAATAGGGGAACAAACTGATACGTAAAATTTAATTCTAACTCCCATGTTCTCATAATAAATTCTAGTTACAGTTATTAACCATCTATCAAAAGGTTTAACATCAAATTTATTCTAAGAGCCCAAATTCTAAATACGCTTACAAATTAATTTGAATATTTTAAATTAAGCGAGTCAAAAAGAAAATCTCACTAGGCAAAGAATGGATTTAAAAACAGATTAAGAATGCACTATTTAAAATAACTTTGGCATTGAAAGGAAGGAAGTGTTGGTGATATAAGAGAAATATTGAAATTTAAAGAATCGTTTTACCAAAATAAAAATCTAAAAAAGGCGCCTAAATATTTGTGGTTATAAACTTGTAGACCAAAACTCATTATTAAAGTTAAAAAACAGAAATTAAACCAAAAGCATTTTCTACAAGTTAAAACCGACAAATTCAAAAAGAAACTTTAAAAACTTAATTTACCTTTAGAAATTCTTAAAATCAAAGTGCTTTGCTGTTGCATCTTTTTTCGCTTTCTTGTCCTTCTAGTTGCTTAATTAGTGTTTGAATTGCATTGAATGCGGCATCAACATGGGCATATACTTCTGTTGGACCACTACCGTGACAAACCTGAAAATATTTAAATTGACTTTCTTAATTATTTAGAAATTAAAAAATACAAACAATAGGTTTAGCCAATCCAACAGTTAAAAGAGTAAAGCATTGCTCTTCATCAGCAGCGTCCTTCGACTAAAGATGAAATAAATTATAAAACATTATTCTAACAAACTAACCCTAGGAAAATCAGAGTAGGAGACAGTAAATTTAAAATGTTTGGATAAATGATTGAGAAAATTCTTTGCCCCAATCAATCCAAATTTATATTCCTTTTTAGTTTCAATTTGACCAGTGTCTTCACCATTCCAATGAGAAATAGAAAGGGATGCTGAAGTAGGCGATAATATTTGAGTTTGTGCCTCGATTGTTTTTATTGGTGTAATAAAAGGCGGAGGAACTAAAAAAATAAATTATATATTTTCAAGAAATGATACCATTTGGGAATCCAATATCAAAACCAGCATTCAATAATGGAGGCGCAAAATTTGAAGGAAGAGCTGCTGGTAAAGAAGCTGACATAATTTCCGATTGGTTCTGCAAATTTTGTGTAAATTAAACAGCCAAATTTAAGACTATTACTGTTTGAAACATATGTCGTTTTTCATCGACTAGAATCTCAGGAGATATTAGAGGCACACAAAACGAATCCATTGGCTTAGGAATTTCTCCAACAATTTCCTCTACGCCTTCCAAACCAGCCCAAATAGAATCTTTATCCATTTTTACAAGACCACGTTTCTCATTAACAGAATTGGGCCATTGAAGGAATTGTGTCGCAATTTTTACCAATTCTTGATTCTCGGCTTGACTAAGTGCTCGTTGAGAATCACGGTTTCGTCGTCGAAGGCGGCTGCCAAGCTCAGACTTGAGTGGAGCAATTGATGCGGCTGGATACATGGAATCTTCTGGCGGAGGGCATGCACTAACGTGTTCATTGAACGTAACTCGGCGACGAGTAGATGGAAGCGGAGGTGAATAATTCGTAGTTCTAAAATTAACTAAATTTAGTTACGTTGAGAATATTACTCTTTAATTGGAGATAGATTATTCTTTTCTTCAATTACAGGAGACCCATTTTCTACTTGTATTTGTTGAGGCAATTCAATATTGTTCAATGCCTCCTCAACTGCAGCAAATGTTTCAAAAGAATTTATCTTTTCATCCCAATTATTCGTTAGAAAAGAGTTGTAGTTTTGATCCATAATAGATTTGTTTTTCAAATCATTATTGACTTGCTTCTTAAGAAGACTCTTACCAGGTTGAGGCATAGACTTAATTTAAATGAGATAGAATAATTTCAGATAAATCTAATCTCACTTTAACATAACCAATACGACCTAACATTGCTTCGGCAGCAGCTCTTTTGGCTAATTTTTTGTTCGGTCCAGTACCCTGCTCGTGAAACCCCATGCATTGCACAGACACAGTAAATTCCTTGTGTCTATTTTGACCTTGTTCTGAGACAAAATGAAAAATAGGTTCACGTTCTTGACGAATTTGCATGACTAACAATATAATTTTTTATAAATAATTAAACAAAATACAAACAACCTTGTATCAGTCTAGATATTGGATTAATGTGATGGCCATATTCAGGATCCATTTTCTTAATAAAAAGATAATTATAACATTAAAGACCAAACCTTATCTTTAATAATTGTTTTTCGCTTTGTAAACTCCTTTACATTTCCTCCTCCCAAAATCGAATCACGTTTATGACTCTCCACAGTTCCTACATGACGTATAATCTGACTAGCCAGAAAAATTGGGTCTTTGTCGAGAAGAGGTTGAACTTTCTCAAGTAAATGATAACAAGCTGCCTGTTTGGCTGCTTTCTTACTTGGACCTTTACCTTCTGATGAATATTCTTTACATATAGTAGAATCTGCTGACGTATTGGTTATTGTAGAAGGTGAAATAAGACGACAACAAAGAGTATAAACACGATTATGCGGCTCACCCGTTTCAGCGAGTACTTCAAATTCAACATTCTATAAAAATAAAGCAGAATTTTACTTTAAAGTAAATTTTTGCTTGTTTAAGCAATCAAGATGATATGTGTTTTAAATATTGTCAAATTTACCATTATCAAAGAGAAAACTTACCATTCGAAGACGAAGTGCACACTCATGAATTTGCGAAACTACTGATTTTATCTTCCGCCGCGAACGAAAAGGGCGTTGTTCTGACATTTGTGCACTCTGATGTAATTTATTTTCATCAGCCTTCAACTTATTTAATTGTTCATTATCTGGCATTTTATCATCTGTTTGATGTTCTTCATCGTCTTTATAATTAAAAAAGAATTTGTGTCAAAAATAAAATCTAAAAACTCACAATATCCATTTAATAAAACATTCAATGCTGGAGAGAAATTTGAATCAGTACTCTCACTTTCATCTTCTGCACTGCCAGAGGTTAATGCACGGCCGTTATCAATAGGACTTGATTTAGACAACCCTTCTTTAACATAAGAATTCTCTTCAGAAATTCGGAAATTAGCTTGTTGCGAATTGAATTTATTTGGGGTTCCATCATTTAGTAAAATTTCATCCAAACTGTTGTCAATTTCCTTACTTTTTTTGTAGCAATCCAACACCGGTCTGTAATTTCAATAATCAAATTAAAGTATTAATCGAGATAAAAACCTCAAATGAGACAAAGCCTGAACAGCTGCCTTTTGTTTTGCAATATCCAATTTAAATCCAACTCCAAAATGTTGTGAAGAATCTAGACTTAGAGTCACTGTTACTTTGTAAGTAAATCCTTGTTGCTGTTGTTGATAATGAATTGAATTGAGAGATGTAGGACAAAACGGTAATACTGCTGTTCGATCAAATCCGCTTAGCAAAACCTAGAAAGTAATTAATTTGAGATTAAAAATATTTTTAAAATAACCGATGGAGGAAGTGAAAGGAAAGATGATGAAAGCAATGGAATAGATTGGTAATCAAATGATGGTAAAGAATTAATTGAAGCAATTTGCATTTTTTTAAACAAAACATCAGCTCCGACTGGAGAAGCATTGACTAAAGGCATAACTGAAAGAAGTTAATATATAAAATAAAATTGATAAATAACTTGGCAAATCCAAAATAGAATTCACTGTTTTTGGTACAATTTGTTGTTGAGAAGTTGTGCCATTTGCTACGGGACTTGAAAAATTCGAACCACTAAACAAATTTGGTGCTGGAGCAAAATATAAATTACGAGCAAATTGAGAATTAGCTACGTTAAGACTATTTGGCTGCATTGCTCTTAAGATAAAAGTTATTCAAGATTTAGTGAAGTTAAAATTCTGTTATATTTCTTATTTAACATATTCGGTTGTAACATAATTAGTTGCCGTTTTTTTCAAGAAGGCATAAGGGCATAAATGTTACAACCGAATATTTCCAAGGATTAAAAATTATATTTTTCATGTATTTTCATGTTTTCATGTATTTTTCATGTATTAACGAGGAGCTATACCAAAAATGTAAAAAAGGTAAAAACAAACGAAATTGGTGCTGATTTATTGCTATTAGAAGTACTACAAAATGGAGGGATCCATGGAAGACTAGCATGATTTGGCAGGGACGCTTTAAACGAAGACAACGGATGATGGATTAATTCTTCTTTATAATTTACAATAATTCCAAGTTGGGCAGCTACAGAATTAAGTAACAAAATTGCATTAAAAGACTCGTCTAAAAAATTTATAAAAAAATTAAAAATAACATTGAAAATATTTGAACCTTTACGTGTTTGACGTCTTGGTACTCCCATTCCTCTCATTGGTGGAGGTCGTGGCAAAGTGGAAGAATCCAACGCACATTGAGCTGCGGCTTGTTGAGCTTTTTTAATAGAAGGTCCGCTACCTTCAAACTCTTGACCCGGACAAAGAATAAGCTTTACAGTGAATTTTTTCTTGTGTGCTGGCCCACTTTCATCAAGAAGAACATATCCATGACGAAGCTTGAAAATTGTACAAATAAATAATATGAATGAAATATAAAACCTTGTTATATCTCGCTAACTCAGCCACACGACACATAGGCGTTTTCTCAGAAGAACCTTTGCGTTGAGCATAATTGTAGACGTGTTTGCTAACTGTTGGCTCAGTTTGTCCTTTTCCACACCAAATTTGTGGATGATGCTTTCTATGGTTTTTATCTAAATCTAGTTGTTCACGAGAGGGAGGAGGAGAACTACGACAAATAAATTTTTCGGCTAAAGCTTGAGAAGAATTATGAGGCTGTTGATTTGAATTTCGATTAGATGTAGGCACAAACTAAAAAATAAACGGTAAAAGTTAAGTCTGTGTTTCTCATTTTTTCTTCTCCCTAGAAAAATGAGGAAGAAGTGTTCAACAATTTTGAGATTTGCAAGTAGTTAATTAAGTGTGCTGATTGTGAGTCCAAATATGAGTTGAAATTTTATTTAGCTCGCAGCACAGACATGAATTCGAGCTGTCAGTTTAGCAATAAAATATTAATTTCAATTTCTAAATTAAATTAAAACTTGCTCGAATTCATGTCCGGGATTTGAAATAAATAAAATTTGAACTCAGCACACATAATTACTTCGGCTGTAGTGTAGTGTACCGGTGGTAAAAGTTCGAGACGTAACATATGTCATTCGATTCATCTCGACGAGCTGAGTCGAACGGTACCACTCCCTATTTTAGGAAATAATTCTGGACCGAGTTATAGGTCCCAGAAAATTGAAAAACCAAAGGGGGGAGTAAGGTCGATTTTGGGGTAAAAAATTCGAATATGCAAATAATAGCTCATTCGAAAGAGCTCCTCGAGCTGAGTCGAATGACACCAAAATCAACAAAATCCGACTTGATTTGACAAAGTTATGATCGCTTGTTTTAGCTCCTTACCTATGGTCTCCATGGAGGGTTTTGCTGCTACGGAGGCTCCAGGTATGCCCAGAGCAAGGGAGATAGGAATAGGTTTATGTTACGAGCCCAGACCCACCGCCCGTAGACTCCCCGCGAGGCGCGTGCCGCAAACCCCCGCGCGAAGCGCGGGGGTTTGCACAAGCGCCTCGCCGACTCTCCATAGGTTTATGTTGCTTGTTTTTTGTGTCGTAACTTTGTCTAATCTTGTTCGATCCCGGTGATTATGGTGTCATTCGACTCAACTCGTCGAGCTCTTTCGAATGAGTTATTATTTGTATAAAAAAATTTTATTCCAAAAATCGCCCCTTTGGATCTTCGATATTTAGGGGCCTATATCTCGGTCCAATCAAGTCGGATTTTGTTGATTTTGGTGTCATTCGACTCAGCTCGAGGAGCTCTTTCGAATGAGCTATTATTTGCATATTCGAATTTTTCACCCCAAAATCTAGCTTACTCCCCCCTATGGTTTTTCAATTTTCCGGGACCTATAACTCGGTCCAGAATTATTTCCTAAAATAGGGAGTGGTGCCTTTCGACTCAGCTCGTCGAGACGAATCGACTGACATATGTCACGTCCCGAACTTTTACCACCGGTACACTACACTATATCCATTACTTCCTTGTAAATCTTAGAAATGTTGAAAGCTCTTCTTCGTCATTTTTTCTAGGGAAATGAAAAAGATGAGAAAAAGGTAAATACAAACTTAATAAACTAAAGTAATTAAAATTTAAGTTACACTTTGGGTGACACTTATTATTATATGTGACACTTATTATTCGAGGTCTAATTTAGAAACAAAACAAACCAAATTTTTCTGAATACTATTATTGTGTTGAAGACGAGGTGCTGCATTTTCTAATAAAGGCGGTTGTTGTTGCTGCTTTCGTTGAAGGCTTATTTGTTGTTTTGGAATGACAAATTGTTGTTGTTGTTGCAAAGTAGGAGGAACTACCGAGTTTAAACAAAAAGATTGCGGCGGTTTTTGATGTTGAAAATAGTATTGTTGTTGCTGTTGATTGGGCAAAGGAAGAGATCTGATAGAAGTATTAGATACTGGAGTTGTATGCATTCTTAAGGCGAGAATTGCTACTTTATTTGATGACAAGTTATTAATAAAAAATTATGTAAATAGTTAAAGACTTAGGTAAGTTGTTAAAAAATAATTAAATACTCAAATTTGGGACGTGTTTTGAACCCGCAAAAAATTAACACAGCTCCTCAGCCGCACTAATGCGACGGTAATGAAGTTGGAAACAATATCTAATCTAAAAGAAAATGGCAAAAGTTTAGTTTGTATTTCCCGTTTTATTTCTAACAAAATTTATTGTTATCTTCCCTTGACACAAAAAGGAATCATTTCTATCCTTAGTCTGACCATTATGAACCTTTTGAGGGAAAACATAAATGTGAATTTCGGCAAAAATATAAAATGGAAACTACAAACTAAACTTTTACTGATAAAATTTTAGAAAAAATTGCAAATAGCCAATAAAAATAAAATAATGCATGAACAACAATTGCATACCAATCAGAGGTGGGTCGGAATTCCGATTTCCGACTTCCGATTTCCGACGTTTTTTTCCTTCCGATTTCCGATTTCCGAAATTTTGGAAAAATTTCCGATTTCCGAGAATTTTTGAAGCATATTTCCGACTAGAGATTTTTCCAAAATTCTCAAAATTTTCGCCTGCGGCGCAAATATTCGAAGAAATCTAACTTAAGGACCTCCAAAATTCTCAAAATTTTCGCCTGCGGCGCAAAAAATGGAAGATTTTTGACTTGAGGCTCCCAAAAATTTTGCCTGCGGCGCCGTAAATGGAAGTTGAATAGTATATCGGAGGATTAGGTTAGATTAATGTGGACTTTGAGTTATATCGTGTGATTACGAGGGGTCATAGGCTCTATCAGTCCTCAATTTTAAACTCCAAATATCCCTATTAATTCTATAAATTCTCTGATATCCCGTCTAATCTACCAAATCCCACAATATCTCTTTTAATCTCTTCGAATTTGACTTTTGAGTTGCAAAAAGAACTTTACACACTCAAATTACACTTAAGAAGGCCCATAATTTACCACCTTACAATTTTAAATAAATTTCAGTTATGAAAATAAAAATTTTATTTCCGATTTCCGAAAAAAAATTTTGATTTCCGATTTCCGAGTTCCGACTTTTGAGCCATTTCCGATTTCCGACAGTTCCGATTTCCGACACCTCGGGCTGTTCCGACCCACCTCTGATACCAATCCAACAATAATTTGTCACGAAATTGAGCGTCGATACTCAAAGTAATGGATACTCAATTGGGCGAATCTCTGGCATAATATTAATTTTAATTGAATGCCAAAAGTGTATATTCAAAAATATTTCGGTCGGCTTATCTGTTCGGTTTCGGTTAATTGAAGAATTTTGTGAAACCGGCAATCCTATCAATCCTATTCAGCCAGTAAAAATATTCTCTAAAAATTTTTTGAAAAAATTATCTTAAAATTTTAAAGTTGCTTTTAAAACAAGAGAACTTCAAATAGAGCAGATTTGACATATTTTACAAATGTATGCTAATGTAAGAATTTCTTGTCAGCCTTTTTAATAATTTGTTTTTAGAACATGTCAAATTGGCCACAATCAACTTCTTCAGAGTTTTCCTCCTTAAATTCTTCAATTTCAAGGCCATATAGAGATTATACTTCAAATTATACTTCAAATTATTCCACAAGTCTGCAGCAAAATCATTACAATAATAATTTACAGTCAGCTTTTCCTAGCCACAGGGATTCTTCTTTGTCCTTTAATTATGAGGAAATCATGTAATTATTTAATTTCTAAATATATTTGAAATTATTAAGTGGTAACCAAGGACGTTCTTTTGGTCCTTCTCTTCTGGAGAGGAGAATAGAAGATCCATCTTCGTATTATGCCAGTCAACCTAGACCGAATGAAAATTTTGCTTCAGGTTATTTGCACTATTTTTAAAAACTTGACGTCTTTATTTGCACACATTACTGATAATTCTGATTTAGTTCGGTCATTTACTACTCCAGGAATTCCAGCTGCAATTGATACGTATTATCCAAGAAATATAAACGTAATTTTATTTTTTTAATTTTACGAATTAATTTTTATAGTCGAATCAAAATGTTCGAACAGAAAGTTATGAAGAACCAGACCCGATTGCTTCATTATTACAACAAAGACATCACAAAGTCCAAGGAATTCCTTCACTGAAATCTTTGTTTGTGCCTGAATCGTCAAAAAATTCAACAATAAATAGAAATTCAAGCTATTCATCAGGAGAAGGTTTTAGTCTCACTCCTCAAATGCATTTGATTAGCACTAGTTCTGAACGAGATCAGAGGAAAGGTTCCAGACTTAAACGAGTTTGTTTTTTATACTAAATTTTATTTTATATATTTTTAGTTGTTAGGGATTCCTATGACAAAAGAATTGTGGTTAGAAACTGCAACTGGACGTTTATCCTTTGATGGGGGACAAATTGTTAATAGACTTGAAGAAAATCGTACATATTATTACAATATTTCAACTCTCCGTGTTTCATTTGAAATGCCATCTCCACTTACTGCTATCATTCGACAACAAACTGAAATTCGAAAAATGCTAGATATGGCAAGTTTTTTTGATTCTTTAACAAATAAATGTTTTCTTTAGACAACTCCTTGTACAATAATTGTTACTCGTTGCTATAATCAATTGACCGAAGAAGTATTACGCAATTATTTTGAACAATATGGAGAGGTTGCTTTTGCAAGAGTTTTCTCAATTAAAGCTGTTTGTTTAATTTTTGTTTTTTAAATATTTGTTATTTTGTGGGGTGGAACAATAAATCCAAAATCAAATATAAAACGTAAACGAAAATTGGCTTATTTACGAATGGAATCTATTCAGGTATTTTTAAACACTTTTTTTATTAATATTTATATATTTAGGTCCAGAAAAAGATTTTGGAGCAAATGTCTTTTTCGATTGATGGACATATTGTAATTAAATAAAAATAATTTATAGAGATCTCCAAACACGTTTTGATATTTTTTCGGAATTATTTTGAGGGCGATCCATGAGACATTTTTCATTTGTATATAAAGGAGAGAAATTAATTACAAGAAAAATTATTTTAAAAAATGTCATCTTCGCTAAAATGAACTTGGGGAGATTCTGAAGATTAACTAAAAATTACTTTTTTCAGATTGAACTTCGAGTTCCATGTAATCGTATTTTTATTTCCCGGGTTCCTGACGAGACACGCCCAAGTGAATTAGTACAATTTGTTGAAACCGAAATCAAAAAATTTGAACCGAGAGGATATTGTGTTGATGGTAAATAAATTAAAAGGAAATATTTTTTAATGCTTTTAACTTTCTAAAATGTCTTCTAATAATTTGCTTTTAATGTAAATTGTTTAATTTTTTCCAGCTTATTTTCCACATCCATTTTGTCAATTTGCCTTTTGCACAGTTGGTGGCGCTAAAGTTTCTGCTAGGCTTGCTATGTTAGTTTATTTTTGAAAAAATTTGTTTAAATTTTTTTTATTTTAGTAAAGCAGACTTCTTTTTCAAAGGTTCTTCAGTAGGAATCAGTACTTGTTGTGATGGTTCTGAATGTAATAATTTTTTAAATAAAAAAATATTTTGAATATTTTAGTGGATGCTGATCGTTTATTGGAGCAAAAAATTAAAGATTTGGTTGACCAAAATGATTATGCACGTATTCGTTCTCTTCAAAGTATTTCTACCGAAGTTAAATCAATGATTCAAATTTTGGCAAAAATGAGAAAATGTAAGAAGAATTTTTTAATTTTTAAAATATTTTTTAAGTTTCAAATGAAATGTCTTTGCTTATGGTAATTAATTCAGAATTTTTAAAATCTTCAGAAGAAAAATTGAGGAATTATTTATATGTTCAGGTTTTTTGTTAATTTTTTTTTAATTTTAATTTTTTAAGGACAATGTTTTTGAAATGTGCAAAAAAGTGGCATTGGAAACAAATAAAGAAAATGGTAATTAATTTGTGTAATTAATTTTATAAATTGTTTTTAGATCAGTCAACAAATAGGAAAAGAATTCGCCTTGATAATGATCGGGAGAAAGAAAGAACAGAAGAATTAAGCGATTTAAGTATTGTTGAGGAGGATGTAGGTAGGAAAATAAATGTTTTTTTATTCAAATAGGGGAGAGGCGGAATTTTAAAAGTACCAAAAAAGATTTAAAAAGATTTTGAACTTTTTCTTGAAATAAAATCAATCCGAAAATTAAACAGGAAAAAAATTAAAAAATTAAATTCTGTTTTTTAGAATTGGATAATGAAGAGCGCGATGAGGATAGTTTAAATTTGCAAAACAATTTAATGTAAATTTTATATCACATTCTCTAAATATTTTCGCAAATTTTTTTTAATTTTTAAATAAAAACAAATAAATTTTTTAAAAATTAGACTAATCCTTTGTTTTTTAATAACTAGTCCGATTCCTATAAGTTCTGTAAATTTTGGAATAAAACTACCAAAAACATCAAGTAAAGACAAACAACAAGATTTATATAACTACAATATGAACACAACAACAACAATATTATCACATTATATTTATTTTATATATATTTATCACTACTTTTGTGTTCATCATCTTCCCTGTTTACAATTCCTACTATCCTTGCATTAGAGTTGTGTTTCATTCCTATGCGCCCAAACTGCGAACCGAACGAGTTGATTTGATATTTACAGATTGGCTCCTCACAGATACATTTCCCGATCCCAAGCTAGTTCCGCTTTTGGTTGCAGTAACATTTGGAATTGGAGCACGGCTCGGAGGCGGAGGTGGTGGATTCGATTTACTCATACAACAACAAATGCGAACAACATGCCAGAACAGAATTCTGAAAAAAGGAAATTTTTTTAATTAAAATATATTTTCTTACATTAGAAGAGCAACTACAGCTCCACCCAACGAACTATCGAAGAGACTACCATCATCAGCACAAGTTTCCTAAAAAAATATTTTGGCATTAAATCATTGCAAAAATAAATTTTACCAATGGATCTGTCGCCGTTGTTGTACGACCGTTGTCGATCTTCGGAGTCGCTGTCATTGAGAAATTCGACAGTTCACCCGTTCCGTTAGAAAGAGCAAAATGATTCATGAGATATGCCAGACCCGGATGGAGTTTAGCCGCAGCAAGGAATGCATGACCATCAACATCTGCCAAAACCAAGTCGGATGACAATGGGAGCAAAATGAAGAATGCAGACAGCTTTAGAGGCGTGATGGAGAAAAGCATTTTTGTTTGTTTGTTGTACGCAAGAAAAAGAAGATGTAAGAGTGTACTTGAATTACTTTTATAGTAAGTATTACATAAAAACAATTTTATTTTTTAAAAATACTTGAAAAATTTTGAATTAACTAATTAATAAAGTATGAGACGTCCAAGACTCTGGGTATTGAAAATGAAGTTAGGTATATTATAAATAGTTAACACAACCTAGTTGTAGGAAAATCAAAAATTTGCTTATGGATTTGTCAAGGGTCCTGGAAATTTTCGGTCTTGGATGTCTCTAGTATGCACATATATTTTAAAAATAAAAAAAGTTTTATAATTGTATATCACTTGTTGAACTAAATAATTCTTCGCCACTTTTAAGAAAATTTTCTTCATTTTTATTTTGTTGAGAAGGTAAAAGACAAGAAGAAGCCCTTCTTGATTGTAAATTATTTTCTTTTTTATTATTAGAAGAGTAAATATAAATTGCTGAAGGTGTTGGAACTAAAAGTTTATTTAAACTTTTTTCTGCAGCAATTCCTAAATTTGCTGCTACTAATTTTTCTTTAGAAAGCCATTTTCGAATTTTTATTGGTATAAGATTGACAAAAGCATTTCTAAGTTGCATATTCAATAAAGCATATAATATTGGATTCCAAACCTTTTTTTAAATAAAAATTAGAAAAGTAAGAAAAAATATCTATTAAATATCCCTTTTGACTTTAATTTTATTAGTTAGTGAAGGATAAACAAGGAAAAAATTAATTTAAAAAATTACCGTAGAAGTCATTGCAATAGCATGTGTAATTACTCCATAAAGAAATTCTTGTTCAGCTATAAACTCTGGAAGAAGTCCAAAATCTCTAAGAATATTAAAAACAACAGTCCAAACCCAACTAAAATTAATTTTATTTTTAATTTTAAAATTAAAAATTACCTTAAAATAAAAGCAAAAAACATTAAAATAAACATTCTATTAGTTCTTTGTCTTCTTTGATTAGCTATTTTTTGATGATAAATACCCATCTTTTTACGACGTAATAAAATACTCTTTTAAAAAATATTTTTAATTAAATTTTAATTTAAAAATTTACTTTATTTAATCTAACAGAAATTCCTGTATAACAAAAAGTAATTATACTTAAAGGTATTACAAATTGAACAATTAACAAAACTGTCCCATAAACTTCTCGTAAACGTTCATATGGGGACCAATGTTCAAAACAAAATTCTCCACAATAACCCTCCATTTTAACAAGTTTTTGAGTAAAAAGCATTGGCAAACTTAGAATCATTGACAATAAACTTATTAACTTTAAAAGGGATTTTTCTGTAATTTTTAATTATTTTCTAACCAAAATTGTAAAAAAAGCATGTTTATGTCTCAATTGATTATTTAAAGGAAATCGAATAAGTAAAAATCTGTCAACAGAAATTGCAGCTAAAGTAAATGCAGAAAAACAAAGAGAAGTTCCCTTTAAAAAATTTAAATTTTTAAAATTTTTATAATTTCCAAACTAACAGCAATAAAAGGAACTAAAGAACACAAAATAGGCCCAAAAACCCAAACTTTATAAAAAGCAGTAAATGGAGTAAATGTTGCTGATACAAAACAAACAACTATATCCGAACAAGATAAAGCAAAAATAAATAAATTGGAGACTGTTTGAAGGGATTTTGTTCTGCTAATTGCTAATAAAACACAAACATTTCCTTTAAAAATTAAAAAAAAATTTTTTTAAAGAATTTGTAAAGTAAATTAAAAATTGGGGAAAACAAAAATTCAAATAATAAATAATTTGAAATTAAATATAAATTATTTGGCCGAACTCTAATAAATTTACAATTTTAAATAATTTATTTACCTAAAATTCCAATTAAAATAATTAAAATATAAAAACTAGCAAAAAGAGCAGCAACAGGTAAACGAGCCGTTGGATCTCTTCTTAAAGTCCACAAAATTAAATTCATATCAAAACAAGGAGAAATAAATTGTGTCGGGGAAGAGGAATAATTTAAATAATTATTATTTTGGTAAAAATTATTATTTTCTTGTTGCATTTGTTGAATTAAGTAAATAAATTAATTAAATTTTCTAAAAAAATTTTTAGAAAATATATTTAAATATGAAAATAAAATAATACAAAAAATTAATTTAGTAATTTTGTATTTCTTTTTTTATTATTTAAATTATTTCCGTTACAAAGAATTAATTTTATTGGATATTTATATTTATAACATAATAATATAATCTTTGAAAAGATATTAAAAATAGATTTAAAAAAAATTAAAAAAATAATTATTTTATTTTAATTAAAAAAGAATATTTTAAAAAAATAAAATTTTGGACATTTTAAACAAAAAAAAATAAATTTAAATAAAAATAACAAAAAAAACAATCTTTTAAAAAACCAAAAAACAAAAAAGTTATTTGACGTAAATAATTAAAATAATTTTTTTTCAAAAAAAGGTAATAAGTAATTTAAATATTTAAATAGAAATTAATTATCTAAAAGAAGAAAAGAAGAATATTTTTTGTTGTCTATAATCATTGAAAGAAAATAAAAATAAATTATTTAAATGTCATTTAAACAAGAATATATATTTAAATAATTTACTTGAATTAATTTTTTGAAATAAAAAGATTAAATAAATATATATTCAAAAATCTCTATTTTTTTATTTTAGCTATTAAATCTTTAAAAATTAATTAAAAATTTTTGAATTAAAAGGTTAAATGTGAATTTTTATTTAAAAAATCAATATTTTTTAAAATATTTTTAAAAATTAATTAAATTCTTTTTTTTAAATAAATTGTTTTGACAGCTTCCAAAAAAGGGGTAGAGCTTCTAAAGCTAAAAAGAAAATTATATTTTTCCATTTAGTGATTTTACGTCAATTTTTATTTATTAATTTAACACTTAAATGATTTTTAAAAATATTTTTTTTAATATTTTTTATTTAAATATAAACATTAGGTAACTAAATAATTTTATAAAAAAATTTAGAAGAAAATATTTTTTTTTAAAATTAAGTAAAAATTATTTTTAAAATTTTTTAATTTAAATAATTTATTTTTTGTTAATTTTTTTATTTCTAAGTAAATAAATATGTATATTTAAAGTATGGGGAAATGTAAATTAAGTATTTATTTGTTAATAATTAAATATTTAATAAAAAAAGGATTCTTTACAAGAAAAAAAGATTTTTTTCTATTAAAGGCTTTTTTGTTTTACAAATATAGAAATAAATAAAAGTTTTGTTTAAAATAAATAAATTTTTGTATTTATTTTTATTGTGTATTTAATGATGTCAATTAATTATTTATTTATTTTTTTGTTAAAAAATAAATTTGGAATTAAATTTAAATAAAAATAAATAATAATTATTTTTACTATTTTTTATTCAATATTTTTGGGGAATTTTCATTAAAATAAATGAGAGAAAATATTTAAAGGAAAACAAACATTAATTTTTGTTTTTCCAAAATTACTTTGAAAAGTAAACAAAAAAATATAATACAGACAATGAATATATATTTATTTATATAAATTAAATTCTCGAGGGAAAAAGTCCAAAACAGAAAATATTTTAAATGAAAAAAGGAAACAATTTTCTTAATGAAGTGATGACGAGAGAGAGATAATTATATTTACTCTTAAATATGTGCTTTTTAATATAGAAATTAAATGAATAAATTAAAAATGAATATTTATTTTTAGATTATTTATTTTCAATTATTAATTATTTTAAAATAATTATTGCGTGTCGAAGAAATATTTTTGAAAAGTGCTAAATATGTATTATTGAAAAAAATAAAAATAATTGTATTGTGGGACGAATTCAAGGTGGACCGTGCAGGGATTTTAGAAAAAGAATGTTTTTTAAATAGGTATTAGAGAGGTTTAATTGTTTTTATTTTCATTATTGTTTTTAGGTAAAATTTTGTTTAAAAAGTTTTTTCTATCTCCCCATTAACCGTTTTTTTCATTTAATATTTATATATTAATTAGGTATTTTATAAATATATCAGAAAATTGTCTTTTTCTCAAGAGAATTTAATTAAATTAATTGACAAATATTAAAAATAAAATATATTTTTTTGAATAAGGAAAGAATTTAGATTAATTTTGTTTAAAAAAATTTAAAACTAAATGGGATTTAAATTTAATATTAAAAAATATTTTCATAAAGAAATTTGGATAGGTATTCCCTATTAAAGATAAATATATTTATTTAAGCTGTATCACATCAGAAATATTCTAAACATTTGTATAACTTGTTAAACTTAGATAATTAAAAATAAAATAATTTAAATTAATTTTTTAATAATAAAAACAGGTGTTATTTAAAATAATTTTAAAAAGTGTTAGAAAATAAATTTATATGTATAGGCAAGCAGTCCTAAGAGAAAATAAAGGTGTCCTTCCTTGTTAAATGTTGGGGATTTAAAACAGGTGAAATAAATTATAAAATAGGTATAATGAATATTTGTATTTAAAGACAGAGTCGCCTAAATTTCAACCTTTAAAAGTGTAGTGAGATAGCAAGGTTTCATTGAATAGATTTAAAAATTAAACATTTTCTGTTAATTAAAAAATTGCTTAAAAGGAACAAAACAAACAAAAATCTAAATTCCTAAACCAACGGAAATTATTGATAGAATATCAAAAGTGGAATTTAAAAATTCACTAAATAATTTAAATTTTCGGCTCTTGTAAAAAAAGGGAGAGGGGAGGCACATGGACACGGATTTTGCTATCCATGTCCGAATATATCCGTGCAACTTTTGAACATATCCATCCGTGGGATGGATATGCTCATATCCATCCGATCTAACAAAAATGTTCGAAATGCTCAAATTTTTAAAATTGTGGTATAAAATGACTTTATCAAATAAAAATCAACAAAATGTTTCATTTATTAAGAGAATCGGCTAAAAGAAGTTCCGATATAACTATTAACATCAGTCAGGAAATAAAATGAAATAAATTAAAATGAGCGCAGCAATTGATTTTAATTTGAGAAAAAGGAATTTGAACATTGTTCTAAAGGTCTATAAATGAGATGATCTTGTTTATTATTAAGAAAATATTTATTTACATAAGATGGGATTTTAAATTAGAATAATTATTATTTCTATAATTTTTATTAAAAACATCTTAGTTCCAAAGAAATTAAAAATGCTAGAAACGTTGTGAAAAATGTTTTAACAGTTTTTGTAATTATCTGTTTAATTTATTCAAAAGTTAACCTCATGACAAAAAGCAAACTACGGAATTAAAGATATTTCCATGATTTATTTTCATTGAAGTTGAAATAATAATCTTAAGCTTACTAATGGAAAAATTCATGAGATATTCAAAACAATTACTAAATCTCCAGATAAAATTAGTTTTTATGAATCTCTAGTAGACTGAAGAACAGTTATGTGAGGCATCCCTAATACTATTATTAAAGAAATGAACACAAAAAATACTAACAACAGTTCTTTATCACAAGCAAATATGTACAATACAGCAAAATACATCAAAGGATTACAAAAATAATGTGAACAGAAACATATCTACAATATATTTAGGCACAATTATATCTATACATACAAATATATAGGGATGACAAACTAATGTGGATGAGTTTAATCACTAAAGCTGTGATAGTTAGGCAAGTAAAATCAGTGAAATAGGCGCCTAAAATAGGCACCAAAAAGCCAAAAAAGGCACAAAAATAGGCATGTAAAAAAGGTTATTAGGCCCATAAAAATAAAACAAAAATAAGAAAATACCCATTTATTCGTTATTTTTTGAATTATAAACTAATTATTAAACTCTTTTGCCATTTATTCGTCATTTTTAGTCATCTTTTGTAAAAAACTGTTTAAAAATCTCGATAATTGACAAAAGGGACATATTGCCCAACCCTCAAAACGTCGCACCCCAAAATGTCCCAACACCAAAACGTCTAATCTCAGAATGTCAACAGAGTAAAAATACTCAATTTGTCGAACTAAAAATTAAAAATGGGAATTGGCACTGATTTTTTTTCAATTGGGACTAATTTTTTAGATTTTTCACTTATTTTTAGGCAAAATTTACGAAAAATCGCTAAAAAAGGCAAAAATAGTACCAAAAATTTCAAAATAGGCAAAAAGGCTCAAAAAGTCTAAAATAGGCAAAAATAGGCAAAATAAAAGTCATGCTAAACTCTTCGGACCAAGCTAAAAACACGTTTTTTGAACGTATTACATCATGCCAAGCTCGCAGAAAAAAAAGGCATTTGCCTATAAATCACAGCCTTATTAATCACAATACATATATTCGAATATCACAAGGAGCCTCCTCATCTCGTCATCCTTTCCGGTGTCCCTTCTTTTTTTCCTTGCCGCTCTTGTCTTTCGCGCTCCTTTCCTTTGCTGTCGATCCTTCCCTTTTAGATGGTCGCGATGGTTTGCTATTGCCTTTGGTGTCATCTACGCGGCTACGCTGGCTGTCAGTGATCCTCTTCATATTGTCGTCGAACCATTGAAGGGCTACCTGCATCGCACACCTGTCGTCAGCATCGCCATTCCAGACATGTCCCGTTATGAATTCAGCGAATTCCCTCGGCGCTTCGTCTGGGAATTTCATCCGGTCACCCATTATCACCTAAATGTTTAAAAAAATTTAATAGATTCCAACCCCCTAAAACACACCCTTCTTGCAACGTCGTTATTGGAGCCGAAGTTTTGGTAGGGATTACCGCCGTTCGCAAAGATCTCCCAGCAGAGGATTCCGAAGGCCCAAACGTCCGACTTCTTGGTGCAGACCCGATCCCTCATCGTCTCCGGTGCCAACCACTTGATCGGGAGCTTTTGATCCTTGTCGAGCTTGATTTCCGTGTCACCAGGCAGCAGCTCACGAGCGAGCCCAAAGTCAGCAATTTTGACCTTAAAAATTAGAACAAAAATTAGCAATTAAAAAATTTTTGAATTGTGCTACCTTTTGTTCGCTGTAAAGGCAATTCCTTGCCGCGATGTCGCAGTGGACGACATTGTTCTCGTGAACATGGCTGAGACCAGAAGCGGCTCCAAGACACATGTACAGCTTGCTCCTTGGGCTCCTCTGGATCTCCTGCAGATAGTCCTTCAGTGCACCATTTGTCGCGAGCTCCATTACAATCATCAGCGGCTCCTGACCAACGGCTACACCTTAAGGTTTGAAAATATTTTTAAAAAAGACATGAGACTTCATCCCGAAACTTACCATAAGACTGGATGACGTTTGGATGCTTGAACTTGCGCATTATACGGGCCTCGTTCATGAACTCCTTTATCTGCTCCTTTGTACACTTGGTCAGTGTCGCCTCTTTGATGGCTACTTTCGCCTTCTCAGTTTTGCTGATCCTGAGCTCTCCGCGTCTTACGATGCCAAATGCGCCTGCTCCCAGCCTTGCTCCACTGATAATGTCTGCATGCGCAAGCTCCCATTCCTTTCTCGACATGGGTTTGGTGATGATGACATTACTCCCCTGAAATTAAATTTCGGTAAAATTTTAGTCAGGATGCGCTGTACCGAGCAGACAGGTTGACGGCTTTGCATGTGGCTGTCGACAAAATCCCTCAATGTTTTGTAGCCCTTGTCTGATTTGAAATCGATGGAGAAGCGTCCTTTCTCCTCACGGAAGATATAGTGCTTGACGTTGCCGTAGACGACCGATAGGACGAACGTTCTTGCATCGCCTGCATTCTCTTCACTCTTTCGGAGCAGGAATTCGCCATTCGCCTTGAGCATTGCAACAGTGTCCTCACGCGGAAGCTAAAAAATTAAGCGAACATGAAGCCTATTAAGAAAAAACGAAAATTAAGATTACCAATCCATGGTAGTATGGTAGCGCCCACAGGTCTCGTTCAGACTCCATTGGTAGAGAAGCGGTAGAAGTGTTTACAGAGCAGCGAAGCGGTAGAAGAGCGTTTACAGAGCAGCGAAGCGGTAGAAGAGCGTTTACAGAGCAGCGAAGCCGTAGAAGAGCGTTTACAGAGCAGCGAAGCAGTTGAAGCAAAAGCCTGTGAGTCGTTGTGTTGTGTTATCTCAAGTTCTGCTGACTTCTTTTATATGTATCTCTCGACCTTTTATATGTATCTCTTTATATGTATCTCTCGACCTAAAAAGTCATATAAAAGACATCTAAAATTTCTCAACATAACTCAGTCCGACTCGACAACACTAAAATTGCGCTTCGTCTGCATCACGACTACTGCTGTTTCGGGACGCCGTTGCTGTACCTCGTCAACGTTCGACTTTCCAACGATCTTCTACTCTGCGGGTTGTCTTCTCAATTTGCTCACTGCCAATGGAGTCCGACAAAAACCTTTGGGAGCTCCCATATTACCATGGATTGGTGAGTCCATTTTTGTTTTAAGTAACTAATGTTGATCCGTTTTTCCTTATTTTATTTTTAGCTACCGCGGGAGGACACTGTTGCAATGCTGAAGGCGAATGGCGAGTTCCTGATCCGAAAGAGTGAGGAGAATGCGGGCGATGCAAGAACGTTCGTCCTGTCGGTCGTCTACGGCAACGTCAAGCACTATATCTTCCGTGAGGAGAAAGGACGCTTCTCCATCGACTTCAAATCAGACAAGGGCTACAAATCAATAAGGGATTTCGTCGACAGCCATATGCAAAGCCGCCAACCCGTTTGCCTGGTACATTAGAAATAGAACATAAGCTTAAATGACAAGATATTTTTAGGCCAGCCATGTTATCATCACCAAGGCCATTGGAAGGAAGGAATGGGAGCTGGCACATGCGGACATTGTGAACGGAGCAAAGCTGGGAGCTGGTGCATTCGGCATTGTAAGGCGCGGAGAGCTCAAGATCAGCGGCGGACAGACGGTTAAGGTAGCCATCAAAGAGGCGACACTGACCAAGTGTACAAAGGAGCAGATAAAGGAGTTCATGAACGAGGCCCGTATAATGCGCAAGTTCAAGCATCCAAACGTCATCCAGTCTTATGGTAAGTTTCGGGATGAAGTCTCATGTCTTTTTTAAAAATATTTTCAAACCTTAAGGTGTAGCCGTTGGTCAGGAGCCGCTGATGATTGTAATGGAGCTCGCGACAAATGGTGCACTGAAGGACTATCTGCAGGAGATCCAGAGGAGCCCAAGGAGCAAGCTGTACATGTGTCTTGGAGCCGCTTCTGGTCTCAGCCATGTTCACGAGAACAATGTCGTCCACTGCGACATCGCGGCAAGGAATTGCCTTTACAGCGAACAAAAGGTAGCACAATTCAAAAATTTTTTAATTGCTAATTTTTGTTCTAATTTTTAAGGTCAAAATTGCTGACTTTGGGCTCGCTCGTGAGCTGCTGCCTGGTGACACGGAAATCAAGCTCGACAAGGATCAAAAGCTCCCGATCAAGTGGTTGGCACCGGAGACGATGAGGGATCGGGTCTGCACCAAGAAGTCGGACGTTTGGGCCTTCGGAATCCTCTGCTGGGAGATCTTTGCGAACGGCGGTAATCCCTACCAAAACTTCGGCTCCAATAACGACGTTGCAAGAAGGGTGTGTTTTAGGGGGTTGGAATCTATTAAATTTTTTTAAACATTTAGGTGATAATGGGTGACCGGATGAAGTTCTCCGACGAAGCACCAGCGGAATTCTGTGACTTCATGACGAGGCAGGTTTGGGCCGGAGACGCCGACGACAGAAGTCCGATGCAGCAAGTGCTTCTATGGTTCGACAATAACATCAAGCGCATGACCGACAGTCAAAGGAGCCGCATGGACAACACGAGAGGAGGCAGCTCAAAACCAGCTCGTCCGACGTCAAAGGAGGGAACAACTGCGAAGGAAAAAAGCGGGAGGGAGAAGAATGAAAGCGGGCGAGATAAGAGTCAGAAGGGCAAGAAGGGACACCGGAAGGGATGACGGGATGAGGAAGCTCCTTGTGATATTCGAATATAGTATTGTGATTAAACTCATCCACATTTGTTTGTCATCCCTATATATTTGTATGTATAGATATAATTGTGCCTAAATATATTGTAGATATGTTTCTGTTCACATTATTTTTGTAATCCTTTGATGTATTTTGCTGTATTGTACATATTTGCTTGTGATAAAGAACTGTTGTTAGTATTTTTTGTGTTCGTTTCTTTAATATACCGTATTTCTTCTAAAATAGCACCCTCTCAAATACATAAACTCCCTCAGAGGTCGATCGAAAAATAGCCCCCCTCTCTAAAATAGCCCCCCCCCCCATAAAAATATAATTATTTTTGGAATTTTGTTTTTAAAGCATAGTATGTAGCACAGTCCCTATAGTTCAATAAGATTAGAAAGAATTAATATGAATATTGGGGGATTTGGAGTGATTAAAGTGAATATCAGAGGACAGTTGTGTCAGAGGACAGCCTTTAGAAGTGCTCTTAAAATGCAGGCAACCGAAAATTTCCCAACAGCTTGGGGCAATACTTTTGACAGCGAGTGTAATTTCCATAACCTTTTTTTAAATAAAATTTCGAAATTAAAAATTAATTTTTGTACTTTATCAAATCCATTTTGTGAAGAAACAGCAAACCAATTTAAATTTTGATACCCTCACCGACTCCGCAAACCCCGGCCGGAGTCCGGTCCGGTACCAGTCACACTACGTATAATATGTAGAGATCGGAATTTTAAAAAAACCGGGAAAAGGGACCCGAAAACCGGGAAACCGTTCCGATCTCTAATAATTAGAGCCCGGATTTTTATGCATTAAAAAATGCAAAATATGCACTATAATATGCATAAAAAATTGCCAAAATATGCACAAAAATATGCAAGTAAACCAAAATATACACACATTTATGCATGAAAAATACCATTTATAACTAAAAATTCTACATATTTTTAGTCAAAATGATTTAAAATACATTTTTTTATTAAGATTTCTCCTATTTTAAATGTATAGTTCGACAAATTGAGCATTTTTACGGTGTTGGGCATTTTGAGATGAGGCATTTTGGTGGTGGGACATTTTGGGGTGCGACGTTTTGGGTCTGAGACATTATGGGGGTGGGCCATTTTCTGGCGAAACCAATAAACACAAAATTTTTTTTACAAAATTTGTAATTTTTACAAATTTTTTCCTAAATTTTTACTAAATTTTCACTTTTTGGCAGGATTTTAGGCAATTTTCGCAATATTTTCCTCAAAAACCTCAAAATATGCAGCAAAATATGCATTATGCAACAAAGTCCGGAATATGCAAAAATATGCATTATATGCAAATAGAAACCCCCTCTAATGTTTTCAAAACTTGCGGAAACAGTGTTTTTTGTGCATAACACATCATGAAAAGTTTGCAAAAAAAAATATGCATTTGCATAAAAATCCGGGCTCTACTAATAATATGTAGAATTTACACGAAACGCCAAACCGTGTCGCGCCGAATCGCTGGCGCCCAAATTGCGCGCCCAAACGTGGTGTATTCAAGTTACGAAATTTTTTATTAAGATTTTTTCTAGTTTTTGTTTTTTTTAATTTCCTGTGTTTTTAGTCTTTTACGCTTTAGTTTCTTACAATTTTCTTACAACATATTCTTTTAGATATTTTTTATCTGTTAAAATTTGTTTTTTTAATTGCAGCGACACTTAATTTTTATTTTTATTTTGATGTGCACACAGGATCAGCAGGTTTTTATTGCATATATTTTCTATTAAACTTTTTTAACAATTAAAAAATTTGGTAAAAGGCGAAATTTAATGCTAAACATAAAGAGGGTAAACCCATTAAATAGCATTCAAGTTAATCATTTTTAAAGCGTCTCCCGATGATGAGTTTATTTTGAATTTATAAAAGTGTTATTTATATTTTAAAAAATTTTCCATATTGCCAGAAGAATAGCAGAAAATCAGCATTTATGCATCATTCGTTGGATGATATCACTAGGGCTTTATTTGCAAATCTCAGAGGGGGCGTAAATGAAGTAAGAATAATATTATGTTAAAACAGGTTGCGATAAAGTAAGAAAATTAAAATATTTTTTGTTTGAAATTAGGGCGAGGCCGTGGTTATTTTTTGACTAAAAATTGATTTCTTTTCTAAATAATTTTTTTAGGAGGATGAGCTTATGAGTGCCGCGCATACCTGTCCTTTATGTGAATCTCAGTTAGTTCCTTGGTTTCTCGGTTATTTTGAAGAATCTGGTCAGCAATATGAGCGTATTTTGTGGACGTGCCCTAAGCAAGAGACTAGAGTTTTTTTAACTTTTTATAAAAAATATATTTTTTTTTAATTTTAGCAATGCTATTTCCCAATGAATATACTTCCTTTGGAGGTTTTTTGGATTCGACGTTCGCTTGAACAAATGGCCAAAGGAATTATTCCTTTGCCGAATCTTCACCTATTGCCAAAGAAATATCACTACCTTTATCCAAAATTGCTTCCAACAGGGAAAAGAAATAACAAACAAAAACCAGAAATGAGATTAGTTTTATTTACTATAACACAGGGGGAAAATTTTAATTCTAAATAGATTTGTGTTTTTTAAAGTTTTTAAAAATTATTTTTCAATCTTAAGTATATTATTTAATTATTTTATTTTACTAAGGATATAACACCACATTCGACTTCTCATTTGCTAAGAATTTCGAATTCGATTACCAGTGAGACTTCTATTGGAACATTGTCAGTTTTTATATTTTACATGCCTATTTCTAATTAATCTTTAAATATTTAATTTTTTATAGACTCAAGGATCTTCACAAGTCGCAGCAGAAGGCAAGTACTAGTAGCGATGCTTCTTCTTTGGTAGCCCAGGCTCCAATGGATAAGTGTCGAAAACTTGTGGATTTAAATCCGAATACTTCAACAGCTCTGGTTGTTCATTTTTTACCCAAGTATCATCCTTTGCTGTTTGTTCAGAAAACGCACAAACTATTGAGCGATGAGAACTTTGGACTTGACACTCAATATGTTCAGAATAATACTGCTATACAGCATCACAGGTATATTGTAAATGTTCCATTCGCTTCAACACAAACCTCGCAATCGGAAGCCGTAAATCAACAATTAAGGTTTTTATTTATTTTTAAAAATATTCTTTTAATATCATTTGTCGGTCCATCAATTTTATTGGGGAGATAAGTGCAAAATTTAATTTATTTTTCATTTTTTAAATATAATTGTTGTGAACGAGTTTTGTTTTTAATAAATTAATAATTTTTTTAATTAAAAATTTTTAGTCACTCATTGGAGCTTAGACGATTTTGTCAACGAACTGGTGTGATAAATGAAGGTAGCAATACTTGTAATAACAACCAAAACAATGAAACTATTGAAAAAGAGGTGAAACAAAGTGAGACAAGATACCTTTCTTTAATTAAAAATCCGTCACCAGTAAAATTGCCATCTTTAATACCAACACCTTCGAGTGTATTGGTTGAGAAGAATCGAAAACTAAAGAATCAGAGACGATTGGAACGTTTGAATTCTAGGGAAAACGAACGAGCGCGGTCATTGTCGGCGAGATTTGGGATTACCCCGAAAGTAAATTTAAAATAAATTAATTTTTAATTTAAATTATTGTTTTTAGTCAAGTAAATCAAAAAGTGCCGAAAATAAACGTTTCGAACTTCATGAAGGAATTCTTCCACAATGCAGCACTTTGATTCAATCACATCACCCTGTTGATGAAGACTTTGCACTTTTTGATTCTTCTTGTCCAGTTACAACATATTCATCAATTAGCAGCAGTAGCATTGACTGTGCCGAATCTTTAGCTACTAAAAATTCAGACGAGGCTCGAAGACGAAGAGAAGTTCGGAAAGCTGCACGTGCCCAACTACCTAAATCTTTACTTGAAGAACAGCGTCGAAAAGAAGAAGAACGGTTAGTTTCTATTCAAACAGAAGATAATGTACGACGAAAAATGGAACTTTTGTTGGCGACTGCACTTTCACGAAATAAGACAAAATCGGAGACAAAAACAAAAATAACTACTTGTGAACAAAACGTGCCGAAGATTACCGCTATAGAAATGGTTAAAAAAAATTTATTTTTATTTTTTGTAGATTATAATAATTATTCTTTTTATTTTTTAGAGTAATTTTGACAATAATCACATGGAGCTCTCAGGAATTCCGCACGATTTTCATCAAGATCAAATGACTTCAACAAGTACAGTCATATCTTCTTATCGCCAGAAACCGTCATCTGAATTGACACCAATAAACTACGAAAATGAGGGACAGAATGTTGATAAATTTGACGTTTATGATAGGTGAGGGGGGAATGATATTTTTAATTTAAAATTTAATTGTTTAATTTTTAAAGGTGTGGAACAGTTATGGATATTGGTAACGATGATGAATTTGATTTTGGATTTGGATTGGAGAATGAATTCATCAATGGAGGAAGTAATATTGGAGATGGAGATACTTTGATGCATATGAATGATGATACTTCACTTTTAGAAGAATTGAGTAATAGATAAGTTGTTCCCTTTTTTTTAAATATTGTATTTAATTTATTTATGTCGCACCTTTTATTGTATACACAGGTAATATTTCAACAGATCTCTCCAAATAAAATGTTTTTTAAACAATATTTTACATTAGGGCAATATTTATTTTTGTTATTTCATTTCTAGTTTTTTTAACTTTTTGTTTATTTTGTCTTTTTAAATGCAATGAATATTTGAAAAAATTAGTTTTTATAAATATTAATTCACAAATATTTTTAATCATCTGATCTCATTTCTTTTAATCTCCATCCTTTTTCAATTCAACAATAACTAAAGATGTTGCGAGTCCTGGGCTAGCTTTCTCTAACGGAAAGGAATATGCCCCCTCATCTTCTTCGGAAAAGTTTTCGATTATTAAATTGCCTGTTGCCCAATCAAGTTTAGCTTCTCCAATTTGATTTTTCTAAATTTTATTTTTATTACAACTTTAACAGACTATCAGACAAAGTATTAATAGTAGGTATTTTCTAAAAAGACTTACACCGTCTGTTGTCCATCTTTGTTTTCCATCAGATCCACCGCATTTTCCTGCCCATAAATATTGTTCTACATCGTGTTTCTTTGTCTTTCGTTTAACCAAGAGCTTCCCTGCAACAGGAAATTCAAATTTATCTCCTTTCTTTATCAAGGCACGAGCAAGTGCTGCTTCAGAATTCTCAGGAATAAATTGCAAAAGTGAAATAAAGAATATTGGAAAGAAGATAGAAAAGGATAAAAGACTAATCTTCTCCATTAGATTTACTTTAGGTAATTTTTATAGACAGGATGAAGATACTAGAAAAAACAAGTTAATATTAGTCAATTATCGCTATAATGATGCAGATTGAGGACTATGGTCTTCATAAAATGGGTGCGAAAAAACTACGTGTCTCAGCTCCGTAATTTTTTGAATGCGCCAAGCACCAAGCAAGGACGGGAAGATGGTAAAAAGTCATTACGGGATTTTGTTATTTTTCTAAGTTATGTATTCTCTAGGTAATCACCGAAAAACGTAATTTGGAGGAAAATATTGAATAATTGCTTAAATTTGTTATTTGTAACCAAAATAATTTCCCGAGGTATAAAATTACAAAATAGGAAGGAGAACGCCTTTTTAGTTAATTAACTTAGACAAAATTAATTTATAATTTTAAAATTTCAGAAATATAGTTTGTATAGTTTTATAATTGAGAATAACTTCTCTTATCCCACCCATCATTATGTTTTTGAAAGTCTTTACTATTAAAAAGGCAAGTGTTCTTCAAATATTTATAGTAAGGACATGAAAAAACAGGTTTAGATTGTTTATTTGATAAAGCAAATTGATGTTTTTTTTAATTTTTACACTTTTTTCCAAGTGTGAAATAAGGTGATAGACCAACAAACGAAGACGTTTCTTTATAAAAATTTGAAAAGTTGTTTTCTATTATATTACAAGTGAACAGCTGCCGATTCTTTTTAATGTGAAAAGAATTCCTAATTTTTAATTTACTAGTATTTTGAACAAAATATAATAGAGGATGATTCATAGAAATAAAATTACTCAAGAAATCCGATGATAAAGATCGACGAGTACAGAAAATTCATCATGTTTTTAAATACAATAGTGATGAAGGTAGGTTTGGTTGGAAGAATAGTCACCTCAGCCTGTTCCTACTTCAATCTTCTATTGTACCTATGTGATAAATTGTTTTACATGTACTCGTCGATCTTACCAAATCTTAGAGATAACACAATATAAAAATGCAAAGTATGAGTGAATGAGACAGAAATTTAAAATTAAAACACAAAAAAAAAGAAAAATTATGCTCTAACAATCACGAGAAAAGCTGCCAATCAAAAATGATAAAAAAGGAAAGGTCGGCAAATCCTTAAATCCTATTTTTTAAAAGTAAAAACAATTATACTTATGTTAATCATCGACCTTCCACTTTTAACATAATTTATGTTAGATCAAGGTATAGGGAAAGCAGCAGATTTATGAGAAGATATGTGTATTATTACTATAACAAGAATTACTAAAACCACATATGTACCAGGCATATAATATATTTACGATAAAAATTCATAGCATCTTTAGTTTTTTACTGTAAAAATGGTAAACTAGAAAAAATTAGAGAATTTAAGTCAAAAGAAGATGCTATGATTGACTTTAGAAAATAACAGTTTCACAATAATAAAATTTCTAAAATTTATACAATCTTTTTATTTTCCGCCTTAATACAAAATAATTTAAAATTACTTTTAAAAAAAGATTATCTAAATTCAGATTATCTTAAAAAAAACAATTTAAAAGAAATAAACTAACAAAAATAAATGAGCGAAGTTGTTTTTCAATAACCATTTTAAATATTCTTTAAAAAAATAAAATCTAATAAAAAATTTAAAAAAAAAGAAAATATCCCAGACAGATCACAAAAAGATGCCATTCAAATATAGCACACGTAAAATACAAAGTTTTTTTATTGTTCAACGATTTTTCAATTCTTGATGAGTCCTTTTTGAAAGCCTACCACAACAACATCCAACCAATAAAAGAATTAAAAGGCCAACTCCAAACCTACAAAAAATACAAAATTTAATTACTTCTCCTCTATTTTTACTACTATCATTTTATTCTCTCATTAGAATCATTTTTTGAATGTTTAAGATTACTGAAAAGGGGCGTCTTCGGCGCCCCTTTTGGAACGCCAAAAAATGTATGAAAAATCTATTTGACGTGATTTAATATTTTATTTGTCTGGTATGCGGCGGTGACCATTTAGAACCGGTCAACATGTAAACTTACTTTTTAGTAGATAAAGCGATAGTAAAATTTTGTATAAATATAAATAATTAACTGACCATGTCAAAATAGAACTACGTTGTGGATGTTGTGCAATAGCATTAGCCAAATCAGACCAACTTTCAGGTAATTTCATTTGATATTCGCTATGTGCAATCTGCCAGAGTTTATTTCTTTCTGTAAGCTTCTCGCGGCAAACAGACGAGAGGGCTGATTGAGGGTTCCTAAGTGCATCAACAAGACACATAATGACTAAAAAAATATTTCAATTAAAAGAAACAAAAATTTTATAATTTTCTTACTTCGACTTTCACCAGGCTGAACATTTGCACATAAGCGTTGGGCATCAAGACTACATGCTTCATGTAATCCTGGATCCAAATGAATATCAACAAGAGATTCTTGAGTACGACGTGCAAGCTAAAAAAATAAAAAGAATTCTTTAAAGTAAAAATTATTTAAAATTTACCTGCACAGCACAATTCTTGTCTGTAATCATATTATTATAAAAATCTGATTTTAAACACTCCAAGACAGAATCAAAGTTGCCACTACGACCAATAATAGTGTTTGTACAATGTTTACTAATTGTATATTTGCAAGCCTTGTAAAGTTGTGGATCAAGTTGAATATCAAATTCACTTTCAAGAATTATGCGAGATAACTTAAAAAAAAGTTTTAAAATTAAATGACTTAAATTAAAAGATACTTCTTCTTTGCAAGGTGGGGACAATACTGTCATTTTGGTAAACTTTGCAAATTGAGTTCGCAGACAAGTTGCAATTAAAGGACCAAGTTGTTGCTGTGAATATTGAGGATTATTGACTTTTTTGAAGTCTGCTGGACAACTGCAAAATAAAAGAAAATTAATTTAAATAATTGAAAAAATTCAATTAAATGACAAACTATTGCTTGGCTTCTTCATGACAAGAATCAAGTAACTCAGGATTGAGTCGATCATCCTTTGTTCTCTCCAACATTCTAGTTTGGACAACTCTTTGACAGTCTTTTTGAAGAAGTCGGATAATCTTCATATTTGTTAAACACTCAAGAACTTTTTCACCACGTTGATTTGGGCAATGTCGATTAATATCGAATTTACATGAACGCTAAAAAAATTAAGTCAATGATTAGTAGGGTAAAACCTAAAAATATAAAATACCTGCAATTCATCATCAAAAGTATTGTCTAAAGCTTCAATTTTTTCTCTCGCAAAAATAAGTGCTTTGCAATCAGGAACTATAAATTAAAAATAATTTTTGAATTTAATTTTTTTAACCTAATTGATCGAAATTAATTCGAAGGCATTCAACAATTTGTTCAAATCGGGTATTCGGTTCTTTCATACATTGGAAGCGTTTAATGTCAGTTGAACATTTACCCATCAGAGAAGGATCAGCATCATTCATGTGTTCTTTGTCATCAAACTGAAGACACAAATTGTAAAAAAGAAATTAGTTAAGAATTCAAAAAAATTCAGAGATTAGATGATTGGTATATTGAACAAAATTGTATAATAAAAAACCAAAGGAAATTGAAAGAAGAAACAAAAGAAAAATAAACAAAGGAGGAAAAGAATAGAATTGAACTCACATCGACCTGTTCTTGTTGCAGGTAAGCTACGCGCAATTGTTTTTTGCAGTCCTTGCTTAAATCTTTGTCTATTCCGAGAATACGATGTTCAAAAACAATATTGCTTAAACATCTGATGATGGCACCCCTAAAGTATGTGAACATATTTACAGTTAAATTAAAAAGAATCCTTACTTGTCTTGTCCAAATTGTGCACAATTTGCCTTAATATCATCAGTACAAGCCTGAGTAAATCGAAAGTTGAAATGATAGTCACGAAGCGAGATTAATTCGAAATGGTTAACATATGTGCGGCATTTTGGCCCCATTTCCTCAGCATCACGATGTTCTGAAAGACATGTTAAAACATCCCCATGATCAATTTCTTGATTGATATATTGTGAACAATAAGCATTGATTACTGGACGACAAGCACGAGACAAAAGACGATTCAATTTTGTATCCTAAATAAGAAAAAATTTAAGGCAATCTATGGCAGTAATTTTAAAAAGTATGTATAGAACTATTAACTTTTCTATTCAAAAAATTAACCTTAGATTCCATTTTTGTAAATTTCTCAACTTCAGTGTAGCATTTCGGATGCCGTCTCTTGAATTCCTCAGTTTCAAAATGTTCTTGGAGACAATCCATCTCCTACAAAATAAAATTAATAAATCCCACATTTAAATAAAACCTCAGTCGGTTGAACATTTTGGGAGCAATATTCTGAAAGTGCCTGACGACAATTTTCTTCAACATCAGGAAGCATATTGACGCGTGATGCACGCTCATATAATACACGACGAACATTCTGTGCACATTCAGCCTTCAATGGTTTTTCTTCGTCATAACCAGCTCGATAAAGACAGGCAAGAACCTTAACTTTTATTTTTATTTTAAACAATTTAAGAAAAAAAACCTGAGGTCCCGGATCAACAACTTGATTTGATTGCCCACTCAATTGATTCGCACCTTTATGCCATTCAGAAACCGCAGAACAACGATCAACAGCCTCCTGGTGGCAGGCATCGTAAAGCTGTGGATCAAGTGACCAATCACGGGCCATAAAGTATTGAACCTTTAAAATTTTAATTAGAAAGGTTTAAAAGAGAAAAAACACAAATTCCTATCAAAAATTCATGTAATAACCACCTCAATTAAACGTTGTTCACAATCATCAGTCATATCAGCTTCATCCAAATTCTTCATTAAACACGTAAGTGTATTAGCCTCAGAAACAGCATCTTGTTTACATTTTCCTTCAATTAATTCCCTGCAAGAGGCATATAAAACTTTGTCAACTTGATAATTAGATCCAATATCTGCCACTTTAACAAGATCCTGAAGGGCATTTCTGCATTGTTGTGTTAAGGTTTTTTGTTCGTTTCTTTCCTGGGCATGTGCCATTAAACAATGAACGGTTTTCCCTAGAAAAATATAAAGTAGATAAATTTTTAGAATTAATTAATAACCCAAAAGTAACCCAATCAGAAATAATTTATTTAATTATAAACAAAAAATTCTTCGAAAAACCTTCAGTCTCCAAATCTCCTTTTGGTGAACAATATTTATCAATTTCTGTAGCACAATTCATAACAACTTCTGGTCCCATTCTAAATTCTTGTACCATCATTTGACGATGAGAAAACATTTCATGTTTACATTCGTCGCTAAAAACTACTAAATTTGGCCATTGTTTTTTTGGTGCATTTTCATCTTTAGCTGCTTGTTGTCTTTCATGTTCTTGTTGATTATAAAAATGAATTCCATTCTCAAGACAAAGAACGACCCAACTCAGATGAAATTGAAGTGATTTTTCAAATCCTGGTTGTGGAATACATCTATAAGCTTGTAATTCTTTGTCGCATTGTTTTAATAATGGATGGGCTAGACGAAAATCACGTCCTAAAATAATAAAAATTAAATTTAAAGTCAATACTTATTGGATGATTTCAGTAGAAAAATTAATTTAAATCAAAGTTTATTCAATAAAAATATTTATTACCCATCATTCCAGCTCTCTCAGCAAGAATTCTTGCACACTTTGAATTAGATTAATAAAAACAAGGAAATAAGCAAAAAAAACCTCAGGTTGCATTCGTTTATCTTCTTTATGTTGCATCAAACACTGAAAAACTTTCCCTTCTCCAGCATTAATTTCACTACAAAATTCCTAAAAATAAAAATTTTTATATTTATTTAAAAAAACTAATTTACTTCTCTATCATGCCGACATGCAAAAAATAATGGCCCTAAAAAAGATTAATTTTTAAATTAAATTTTTATTTAACAAACTATCCAAATGGAAATCATCAGATTGAAGTTCTGCAATTCGTCTCACTTCTTTACGACACTCTTCAGACATTCCATTAATAATTTGTTCTTTGGTTGGATCTTTTTGAACATTAACGATATTTGAAATAAGGCATTCTAATGTTGAGCCTTAAAATTAAAAAAGATATTTAAATTTTTGAAAAGTAAGGTGTTTTCTTTTCTTGCTATCTTAAATCAAATTTCTCTCCTCCTTTACTTTCTACTTAATAATACACAAATGATCAAGGAAAATTAAAATAAAACAAATAATACTCAAGAAAATTTTAAAAAATTAGGCCACAATTTTGTAATTTCTTAAAAATCGATTTAGTAAAATTTTTTCTCTCTTTGTTACCGAAAACACTTTTCAATAGCAAATAGGGAAAAATCATCTTAAATGGATCTGCAAGAAAATATAAAATTTTCGCTCCTAAATAATTTGACATTCCACCATTTATTTCGTATTTTTATAAATTAAATTGTTTATTATTCATATTTTTTAAGTGCTCCTTGACAAATTCAATCTAATATTAATTATAAGGAGAAAGGAGAGGAAGAGAAAAATGGAGATATACAAAAACATTAAAAAAACCTTGAGAATGTGGCACACGAACATTTTGATGTAAACTGGGTTTTGTTAATTGACCACAACCAAGTTGTTTTATGATAGCAGCGCAATGTTCAACAAATGGCGCAATTAAAGCAAAATCAGAAAATGCAACCTTCTCTACACGAAGTAAAAATTGAAAACAACGAGAGCCTTGATCAATTTCATGGACATGCTCCATCATACAAGAAAGTGCATAACCAGGCCTAAGATCTTGCGTACAAGCTTTTAGACGATGATTTTGGTTAATATCAACAGTGCAAAATTGTTGAAGAGCACCAATAAAACGCTTGTCCTTAAAATTTAACAAAATAAAAATTTTATTCCGCGGTAAAATTTAATTTCGCCCCCTTCTCCCTCAAGATAATAAAATGGACAGACTTAAAATGGATACTTATGGATATATCACCTCCCCCCTATTTTTAATTTCACATTATGGACCGGTATCGTGCTTGTGCAACTATGACATTTACTTAAATTATAAATTAATTTAATTTTAACCAAATAATAAATTAAAATTCCATAAAATTTTTCAAAAAAAACTTATTTAAAATTTAAATACCTGTGTCAATTCAACTTTATATTCCCAGACTGCTTGAGCACACTGTGGTTGTAAAGCTTCATTCTCACTAAAACCAGCATCTTGTAAACACTCTAGGGCATCCATATCACTCAAAACTTCTCCAGGTCCAAGTTGTGCAATATTCTTCTTGCAATATTTATCAATATCCAACCTACAATCAGGTTTTTGTGCAAGCCTTTGAGAGTCCGAATGAGGTTTATTTGCATCAATATTTGCGTTTACTTTAAAAAGAAAATTTAAAAAAATAATTAAAAACAAAAAACCATTATCAGGTGGTGGCTGCTGTTGTATAGGGACTTGCTGTTGTTGATCAGCTAAAAAATATTTTAAAATAAAAAATTTCTATAAATCAGAATTTAAAAGTAAAAAAAGACTTACAGCTGATCCGGGAAAATAATATAGACAAAACAAACAAAAATACAATTTTGGCTGATAAAAGGTCAAAATTCATTCCTGAAAATTTTCCTAAGAAGTCTTAAAGAACATAATTATGTAAATAAAATTAATTAAAACTGGCCAAAATTACTAAAGATGACGCGAAAAATGTAAAATAAGCGCAACACATTTCGGAATTAAAGTGGCCAACTCACCAAGAATTTCGTTTCAAAATTTTATTTTGTCACAAATTTATACTGTAGTTATTAAGGAAAATTTCACGCGCTAAACTAAAAAATAAATATAGTAAAATATTCAGAAAGAATTTAAAAGGATTAACTTTAATTTGGTAATTGTAAATCATTTGAAGAGTTAGATTTGATGATAAAAATTGTCGTTTAATACTTGTGAGTATCTTTAACGTTCGCACTTCTTGCTTCCATTAGCCTTATTCTTCGGTACATCTGTGAAGGAAAATAAAAATTTTATTAAATTAAAAAATGAAAAAAAAAGTTTGTAGACGCAGAATTATTTGACTAACTTGTTCGAGTCCTTTCCAGCGCGCTGTTTCTATCACTACAAAGATTAGACAAAAACAGCACTAAATAAGGAAATTTCTTCTAAAGTAGAAAACCCCGAAATTTTAGAATTGAATAAGATGCTGAAAAATCAAAAATAAGCCCTGTGGGCCAAAAAGTTTGCCTTGAAAAGTCTGTCTTCCATTAAATTTTTTGTCTTGTGTTTTGAAAAATCTATTATCCAATTTTACCTTTGTCCACCCCATCTGCCTCTTTAAAATAATTATTTCAAAATAAAAAAATTATTTATGTATTTATTTATAATTTTAATAATCAATTAATAAAAAAATATTCGGATTATTTACTTACTCGATTAAACAATTTTATTTTAATCTGACAATGAGTCCAATTACTAAATCTAAATTTCTGCCACATTTTGAATTATTTTAACAGATAAGAAAAAGAATTTTGAGTAATTTGTGTTCCGTTTTTCCTTTTTTATATTTCCATTATTTAACAAAGAAGCAACAATCTAATGTTTAATTATCAAATTTTGTTTTTATTTCAATTATTAATTAATTATAGCACAACAAATTGTTTTAGTTTGACTGAATCTGTGAGCTTAATTAAATTTTTAAAGATTTTTTTATTATTTTTTAGGTAGCTACATCAACTACTATAATTCCAAAAAATTTATCTAATTTTGAAAATATCACTTTAGGTGGAGAAAATGTAACTAATATACAACAAGTATTATCTAATACAAATACTTCTTTGACAGAAGGTTGGGGGGGGGGGCAAAAATATATTTTTTTACTCTCAATTAATTAAATCTGATTGAAATAGGAGAAAATATATTATTTTTAATGTTAATCCAAAATAAAATTCTTTTCCATAAAAATATATTTGGAGAATTTCAAAATAATTTATTTAGAAGATGTGGAGGATGATGAATCGTCAGAGCCAGTAGAATTTCTTGAAACAATGAATGGCGATAATTTGGTTAAGGGAGATAAAGTAAATGAATATTTAGAGATTTGTTTAAATTAATTAATTAAAGGTTATTGAAGTTCGAACAGAATGGAATACACATGTAGGGGATGATGATGCTGAAGCTACTGAATAAATAAAATTTTATTTAAAAATTAAATTTCTTCATATTTAATATTTGATAAATTTAATTAAAATTATATTTTTACCAAAAAAACTTCCCCTTCTACATATTTATCAAACATATAGATCTATGTACATATAAATTAACCTGCGCAATTCACTTTTGATAGATATTAAAGATAAAAAAAGTGGAAAGGTTTGTATATGTAGTTTACAAAAACTTTTTTATTTATTAAATTTATTATTAAAGTTCTCCTCTCTCTTTCCGTATTAACCAAATAAAAGGTAAATTTTACATTGTTCTTTAAATCGTTTTTTTTGTGAAAATAATAAAAGAACAAAAAAATAAAAAAATATGTTAACAGCTGGAATTAATACTAGTTATGTATATTCACACAAAAAATTATAAAAACACTTTTTAATTAAAAAATCGATTAGATCAACAATAAATGATTAATTTATGGAAAATGTAATGAACGGCTTTATGATTTGTTTGTTTAATAAAATTATTAGAGAGACAGTAAAGTTTGTAAAAAATAAAATATTTTTAATGTTTATTTTTTTATTATTGATCAAATTAATTTTTTAATAATTTAATTTTTAAAATCAAAAAATATCTTCACTATATTTTGTTTTTTCTTTTTTATCAAAATTTATAAAAAATATTTTTAGACTGAAACGGTTTATTAAAAATATTTTAACGAGAATTTTATAATCGTCTTCTCCCTATCAATATCGTTTTTATTGAAAAACGTCATGCAAGTTAAAGAAAGTGAAAATATTTTAAAATAAAAAAAAGGAAAAAGAGAAATAGGGAGAGATCATCGCGCTGTCAGGAACACCTCTCTCCCTTCCAATAGGAGAAAAATAAAAATAAATATAAAATTGTACATGTACATCCACCAACCACATCTTTTTTCCTAAAAATTTTTATTATTATTTTCTTTCATTTTTAATTTAAAAAATCTTTTCATATTTATTTTACCTCTTGAAAAATATTATGTAAATGTTTAAATTAAAAATTTATATTAACCTACCTACACATTTAAATTAAAGACAAAAATATCGTTTTATGATTAGGGGCTAAAAATACAAAAATTATTTATTATATTTAATAATTTCTTCAAATAACTTTTTAATTTTTATTTTAAAAACATTTTATGCTTTTCCCAATCATTTATTAGTAATAAAATTGAAAAAATTCCTTTTGTACATTCTCTTATAATATTTTTCTATTTAATCTTTGCCTTTTGCCATTCACAATACTTTTAACCACAAATACTATGACTTTTTTTTTAAATTATTTCATTTTATTTTTTATTTTACTTTTTTTTCATATTTTTTGCTTTACATAAATTAAAAATGTTAAAATTAAATTATTTAAATAATTTATTAAATTTTGACTAGAACCAAATCTGTGATCGATCAATATTATCGGGATTGATAAACGATATTTAATATCGATAGTTGAAATTCTAATCGGGGTTTTAACATAAATTTTTAAGAATAATTTAATTTTCCTTACAAATTAGGGTCAATTAATTAAAGTAAAATCGCCTAAATATTTTTTTTATTCCTAAAAAATTTTTTTTTAATTTAATATTTAAACTTGAAAAGCTATCATTTAACAATAAAATCACAGAATATTCTTTGGGCCATACTAATCTGTTTGATATTTTTTTGAATAAGTTTTTTTAAAAACTTAATTTTTAATTTCTGAAATTCAACTTTAAACGATTTAAATTTCCGACACTTCCGTCATTCTCGATTTCCTTCTTTGAAACTTATACACTTTAACCTCTTTCTTGTTTTTTTTATATATTTATTTATTATTAAATTTATTTTTATTTTTTTATTTTTAATTATTTTTAAAAGAAAATAAAAAATGGTTGATCGTCTTGTTCGTTTACGTTCTGTTTGTTCACCAACAAATTCCTTTGATTCTTTTCGAAGTACTCATTTACGTATTGGAGATATTATTTCATTATATGCACCTGATTCGAAAGGGGAAAATAATAACATTTGTGGTCATGAAGGATTTTTGTCAACTTTAGGGTAATTAATGTAATTTAAATGAGGTCCGGGCCACGACCCATTACCCTCTAACATTTCGATGAAAATCAGGGATTGTCCCGGCACAAGTCCATGTAAAAATAATCCGGGTTGAGACCCGGAACTTTGGTAAATTCAAAAATAATTCTTTCTGTCTCTTACTCATTTTTATAGTTTGGTAGATGAACGTTGTGTTGTTGTAGAAGGACATGGAAATTTACAATCACCCCCAGAAACATTTAGAGGTATTTTACAACCAATATTTTTTAATAAAATTATTTAAAAAAAAGATTGTCTTTTCCGTATATGTCCAATAAATAGATATTCAGCACAAAAACAATTATGGATGGAACAAAAAAGATTACAATATTCAAATTCAAGTACTTCTTCAGATTCTTTTATAGATGAGGAAATGTTAATTAGAGTTGAAATTGCTGCAGAAAAGGAAAGAGAACAAAATAGAAATGATTATACAAAAATGTTAGGGAATATAGTTCAAGTACTTAATTATTATTTAAATTTAAATTAATTTTTAATTAATTAAAAAAGTATGGTTCTTCAATCCAACTTTTACATGTAAAATCAGACAAATATTTAACAATGCAAAAAAATTCCCCAGCACGTCAAGAAAGGAATGCAATGCGTGTTTATTTAGATAAATTAGGAAATGAAGGTTCTTGGTTTTTTGTTGAGCCTGCTTACAAACATGTTTCTTTGGGAGATAATGTAAATAAATTTTGTGATATAAAATTAAAAAACAAATAATTACAAAAAAAAAGGTAATGTCTGGTGAAAGAATTACTTTAGTTTCTTTTACTTCGAATAATTCAAACATTTCTTCTGTTGGCCCAAAACTTCAATTACACCTTTCTAATCACAGATTAACTGACCACAAAAATTGTTGGGAAGTTAATTGTTTAAATGAACAAACGGAGTGGCAAGTTTGTGAAATTGTTTTTCGAAAAATATTTGTTTTTAAGGCACATGTTTTTCTTCAATATGACGAAAATATGACAGAAAATGTTAAATCAGTAAATTGAATTTATATATTTCTTTTTGACATTTTTTTCTCGAAGGGAGATGTTCTTCGTTTATTTCATGCCGATCAACAAACATTTTTAACATTAGATTCTGAACCTAAAAACATTCAGAATGATCGAGTATTTCTTAGATTAACTAATAGACCGTCTGCAACTGATGCAACATCTTCTCGCGCCCTTTGGGAAATTCAAGTATTTAATAGAGAAATGCCTTTACGTGGGGGAGCTTTAACTTGGAGAAAGTATGTTTTTACCTCCTCCAAATTTATCGAAAAATTCTTTAATTTAATCTAGATTTGTCCGTTTCAAACATTTGGCAACAGACCAATATTTAACTGTTGTTCCAATTGATAAAGAAATAAAAAATAATGAAGAATTAATTAATAAAAAGGGAAATAATACTAAAAATAACAATATTCTATCTTATAATTCAACAACTTTTATTCAATTCCGTTCAATACCTTCACAGCCAGAAACAGAAAATCCAACATATATTTTAATACCAAAAAGATCAGAAGATCCATGTAGAGATGAGGATATTCTTTTTATGTTAGATCCTTGTACTAAAGTTCAAACTGTAAAAATTTATGAATTTTTTAAAATTATTTATTAAATTATTATTATTAAAAAATAATTTATTTTTTAAGAAGGAATCTCGAGTACCAATTAATTCATATGGTAAAAAATATTTTTTAATTTTTATTTTAATTTATACATATAATTTTTCAGTTCGTTTCCAACACGTAAAGGTGTTTATTGGATATTTTAATTAAAAAAATAATTTAATTTTTAAAAAAGACATGTACTTGGTTGCATTCAACTAATCCTCAACTTAAATCGAATCTTTATTATTCAAGTAAAAATGAAAAAGGATGGGTTAAGGTAAATTTTCTTTTAAATTTTTGGGGGGAGGAGGAGAGTGTGAATTGTGAATTTTTGATAAATAAAATAAGGATTTACAAAATAATATTTTTATTTTCAAAAATTTCAGGTAATTTGTGAGCCATTTAAAATAGATAAAGAAGCTTTTTCACTTTCGCCTGTTGTTCCAAACGAAGTTAGAGATTTAGATTTTGCCAATGATGCTTGTAAAGCTTTACATCAATTTGTGGATTTAATTAAAAGTGGAAAACAAATTTGTAAAGAAATAATTAAATCAACAACCCAATTATTAATTGACTGTATTTATTTTGTTACTGGAATCCAACAAAATAATCAAATAATGATTGATCCTCTAAAAATTTTAAATTTCGAGCCTTTGAGGGATCGACAAAAATTATTAAGGGAACAAGGAGTTCTTGCACAAATATTTGATTTACAGAAAGCTCCCTTCCTTCCAAGACAGGGAATAGGGGAAGTTCATCCACTTTTAAGTGCCCCAGCAGAATTAAATGAACCAAGAAATGAATGCTTTTTAAAAATGTTTCAAGTAAATTTAAATTAATTTAAAAAATATATTTTTTAAAGTTGTCATATTCTTTACTTTTATATTCTCAATGTGGTTATCGTAAAAATCAAGAATTTTTAGCTGAAAAATTTGATCATATTCAAGAACATATTGGATTTAATTTATTAGCTGAAGAAACTGTTAGAGTGTTTTTATTTAAATTAATTTAAAATTTAATTTTAGATGACTGCTGTTTTACATAATAATCCTAAATTGTTAGAGAAATATGTTAAAATACCTCATGTTGAACGTTTTGTTGAACTTGTGGTAAAACTTTTTTGTGGGCTTTTAAAAATTATTAAAAAAGGAATTCGATTTAATTTAAAAATTTTAAATGTCAAAAAATTAATTACGAATAATATCCTACTTAAATTTAATTTTCTTTTAAAAGAGAAATAATCGTTGTGGTAAATTTCTTTTTTATTTGGCCGATCTTTGTGTATGTCGCGGGGAAGCTAATAAGAAAATTCAAGAATTAATATGTAATTGTGTGGTAATTAATAAATAAATACTTGATTTTTTTTAAATATTTTATTTTAAAGTTAAATGAAAAAAACAGAGAAATATTTATGTTAACAGAAAAACGTTTAATTTCTTCTCCTCAAAATAATTTTGAAGTCTATATTTGTTGGGGCTATTCTGGTTCAAAATGTTCACCTTTAGTTAATTGCTCTAATTTAATTGCTGAAGAAGATGAAAAAGAAATGTTTGATTATTACAAACATCAATTAGAATTATTTGCACAATTATGTCAAGACCAACAATATTTAGCTATAGACCCTCCACCTGAAAGGAAATTATTAAATATAAGTCAACAACTTCCTGTTGATTTAGTTATTAAGTATTTTTTTGATTTAAAAATTTAAAAATAATTTAAAAAAGATGTATTTCTGATTCTCGTCTCCCTTTTGATATTCGGGCCTCTTTTTGCCGTTTAATGCTTCACCTCCATGTTGTAAGGGGTTCACCTGTTCCAGCTGTAAGACATGCACGTTTATGGAGGGATATACCAGAGAAAGTTTTTATTAAAAAGTAAATATTTTACAAAAATATTTCCTTAATTTAATTTTAATTTTCTAAAAAGATATCACAGTTCAGCTTTAGAATCTTACAAAAATGAAAATACTTCAATGGATTCTAATAGGGGACATATGCCTGTAATTGAATTTCATCAAGAAATTCTCGAAACTGTCCAAAATTATTTATTAGAATTATGTAATTTAAATAATGGACACCAACCAATACTTAATGATTTGCCTGAATATGCTGACCAAAATAGATTAACATATGAAGTTTTTTTGTTTGTTAAATATTCCAAAAAAATATTTTCTTTTTAGGTTATTAATTTAGCTAAAGCATTAGCCCAATTTGGATTTTATGATTTTGAACAAATGCTTGAATTGACACAATATTTATTAATTATTGTGGATAGTTGCCCTTCTCAAAAAGAGAATAATAATTTAATTAATAATAATTCAAAAATAAAAACACATACAAAATTAATTAGACAAATATCTAAATTTACTTCTATAACTACAACAAAGAATGATGAAGAAAATAATAATGAAATTGCTGTAAATATTTTTTGTTATAAAATAACTAATTAATTTAATTTTTAAGAATTTAATAAAAAATAATTTGTCTTCTACACCCACAATTAACAATAATACTAATAATTATTCAAAACCTCCTCCAAATACTTTAGAAATTCCAATAACAAAAACAATAATACAAAAACAATTTAATAATAACACAAAAGATTTAACTGAAGTCTCGACAAATTCAAAACGTTCAAGGGAAATGCTTTTAAAAACTAAATTAATTGTTGTTGAATTAATTGATTTTATTATGGATGTTAGAAGGTAATTAATTAATTGAGAAAAAATTAAAAGAAAATTTAATTAAAGAGATTTTCGAGTAACAAAAGCACTTTCATTCTACAAAAATTTATTGTCTTCTTGCAATGAAAATGGCGAAATAAAGGAAACACCAGGTAAATACAGCAAAGATTTAATATATAATTTTAACAATAAATACAAAATAAAGAATATTTACAAAAATAATATTTAATACAAAATTATTTTTAAAAATTTTCTTTTCTAGTTATTTCAAAAGAATTAATTGAGCAATTATCTCGTTCTGTATTTATTGACTCAGAAAAAGAATTAGATATGGATAAATATAAGGGTCAACAATTATTAAGAATTTTACTTCAAATGACAATGATAGAGGATTTTCCTCTATTAACTAGCACAGCTTTAAAATTATTATTTAGACATTTTAGTCAATTTCAAGAATTAATTGAAGACATGAAACAAGTATAATTTAAATTTTAAAATTAAATTAAAATTAAAAGATTCAATTACTTGTATCAAATCAAGATATAAAGAATTACCATCAAGTAGACAGAGATTTATTTATTTTAAAACAATTAACTGAGAAAAGCGAACTTTGGGTACATTACGGAACACAATTAGACGGGTCTTCAACAACTAGCTGTTCTTCCCCTTCAAATCCCAGTCAAGATCGTTCAGACGACGATTTTATACACGAAACAACTTTGTCTGTCCCTTCTATTGAAACTTTACAAGAAAAAGTTTCGATTGGTTTAGCTTCAATTGTTAATGGAGAACAACAACAACCACAAAAATATTTAAAAGAAACTTCTACAGGAAATGAATCCCCAACAACTAAAAGGCGTAAAACTTTAAAAAGTATTCGAAATAGTGCTGGAATATTACAACAATCATCACCACAATCTGTTTGAAATGCTTTTTTTTTAAATTTTAAATTTATTTTTTAGTCAATAGTTAAAAGCGGTCCTGCAGCAGCAATTGCTATTTTACAACAATATTATCCAAAATTAGCACGTCAACCAAATCAATTAGCTTCTATTGGACTTTTGTTGACAGGTAAAAAGATTTTTGGATATTAACGATGATGAGAAAATTATTTTATTTCCTCTAGATTTATTTTAATTTTTAAAAATTTATTTAAAAAAGGTAATTATGTTGATAATTATCCTTCATGCCACGCCCCCTATTATCTTCAATTTTTGGGACTATTATTTTTACCTAAAATCCAGGAGGGAATGTGGCATAAAAAATCCAAAATTTATCTTAAAAGGTACAACAACAGATAATGATGGTAATCAACGAAATAAAGCAGAAATTAGCAATACTCTTCATTCAATAATGGAAAAAGCCCCTCTTATTTGTTATTTACTTGTTAAAGAAGTAAATTACATAATTAAATTAATTTAAAAAATAATATTTAAAAGATTATCGTTCGAATGAAAGATTTATGTTTTTCTTGTGCTGCAAGTAATTATCGAAATCAGCAATTATTACGTAATATGCTTGTTTATGAAGTTATTTTGCAATTTCTTTGTATTCCTTTTGACCGAAAAAATGACAATGAAATGCCAAAACTTTTAACTTTAAGTCATGAATTTTTGAGATCTTTTTGCAAAAATAATAAAGAAAATCAGTCAAGACTTTATATCCATATTGCTCCAATTGAAGGTGGAGGAGGAGGAGGAAGTAGTAGTGGGGGAGGAGGAGGAGGGAATACAGAACAACAACAACAAAGACATGAAGGAGGGAAACTTTCCGTTGAAACGGTAATTTGAGAGAAAAATGGGCACAGCCCAAGAGGCGCAAAGCCATAATTCAATTTTGGTACCAATTTCTTTAGCTCGATGAGAGGGATCGTTTAATACTAAATTTAGTAAGAATCGGAAATCCTGAAGTATGTTATGGCTTTGCACGTTATGACGGCGCGTCCTTTTGGGTGTGTCCAAGAAAAAATAAATTATTTGGGATTAAATAGCTTTTTAATCCCTCGCTTCTTTTTCTATAAGAAGAATAAAAATTCGAAACGATGAGGGGGAGATGAAATACTCTTTATTTGCACCTTTAGAATCTTTTATTCTTTTTAAAGGTTCAAGACTGTGCTACAATAGTTTCAATATTTAGAGGAAATTCAGAATTATGTGAACATGTTTCTGAACATTTTATTGGGCATATTGTTAATTTAATAGAAAATAAACAAAGAAATTCTATATTTCTTGAATTATTACAAGTAATTGTTTCGTCTTGTGAAAAAGGATTGGATTTGTGTCAAAATAAAGTTGTTGATGAAGTAAATAGAAATAAAAATAAATATTTTTAAATAAATAAATATTTAGATTGGTAAAGCAGCTGAAGATGTTCGACATTTTTATGTTGATAGTGTTTCTTTTGAACAATGTTTTGTTAAATTTATTTTAAATTTCATTAAATTTTTAAGTAATTGAAATGATGAAAAAATCGAATATATCAGATCTGGATTCTTCTCATCCTTTACGTTATCATATAGAATTGGTTAGATTAATGGCTATGTGTACAAAAGGGAAGAATGCGGTAAAGGAATATAAAAAATAAAAATTATTTTAAATAAATACCCCCTTTTTGGAGTGAAAAATTGTAGGGGGGATATGTAAAATTGAGGGTATTGTTTAAGCAGCTCCCTTATCCAATGAGGGTCTGTCTATGCTGTGGTTAATATTTTTTAAAGGTAACAGAATTAAAATGTGCTTCACTTCTTCCAATGGACCATATTGTCAGGGTTTTAACTTCAAATTGTTGTATTTTGGAAGTAAAGACTGTTTATTTACAATTTCTTCTTACGTGTTATATTGAAACGTAAATTTTTAATTTTTATTTATGAAAGGAGGGGAGGGAGGGGGGGGGATAATGTCCATTTAATAATTTTTTTTTAAAATTATTTTATTTTTTTAGTGATTTAGAATTAAAAGATGCAAATAATTCAGAATATTTAGAATTAATTTTAAACGAAATAATATCAGATATAGACAAATTAATAATTAAATTACAATCAATTGTAGGAGAATATTTAAATAATAAATTACCTAAAGAGATTTTATTTTTGGAAAGATTTGTTTGTCAAATAATTACAGAAGTTTTAATTAAATTTTTTGAAAAAACAAATTATGCACAAAGAGCATTTATTGATATTAAAGTAATTTTTAATTTAAATTTAAAAATTAAAAAAAAATAATTTAAAGCATCATCGAAAATTATTTATAACAATTTTACAAAAATTAAATAAATTACAAAATTGTGTTTTTAATGCTGCTGGTAGACGTCCACACAATAATTGGTATAAAATTGCTGATTGTTCTGAAAGGCTAGCTAAATTTGGTAAAAGAAAATTAAAAATATTTTTTTTAATTATTCTTTTTTTAAAGCAAAAAGTCGTTTTATTATTTTACCTGAAAATTCTCTTTCCGTTCCTAACGGTAATGAAAATAATATTACTTCATCATCAACATTACGAACAATTACTGCCAGACAACGTTGGCAAAGTGCTATATTCTCTGCTCGTTATTTTAGAGTAATTATTTATTTCTTTGTTTATTTATATTAGGGATTTTCTGATGTAAAAAAGTATATTTACGTTTTTGGGGATTGGGACAGCAGGATTTCTTTAAAAAATAAATATAACTTCCATTTTAAAATTTTAGTTCGTTAAATTTTTAGATGTAATATTAGGGGTGTTGTAAATAAAAAGGGAATAAAGAAATTTTTTAAATGGAGAGGAAATAATAAAAAATATTTTTAAAAAATTAATTTATTTTTACATATTAAAGAGAACTAGACACTCAAAATCTCTACATTCTCACTTAACTTCTTTAACTGCTGGTGATGAACCAACAACAGTTGTAGCTTTATATCCTCGTTTAATTAACGAATTAAATAATTATCTTTCTCCTTTACAAAATGCAGAAAATGCTGCTTTAGTTGAAATTTTGAGATTACCCGAAAAATTATGTTCTTCTAATTCTTTGACTTCGAATAAATTTGGTTAAAAAAATTTTTTAATTTAAAAATAATAATTCTTTTTTAGAACCTTCTTGTCATGGAAAATTTGTTAAATCAATGTTAATTAGGCATTGTAAATTACTTTTAGAATCGAAAAGAAATGAATTATGTGGGCGTGTACTCGTTACTTTATATAAATTAGTTTCGAATTTAAAACAAGAATTTAATGAAAATGTAAAAGAAATGCTTGGAGAATTACTTTGTCGTTATTTTGGGGAGGGGTCTGTACAGGGATTAACTACATTTAATAAATCAACAAATTTTTCTATAAATAATTTAAATAAAGAGAATATAAATAAAGGAGGTATAAAGAAAAAAAAAATAATTTTTAAAATATACTTTTACCTACCCAGATTGTATTTTTGATTCAGAACTAAATCCAAAACAAGAAAAAACCCTTTACAATATGCAATGTGATTTAATGGATGCTGGAGCTGTTGATTTAATTATAGATTTAATTGTTATGGAACCCCCATATGATATATTTAAAAAGAGTATTCAATTGGCTAAAGCTTTGCTGTTTGGGGGAAATGATAAAGTAAATAAATATTTAAATTTGAATTAAATAGTTGGGGGACATTTAATTAATAATTAATTTTAGAGAAGTTATGTAACATTATGGAATCAAAACTTTATTTTTTATTAGGTTCAAATGGCATTTTATCAAAGATTACAAGACGATCAAAAATTAGCCTCTCGCTTCTTTAATGCTTTAAAATTAAAAATGCAAGCAGCACAAAATCGAATTAAAGCTGACATTTTAAGTGGAACATCTAATGCTGGAAGGGCAACAACTAGTAAGTAAATGTTTTTTAATAGAATCTTATTTTTTGTTTTGTTTTGAAATGCTGTGTTTTTCTTTTCTTTTTTGTTTTCTTTTTAAGTTTTTTCTACTTCTGGCAGTCGTCGTTGTATGTTTAAATAAATTAAATAAATATAAAAAATATTTTTTTCAATTTTTTCTTTAGCTTCAGCTGCAATTACTCCAAATCCACAAAATGGCGTTAATTGGTTAAGCAGTATTGGGGGAGAAACTAAAAAACATTCAGAACTTTCAGCAAAGAATAGTTTAAATTTAAATATTCCTTTTAATGAACAACAATGTAATGAAGGGGGAATTTTTTGAAAAATAAATCTTTTAATTTTTAGATTTTGATAAAAGAAATAATGTTTGTATTACTTCTTCTAATTCATTTCAACATTCTTCTTGGCAATCTACTACTTCATATCAACAACAACAACAACAAACATTTCTTCGCCACCAAAATCGTTCAGAAATTGAAGAAAAGTATGTTTTAAAGAGATTTTTTTAAATAAATATTCTTTTTAAGAATATTAATTCCAATTCTTCCTATTGAAATAAGTATTGTTGAACCAATTTTACGTTTTTTACAATTACTTTGTGAAAATCATAATTCTACTTTACAAGTAGATAATTTTTAATATTTTAGAAAAAAATATTTTCTTTTTAAGAATTTTTTGCGTACTCAAAGAGGAAGACCAGACTTTAATTTAGTATCAGAAACTCTTACATTTTTAGATTGTATTTGTGGAAGTACAAAAGGAAGTCTTGGAGTATTTGCAGAAATTGGGGAACATAGTATGTTTGTTGTTGTTATAAGCAATAAAAATAATAATTTTTTAAAGATTTTTCTCTTGTTACACAAACATTAATTAGGTAAAAATAAAATTTATTTTTTAAAAATTAATTTTTAATACTTTTGTTTTAGTCTAACAGAATTTTGTCAAGGTCCTTGTCATGAAAATCAAAATGCTTTAGCTAGACATGAAAGTAATGGAATGGATATTGTTATATCTTTAGTACTTAATGATATTAGACCTTTGGCAGATCAAAAAATGGAATTGGCTTTAGAAATTAAAAGTCAAGCCTCTAAAGTATTTAGAGAGAATGTCAAAAAATTCTCTTCCCCTCCCCATTTTTTAGCTTTTGTTAGCCATAATGGAATCTAGAGATGATTCTGAAAATGCTGATCGTGTTCTTCGTTTAATGGCCCATAGCGGCACAAGTACAAGTACTTCCTCCTCTTTATCTTCCTCATCAACTAGCGGGGGCGCTAAACAATTAATTAAAGCAATTGGGCATGCTTATTCAATGTCTTCAACATATTCCCCCTCCCCTTCTTTTTCTTCTACTCCTGGACAGGCATTAGAAGTTGCTAATCATTTACAGCAACAACAACAAATATTTACAAAAAATATTTCTGAAAACAAAAAAGGAGGATTTAAATATTTAATTTCTTGGATTTGGCCTTTTTCTAAAAATAATTTAAATAAACCAGAAATTTGTTTATCTTCTAATGGAAATAATTTAAAGAATAGTAATAAAGAAGAAAAAGACAAAATTAAAGACAAAACTACTTTATTAACAACATCTACTACAACTTTAGTTGACCCTAAAGAAGTTGAAATAAATATATTTAAAATAATTATTTATTTTTTCTTAGGTTGGCCACAATATATTTATTTTAGCCCAACAATTAGGTCGACATAGTAAAGAATTAAATTGGCATCTTTGCCCAGAAAATGCAACAAATGAAAATATTAAAAATGCTTTAACATTTTATCAGCAACATACTGGACAAATTGAAGTTTAATTTTAAAAAGAAAATATTTTAAAATAATTTAAAAATAAAAGATTGTTCGTTCTGATCGAAAAATGGAAAGAGTACTTTTTCCAATTAATGATATTTGTGGGTTTTTAACTGATGAAACAAAACATTCAGTTTTTGTAAATACCGAAAAGGATGCACAAGGATCGAAAATTTCTGATTTTTTTGATAAATGGCCTAATTTATATAATGAAATGAAATGGCAAAAAAAATTACAAAGTATGGAAGGAGTTAGAATAAAAATAAATTTATTAATTTAGATAGACAATTATTAAGTTATTTCACTAAACGTTTACATATTTGGTCAAGAATTTGTTTCTTCTTGTCTGTTCTTCTTAATTTAATTTTAGCAATTTCCTATCCATTTGAACATTCACAAAATTTTGGACAATCACGTTAATTAACTAATTAATTTAAATTTAAAAAAAAATAAATTTAATTTAAGTATTCTTGAGTGCTGACAATCCTTTTATTTATTTATCTTTTTTGGTTGCTCTTTTATATTTTTTCTTTTGTTGTTCTCCTGAATGGTATGTAAATAAATTAATTTAAAATTCTGATATTCTGATTTATCAGAATATTTATTTTTTAAATTATTTTCTAGGCATTCTGTTGGATTATCCTTTTGTTCACAAATTAGTTTATTTTTGGCCATGTTTTCATCGTCAATTTTATCAACAGCGCTTTTTGGATTATTACCAACACTTTGGATTTTGGGTACTTTACAATTTGTTGTCAAGTGGGATTTTAAAAAAAATTAATTTAAAAATAATTCCCTCCCCCTCCCCTTAACAGATGTATCCACATAACTAGTTATTCAGGCAATAAAGGATTTGTGGAAGACCATAATTGGAAACAAATATTTTCTGATTCAACATTTTTATATCATTTGGCTTATTTAATTTGTTGTTTGTTAGGACTTTTAATCCATCCATTTATTTATTCTTTATTGGTTTTTCTCTTTATTTTTTAATTAAATAATAATTATTTTTTCTAAAAGTTATTTGATGTTATTGCTTGTGAAGAAACACTTCAAAATGTTATTAGATCAGTTACTCGTAATTGGCAATCTATATTTTTAACTGGTCTTTTAGCATTAATTTTAGTTTATCATTTCTCTATTATTGGGTATTTATTTTTTCAAAGAGGTAAAAGAAAATTAAAAAAGTTTAAAAAATTTTTTTAAAGATTTTCGATTAGAAGTACATAAATTAACGGATTCTGAAGAAGAAATTGGAAATAAATGTTTAAATCAAAATAATTATTTTTATAAAAATTATTTAAAAGAAGAGGAAAATAAACAAAAATGTGAAGAAAAAAATAATTTAATTGAAGAAGATGATGAATTAGAATTAAAAGTACCTTCTTGTGAGACACTTAGAATGTGTATCTTAACAACACTTAATTGGGGTAATTTTAAACAAAACTATAAAATTTAAATTTTGTTTAATCAATTTAATTAATGTTAAATAAATTGACAGTAAAAGAAAAAATTAAAATGGTATTTGAAGCATTCTCATAATTTATAACGAGTTCGGGGGGTTTTCAGGCTTATCCTCGTATTTTTGAAGAAACCATGCTTTTTAGGAGTCTAGTTGTGAAACCTTGACCTGTTATAAACTCCCGGACCTTCGCAATTATTTAATCACAATGAAAAGAAAAAATAAGTAAAAGTTGATGGAAGTAATATAATAGTAAAAGCAAATTCGCATTGGTCAAGTCACAACAAAAAAATGGAGAAAGGGCCGGAAATTCGAAAATTCCGAATTCTAATAATTACAGAGTTTTAAAGAACTATAACTAAAATTGATGTACATTCATTTAACACCAATTTCTATACTTTTTAGGACTTAGGAATGGAGGTGGAATTGGTGATGTTTTGAGAAGTGTTAGTCCACATGTAAATGTTTTTTTAATTTAAAAATATTTTTTTTATTTTAAAAGGAGCCTTATTTCTTTTGGAGAATTTTGTATGATATGACTTTTTATATTGGTAAATTAAAAAAAAATAATTAAAATAAAATTGTTTTTTCTAAAGTTTTAATTATTATTGTTCTTAATTTAATTTTTGGAGTAATTATTGACACTTTTGGTGATTTGAGAACAGAAAAAAATGAAAAAGAATTTACTTTGGTTAGTTAAAAAATAAAATAAAAATATTTTAAAAAATTATTTTTAAAGAGAAATACTTGTTTTATTTGCGGATTGGAAAGAGGAAAATTTGATAATAAATCAGTTCAAGTAACTTTTGATGAGCATAATGAAAGGGAACATAATCTTTGGCATTATATTTATTTTATTGTTTGGTTACAAATTAAGGATGAAACAGAATTTACTGGACCTGAAAGTTTTGTATCTAAATGTGTTAAAGTAAATCTAAAAAATAAAAATATTTTATTTAATTATTTAAAAAAGAATCATAATATGGATTGGTTTCCAAGAATGCAAGCAATTTCTTTACAAAAAGAAAATGAAAATAATTTGGAAGAAATTGAGAATAATAATATACAAAAACAGCAAATATTACAATTAGAATTAAATAATTTAAGAGAACAATTACAACAAAATCAATCTTTACTTAGAGAATTTGGACAAAGAATGCAGGAATTACATCAATTATTAATTATTGATCAACAACAAAATTAAAAATAAATAAATAATAATTAATGCCAAAGACTGCCATTTATAGGAATATATTAATTTAAATTAAAATATAATTTTATGACAAAAATTTAACACATCTTTTTCTTAATAACTCCAAAAACAAAATTACTTATTTCCATTCTTTTGCCATTATTATTTAATTTTAAATCTTGCCTTAACCAAAAGTTGAATTTTTTGTAGCCTTCCTCAGGATTTTGTTAATTGCTTACTAAATTTATTTTTTTGTCATTTCATTACTTTCTACTTATTTTTAAAATACTAGAGATTTATGTAATTTTGTAAAAAATAATATATGTATATTTTACTAAATGTGTATGTATATTTATGTAAAAATCTAAAATTTAATCTATTTATGATGAACATTAATTCTTCACATTTTGTTTTTTAACACTAATTTTTGTCGCAGCTTTTTGTACAGTTTTGTATTCTTCTAGTACTCGCTTAGCTGGGTGTTCCTTTGTGCAGCTTCTCAAATGGACGGGTAATCTATCAGGTGCAAATTTTCTACCACAGTTCTCGCAAGGAATGAGTTGTGCGAGTGATGCATCGTAAGCAGCTTGGTTGGTAGCTTCGAAGTCAATGGGACCCCCTTTAATAAATTATTTTTTTAAAATTATTTTCAAACCTTCGTCTCGCACAATTTCTGGAGGTTTGGGCTCAGGTCGACGCTGAGATTTGGGCAATTTTTCATTTTGTATGTGCCACTTTTTAAGACATTGTGGTTGATGTATGCCAATACTAGCCGAACCAAATTGCCTTCCACAAATATAGCAATAAACAGTTGGGGCCGCAGTGCGCGCTCGCGGTGGGCCTGGTGTTAAATGTTCCTGTGAGGGAATAATTAATTTCAAATAATTTTAGTTATGAAAAGCTTACATATCCTAGCATCTATTTAGAAATATCAGTAGATTAATTAGTTAGCAATAGGCATTGTCTTATAAATTAAAATAGAACAGAAATTTATCTTTTATTTAAAGAATGGAAAATAAAAATTCGACAAAATTATTAATAATGTAAAATTGAAATTTTATTGAAGCGTATTTTAAAAAAAATAGTAAATTTGTGGCAAATTTTTACGCCCCACATAGTTTTACGCAGGGTGTATGTCCAAAATAGGATTATTTTTAGATATTTGTGTAGTTAAAATTTTGAGTATAATATAAAACATTTATACACAAGAAATTATTCAATTAAATTTTAAAATTTTGACTTGGAATTAATATAGTTGGTTGGGCTCTAAATAGTTTTAGGAATTTAATAGCACTTTTTATTTTTAAAGGATGGAAAATTCCTGTCAATAAACTGCCGACGTGAGAACCTAAAAGAGAGCGAACACGGGAAAAGTGCAAAAAAAGGATAAAGGACGAACAAGTAACCAACTTAAAATATAAATATGTTAGTTCTCTCCTTAGCAACCAAAAAATAGTAAAACTTAAAGAAAGTGTTCTAAGTATTATATTGGATTTTCAAACGAACATCTTTAATGAATGGAATTAGCATGTTTTATTAAAATAAACAATTACATAAAACCAAATAAAAAATCGAAAAATAATCAAAAAAAACTTTTAATATAAGAAAAATATCAAAAAATGTATGTATACACCTTCCATTTAATTTATTTAATTATCAGTTACTACAACTACCTCTTCTTCCACAGCACCAGAGATTATTGATTGTTGTTGTAATTGTTGTCCAGAACTTTCTATCACCTCATCATCATAATATTGTTGTTGATGTTGGAAACCTCTTGCATAACCAGTCTATAAAAACAAAATTTTAAAATAAATGAAAATATTTGTTATGTTTAATTAAAAATATAAAACCCCCATACTTCGTTTCGATCAAAAAGCTGATAATTATTCATCATTCTCCCATTAGCAGTTTGCATTTGAGAATACTGTCTCTGGGCAATTTGTCGAGAACCATAACCAATCCGAGGATATGCAAAACGATATGGTTGTTGATATATTTGTTGAACACGTGGCGGGTTTATCTTTAAATACAGAATTTAGAGGTCTAGATATTTAACGGGAATATTAATTCGTCTGAAACTTTCAGAATTAAAAAAGGATTAATTTTTCGGCAAAATTTGTAAAATTCGGTTAACAACCCTACCGGTACTTCATAATGTAAGACACCACCAAGACGCTGTTGAGGACGACGTATTTGCTGATGATGACGAATTGGAAGTTGCGTTGAAATTACTGGTTGTCTCGACGCAATTACTGGATGTTGCCAATAACGAGGAGAATAACGCTATAGAATTTAAATTTCTATTTCAGAATTTATTTTTAAATTTATTACCGTATTAACCGGTCTAGGAATAACTGTACATCTAGCAACTGGTTGCTGTTGTTGAATTTGAACCAAATTAGAGGCTGATTGGGGTTGAACTTGTTTTGACATTGGCGACAAGAAACTGCCCAACGGACCACCATCACCTGTTGGCGCAACTCCACTTAGATTTGCACGAGTGGCACGAACAATTATTGGATCAGCTGTGGCAGTCGGCGGTGATTGAAATTTGGAAATTGAATTCGAAGAACTAAATTTAAATTAGAAAAACTAATAAAAATATATTAAAAAACAAACTCATTAAATGTGTCCTTGGAGACAGTTTCAGTTGGCTGGCTAATATCGGTACTTGTTAATGTTCCTGTTTATTAAAATTTATTTTAAAATGTATTAAAGGAAATTTTTTATAAAATTGAAATTTATTTAAAAACCTTCAACAATTTGATCAACATAATCACGTAATGCAGGAGGCAAACAAGCTTTAATATGTGGAACATGTTCTGCAGGAACTTCATCTCGCTCTATTCCATAAGCCAAACCAAGACGTTTTAAAACTTCAATATCGTCATGAATTTCAAAAGGTCGATCAAAATTAAACCAATACTCAGACCTAATTACAAAATATTTTTAAATTTATTTAAAAAAATACTTGTCTGGGGCAATTGCACATTCAACCATTGTTTTACGTTCAGTACTAACAATAATATAAGGTAAATAAAGAATTGCTGAATTTGGTGGACGTCCATTAATTCTTTCCCTTTCTCGATTTCGTTGTACCAAAGATTTATAAGCAACTAACTGAACAATTAATTCCTGTAATTGCTCAGTTTTCTGTCGAATTCGCTCTTTTCGTTGTGCCAATTCTTCTTCGAGACGTCGACATTCAGCTAATGAAGATGTTGGTAATCCAACCCAACGAATTTCTTTTTTCTCTTTTTCAATTATATTCATCGCCATTAAAACATTTAATGCGTCATAAACCCGACGACGAATATTTCGAACATCATATTGATATTTTTCCTTAAAAATAATTAAATTTAACCTGATAAAATTGAAAGAACCGGGTCTTGTGGCATAACAGAATTATCGAAATATTCTGTAACTAATTCATCAGCTACTTCGTTGTAGTTAGTTTGTCCTTTGTTTTTAACTTTTTCGCAAACTTTGTGCGCAAAATGACGCAAGCCTCTAGTTTTGTCTGTTGAACGTTGCCGTAAATAAAAATGTGGCGTTAACTGAATAAGAATAGAAACAAATTTTTATTTAAAATTTAAAAAAAGAAACCGCTTGCGCCACAGGTGTATGATCGACATTAACATAATCTTCTGAAGCACCACTCTCTCCAACATCATCGTCATAATGCCGAGGACGTTTCAAGCTAATACCAACATGTTGTTGTTGTAATCGTTGATGCTGATAAGGATAATTTGGAGGAGGAGTTGAGTAAATATTTGAGGAATAAGGCCGCTGTGCTGAAGAAAAAAAACGCAATTGCGCTGAGTGTCCTCGAGTCTGGTCCATTAATCTAAAATTAGAACATTTAAAAACAGAGCGGATAGGGAACAGCATATCACAAAAAAGGGCAATTCCCAACCCTGTTCCCTTATTGTTTAAAAGAGATAAACAACAATTTGCACAAACAAAGGCAATTATCAATGCCACAAAATAATTTTTAATAAAAATTTAAAATTTTTAAAATTTTCTTTAATTTTTCGGTTTTGTAAAATGATGAAATGGTGTTGTTATGTTATAATGGCATAAATAATATGTAAAGAAACAGATGAAAACAATTAATTGACTTGAATTATGTCAAAAAGTCAGCAAGACTCTTTTGTCTTTACATTTATTTTCAGTCTCAGCACAAACCTAAACCTTTAGGCTTGCTTGTCAATAGAGTCTCGGCGACTTAGCATCGAAACGCCTTTTTCTATGCCATAACTTTTTTTATTTCGATCATTTCCAGAAATTTTCTTTATCAATTAGAATCTATATTTGTTTTTATTCTTTTTATTAACTTTATGAAAAGATCCGACCATTTCTTAGAAAGTTACACCCGCCTAAGTATGTTAAATCACGATTATTCACAGTTAACGGCTCCTAACCGTGGCGCGAACTTTGCGGATCCGAATTTTGCGGACCCGAACTTTGCGGACTCGTAATTTGCGGAACGAAAGTTGCGGACCCGAAGGTTGCGGACACGAAATTTGCGGACCTGATTTTTGCGGAACCAAGATTTTAGGACCGACACTTGAGTAAAATTGAAAAATTAAAAATTTTACTTTTCGATGATTCCGGCAGAATTTACCATGATCCGTACCGGACTCATGATTTTTTCTTGATTTTTCAAAATTTTTATCAATTTCTTATCTTAAAATTATTTCATAATTTAAATAATCGAGAAAATTCCTTTAAAAAATCATTTATATGGCCATTTCATAAGGTCATGATGTCTGAATTTATCCTAAATAACGTCACAGGCTAAAATTTTTGAAATTTCCGAGGTTCAGTAGACTCTATTGTCGGTCCGCAAATTTTTGGTCCGCAAATCTCAGATCCGCAAAATTCGGGTCCGCATAGTTCGGGTCCGCAAAATTCGAGTCCGCAAAGTTCGGGTCCGCAAATTTCGGGTCCGCAAATTAAAATCCGCAAATTTCGGCTCGCCCTCCTAACTTTTTTGAAAGACGGTAAAACTACACAATTTCTATGAATGAATAACCAGCACATCCAGAGCTTTTAATTAAAGTAAAAATTATTTGGATTGGTTTAAAAACAAAAAAGTTATACCCCAAAAACTTTCGTTTTTCTGCCATATTTTAAGACTCTTTCGTTACCTGGTTACTTTTAGTCTAAACCTTTTGAAGCCTAAACCTTTAGGTTTTTAAACATTTGAGTCTCACCACTCTTCAAACTTTTTTTTAATTCTAGCTTTCTTAATCGTTTGTTCTTCTTAATTAGTGTATAAAGATGAACACGAATTGATATTCTGAGATAGAGTGCGGCATGAGACGGGGTCCCGTCAGTTTTTATTGGACAAATTGGATTTTGAGATTTATGGGATTAATCTCGCGGGATCCCGGACTTGTGATTACGCCGCACTCTATTAATTAAAACTTTATGCTTTTTGAAGGTGTGAAATAATGGAATTTAATAACGGGAATTCATCAGTAGCAAGTACTTCGTCTCTTCAAATTCAAAATGAAATTGGAAGTGGAGACGCAAAGTTTGGTGAAAATTCTGAAATTACAAATCGTTGTTATTCTTCATCAGAAAATGTTGCAAGCAGTAGTTTTGGCGATATTTATGGAAATACTTCTACAAATTCTGATGAAAAAGATTCTTTATTACAAACAACAAAATTATTTTTGGGGGGAGAATGGATTGAAATACCTAATGCACTTATTAATGATGTATGTATTTTGATTTTATTATTATTTTTTTAATTTTTAGGAGTTTACTTTTCGTTCTGCAATTAATAAAGAATCATTTCAATCACTTTCACAGGCAGCAAAAAATCATTTAAATGTTTTTTTTAAATTTATTTTAAACTAAACAAATTAATTTACAGCGTTATTTGCCTGAATCTGATGGAGCTTGTTTAGATGAAGTATTGTCATCTACATTCTCAACTGACAAAAATTTCTTTTTTGGGAATCCGATGGAGAAATTCTTCAAAAAGATTAGCGGTAATTTTTTTTTTGAATTATTTTTGTTTTAATTTATTTTAATTTTTAGATGGTTATTTTAGTTCTTTTGATCAAGTCCAATTAAGAGATCACAAACGGGTTTGTAATTTACATATTTAATTTTAAAGTTTCTTTTGATTCACTTTAAGGTTCTCTATGACCATTATATTCGCCATTATCATATGAATTTACTCAAAAATTTGCTAGTTAGTCGGCATGTCTGTTTCTTTTTTTATTTTTAACTACTGAAAATTTCAGGCACTTCTCGAAACTACCTCCAAACAGAAAGCAAGTCTTGCCGAGCATTCCCGAGATTCTCTTACTTCGGTTTCTTCCTCAATTAAACATTTACTTGGAGAATTAAAACCACAATCTTCCAATACTAAATTAAAAACAAATAAATTAAATTATTCTAAACGTCGATTAGCTAAACATTCAAATGTCAAACGACGTGCAAAAATACGAGCGAGATTGTAAATAAATTTTTAATAAAATAATCGAAAAATTATAGTTGACTTTTATATTATAAATTTATTAATTTTATACAAAAAATATTTTTATTTGCTAGAATGATTGATGATTGTCGTGTCAGATCAGGCCAAAATCCCGGTCTGTCTTCTGACGAATCTGGGCAAGGTTCTTCTTCTCTGTTTTTTTTTATTTTGAAAAAATATTTTTAGAAGAATGTTCTATTCAACCACTTCCTCAAAATTCTCGAAGTACAATGTTTACAGAAAAATTCCCTGTTGATTTGGATTTATACCAGCCAATAAAATTGCGTGATGTTGCTGATCTTTATCGAGAATATCGCTATTTGCGCGAAGTTGAACCCGTAACTGCCATTTTTCTTATCAATAATTTCTTTATTTTCAGGATTGCCCAAGTCTTGATATTAGTGACATAACTCTGTAAGTTTTTATATTTTAATATTTTTATTGTGGGATTTGTGAGAAATTGAGTTGTGTTTTAAGTAGCGATTTAAAAATTATTTGATTAATAGTTGTTTTTGTCACATTTTTTGATCCTGATTATTCTATTGTCTGGAATGTTTCGGCCAATTTAAAAATATTGATCAATTAGAACAAATAAGGTAATTTTTATTTTTTAGTGAAGAAGTTTATGAACGAACTGGTATTTCGTTCCAAACAGAACGTAACTTCTTTAAATTAGCCGAACAAAATTTTGCACAATTTACTAAACAAAAATATCCTCAAAAGCAACAAACACAAGAACAACAACAACATTTCTGTAATGGTGGAAGTATTACTACTCAAAATGAAGTTAAACTTGAAGTAGCTTCTCCTTTAAATTAGGATTACACTGGGGTTGAGATGTAAAAGTATACAATTTTATTGACGAATATTTAAAATAATAGTTATCTCATTTACCCAAGATATTATAGTTTAATATGTATGTTTTTGATTTTGACCGTTTTAGATTAGGGATGGTCGAAATAAAAAAATTTCGAAACTAAATGGAAAAAATGAATGAAACGAAATTTTGCCCATCTCTTTTTTATATATTTTTTAATAACAACCTAATTTTATATGATTCTTTTGGATAAGATACTAATTTTTAATATTATTTTTGTCTATTTTTTTTTTATTTTTTTTAAAATAAATATTTAGGATACATTTAACATAAGTAATAAACAGGAAATACCAATTAAGCTTCATTCCTTTAATACATACCTATATGTGTATTAAATAATTTTCATAAAAACAATTCTGGCTTCGTAGGATTTGTGCAAATTTTTAGTAAAGTAAATATCTCTTAGCAACTATAAACTAACCAAAGCTTTTATTATAAAAACAACATGCAAAATTGCACGATAGAAGAATTGACCGGAAGTGAATGAAGGAGGAAATTTAAATGGCCTTTGAGACTTAGAAAACATATAATAGTAAATAATGTACTTTTTACGTATGCTGCTACCCTTTATTATAAATAAAGTCTATAGTATGTAGCAGGGACAAGCGCGTTGCGTTTTACGTTATTTTTGACGAAATTAGCGCAAAAATATACCAAATTTGCGAACAGAAATCTGGATCCTTGGCAGAAATCTGAATCCACAGAATTCCCAAGCATTCTAAGCTTCAAATCGGCCTCCTGACATAAAGCAATTGGACAGAAGTAAAGAATGTAATATTTAATTCTACATACAATATTAGTCCTGCAGAATTTAAACAAAAAGGACTTCTCAAGAAATTTCCTTTGCCAGTTAAAAAAACTCTTAAAAGTCTAAATAATGATGTCAAAATTAAAAACATCAAATGAGCATGCTAGATAAATTATAGAATGGTCATTTTGTTGAAAAGTACACAACGAAAAAAAGCTCTATTATTTACGTAGATATATATGTACTCCTTTTATGAGTGCATGCATGCGTGAGTGATTGAAAGGAAATAGAAGAATAAATAAACTAAAAAGGGATGTTTTTTAACAAAAAAGAGAAAGATTGTTTTTGCACATCAGACAACAATTTCCTCCTTCTATCCTTTTTCTAGAATTTCCTCTTTTACTTCAGCTGTTTCTTTTTAAGCTTTCAAGCCTTTTTCCAGCCCCGTTGTTGCCGGCTGTTGGTTGCACTTTTATTTTTGCAGAAAAGGCTCATTCATTTTATTATTTACGTCATTCCTCATATAACCTTAAAATGATGGCATCGAAGAAGAAGGGATGGGGGAATTTTTAGTACTTATTTTTGCCTTTTCATTCGTATTTTTATATCCCAAAATTTTTTTATCTATTCTCAAAAAAAGGGAAATAAAGTTTTTTTAACTAAACATTAATTTTTCAACGTAAATCTTTATCTTTTGACTCTAAAATGTGTTATTTAATAAAAAATATTTTTTGAAGCATGGTATACAAATTTTTCCTTTTGTAATTTTTTTCTTTACGGAAATTTTTTTCCTTATAATTTGTTGAAAGATTTTTGGACACCTAACCTAAAATATTGCTAAACTTTTATATTACAATAATAAATTTGTCAAAATAAAATGTATTTTTTCAATTTATTGCCAAATAATATTCTCTTTTTTTCTTCATCTACATACATACATAGGATGATTTTTTCCTTTTAAAATAAAAATTCTCTTAAAAAAGCTTTTTGGCTTATTCACTTTTATTTTTTACCATTTTTGGCAGAGAATTTTCTCAAGTGCTTTTCGTTTTCTTCCATTTTCTCTAAGGAATTGGCTATATATTTACTTTGCTACTTTTGCAAAACCATCAGTCCAGTTAGCCTAAAAATGGATAAAGAAGGCCACAAATGTCCGGTAAAATTCCGTGCCAGTCAATTTCATTCAGTAAAAATGCCCTAAAGTATTTTCTTCAACTAAATATACATAAATATATGCATGTATGTATATATCCACTACTTTTGGCAAAATTGGAGTGCTTGTCCTACATAGTAATTCCTTATAAAAAATATTTTTAAATAAAATTCTTTCGGTCCAAGGTTGGCGGATCCTGGGAAATCCCCGGTATCCGGAACCATAATGTTTAAAGTAGTTAGGATAGAATAATTTTCGGGGAGGCAGCGCCATGTATTGGATAATAAGCCAGATTTCTTATATTTTTAGTGCCGCAGGCGAGAGTTTTGATAATTTTTAAAGTTACTTTTAAACTTTAAAAAGTTTAATTTTGTGAATAATTCACATACATATTTTATGTAAATTATTCATTTTCTGAGGTTTATTATTTATTATTCATGTAAATATTCATTCTCCGGAGCTGGAGCCAAGATTTTAAAAGCTCGGGGCCAACAAATGCCCAATACCCGGCACTGGTAGAGCCCTTTTGCCAAAAATTTAATTGAAAATTTATAAATGGACGATATTTTTTACTCTAATAATTGACGTTGTTTTGTTCGGACGATGTTCTGTCACGATGCGCATTTTCTCTCATAATATTTTCTCTTTTTTACTCAGAAAATGACCGACCCAATTTTCTATGAAAAATAAATATACCTATACTACATACATTATAATAATGCAGCTGCCCATGGTCCATTCATCAATACCATTATCTCTCAGTATTTGCTTGGTTAGCTTAACTAAAACTCTCCCTTTATTCAAACAATTCGATTCATCCATTTTTTTTTATTTCTCGCGCTCTTTTAACAAACAATAGTACCTAATCTTTTTCATTAAAATTCCATTACTACATCCTGCTGTTTAAATAAATAAATTTACCTATTTATACATATTTAATCTTTTTCAAAATAAATTTACAAAAAAATAATTTTCCTGAATTTTTTTAAAAAAAATTTTTTTCATTATAATTTAATTATGATTAAAATAAACATTTTTAATAATAATTATTTTTGCGTCGAAAACTTTATATTAAAAATATATTCACATAATTTCCGTTTCCCCTCATTATGTATATCCTTTATTCATTCATTAGTGTCCTGTCTGCATAATATTTTCCAATTATTTATTTTTTTCTTCTGGATCAAATTTACAAAACCCATTTTCAATAAATTCTTTTCACCAAAATTTCCCTTTATAATTCATATTACATATTATCAAAATATTATTAAAAATTCATTCAAATATTGTATCTTTGTTATCCATTTATAAGCGTGAATTATGTTCTCATTTCCCTGAATTTCTTTAACGAAAAAAGCTTTGGGGTATTTCGGTATTCCTACATATTCTGCCACCTCTTGAAATTCTAAAAATGTCAATTAAAAGGTAATAGAAGGGCACAACAATACGCACATAACGGCGGTCATTGATCTCGAAATACAGAAGTATCGCAAAAACTCAAATACAAAACGTAAAACAAAAAATAATACGAATGGCAATAAGATGCAGTGCAAACATAAATTTTTAACCATTATGCGTCCACGAACATTTAAGGAGTAAGGTTGGAAATAAACATAATCGAACCCGAAGATATCGAATTAAATAATAATAAAAGTAATAATTAAATATTAAAGTAATTTAGTAATAAATACTATAATTACATTTACATATTTTTCTTAAAAGTGTAGGGACAAATTGTTGCTTCTTCTCTTTATTTAAGTCTTAATTTTTCTTCCTCTTTTCTAGCACTTTTTTACCCCGATTGTCGGCACTTAATAAAAGAAAGTCAATACTATTGGAAGTAATAAAAATATTTTTGTTGAAAAGATTTGGTGACAAAAAATTTTTTTTATTAATGTTTGCCCTGTTCGTTCGTCCTTCTATTTAGTCCCCCCCCCTACCCCCCCCCCGTCCCCCATCTTTCCCTCGGCGCCGATCGATTTTATTCTCAGTTATTTGTTCACAGAAGAGAATTATTCTCTCAATCGTCTATATTATTATTATATACTGTCAGGAAAAGAACTACTTTTCCCTTAAAATATTTTTTTCTTTCTTAAAAGTTTTACAATTATTTAGTAGCGGTTAAATAGCTTTTCTTCCACTTTAACGATGAAGTCTCTGTCAACACCTCGAGACCTGTTTTTTTATCTTTAAAATCTTTATGTGGATTTGTTCTAGCAGTACTTGTCTAGTGATTTGTCGACGAACAAAAAGCGCAAGGAAAAACATTTTATTTTGGAAACAATTAAATATATATTTATTTTTAAAAGAATTGGTTATAATTTACGAAATTAAAAAAGGAAAACTTTCTCGATGAAAAATTACCGTATTTTTCCAACTACAGCCCCACTCTCAATTAGAGCCCTACTAGAGATCGGAATTTTGAAAAAACCGGGTCCGAGAATCGGGGGTATAAAAAATATAAAAAGATACCCCGTGCGAAGCATGGGTTTTCTTAAAAATTCATTGACAAAATTATAATTTTAGTTAAATAAATATAGTACATATGTATGTATAGTATTTTATAAAAAAAATTTCTTATTTTTAACTAAATTTTAGTTACCTTTTAAACCTTATATTTTACCTTCCATTACGTGAACATATGGAAGAAAAAAAACTAAAAATTTATTTATTTATGTGACTAATAAAGCAGCAAAACAATATTTGGCCACTAAAAATCAGTTCGCCCCCATCCACTATACATACATGTTTTTTTGTTTGAATCTTAACCTTTTTTTATATTCATCATTTTACTAGAACACACAAAAAACGTTCACCATCCACTATACTTTTAGGAAAATTGTCTCGATTCTGATTCTCAATTAATTTAAATTAAACTCTTAAGTAGATTTTAATTATTTTCATTTAATATATTTTTACAAATTTAAAACCAAAAATTTAAGTAAATTTATGTAGATGATTTTAATTAAATTTAAAGAAAAAGTTTAATAAATTTATTCAAAAACAACATTTAATACATATTTAAAATGAATTAAAAAATTAAATAAAAATATTATTAAAAAAATGAATATTTTTAACAACAAATTCCAAAATTTATTTTGAAGCAACAATAAAAAGAATAGAATTAAACTTTTTAAACGTTCAAGTATGTATTTAATAATTAAATTAATTTTATTTAATTTTATTTAATTTTAAAAATTGAGAAGAAATTATTCAAAATTTAGTAGCTAATATAGTAAATATATTTTTTAATATTTAAGTTAATCTCTTGTTATTTTTACTAGTTTTTAAATTAATAATTAAATTTAAACTAAACATTAATTTAAAATTAATAATTTAATCCTTAATTAAATAATATGTCTGTTCTTTGTCGTTTACTTTAAAAAAAGTTAAAAAAAGAGAAGCCTATAATTCCTTTTATTTTTCTTTATTTTTCAATTTATTAAATAAATAGTAGAAGACCTCTCATAATATTTATACACAAATTAAATTTATATTAATTATTAATAATAAAATATATTATTTATAAGATTCTTCGATATAACGCCCAAATCCTGGCACGAACTTCCCGGGCACGAAAGCTTAGGACCGATGTAAAAAATAAAATTAAAAAATATCAAATTCTCTCCCATCGATACCCCGCTTGATTTACCGATATCCCCCTAATATTCCTGATAAAGGCTATGTGTCGAAATTTTTGCTTGGCGCGCCAAACGCCAATTTTTCAAAATTTTAAAACACGCCAAACATAAAACGCCAAAAATCTGCCAAAAATGGAAGTTTTTTAAAGCCAAATAAAGATCGAAAATCACGACTGGCTTCAATTATTCGGTTGTAACTTTTTTAAGATTATCTGATCAAACCAATCCTCGTAGATAAAATAATCCACATTTTTAGAACTTTCTTTTGATATTATTCTAATTAAATTGTTTAAGAATCAAACAAGTTATGGCCAAAATATGCCCCAAACACTGAATCGGTGATACTGAATCGTCCCCCACCCTTCACGTGAGGTTACTAGAGTGCCGCCACTAGAGTGCCAGCCAGCTTTTATCGGCTTTTCTTTATTTTTTTTATTTATTCGCCCAATGTTTTGATAAGGAAACAGTAGCGGAAATTTTATGTCTTTATAGTTTAATATTTTTTATGAGTCACTTACATGTATAAGAATAATTTACAAATAAACATTTAAACGGTTAGGGACGATTCCGCGCCGACGATTCCGCGCCGACGTTTCCGCGCCGACGTTTCCGCGCCAGGTCAGTTCCGCGCCAGGTCAGTTCCGCGCCAGGTCAGTTCCGCGCCAGCACGTTTCCGCGCCAGCTATAGAGGTTCCGCGCCAGTTATAAAATAAGTAAATAATAACCTGAACACGAGCCGGTCCACTTTCTATACATGTATGATTACCTACTTAAAAAGATAATGGCTTTTTAGAATCAAAAAAATTTAAAAATCAAAGTATCACATATTTTGTATAGCTGGCGCGGAAACGTGCTGGCGCGGAACTGACCTGGCGCGGAACTGACCTGGCGCGGAATCGTCGGCGCGGAAACGTCGGCGCGGAATCGTCGGCGCGGAAAGATACCCCACCGACATTTAAAAGCGTTAAATATTTTTATAAAATAATTTGATAGAAAATTATCTAAAATTTTTGTTAACTATTAAATGAATGACCAAAATTTGGTAGAACATTACAATTGCCTACGACAACAATCTAATCACCAACGAGGACAGAAACGCGACGGCACACCTAGCTCAGATCCATCACTTATTCGTCGGCATACAACGCCTGATATGGCGGCTTCGGCCGCATATGGAATGGGTAAGAATGCTTTTTTTTATTTGAAAAATTAGACTTTTCTTTTTTTAATTTAACATAATTTTTGTTTTTACATTTAATTTCGCTTTTATTTCTTAAGTTTCAGTGTTGTGCGGCACTGATGAGCTTGAGCATCGCTATAGAGGCCGTATTGAGAAGTTTGTTTTTAATAATTTTTTCTTTAGTTAATTTAATTTAGAGTTAAATTTGGTGTTCCTGTTAATGAGGCTTTTTCTCCTGACATTCCTGCAACTCTTTTGGTATTTTCTTAAAAAATCATTTTTTAAATTATTTTAAAATAAAGGTGCTTCTGTTGAAAGTAAATAAGGAAGGACCTCTCAAAAAGGATATTTGGCGTGCACCGGGTAACCAAGCACAAGTGCGGAAACTTTCGAATATCATGGTTTGTTTTTATATTTAGTTATTCTCTTTCTGTTTTATTTCCAGCTTATAAACTTTTATTTTAGCAACATGGACGACTTGTTAATATTTCGAACATTAGCGTTTACACCGCTGCCTCTGTCATTAAAGTTTTTTACGTTTTTATTACTTTTTGTGATGTTTTGTTTTCAGCGTTTTCTGGCTAAACTTCCTGGTGGAATTTTGGGAGCTGATAACGAGAAACGACTTTTCGAATCAGTTCAACAGGAAAATTTTAGTGATGATTCAAAACGTGAACTTTTTTGCAGGTAAATTATTTTAGTTTTGTTTTGTAAACTATTCTATTTATTTTTAGAATTGTTTCGAATTTGCCCATTCCTTCGCAGCATTTAATCGTTCTTCTTTTTGGGACTTTCAGAGTCATCACTGATTCTGCCGAAACTTTTGGGACCCGGATGACTCCTGAAGCAATTGGAATCTCTGTAGCACCTTCTCTGTTTCATACGTGTATACACGATGGACAAAGAGTTATTAGCAAAGAGTTTATTTTAATTAAAATAATTTTTAGGCAAAATTAGATGATATTATGCGTTTCAAAATTGCTTCTCAAGTAATCTCGGAAATAATTCGTGGATTTGGCTACACGAATCTATTCCCTCGTGAATGTTACGAATTCTACGCTCGTATAACTGGGCGCACATTGCGTGTTGATGAACAATGGCATTTTTCGTTCCAGTTGCCATCAAGTATGTTTTAAAATTATTGCTTTGGTTCAGTATATCTGAGGTAAAGTTCGAGACATAAACACATACCATTCGATTCGTCTCGGCAGGCTATTTTCCTGAGATCGCTATTTTCCTAAGGTGCCTTTAGACCAAGATATATGTCTACGAAAAATCGAAAAACCTCAGGGACCCAAACACATCGGCAAAACATTCGATATCTCGCTACAAAATTAGTTTTTTTTACAACAAAATTAGTTTAATCCGATGATTTGGAACAAAATTAAGATCAATGAATAAGGTTTTTCGATTTTCCTGGTCATACATATATCTCGGTTCTTTCGATTCAGCTCGTCGAGACGATCGAATGCGCGTGTTTTGTATCAAAACTTTACCTCCGGTATACTGTTTTATTTTATGATTATTACATTGCTAGTTATTGCTATTCGAACCGGGTTGTTAGTCATTTTTCCACTTCGGATCTTCAAAAATTTTCGCTCCTTAATTGTTAAATGTCGGGCTAATTTTAACTAATACTTATCTTTCAATAACCAATTTGGGTAGCAGTAATTACTTTTGTAATAACGAGGAACAAACAAAACAAATAGGCTAGGAAACTTGTTTAAAATAATATTAATCCTAAGTTTTGCGTCGGTTATGTTTTCCAATTCGCTTTTTTCTTTCCTTTTTTCATTTTTAAGTTTCTGTTTTTGGTTGGTTTGTCTTTTTGTTTTGTTTGATTTTTCCGCTTTATTTATTTGTTATGCTTTTGGTTCTTTTTTAAAATTGTTGTGTGTGCTTTTTACAGATGGTATTGGCTGCTTCAATCCAATTGCAGTAAATCGTCGTAATAGCCATCGGTCTCAACGTAAATCCTCTTCATCTGCATCTTCTATTGCTTCAGTTCTTTCACAACTTCATTCGACACCGCCTGTTCAAATAAACGACAACTTTGATTTAAATGCTAAGACGCCAGAAAATTATCTTCCAGCTTCTCCAAAAAGTTATCTTCCACCTTCACCGAAAAATTATCTACCGCCTTCTCCAGTCTTCAATCCAATTTCAATATGTCGACGACCGCCTCCACCAACTTCTGCTCTTCAGCGTCGTATTGACGCCTACTGTGCGGCAGCGAATCTTAATACAAAAGAACAAAACTTAATCCAAAAGAGGAAATCATAAATTCATCTTAAAAAGCCAAGTTAACATATTTAATTACCTCACTCCAATAGCTCTTGTGCCTGTTTGCTTTATCTCATGGAACGTTAATTGGTAAATCGACCTGCTGCCTTCCATATTAAAAATTACTTAAAGTATACCTGTATTTAAAATATTTTCTGATTATTATGGAGTTTCGTATTAGTAACCTCTTTGGCCTTTTTTATTGAAACAAAAATTAAATTTTTTCTAAAAACAGCCAAAGTATTTAATTATGGAAACGCCATAAGTTTTCGCCCTGTTTTTTTAATGATAATATTCATATACATATAACAATGCACAATTAGCCACTTACATTAGCGGACAAAAAAGTAGGGACAAGAGTAAATGAAATGAAAATTACTATTCTCCCAGTTAAAAATTAATTTTAGGAAAAATTTTGTTTGATTAAATACACACTTAAGATTTGCCGGGTTAATATTTTTTGATATTCAGCCCATACTGAAATAGGTTAGGTATGCTAATTTTTGCACGACAAGAAGATAGGGGCAAATCTTGTAACTAACATAAGTTACAAGATTTGAATTTTTTATTTGGGTGCATCCGCTATTTTCGTTATACCATTTTCATTTCTTACTCTTGTAACTTAAATGCCCTCTACTGTATGCCATCATGTTTTTGCGCGTAGATCTCTTTATTGGTTTTCCATTAACTCTAAACATTTATTCAAATAAATACGTGCTTTATCTTTTTCTGGTGATTTTGCTTTACATTGCATTGCATAATGCATTTAAATATATTTTATTTGCTTTTACATTTTTCTTTGGTTTTTAACTTCCTGTGTTTGGTTGTTTCACTTATCTAATTTTTGATTGAGTTATTTACTTAGATTTTGTTTTAAAAGACTCAATAAAATGTTTAGGAACTTGTATTTTAAATTTTTGATATACTACCTCAAAAATCACTAATTTAAGACCATATTCTAAGTTTTGTATACTAAATTATAACTTTAAACAACTTAAACAAAGACGGGCAATGGTTTTACGAATGTGGATACGACAATTTCGGACAAAGAATTATTAAAATAAGATCCTCTTTTTAGTAACGGCTGTCAGTTTCCGACTTTTGACGGTTTCCGAATCATTTCTGAACTGAAAACAAATTCTTTTAAATTTTATATCCGTAATTGTCATACCGCACGGGCAACACCAATTCAATAAAAGAATTCAGGAACACTTAGTCAACCGTCCATCCGATTTGAGCAATCAAAGAGCCCTACTCATCACCCAACTAAAACATCAGAAGGGGAAGAAATCCATGAAACATACGAGGAGTTTTGCGAGGATGAGGATATTTATGGCGAATCATTGATTGGGTTAACAGGTGGCCGTCCGTATGCAAGGCGTCGAGATGTTTCCAAGTCTCTGGATGAGCAGAGGGCCAAAGCCGAGGGATGGAGGGAAATTTTGATGCGTAAAGGGCGACAAGAGCGCTTAAGCACTTCTATGGGCGATGTATGTAGTTTAGTGTATTTAAAAGGAAGATGGGGAAACATTTAAGAATCCGGGGGATTTGAAAGGATATCGGTATATTATGGGATTTGAATCGATTAAGGGGGAGATAGGATTCGGAGCGATTGAGAGGGATACTAATTTCTAGATAGATTTGGAGTGATTAGAGGGTGTATAAAGTTATTTGAAGTTATTAAGGGGGATCCGAAAGGATTAAGAGGATTCGAAAGATGTCGTACCTCGTACTTGGTAAGCGGTACGAGAATAGGGGTGATACGAGTACGAGCAATTCTGAAATTTCCATGCACTGCATACAACTAAATATGAGAAATAATATCAGAATTAAAATTTTTGTAGGTGATTGTTCACAGTGAGGAGGAAGGAGATCATACTGAATGTGGAAAACCCGGTGACAATCGTGATTATTTGGAAAGTACACGTTCACTCACCTACCTTGAATGGGTTCATGAGCGACAAACTAGACGAATGCAAACTCGTTCTGAGTGGTTTCTATCACCTACTGCACCATCGTGTACTAATGGTGGAGCATCAAGAGTTGAAGGCGGACGAATGTGCTACTCTCGTATATCACAACGTTTTTCAGCTTCGCCCATTCATCTGCGTTTATCTGCAAAGAAAGTAACACCATCTCGAGAGGAATATACGAGGCAATATTCAAAAATTTCATAATTTTTTGTTAATATTTTATTTCAGTTCGTGTGATGAAGAAATGTGTTGTTGCTCGTCTACAAGTGGAACATGTGGAGGAGCTGGAGCGGGCTATAGTGAAGTTGGCTGTGGACGTTCAGGTTGTGCTGCTATTTGTGGTACATCTACTGACACATCAATGAAATGTTCGCCACGACGGCCTGACTCTTGTTGCACGACTAGTGGTTGTTCAGCGGGTGACGCCCAAATGAAGTCGCAAACTGGCACAGAAGAGGAGGAAGCTGGAACATCGGATGATGATGCTTTTCTAGCTGGTAGCAATATTGAATACCAACACCCTTTACGTTCGAATCTCTTGACCGTTGGTTAAAATATTTGAATTCAAAATAAACAAATTTTGTCTAGCAACATCCTCATTCGCCAACAGCAAAAATTATACTCGGCCGACAGCCATTTCAGCTTCTTCAAGAACGACAATATTCTACTAGTACCACAGATGGTTCAGCAAGTGCGCAAGTAACACCTTCAGCTGTTGAACTTTGTGCTAGTGGAAAAAGTGTTGGAAGTGGACGACAGCGTTTTTTTGGAAGTGGAGAACATGAGGGTGGATTGCAGGTCCCTATTATAGTTTTCAAATGTTTTTATTAATTATTAACAGGCTTTACCAGAATTGTCCGAGACAACTACGTCTTCACCGCTACCTCGACGTTTTTCAGCTCCATATGTGGATATTTCACCTACAGATGAACAAAATAGGGCAGAGGTACACATTTGTAAAATAACAATAAAAAGTTTAACTTTTAGGAGATAGTGCCAGCAAATACGGCAACACGGACGACTGCTGTTAGCAGCGTTTTGACACGTCCAAAACATCAACAAAAAGGTGCTAAATTAATCCAAACAATGAGCAGTGGTAGCAGCGGGAGTGGAAGTGGTAGTGGAGGTAGCGGAGCTAGTGCCCAGACTGTGATTGGTGTTGCTGGAGGTACTTAATGATTTTTAGTTAAAATTTAGAAAAATTAAACTTTCTTTAGTGAGCATAGAGCAGACTGAAATATTACAGCAGCAACAAGCAAGAATAGTGGGTACTGGTGTGGTCCGACGGCGTAGTTGGAGAACTCATTATACACGCCCGAAAAATAAATCTCTTGATAGTGAGATTGTTGTTGGAGTTGACATTAGAGAAGTGAGGGGATTTTTTTATATTTGAAATACTTAAATTTTATCTTAAAGGAAGCCACTCCATCTTCTTCTCATTCAATTCATTTACGCTGCAGTTCCCCTCTTATTTTTGGTCGTAGACATAGCTCTAATGGAGATGCACACAAGGAAAAAGGCATAACAGAAGCGACCCCACAAACATCATCGACCACTCCAACAGCAGAAAGAGGGACGCTTATTAGGAGAAAATCTTCAAATAATAATAATGCAACTAAATCAAAACCGCCTGTTCAAACACGTAAAAGTACTCAAATATAATTTGAATTGCTTTTCTCGAATGATCTCTTTTGTCCTCAATCTTTTCATTTTAAATTTTATTAATTAACATTCTTAATTTATAAAATTGTCTTTCATCTAGGGGGTTGGACCACGACCGGTCAGCACTTTCCTTCAATTACGGACTAAATTAACTATTTGAGATCGAGGTTAGACAGGTCAGGGTCCAAATCTGCTTTCATCAATTTACTCTGAAAGAATGAAACATTCATTAAGTCACTTGGCTTATTTTGTTTTTTTTTGTGATTTATTTCATTATTTTAAAACTGTCAAAAATTGGAAATACTCTGTTGAATTAATGTTTTTAATTAATTCTGCCAAAGATAGTTTTATTATCGCCTCGCAAATATATTTCAAGTCTTTCATATTCATTTTTTCAATTTTATATAACGCCTAAATCTTGATTCCAAAAACTGCCTGCTTGACAATACTTCAATGCTTTTTTTCAATTAATTTCGATTATATTTTTAATAAAATAATGTAAATTGCTTCACTTATTCTGTGTGGTTGTGTATTAAAAATATTTTACTCTTATGGATAAATGTTTTCACGAAAACTTTGTTCTTTTTGAGTATAAATTTGAGTGAATTTTACTCTTATCTTTAGTAAATTATTAATTTAAAGACAAAAATATGTCTGGAAATTAAGCTTCTAACCATCTGTTTTCTTATCATAATTTTGTCTTTAATATTATTAAAGACATGCTAGTTAATATTTTCTTTTACAATTTAATTAGTCACACTTTATGATTCAGCTGTTGATAATAAAATGATTTATTTTCAAGAGGACCATGAACCTTGAAAATAATTTTTTTAAATTAAATAATTAATTAGTTTAATTTAGTATATAAAATTAAGTTTAATAATATTTTCACATTTTTTATGGTTTGAAATGCCACTAATTATTACTCTTTTGCGTTTGTCGGTATCCTTCTATTTTTGGGCGGTCTCATTTGTGTTCAGATTTTTGAATTTCCTTTACAAACGTCGAATTGTGGATAAAGCAACAAATGAAGTTTTGCTTATTTCTGCTGGAGAGGCAGCTGCAATGATTAGAAGGGGGGAGGTAATTTGTTGACTCTTGTCGAATTTATACATTCAGTCAGAAGTTTATGCGCCCAATCAATCTAAACAATATTATTAACTAGGAAATTATTTTCGATCAGAAGTATCATTAATTCTCGGAGCATCACTAACTTGGAAATATCAATTCCACAATTCCTAACTGTTTAGATTTGAGTTTAATTGGGCACGCATAAAATATTTATTGAACGAATAAACTTTGATTGGATTATTAACGGGATAAGGTCCAATTTATCTCTAAGTTTGAAAATTTAAAATAATTTTAGATAGGATCTCTTCAATTAGTCGAGGCTTATATTGAGAGAATTCGGCATGTTAATGGAATGTTAAATGCAGTTGTAGAAGATAATTATGCGAAAGCCAGGGAAACCGCTCAGCATGTTGACAACTATTTAAGTCTTATTAACAGAAATTCTGAAGAATTGGCTAAGGTTATAGTCTAATTTAATTTAAAAATATTTTGAGTTTTATTTTCTAGTTAGCAAAAACAAAACCTTTATTTGGTGTTCCGTTCACTGTTAAGGATAATACATTTTGCAAAGATTTTGTGTGTACGGCAGGTGTTCCTGCAAGAAAACAAAATGAACCTTGTGAGGAGGATGCTGAGGCTGTTAAACGGTTTCAACTTAAATTTGTTTTTGATTTTAATTTCAATAATTGTAGAGTTAAGGATGCTGGTGCAATTTTGCTAGCAATAACAAATGTTCCAGAACTTGCTCTTTGGTGGGAGAGTAGCAACAAAATTTATGGAAGAACTAATAATCCTTATGATGTTCGAAGAACTCCTGGTGGTAGTAGTGGAGGTGAAGGAGCACTTATTGCAGCAGCTGGATCGGTTATTGGATTGGGGAATGATGTTGGTGGATCTCTACGCGTTCCAGCTGTTTTTTGCGGAATTTTTGGACTGAAACCTGGACCTGGTTTTTAAATTTTTTTTATTTTTATCTGATTTATTTTAAAGGAATTGTTCCTTCTTCCGGGATTATTCCTCATGTTAGAGGTGGTTATGTTACTCAAATGGCATCGGCTGGACCCATGGTTAATTTAATTATTAAAACTAATTCAAAAAATATTTTTTAGGCTCGTTATGCTTCTGATTTGGCATTAATGCTTCAAGTATTTTGGCTTTTTGGAATTTATATTTTTCAATTTTTAGGTCCTTGCTGGAGAGGAGGTTGCTCAAAATCGGCTTCATTTACAACAACCAGTTAATTTCAAGAATGTCAAAATTTTTTATATGGAGGAAATTAAATCTTTATTTTGTCAAAATTTGTCAAAAGAAATGCGTCACGTTGTTCGAAAGGTTTTAAAATTTAGAGTTTATTTTAAATCTAACAATAAATATTTTAATGACAAAATTTTTCTTTTTATTTATTTAAATTTAGACAGCTAAATATTTTGAAAAAAAATATGACATTAGCACACACCGTCTCGATTTATTGTTAGCTCATCATGCTCATGAAATGTTTTTAACTTCATTAGATGAAGATGATTATGAAAAGATAACAATGGCTATGTCTAATTCGAAGGTCTAAAAATTATTAATTTGTTTGGTAATAGTGTCGTTTCCAGTCCGCATTTTTCCTCCCCAATTTTTTACCCTATGTTTGTACGGAATGGTCAAATTTTCCCTTTTCTTCCATCAAATTTGCCTTTCCACATTTTGCCTAAATACAATCAAAAAGATTAATTCTTACCTTCCCCTCAAATTAGAACTTCATTTTTTACAAAATTTTCTGCACAGATATCACGGAAAAATGACCTTAAAAGAAGGTACCACATTATGTGGTACCTTCAAAGAAGGTACCACATAAATAACCTTAGAGTAAAGATTTTTTAAAAAAAAAACTTGAAAAAAGAACCTTGTTTTTCTCTACAATTTCTAGTTGTACACCGCCAACATCCATATCTTTCGTTTTTCATAACGTTGATACCTGTTCGACCCCCACATTTGTAGCAAGTTCTTTTTCCATGAAGTAGTCCAAGCTTCTCAAGCCATGCATCGAAATCATTATCACTCAAACGTAATTTTTCATATAAATCAATAGGTTTGAAATTCTTTAGTTCTTCCATTTTTATTAATTGGGAAAATGATTCTTCTCATTACTCTAATACCTATTTAAATATCACAAATTAATCTTTTTTGATTGTTTTTAGGCAAAATATGGAAAGGCAAATTTGATGGAAGTAAAGAAAAAATTTGACCATTCCGTACAAACATAGTGTAAAAAATTGGGGAGGAAAAATGCGGACTGGAAACGACACTATTACCATTTGTTTCTTTAAATTTATTTTTAGTATGATGTTAATTGTGTTTTTGAATTAATTAAATTCCCGTTGGGTTTGTCTGATCACACATTGCCGGCTATATTTACAGGAATGCGAAGCAAGCTTCCAAAAAAGAATGAAGCTAGAAGAAAATTTGTTAGTTTATTTTTTAAATTTCTTTTATTTATCCAATTATTTTTAGATTAACAGTAAACGTGATCAGTTACGCCGTGAAATTGTTGATTTGTTGGGCAAGGATGGAATTTTAATTTTTCCTGCATGGCCTACCACAGCACCATTTCATCAACAACCTTTGCTTACTCCAATGAATATATGTTAGTAATAATTAAAAATTAAAAAATCTTTTTATTTTCCCAGTATATACAGCATTATGGAATACTTTAGCTTTGCCTGTTCTTGCTTGTCCTATGGGAATTAATTCTGAAGGTTTACCTGTTGGTGTTCAAATTGTCTGTGCACCAGATTCTGAAAGGTTACTTTTGGCAGCAGCTCAAGATTTGGAGGAAGGTTTTGGCGGATGGACACCTCCTGAACCGCCTGGAGGGTGGAGACAATTTGTAAGAAGAATTGTCAGTCGTTGATTGTTTTAAAGGAATATTACTGCCTAACACTTATATTTTTTTAATTTTTCAAGAAAGGCAAAACTTTTAATTTATCTTTTTCGATTGAGATTTGTTGTAAATTTAAATGCCTTTCTTGGAAACACTTACATTTTTTGCCTCAATTTTATTTTTCATCCTATCATATATTTGTATTTTTCATTTCTTATTTATTTCGTTTACTAAAGATTTTTTGATTGAGATTTTTGTTGAAAATTAATTTTTTTACGAATTAATCAAAACCCGAACATTAAAATTTATTCAAAATTTCTCAATCTTTGTGTAAAATCTTTATTAAATGTAAATTAAAAATACTGCCATAAATTCCCATTAATTATTTTTTATTTTCCAATACTTCATTTTAATTTAATAGATTCACATTTTTTAAACATTCACTTACATATTTTTCAATAAAATATTCACTTTACAATTAATTTAATAATTTTTTACCTGTATAAATATAATCTTTTAATATTAATTGTAACATTTCAATACCTCTTATTATTTAATATTAATTACTACAATATTAAATTAATTTTCCTTTTTTTTATTATTTATTTTTTAATAATTAATATATAAATAATTTTTTTAAGAAAATGATTTTTAATCGACTTTATTTTCAAAAATCTTTAAATTTATTTTTGAATACCAAATCATTAAATGTCAAAACTTTTGCTTATTTGTCAACTGGACATGAACATTTTCTTAGTTTTGTGCCGGAATTAAGAGTTGGAATTGAAAATGATGGAAAAGCAAAAATCAATTTTGAGAAACTTAATGAAAAGGTTAGTTAAAAATATTTAGGTAATTTACTCCCCCCTCCCTCTTTTATATTCTTGATTGTTCACATAAACCAGTTTATTAGAAAGGAATCAATTATCAAATAATTTTTAATTTTAGGTCCTTCTTGTCTACTTCTCTGCTGGATGGTGTGCAACTTGTAAAGGGTTTACTCCTTTATTGAAGGTAAATATAGAAAAATATTTAAAATTAATTTTATATTTCAAGAAATTATATAATCATTCGAAGGATGATTTGGCTATTTTGTGGATATCTAGAGGTATAAACAATGTTTTTAAAAATAAATAAAATTATAGATAAAACTGCTTCTGAACAAATGGAGTATTATACAAACAGTTTGGATCCAACTTGGATGTATGTTCCTTTGGGTAAATCAACTAGGTTTGTTTAAATTTTTATGTGAAATTATTTTAATTATTTTTTAGAGATTTTTTGAAATTATATAAATTAGCTGGTCTTCCAAGTGTCAAATTAGTTGATAATAATGGAAAGTTTGTAGAGGATGTGAAAATGCAAATTGAGGTATTTTTGGTATTTAAATATTTTAAATAAATTTAATTTTTAAAAGAAAAATTCTGATAATCCAAAAGAATTAATTCAATTATTTAAGTCAAAAACAAATAATTAAATTATTTTTGTGTCCCAGATTATTTAATTGTTTTGATTATGTATATGTATTTCTCTTTATATTCTAAATAAATATTTTTAGGTATTTTTCAAACTAACTAGATATATCTAATCTTTATAGTTATATTATCAAAATTGAGAAACTTGTGCAATTTAGCTCGTTTAAAAGAGCTTTTCGAAAAAAGTACTCTGATTAGATTATTCTGATAAAGATTACAATCAGATGAAACTTCATTGAAAAATAATCTTGAGTTAGCTGGGCATGATTTTGGCTACACGATAGCCGTGCTTCGGTTGTCATTCTGTTAAACATATGCCAGGCTTCCTCCGCATCCTTGTCCATCAAATAAGCTTTAATTTGTACAAGTTTATCAATTTATAAATATCTAGTTATTAAAATTACATGGAAATACTTGTTTTTATTTTAAATTTATTCAAAAAAATTTTATTTAGGAATATTTTTGAAAGTTAATTAATAAATAATTAATAAATTTAAATTATAATTTCAACAATGACAACAACTTATTCAACTATTACAGTTCAAGCTCCAATGAATATTGCTTTAATTAAATATTGGGGAAAGAAAAATAAAGTTTTTTAAATAAAATTATTTTAAAAAATATTTTTTAAAAAGGATTTAATTATTCCTTTAAATGATTCTATATCTATAACAATTAACAGTTTATGCGCAATTACAAAGATTACTGTTGATTCTAATTTAGAAAATGATTTGGTTATAATTAATGGAAAAATAGAAAATAATTGTCGTTTTGAAAGAGTTTTTAATGTAAATTTAAAAAGATTTTAAATTAAATTAATTTTCTAAAAAATATTAGGAAGTAAGAAGTATTGTTGATAGAAGAAAGAGAAATGTGAATGGTGAATTGTTAAATGAAAATAAATATTTTAAGGTTCATAAATTATTTATTTATTTTTAAATTTAATTTAAATATTTAGATTGAATCTAAAACTAATTTTCCAATATCGGCTGGATTAGCTTCTTCGGTTATTAACTTTTTAAATTATTTTTGAAGTTTTATTTTTTAATTTAGGCTGCTGGTTTTGCTGCAATTTCTTTTGGACTAGGCTCTCTATTTAAATTTAAAGAATTAAAAGAAATTGTTAGAATTGCTAGAATTGGTTATTTTTAAATTTAAAATTAAATATTTTTTGTGTGAAGGTTCTGGTTCTGCTTGTAGAAGTATTCTTGATGGATTTGTTCATTGGAAAGCGGGGAATAGTGATGAAAATGATTCTGAATGTATTTGTGAGGTAATTTTTAACAATTAAATTTAAATAATTTTTAAAAGCAAATAACACCAATTTCACATTGGAAAGAACTTCGAGTACTTGTAATAACTACAAATGAACAACGTAAAAAAATTGGAAGTACAGAAGCAATGCAACGTACAGTTTTAACTTCAAAACTTTTAAAGGAAAGAGTTGAGGAATGTGTTCCGAAAAGAATTAAAAAGTTTTTTTTTAAATTAATTTTAATACTCTCAATTTAAAGTTTAAAAGAAGCTATTTTAAATAAAAATTTTCCTCAATTTGCTGAAATAACAATGGCTGAAAGTAATCAATTACATGCTGTTTGTCTTGATAGTTATCCTCCAATTATTGTTTGTTTTTTAAATTTTTCTTTAAATTTATTTTATTAAAAAAAGTATTTAAATTCAACATCATTTTTACTGATGGAATTTGTTCACGATTTCAATACTTTTTATTCTTCACCATTAATTGCCTATACATTCGATGCTGGCCCCAATTGTTTTTTATTTTTTGAAGAAAAAACATTTCCATTATTTTATAATTCTTTTAAAAATTGTTTTAATTATAATAAAGATTTAATTAAAATTCATTTTGATGAAAATGAAAATAAAGAAATTGTTAAATCAATTATTAATGAAGAAGGTAAAAGAAATTAAATAAAATTAAAATTTATTTTTTAAAGAAAATAATGGAGAAATATTAAAAGAGGGTAAAGAAGAAAAAAATAAAATAGAATTTCCTTGGTTAGAAGCAAAACAAATTAATATTCAACAATTATTACTTAGCAAAATTGGAGATGGACCGAAAATTTTAGAATAAATTTTTGAAGAATTTATTAATTATTTGTTAATTCACTAATTGTTAAATTTTTAAATTTATTTTTACAAAATAAAAAAATATTTTTATTAAATTATACATGCAAATTTATAAATTAAAAAATAATTTTTTTTGAAAATCTTTATTTTACTTCTTTTTCTCTTTCATTTGTACAATAGGCCAACGAATATTATATTGGGGAGGTTGATTATCTCTTTCTCCATTTAAATATTGGGAGTTTTTATAAAAATAAGGAGGAAAATCATTATTATTCGAATTAATTCCATTATTATAGTTTTGTTGAAAATTTCCTTTAGAATTTCCTCCAAAGTCTATTGTGCCCCCATGGTATGGTTGGGGAGGATAGGATGGATGCCCTCCTGTTCCGAATTGTTGTAAATTGGCGGCATTATTTGGTGAATTGATAGGAGGAGGAATACAATCAAAAATTGATTTACCGTTATTTATCTCACTAAATAAAAATATTTTTTTTGAAAAAAACTTTTTTTTGATTGTTACCGATATGGTTGATAATAATTGCCAAGATTTGTTCCATAACCATTTGAACCAAAATAATAGGGAGGGTAAACAAAAGAGGGAGAGGAAGAACGTCCAAATAATGAATTTTGAGGTAATCCTTGTTGGGGTAATTTATTTTGATAATAAAATGGATATTGTTGTTGTTGTTGATTAATAAATCCTAGTAAATAAAACAATTATGAGCTGGACTGGTATATCTCGAAAAATATTAATCTCGATACCCGAACTTGTCTCAGTCTGGTATTTAATTTTAATTAATTTTTCTGTCAACTAACCAGATGAGGGATATATTTTATTTTGATTATTAGTATATTGTTGAGAATATATATAATTAATTAATTCAAATAAAATTATGAAGAATAACATTTTTTAATAAATAAATATATACTTAAAAAATTATTTTATAAATTATTAGATAAATAAATAAATTATTTGGATAAACTAAATATATTTTTAATAAATAAACATTTTTATACTCTAAAAGAATTATTTGCGCAAGATTAAAAACTAACTATTAAATTCAATGACACAAAACAAGCATGACCTTCTTTTAATTTTTTAGAGATTTTTCCTTTGAAATTTTTATTTTTTTAACAAAAATATTTTTAAATCCTTTAAATGCCCTATATTTTAAATAAAAATGGTTAATATTTAGTCTCTTTTGATTATAATAAAAACTTTTTTACAAAACGGATTAAGGCCAGACAATTTATAGTAAATTATGAATATTCTCTAAATACTGCAGAATTTTACAATAAATAAATATACTGTAAATGTTCCAATAGAAGCTCTGGGCGTTTATTCTTCAATACCCTTCATTGAGTGGGCTTCTAATAGAGCATGGGCTTCTATTTGAGCCGGGCTTCTTTGAAACATTTACGGTATAAAAAATGTTTCACAAAATGTTTAGTAAAGTTCTAAAGACTCCCAGCTATGTAGCCCGGAAACCTGATATATCCGGGTTTTCTGGTTTTATCCCGAAAAGCTCGGCCTGGGTCTTATTTGAAAATGTTAAAATTTAAGATTTACCTTTTAAAGTATAATTAAAACTAAAAAGTAAGATTATTTATTTATTTTACAAAATCACAGCCAAAATAATTTCCATTTATTATTTTATTTCCAAAATTAAATTTAAATATTAATTTTTGTTTTAATTTTATATATTTTTAAAATTAAATTCAAAGAAATTTTTCTTTCGGAAAATTTTCTTTTGTCTTTTTATTTATCCACTCACACACACATTTTTTTTCTTTTCTCTGCCAAATCGAATAAAATAAATAAATATTTTTTTTAACTAGAAACAAGCAAAATATTTTTAAATCTTTTTTTTTATTTAGAAAACAGTTGCTACATTAATTTCTTTTTTTATTAATTTTCTAAAATCGATTTGAACAACTAAAAAGTGATTTGTCTTTTCCTCTTTTTTAAATAAAAATTAATTTTTAAATTTAAAAAATATTCTTTTTTTTTGTCATTTTCTTTTAAAATTTAATTTTTCTCTCCCACAATTCTCCAATTTCTTTTTTAGATTTTTAAAGCTTTTTCAGAAAACCAATTTTTTTTTCTTTAAAATTCTTCTCTTGATTGTTGTTTTTAGTAGTCCAAATAATAAAAGAATTTAAATAAAAAGGGCAAGAAAAATAAAAAAAAATAAAAAAGAAATTTGTAATCTTTAAAGCAAATTTTATTTTTTTAAAAAATTTCTAGAGAAAATTGTCAACTGTTTAAAAGAGATAAGAATTTTATAAAATTGTTTTGACTTTTTTTAATAGTGAATTAAATAGAAAAAATTGTTTTTAAAAAATAAATAAATTATTTATTTGTTAACCTTTTTCCCCTCTTTTTCAATCTTTTAAAAAAGGATAAAAAAATTTTTTTTTTAATTTATATATTTCTTTTTCCAAATTTATTCAAAATTTACTCTTTTTATTTTTTTAAAGGAAATTAAAAAAAAATTAAAGATTAAATGTCCAAAGAATTTAAGTTTAAAAAATAATTTTTAAAAATTATAATTTATTTTAAAAACTTGACGTAAACCACACAAGATTTCTCAAATGTCATTTAAGAATATTTAAAAAAAAGATGAATATATAAATGAAACAATTGTTCACATTTCATGAAAAAACAAATATTTTTTTCAAATTTTTATTTTAAAATATTCAATCTTTTTTTAGTTAATAAAATATAAATACAGTTTTTCATATACATCAGATCCCACGTTACTTCCCTTTATAGGTCCCGATGTGTGTCATTATAGAGAGAATTTTGTCTGTATATATTTAATTAATATTTAAAATATATTATTTTATTTTATTATAAAATAAATCTTTTATTACATTTAAGAAAATAATTTTTGTGTTTGAATTTTAAACTGATACTTGTCTGTTTATTAAACGTTATTTAAATTAAACTTTTAATTATTTAGAATTAAATAAAAGCACTTTTGTACTTAAATATTTAGCTTGTTTTCCTCCTTCTTCTTTCTTCAAACAATTATTTCTTTCTTAAATATATTTATTTTTTATTCAAAAAAACTTCCTGTGCTTTTCTTCTTTTTTCTTCTTTCCTACATTTTTGAGGCTGCCAATTATGTCTGCGTCACGTAAAAAAATATTTTATAGAGAGGCAGAAAGGCAAGAAAAAAACATGGAAAGGAAACAGAAATAAAGTAAAAAGAAATCTTTTTATTTTTTAAGAGAAAGAAAAAACATTCCCAAAATTGGAGGGGGGGGGGTGTTTATTAGATAAAGAGTGTGCCTTCAATTAGTCTGGTAAATAATTAAAAATAAAATTGAAACTTTTTGTTTTTATTTTCTAAAAAAATTTTTCTTTTACACCTCTAAATTATTTATGCCAAAAGAGAATTATGTAAGAGAAAAAAATAAAAATTGTAGGAAATCATCACCTTCATCTTCCTTTAAATTTTGCGAATAAAATTTTCAGACTTTTGCCGGAATTTTTCCTATTTATTTCTCTTAATTCTTCCACTTTCCTTTTCCTTATTTTTTGTAAGTTTTTTTTTGTAAAAAAATTAAATAGAATATATTTTTTAATCTACATACATAAATTCAAATCCCTTGCGTGTTTCAAATAATTTATCTAAATTTCATTTAAAATATTCTTTCTTTTTTCTTTTTCTTTTTTTCTTTTCGCGCGCTTAATTAGATTTTTGTTCGTCTTTAGAATAAAAAAAAAGATTTTTAAAAGCCTCTAGCATTTTTTGCCTTTTTTATAAATAGTAAAAATTGAAAAATAAATGGTTTTGGCAAAAATATTTATCAGAAAAAGATTAAAAACCAAAAAAAATATTTTTGGAATTTTAAACAGATTTATTTTTGTTTTAATTTTTAAAATTTAAATTAATTTTTAGAAGAATTTAAATGGTCTTTTGAAATTAAATTGCTCTGTTTGGGAAATAAATATTTAATTAATTAAATATTCTTTTTATACGCTCTTACTAACATAATATTCAATTATATTTTAACAAAAAAATCTTTTATTTCGATTAAAATTTTAAAAACTAAAAACATTTATTTTCTTTTATTCCTCCAAGTTTTCTTCCGGTACATCTTTTCTTTTTTTTATTTTTAAATTTATTTCCCCCTTTATTCTTCCATGCTTATTCACTCCATAATATATTAACTTTATATATATTCTCCACTTTCATTTTTTCAAATTTCCATTGATGTAGCGGATTTTTCTTTACTATTATCATGCTTTTTATAAAAGAAGAAATTGTTTTAAAATAAATTATTTTATATTTAAATTATTTTTATTATTTTTTAGTCAATTTTGTATTTACCGTAAAAACTATTAATGTCCTTTCCTCCCTCAAATAATTACCCATGCTTTATTTATTACCCTCTCCAACGAGAGATCGATGCAATAAGTACCCGGTGTAATTATTTTAATAAATACTGTTATTATTTTCCTTTAATTCAAGCAATTTTAAATTATTCCCCTTTTATTATTTAATTAATTTTCTCCAACCTTTTATTCTCACGCCCTTTATTTTTTAATTAAATTTTGAAAAAACAACATTTTATTAAATTAAAATTATTTTTTTTTCAGAAATTAATTAATTAAATAATGATTGACTACAGCGAAGTTTCTAATTATTCTTTGGCTAGTAGATCACGTACTCCACATAAAAAGGTAAATTTTAATTATTTTTAAAATTTTTCCGCATGTTTTGTTTATTTCTACGGAAAAAGGACATTTTAGAGACTACCCCCATTTTCTCTTTCTTTTAATTTTTTCGAACAAAAAATTATTTCATCATTCAAAAATGGAATAAAACTTAGTGACTAAATTTATCTTTAAATTAATTTTTTTTCAAAAAAAAGTTTTCTATTTATTTCTTTATTTAAATTCTTCTTAAAATATTAAAAAGAAGCATTTTTATTTTTTTTTTTGAATTTTTTATAATTGAGAATAATTAATTAATTTGTTTATTGTCTTTTAAATATTCAAAAACATTATTTTTACGTCAGTCACATTTAAACAAAAAGATATACAAAATCCAATTAGTATTTACATTTTTTTAGTAAAAGAATCTTTCCTTTTTCTTTTCATTAAAAGAATCTCTTTTTTTTTCCAAAAATTTTGTCTAAAATTATTTTCTCAAATTACTTTTTTTTAAATATTTAAATATTTACTCATATTTACTTTTTTTTTTAATTTCCCAAAAAGTACATTTTAAAAATATATATTTATCTTTTTTAAATATTTAGACAAATTTAAAAGAAATTTAAAAAAATCTTATTTTTATCAATGACTTTAAATTTTTTAAACGTTTTTCGTGTTTCCGTTTTTCTTAATTTTATTTTTTTTATTTTTCCTTTATTTATTTAAAAATAAAAAACTAAAAAGTTTTTTTTTAATTTTTTGAATATTTTGGTCGATTTATTAAGATAAAGAATTTATTTTTAAATTGCCGTGAATGAACCAGGGTCTTTATTAAAATCTTAAATCGGTGGATTGAAAAATATAACCATATCCTGTCAATTTTACATTTTTGAATGCCCTCAAAATAAAATTTAAAAAAAGATAAAAGGTTTAGTTTTTAAAAATACTTTTTTTTAATTTTATAATTAATGTTATTCAAATATAAAGAAAATGACATAAATTGCCTTTGGGGACAAAAAAATATTTTTTTCTATTTTCAAATATTTTATTATTTGTAGTTTGGTCAAAGTTTGAATTTTTTAAAAGAAAAATATCTCATTCCTTTTTTTCTAAATTTATTTGTAAAGCAATGATTTAATACTTTTGACCATTTACAGAAATAATATAAAGAATATTTTTTTAAATAAATAAATTTATTTATTATTAATTGCTTTATTTAATTTATTAATTTAGAAAATAATAATTTTTGACAATTTTTCAAAGAATAATTATTTTTATTTTTAAAAAAACTTTTTTAATATTTTTATATTTTGTTATGAAAAAGAGATATTTTAATTACAATCAGACTTTACCTGTAAGTAAACCCTTGAGGATTAAAATATGTAGTATACCTTAATTTTGTGTACCTCTTTTAGGCAGCCCCTTAAGTTAAATTAAGTGCCCCAAAAGAATTTTGTTTTTATAATTTTTAGTGCAACTACATAAAATAAATAAATATTTAAATATTTTTATTGTAATTTTCCTTTTATAGTAACACAAATATTTTTAAAATCAAATCAATTCAAATTGTAAAAGAAAAAAAAAGTACTAAAATAATGAATACCTACATATACTTTTTTGTTTTAATTAATTTATTTTTTATTTTTAAAACGTTAAGAGATAAATAATTAAAAAAAATATTTTTTTAAATAAATATTAAAATAAATCTTTTTCTTATTTTATTCCCAAAAATGATTCATAATTTTTTTGTTAAATTTCTTTTATTTTTGATATTTCCAAAATTGGAACTTTTCTTTGGGAACATTTAAATTTAAATATTAAAAATAAACAAAGAGAAAATCTAAAAATAAATTTTATTTTTTTAATTTATTTAAATAATTTATTTATTCTTTTAAATTAATTAATTAATTATTTTAGCCATTTTTTATATTTAATTTTTATTTTTTTTTCTTTTTATTTTTAAACTTTTTAATAAAAATATAAAATTATTTAACAAAAAAACTTTTTTTAATTTTCCCTCATTTATTTCTTTTCATCTTTTTTCCAATTTTTAATGCTTCTTCCCATGAATCACAAATAAAAATAAAAATAAATAAAAAAATGAAAATTAAAGCTTTGAAGGCGTGAGCATCAAAAAAAGGAAGACAAATTTTTAAGTTCTTTTTTTAAATAAAAATAATATTTTTATAATATCCAAAAACTCCAAAAATTAACAAAAAAAAATATTTTTTTTAAAGTCTTTTATTTTCTAATAATAAAATAATTTAATTTAAAAAATGACATCTTCTTCTGATGAATATGTATGTTTAGATATATTTTTTAGTTTTTTTTAAATTAATTGAAATCAGTAAATTCTTTTTTTTTTTTGCTATTTTTAGAAAATATATAAAAAAAGTAATGGGTTGATTTTGTGTGAAAAGAAAATAATCGCCATTTTCTTTTTGTTAGTAAATTGTGTTTTTATTTTATTGTAAATTTATTTAATTTTTCTAAATTTATGGTAGAAAAATTAAAAATTTTAAAATAAAAAGAGAAAATAGAAATTTTTTTAAATCTCTCCACATATTTTTAAAATCTTTAAGTTTGGTTTATTTTGAGTCTCGCCTCCCCCATAATTACTTTTTAACGCGTAATATTGTGGACCTTTTTTAAAAGTTATCAGTCGAATTGAAGCCGGTTAAATATTTAAAATTTCGATTAGTAATAATTAAAAGCTTTGTTTAAATCCCTTTTAGATCCTTTTTCCCCCTTTTTTAAACAATTCTTTTAAGTACTTATGAGGGCTTTCAATTAATTGATAACTGTAGGTATTTCACATTTTTATATCAGTACCTTGTAGTTGCTAAAATAAATATGTAAACAAACCTTAAAATATTATTTTGAAATTATTTAAATATTTTTAACACAATATATTTTGTATTTATATTTGTAAATATATTTAATTAATTAAAAAAAAATATGTAATATCTTTTAATATTTAATTAGAATTTTGATTTTGTTTGGGGACAATAATTAATATGTATAAACAAAAATGATAACTGGTACTACCAAAATTAAAGAAATATAAATTTAATTAATTAAAATAAAAGAAATCCTCCCTCCCTTTTTTCACAAATTTATTAAAATAAAATTGTCCCCAAAAGAGGGTAAGCAAACGGAAAGAATCGATGTTTTAGTATTTGCTGTTCATTGATGAATTTTATACATACACACATGTGTGTAGAGTATTGAGGCTGGCAATTACCACCAAAAAAAAATTAAATATTTATTTTATATAACATTCTATATTTTTTCTCTCATTTTGGACTGCAGCCGCCTAACTGATCATTTATTTCTTTCTCAAAAAAATTCTTTTTTTTTTATTTTAATTTTAATTATAATTAATAAGTTTTCTTCTCTAAAAATATTTTTACTCAATTAATTACTTAAATCATTAATTGACAGACTTTATATGGAGAGAAGAAAAAGGAAGATTTCTCTTCTTTTTTTAATTAAAAAATATTAAAAGAATGTCTTCTCTCTTAATTATTCTTTTATTTACTTAATTTAATAATTAATTTAACTTTTAATTTTTTTTTTAAATTTAGTTGTCTATATATTTTAAAATAGTAAATTTCTGTTTTTAAATATAAATTTTAAATTATTTGTTTATTTTTTCTTTTCATTTTTTTTCCAAAATATTTTAATTTATTTTCTTTAATTTAGAAAAATTCCCCTTAAAAATATTTTTAATAAACTTTTGATGATTGACCATTTATTTTATAATTTTTGAATGGCTATTAATATATTAATTAGATATTTTTATTTTTGCTCATTAGCAACACAGACATAATTTAACTGTTAACAAATATTTATTAGTAAATTTTTAAATTTAAATATTAATTAACAAATATTGAGTATATTTGTCCTTTAATTTATTTATTTGGAGGGGAGGGCGGGGGGTTTAATCATATTAAAATTATAAAATTACTTATTTTATTAGAGTTCGGAGATGGGTGCAAGTAAATCACAAGATGGCTCTGTCATCGAACCTCTAGCCGGTGTTGATTCGGGCAGTTCGAGGACTGTTGGAGGAGGTGGCGGAAAAGGAATATCAACGTTCGAAATAAAAAAAACTTCAAAAAATATTTTCTTTTTAATTTTAAAGTTTGGCTAATGAGGATGTTCTTTCTTTATTGTCAGCAGAAGCTGAGGAAGACGAACAAAGACAAAGGGGGGAAATGATGGGGGAAAGTGGTGCTGGTAGCCGAATAAAACGTGGATGTATTCCTCTTCGGCAATTATGGCAAAATGATCCCCTCTATACTCTTTATTTTGAACATATGAATAAAGGGAGACTTAAAGTAAATATTGATATAATTAAAAATAAAAATTAATTTGAAAAAAAGATTTCATTAATGTGCCTTGTATTTCTTTGCCTTTTGGTTATTTCTGCACATGCAATTGTTGGTAATTGGTTAAGGTTTGCATTTGCGGTGAATCTACTTGTTTTTCTATTTGTTACAACATGGAGATGGCGTTCACCTTTATTTTCTTGGGCTGTTTTAATTTCTTCTTTATGCCTTTTAATTCTTTCACCTCCAACACTTGTCTCACTTTTGGCTGTTCTTTTACTATTACTTTGTTATACAGCGGTGAATTAAATATAAATATATTTTTTTAAAAAATATTTAGAAAATAAATTTTAAAAAATAATTTTACAGTAAGGGATTAATAAAATATATAAAATTATGTAAATTTATTTAAATATTTAGATGCCCCTTCAACTGAGAGCCTCATTATTGGCTGCATTTGCAATAAGTATTACCTCATTTGCTGTTAGAGCAATACCATTTTTACTTCAAACTAGGGAAAATAATAATAATGAGGAATTAAAACCTGATGATTTTAGGCAATTATTAATACAAATTGTTTTTATTTTGGCTATGAATTTAAACGGAATGTTTATTGTTAAGTTTATTTTTAAAATTCTAATAAAGTTTGGGAATAATAAGATATATAAATCGGTTTTGCAGTTTATCAGAAAATTAGTCTCCATAACTAAAAAATAATTTCCCTTAAATTAGCGGGTGATTGAAAAATTTTATAACCATTTAATTTTTATATTTCAGTATATTCCAACAGAACTTGTTCAAAGGAGAACATTTCGAGAAACACGTAAAAGTGTTGAAAATAGGATACAACTTGTTAGGGATAATGAAAAACAAGAAAATATTGTAAATATATTTATAATTATTTCTTTAAAATAATTTCACTTCAAAGCTTCTCTCAGTAATTCCAAAACATATTGCAAATGATATGAAAAAGGATATTGATAGAAATGAACCAGATCAGCAATTTAGAAGAATATATATCCAAAAACATAGCAATATTTCAATTCTTTTTGCCGATATTTGTGGATTTACTAATTTAGCTTCACATTGTACTGCCGAAGATTTGGTAGGAAATTTTGAAAAAAAAATCATAAAAAATTTAAATAAAGGTTCGGACATTAAATGAATTATTTGCACGTTTTGACACTTTAGCACATGAAAATCATTGTATGAGAATTAAAATTCTTGGTGATTGTTATTACTGTGTTAGTGGTAATTTGTTAAATATAAATGAAGAGAAAAATTAGTTTATAAAATTAAAAATTAAGGCCTTCCTGAACCTCGTTCTGATCATGCGATTTGTGCTGTTTCTATGGGGTTGGATATGATACACACAATTAAGTAAATATTAAATCTTTTATTTTTAAATAATTAATTTTTAATTTAAAAATCATTTCAAATAATCCTCAGGTTTTTGAGGTAGATGACTAAAAATGGGGAAAATTAAAAAAACAAATATTAATTTAAACAATAATTATTTGAGCAAAAAGAGGTCCCCAATTAAATAAATTGAAATTTTTAAATTAAAAGATTAAACAAAAATTATTTTTTTTAGGTTAGTCCGCGAGCTTTATGATGTAAATGTAAATATGAGGGTTGGAATACATAGGTAAATAATTTTGTTTATAATTAAAAAAAAATATTTAAAAATTAAAGTGGGAAAGCACATTGTGGAGTTTTGGGGTTGAAAAAATGGCAATTTGATGTTTGGAGTAATGATGTTACTTTAGCTAATCATATGGAAAGTGCCGGGATACCTGGGTAGTTTTTATTTAAATTTTGAAAAAAAAATTTAATTTTTAAAGTCGAATTCATATAACAGAGGATACTTTAGAAGCTTTACAAGGGACTTTTAAGGTTATACCAGGAAATGGACATGAACGGTCTAAATGGTTGGCAGAACATGGAATTAAAAATACTTATTTAATTGTTGAAGGGGAAGAAGGAAGGGAGGTAATGAATAAAGAAAAAGAAATTAAATTTTAAAAATTAATTTTTAAAGCATTCATTACAGCAACAACAACAATCAACATTTAATCGTTCAACTTTAAGTAAAGAACTTCAATTAACTGGAAAAATGGATAGACAAGGAAATCCTTTAAGGAGAGAATTGTCTAGAACAATAAATGAAGATGTTAATAAATATTTGGAAAGGGGGATTGAAGCTATAAATAAAGAAGCTTGGAGAAATGCTTATTGTGGTGAGATTTATTAGATTTTTTTAAGAAGAAGGAAAGGGGGAAAGTGTTTAAATAATTTATTGAAATTAAATAAATAATTTTTATTTATATTTTTTAGAGCCTTATTTGTTAGTCTTTAAACACGCACCAATGGAACAAAAAGTTTTTAAATTTATTTTTTTTAATTTAAAATTATTTTTTAGTTTCTTCAATACAAATCAAATCCATCACTTTTAGAAATAACAAACCTTCTTTGGGTATTTGCTTTATGTATTTTAGCTTTGGGTATTGGAGGATTAGCCTTTGCTGATCAATTAATTGCTGGGGGTGTTGCTTTTGTTTTATTACCGTTATTACTTTTTCTTCTTTTATTTCGACGTTTTGTTAAGGTTTTAAAATAAATTAAATTTCCAAATAAAAAAATATTTTTAGTTGCCAAGACGTAAACGTCGCCGTTCAGGACTTAGGCGTATACAAAAATGTTTATTGGTGCTTTTATTATTTTCTGTTTGTGCTTTTTTCCTTTCTTTACGTTTTGCTTTACAACCAACACCTTCTAAATGTGAAAAACAATTAAAAAATACTGAAGTAATTTAAATAAATTTTAAAATAATTTTTATTTTTCCCCTCCCTCATAAAGTTAATATTTGAATGTGCATTACTACTACTTTTATGTGTTTGTTCATTTCAATCTATACTTTTTCTCGAAAAAGTTTTTATTGCTTTTCTTTTATGTCTACCTGTTTTAGCTTCAATTTGGATGCTAAACTTTCCTTCTTTAATACCAAAAGATGAACAATCACAACAACAAAAAACACAAGAGATGATAAAAGAAAATAATTTAACAACAACAACAATTAAATTATTACAACAAAATTATTTTTTAACACAAAAAATTTGCAAGTAAATAAATTATTATTTTTAATGAATTTCTTAATTATTTGGAACTGTTACATTCCGAATAAAGAAAATTTTTTTGTTAATAATTTAGCAATTCTTTTTTGAAATATAAGTAATTGGATTCCTGCTGACCCGATTCCCGGAATTTGGGAATTCCCGTTTGCCTACGAAATTTTTCTGAAAAATCCTGAATTTTCGCTAATTTTCCTATCATATCTGGCGCTGATAATGAAAGAAATTTGGCTCCTCGGCTTTCCAAAATTCACAAAATTTATGCCTGCGGTGCTAAAAAGGAAAAATTACCAAAAGTCTACATCTCTTTTGTTTTTTTGTCGGAAGGATCCCTGATACACATACAGGTCTTTAAGGGATGTTTTCTTTATAAATATTTTTTTAAGAATGTAATCAAAAAATTACTATCTATAAGCTTTCCTTTAATTTAAAAATATTTAGTGAAAATAATTCCTCAATAGAGCCAAGAATATTATTTACACTTGTTGTATTTTTTGCTTTTATTTTAATTGCATTACAAAGTCATCGTTCTGAATTAATTGCTCGTTTTGATTTTATTTGGAAATTACAAGCTTTAAGTGAAAATGCTGAAGTTAAAAAAACATATGAACAAAATAGAAAAGTTTTAGAAAATATTTTGCCTGCACATGTTGCTAAAGTAGATTAAAATTAATTGAAATTAATTTTTAAATTAATTTATTTTTAAAGCATTTTTTATGTGCCCAACCAACTAAAAGGTCTGATCTTTATTCTGAAGGAAGAGAAAATGTTTGTATTATTTTTGTTACAATTACTGAATTTGATAAATTTTATATGGGTAAATAAAATTAAATATTTAAATAACTTTCTTTTAAAAAAAGAAATGGATACTAATCAAGAAGGAAGGGAATGTATTCGAGTTTTAAATGAAATTATTGGAGATTTTGATAATGTTTGTATTTTTTATAAATATTTTATTTTTAATTTTTCTTTCAGATTTTGAGTGATCCAGAATTTCATTGTATTGAGAAAATTAAAGTACCCCCTAAATTTTAATTAATTTAATTAATTTTAATTTAAAGACAATATCGACAACATTTATGGCAGCTTCAGGCTTAACAGGAAGTACTTGTGGTTCTTCCCATGTTGTGGCTGTTGCTAATTTTGCTTTAGCTTTATTTTCTCAATTAGAAGAATTTAATGCACATTCTTTTGGAAATTTTAATTTAAGAATTGGAATAAATGTTGGGCCGGTAGTTGCTGGGGTTATTGGAACAGAAAAACCTCATTATGATATTTGGGGGAATTCTGTTAATGTTGCCTCTAGAATGGATAGTTCTGGTGTTCCTGGACGTATTCAAGTGAGAAAAAAATTATTTTTTAAATAAATTAAAATATTAAACGCCTAAGAATTTTATTTTGATTTTGAGTTTTGGAAGGCTGGGCTACGGTGGAATTTGTAAAAAAAGTTGTAGGAATAAGATTTTTTATTCTAGGAGTATGTAACAAAATAATTAAGAGTATGTAAACAAATTAAAATATTTAATTTTTTAGGTAACCGAAGAAACAAAACAAATTCTTGAACGTGAAGGTTTCGAATTTGAATGTCGTGGTGAAATTAATGTTAAAGGGAAAGGGTTAATGACTACTTATTTTTTAAAAAATCCAAATGGTGATGATTTTGATGATAATATTTCTTCTCTTCCTTTAACAAAAAGACGTAGTAGTAGTGCTGTGCCGGGAAGTGGATTTCATCAACAATCAAATGGTGTTAATAATATTCAACAACAACAACAACCAAATGGAACAATTTAAATAAAAAATATAAAAATAGGAGATTTTTTTAGAAATTTTCAAAATTAATTCTTGAATACAGGGAAGGGAACTAATAAATATAGGATTTATTTTTTCTTCTTTTCTCTTTTATTTTTTATCAATTGGGGAATTTTTTGTGAACATTTTTAAAATTAATATTTCCTAGTTGTTATATCTCTATTAATTAATTAATATTTTAAGCCCAGAGCTTTTTTTTTAATTTTTCCATTTTATCTTTTCTTTTCCCTCATTTTCTTTTTAAATACCTTTTAAATCTAAACTTTTGTCAGATTTTGGCATATTTTTATATTTAATAATTTTTAAATATTTTTTGTGCCTTTTCTTCCTCTGTACATTCTCGGTGAATAATTGTAAATATTTCCTTTATTTAATTTCCACGTCAAAAACAAATAAATACGAGTTTTTATTTTATTTTTAAATACTATATAGCATGGGGAGTATCCGTTAATATCCTCTTTGAAATTTTGCCTTTTATGGCTATTATTTACTCGATTAACATTAAATATATCTTTTTTAAATAAAAACAAAGGTATATATCAGGCCTGCACATGGACACGGATTTTACTATACATGTCCGGATATATCCGTGAGGCCAATATCCGTATCCGTTAATATCTGTGCAACTTTTGAGCATACCACCCGCAGGTATTAAGAAAATATTTGAGGGGATTTTAAATTAGCATAATTATTATTTCTATAATTTTTATTAAAACAATCTTAGTTACAAAGAAAATTAAATGCTAGAAAAGTTGTGAAAAATGCTTTAACAGATTTTGTAATTATCTGTTTAATTAATTTACTCAAAATTTAACCTTATGACAAAAAGCAAACTACGGAATTAAAGATATTTTCATGATTTATTTACATTGAAGTTGAAATAACAATCTTAAGCTTACTAATGGAAAAATTCACGAGATATTCAAAACAATTACTAAATCTCCAGACGATAAAATTAGTTTTTATGAATTTCTAGTAGACTGAAGAACAGTTATGTGAAGCATCCCTAATGCTATTATTAAAGAAATGAACACAGAAATGCTAACAACAGTTCTTTATCGCTAGCAAATACATACAATACAGCAAAATACATCAAAGGATTACAAAAATAATGTGAACAGAAACATATCTACAATATATTTAGGCACAATTATATCTATACATACAAATATATAGGGATGACAAACAAATGTGGATGAGTTTAATCACAATACATATATTCGAATATCACAAGGAGCTTCCTCATCCCGTCATCCTTTCCGGTGTCCCTTCTTTTTTTCCTTGCCGCTCTTGTCTTTCGCGCTCCTTTCCTTTGCTGTCGATCCTTCCCTTTTAGATGGTCGCGATGGTTTGCTATTGCCTTTGGTGTCATCTACGCGGCTACGCTGGCTGTCAGTGATCCTCTTCATATTGTCGTCGAACCATTGAAGGGCTACCTGCATCGCACACCTGTCGTCAGCATCGCCATTCCAGACATGTCCCGTTATGAATTCAGCGAATTCCCTTGGCGCTTCGTCTGGGAATTTCATCCGGTCACCCATTATCACCTAAATGTTTAAAAAAATTTAATAGATTCCAACCCCCTAAAACACACCCTTCTTGCAACGTCGTTATTGGAGCCGAAGTTTTGGTAGGGATTACCGCCGTTCGCAAAGATCTCCCAGCAGAGGATTCCGAAGGCCCAAACGTCCGACTTCTTGGTGCAGACCCGATCCCTCATCGTCTCCGGTGCCAACCACTTGATCGGGAGCTTTTGATCCTTGTCGAGCTTGATTTCCGTGTCACCAGGCAGCAGCTCACGAGCGAGCCCAAAGTCAGCAATTTTGACCTTAAAAATTAGAACAAAAATTAGCAATTAAAAAATTTTTGAATTGTGCTACCTTTTGTTCGCTGTAAAGGCAATTCCTTGCCGCGATGTCGCAGTGGACGACGTTGTTCTCGTGAACATGGCTGAGACCAGAAGCGGCTCCAAGACACATGTACAGCTTGCTCCTTGGGCTCCTCTGGATCTCCTGCAGATAGTCCTTCAGTGCACCATTTGTCGCGAGCTCCATTACAATCATCAGCGGCTCCTGACCAACGGCTACACCTTAAGGTTTGAAAATATTTTTAAAAAAGACATGAGACTTCATCCCGAAACTTACCATAAGACTGGATGACGTTTGGATGCTTGAACTTGCGCATTATACGTGCCTCGTTCATGAACTCCTTTATCTGCTCCTTTGTACACTTGGTCAGTGTCGCCTCTTTGATGGCTACCTTCGCCTTCTCAGTTTTGCTGATCCTGAGCTCTCCGCGTCTTACGATGCCAAATGCGCCTGCTCCCAGCCTTGCTCCACTGATAATGTCTGCATGCGCAAGCTCCCATTCCTTTCTCGACATGGGTTTGGTGATGATGACATTACTCCCCTGAAATTAAATCTCGGTAAAATTTTAGTCAGGATGCGCTGTACCGAGCAGACAGGTTGACGGCTTTGCATGTGGCTGTCGACAAAATCCCTCAATGTTTTGTAGCCCTTGTCTGATTTGAAATCGATGGAGAAGCGTCCTTTCTCCTCACGGAAGATATAGTGCTTGACGTTGCCGTAGACGACCGACAGGACGAACGTTCTTGCATCGCCTGCATTCTCTTCACTCTTTCGGAGCAGGAATTCGCCATTCGCCTTCAGCATTGCAACGGTGTCCTCACGCGGAAGCTAAAAAATTAAGCGAACATGAAGCCTATTAAGAAAAAACGAAAATTAAGCTTACCAATCCATGGTAGTATGGTAGCGCCCACAGGTCTCGTTCAGACTCCATTGGTAGAGAAGCGGTAGAAGTGTTTACAGGGCAGCGAAGCGGTAGAAGAGCGTTTACAGAGCAGCGAAGCAGTTGAAGCAAAAGCCCGTGTTGTGAGTCGTTGTGTTGTGTTATCTCAAGTTCTGCTGACTTTTATATGTACATACCTATGTCTCCGCCTTGGTAATGGTGCAGAATTGGGGAGACACCTCAAAAACACCTTAAAAATTAATATTTTTTTCTGCAAATAATTTTATACAGGTAATCGACCATGCTGATTACGAATCTGAGCTTAGAATTTGGTTATTTCGAATCCCGGACTCGATCTCGACCAAGTCGAATTCGGGGTAAAAATTCCCGAACCGAATTTCAAATATCCAAATGATAGCTCATTCGAAAGAGCTCGTCGAGTTGAGTCGAATTGTATCAAAATTAATCAATTTCGACCATTTTAGACGAAGTTGTAATCAATGAAATACACGTTTGTAAAAAAGATATAGGTAGATTCAATATACAAATCAGGCATCATAACTCAGTTTAAAGTTGTCGAAACTGATTAATTTTGATACCATTCGGCTCAACTCGAATAGATGTATCAGATTAGCCCTAAATTTTTAATTTCGAATTTTTACCCCGAATTCGACTTGGTCGAATTCGGGTCCGGGATTCGAAATAAGCAAATTCTAAGCTCAGATTCGTGATCAGCATGGTCGATTACCTATACAAAATTATTTTCAGAAAAAAATAATACCTTTTAATGTATTTCTGAGGTGTCTCCCCAATTCTGCACCATTACCTCGGCCTTAACCAAAAAGTCATATAAAAGACATCTAAAAATTCTCAACATAACTCAGTACGACTCGACAACACTAAAATTGCGCTTCGTCTGCATCACGACTACTGCTGTTTCGGGACGCCGTTGCTGTACCTCGTCAACGTTCGACTTTCCAACGATCTTCTACTCTGCGGGTTGTCTTCTCAATTTGCTCACAGCCAATGGAGTCCGACAAAAACCTTTGGGAGCTCCCATATTACCATGGATTGGTGAGTCCATTTTTTTTAAGTAACTAATGTTGATCCGTTTTCCCTTAATTTATTTTTAGCTACCGCGAGAGGACACTGTTGCAATGCTGAAGGCGAATGGCGAGTTCCTGATCCGAAAGAGTGAGGAGAATGCAGGCGATGCAAGAACGTTCGTCCTGTCGGTCGTCTACGGCAACGTCAAGCACTATATCTTCCGTGAGGAGAAAGGACGCTTCTCCATCGACTTCAAATCAGACAAGGGCTACAAATCAATAAGGGATTTCGTCGACAGCCATATGCAAAGCCGCCAACCCGTTTGCCTGGTACATTAGAAATAGAACATAAGCTTAAATGACAAGATATTTTTAGGCCAGCCATGTTATCATCACCAAGGCCATTGGAAGGAAGGAATGGGAGCTGGCACATGCGGACATTGTGAACGGAGCAAAGCTGGGAGCTGGTGCATTCGGCATTGTAAGGCGCGGAGAGCTCAAGATCAGCGGCGGACAGACGGTTAAGGTAGCCATCAAAGAGGCGACACTGACCAAGTGTACAAAGGAGCAGATAAAGGAGTTCATGAACGAGGCCCGTATAATGCGCAAGTTCAAGCATCCAAACGTCATCCAGTCTTATGGTAAGTTTCGGGATGAAGTCTCATGTCTTTTTTAAAAATATTTTCAAACCTTAAGGTGTAGCCGTTGGTCAGGAGCCGCTGATGATTGTAATGGAGCTCGCGACAAATGGTGCACTGAAGGACTATCTGCAGGAGATCCAGAGGAGCCCAAGGAGCAAGCTGTACATGTGTCTTGGAGCCGCTTCTGGTCTCAGCCATGTTCACGAGAACAACGTCGTCCACTGTGACATCGCGGCAAGGAATTGCCTTTACAGCGAACAAAAGGTAGCACAATTCAAAAATATTTTTATTGCTAATTTTTGTTCTAATTTTTAAGGTCAAAATTGCTGACTTTGGGCTCGCTCGTGAGTTGCTGCCTGGTGACACGGAAATCAAGCTCGACAAGGATCAAAAGCTCCCGATCAAGTGGTTGGCACCGGAGACGATGAGGGATCGGGTCTGCACCAAGAAGTCGGACGTTTGGGCCTTCGGAATCCTCTGCTGGGAGATCTTTGCGAACGGCGGTAATCCCTACCAAAACTTTGGCTCCAATAACGACGTTGCAAGAAGGGTGTGTTTTAGGGGGTTGGAATCTATTAAATTTTTTTAAACATTTAGGTGATAATGGGTGACCGGATGAAGTTCTCCGACGAAGCACCAGCGGAATTCTGTGACTTCATGACGAGGCAGGTTTGGGCCGGTGACGCCGACGACAGAAGTCCGATGCAGCAAGTGCTTCTATGGTTCGACAATAACATCAAGCGCATGACCGACAGTCAAAGGAGCCGCATGGACAACACGAGAGGAGGCAGCTCAAAACCAGCTCGTCCGACGTCAAAGGAGGGAACAACTGCGAAGGAAAAAAGCGGGAGGGAGAAGAATGAAAGCGGGCGAGATAAGAGTCAGAAGGGCAAGAAGGGACACCGGAAGGGATGACGGGATGAGGAAGCTCCTTGTGATATTCGAATATATGTATTGTGATTAAACTCATCCACATTTGTTTGTCATCCCTATATATTTGTATGTATATATAATTGTGCCTAAATATATTGTAGATATGTTTCTGTTCACATTATTTTTGTAATCCTTTGATGTATTTTGCTGTATTGTATTTGCTTGTGATAAAGAACTGTTGTTAGTATTTTTTGTGTTCCGTATTTCCTCTAAAATAATATACCGTATTTCCTCTAAAATAGCACCCTTTCAAATACATAAACTCCCTCAGAGGTCGATCGAAAAATAGCCCCCCTCTCTAAAATAGCCACCCCCCATAAAAATATAATTATTTTTGGAATTTTGTTTTTAAAGCATATGTAGCACAGTCCCTATAGTTCAATAGATTAGAAAGAATTAATATGAATATTGGGGGATTTGGAGTGATTAAAGTGAATATCAGAGGACAGTTGTGTCAGAGGACAGCCTTTAGAAGTGCTCTTAAAATGCAGGCAACCGAAAATTTCCCAACAGCTTGGGGCAATACTTTTGACAGCGAGTGTAATTTCCAAAACTTTTTTTTTTAAATTCGAAATTAAAAATTAATTTTTGTACTTTATCAAATCCATTTTGTGAAGAAACTGCAGCCCAATTTAAATTTTGATAAAATGAATCAGATACGAGACTAAGTGAACGTGTTAAATCGTTAGCGTAACAAGATTCGCAAGAACTTAAGGCATCCTATTTCAAATAAAAAAATAATTGGAAAAATAAAGATTAAAATGTGGGAGAAGGAGAAAATGTGGGAAAGGAAGGAAAAGAGGATCATATCCGTATCCATCTGATGCAAAAACAGTATCCATATCCGTCCGTATCCGGATATATCCGCGGGTATCCGGATATTTTCCGTATTCAAGTACATATGTATATTTACAGAAAAAATATTTTTATTTTTTTATTCAACAAGCATTTTTAAAGAATTCTAAAGGCCAATCAAAATAAAATATTGTAGCATTAAGTAAAGATAAAAAACTTAAAATTATTTCAAATCTAAAATATAAAAAATTACCAAAGAACATAATTTTTTCCTTTAAAATTTTGCATTAATTCGGCTGTCTGAAATATTTATTTTTTTTAATTTTTAAAGTTAGAAAAAAACTTTGCATGGATGGATATTGTAAAAAGCAATTCCAAGGAATGGATGTTCTCCTTGTGATATAAATTCTAAAAATTCATTTGTTTCTTTTCGAAAAGTAAAATTCTTAAAATCTTCTAAAGGAATAAGTTTTCCATTTAAAAAAAGAAGGAAAATTAATTTTAATTTTGAATAATTAAATTTACCAAAATTATAAATATTAAACCAAAAAACCGGCACAGAATACGCCTCACTTTTTAAAAATACTTAAATATTTAAATAGTATATTTAATTGTTAATACCTATAACAAATTGAACAACATCTTTTGTATTTTTTACCAGAAATATCACAAACAAAATCATTCATTTCCATCCATTTTCTATTATTTAACTAATATTTTTAAATTTTGTTTAGAAAAAATTAATTTTACATTTTTAATTATCCACGGATTTTTACATAATTTTAAACTAAAATCACAAATTTGTTGAATATCTTCAATAAATTTTTGTTCACAAATCATCACTTTTTAATTAAAAATAATTTAAAATTATTTCAAAATTTTTTGTTAATTTTCAAGTAATTTTGAGATTGAACATTAAAGCTAATTTTGTAAACAAATATTCTTTAAATTTCAAAACAAAGCACTTTTAATATTTTTCCAAAATTTAAAAAAACGAAAATTTCAATGATTAAACAAGTGGTGTGGTGGGGGAGAGAGGAGGTGGAGGGGGTAAGTCAAGTTTATGTGTCAAAAGAAAATTTTATAATTTTTAAAATCAAAAGATGTATTGACGAGGCAATAAATTCTGAAAGTAAATATAGAACATTAAATAATCAGTTAGGAATACAGAAAAAAATTTAATAAAAGATAAACTAAAATTAAATTTCCATTTAAACATTACAAAAAAAAATTGTGTATTTATTTATTGTTAAACAAAAATGTTTTGGGGTGGGGGAAGAAAAAAAAATAAAGTTGTTACAAATCGGTTGATGCACAATTATTGTTTCTTAATATACACAAACAAATGTGTAAAATATATATAGATTGGTGAAGAAAAGAAAAATTGAGAGGATTTTTATGAAAAGAAAAATTGAGAGGATTTTAATTTTTATATGGTTTGGGTACTCTTTTTTTAGCCACGCCCTTTTTTCCTTTTCGATCATTATTCTTTTACTCTTTTTCCCTCTCAACCATCAATCAATTGAGTTGAGGTCAATTTTTTGTTTAAAATAAAGAGAGAAATAGAGCTGACTCGGATGACTCATAGAGCTGGGCTGAGACGTATGGCACTAAACTCGGTCCGTGAGATCTCTGAGCTGAATTACTGGGGTCCAAAAATTTCTAAAAAGAGGTAAAACGGTCGGCATTTTGTAAAAAATATGATTTTAAACATGCAAAAACTGGAAAACACAATAAAATACGGGACCATTAGTTCCAAAACGTAGAACCGGGATACCTATTGGCATTTAAATAATTGAAATAGATAAAAATAAGGGTACTTATGAAGATGGAGGTGCCCTTTCTGCGGACTTTTTTTTGCGGACTTTTCTTCCTTTCTTTTACATATTTTACTTGTAGCAACTAACTGTCAAAGACCCTCCCCCTATTATTTTTCTTACCTAAGTTTGTACATAAAGGTCAGATTTTCTGCTTCCTTTCCTTCCTCTATTTGCCCTGTGGCATATTCAAACAAGAGACATTGGTGAAGAGAAGATTAATTTCATAGTCATACACTTATTTTTTGCCTTCGAAAACAATTTAAACAAAAAAAGAATTAAATAAAATTGATTTGGTGTATAACATTATGAATTTCTGTGTAAAAACTTTACATTCTTATATTTAAAAATATTGAACAACTGAAAAAATAAATCGTACTCAATATTGAACAACTCAATTAATTTTAATCTTCTCTTTATCAACTATGTCTCTTGTTTAAATATGCCAAGCTCAAATAGAGGAAGGAGAGGAAGAAGAAAATCTGACCATTTTGTACAATCATAGGTAATAAAAATAATGAGGGGGGGTGGGACAAGGATTGAAATTACCCGAATTTCTGTTCCAAAATCACAAGTTCTCATTCTATGAAGCATTCCGAGATCAGTAAGCCATTGTTGAAATTCAGTTTCGGGCAATTTAATTTAATCATGTAATTTAGTTAAAGTAAAATTTTTTATTGATTGTAACATTTTTAGCGTCTATAACGTTTAAATTAATTGTGAACACATATTTTTCAAATGGCATACAAAATAATCCTTTGATAGTTAATTGCTACTAGCAAAACTTGCTGAAAGCAAAACAACAAAACATTTAAAAAGAAAGGAAGAAAAGTCCGCAAAAAAAAGTCCGCAGAAAGGGCACCTCCATCTTCATAAGTACCAAAATAAGAATATTGATTCAAATGTTAATTCAATTTTGGTGAAATTGGAAAGGAAAATTAATCTTTTCATTGTTAATGTCTCTCACTGAAAATGCCACAGGAAAAGTTAAGTAAAATCGAGGAAGAAAGAAAGGCTGACCATTCTGTCCATATTAAGGTTGATTGATGAAGGAAAAGGAAAAAAGGGCGTGGCTAAAAAAGAGTACCCAAACCATATAAGTTCCAGATTTTTTTTTAAATTCGAATACTCAAATATTAAAAAAAATATTTTAAAAACCTCACAATTAATTTAATCCAATCTCGTCAATATAACACAACAATATAGAGAATATACCTATTTATTGTTGAAATAAGATCTCTTCAATATTTTCCCTTCCCGTTAAAGTTTTCTTTCCTTACCCCTTAAATGTCCAACCAAATTTTACATCTCTTCAATTGTTATCTTTAAAAAATAAAATTTATTTAAAATATTTTACAAAACAAAATTTACATTTTCCCTTTTTGGCCAACGCAATTCTTCAAAAGTTTTTGATGTGTTCATACTTGAAACCTATAAAAAGAAAATATTAATTTAAATTATTGGACAATAATAAAAACCTCTTTTTTCGGTCTGTCAGAATTCCACAAACGAAAATGAGTCCTCTCAAAACCAATTGATTCAGCATAAATAATTAACATTTCCACACTTTCATCACGAGAAAATCGTCTCATTTTCATTTCTCCATTTGGACAACGAAAACGAATAGAAATTGCCTTAGGATCAGATTCTTCTGGCTCAGGTGGCAAAATCATGGCAAGTTCATTAAGTCGACTTTGTTTCTTTGCTAGCAATCGAAGATTCTTTTCTTCAGCTTCCCTAAAAAAATTTCGAAAATAAAATAAATTCTTGCGAAAAAAACCTTTCTTTCGTCTTTTGTTCATGTAATTCTTGCTGTTTTGCTTTGTCTAAAGCCAAACTACGTTCATATTCCTGTGCCTGTTCTTGTCGAAATAATTCCCTTTCAAGTCGTCCACGTTCCTCTTCTTGGTTTTGATGCCGAATTCCTTGGTATTGGTCTAGACCGATCATAAGTTTCTGCATGGCACTTGCCACATCTTCTTGACCTTTTTATTAATTAAAAACATTAAATGCTAGAAATTTAAATACTTTTAAACAATTTACCGTAAATAAAAGTGTTCTGTTGAAAGGAACTCCGATCTTTGCATAGAATAATCAAAAGCGGATATTTTCCAGACATGCTTGATACTTTAAGAATTTCAACAAGATTCCCTAAGTTAGCCAAATTCATCCAGTCAAAAAGAGTCTTGCGGTTCTGTTCTTGAGTAACATCCCATGCCCAAACAAGAAATTGACATTTAAGCAAATTACTAATTTCAACCGAGCACAACACCTTTAAGTGGGTAAAACATTATATTTAAAAAATAAAATACAAACATTCTGAGGAAAAATATGAGCAGCAACAGAATCATCATGATGCAGGTATAAAACCAATGGACGACGTTCTTCAATATTTGGATTGTCAAATGCCTCAGTAATTGCTTTTTGCAACGGGCCATCAAAAAACGGGGGATGTTGAGCACCATATCTTTAAAAACCAGGAATTAAGCACTGAAACCATTAAAATTTACAAACCTCGATTGAAAAACAGCCGTAAAATTCTGAATTGCCTCGTGAATTGAAGTAAAATCTGTCGGAATTAAGGGAATTCTATCACTATTTTGATTGTGAAAGTCTTTCTTGTCAAGTAATTCGAGAGGAGAATCTGAACGAAAAGTGTAGTCTGCATAGTCTTCATCATCAGAATCGACCAAATACTGGGTATTATTTAAAGGGTTATGAGAACTTGATTGATGACGTCCTTGTCCAGAACTAGTACCACCTGCGTCCACACCATTTTCATTACGATTTGTATCATTAGCTTTGTGAGTGTTGCTATTACTTCGTTTATCATTATCCATAGTTGTTTATTTTGGCTAACCAAGATTCTCTTAATCTAAAAATAATTAAAAAAAATTAAATATCAAAAATAATTTCGAGAAAGGATGACATTAACGGAGCAGCACAGTTGAGTCTGCTTGTGAATTCTGAACGATTTTTCTCTGTGTGCTTTCCAATTTATCAAAATAAAGGGATATCGCTTCGACCCAACTAGGAAAAAAATTTCACGTGTTTAGAGCTTTAAATTGATAAAAAATTTATTTGAAATGGTTCAAATTTAAAAAAACTATGGATCGAAAAACGCTCAAGCGTGCGACTCAACAGAACACAATGAAAAGGGACACGCCCGAAACGGCGCGGGCCAAAACGGCGCGACCGAAACGGCGCGACCGAAACGACGCAGGCCGAAACGGCGCAAGGCCAAAACGGCGCACGACCCAAAACGGCGCAAAAATTTCCCATAAGCTATTGTTACATGAGGTTTAGCTCGAATGGTGATCGTATCTTTTGGAGATGTGAACAAAAAAAAGCAGATGTAAAGGTCGCATTTGGACAACATCTTGTGATAACAGAGTGATAACAAAAACTGAGCGATAACAAAACTAATTAGATCGTATACTTACTAGTAAGTATAACTGCGAGAAATAACTGCGGGATTCAGATAGTTCCAATAACTATATTACTAGTTAGTTTCCCCTATAACTACATTTATTACTAGTTAGTTTCCCCTATAACTACATTTATTACTAGTTAGTTCTCCCTATAACTATATAGTTATCGCCATATTATTACTGTAACCAGCTAGACTTAGGTTATTTTTATTCTGGTCGTTGATGTTGGAACAGTCTTGACCGTTGCTGGAACAACTTATCTCAATGTTGGAACGATCTTCCACATTGTTGAAACAATTTTCCCGTAATATGCAAAACCTTATTGTAGAATTTAAATAGTTCGAAGGATCAATGTACGCAAGGGTGGTTATCGATTTTTGATCAATCACTAAAGTCAGATCGATCACGAATAGGTTGATCACTAGAGATCAATTGAGCACTCTCACACTTGATCACATGATGATAACACGATTAATCACTATCATTGTGCAGTCTAGGGTTTGCGCCGTTTTGGGCCGTGCGCCGTTTTGGCCTTGCGCCGTTTCGGCCTGCGTCGTTTCGGTCGCGCCGTTTCGGTCGCGCCGTTTTGGCCCGCGCCGTAATGGGCTGTACCCCAATGAAAAGTAGATGAGGACGTTTCAGATTTGATGATCAGATACCCGGTTCAGTGTACATTAAAGGTACGACCATTCAGATACGTGAATTTTTGGACTTGAAGATCCTTTTACTCGTATTTTTAATTTTTCTTACTTTCTAATGCAAATTTAAAAAAAAGTTTAATAAATTTTTCTAAATTTTTAAAAAGCGGTCGAGTCTTTGCTCTAGACATTTCTTGGGTTATTTATGGTTTTCAAATTTATCGGGCTTAACATTTTAATGGCTGATAAGAAAAGAGATTCAGTTTAGTGAGGGCTTTCCACCTTCTTCAACGAAAAACTTTCCATCTTTTTGAATCAGTCTTGAATCCCTCTAAAATAGAATTTTCATTAAACATTCTTTTCGAATAATATCCTAATCGGTATTTAATTAGCACTTTTGAGGGATTACATTTTTAGAGAGAGAGAAAGGTTGTTTGATTAAATATTTTTAATAATTTTTTTAATCTTTTTTTTTGGGAAAACTTGTTATTTTCCTCATTATTTTTTAAATAATGAGTGTATTAAAATAAATTTTGAAAATAATTTTTTTTTGTTTTGTCCATTTTAAAAAACAATTTATTTGAAATACATAGATACTATATTTTTGAAATAAGAAACAAATAAAATATTTTTAAAAAAATAAAAATGGCAGCAGAAATAATTAATAAAGAAACAGAAAAACCTCACAATAATTTAGTAGATTCAACAATGACTAATTCATCTAATTCAATTAAAAGTCAAACAAAACCTCCATTCGAATTAAAACAACCTTTAGCTGTTTGGCCAATAAAATTATCTTTAATAATTTTTGGAATTCAATTTTTGGAAAGATTTTCTTTTTATTTTTTAAAATGTACATAATTATTTAATTATTTTTTAATTTCTTTTTTCTTAAAGCTACACTTTCCAATCATTTAATTGATAATTTGGGAATGAATATTTTAACAGCCAATACTTCCCAAAAATTAATTATTCAAGTTACCTTTTTTGCTGCAATTGTTGGGGGAATTATGTGTGATATTAAATATGGAAGATATGGGTAATTAATTAATTAATAAAAACAAAATCTGTAAATATTTTTTAAAGTACTCTTGCCTGGTTCTTTCCAATTTATTTTGTTGGCCAAGTATTAATTACATTTAGTCCAATTATTCCTTTACCTGGATTTTTCCATCCGTAAAATTAATTTTTTTTAAATAATTTCTTTTTAATTAAAAAGTTATTTTGATTTTTTTGCTCTTTTTCTTCTTTCTTATGGTTGTGGATGTATTAAAGCAGTTTTGGCTGCTTATGGGGCTGATCAATTTAAGCCTCCTAATGTTACCCAAATTGGATGCTTTTTTGCTTTATTTTATTCGTTGGAACAATTTTCAATAATTTTTGGAATTTATTTACTTCCAATAATTAAATGTATACATATTTTTAATTTAAAAAGATTTTTCTAAAAAATATTTTCTTAGTTTTCTCTCAAATACCAACAGACAAACCTTTATTAAATGTTCTTTCTTTAGCTACATTTTTACTTTTAATTTTTATTGGTTATTTTTTAATTAATTTAAATTAATTCTTTTATTTTTCTTTAAAGTAATTTTATTTGGAACATCTAATTATTTTTATAAATTTATTCCTCAAAATAAAAACCAAAATATTTTTATTAAATCATTTAAAATAATTAAACAATCATTAATTAATAAATATCGTCGAAAACCTTTAATTACCTCAACAAAACAACCAACCCCTAAATATTTATTAGAATATTTCCTTATTGACCATAATTGTCAGAGAGATAGAGAATGTGATTTTGGAAGAAAAAATATTTGTGAACAAGTAAAGAGAGATAAATATATTTTTAAATTAAATTAATTTTAAAAAAATATGTAGACAAAATTTATTGGTGAATTACAAACAGTTATTCAAATATCTTTTGTTTTATTGCCACTTTCTCTTTTTTGGGCACTTCGAACTAAATTAGTAAATTTAAACTTAAAAAAATATTTTTAATTTTTAATTATATTTAGATATCAATTAATATATCACAAATTCAAAATATCGACACTAAACTACCATTTATTGGCCAATTACCTGACCAGATTTGTTGCTTATTACAACCTATTTTTGTTATTTTATTATTACCTCTATTTTATGTAAAATTTTTTTAATTATTTTCTTTTTATAATTATGCCGTTTTTTCTTTTTTTATGCTTAAATAATTACCCCTCTCAAATAATTACCCTCTCGAGCGAGAGTTTGAAACAAATTTTAGCATGTACGGTAATTATTTTTCCACCCCTAGGAAAATGTTGAATTTTTACTATCCATAATTTAAAAAAAATATATATTAAGATATCTATTCAGAAATACTAAAACTTAATTGTATTTCTAGACATAAAAAAATTAATTAAAAGAACACATTTAAATTTAAGGAATATTAAAATTTATTTAATTTATTTTAACAAAAATATTTATTAGATGTTTATTTTCAAATCTCCTTCAATTAGTCAATGTTTATCATTAAATACGTAAATTTATTTTCATTTTTAGAAAAATCTTTTTAATTTTCTAGTTATCTTCGCCGTATATTTATTGGTATATTTTTATGTTCTGTAGCTTGTTTTTGTTCTGCAAATATTCAAAAACTTTTATTATCAAATAACAATTCTTTAATTAAATCAACAGAAGATTTTACTTTAATTAAATTATTTAATTTATTCCCCTCAAAATGCTCTTTTTCGATTTCTAAAATTAATTCAAAAGAAAATTTTGTTATTATTGAGGCAAATAATTCAAATATATTTTCTTTAAAATCAGAAGATTTAACTGCTGGTTATGTTGATTTATTATTTCGTTTTAATGGGTAAAATATTTAATTTTTCTCCCCAAAAATACACATTTTTATCCCTCTTTTAAGCTCTTCTTGCTCTAGCCATCGGAAAAATTTACTTAGAATTTGGCTTAATTCAGCAACAAATAATCAATTTAATATTGCTTTAGTTGGCCCTCAAGGAATATTTTTTACATCTTTAAATATAAAAAATACAAAAACAAATGGACCTTCAAATTATTTGGGGTTTTCTTTTAAAATTATTTTTAAAAACAATTATTTCTTTTAAAGATTTTTAAATCTTATACCTTGTAATTCCCTCTCTTCTTCTTTATCTTCACTTCCTTCTGAATGTTCTAATTCAACTAATGATATATTAACACAAGCACTTACTCCATTAAAACAATCTTTATCTATTTGTGATGATTCTAGTAATTGCCCTATTAATTGGGATTTAAATGAAGTATTTTTAATTAATTTAAATTTATTTTTAAATAAATTAAAAAAGATTTTGTCTTCAACTTTTTTTGTTTTTCCACCTAATGGCGATAATGTTGGGAAAGGCCGAGGAAGTGTTTATCCAATTAAAGCTATTCCTACAGGAAAGTAATTATTAATTAAATTATTATTTAGTCAAATCTCTCTCTTTCTCTTCATTTAGTTTTCGAAAATTATTTGTCCTTAAGTATTTAACCAAGTTTTGCTAGTCACTTACTTGAAACTATTTTTTTTAATTTAGTCATTTAAATCTGTCTCAGAGATTGGATTAGATAGACTTTACATTAATTAAAAATTAATTAATTTTAAAAAAGATATCAATTTTCTGATTTAATTCCCCAAACAATTATTTCAACAACAACAAATTCATCAATAAATCCTCTTCCTTTAAATACTAATTTGAGTAGCAATAATCCATTAATATCACTTCTTCCACAAAATTCCGCAATTAATGTGGATGGTACTGGATCAATATTGTTAGCAGTATTATCTTTAGATGGAAGTCCATTAGCTGGACAAAATGTTTTTTTATTTGAAATTTTTTTGAATTAATTAAGAATTTAAAGGATTCAACAACTTCTTCCTCTTTACCAAATCCAATATTTACATTTCTTTTACTTTCTGGTCCTCCTCAATTAGGCATTTTATGGTTATTTCCTCAAAATCTTTTAATAGCAGCCTCTGAAGTATTAATTTCGGTTACTGGGCTTGAATTTTGTTATATGAAAGTTTGGAATTTTTTAAAGAATTTTTTCCTAAATTTTTAAATATTTTTAGTCACCAACTTCTTTTAAAGCTACAATGCTTGGGTAAGAACAAATAAAAACATTTCTTAAAATTTTTTTAAAATAGTTATTGGTATTTAATTATGTATGTTGGATTTTCATTTGTTCCAATAATTTCTAAACTACAACCTTTTACAGATCCAGTTAATTTATTTATTTTTTATTTAAAAATTTATTTTTTTTAAGTTTTTTCAACTTTTATTTTGTTCATTCTCATTATTTAATGTTGCTTTAATTTTTGCTTTAATTGCCTATTTTTATTATAATTATCGAGACAACTCAATTAATGGAGGTTTTGTTGAAAATAATCAAAAACAATTGTTAACAGAAGAAATTGGTGGAAAATTTACTGAAAAATTAAGTGGAACTTTGAGGGCAAGTATGGCCCGTCTTCCAACTAAAAAAGTTATTAGACTTTAAAATGATGAAAGAATATTTAAAGAACAATTTTTACGTAGAATATTTTATTTAAATTTAATTTTTCTGTATTTTCCCAACAAAAATAATAATTTTCTCAAATATTACTTTAAACACTTTATTTTTTAAATCAAATCCTGACAGTTTCACAACAAAAATATAATATTAATAAATAACAACAATAACATTAATTAACAAATATTTGATAAAAGAAAAATTATTTTAAATAGGATGTCCGACTTGTGAGGACCCAACACTTGAGGATATTATCGGCTAAATTTGAATTGGCCAAAATAGGCCAATTTTTGAAAAAGTTGGCTGATTCCAGAATTTGTTAACCATAATTTTGTTTCTATTATGGATAATTATTAGATTGTTTTTATAAAATTCAGTCTTTCTGTAGTTTTACTTTATACTCAATTAAATGGAAATTATCCTCAAATGTTTGGCCCTCAAAAATCGCGTTACGATTTAGAATACGTAGCAAGTTAAATTTAATTTTAAAAACGGCAAAGATTTGCCCATAAGTCTAAACCCTGCTATAAAAAGACAGAAAAAGAAAAATAACTTTACGTAGCGTAACATACATAGAATGAAAAATATACAAAACAAAAATGTTATATGTATTTTTCTCTAAAAAAATTCAGCATACTTATGTCATTATCGCACTACTTAAGAAAAGGCGAAAAGTGAAACTTTAAGATGCTGATTTTAGTGTCCGTTTAGGTCGGGCGGGATAATGACATAAATACCAAATCCTATGAAATTAAATGTCATCATTCCAAAAACTGACACATACTACATGCTGGAAAATAAAAGGCAAGAAAGTGAAAAAATCACATAAATATTATTAACTATTTTAATTAGTTTGAAAAAAAAATATGAAAGTTTTTTATTACTTTTATTGCGTAAGTGGAAGATTACCGCTAACATGCTTAAAGAATTTTCCTTAATTAATGAATTAAAGTCCTATTCCCCTCTGAAAGAATTATGCAAATAACAGAATATAATTTAAATTAAACAATTCTAGCAGTAAAAAATCCAAAATAATTTTGCTCAAAAATTCCAACAGAATAAACCAAAATATCTAATTTTAAATTTTATTTAACTCATCGTCTGTTTGCTGGGGCTAACACTCGATAGATACGTACAATCCAATGTTCGGTTGTGTATGCTTCTTCTAAATGTTCAAAGTCAATATCCTTATTGCCAATTTCAGCATGTCGAACTCTGTCATAACCAGTAGGTCTTCCCTTAATTTTTTTAAAGATTTTAATTAATTTAACAAGTATTTACTTGTTCTGTATAGACAGCACCAAAACGATAATAACAAAGTTTATACATCATACAATTTAACATTGTTTTAGACCTAAATTTTAAAAATTTTAAACATTATTTCCTTTAAATTTACCCTTCTTTATCAACTCTAAATTCTCCATTTTTAGTAAAATAATCTGATTCATGAATATGCCGGCCCTCTGGTGTAGATCCACCAATTCTAACCATCCAGAGGAATTTATTTATATCTAAAAAACAAAGAAAAATTAAAAACAAATATTCTTTATTTAAATTAACCATCAGAGGAATATCCAGTTACTCCACCAAAAATAACCAAAACATAATCAACGTCTAATTCACGTATTATTTCAATAGCATGACTTTCATTTGAAGACATTGCTTGACCAACACGTGAAATATGCGTGTTATTCCAAGTATTATTGTCAACAATTGTCTAAAAATTCTTTAATTTATAAAAGAAATTTAAATTAATTAACAATTTAAAAAATATCAAAATAATAAAATTAGCCTCCAATTATTTAAATACCAATTAGTGACTATCTATTCTTTTGCTTTCGCCTTTGTTTTTAAACATATCCTCTCAATTTTATATTTATGCTAAATTTTATTTTTGTTACATTCCAAATAATTTTTAATTTTTTCATCTAACTTTATATTTTAAAAGAAATTATTTTTACAAGTCTGAATATTAAAATAATATTATCCAAAACGTTTTTTAGAATAATTTTTATTTACCGTTCGATCTGCCATTGCCGAAATTTGATATCCATAATCCCACCAGGACATAACCTTTGCATCAGTTGGTGTATTCTTACGTAGCCAATAATATGCCTCACGAAAATCATCAAAAATGATTCGGCCGCCATCACCCGAACGAGCTGAAAGTACAATGGAAGGACTTGAGTAGGCCTAAAATAAATAAATTTTTTAACAGCAAATTCCCCTTTACAAAATAGAAAATTCCACTTAAAGAATTTTCTTTAACCAAAATACTAATTTTCAAACCTCACTTGTCACCCAAACGCTGTGAAACACAAAAGTGCACAAACAAAATGTCATTGCTAATACAACTGCTGTTGCAATCTTTTAAAAATAAAGTTAAAATACTCCCATATTTTCTTTTGGAAATTTAAAATCTTTTACTATTCTAGTTACCTCTTGTTTATATGGATAATTGTCTTCTTTCTTTCCAACTTTTCCATAAGATTTACCTCCAACTGTATCTTTGGATCCGCTTTTTTTCTCCGTTGTACCAAATAAATCTAGATTGGCAATATAATTGCCAAGCGTGGAAGAAACGGCAATTCCACCCAAAATACACATTATTGGAGCAAGTACCAGCATCAATCTTTAGAAGAAATTATAAATGAAACAACAAACGAAAAACAAAATAACTAACCTAACCATAACACCTGCAAAATAGATTGAAGTAAGCCCATACAAAATCACAAAAATATTAGCATCAGTAAGCTGTTTGAAGCAAAAATAGAGACCAGCTAAATTTTTGTAAAGGGATGAATAATTTAGAGAAAGTAGGTTAAACATTAAAAATACTTGGAAAAGTAAAAACCAAAAATTGTAGATCAAAATAAAAGCTACTCCACGCAGTTGGCTGATGTTCGGAAACAGAAGCTATAATAGGTATGTTGTTCTTTGCATAAGAAGGATCCAAAAGAGAGTAGAAACGACCAGTCCAAGGTGCAATTTCTGTAAAATTATAAAAAATAAAGAATAAGGTTTTATTCTAACTATGTAAGAATGTAGCAACAATAAGTGCTAAAAATGCTGCACCTCCAAATACTAGGAGAACCGAACGTAATACCAATTGAAAACGATCAGCTGTCATTTTTGACCTCATCCAGCTAGCAAAAGCAACAATTTGACAAAGACCAAATACACCAAAAGCCTAAAAATTAACTAATTTGTTAAAAAAATAAGATCTTACGCCCATATGTTCAGATGTAGAGACTGGTTGAAAACCCACAAAAGGAATTTGCATTGATAAAATTGTTCCAAGCGTATAAGTTGTGCAATAAGCAACGTATGTACGATGAGAAAACCGCCCAGTACAAATAAGCGTGAGAACATGAAGCGGAATTAAATTGATGAGAAATACATAACCTCCCCAACTAAAATTAATAAAAATTAAAAATAATTGAGTTATAAAATATTTTTAAAGACGGTAAAAATAATCAAAAATAACCTAGAAACCATATAAAAGTAAGCAAGTGCGCATAAGACTGAGTAAAAAATTGACCCAGTTTTTACAGCACGAATCCAAAAATAATATGTAAGTAACATGCAAAATATGGCAATCCCCTAAAAATATTTAAAATAAAAATATTACATAAAATTTTCAACTTCGTTGTCATATGAACCAGCAACAGAACGTGAAATATAACCAGGAACTATAGCAATTAGAGCAGCTGCAATTAATCCAGCGCCCTCAGACTTTTAATAAATTAAAATAAGAAAAATATTAAAAATTACTTTAACTTCTTTAGTCAACAAGAAAGTAATTAAAACAGTAAATGAGCTAAAAAGAGGAGCAAGGAATACACAAACTTCTCGAATATCAATTGTAAAATTCAAAAAAGTCAAAATCCGATGAATAAATAAACTCGTTATCATAAGACCTGCAAAATGACAAAAGTATTTTACGGGAAAATCAAGGTTTTGGGACCACACTTTTCTCTTTTGGAATATTAATTTTAATGAAAATGAGACTATATTCATACGTTCAATAATTATATAACAGAAATTAATACTTTTTTGATGCCACAGGGAAATAGAAGGAAATTAAGGAAAACTGACCATTCTATCCATATAAAGGGAAAAAAACTTGAAAAGAAAAAAGTGGGGCTCCAGCCTTATCTTTCCCTACTTTACTCAAAAATAAAATGACCTGGATAAATAGTTCCACCAATAATTCGACCCAAAGGATACCAAGCATATGCTTAAATAATAAATTTAAAAATAATTCGAACATTAAGACAAAATTTACCATCAAACCAATTATGAAAAGCATAATAGCCATTTTCAGTTAAATATTTTGTTGTTCGATAATTGAAATAAGGATCGAATTCGTGAATAACTGACTCGAATCTAATTACTGCAAATAAACGTACAGTAAAGGCTACAATTGATGATAATGTGAGCACAAGAAGCTTAATTAATGTTTCATGTTGCTTTTCATGCCCACTCAAAAGTGATGGCAAAAATCCCATTTATTCAAAAGTAAAATTAGCAGAGCAATATATAATTATCTGAAACTAATTAAGATTAGCATAATTTTCAAAAGTATTCATCATTAATAAAGTTATTTTGTCGCACAAGTTGAAAAAATTTATTTCGATCAGCTGGAAATAACAAATTTTAAAATTAACATTTCGCCAATAAACGTAGCATTGACGTTTTGTACATAAGCTAGTTTGGCGCATGACAATTTTGCCGAAGGCAATTTTCGTTGTGATCAGATATTAAGACAAAAATTAAAAGTTTCGGTAGGCCAAGACGATTGAATTCTTCTATTTTTGTCTGCTGATAATCCAATACGCTTTCCATGATTCGGAAAGCAAGGATGAACCTGAAAAGATCGCGCCAGACTGGCTAACACCAGATTAACCACTTAATTGATCTTTTTCGTTTTTATTTCCTCACGTTTTATTCAACTATTTACATATTTATATACACGCTAAAATTTTTTTATTATAGTAGTTGTGAGTTTTTAAAATTATTCGTTGGATTAATTATCAGAAGAATTAGAAAAATGGCTTATGTAAATTCTAGTAAGTTAATTTAATTTTTTACTTATAATTTTCTTTTATTTTTAGGTGGTGAGGTTCGTGATCGTGCTGATTTTTCTATTGTCAAGACATTTTGGAATTTCGTCTATTTCGTGACATTTTTGTAAATTTTAATTTAATATTTAACAAATACTTTTTAATTTAAAGTTTCCGTGCACTTCTTGCGCCTTTATTCGGTAATGCTCAAAGTGATCCAGATCAGGGCTGATCGAAATTTCGTTTCGTTTCGTTTCGTTTCGCTCTTTCGTGCCCTTTTTTCCATTTCGTTTCGTTTCGGAACGAAACAGAAAAAAATTTATTTCGTTTCGTTTCGAAACGAAATAGCCAAAATTCCGGACGAAACGAAACAAAAAAAAGTAAGAAAATACACCCCTAATAACGGGAATTTATGGAAATAATCATTAATTTTTTAGTAATTTCTGTCTTATGAGCAGCCTAAAATTAAAAAATTTTCGCCTGCGGCGCTGAAAATGGAAGAAATTTGGCTTCTTGAGCTCCAAATTTCAAAAAATTTTCGCCTGCGGCGCTAAAATGAAGAAAACTTTTACGGGTTTTGCTAGAGCAGACCAGCCTTCCGTCGCCTAACCTACTATAGTACTCCAAATTGGATTAATTAAGGATTAAGAGGGATATGTGGGTATTGAGAATAGCACTCCACGTTACCTCCACTAAAGTATCCAATTTTCTTCCCTTTTCATCGCCGCAGACTAAAATTTTGAGGATTTTGTAAGGCCAAACAAGATTAAGGAGATATCGATGGAGCTAGATTTTTTCAATTTCAACGCCGCAGTTGAAAATTTTAAGATTTTGGTAGGCCAATGGGCAATATTCCATAAAAATTTGATAATTTTGGAAAAATCTTAAGAAGGATATAGAAGATATCGCAAGGGATAAGATGTCTCTTTTATCCCTCTTAATATCCCTCTTGATCGATATCTAAAGTGGTATACTCCAAAGTAAATTTGGATATATCGTGGGATTTTAATAGGATATCGGAGATTAAGGCGAATATATGTCGATTTAAGGGGATTAAGGTGGATATCGGCAGATTATAGGGTCCACTCTTGTTTCTGCTATTCATTTGTCACGCATCTAGCTCTTGGGGTGCATTTTTATGATTTAAATATCGATTAAAAGCATTTATGAACTGAAAAATAAATATTTTTTAATTTTCATTTTATTTCGTTTATTTCGTTTCGTTTCGTCCGAAACAAGCTCATTTCGTTTCGTTTCGCTCCGAAACGAAATAGGAATTTTTTTATTTCGTTTCGATTCGAAATAAAAAATATTTTTATTTCGATCAGCCCTGATCCAGATGCCCAATCTCGTTATCGAACAAATCTACGAGGAGGTGGTGACGGCTGGGGAGGAGGCGGTGGGGGTGGTGGAGGATGGAGACCTGGTAATAAATATATTAATTTAAAAAGCAAAAATTTAATAGGGATTTAATATTTTAATAATCCCTAAGGGAATTGGTCCCTAAAAAGAGTCCAGAAAACGAGATTAAAAGTTATCGGGAATATGAGTTGTTTAGTAATTAATATAAAATATATATTTTTAGATGGTGGTGGACCCAGACGTCCAATGGGTAGACTGAACATGGACGGCCCATCTTCTATGCCAAGTTGTCCCATGGGTGGATGTTGCGGATAATGAATTTGTGATAAATACAGTATTTTACATTAATTACTATTTTCTAAATGTAAGTAATTATCCGATGATAAACTTTCTTTTCTACATTTTTTATTATTATATGGTAAATGGAGGGCGATATAGATATTGTCGAAATAAGCCCAAATATGCATTTAGTTTTTCGATATTTTGAACAAAGTTAACATTTAAATTCTTTTTATATTTTGCCAATTTTCCTGTTTAATACTTGACAATTAGCAAATCCATCTAAATTACTTATATTAAGTAAATATAACTCCTTCAAAAGTCAGTATCTCGAGTCTAGACCATTTGTAATTTAGCGAACTTCGAGCCGTCTTGTGACATAAAAAAATATTTTTCTTATTTTTTGTTTTTTCAAAAATAGATTTAAATTGCATTTTATAATTTAAATTATTATTAAATAAATTTTCCAAAATCGTCTTTATTTAATTTTGGATTATAAACTAATAATTATTTTAAAATTATTTTGAATATTTTTTAAAATTAAGGAAACTTTTTAAATAGAAAATGAACAAAAATCAAAGATAAAAAACAATTTTATTATAAATAAATAAATAAAATATATATATTAAGTAACATATTAAAAATAATAATTACCTTCTTTTGCTATAAATATATAAATAATGATTAAATAAATGATTGTTAAATATTTATTTATATTTTTAGTGCCAATTACAAAATATATATATATTTACTCAGTTTTTATTTCCTTTTTTGTTGGACATAGCTTACCTACTTATTTTGCCAACAAACAATATAATAAACTTAATAATAATAGAGGCTTCTCGAATTTTGATGTTTTTTTTTAAATTTATTTAAGCATAAAAGTTTTCCTGAATTAAATAAAAGATATTTTTTACTTCACTAAATTAAGCTTAAAAATAAATTCATTTTAAAGTAAAGAACGTAGAAATCGGCCAATTTTTGAAAAATATACATATAGCTTTTGCTGTCTTCTAGCCATAATTTTGTTTAAACTTTGTATCATTTTATTGATAATTATTCGTTTGTTTTTATATTTAAAATTAAATCCTTTTATCGCTAATTTTTCTGCTTAATTTAGTCGAAATTATGTAGTCTTAAAAGTCGCGTCACAATAAAGATATCTTTAAATATATTTATTTTAAATAATAGTTAATTTATCATTAATTATTTTAAAATAAAAAAATTTAAATTAAATTATAAAAATAAATTCCAGTATGAAATGTTCTGGGGAAATTTTTTCCTTAACTTGGTTGAGGAAGCAGTAAGACATTTGACTTTGGCAAACCTTGATCAGTAAACACACCTGAGAACTTGAACATGGTCAAAAACCAAGTATACCCTAACCCCTGGTTTTCGATGAGAAAAAGTGCCATGGAAACTGGTTTGTACATGACTTCTATGTTTATGTACTAACAAGAATAACATGATACATAAGACAGTACTTAACAACTGAGCTTTATTTGCAATAATATATTCTCAAAAAAGTACAAATTTTTAAAAAAAAATGAAGTTGGTGGGACCCAGCCAGATATGCAACTACCCTCTGAGGCAGTTCGCAATTCAAGTGACACTTTTTTATTCAGTCGTAGTTATGTGCTTTCCGGTGACCCTTTAATAATTGTTTAAAAGAACATTTTTATTTAATTTAATATAGACAAGAATAACAATAAAATAATATTTTTTTGTTTAAATTAATATATGTACATATTAAATTAACATATTAGGTATCTTGTTTTTTAAATATTTTTTTAAATGTGAACAAAATAAAAGTTCATTTTCATATGTTTAAGTTTTTCTTTTAATGTTTAAATATTAATATTACTTTTAATAAGTTTTAATATTAATTTTAATTTTCAGTTTTAACATATCTCAGTCTAAATTCAAGTCAACATACTACTTACTACACGTTCAGTAAAATTTTAGTCACTTTCCGCCTAAAATCCCCCTAAACATCCTGACACGATAAAAGTTCTCAAAAAATGGCAACCCTATAAAATCTATATTTAAATTCATAATTTAATATAAATGAACTAAAAATATTTGTATTTTATTGTATAACAAGACTTCTTTGAAAAATTTATTTCCTTCTTTTTTATTGTAGTTCTAATTTATATTAAAGAATTTTCTGAATTTTTAAATAATTATTTTTAAATTTATTTGTTCATTTTTAATTATTAAAATTATTTAAATTTTTTAGAAATTCTAATTTTTTTGCAAATTATTCAATTAAATAAAAATTAATTTGTGAATGGATATGATTAAAAACGGTTGGATACCTTTATCCCAATATATTTTTATATTTATTGTTTCAACAATTTCTTTTTTAATTATTTGTTTTGCTTTGTGGATGATACGTTATTTAACAAAGAAAAATAATTTTGAGTGTGCCCCAACACTTTTAGGTGGTTTTTTTTAATTTAAAAATTAATTTTTAATTTTTTAAAGTTTATTTATATTCTCTACTTTTTTCTTCTTTTTGCCTTTCAATTCAATATTTTTTACTTTTGGTTTTTACTTTTTTCTTCAAAACAACTACAAAAATTATATTTTGGACTGGCTTATTCCCTGGTTCTTTATTGCCGGCAGCCCCCGTTTCTGTCCTTTTTCTTTCTTTGGATCGTCTTTTAATTGTTTTAACTCCACATATTTATTTCAAAAAAGCACCAAAATTTATTTTAGCTTTGGCTAGTTTAACAACGATTTTTATATTATTTTTTATTAATTTAATTGTTAATTATGTGGAAAGACCTTTAAATGAAATATCAGGTAGCGGATGCTTATAAAACATAAAAAGAATGGGAAAAAAGTTAGACAAAATTCAATATTTAGTATGTTTCCTCATGGAAATTAATTTAAAAAAAGTACTAAATACTTATACTTTTTACAGAAAAAAAATAATATTTTTTTTATTTTGAAACCTTTATTTTATATATTTTTTATTTTTCAAAGACTGTATTTCTTTTGGTTGTTTAACTTCTGATGCTTCTCGTTTAATTTATGCAATTAATCGTTTAGTTGTAGCTTTACCTAATTTTATATCAGGAAGTATATTTTTGGTTATTTTATTTGCCCATCGTCGACGTTTAGAAAAACAATTTGGAAATAATAAACAAAAAATTAAAGAAAATATTTCTTTAAATAAATCAAAAAGAATGGTAATTAATTAAATAAAAAATATTTTTTAATTTTTATTTTATTTAAGGGAAATCGTTTAGCTTTGTGGGTTGTTATATTCGAATTTTTATTAGATTTATTGCCAAATACAATTAATTTTTTATTGACTGCTTTTTTTGATATAAATATTTCTGTTTATGTTGGGGCATTTCGTTCATTAACTTTTTGTTTAAATTCTTTATTTGCTTCTTCAACACACACAAAAATTCTTTGGCATATATTTTCTTCTTCAAGTTTAAACAGAAAATTAATTTTTAAAAATATTTTTTTTTAATTTAGAAATTATTCCTTCAAGTAAAACAATTAATGGAAGGCCAACAATTCTACAAAATAATTTATTTAAAAGTAATTCAAATAATAATAATTTACCTGGAATTATAAATCCAGAAATTGTGAATAATTAAAAGGAATTTTTTAATTATAAAGAAGTTGGGAAAGAGAGAAAGAAAGAAAAAAATATTCTTTTTAAAATACTTTTTATTTTAATTTTATTTTTATTTCAAATACTATAATAATCCATTTTCGATTTAATTAACCTCAATATATACAAACTTTTACTACATTTCCTTTATTTCATTATATCGAGAGTCAACTGTAATTGTATTTTAAATTAATACTTTAAAATCTCATTAACACATTTCCTTGGCAACTTTCATTCCAAGTCAGCCCAATTCAGTCCAGAGAGTGTTTTTTGTCGAGACTCATCCATATTTCCGTTTAAATTTGTCAGAATTTTTAAAATTCTTTTCTGATTTTTGTGTTTATTTTTTATTAAAATTATAGAAAGAAATATGTGTCCAATAAAAGATCAATACATTTTTTTTGTTTTTTAATCCAATTTAAAATAATTTATATATACAAATGTTTAAATACATGGTTGGGGAGGGGGTTAAATATAAAATTTAAGAAAATAATATGGGGGAGGGGGGGGGGTTAAATTTAAGGAAATATATGTACATATTTAATATCACACAAAAAGTTTTTAATCAAAACATTTCTTTCACTTTTTTCACTTTTCCTTTCAATTTCTTCTTTTCTCTTCAAAAACCTCCATTCTTCTAAGCTAATTGACTTTCTCGATTATCAGTTAAATTAATCCATTTTTTATTTTTCTGAGAATTTTGTTTTTTTGTAAAATCTGTGGAAATTTGTGGAGGAATTAAAATAATTTTATCTTCATTCATATAATCTAAATAAACAAATATTTAATTTTAAATTTAAATTAAAAACAAAACTGTAAGCATTAGATACAATTGAATAACACCAAAATAAAATAAATTCAATTAAAAGAAAAATAATAAAAATTAAAAAAGTAATTGAACGGAGGGAGTCTGTAAAAAGAAAGAAAATTAATTTTTAATTATTTATTTAATTAATTAACTGTTATCGATGTCAAGAGATAATTCCAAATGTTCTTTCCAAAAATAAGGCATCCAAATCATCATTGTTCCAATAAATAAAAGATATAGAGAATTCAAACAAATTAAAATTGCCTTTTTTAAATTTAAATTAAATTAAGAGGGAAATTTTTGGGGGGTTTTTAAAAAGTCTTCCCCCCTCCTTTTTTTATTTAAAAATATTTTTTATGATTTTAGAAAAAAATTCAAATATAAAATAACCTCCTTCCTTTAAAATTTAATTAAAATATAAATTAATTTTTTAAACAAACATTTAATAACAAAAAAGGCAAATAAAGTTTAGAGCATCGTTGACGGTCAGCAAAAAGTAGTAAAACAAAAGGAACACAAAACATAGCAAATACCTTTAAATAAAAATAAATTTAATTTTAAAAAATTAAAAACATATTTACATACAAAAATTCCACAAAAAGATTGTTCTGACAATAAAAATGAAATTAAAAATGAACATGTTAAGGAACCAATTGCTCCAATTAAACGAGCACCAGTCTTTAAATTAAAATAACTAATTGAAATAAAAAAAGTAAAAATTTCTATTTAAAAGTTTAATCAAAATTTTATTTGGAAATTTTTTGTTTTATTTATTATTAGCAAACCAAAACATGAACATTTCCACAAAAACAATAAAAGTTTGGCGTGTCCATTCTACGACCAAAAAATGAAATTAGATAGTAATGAATGTTTTTAAGATTTTTCTAAATTAAATAATTAATTTTTAAATAAAAAAATATGTAAATCTTTTTTAATATAAAATAATTTGTGTGGGCAATATTAATGTATTTTTTCAATTTAAAATTTATTTTTCTAAAAGTTGTTTAACAATATTTTGAATAAAGGGTTATTAATTAATTAAAAATAGAGAGAGTTGAAATTTAAAAAATTTCCTTCCTTAACTTAAGTTTTTTAATAAATAAAATAAATATTTTAAAAGTCAATCATACATTTAATTTTAAAATAAAAATGCCACGAGATTAATAAATTTAATTGATTTATCTATTTCTCTATAATATACATATCCCCCCCCCTCCCCTCTATCTTCTTCCCTTAAATTTATTGAGATTTATCCTTCCTTTCTCTTAATCAGAATGCCCTTTTGTTATGTAATGCCGAGAAAAAAATTCGAAAGTGCAAGTGAAAATAAAATTTAAAAAAATTTATAAAGTAATAAATAAATAAAGTTTTAAAATAAATTTAGGTATCGTTTAAGGGTGAGGGTAAAACACTGTCCGATCAAAATCCGTCTGGAATTTAGAATAAAAACACCATCCAAAATTCAATTGGCGATATTATGTTATCTTGATATTTTTAGCCCTAAAGCTATTGGATCTTGGATTGTACGACATATAACTCCTATATCTAAAATTATTTTAGCTTTAAAATTCTTTACTCTAAGCGAAATGGGCGGTACTATGTTTTGATAGAACGTTGCTTTGTTTTAACAATCGTAGGCATCTTCTCCTATCCATTAACCAACCAAAATTTTAAAAACTTATCTAAAATTTATGTATCATTTGATTAAAGATATACTTAATTTTTATAAAATAAATACATTAAAATTATACAATTGTTTGCGGTAAATAGATATCTTTCATTATAACCCACTCTCTAATATTTAATAGAATTATGGATAAAATTTAAAAATTATAGCTCATTCTTGTAGAGTTTCTGAAATATCAGCTGAGTTTGAATCAACAAGTTGCTATATCAATTTTTCTTGATTTAATTCTTCAATCATATATTGATAATTATTCTCATTATGATGCGTTATTTGATTAAATATATTTAAATAAACATATTCAAATGAGGTAATAATCTCAATTGGTCATCGTTACCTAGCCTAGTTAATCCTACCAATTAATTAATTGTATGGGTTTGGCATAAAGGTAAAGTACCGGAAACGTGAATATAATGAAAGTTAACAAATATTTTTTAATCCAAAAAGTGATTGACTGACAGTTTTAACTTCCGGTTTTTATTAAGTTAATTCTTTATTTAATAATTCTTTGTTGTTAGTGACTTGAGGCAAGAACACACAAAAATTATTTAATAATGATTAAATAAATGGGGAAGGCATTTCTCCTAATTTTAATATGTATAAATAAGGAAAAAATATTTTTAATTCCACTATTTACCTAATAAGTATTAATTTTTTATTTAAGAAAGGTAACAAATTTAAAAAAATCCTTAATTAATATTTATTTCTAAAAATATAAAAAAAATTATTTTTAAAAATATATAAAATTCAGAAAATTTCCAGAAACTTTTTAATTTACCAAAACTTGTCCCCAAATAAATTGCCAAAAGTCCTCCCTCTTTAAACCTAACAGTACTTTGTTTTCATTAAAAAAACTTTTCCTTGGCAGACGTATTTAATACAGTAAATATATTCTTTAGAATAAAGTGGTTAATGTTTCTTTCTTTTTGGATACAAAAACACAAAAACACAAAAATAACCAAAAAAGAAAAGAAGAAGACGTTACTTTTTTACCCCAAAAATTTTTTAGGATTGAGGACTTTTGTTTTATTTTTTTCTTTTCGGGTTTATATTTCATCGTTAACCTATTTATTGCCTTTTGCCAATCCATGGATACACAAATAAATATTTAAAAAAATTAAAAAAAAATTTTTTGTACTTAAAGAAACTTAATTTAAGCTTTAAGCAAAATATAAAACAAAAACAATTCTTGAATTTTGCGTAAATAGAAATAAAGGGAAAAAAAAGTGTTGGTGGTCCTCTCTAAAAAAAGAGAATAATTTGGAAATTATGTAGCAAATAATAAATAAATTGTTTTTTAATTAATTTTTCTTTTGTTTATTATTTAAAATTTAGAAATCCAAACAAATGTTTCCTACAAAAAACAATGACAATAATTTATTTTTAAATAATCAACAATCAACCACCTCATTTACCTCCTCCCCTACCTTCTATAATTTACCTTCAACTTCAAATCAATTTACTAATTTAACAAATAATCAAATACCTCAACAAAATTTAAATTATTCTCTTTGTATATATCCTTATTTTAATTATAATTATAACAATTATTATTATCATAATTATTATTCTTCAAACAATTCACAACAACAATTAAATAATAATAATTTATTATTTAATAATCAATCTTCTAAAATTAATTATTCTAATTCTTTGGCTATTAAAAATGAAATAAATCCAAGTATTTTTTTAAATTAATTATATTAATTTTTATATTTCTCTAATTATATTTTTTTCAAATTTTTCTTTGTTTTTTAATTTATTTTTTAGTTCCCAATTTATTACCCCAAATTGCTGAATCGACTAATACTACTAATTTAAATAACAACAACAATTATATTTCAAATAATTATTTTGAAAATAAAATATTTTTTAAAAAAGAAGATGAAAATTTAAAGAAAGGAAAGAAAAGAATACTTTTTAATCAACAACAAATTCAAATACTTGAAGATGCTTATAGAGGTAATTAATAATTATAATATTTAATAAATTTATTTCTAAATTATAATTAATATTTGGAAGAACTTGAAAGTTTTTAGATAAATAGCTAAAATGTTTTTTGAAATAATTTTTGAAAAATGCTGCTACTGATAGGCCAAGCATGGTCTTCAATACGTGAAGATCTGTTTCGCTGCGACCACACTCGCTTTACTCGTTTCAGCCGTAGCGAATTGGTGACTCTCTTTTAGTTTTATACATGCTTGGTTTCCTCCGCAGCGGCAGAAATCTTCCGCGGAGTTTCTGATCCAAGCAAGTCAATTGCCTTGATTTTC